>JAXCHB010000160.1:1413612-2827225 GCA_036926305.1 Uropetala carovei | reverse complement strand
AAAAAAAAATTTTGAAAAAAAATTTTGAAAAAAAAATTTTGAAAAAAAATTTTGAAAAAAAAAAATTTTGAAAAAAAATTTTGAAGAAAAAAAATTTTGAAAAAAAATTTTGAAAAAAAAAATTTTGAAAAAAAAATTTGAAAAAAAAAATTTTGAAAAAAATTTTGAAAAAAAATTTTGAAAAAAAATTTTGAAAAAAAAAATTTGAAAAAAAATTTTGAAAAAAAAAAATTTTGAAAAAAAATTTTGAAAAAAAAATTTTGAAAAAAAAATTTGAAAAAAAAAATTTTGAAAAAAAATTTTGAAAAAAAAAATTTTGAAAAAAAAAAATTTGAAAAAAAAAAATTTGGAAAAAAAAAAATTTGAAAAAAAAAATTTTGAATAAAAATTTTGAAAAAAAAAATTTTGAAAAAAAATTTTGAAAAAAAAAAATTTGAAAAAAAATTTTGAAAAAAAAATTTTGAAAAAAAAAAAATTTGAAAAAAAAATTTTGAAAAAAAAATTTTGAAAAAAAAAATTTGATAAAAAAAAATTTTGAAAAAAAAAATTTTGAAAAAAAATTTTGAAAAAAAAATTTGAAAAAAACAAATATGAAAAAAAATTTTGAAAAAAAAAAATTTTGAAAAAAAATTTAAAAAAAAATTTTGAAAAAAAATTTTGAAAAAAAATTTTGAAAAAAAATTTTGAAAAAAAAAATTTTGAAAAACAATTTTGAAAAAAAAATTTGAAAAAAAAAAAATTTTGAAAAAAAATGTTGAAAAAAAAAATTTTGAAAAAAAAAAATTTTGAAAAAAAATTTTGAAAAAAAAAATTTTGAAAAAAAATTTAGAAAAAAAAATTTGAAAAAAAAAATTTTGAAAAAAAATGTTGAAAAAAAAATTTTGAAAAAAAAAATTTTGAAAAAAAATTTTGAAAAAAAAAATTTTGAAAAAAAAAATTTTAAAAAAAAAATTTGAAAAAAAAAATTTTTGAAAAGAAATTTTGAAAAAAAAAATTTTGAAAAAAAATTTTGAAAAAAAAAATTTGAAAAAAAATTTTGAAAAAAAAAAATTTTGAAAAGAAATTTTGAAAAAAAAAAATTTTGAAAAAAAAATTTTGAAAAAAAAAAATTTTGAAAAAAAAAATTTGAAAAAAAATATTGAAAAAAAAAAATTTGAAAAAAAATTTTGAAAAAAAAAATTTTGAAAAAAAATTTTAAGAAAAAAAAAATTTTTGAAAAAAAATTTTGAAAAAAAAATTTAAAAAAAAAATTTTGAAAAAAAAAAATTTTGAAAAAAAAAATTTTTGGAAAAAAAAAATTTGAAAAAAAAAATTTTGAAAAAACATTTTGAAAAAAAAAATTTTGAAAAAAAATTTTGAAAAAAAAAATTTTGAAAAAAAATTTTGAAAAAAAAAATTTTGAAAAAAAATTTTGAAAAAAAAAAATTTTGAAAAAAAATTTTGAAAAAAAATTTTGAAAAAAAAAATTTTGAAAAAAAAATTTGAAAAAAAAAAATTTGAAAAAAAATTTTGAAAAAAAAAATTTTGAAAAAAAAAAATTTTGAAAAAAAAAATTTTGAAAAAAAAATTTTGAAAAAAAAAATTTGATAAAAAAAAATTTTGAAAAAAAATTTTGAAAAAAAATTTTTAAAAAAAATTTGAAAAAAAAATTTTGAAAAAAAAAATTTTGAAAAAAAAAATTTTGAATAAAAAACAATTTTGAAAAAAAAAATTTTGAAAAAAAGTTTTGAAAAAAAATTTTGAAAAAAAATTTTGAAAAAAAATTTTGAAAAAAAAAATTTTGAAAAAAAAATTTGAAAAAAAATTTTGAAAAAAAAAAATTTTTGAAAAAAAATTTTGAAAAAAAATAATTTTGAAAAAAAAAATTTTGAAAAAAAAATTTAAAAAAAAATTTGAAAAAAAATTTTGAAAAAAAAAAAATTTGAAAAAAAATTTTGAAAAAAAAAATTTTGAGAAAAAATTTTGAAAAAAAAAATTTTGAAAAAAGAATTTTGAAGAAAAAAAATTTTGAAAAAAAAATTTGAAAAAAAAAATTTTGAAAAAAAAAATTTTGAAAAAAAAAATTTTGAAAAAAAAAAATTTGGAAAAAAAAAATTTGAAAAAAAAAGTTTTGAATAAAAATTTTGAAAAAAAAAATTTTTGAAAAAAAATTTTGAAAAAAAAAAAATTTGAAAAAAAATTTTGAAAAAAAAAATTTTGAAAAAAAAAAATTTTGAAAAAAAAAATTTTGACAAAAAAATTTTGAAAAAAAAAATTGATAAAAAAAAAATTTTGAAAAAAAAAAATTTTGAAAAAAAATTTTGAAAAAAACAATATGAAAAAAAATTTTGAAAAAAAAAAATTTTGAAAAAAAATTTAAAAAAAAAATTTTGAAAAAAAATTTTAAAAAAAAATTTTGAAAAAAAATTTTGAAAAAAAAAATTTTGAAAAAAAATTTTGAAAAAAAATTTTGAAAAAAAAAAAATTTTGAAAAAAAATTTTAAAAAAAAAAATTTTTTAAAAAAATTTTGAAAAAAAAAATTTTTTAAAAAAATTTTGAAAAAAAAAAATTTTGAAAAAAAATTTTGAAAAAAAAAATTTTGAAAAAAAATTTTGAAAAAAAAAATTTTGAAAAAAAATTTTGAAAAAAAAAAATTTAAAAAAAAATTTTGAAAAAAAATTTTGAAAAAAAAAATTTTGAAAAAAAAATTTGAAAAAAAATTTTGAAAAAAAAACTTTTGAAAAATAAAAATTTTGAAAAAAAAATTTTGAAAAAAAAAATTTTTGAAAAAAAAAATTTTTGAAAAAAAAAAAATTTGAAAAAAAAAAATTTTGAAAAAAAATTTTGAAAAAAAAATTTTGAAAAAAAATTTTGAAAAAAAAAATTTTGAAAAAAAATTTTGAAGAAAAAAAATTTTGAAAAAAAATTTTGAAAAAAAAAATTTTGAAAAAAAAATTTTGAAAAAAAAAATTTTTGAAAAAAAATTTTGAAAAAAAAAATTTTGAAAAAAAAAAATTTGAAAAAAAAAAAATTTTGAAAAAAAATTTTGAAAAAAAAAATTTTGAAAAAAAATTTTGAAAAAAAATTTTGAAAAAAAAAAATTTGAAAAAAAATTTTGAAAAAAAAAAATTTTGAAAAAAAAATTTGAAAAAAAATTTTGAAAAAAAAATTTTGAAAAAAAATTTTGAAAAAAAAAAATTTGAAAAAAAAATTGAAAAAAAAATTTTGAAAAAAAATTTTGAAAAAAAAAAAATTTGAAAAAAAAATTGAAAAAAAAAATTTTGAAAAAAAATTTTGAAAAAAAATTTTGAAAAAAAAAAATTTTGAAAAAAAAAAAATTTTGAAAAAAAATTTTGAAAAAAAAAAATTTTGAAAAAAAATTTTGAAAAAAAAAAATTTTGAAAAAAAAAATTTTGAAAAAAAAATTTTGAAAAAAAAAAATTTTGAAAAAACATTTTGAAAAAAAAAATTTTGAAAAAAAAAATTTGAAAAAAAAAAATTTTGAAAAAAAATTTTGAAAAAAAAAAATTTTGAAAAAAAAATTTTGAAAAAAAAAAATTTTGAAAAAAAAAATTGAAAAAAAAAATTTTGAAAAAAAAATTTTGAAAAAAAAAATTTTGAAAAAAAAAATTTTGAAAAAAAATTTTGAAAAAAAAACTTTTGAAAAATATAAATTTTGAAAAAAAATTTTGAAAAAAAAATTTTGAAAAAAAAAATTTTTTGAAAAAAAAAATTTGAAAAAAAAAATTTTGAAAAAACATTTTGAAAAAAAAAAATTTTGAAAAAAAATTTTGAAAAAAAAAATTTTTGAAAAAAAATTTTGAAAAAAAAATTTTTGAAAAAAATTTTGAAAAAAAAAAATTTTGAAAAAAAATTTAAAAAAAAAAAATTTTGAAAAAAAATTTTGAAAAAAAAAATTTTAAAAAAAATTTTGAAAAAAAAAATTTTTAAAAAAAATTTTGAAAAAAAAAAATTTTGAAAAAAAATTTTGAAAAAAAAAATTTTGAAAAAAAATTTTGAAAAAAAAAAATTTGAAAAAAAATTTTGAAAAAAAAAAAATTTAAAAAAAAATTTTGAAAAAAAATTTTGAAAAAAAAAATTTTGAAAAAAAAATTTGAAAAAAAATTTTGAAAAAAAAACTTTTGAAAAATAAAAATTTTGAAAAAAAAAATTTGAAAAAAAAAATTTTTGAAAAAAAAAAATTTGAAAAAAAAAAATTTTGAAAAAAAATTTTGAAAAAAAAATTTTGAAAAAAAATTTTGAAAAAAAAAAATTTTGAAAAAAAATTTTGAAGAAAAAAAAATTTGAAAAAAAATTTTGAAAAAAAAAAATTTTGAAAAAAAAATTTTGAAAAAAAAAATTTTTGAAAAAAAATTTTGAAAAAAAAATTTTGAAAAAAAAAAATTTGAAAAAAAAAAATTTTTGAAAAAAAATTTTGAAAAAAAAAAATTTGAAAAAAAATTTTGAAAAAAAAAAATTTGAAAAAAAAATTTGAAAAAAAAAAATTTTGAAAAAAAATTTTAAAAAAAAAATTTTGAAAAAAAAATTTGAAAAAAAAAATTTGAAAAAAAATTTTGAAAAAAAAAAATTTTGAAAAAAAATTTTGAAAAAAAAAATTTTGAAAAAAAATTTTGAAAAAAAAAAATTTTGAAAAAAAAATTGAAAAAAAAATTTTGAAAAAAAATGTTGAAAAAAAATTTTGAAAAAAAAAAATTTTGAAAAAAAAAAATTTTGAAAAAAAATTTTGAAAAAAAAAAATTTTGAAAAAAAATTTTGAAAAAAAAAAATTTTGAAAAAAAAAATTTTGAAAAAAAAAATTTGAAAAAAAAAAATTTTAAAAAAACATTTTGAAAAAAAAAATTTTGAAAAAAAAAAGTTTTGAAAAAAAATTTTGAAAAAAAAAAATTTTGAAAAAAAATTTTAAAAAAAAAAATTTTGAAAAAAAAAATTTTGAAAAAAAATTTTGAAAAAAAAAATTTTGAAAAAAAATTTTGAAAAAAAAAAATTTTGAAAAAAAAATTTTGAAAAAAAAAAATTTTGAAAAAAAAAATTTTGAAAAAAAAAATTTTGAAAAAAAATTTTGAAAAAAAAAATTTTGAAAAAAAATTTAAAAAAAAAAATTTGAAAAAAAATTTTGAAAAAACAAAATTTGAAAAAAAATTTTGAAAAAAAATTTGAAAAAAAAATTTGAAAAAAAAATTTGAAAAAAAAAATTTTGAAAAAAAAAATTGAAAAAAAAATTTGAAAAAAAAAAAATTTTTAAAAAAAATTTTGAAAAAAAAAATTTTGAAAAAAAAAAATTTGAAAAAAAATTTTAAAAAAAAAAATTTTGAAAAAAAATTTTGAAAAAAAAAAATTTTGAAAAAAAATTTTGAAAAAAAAAATTTTGAAAAAAAAATTTTAAAAAATAATTTTGAAAAAAAAAAAATTTTGAAAAAAAAAATTTTGAAAAAAAAATTTTGAAAAAAAAAAATCTTGAAAAAACATTTTGAAAAAAAAAAATTTTGAAAAAAAATTTTGAAAAAAAAAAAATTTGAAAAAAAATTTTGAAAAAAAAAATTTTGAAAAAAAATTTTGAAAAAAAAAATTTTGAAAAAAATTTTGAAAAAAAAAAATTTTGAAAAAAAATTTTGAAAAAAAAAAATTTTGAAAAAAAAATTTGAAAAAAAAAATTTTGAAAAAAAAACTTTTGAAAAAAAATTTTGAAAAAAAATTTTGAAAAAAAAAATTTTGAAAAAAAATTTTGAAAAAAAAAAATTTTTAAAAAAAATTTTGAAAAAAAAAAATTTTGAAAAAAAAATTTTCAAAAAAAAAATTTTGAAAAAAAAAATTTTGAAAAAAAAAATTTTGAAAAAAAAAATTTTGAAAAAAAAAAATTTTGAAAAAAAAAATTTTGAAAAAAAAAATTTTGAAAAAAAAAATTTTGAAAAAAAAATTTGAAAAAAAAAAATTTTGGAAAAAAATCTTGAAAAAAAAAATTTTGAAAAAAAATTTTGAAAAAAAAAATTTTGAAAAAAAAAATTGAAAAAAAAAAATTTTGAAAAAAAAATTTGAAAAAAAAAAATTTGAAAAAACATTTTGAAAAAAAAAATTTTGAAAAAAAATTTTGAAAAAAAATTTTGAAAAAAGAAAATTTTGAAAAAAAATTTTGAAAAAAAAAAATTTTGAAAAAAAAATTTGAAAAAAAAAAATTTTGAAAAAAAATTTTGACTTCGTATGAGAAAGTAAGAATTTAGAATAGCATATATGGAAAAGAAATGAAACGTTTTCCTTCTACATCTCTGAGAAAAATAGCCATAACAGTGAAATTAGAGGACAAAGAAAAGAATGAATTATTCATTAGGCACATTCACAAAATGCATATAAATCTGAAATAATTACGCACAAAAAAAAAATGCAATACAAACGTCAGTAATAACACATAACACACCAAATAAAACTGTCAGCATAGGCATAAAACATGGCATATCGTTACAGGATATGGACAAATAAATTTCTACATAGAAAAATTCGTCAGAAATGCAATTTGTCAACGCAAATGCATAAAATACAAAAAACACCAATTCAGTCAACAATGTCATAGAAACACATTAGACAAACAGCACTAAGACACTCGCAATCGATCAAACGATACAATCAGTTCTGAGCAACAAACGTCTCGTCACGCAATACCATCAAAGGTCATCAATGTAATTGTCACGTCTGCACAGGCCTGTGCTGTCAAACCACATAGCGCTATGGGTGTCAGTCAGTAGCATCAAAAGACAATACCATTTCAGATAGAAATGCGAGTAAATTAAGCATAAATTATAAAAATCGTAAAATATCACCTAGAATTTAACACCGTACATCGTATACCTCAACCTGTTACCCATTCCAGCATCCTCGTTGTCCCGTTCCTCAGCACCTTTGCCGCGTTGCCCTTTGGTCCCACGATGATCGGCACTCAGGTCCCACGGCCCTCTGTCCACTGCACACATGTAGGGACGCGGTACCCTGTCATGGAAAATGGCTCTGCAAAACAAAAATACCAATTAAACAGAGAAAATAACCCCATTCGGATCAAATAACATCACACAGACTTACTTATCAGTGTATTGGTCTGGGAGTCTTCGTCTTCTTTGCCTATAAAAGAAATTTGCAGCACCTGTCAACGCTTTTGAGGAGGAAAGAGGTTAATGGTACATACATAAAGGCAAAAAAATACAATAGAGTATATTCGCAAGTGTATCAATCGCATAGAACATCGATCATGTACGTGTAAATTCGCATAAAAGTGTCGTTAGGGATTTTGTTTGACTGGCCAGTGAGGTCGACCTCCTGGGGAAAGGGGCGTTTCAGAGGGCTCTCTGTATGCCACGGCCGGGCATTTGTGTTGTGTAAACACCTTAAAATACTATTCTAATGGGTGCGTGGCATGCCATAGAAAAACAGATCGAATTGTATACGTAAGCATACGAATTAAAAAATATCGACAAATGCACATATGTAATGCGATGGTTGTAAAAAATGGAATGTCAGTGTATACATAAGCAAATAAAGTAAATAAATATCGACAAGTGTAATACCATAGGACTAAAAATAATAAGGAGAAAAAGGAAATCGGGAATTGGTAAAATATAGGTAGGGTGAAGTTGGGGAAGTATTGCCTGGTTTAGGAGAATCCTCTTCTTGACGAGTGCGTACGAGCCCCTGAAAGTAATAGAAATACAACGATATAAGAAAGGATCGTGTAATTTGCCCGTCAAAAGTGACGGGTATACATGAATAAACTAAATTTAACACGGTTTCCTATTCCCTCTCCCAGTCCCCATCGCTATCTCGGCGTATAAGAAGCGCAATCTTACATATAGAATGGCGGTAAAAAAGGAAAACGACGAACAGTAAATAAACACGTAAAATAAACATTGATACATATGTGGTGTAAGAAACTTTCATCAACGGTACTTACGTACTTAAAATATCAAATGACGAACGGAAATCGTATAAAAAAGTAAACACACACAACCTTAACCTAATCCCCATATATATTAATATATGATGGATGAAAACTAGTTAGAATTCTTGTGCAAATGGTATTCATATTAAAAGGTCCTCAAGTGCCACTCATGTAGAGAAAATCTGAAAATCACTTTTTCAATTTAAAGCCTGAAAAGATTCGGGGTCGGAAGGAATTTGTAACTCTAATATGTGATGGCCAATCTAAATAGCGATTGCGGACGACTGTTCTCATGTCCAGCCGTTCGGCCAAAAAAAAAGACAGCACCACCTCGTCCCCCTTATTACAATAGAGAAAGTACCTCGCATGTGCTGGAATATTCACTTATCCCACCAACTGTTAAAACTTGTTTGGAATGTTACAACGCTTTCAATCAAATAGGTTCTTTAAAGTCATCCCGTTTGCATTCAATGTAACAACTCTCGCCGCCCTCAATGATAATCCCCGAAAATTTTCGGAGAAATTACTTAGCCTTAGGTTAATTTCTAAATTGGGAAGCATGCCACCATATTCGCACACATTTCCTTTGAAGGCATTAAACGTACAAGGGCGAATAGTCACTTTTTGGAAGGGGGTGACAATATAGCGACACTACGATATACTATGCCTATTATCATCGCGTCTTAGATGATACGTAGAAAGGCCTAAATTCAAAAGGCAACATTTCTATATATTACTGGAATTTAAATAACTTCCATATATAGTCTTAATGTCGGCCAGAAATCGCGGAGACTAAGATGTGAAGCTTCAAACAGAAAGGGAAGACAGGATTTTGGTCGGCGTACGTCACGAAAATTTACTCACGGAAGTATATGAAAAGTTACAAAAATGGAGAATAAACCCCGTGGTTTCACGTTCGCCTACCTAGATTTGATAATGGAAACATTTAAAGAAACGCAGTGAATTTTACAAGAAAGTTACTGACCTTCGAAGTGTTGACTTGGTCACTCCGAAGTGGGCTCGTCGAACATCGGGCATCGAATGAATAACCTAATTTCCGGCCTAGGAATGGCAGCTATGGGCGATAGTCATTTGTCTAATAGTAGAAAGTTGAAATTCATTTTTAATGACATTAAATACAGTAAAGTTTTTATACAGAATGGTTTTTAATATATTGTAATAACATGCTTGTTTTCTTTATTTAAAAATAATATTTTATAATAACAATAATAATTTTCTTCAAATAAACAATACTTTCTTAAAACGTCAGAGTGACATCTATTTTTACGTGAGAGAAAATGTCGAAATTGAAGTACGATATGACATAGGCAATAGTGAGCTCTAAAGTAAACGTTATCGCTGAGAATTCTTTCATATGACGTTATTTTTGTGGTTTAATTTATCAATATAATACCAGCATTAATTACATAATTAAAATGCATCCAATAGAAAATCATTACTAACTTAATTGCTCTCACTCTTTCCCTTTCATGATGGAACGTGTTATTTGATTGACAGAATCTCTCTGATTAGAAGTGTATGTTGCATTTTTCATCAGCCAGCTGCTTGCTTTGTTCGATGCTTTTCTTGGTTCGGATATTCACATTGATAACTACTGTATTAACAGGCACCTTCGTGAGACTTAAGCAGTGAATCACCATATAACCAGGGGCAGGGCCGGTTGCAAGCGTAAGCGACGTAAGCGGTCGCTAACAGGCGCCACTTTAGAGGGGCGGCAAAGTCAATATTTCGGATTTTTACAATTTCATTTTTTTAAGGTTTATTGCACAGAACTTGAAAACACCTCGAAAAAATTATATTTCACTCCATGATATTTCATATACATCCAGAGTCGGTTCAAGGTGTAAGCGACGCGACGTAACCTACTGCTTACAGGTGTCACTTAAGACATATACTTTAAAGTTTTACATTGTCTAAACACTCCGATACACTGTGCACTTTCCTTAACATCTTTAGCGGGATATATACACGCAGAAGCTATAACTATAATGCTAAGTTTCACGTGCTTTTAGGGATTACGCATTTCAAATAACCTTTCCGCTCCGAAAACAGCGAACCTTCAACACTAGAGATTTTGATTACTCAGGGCTTGTATCTTTGTGCAAATATTTTACATTCGGGACCTTTTACACGTAGCTTCCCTGTCTGATCCTTGATTAATGACTTTGCAAAGAAAAAAGCCCTCATCTCGTCCTTTTCGAAAGGTGGGTTCGTAAAGTTGCAATATAAAAAAATTCGGTAATATAATCATTACATAGTAGTTTTCTTATAAGGTCAGTGATGTTTTATTTCTATTTTCTGAAAGTATTTATCTGAATATTCTTTTTTTAAATAAAGACCGATTAAATAAAATTATTTTTTTTTCTTATATAAATATTATTTCACGCCTTTGATATCCAGAAGGGCGGCATATTTTTACCTCGCTTACACATTTTTTAACTGAAACCGGCCCTGACCAGGGGTGTGCTGCCAAATATATAACAAACTGGTCGCTATTATAGCCAAGCATTCGATAATAAATTTCAAATATTCCCGTATTAAAATTTCTCCATAAAATGTTTATGAATATTATATTTATTTAAAAGTATTAAAGTGTCTCTTTAATACATATGCTCCATCAGTTTCAATATAAAATTATGTGCCAGTTAAAGGTCGCGCTATCTGATCTTTGCAGGAATTAGACGAGATTTCAGTAAAAAGGAAGATAATATGGTAAAGCAAATTAAATTCTTATTTTAAATGTTTAAATATAATTAATGACCAATATATCAAGCATGGTAAATCTGAATCCATGTTCAATTGCTTGGCATCTTTCAGATAATAAATTGCTGCATAACACGATACAGAAAGCCCCCTTAAACTTTTGGCATCCCATTATTATCAGACCGTCATGCTTCACTAACCTCAGGATATTATGGAATTTTTGTGGATTGGAAATAACATTTTGCACTTAAAATATTGTAATTTTTTAAAACTTTTATTATAAAAATCATTATAACATCATCAATATTATATTATCCAGTAAATTAAAATAGAAAAAAATTGAGATATTTTTATTATTATTGCCTTTGAAGTATGCAGTGTTAACTGGTAAAGTATACACTTGAATTATTATTATTAAATACGTGGACGACATGCAATATTGTAGGGTTATGTGTACAAGTTAACATGGAAAACATTCTCCAACATACTGGTAGTGATAGCTACACCTATTCAACATGACATTTAAATGAAAAACTATACGGGACCAGTCTTTAGTAAACATATTTCTAAAACAACTATATGCCACTCTATATGGAGGTTGGTATTTGATAGAGGTTTAACTGCAACATTTACTTAGAGCAGCATTAATGTATCTAATTTGAAATCGTACATAAGGATGAGTTAATATTTATGCTGTATTCCAGGAATTAAATGTGTCGCATTGGGTACGTGAATGATAACACAAACGAAGATAGAGAAATTCAATTAATTAACTAATGCTGTGAACAGAAAGCCATGGTTCCATATAATGTATGACTGCCAAAGCTAATTACATGAGGTATAATTTGGATCAGGTACATACCGGTGTGTTAGTCTTATTATAATTATTCTACTAGCCAGAATCCCCCTGATTCAAAAGGTAACTAATTATTCGACTGACACTTCATTAATGATAAACATAGAAACAGATGTAAACTGCAATAGTGTCACTACAAGAGAAACATGCCATGCTCTAAGAAGAATACATCTGATTCTATGTATCGCTTGGAATAAAAAAATGCAATGCTAAATCATCTAAATGAAAATAAATATGAAACCACGACAGAACCCACTCTTATTACTCACCACCACATTTTCATTTAAATTTGCAAGCAAAGTAAGCGTGCCATGAAACTGACTAGAAAATATTATACGGAAATGGAATTCGTAGATATGGCAAAGAAATACTTTTTACTCAAGTCATCGAAATTACAAATCTGTATTCCTACATCTAAGTTAACATTCCATCAAATTGAATATATGATGCTGCTAAAGGATGAAAAAAGCTTCTTGGGGCACAATGAATGAATTCATTCCATAAATATATTCATAAAACAAACAATTATCCTTGTCAGAGTCACATAAAGCATTTATAAACCATAAGGATAAGTATAAGATGAGAAATGCAATTTAGCTCAACAAATTTTCCATGAATGATTGCAAGAAGTTGTAAAGGTGTGTAAATGTGATTTCCAAGAAATACATAAGAAACTTAACATCCCTTATGGAGAAAATTCGCTTGCAAGACAGAGGAGCTGCTTCCAAGTCTTCACATAATATACCTTCCAACACACACTCTCTGTTGAAAATGAAATACGCAGAATGACTTCAAGTTTGTGCACGTTTCCAAATGACCCGAATGGGGTAGTGCACTCCATTCGTTAACCTTTTTTTGAAATGGCGTTTCCCCCGATATAATCGAGGCCTATTCCATTCACGAGAACCCTGCAAAACGATAATAAAATATTTACAATAGCAATTTTGGAAAAGAAATGAAACAATTTCCTCCTACATCTCTGAGAAAAATAGCCATAACAGTGAAATTAGAGGACAAAGAAAAGAATGAATTATTCATTAGGCACATTCACAAAATGCATATAAATCTGAAATAATTACGCACAAAAAAAAAATGCAATACAAACGTCAGTAATAACACATAACACACCAAATAAAACTGTCAGCATAGGCATAAAACATGGCATATCGTTACAGGATATGGACAAATAAATTTCTACATAGAAAAATTCGTCAGAAATGCAATTTGTCAACGCAAATGCATAAAATACAAAAAACACCAATTCAGTCAACAATGTCATAGAAACACATTAGACAAACAGCACTAAGACACTCGCAATCGATCAAACGATACAATCAGTTCTGAGCAACAAACGTCTCGTCACGCAATACCATCAAAGGTCATCAATGTAATTGTCACGTCTGCACAGGCCTGTGCTGTCAAACCACATAGCGCTATGGGTGTCAGTCAGTAGCATCAAAAGACAATACCATTTCAGATAGAAATGCGAGTAAATTAAGCATAAATTATAAAAATCGTAAAATATCACCTAGAATTTAACACCGTACATCGTATACCTCAACCTGTTACCCATTCCAGCATCCTCGTTGTCCCGTTCCTCAGCACCTTTGCCGCGTTGCCCTTTGGTCCCACGATGATCGGCACTCAGGTCCCACGGCCCTCTGTCCACTGCACACATGTAGGGACGCGGTACCCTGTCATGGAAAATGGCTCTGCAAAACAAAAATACCAATTAAACAGAGAAAATAACCCCATTCGGATCAAATAACATCACACAGACTTACTTATCAGTGTATTGGTCTGGGAGTCTTCGTCTTCTTTGCCTATAAAAGAAATTTGCAGCACCTGTCAACGCTTTTGAGGAGGAAAGAGGTTAATGGTACATACATAAAGGCAAAAAAATACAATAGAGTATATTCGCAAGTGTATCAATCGCATAGAACATCGATCATGTACGTGTAAATTCGCATAAAAGTGTCGTTAGGGATTTTGTTTGACTGGCCAGTGAGGTCGACCTCCTGGGGAAAGGGGCGTTTCAGAGAGCTCTCTGTATGCCACGGCCGGGCATTTGTGTTGTGTAAACACCTTAAAATACTATTCTAATGGGTACGTGGCATGCCATAGAAAAACAGATCGAATTGTATACGTAAGCATACGAATTAAAAAATATCGACAAATGAACATATGTAATGCGATGGTTGTAAAAAATGGAATGTCAGTGTATACATAAGCAAATAAAGTAAATAAATATCGACAAGTGTAATACCAAATGACTAAAAATAATAAGGAGAAAAAGGAAATCGGGAATTGGTAAAATATAGGTAGGGTGAAGTTGGGGAAGTATTGCCTGGTTTAGGAGAATCCTCTTCTTGACGAGTGCGTACGAGCCCCTGAAAGTAATAGAAATACAACGATATAAGAAAGGATCGTGTAATTTGCCCGTCAAAAGTGACGGGTATACATGAATAAACTAAATTTAACACGGTTTCCTATTCCCTCTCCCAGTCCCCATCGCTATCTCGGCGTATAAGAAGCGCAATCTTACATATAGAATGGCGGTAAAAAAGGAAAACGACGAACAGTAAATAAACACGTAAAATAAACATTGATACATATGTGGTGTAAGAAACTTTCATCAACGGTACTTACGTACTTAAAATATCAAATGACGAACGGAAATCGTATAAAAAAGTAAACACACACAACCTTAACCTAATCCCCATATATATTAATATATGATGGATGAAAACTAGTTAGAATTCTTGTGCAAATGGTATTCATATTAAAAGGTCCTCAAGTGCCACTCATGTAGAGAAAATCTGAAAATCACTTTTTCAATTTAAAGCCAGAAAAGATTCGGGGTCGGAAGGAATTTGTAACTCTAATATGTGATGGCCAATCTAAATAGCGATTGCGGACGACTGTTCTCATGTCCAGCCGTTCGGCCAAAAAAAAAGACAGCACCACCTCGTCCCCCTTATTACAATAGAGAAAGTACCTCGCATGTGCTGGAATATTCACTTATCCCACCAACTGTTAAAACTTGTTTGGAATGTTACAACGCTTTCAATCAAATAGGTTCTTTAAAGTCATCCCGTTTGCATTCAATGTAACAACTCTCGCCGCCCTCAATGATAATCCCCGAAAATTTTCGGAGAAATTACTTAGCCTTAGGTTAATTTCTAAATTGGGAAGCATGCCACCATATTCGCACACATTTCCTTTGAAGGCATTAAACGTACAAGGGCGAATAGTCACTTTTTGGAAGGGGGTGACAATATAGCGACACTACGATATACTATGCCTATTATCATCGCGTCTTAGATGATACGTAGAAAGGCCTAAATTCAAAAGGCAACATTTCTATATATTACTGGAATTTAAATAACTTCCATATATAGTCTTAATGTCGGCCAGAAATCGCGGAGACTAAGATGTGAAGCTTCAAACAGAAAGAGAAGACAGGATTTTGGTCGGCGTACGTCACGAAAATTTACTCACGGAAATATATGAAAAGTTACAAAAATGGAGAATAAACCCCGTGGTTTCACGTTCGCCTACCTAGATTTGATAAGGGAAACATTTAAAGAAACGTAGTGAATTTTACAAGAAAGTTACTGACCTTCGAAGTGTTGACTTGGTCACTCCGAAGTGGGCTCGTCGAACATCGGGCATCGAATGAATAACCTAATTTCCGGCCTAGGAATGGCAGCTATGGGCGATAGTCATTTGTCTAATAGTAGAAAGTTGAAATTCATTTTTAATGACATTAAATACAGTAAAGTTTTTATACAGAATGGTTTTTAATATATTGTAATAACATGCTTGTTTTCTTTATTTAAAAATAATATTTTATAATAACAATAATAATTTTCTTCAAATAAACAATACTTTCTTAAAACGTCAGAGTGACATCTATTTTTACGTGAGAGAAAATGTCGAAATGATAGTACGATATGACATAGGCAATAGTGAGCTCTAAAGTAAACGTTATCGCTGAGAATTCTTTCATATGACGTTATTTTTGTGGTTTAATTTATCAATATAATACCAGCATTAATTACATAATTAAAATGCATCCAATAGAAAATCATTACTAACTTAATTGCTCTCACTCTTTCCCTTTCATGATGGAACGTGTTATTTGATTGACAGAATCTCTCTGATTAGAAGTGTATGTTGCATTTTTCATCAGCCAGCTGCTTGCTTTGTTCGATGCTTTTCTTGGTTCGGATATTCACATTGATAACTACTGTATTAACAGGCACCTTCGTGAGACTTAAGCAGTGAATCACCATATAACCAGGGGCAGGGCCGGTTGCAAGCGTAAGCGACGTAAGCGGTCGCTAACAGGCGCCACTTTAGAGGGGCGGCAAAGTCAATATTTCGGATTTTTACAATTTCATTTTTTTAAGGTTTATTGCACAGAACTTGAAAACACCTCGAAAAAATTATATTTCACTCCATGATATTTCATATACATCCAGAGTCGGTTCAAGGTGTAAGCGACGCGTCGTAACCTACTGCTTACAGGTGTCACTTAAGACATATGCTTTAAAGTTTTACATTGTCTAAACACGCCGATACACTGTGCACTTTCCTTAACATCTTTAGCGGGATATATACACGCAGAAGCTATAACTATAATGCTAAGTTTCACGTGCTTTTAGGGATTACGCATTTCAAATAAGCTTTCCGCTCCGAATACAGCGAACCTTCAACACTAGAGATTTTGATTACTCAGGGCTTGTATCTTTGTGCAAATATTTTACATTCGGGACCTTTTACACGTAGCTTCCCTGTCTGATCCTTGATTAATGACTTTGCAAAGAAAAAAGCCCTCATCTCGTCCTTTTCGAAAGGTGGGTTCGTAAAGTTGCAATATAAAAAAATTCGGTAATATAATCATTACATAGTAGTTTTCTTATAAGGTCAGTGATGTTTTATTTCTATTTTCTGAAAGTATTTATCTGAATATTCTTTTTTTAAATAAAGACCGATTAAATAAAATTATTTTTTTTTCTTATATAAATATTATTTCACGCCTTTGATATCCAGAAGGGCGGCATATTTTTACCTCGCTTACACATTTTTTAACTGAAACCGGCCCTGACCAGGGGTGTGCTGCCAAATATATAACAAACTGGTCGCTATTATAGCCAAGCATTCGATAATAAATTTCAAATATTCCCGTATTAAAATTTCTCCATAAAATGTTTATGAATATTATATTTATTTAAAAGTATTAAAGTGTCTCTTTAATACATATGCTCCATCAGTTTCAATATAAAATTATGTGCCAGTTAAAGGTCGCGTTATCTGATCTTTGCAGGAATTAGACGAGATTTCAGTAAAAAGGAAGATAATATGGTAAAACAAATTAAATTCTTATTTTAAATGTTTAAATATAATTAATGACCAATATATCAAGCATGGTAAATCTGAATCCATGTTCAATTGCTTGGCATCTTTCAGATAATAAATTGCTGCATAACACGATACAGAAAGCCCCCTTAAACTTTTGGCATCCCATTATTATCAGACCGTCATGCTTCACTAACCTCAGGATATTATGGAATTTTTATGGATTGGAAATAACATTTTGCACTTAAAATATTGTAATTTTTTAAAACTTTTATTATAAAAATCATTATAACATCATCAATATTATATTATCCAGTAAATTAAAATAGAAAAAAATTGAGATATTTTTATTATTATTGCCTTTGAAGTATGCAGTGTTAACTGGTAAAGTATACACTTGAATTATTATTATTAAATACGTGGACGACATGCAATATTGTAGGGTTATGTGTACAAGTTAACATGGAAAACATTCTCCAACATACTGGTAGTGATAGCTACACCTATTCAACATGACATTTAAATGAAAAACTATACGGGACCAGTCTTTAGTAAACATATTTCTAAAACAACTATATGCCACTCTATATGGAGGTTGGTATTTGATAGAGGTTTAACTGCAACATTTACTTAGAGCAGCATTAATGTATCTAATTTGAAATCGTACATAAGGATGAGTTAATATTTATGCTGTATTCCAGGAATTAAATGTGTCGCATTGGGTACGTGAATGATAACACAAACGAAGATAGAGAAATTCAATTAATTAACTAATGCTGTGAACAGAAAGCCATGGTTCCATATAATGTATGACTGCCAAAGCTAATTACATGAGGTATAATTTGGATCAGGTACATACCGGTGTGTTAGTCTTATTATAATTATTCTACTAGCCAGAATCCCCCTGATTCAAAAGGTAACTAATTATTCGACTGACACTTCATTAATGATAAACATAGAAACAGATGTAAACTGCAATAGTGTCACTACAAGAGAAACATGCCATGCTCTAAGAAGAATACATCTGATTCTATGTATCGCTTGGAATAAAAAAATGCAATGCTAAATCATCTAAATGAAAATAAATATGAAACCACGACAGAACCCACTCTTATTACTCACCACCACATTTTCATTTAAATTTGCAAGCAAAGTAAGCGTGCCATGAAACTGACTAGAAAATATTATACGGAAATGGAATTCGTAGATATGGCAAAGAAATACTTTTTACTCAAGTCATCGAAATTACAAATCTGTATTCCTACATCTAAGTTAACATTCCATCAAATTGAATATATGATGCTGCTAAAGGATGAAAAAAGCTTCTTGGGGCACAATGAATGAATTCATTCCATAAATATATTCATAAAACAAACAATTATCCTTGTCAGAGTCACATAAAGCATTTATAAACCATAAGGATAAGTATAAGATGAGAAATGCAATTTAGCTCAACAAATTTTCCATGAATGATTGCAAGAAGTTGTAAAGGTGTGTAAATGTGATTTCCAAGAAATACATAAGAAACTTAACATCCCTTATGGAGAAAATTCGCTTGCAAGACAGAGGAGCTGCTTCCAAGTCTTCACATAATATACCTTCCAACACACACTCTCTGTTGAAAATGAAATACGCAGAATGACTTCAAGTTTGTGCACGTTTCCAAATGACCCGAATGGGGTAGTGCACTCCATTCGTTAACCTTTTTTTGAAATGGCGTTTCCCCCGATATAATCGAGGCCTATTCCATTCACGAGAACCCTGCAAAACGATAATAAAATATTTACAATAGCAATTATGGAAAAGAAATGAAACAATTTCCTCCTACATCTCCGAAAAAAAGAGCCACAACAGTAAAATTAGGGGACAAAGAAAAGAATGAATTATTCATTAGGCACATTCACAAAGTGCATATAAATATGAAATAATTACACACAAAAATTAAATACATTAGAAACGTCAGTAATAGCACATAACACGCCAAATAAAACTGTCAGCATAGGTATAGAACATGGCATACCGATAAAGGACAAAGATGAGTAAATTCCTATATATAAAATTTCATCAGAAATGAAATTTGTCAACACAAACAGAGATATGTGAACACATACAATACAATCAGTCCTTAGCAACAAACGTCTCGTCACTCAATACCACCAAAGATCGTCAAAATAAATGTCATGTCTGCACAGGCCTGTGCGGTCAAACCACATAGCGCTATGGGTTGTCAGTCAGTGCACCAAAGGACATTACCATTTCAGAAACATATGCGGATAAATTAGGCATAAATACTTCGCTAATAACAATCGTAAAACGACTCACCAAATACACCTACAATTTAACACCGTACATCGTATACCTCAACTTCCGGTCCACCTCTTGCCTGCATCACTCCTCCATTCCAGCACCACGCAGTAACTCGCGGGCGAATGCTTCCCCGTCGTCCTGTTCCTCAGCAACGCGTGCCATCCCGCATTGAAGTTTGATCTCGCGATGATTGGTCTCCGGTCACACGGTCCTCTGTCCACAGAGGTACAGTGGCGCCTGTAAACCAATTTCTTCCACTTCAACGTAGTTTAGCTTTTTATATGTGAAATTCAGATCATGAAACGCCCTCGAGCGCTACCTGTCCGTGCAGGACAAATATGTCAGATGTATAAATGAAATTTGGCTGTACTTTTATAAGCCCGAGCAACTTGCCATCATTCGCATTTTTCGCTATAGCAAACCGGAGAAGAATCCTGATTTAAGTGAAATTGAATAATTTTTCAGCTGTATGTAAAGTTAAAATACATCCTGCAAATTTTTCTCATAACTTCAACACGGATACCCAGAAGTAGGACGGCTTGAATTATTGCTCTGTGGCAACGCGAATATACCAGGTCACATTGGGGGTAAGTTGCATGGGAATACATCGTGAAGGGAAATACAGCTGACTTACAGATGCTGTTTTCCGGAAGGCACAAAGGATCTGCTGGCACACCATCGTGAACTGTCGCTGCTAGCAAACCGATTCTCTATCTGAGAACAAATTGTTCCAGCCTCATATCTTTGAAAAACTACCGTATCTAACCGAAAAGCTTTAACGTAAAATTTACGGATTTTAGCAAACTCAAGAAATTTAAAATGAACATCGATGCAAATTGCCTAGTGTTAGTCCGTTAGTCTTCAGTACACTACTAAGGCAATTTGCATCGACGGAAGTAGATGAAAAATTGAAAACAAAGAATTTTTACTTGAATAACGATAGAATCATCGACCGAACACGGAATTCTATTCCAAGTGAAACGCACTACTCTATCCGCAGGCGTATGTATGTACCTACGGATAGCTTGTTTAGACTTCCCCTAGGAAGGAGTCTAGATCGTTGCCTCGTTCTCTTTAATACGATACACTTGGAACGCGGACTCCAGTGAACAGTGATGACCACTCCTGCTGAATTTAGAGGAAAGAACAAGAAAATTCGCGACTACTGAAACCTCTTAACGAGACAAATTTAGAAACAGGCACAACCTGGTGTGTTAGTGTTAGTAAAGGTAATCTACTGCTAACCAGAATGCGCCTGATTCTAAAGGTAATTTATTAACTCTTCGCCTACCACTCCCTGATTGCAACACATAGAAACAGACGCGAACTGCGATGTTCGTATTAAAAGAAGAGAAAATGCCATGCTCTAAGAAGATAGCAGAACGCGTCCTTTCTATGTAAGTATAGCTTGTTATAAAAAAATCAAAGCTAAGGTTAACTATAAATGAAAATAGATATGAAGCCAGAGCAACTATTATGAATCTGAGTAGTGAAAGCTACTTCGGTATTCGATGGTAGTGATTGTGCCAGGCAGAATGGGTCGTACGCCTCCCAAGTCCTGAAAATAAAAATGTGAACGTATAAGGTAGGAACACACGAAGCACCGCAGCCACTAGACGATTTTAAGGATCGAGTGAAATTGGGTCGGTGTGATACACCTCTATCATTAATATCAACTGCAGTGATTTCGAAAGGGGACGGTCGACCCATTTCGTCCAAGCCACTTTGATCCATCTCAGGAAAATTCGGGAAATCGTTGCGAAAAAAGCGAAACGTTATTACATATACTTCTGAGAATGCATCCATCCGAAACGTCGACGTCAGATAAATAAAAATATGGACAGCCTTCCATTCCTGGGACACTAAGAACATCAGTCGAAATTGCTTTCACACAATGTCCCAGCACGAAACTAAATCCTGGCAGAAACAAAACTGGAGCATATCTTTCTCAACATTTATAATTTATTGCTTAGGATTTTATTTTCCTCTAACCTAATAAACGAACGAGCAAAACTCACGGTGTTATAAATCCCGAATAAAATCGTCATGCGAAATTTATAAAATATACAGAGCGATATCGGATCGTTAGAAATATGCGTTTGCGTTTCATAGCCAATGCCCGGGAAAAATCTAAAAAATTATAAGATAACCGATGACTAACGAGGACTGAATCCATCGTTATTGCGTTCTCAATTCGGCGGCACCACTTAAAATTAAATTTCTACTTTCCCAATATAATGTGTCGACTACAAAATTGGCACACTCAAATTTATTAGACATCTTCAATTCATACTGTTTTATGAATATGGCAAATGAATTCTTTTTACTTAAGTCATTGAAATTACACATCTATATTCCTAGAGCTATGTTACAATTCCATCAAACTGAATACATGATGCTGCTAAAGGATAAAAAAAGCGTCGTGGGCACAGTGAAAGAATTCATTCAATAAAAACATATACGCATAAAACAAACAATTATCCTTGTCACAGTCACATAAACTATTTATAGCCCATAAAGGTACTTATAAGATGAGAAATAAAATTAAGTCCTACAAATGTTCCATGAATGATTGCAATAAACCGTTAAGGCGATTTCCAAGAAATACAAAGGAAACTTGACATCCATCAGAGAAAAAATTTACTTGCCAAACAGAGGAGCTGCTTCCAAGTCTTCACATAATATGCCCTCCATCACACAATCTCTGTTGTAAATGAAATCTGCCGTATGACTTCAAGTTTGTGCACGTTTCCTAATGACCCGAATGGGATAGTGCCGTCCATTCGTTAACCTTTTTCTGAATTGGCGTTTCTCCCGATATGATCGAGGCCTATACCATTCACGAGACCCCTACAAAACGATAATAAAAAATTTAGAATAGCATATATGGAAAAGAAATGAAATATTTTCCTCCTACATCTCTGAAAAAAAAGAGCCACAACAGTAAAATTAGGGGACAAAGAAAAGAATGAATTATTCATTACGCACATTCACAAAGTGCATATAAATATGAAATAATTACACACAAAAATTACATATATTAGAAACGTCAGTAATAACACATAACACGCCAAATAAAACTGTCAGCATATGCATAAAATCTGGCATACCGATACAGGACATAGATGAGTAAATTTCTATATATAAAAATTCATCAGAAATGCAATTTGTCAACACAAACAGAGATATGTGAACACATACAATACAATCAGTCCTAAGCAACAAACGTCTCGTCACGCAATACCACCAAAGGTCGTCAAAATAAATGTCATGTCTGCACAGGCCTGTGCGGTCAAACCACATAGGGCTATGGGTTGTCAGTCAGTGCACCAAAAGGACATTACCATTTCAGAAACTAATGCGAGTACATTAGGCATAAATACTTCGCTAATAACAATCGTAAAACTTGACATCTATCAGAGAAAACATTCACTTGCCAGAAAAACGAGCTGCATCCAAGTCTTCGCATAATATGCCTCCCACCAAACACTCTCTGTTGAAAATGAAAGCTGCCGATTGACTTCAATGACTTTGTGCACGTTTCCAAATGACCCGATTGGGGTAGTGCACTCCAACGTTAACCTTTCTTTTAAATGGCGTTTCCCCCGATATGATCGAGGCCTATTCCATTCACGAGAACCCGACAAAACCATAATAAAAAATCGGTACAACAAACATTGTACAAACTTTCTCATAAACGTAGTAAAGCGTCATTTAGTCATCTTTATAAAATGAAAATCGTATGAACCTTTTTTTAGAAAATCCAATTTTTGTTTAAGTTGCCCAAGAATAAACTAGACTTAGATTCACTCGTTGGGAATTTATTTAAGATGTATACTCAAGAAACTGTACGAAACATGATCAAAATCATCGGAGCCGCTTCTGAGAAAATGGAATTATTGTTAAAGTTGCCTAGAATAAACTAGCCTTATATTCATTTTTTGAGGAATATGAACTATACAGTATTATTGAGGATGTAAACTTAAGTGACTGTGCGAAATTTGATCAAAATCGTTGGAGCGTTTTCGAGAAAATCGGATTGATGTTAAAAATGCGTAGAATAATCTACTCTTAATCATGCATCAATATCAACCATTTCTAGGTATACTCTGCTCAGTATGATAAAATCCCTAAGTACGAGATTTCATTCATTTTAGTTAGACCGTCTAGGCTCCAGCGCGAGTAACAGGCAGACGGCATTGCGGAAACCACTTTTTCGGACTCAGCGACACCTAAAACGTGTTCTTCCGTAATAATCTCGAGGTCGAATTTTTTCGCGAAAACAATACTTTATAGATACTTCGTATGAGAAAGTAAGAATTTAGAATAGCATATATGGAAAAGAAATGAAACGTTTTCCTCCTACATCTCTGAGAAAAATAGCCATAACAGTAAAATTAGAGGACAAAGAAAAGAATGAATTATTCATTAGGCACATTCACAAAATGCATATAAATCTGAAATAATTACGCACAAAAATAAAATGCAATACAAACGTCAGTAATAACACATAACACACCAAATAAAACTGTCAGCATAGGCATAAAACATGGCATACCGTTGCAGGATATGGACAAATAAATTTCTACATAGAAAAATTCGTCAGAAATGCAATTTGTCAACGCAAATGCATAAAATACAAAAAACACCAATTCAGTCAACAATGTCATAGAAACACATTAGACAAACAGCACTAAGACACTCGCAATCGATCAAACGATACAATCAGTTCTGAGCAACAAACGTCTCGTCACGCAATACCATCAAAGGTCATCAATGTAATTGTCACGTCTGCACAGGCCTGTGCTGTCAAACCACATAGCGCTATGGGTGTCAGTCAGTAGCATCAAAAGACAATACCATTTCAGATAGAAATGCGAGTAAATTAAGCATAAATTATAAAAATCGTAAAATATCACCTAGAATTTAACACCGTACATCGTATACCTCAACCTGTTACCCATTCCAGCATCCTCGTTGTCCCGTTCCTCAGCACCTTTGCCGCGTTGCCCTTTGGTCCCACGATGATCGGCACTCAGGTCCCACGGCCCTCTGTCCACTGCACACATGTAGGGACGCGGTACCCTGTCATGGCAAATGGCTCTGCAAAACAAAAATACCAATTAAACAGAGAAAATAACCCCATTCGGATCAAATAACATCACACAGACTTACTTATCAGTGTATTGGTCTGGGAGTCTTCGTCTTCTTTGCCTATAAAAGAAATTTGCAGCACCTGTCAACGCTTTTGAGGAGGAAAGAGGTTAATGGTACATACATAAAGGCAAAAAAATACAATAGAGTATATTCGCAAGTGTATCAATCGCATAGAACATCGATCATGTACGTGTAAATTCGCATAAAAGTGTCGTTAGGGATTTTGTTTGACTGGCCAGTGAGGTCGACCTCCTGGGGAAAGGGGCGTTTCAGAGAGCTCTCTGTATGCCACGGCCGGGCATTTGTGTTGTGTAAACACCTTAAAATACTATTCTAATGGGTACGTGGCATGCCATAGAAAAACAGATCGAATTGTATACGTAAGCATACGAATTAAAAAATATCGACAAATGCACATATGTAATGCGATGGTTGTAAAAAATGGAATGTCAGTGTATACATAAGCAAATAAAGTAAATAAATATCGACAAGTGTAATACCAAATGACTAAAAATAATAAGGAGAAAAAGGAAATCGGGAATTGGTAAAATATAGGTAGGGTGAAGTTGGGGAAGTATTGCCTGGTTTAGGAGAATCCTCTTCTTGACGAGTGCGTACGAGCCCCTGAAAGTAATAGAAATACAACGATATAAGAAAGGATCGTGTAATTTGCCCGTCAAAAGTGACGGGTATACATGAATAAACTAAATTTAACACGGTTTCCTATTCCCTCTCCCAGTCCCCATCGCTATCTCGGCGTATAAGAAGCGCAATCTTACATATAGAATGGCGGTAAAAAAGGAAAACGACGAACAGTAAATAAACACGTAAAATAAACATTGATACATATGTGGTGTAAGAAACTTTCATCAACGGTACTTACGTACTTAAAATATCAAATGACGAACGGAAATCGTATAAAAAAGTAAACACACACAACCTTAAACTAATCCCCATATATATTAATATATGATGGATGAAAACTAGTTAGAATTCTTGTGCAAATGGTATTCATATTAAAAGGTCCTCAAGTGCCACTCATGTAGAGAAAATCTGAAAAACACTTTTTCAATTTAAAGCCTGAAAAGATTCGGGGTCGGAAGGAATTTGTAACTCTAATATGTGATGGCCAATCTAAATAGCGATTGCGGACGACTGTTCTCATGTCCAGCCGTTCGGCCAAAAAAAAAGACAGCACCACCTCGTCCCCCTTATTACAATAGAGAAAGTACCTCGCATGTGCTGGAATATTCACTTATCCCACCAACTGTTAAAACTTGTTTGGAATGTTACAACGCTTTCAATCAAATAGGTTCTTTAAAGTCATCCCGTTTGCATTCAATGTAACAACTCTCGCCGCCCTCAATGATAATCCCCGAAAATTTTCGGAGAAATTACTTAGCCTTAGGTTAATTTCTAAATTGGGAAGCATGCCACCATATTCGCACACATTTCCTTTGAAGGCATTAAACGTACAAGGGCGAATAGTCACTTTTTGGAAGGGGGTGACAATATAGCGACACTACGATATACTATGCCTATTATCATCGCGTCTTAGATGATACGTAGAAAGGCCTAAATTCAAAAGGCAACATTTCTATATATTACTGGAATTTAAATAACTTCCATATATAGTCTTAATGTCGGCCAGAAATCGCGGAGACTAAGATGTGAAGCTTCAAACAGAAAGGGAAGACAGGATTTTGGTCGGCGTACGTCACGAAAATTTACTCACGGAAGTATATGAAAAGTTACAAAAATGGAGAATAAACCCCGTGGTTTCACGTTCGCCTACCTAGATTTGATAATGGAAACATTTAAAGAAACGCAGTGAATTTTACAAGAAAGTTACTGACCTTCGAAGTGTTGACTTGGTCACTCCGAAGTGGGCTCGTCGAACATCGGGCATCGAATGAATAACCTAATTTCCGGCCTAGGAATGGCAGCTATGGGCGATAGTCATTTGTCTAATAGTAGAAAGTTGAAATTCATTTTTAATGACATTAAATACAGTAAAGTTTTTATACAGAATGGTTTTTAATATATTGTAATAACATGCTTGTTTTCTTTATTTAAAAATAATATTTTATAATAACAATAATAATTTTCTTCAAATAAACAATACTTTCTTAAAACGACAGAGTGACATCTATTTTTACGTGAGAGAAAATGTCGAAATTGAAGTACGATATGACATAGGCAATAGTGAGCTCTAAAGTAAACGTTATCGCTGAGAATTCTTTCATATGACGTTATTTTTGTGGTTTAATTTATCAATATAATACCAGCATTAATTACATAATTAAAATGCATCCAATAGAAAATCATTACTAACTTAATTGCTCTCACTCTTTCCCTTTCATGATGGAACGTGTTATTTGATTGACAGAATCTCTCTGATTAGAAGTGTATGTTGCATTTTTCATCAGCCAGCTGCTTGCTTTGTTCGATGCTTTTCTTGGTTCGGATATTCACATTGATAACTACTGTATTAACAGGCACCTTCGTGAGACTTAAGCAGTGAATCACCATATAACCAGGGGCAGGGCCGGTTGCAAGCGTAAGCGACGTAAGCGGTCGCTAACAGGCGCCACTTTAGAGGGGCGGCAAAGTCAATATTTCGGATTTTTACAATTTCATTTTTTTAAGGTTTATTGCACAGAACTTGAAAACACCTCGAAAAAATTATATTTCACTCCATGATATTTCATATACATCCAGAGTCGGTTCAAGGTGTAAGCGACGCGACGTAACCTACTGCTTACAGGTGTCACTTAAGACATATACTTTAAAGTTTTACATTGTCTAAACACTCCGATACACTGTGCACTTTCCTTAACATCTTTAGCGGGATATATACACGCAGAAGCTATAACTATAATGCTAAGTTTCACGTGCTTTTAGGGATTACGCATTTCAAATAACCTTTCCGCTCCGAATACAGCGAACCTTCAACACTAGAGATTTTGATTACTCAGGGCTTGTATCTTTGTGCAAATATTTTACATTCGGGACCTTTTACACGTAGCTTCCCTGTCTGATCCTTGATTAATGACTTTGCAAAGAAAAAAGCCCTCATCTCGTCCTTTTCGAAAGGTGGGTTCGTAAAGTTGCAATATAAAAAAATTCGGTAATATAATCATTACATAGTAGTTTTCTTATAAGGTCAGTGATGTTTTATTTCTATTTTCTGAAAGTATTTATCTGAATATTCTTTTTTTAAATAAAGACCGATTAAATAAAATTATTTTTTTTTCTTATATAAATATTATTTCACGCCTTTGATATCCAGAAGGGCGGCATATTTTTACCTCGCTTACACATTTTTTAACTGAAACCGGCCCTGACCAGGGGTGTGCTGCCAAATATATAACAAACTGGTCGCTATTATAGCCAAGCATTCGATAATAAATTTCAAATATTCCCGTATTAAAATTTCTCCATAAAATGTTTATGAATATTATATTTATTTAAAAGTATTAAAGTGTCTCTTTAATACATATGCTCCATCAGTTTCGATATATAATTATGTGCCAGTTAAAGGTCGCGTTATCTGATCTTTGCAGGAATTAGACGAGATTTCAGTAAAAAGGAAGATAATATGGTAAAACAAATTAAATTCTTATTTTAAATGTTTAAATATAATTAATGACCAATATATCAAGCATGGTAAATCTGAATCCAGGTTCAATTGCTTGGCATCTTTCAGATAATAAATTGCTGCATAACACGATACAGAAAGCCCCCTTAAACTTTTGGCATCCCATTATTATCAGACCGTCATGCTTCACTAACCTCAGGATATTATGGAATTTTTATGGATTGGAAATAACATTTTGCACTTAAAATATTGTAATTTTTTAAAACTTTTATTATAAAAATCATTATAACATCATCAATATTATATTATCCAGTAAATTAAAATAGAAAAAAATTGAGATATTTTTATTATTATTGCCTTTGAAGTATGCAGTGTTAACTGGTAAAGTATACACTTGAATTATTATTATTAAATACATGGACGACATGCAATATTGTAGGGTTATGTGTACAAGTTAACATGGAAAACATTCTCCAACATACTGGTAGTGATAGCTACACCTATTCAACATGACATTTAAATGAAAAACTATACGGGACCAGTCTTTAGTAAACATATTTCTAAAACAACTATATGCCACTCTATATGGAGGTTGGTATTTGATAGAGGTTTAACTGCAACATTTACTTAGAGCAGCATTAATGTATCTAATTTGAAATCGTACATAAGGATGAGTTAATATTTATGCTGTATTCCAGGAATTAAATGTGTCGCATTGGGTACGTGAATGATAACACAAACGAAGATAGAGAAATTCAATTAATTAACTAATGCTGTGAACAGAAAGCCATGGTTCCATATAATGTATGACTGCCAAAGCTAATTACATGAGGTATAATTTGGATCAGGTACATACCGGTGTGTTAGTCTTATTATAATTATTCTACTAGCCAGAATCCCCCTGATTCAAAAGGTAACTAATTATTCGACTGACACTTCATTAATGATAAACATAGAAACAGATGTAAACTGCAATAGTGTCACTACAAGAGAAACATGCCATGCTCTAAGAAGAATACATCTGATTCTATGTATCGCTTGGAATAAAAAAATGCAATGCTAAATCATCTAAATGAAAATAAATATGAAACCACGACAGAACCCACTCTTATTACTCACCACCACATTTTCATTTAAATTTGCAAGCAAAGTAAGCGTGCCATGAAACTGACTAGAAAATATTATACGGAAATGGAATTCGTAGATATGGCAAAGAAATACTTTTTACTCAAGTCATCGAAATTACAAATCTGTATTCCTACATCTAAGTTAACATTCCATCAAATTGAATATATGATGCTGCTAAAGGATGAAAAAAGCTTCTTGGGGCACAATGAATGAATTCATTCCATAAATATATTCATAAAACAAACAATTATCCTTGTCAGAGTCACATAAAGCATTTATAAACCATAAGGATAAGTATAAGATGAGAAATGCAATTTAGCTCAACAAATTTTCCATGAATGATTGCAAGAAGTTGTAAAGGTGTGTAAATGTGATTTCCAAGAAATACATAAGAAACTTAACATCCCTTATGGAGAAAATTCGCTTGCAAGACAGAGGAGCTGCTTCCAAGTCTTCACATAATATACCTTCCAACACACACTCTCTGTTGAAAATGAAATACGCAGAATGACTTCAAGTTTGTGCACGTTTCCAAATGACCCGAATGGGGTAGTGCACTCCATTCGTTAACCTTTTTTTGAAATGGCGTTTCCCCCGATATAATCGAGGCCTATTCCATTCACGAGAACCCTGCAAAACGATAATAAAATATTTACAATAGCAATTATGGAAAAGAAATGAAACAATTTCCTCCTACATCTCCGAAAAAAAGAGCCACAACAGTAAAATTAGGGGACAAAGAAAGGAATGAATTATTCATTAGGCACATTCACAAAGTGCATATAAGTATGAAATAATTACACACAAAAATTAAATACATTAGAAACGTCAGTAATAGCACATAACACGCCAAATAAAACTGTCAGCATAGGTATAGAACATGGCATACCGATAAAGGACAAAGATGAGTAAATTCCTATATATAAAATTTCATCAGAAATGCAATTTGTCAACACAAACAGAGATATGTGAACACATACAATACAATCAGTCCTTAGCAACAAACGTCTCGTCACTCAATACCACCAAAGATCGTCAAAATAAATGTCATGTCTGCACAGGCCTGTGCGGTCAAACCACATAGCGCTATGGGTTGTCAGTCAGTGCACCAAAGGACATTACCATTTCAGAAACATATGCGGATAAATTAGGCATAAATACTTCGCTAATAACAATCGTAAAACGACTCACCAAATACACCTACAATTTAACACCGTACATCGTATACCTCAACTTCCGGTCCACCTCTTGCCTGCATCACTCCTCCATTCCAGCACCACGCAGTAACTCGCGGGCGAATGCTTCCCCGTCGTCCTGTTCCTCAGCAACGCGTGCCATCCCGCATTGAAGTTTGATCTCGCGATGATTGGTCTCCGGTCACACGGTCCTCTCTCCACAGAGGTACAGTGGCGCCTGTAAACCAATTTCTTCCACTTCAACGTAGTTTAGCTTTTTATATGTGAAATTCAGATCATGAAACGCCCTCGAGCGCTACCTGTCCGTGCAGGACAAATATGTCAGATGTATAAATGAAATTTGGCTGTACTTTTATAAGCCCGAGCAACTTGCCATCATTCGCATTTTTCGCTATAGCAAACCGGAGAAGAATCCTGATTTAAGTGAAATTGAATAATTTTTCAGCTGTATGTAAAGTTAAAATACATCCTGCAAATTTTTCTCATAACTTCAACACGGATACCCAGAAGTAGGACGGCTTGAATTATTGCTCTGTGGCAACGCGAATATACCAGGTCACATTGGGGGTAAGTTGCATGGGAATACATCGTGAAGGGAAATACAGCTGACTTACAGATGCTGTTTTCCGGAAGGCACAAAGGATCTGCTGGCACACCATCGTGAACTGTCGCTGCTAGCAAACCGATTCTCTATCTGAGAACAAATTGTTCCAGCCTCATATCTTTGAAAAACTACCGTATCTAACCGAAAAGCTTTAACGTAAAATTTACGGATTTTAGCAAACTCAAGAAATTTAAAATGAACATCGATGCAAATTGCCTAGTGTTAGTCCGTTAGTCTTCAGTACACTACTAAGGCAATTTGCATCGACGGAAGTAGATGAAAAATTGAAAACAAAGAATTTTTACTTGAATAACGATAGAATCATCGACCGAACACGGAATTCTATTCCAAGTGAAACGCACTACTCTATCCGCAGGCGTATGTATGTACCTACGGATAGCTTGTTTAGACTTCCCCTAGGAAGGAGTCTAGATCGTTGCCTCGTTCTCTTTAATACGATACACTTGGAACGCGGACTCCAGTGAACAGTGATGACCACTCCTGCTGAATTTAGAGGAAAGAACAAGAAAATTCGCGACTACTGAAACCTCTTAACGAGACAAATTTAGAAACAGGCACAACCTGGTGTGTTAGTGTTAGTAAAGGTAATCTACTGCTAACCAGAATGCGCCTGATTCTAAAGGTAATTTATTAACTCTTCGCCTACCACTCCCTGATTGCAACACATAGAAACAGACGCGAACTGCGATGTTCGTATTAAAAGAAGAGAAAATGCCATGCTCTAAGAAGATAGCAGAACGCGTCCTTTCTATGTAAGTATAGCTTGTTATAAAAAAATCAAAGCTAAGGTTAACTATAAATGAAAATAGATATGAAGCCAGAGCAACTATTATGAATCTGAGTAGTGAAAGCTACTTCGGTATTCGATGGTAGTGATTGTGCCAGGCAGAATGGGTCGTACGCCTCCCAAGTCCTGAAAATAAAAATGTGAACGTATAAGGTAGGAACACACGAAGCACCGCAGCCACTAGACGATTTTAAGGATCGAGTGAAATTGGGTCGGTGTGATACACCTCTATCATTAATATCAACTGCAGTGATTTCGAAAGGGGACGGTCGACCCATTTCGTCCAAGCCACTTTGATCCATCTCAGGAAAATTCGGGAAATCGTTGCGAAAAAAGCGAAACGTTATTACATATACTTCTGAGAATGCATCCATCCGAAACGTCGACGTCAGATAAATAAAAATATGGACAGCCTTCCATTCCTGGGACACTAAGAACATCAGTCGAAATTGCTTTCACACAATGTCCCAGCACGAAACTAAATCCTGGCAGAAACAAAACTGGAGCATATCTTTCTCAACATTTATAATTTATTGCTTAGGATTTTATTTTCCTCTAACCTAATAAACGAACGAGCAAAACTCACGGTGTTATAAATCCCGAATAAAATCGTCATGCGAAATTTATAAAATATACAGAGCGATATCGGATCGTTAGAAATATGCGTTTGCGTTTCATAGCCAATGCCCGGGAAAAATCTAAAAAATTATAAGATAACCGATGACTAACGAGGACTGAATCCATCGTTATTGCGTTCTCAATTCGGCGGCACCACTTAAAATTAAATTTCTACTTTCCCAATATAATGTGTCGACTACAAAATTGGCACACTCAAATTTATTAGACATCTTCAATTCATACTGTTTTATGAATATGGCAAATAAATTCTTTTTACTTAAGTCATTGAAATTACACATCTATATTCCTAGAGCTATGTTACAATTCCATCAAACTGAATACATGATGCTGCTAAAGGATAAAAAAAGCGTCGTGGGCACAGTGAAAGAATTCATTCAATAAAAACATATACGCATAAAACAAACAATTATCCTTGTCACAGTCACATAAACTATTTATAGCCCATAAAGGTACTTATAAGATGAGAAATAAAATTAAGTCCTACAAATGTTCCATGAATGATTGCAATAAACCGTTAAGGCGATTTCCAAGAAATACAAAGGAAACTTGACATCCATCAGAGAAAAAATTTACTTGCCAAACAGAGGAGCTGCTTCCAAGTCTTCACATAATATGCCCTCCATCACACAATCTCTGTTGTAAATGAAATCTGCCGTATGACTTCAAGTTTGTGCACGTTTCCTAATGACCCGAATGGGATAGTGCCGTCCATTCGTTAACCTTTTTCTGAATTGGCGTTTCTCCCGATATGATCGAGGCCTATACCATTCACGAGACCCCTACAAAACGATAATAAAAAATTTAGAATAGCATATATGGAAAAGAAATGAAATATTTTCCTCCTACATCTCTGAAAAAAAAGAGCCACAACAGTAAAATTAGGGGACAAAGAAAAGAATGAATTATTCATTACGCACATTCACAAAGTGCATATAAATATGAAATAATTACACACAAAAATTACATATATTAGAAACGTCAGTAATAACACATAACACGCCAAATAAAACTGTCAGCATATGCATAAAATCTGGCATACCGATACAGGACATAGATGAGTAAATTTCTATATATAAAAATTCATCAGAAATGCAATTTGTCAACACAAACAGAGATATGTGAACACATACAATACAATCAGTCCTAAGCAACAAACGTCTCGTCACGCAATACCACCAAAGGTCGTCAAAATAAATGTCATGTCTGCACAGGCCTGTGCGGTCAAACCACATAGGGCTATGGGTTGTCAGTCAGTGCACCAAAAGGACATTACCATTTCAGAAACTAATGCGAGTACATTAGGCATAAATACTTCGCTAATAACAATCGTAAAACTTGACATCTATCAGAGAAAACATTCACTTGCCAGAAAAACGAGCTGCATCCAAGTCTTCGCATAATATGCCTCCCACCAAACACTCTCTATTGAAAATGAAAGCTGCCGATTGACTTCAATGACTTTGTGCACGTTTCCAAATGACCCGATTGGGGTAGTGCACTCCAATCGTTAACCTTTCTTTTAAATGGCGTTTCCCCCGATATGATCGAGGCCTATTCCATTCACGAGAACCCGACAAAACCATAATAAAAAATCGGTACAACAAACATTGTACAAACTTTCTCATATACGTAGTAAAGCGTCATTTAGTCATCTTTATAAAATGAAAATCGTATGAACCTTTTTTTAGAAAATCCAATTTTTGTTTAAGTTGCCCAAGAATAAACTAGACTTAGATTCACTCGTTGGGAATTTATTTAAGATGTATACTCAAGAAACTGTACGAAACATGATCAAAATCATCGGAGCCGCTTCTGAGAAAATGGAATTATTGTTAAAGTTGCCTAGAATAAACTAGCCTTATATTCATTTTTTGAGGAATATGAACTATACAGTATTATTGAGGATGTAAACTTAAGTGACTGTGCGAAATTTGATCAAAATCGTTGGAGCGTTTTCGAGAAAATCGGATTGATGTTAAAAATGCGTAGAATAATCTACTCTTAATCATGCATCAATATCAACCATTTCTAGGTATACTCTGCTCAGTATGATAAAATCCCTAAGTACGAGATTTCATTCATTTTAGTTAGACCGTCTAGGCTCCAGCGCGAGTAACAGGCAGACGGCATTGCGGAAACCACTTTTTCGGACTCAGCGACACCTAAAACGTGTTCTTCCGTAATAATCTCGAGGTCGAATTTTTTCGCGAAAACAATACTTTATAGATACTTCGTATGAGAAAGTAAGAATTTAGAATAGCATATATGGAAAAGAAATGAAACGTTTTCCTCCTACATCTCTGAGAAAAATAGCCATAACAGTAAAATTAGAGGACAAAGAAAAGAATGAATTATTCATTAGGCACATTCACAAAATGCATATAAATCTGAAATAATTACGCACAAAAATAAAATGCAATACAAACGTCAGTAATAACACATAACACACCAAATAAAACTGTCAGCATAGGCATAAAACATGGCATACCGTTGCAGGATATGGACAAATAAATTTCTACATAGAAAAATTCGTCAGAAATGCAATTTGTCAACGCAAATGCATAAAATACAAAAAACACCAATTCAGTCAACAATGTCATAGAAACACATTAGACAAACAGCACTAAGACACTCGCAATCGATCAAACGATACAATCAGTTCTGAGCAACAAACGTCTCGTCACGCAATACCATCAAAGGTCATCAATGTAATTGTCACGTCTGCACAGGCCTGTGCTGTCAAACCACATAGCGCTATGGGTGTCAGTCAGTAGCATCAAAAGACAATACCATTTCAGATAGAAATGCGAGTAAATTAAGCATAAATTATAAAAATCGTAAAATATCACCTAGAATTTAACACCGTACATCGTATACCTCAACCTGTTACCCATTCCAGCATCCTCGTTGTCCCGTTCCTCAGCACCTTTGCCGCGTTGCCCTTTGGTCCCACGATGATCGGCACTCAGGTCCCACGGCCCTCTGTCCACTGCACACATGTAGGGACGCGGTACCCTGTCATGGCAAATGGCTCTGCAAAACAAAAATACCAATTAAACAGAGAAAATAACCCCATTCGGATCAAATAACATCACACAGACTTACTTATCAGTGTATTGGTCTGGGAGTCTTCGTCTTCTTTGCCTATAAAAGAAATTTGCAGCACCTGTCAACGCTTTTGAGGAGGAAAGAGGTTAATGGTACATACATAAAGGCAAAAAAATACAATAGAGTATATTCGCAAGTGTATCAATCGCATAGAACATCGATCATGTACGTGTAAATTCGCATAAAAGTGTCGTTAGGGATTTTGTTTGACTGGCCAGTGAGGTCGACCTCCTGGGGAAAGGGGCGTTTCAGAGAGCTCTCTGTATGCCACGGCCGGGCATTTGTGTTGTGTAAACACCTTAAAATACTATTCTAATGGGTACGTGGCATGCCATAGAAAAACAGATCGAATTGTATACGTAAGCATACGAATTAAAAAATATCGACAAATGCACATATGTAATGCGATGGTTGTAAAAAATGGAATGTCAGTGTATACATAAGCAAATAAAGTAAATAAATATCGACAAGTGTAATACCAAATGACTAAAAATAATAAGGAGAAAAAAGAAATCGGGAATTGGTAAAATATAGGTAGGGTGAAGTTGGGGAAGTATTGCCTGGTTTAGGAGAATCCTCTTCTTGACGAGTGCGTACGAGCCCCTGAAAGTAATAGAAATACAACGATATAAGAAAGGATCGTGTAATTTGCCCGTCAAAAGTGACGGGTATACATGAATAAACTAAATTTAACACGGTTTCCTATTCCCTCTCCCAGTCCCCATCGCTATCTCGGCGTATAAGAAGCGCAATCTTACATATAGAATGGCGGTAAAAAAGGAAAACGACGAACAGTAAATAAACACGTAAAATAAACATTGATACATATGTGGTGTAAGAAACTTTCATCAACGGTACTTACGTACGTAAAATATCAAATGACGAACGGAAATCGTATAAAAAAGTAAACACACACAACCTTAAACTAATCCCCATATATATTAATATATGATGGATGAAAACTAGTTAGAATTCTTGTGCAAATGGTATTCATATTAAAAGGTCCTCAAGTGCCACTCATGTAGAGAAAATCTGAAAATCACTTTTTCAATTTAAAGCCTGAAAAGATTCGGGGTCGGAAGGAATTTGTAACTCTAATATGTGATGGCCAATCTAAATAGCGATTGCGGACGACTGTTCTCATGTCCAGCCGTTCGGCCAAAAAAAAAGACAGCACCACCTCGTCCCCCTTATTACAATAGAGAAAGTACCTCGCATGTGCTGGAATATTCACTTATCCCACCAACTGTTAAAACTTGTTTGGAATGTTACAACGCTTTCAATCAAATAGGTTCTTTAAAGTCATCCCGTTTGCATTCAATGTAACAACTCTCGCCGCCCTCAATGATAATCCCCGAAAATTTTCGGAGAAATTACTTAGCCTTAGGTTAATTTCTAAATTGGGAAGCATGCCACCATATTCGCACACATTTCCTTTGAAGGCATTAAACGTACAAGGGCGAATAGTCACTTTTTGGAAGGGGGTGACAATATAGCGACACTACGATATACTATGCCTATTATCATCGCGTCTTAGATGATACGTAGAAAGGCCTAAATTCAAAAGGCAACATTTCTATATATTACTGGAATTTAAATAACTTCCATATATAGTCTTAATGTCGGCCAGAAATCGCGGAGACTAAGATGTGAAGCTTCAAACAGAAAGGGAAGACAGGATTTTGGTCGGCGTACGTCACGAAAATTTACTCACGGAAGTATATGAAAAGTTACAAAAATGGAGAATAAACCCCGTGGTTTCACGTTCGCCTACCTAGATTTGATAATGGAAACATTTAAAGAAACGCAGTGAATTTTACAAGAAAGTAACTGACCTTCGAAGTGTTGACTTGGTCACTCCGAAGTGGGCTCGTCGAACATCGGGCATCGAATGAATAACCTAATTTCCGGCCTAGGAATGGCAGCTATGGGCGATAGTCATTTGTCTAATAGTAGAAAGTTGAAATTCATTTTTAATGACATTAAATACAGTAAAGTTTTTATACAGAATGGTTTTTAATATATTGTAATAACATGCTTGTTTTCTTTATTTAAAAATAATATTTTATAATAACAATAATAATTTTCTTCAAATAAACAATACTTTCTTAAAACGTCAGAGTGACATCTATTTTTACGTGAGAGAAAATGTCGAAATTGAAGTACGATATGACATAGGCAATAGTGAGCTCTAAAGTAAACGTTATCGCTGAGAATTCTTTCATATGACGTTATTTTTGTGGTTTAATTTATCAATATAATACCAGCATTAATTACATAATTAAAATGCATCCAATAGAAAATCATTACTAACTTAATTGCTCTCACTCTTTCCCTTTCATGATGGAACGTGTTATTTGATTGACAGAATCTCTCTGATTAGAAGTGTATGTTGCATTTTTCATCAGCCAGCTGCTTGCTTTGTTCGATGCTTTTCTTGGTTCGGATATTCACATTGATAACTACTGTATTAACAGGCACCTTCGTGAGACTTAAGCAGTGAATCACCATATAACCAGGGGCAGGGCCGGTTGCAAGCGTAAGCGACGTAAGCGGTCGCTAACAGGCGCCACTTTAGAGGGGCGGCAAAGTCAATATTTCGGATTTTTACAATTTCATTTTTTTAAGGTTTATTGCACAGAACTTGAAAACACCTCGAAAAAATTATATTTCACTCCATGATATTTCATATACATCCAGAGTCGGTTCAAGGTGTAAGCGACGCGACGTAACCTACTGCTTACAGGTGTCACTTAAGACATATACTTTAAAGTTTTACATTGTCTAAACACTCCGATACACTGTGCACTTTCCTTAACATCTTTAGCGGGATATATACACGCAGAAGCTATAACTATAATGCTAAGTTTCACGTGCTTTTAGGGATTACGCATTTCAAATAACCTTTCCGCTCCGAATACAGCGAACCTTCAACACTAGAGATTTTGATTACTCAGGGCTTGTATCTTTGTGCAAATATTTTACATTCGGGACCTTTTACACGTAGCTTCCCTGTCTGATCCTTGATTAATGACTTTGCAAAGAAAAAAGCCCTCATCTCGTCCTTTTCGAAAGGTGGGTTCGTAAAGTTGCAATATAAAAAAATTCGGTAATATAATCATTACATAGTAGTTTTCTTATAAGGTCAGTGATGTTTTATTTCTATTTTCTGAAAGTATTTATCTGAATATTCTTTTTTTAAATAAAGACCGATTAAATAAAATTATTTTTTTTTCTTATATAAATATTATTTCACGCCTTTGATATCCAGAAGGGCGGCATATTTTTACCTCGCTTACACATTTTTTAACTGAAACCGGCCCTGACCAGGGGTGTGCTGCCAAATATATAACAAACTGGTCGCTATTATAGCCAAGCATTCGATAATAAATTTCAAATATTCCCGTATTAAAATTTCTCCATAAAATGTTTATGAATATTATATTTATTTAAAAGTATTAAAGTGTCTCTTTAATACATATGCTCCATCAGTTTCGATATATAATTATGTGCCAGTTAAAGGTCGCGTTATCTGATCTTTGCAGGAATTAGACGAGATTTAAGTAAAAAGGAAGATAATATGGTAAAACAAATTAAATTCTTATTTTAAATGTTTAAATATAATTAATGACCAATATATCAAGCATGGTAAATCTGAATCCATGTTCAATTGCTTGGCATCTTTCAGATAATAAATTGCTGCATAACACGATACAGAAAGCCCCCTTAAACTTTTGGCATCCCATTATTATCAGACCGTCATGCTTCACTAACCTCAGGATATTATGGAATTTTTATGGATTGGAAATAACATTTTGCACTTAAAATATTGTAATTTTTTAAAACTTTTATTATAAAAATCATTATAACATCATCAATATTATATTATCCAGTAAATTAAAATAGAAAAAAATTGAGATATTTTTATTATTATTGCCTTTGAAGTATGCAGTGTTAACTGGTAAAGTATACACTTGAATTATTATTATTAAATACATGGACGACATGCAATATTGTAGGGTTATGTGTACAAGTTAACATGGAAAACATTCTCCAACATACTGGTAGTGATAGCTACACCTATTCAACATGACATTTAAATGAAAAACTATACGGGACCAGTCTTTAGTAAACATATTTCTAAAACAACTATATGCCACTCTATATGGAGGTTGGTATTTGATAGAGGTTTAACTGCAACATTTACTTAGAGCAGCATTAATGTATCTAATTTGAAATCGTACATAAGGATGAGTTAATATTTATGCTGTATTCCAGGAATTAAATGTGTCGCATTGGGTACGTGAATGATAACACAAACGAAGATAGAGAAATTCAATTAATTAACTAAAGCTGTGAACAGAAAGCCATGGTTCCATATAATGTATGACTGCCAAAGCTAATTACATGAGGTATAATTTGGATCAGGTACATACCGGTGTGTTAGTCTTATTATAATTATTCTACTAGCCAGAATCCCCCTGATTCAAAAGGTAACTAATTATTCGACTGACACTTCATTAATGATAAACATAGAAACAGATGTAAACTGCAATAGTGTCACTACAAGAGAAACATGCCATGCTCTAAGAAGAATACATCTGATTCTATGTATCGCTTGGAATAAAAAAATGCAATGCTAAATCATCTAAATGAAAATAAATATGAAACCACGACAGAACCCACTCTTATTACTCACCACCACATTTTCATTTAAATTTGCAAGCAAAGTAAGCGTGCCATGAAACTGACTAGAAAATATTATACGGAAATGGAATTCGTAGATATGGCAAATAAATACTTTTTACTCAAGTCATCGAAATTACAAATCTGTATTCCTACATCTAAGTTAACATTCCATCAAATTGAATATATGATGCTGCTAAAGGATGAAAAAAGCTTCTTGGGGCACAATGAATGAATTCATTCCATAAATATATTCATAAAACAAACAATTATCCTTGTCAGAGTCACATAAACCATTTATAAACCATAAGGATAAGTATAAGATGAGAAATGCAATTTAGCTCTACAAATTTTCCATGAATGATAGCAAGAAGTTGTAAAGGTGTGTAAATGTGATTTCCAAGAAATACATAAGAAACTTAACATCCCTTATGGAGAAAATTCGCTTGCAAGACAGAGGAGCTGCTTCCAAGTCTTCACATAATGTCCCTTCCAACACACACTCTCTGTTGAAAATGAAATCTGCCGTATGACTTCAAGTTTGTGCACGTTTCCAAATGACCCGAATGGGGTAGTGCACTCCATTCGTTAACCTTTTTTTGAAATGGCGTTTCCCCCGATATAATCGAGGCCTATTCCATTCACGAGAACCCTGCAAAACGATAATAAAATATTTACAATAGCAATTATGGAAAAGAAATGAAACATTTTCCTCCTACATCTCTGAAAAAAAGAGCCACAACAGTAAAATTAGGGGACAAAGAAAAGAATTAATTATTCATTAGGCACATTCACAAAGTGCATATAAATATGAAATAATTACACACAAAAATTAAATACATTAGAAACGTCTGTAATAGCACATAAAACACCAAATAAAACTGTCAGCATAGGCATAAAACATGGCATACCGATAAAGGACAAAGATGAGTAAATTCCTATATATAAAATTTCATCATCAATGCAATTTGTCAACACAAACAGAGATATGTGAACACATACAATACAATCAGTCCTTAGCAACAAACGTCTCGTCACGCAATACCACCAAAGATCATCAAAATAAATGTCATGTCTGCACAGGCCTGTGCGGTCAAACCACATAGCGCTATGGGTTGTCAGTCAGTGCACCAAAGGACATTACCATTTCAGAAACATATGCGGATAAATTAGGCATAAATACTTCGCTAATAACAATCGTAAAACGACTCACCAAATACACCAACAATTTAACACCGTACATCGTATACCTCAACTTCCGGACCACCTCTTGCCTGCATCACTCCTCCATTCCAGCACCACGCAGTAACTCGCGGGCGAATGCTTCCCCGTCGTCCTGTTAATCAGCAACGCGTGCCATCCCGCATTGAAGTTTGGTCTCGCGATGATTGGTCCTCCGGTCCCACGGTCCTCTGTCCACAGAGGTACAGTGGCGCCTGTAAACCAATTTCTTCCACTTCACCGTAGTTTAGCTTTTTATATGTGAAATTCAGATCATGAAACGTCCTCGAGCGCTACCTGTCCGTGCAGGACAAATATGTCAGATGTATAAATGAAATTTGGCTGTACTTTTATAAGCCCGAGCAACTTGCCATTATTCGCATTTTTCGCTATAGCAAACCGGAGAAGAATCCTGATTTAAGTGAAATTGAATAATTTTTCAGCTGTATGTAAAGTTAAAATACATCCTGCAAATTTTTCTCATAACTTCAACACGGATACCCAGAAGTAGGACTGCTTGAATTATTGCTCTGTGGCAACGCGAATATACCAAGTCACATTGGGGGTAAGTTGCATGGGAATACATCGTGAAGGGAAATACAGCTGACTTACAGATGCTGTTTTCCGGAAGGCACAAAGGATCTGCTGGCACACCATCGTGAACTGTCGCTGCTAGCAAACCGATTCTCTATCTGAGAACAAATTGTTCCAGCCTCATATCTTTGAAAAACTACCGTATCTAACCGAAAAGCTTTAACGTAAAATTTACGGATTTTAGCAAACTCAAGAAATTTAAAATGAACATCGATGCAAAATGCCTAGTGTTAGTCCGTTAGTCTTCAGTACACTACTAAGGCAATTTGCATCGACGGAAGTAGATGAAAAATTGAAAACAAAGAATTTTTACTTGAATACCGATAGAATCATCGACCGAACACGGAATTCTGTTCCAAGTGAAATGCACTACTCTATCCGCAGGCATATGTATGTACATACGGATAACTTGTTTAGACATCCCCTAGGAAGAAGTCTAGATCGTTGCCTCGTTCGCTTTAATACGATACACTTGGAACGCGGACTCCAGTGAACAGTGCTGACCCCTCCTGCTGAATTTAGATGAAAGAACAAGAAACTTCGCGACTACTGAAACCTCTTAACGAGACAAATTTAGAAACAGGCACAACCTGGTGTGTTAGTGTTAGTAAAGGTAATCTACTGCTAACCAGAATGCGCCTGATTCTAAAAGTAATTTATTAACTCTTCGCCTACCACTCCCTGATTGCAATACATAGAAACAGACGCGAACTGCGATGTTCGTAATAATAAAAGGGAAAATGCCATGCTCTAAGAAGATAGCAGAACGCGTCCTTTCTATGTATGTATAGCTTGTGATGAAAAAATCAAAGCTAAGGTTTACTATAAATGAAAATAGATATGAAGCCAGAGCAACTATTATGAATCTGAGTAGTGAAAGCTACTTCGGTATTCGATGGTAGTTATTGTGCCAGGCAGAATGGGTCGTATGCCTCCCAAGTCCTGAAAATAAAAATGTGAACGTATAAGGTAGGAACACACGAAGCACCGCAGCCACTAGACGATTTTAAGGATCGAGTGAAATTGGGTCGGTGTGATACAACTCTATCATTAATATCAACTGCAGTGATTTCGAAAGGGGACGGTCGACCCGTTACGTCCAAGTCACTTTGATCCATCTCAGGAAAATTCGGGAAATCGTTGCGAAAAAAGCGAAACGTTATTACATATACTTCTGAGAATGCATCCATCCGAAACGTCGACGTCAGATAAATAAAAATATGCACAGCCTTCCATTCCTGGGACACTAAGAACATCAGTCGAAATTGCTTTCACACAATGTCCCAGCACGAAACTAAATCCTGGCAGAAACAAAACTGGAGCATATCTTTCACAACATTTATAATTTATTGCTTAGGATTTCATTTTCCTCTAATCTAACTAATGAACGAGCAAAACTAACGGTATAATAATACTCGAATAAAATCGTCATGCGAAATTTATAAAATATACAGAGGGATATCAGATCGTTTGAAATATGCATTTGCGTTTCATAGCCAATGCCCGGGAAAAATCTAAAAAATTATAAGATAACCGATAACTAACGAGGACTGAATCCATAGTTATTGCATTCTCAATTCGGCGGCACCACTTAAAATTAAATTTCTACTTTCCCAATATAATGTGTCGACTACAAAATTGGCACACTCAAATTTATTAGACATCTTCAATTCATACTGTTTTATGAATATGGCAAATAAATTCTTTTTACTTCAGTCATTGAAATTACACATCTATATTCCTAGAGCTATGTTACAATTCCATCGAACTGAATACATGATGATGCTAAAGGATAAAAAAAAATTCGTGGGCACAGTGAAAGAATTCATTCAATACAAACATATATGCATAAAACAAACATTTATCCTTGTCACAGTCGCATAAACCATTTATAACCAATAAACATACTTATAAGATGAGAAATAAAATTAAGTCCTACAAATGTTCCATAAATGATTGCAATAAACCGTTAAGGCGATTTTCAAGAAATACAAAGGAAACTTGACATCCATCAGAGAAAAATTTACTTGCCAGACAGAGGAGCTGCTTCCAAGTCTTCACATAATATGCCCTCCATCACACAATCCCTGTTGAAAATGAAATCTGCCGAATGACTTCAAGTTTGTGCACGTTTCCAAATGACCCGAATGGGATAGTGCAGTCCATTCGTTAACCTTTTTTTGAATTGGTGTTTCTCCCGATATGATCGAGGCCTATTCCATTCACGAGACCCCTAAAAAACGGTAATAAAAAATTTAGAATAGCATATATGGAAAAGAAATGAAACATTTTCCTCCTACACCTCTGAAAAAAAGAGCCACAACAGTAAAATTAGGGGACAAAGAAAAGAATGAATTATTCATTACGCACATTCACAAAGTGCATATAAATATGAAATAATTACACACAAAAATTAAATATATTAGAAACGTCAGTAATAACACATAACACGCCAAATAAAACTGTCAGCATATGCATAAAACCTGGCATACCGATACAGGACATAGATGAATAAATTTCTATATATAAAAATTCATCAGAAATGCAATTTGTCAACACAAACAGAGATATGTGAACACAAATAATACAATCAGTCCTAAGCAACAAACGTCTCTTCACGTAATACCACGAAAGATCGTCAAAATAAATGTCATGTCTGCACAGGCCGCTGCGGTCAAACCACATAGCGCTATGGGTTGTCAGTCAATGCACCAAAAGGACATTACCATTTCAGAAACATATGCGGATAAGTTAATAACAATCGTAAAACGACTCACCAAATACACCTACAATTTAACACCGTACATCGTATACCTCAACTTCCGGTTCACCTCCTGCCTGCATCACTCCCCATTCCAGCGCCACGCAGTAACTCGCGGGCGAATGCTTCCCCGTCGTCCTGTTCTTCAGCAACGCGTGCCATCCCGCATTGAAGTTTGGTCTCGGGTTGATTGGTCCTCCGGTCCCACGGTCCTCTGTCCACAGAGGTACAGTGGCGCCTGTAAACCAATTTCTTCCACTTCAACATAGTTTACCTTTTTATATGTGAAATTCAGATCATGATACGCCCTCGAGCGCTACCTGTCCGTGCAGGACAAATATATCAGATGTATAAATGAAATTTGGCTGTACTTTTATAAGCCCGAGCAACTTGCCATTATTCGCATTCTTTGCTATAGCAAACCGGAGAAGAATCCTGATTTAAGTGAAATTGAGTAATTTTTCAGATGTATGTAAAGCAAAAATACATCCTGCAAATTTTTCTCATAACTTCAACACGGATACCCAGTAGTAGGACTGCATGAATTATTGCTCTGTGGCAACGTGAATATACCAAGTCACATTGGGGGTAAGTTGCATGGGAATAGATCGTGATGGGAAATCCAGCTGACTTACTGATGCTGTTTACCGGTAGGCAGAAAGGATCTGCTGGCACACCATCATGAACTGTCACTGCTAGCAAACCGATTCTCTATCTGAGAACAAATTGTTCCAGCCTCATATCTTTGAAAAACTACCGTATCTAACCGAAAAGCTTTAACGTAAAATTTACGGATTTTAGCAAACTCAAGAAATTTGAAATGAACATCGATGCAAAATGCCTAGTGTTAGTCCGTTAGTCTACAGTACACTACCAAGGCAATTTGCATCGACGGAAGTAGATGAAAAATTGAAAACAAAGAATTGTTACTTGAATACCGATAGAATCATCGACCGAACACGGAATTCTATTCCAAGTGAAACGCACTACTCTATCCGCAGGCGTATGTATGTACCTACGGATAGGTTGTTTAGACTTCCCCTAGGAAGAAGTCTAGATCGTTGCCTCGTTCGCTTTAATATGATACACTTGGAACACGGACTCCAGTGAACAGTGATGACCCCTCCTGCTGAATTTAGAGGAAAGAACAAGAAAATTCGCGACTACTGAAACCTCTTAACGGGACAAATTTAGAAACAGGCACAACCTGGTGTGTTAGTGTTAGTAAAGGTAATCTAATGCTAACCAGAATGCGCCTGATTCTAAAGGTAATTTATTAACTCTTCGCCTACCACTCCCTGATTGCAATACATAGAAACAGACGTGAACTGCGATGTTCGTAATAATAAAAGAGAAAACGCCATGCCCTAAGAAGATAGCAGAACGCGTCCTTTCTATGTATGTATAGCTTGTTATAAAAAAATCAAAGCTAAGGTTAACTATAAATGAAAATAGATATGAAGCCAGAGCAACTATTATGAATCTGAGTAGTGAAAGCTACTTCGGTATTCGATGGTAGTGATTGTGCCAGGCAGAATGTGTCGTATGCCTCCCAAGTCCTGAAAATAAAAATGTGAACGTATAAGGTAGGAACACACGAAGCACCACAGCCACTAGACGATTTTAAGGATCGAGTGAAATTGGGTCGGTGTGATACACCTCTTTCATTATCGACCCGTTTCGTCCAAGCCACTTTGACCCATCTCAGGAAAATTCGGGAAATCGTTGCGAAAAAAGCGAAACGTTATTACATATACTTCTGAGAATGCATCCATCCGAAACGTCGACGTCAGATAAATAAAAATATGCACAGCCTTCCATTCCTGGGACACTAAGAACATCAGTCGAAATTGCTTTCACACAATGTCCCAGCACGAAACTAAATCCTGGCAGAAACAAAACTTGAGCATATCTTTCTCAACATTTATAATTTATTGCTTAGGATTTTATTTTTCTCTAATCTAATAAACGAACGAGGAAAACTAACGGTGTTATAATTCCCGAATAAAATCGTCATGCGAAATTTATAAAATATACAGAGGGATATCGGATCGTTAGAAATATGCGTTTGCGTTTCATAGCCAATCCCTGGGAAAAATCTAAAAAATTATAAGATAATCGATGACTAACGAGGACTGAATCCATCATTATTGCGTTCTCAATTCGGCGTCACCGCTTAAAATTAAATTTCTACTTTCCCAATATAATGTGTCGACTACAAAATTGGCACACTCAAATTGATTAGACATCTTCAATTTATACTGTTTTATGAATATGGCAAATAAATTCTTTTTACTTAAGTCATTGAAATTACACATCTATATTCCTAGAGCTATGTTACAATTCCATCAAACTGAATACATGATGCTGCTAAAGGATAAAAAAAGCTTCGTGGGCACAGTGAAAGAATTCATTCAATAAAAACATATATGCATAAAACAAACATTTATCCTTGTCACAGTCGCATAAATCATTTATAACCCATAAACATACTTATAAGATGAGAAATAAAATTAAGTCCTACAAATGTTCCATAAATGATTGCAATAAACCGTTAAGGCGATTTCCAAGAAATACAAAGGAGATTTGACATCCATCAGAGAAAAAATTTACTTGCCAAACAGAGGAGCTGCTTCCACGTCTTCACAAAATATGCCCTCCATCACACAATCTCTGTTGAAAATGAAATCTGCCGAATGACTTTAAGTTTGTGCACGTTTCCAAATGACCCGAATGGGATAGTGCAGTACATTCGTTAACCTTTTTTTGAATTGGTGTTTCTCCCGATATGATCGAGGCCTATTCCATTCATGAGACCCCTAAAAAACGGTAATAAAAAATTTAGAATAGCATATATGGAAAAGAAATGAAACATTTTCCTCCTACATCTCTGAAAAAAGAGCCACAACAGTAAAATTAGGGGACAAAGAAAAGAATGAATTATTCATTAGGCACATTCACAAAGTGCATATAAATATGAAATAATTACACACAAAAATTAAATAAATTAGAAACGTCAGTAATAGCACATAACACGCCAAATAAAACTGTCAGCATAGGTATAGAACATGGCATACCGATAAAGGACAAAGATGAGTAAATTCCTATATATAAAATTTCATCAAAAATGCAATTTGTCAACACAAACAGAGATATGTGAACACATACAATACAATCAGTCCTTAGCAACAAACGCCTCGTCACGCAATACCACCAAAGATCGTCAGAATAAATGTCATGTCTGCACAGGCCTGTGCGGTCAAACCACATAGCGCTATGGGTTGTCAGTCAGTGCACCAAAGGACATTACCATTTCAGAAACATATGCGGATAAATTAGGCATAAATACTTCGCTAATAACAATCGTAAAACGACTCACCAAATACACCTACAATTTAACACCGTACATCGTATACCTCAACTTCCGGTCCACCTCTTGCCTGCATCACTCCTCCATTCCAGCACCACGCAGTAACTCGCGGGCGAATGCTTCCCCGTCGTCCTGTTCCTCAGCAACGCGTGCCATCCCGCATTGAAGTTTGGTCTCGCGATGATTGGTCCTCCGGTCCCACGGTCCTCTGTCCACAGAGGTACAGTGGCGCCTGTAAACCAATTTCTTCCACTTCAACGTAGTTTAGCTTTTTATATGTGAAATTCAGATCGTGAAACTACCTCGAGCGCTACCTGTCCGTGCAGGACAAATATGTCAGATGTATAAATGAAATTTGGCTGTACTTTTATAAGCCAGAGAAACTTGCCATTATTCGCATTTTTCTCTATAGCAAACCGGAGAAGAATCCTGATTTAAGTGAAATTGAATAATTTTTCAGCTGTATGTAAAGTTAAAATACATCTTGCAAATTTTTCTCACTACTTCAACACGGATACCCAGAAGTAGAACTGCTTGAATTATTGCTCTGTGGCAACGCGAATACCAAGTCACATTGGGGGTAAGTTGCATGGGAATACATCGTGAAGGGAAATACAGCTGACTTACAGATGCTGTTTTCCGGAAGGCACAAAGGATCTGCTGGCACACCATCGTGAACTGTCGCTGCTAGCAAACCAATTCTCTATCTGAGAACAAATTGTTCCAGCCTCATATCTTTGAAAAACTACCGTAGCTAACCGAAAAGCTTTAACGTAAAATTTACGGATTTTAGCAAACTCAAGATTTAAAATGAACATCGATGCAAAATGCCTAGTGTTAGTCCGTTAGTCTTCAGTACACTACTAAGGCAATTTGCATCGACGGAAGTAGATGAAAAATTGAAAACAAAGAATTTTTACTTGAATAACGATAGAATCATCGACCGAACACGGAATTCTATTCCAAGTGAAACGCACTACTCTATCCGCAGGCGTATGTATGTACCTACGGATAGCTTGTTTAGACTTCCCCTAGGAAGGAGTCTAGATCGTTGCCTCGTTCTCTTTAATACGATACACTTGGAACGCGGACTCCAGTGAACAGTGATGACCCCTCCTGCTGAATTTAGAGGAAAGAACAAGAAAATTCGCGACTACTGAAACCTCTTAACGAGACAAATTTAGAAACAGGCACAACCTGGTGTGTTAGTGTTAGTAAAGGTAATCTACTGCTAACCAGAATGCGCCTGATTCTAAAGGTAATTTATTAACTCTTCGCCTACCACTCCCTGATTGCAATACATAGGAACAGACGCGAACTGCGATGTTCGTAATAATAAAAGAGAAAATGCCATGCTCTAAGAAGATAGCAGAACGCGTCCTTTCTATGTAAGTATAGCTTGTTATAAGAAAATCAAAGCTAAGGTTAACTATAAATGAAAATAGATATGAAGCCAGAGCAACTATTATGAATCTGAGTACTGAAAGCTACTTCGGTATTCGATGGTAGTGATTGTGCCAGGCAGAATGGGTCGTATGCCTAGCAAGTCCTGAAAATAAAAATGTGAACGTATAAGGTAGGAACACACGAAGCACCGAAGCCACTAGACGATTTTAAGGATCGAGTGAAATTGGGTCGGTGTGATACATCTCTATCATTAATATCAACTGCAGTGATTTCGAAAGGGGACGGTCGACCCATTTCGTCCAAGCCACTTTGACCCATCTCAGGAAAATTCGGGAAATCGTTGCGAAAAAAGCGAAACGTTATTACATATACTTCTGAGAATGCAACCATCCGAAACGTCGACATCAGATAAATAAAAATATGCACAGCCTTCCATTCCTGGGACACTAAGAACATCAGTCGAAATTGCTTTCACACAATGTCCCAGCACGAAACTAAATCCTGGCAGAAACAAAACTGGAGCATATCTTTCTCAACATATATAATTTATTGCTTAGGATTTTATTTTCCTCTAATCTAATAAACGAACGAGCAAAACTCACGGTGTTATAAATCCCGAATAAAATCGTCATGCAATATTTATAAAATATACAGAGCGATATCGGATCGTTAGAAATATGCGTTTGCGTTTCATAGCCAATGCCCGGGAAAAATCTAAAAAATTATAAGATAACCGATGACTAACGAGGACTGAATCCATAGTTATTGCATTCTCAATTCGGCGGCACCAATTAAAATTAAATTTCTACTTTCCCAATATAATGTGTCGACTACAAAATTGGCACACTCAAATTTATTAGACATCTTCAATTCATACTGTTTTATGAATATGGCAAATAAATTCTTTTTACTTAAGTCATTGAAATTACACATCTATATTCCTAGAGCTATGTTACAATTCCATCAAACTGAATACATGATGCTGCTAAAGGATAAAAAAAGCATCGTGGGCACAGTGAAAGAATTCATTCAATAAAAACATATACGCATAAAACAAACATTTATCCTTGTCACAGTCGCATAAACCATTTATAACCCATAAAGATTCTTGTAAGATGAGAAATAAAATTAAGTCCTACAAATGTTCCATGAATGATTGCAATAAACCGTTAAGGCGATTTCCAAGAAATACAAAGGAAACTTGACATCCATCAGAGAAAAAATTTACTTGCCAAACAGAGGAGCTGCTTCCAAGTCTTCACATAATGTCCCTTCCAACACACAATCTCTGTTGAAAATGAAATCTGCCGAATGACTTCAAGTTTGTGCACGTTTCCTAATGACCCGAATGGGATAGTGCAGTCCATTCGTTAACCTTTTTTTGAATTGGCGTTTCTCCCGATATGAACGAGGCCTATACCATTCACGAGATCCCTACAAAACGATAATAAAAAATTTAGAATAGCATATATGGAAAAGAAATGAAACATTTTCCTCCTACATCTCTGAAAAAAAGAGCCACAACAGTAAAATTAGGGGACAAAGAAAACAATGAGTTATTCATTAGGCACATTCACAAAGTGCATATAAATATGAAATAATTACACACAAAAATTAAATACATTAGAAACGTCAGTAATAGCACATAACACGCCAAATAAAACTGTCAGCATAGGTATAAAACATGGCATACCGATAAAGGACAAAGATGAGAAAATTCCTATATATAAAATTTCATCAGAAATGCAATTTGTCAACACAAACAGAGATATGTGAACACATACAATACAATCAGTCCTTAGCAACAAACATCTCGTCACGCAATACCACCAAAGATCGTCAAAATAAATGTCATGTCTACACAGGCCTGTGCGGTCAAACCACATAGCGCTATGGGTTGTCAGTCAGTGCACCAAAGGACATTACCATTTCAGAAACATATGCTGATAAATTAGGCATAAATACTTCGCTAATAACAATCGTAAAACGACTCACCAAATACACCTACAATTTAACACCGTACATCGTATACCTCAACTTCCGGTCCACCTCTTGCCTGCATCACTCCTCCATTCCAGCACCACGCAGTAACTCGCGGGCGAATGATTCTCCGTCGTCCTGTTCCTCAGCAACGCATGCCATCCCGCATTGAAGTTTGGTCTCGCGATGATTGGTCCTCCAGTCCCACGGTCCTCTGTCCACAGAGGTACAGTGGCGCCTGTAAACCAATTTCTTCCACTTCAACGTAGTTTAGCTTTTTATATGTGAAATTCAGATCGTGAAACTACCTCGAGCGCTACCTGTCCGTGCAGGACAAATATGTCAGATGTATAAATGAAATTTGGCTGTACTTTTATAAGCCCGAGCAACTTGCCATTATTCGCATTTTTCGCTATAGCAAACCGGAGAAGAATCCTGATTTAAGTGAAATTGAGTAATTTTTCAGATGTATGTAAAGATAAAAAATACATCCTGCAAATTTATCTCATAACTTCAACACGGATACCCAGAAGTAGGACTGCATGAATTATTGCTCTGTGGCAACGCGAATATACCAAGTCACATTGGGGGTAAGTTGCATGGGAATAGATCGTGATGGGAAATCCAGCTGACTTACTGATGCTGTTTTCCGGTAGGCAGAAAGGATCTGCTGGCACACCATCATGAACTGTCACTGCTAGCAAACCGATTCTCTATCTGAGAACAAATTGTTCCAGCCTCATATCTTTGAAAAACTACCGTATCTAACCGAAAAGCTTTAACGTAAAATTTACGGATTTTAGCAAACTCAAGAAATTTGAAATGAACATCGATGCAAAATACCTAGTGTTAGTCCGTTAGTCTACAGTACACTACTAAGGCAATTTGCATCGACGGAAGTAGATGAAAAATTGAAAACAAAGAATTGTTACTTGAATACCGATAGAATCATCGACCGAACACGGAATTCTATTCCAAGTGAAACGCACTACTCTATCCGCAGGCGTATGTATGTACCTCGGATAGGTTGTTTAGACTTCCCCTAGGAAGAAGTCTAGATCGTTGCCTCGTTCGCTTTAATATGATACACTTGGAACACGGACTCTAGTGAACAGTGATGACCCCTCCTGCTGAATTTAGAGGAAAGAACAAGAAAATTCGCGACTACTGAAACCTCTTAACGGGACAAATTTAGAAACAGGCACAACCTGGTGTGTTAGTGTTAGTAAAGGTAATCTAATGCTAACCAGAATGCGCCTGATTCTAAAGGTAATTTATTAACTCTTCGCCTACCACTCCCTGATTGCAATACATAGAAACAGACGTGAACTGCGATGTTCGTAATAATAAAAGAGAAAACGCCATGCCCTAAGAAGATAGCAGAACGCGTCCTTTCTATGTATGTATAGCTTGTTATAAAAAAATCAAAGCTAAGGTTAACTATAAATGAAAATAGATATGAAGCCAGAGCAACTATTATGAATCTGAGTAGTGAAAGCTACTTCGGTATTCGATGGTAGTGATTGTGCCAGGCAGAATATGTCGTACGCCTCCCAAGTCCTGAAAATAAAAATGTGAACGTATAAGGTAGGAACACACGAAGCACCACAGCCACTAGACGATTTTAAGGATCGAGTGAAATTGGGTCGGTGTGATACACCTCTTTCATTATCGACCCGTTTCGTCCAATCCACTTTGACCCATCTCAGGAAAATTCGGGAAATCGTTGCGAAAAAAGCGAAACGTTATTACATATACTTCTGAGAATGCATCCATCCGAAACGTCGACGTCAGATAAATAAAAATATGCACAGCCTTCCATTCCTGGGACACTAAGAACATCAGTCGAAATTGCTTTCACACAATGTCCCAGCACGAAACTAAATCCTGGCAGAAACAAAACTTGAGCATATCTTTCTCAACATTTATAATTTATTGCTTAGGATTTTATTTTCCTCTAATCTAATAAACGAATGAGCAAAACTAACGGTGTTATAATTCCCGAATAAAATCGTCATGCGAAATTTATAAAATATACAGAGGGATATCGGATCGTTAGAAATATGCGTTTGCGTTTCATAGCCAATCCCCGGGAAAAATCTAAAAAATTATAAGATAATCGATGACTAACGAGGACTGAATCCATCGTTATTGCGTTCTCAATTCGGCGTCACCGCTTAAAATTAAATTTCTACTTTCCCAATATAATGTGTCGACTACAAAATTGGCACACTCAAATTGATTAGACATCTTCAATTCATACTGTTTTATGAATATGGCAAATAAATTCTTTTTACTTAAGTCATTGAAATTACACATCTATATTCCTAGAGCTATGTTACAATTCCATGAAACTGAATACATGATGCTGCTAAAGGATAAAAAAAGCTTCGTGGGCACAGTGAAAGAATTCATTCAATAAAAACATATATGCATAAAACAAACATTTATCCTTGTCACAGTCACAGATGAGAAATAAAATTAAGTCCTACAAATGTTCCATAAATGATTGCAAAAAACCGTTAAGGCGATTTCCAAGAAATACAAAGGAGATTTGACATCCATCAGAGAAAAAATTTACTTGCCAGACAGAGGAGCTGCTTCCACGTCTTCACATAATATGCCCTCCATCACACAATCTCTGTTGAAAATGAAATCTGCCGAATGACTTCAAGTTTGTGCACGTTTCCTAATGACCCGAATGGGATAGTGCAGTACATTCGTTAACCTTTTTTTGAATTGGCGTTTCTCCCGATATGATCGAGGCCTATACCATTCACGAGACCCCTAAAAAACGGTAATAAAAAATTTAGAATAGCATATATGGAAAAGAAATGAAACATTTTCCTCCTACATCTCTGAAAAAAAGAGCCACAACAGTAAAATTAGGGGACAAAGAAAAGAATGAATTATTCATTACGCACATTCACAAAGTGCATATAAATATGAAATAATTACACACAAAAATTAAATATATTAGAAACGTCAGTAATAACACATAACACGCCAAATAAAACTGTCAGCATATGCATAAAATCTGGCATACCGATACAGAACATAGATGAGTAAATTTCTATATATAAAAATTCATCAGAAATGCAATTTGTCAACACAAACAGAGATATGTGAACACATACAATACAATCAGTCCTTAGCAACAAACGTCTCGTCACGCAATACCACCAAAGGTCGTCAAAATAAATATCATGTCTGCACAGGCCTGTGCGGTCAAACCACATAGCGCTATGGGTTGTCAGTCAGTGCACCAAAAGGACATTACCATTTCAGAAACTAATGCGAGTACATTAGGCATAAATACTTCGCTAATAACAATCGTAAAACTTGACATCTATCAGAGAAAACATTCACTTGCCAGAAAAACGAGCTGCATCCAAGTCTTCGCATAATATGCCTCCCACCAAACACTCTCTGTTGAAAATGAAAGCTGCCGATTGACTTCAATGACTTTGTGCACGTTTCCAAATGACCCGATTGGGGTAGTGCACTCCAATCGTTAACCTTTCTTTTAAATGGCGTTTCCCCCGATATGATCGAGGCCTATTCCATTCACGAGAACCCGACAAAACCATAATAAAAAATCGGTACAACAAACATTGTACAAACTTTCTCATATACGTACTAATGCGTCATTTAGTCATCTTTATAAAATGAAAAACGTATGAACCATTTTTTAGAAAATCCAATTTTTGTTTAAGTTGCCCAAGAATAAACTAGACTTAGATTCACTCGTTGGGAATTTATTTAAGATGTATACTCAAGAACCTGTACGAAACATGATCAAAATCATAGGAGCCGCTTCTGAGAAAATGGAATTATTGTTAAAGTTGCCTAGAATAAACTAGCCTTATATTCATTTTTTGAGGAATATGAACTATACAGTATTATTGAGGATGTAAACTTAAGTGACTGTGCGAAATTTGATCAAAATCGTTGGAGCGTTTTCGAGAAAATCGGATTGATGTTAAAAATGCGTAGAATAATCTACTCTTAATCATGCATCAATATCAACCATTTCTAGGTATACTCTGCTCAGTATGATAAAATCCCTAAGTACGAGATTTCATTCATTTTAGTTAGACCGTCTAGGCTCCAGCGCGAGTAACAGGCAGACGGCATTGCGGAAACCACTTTTTCGGACTCAGCGACACCTAAAACGTGTTCTTCCGTAATAATCTCGAGGTCGAATTTTTTCGCGAAAACAATACTTTATAGATACTTCGTATGAGAAAGTAAGAATTTAGAATAGCATATATGGAAAAGAAATGAAACGTTTTCCTCCTACATCTCTGAGAAAAATAGCCATAACAGTAAAATTAGAGGACAAAGAAAAGAATGAATTATTCATTAGGCACATTCACAAAATGCATATAAATCTGAAATAATTACGCACAAAAATAAAATGCAATACAAACGTCAGTAATAACACATAACACACCAAATAAAACTGTCAGCATAGGCATAAAACATGGCATACCGTTACAGGACATGTACAAATAAATTTCTACATAGAAAAATTCGTCAGAAATGCAATTTGTCAACGCAAATGCATAAAATACAAAAAACACCAATTCAGTCAACAATGTCATAGAAACACATTAGACAAACAGCACTAACACACTCGCAATCGATCAAACGATACAATCAGTTCTGAGCAACAAACGTCTCGTCACGCAATACCATCAAAGGTCATCAATGTAATTGTCATGTCTGCACAGGCCTGTGCTGTCAAACCACATAGCGCTATGGGTGTCAGTCAGTAGCATCAAAAGACAATACCATTTCAGATAGAAATGCGAGTAAATTAAGCATAAATTATAAAAATCGTAAAATATCACCTAGAATTTAACACCGTACATCGTATACCTCAACCTGTTACCCATTCCAGCATCCTCGTTGTCCCGTTCCTCAGCACCTTTGCCGCGTTGCCCTTTGGTCCCACGATGATCGGCACTCAGGTCCCACGGCCCTCTGTCCACTGCACACATGTAGGGACGCGGTACCCTGTCATGGCAAATGGCTCTGCAAAACAAAAATACCAATTAAACAGAGAAAATAACCCCATTCGGATCAAATAACATCACACAGACTTACTTATCAGTGTATTGGTCTGGGAGTCTTCGTCTTCTTTGCCTATAAAAGAAATTTGCAGCACCTGTCAACGCTTTTGAGGAGGAAAGAGGTTAATGGTACATACATAAAGGCAAAAAAATACAATAGAGTATATTCGCAAGTGTATCAATCGCATAGAACATCGATCATGTACGTGTAAATTCGCATAAAAGTGTCGTTAGGGATTTTGTTTGACTGGCCAGTGAGGTCGACCTCCTGGGGAAAGGGGCGTTTCAGAGAGCTCTCTGTATGCCACGGCCGGGCATTTGTGTTGTGTAAACACCTTAAAATACTATTCTAATGGGTACGTGGCATGCCATAGAAAAACAGATCGAATTGTATACGTAAGCATACGAATTAAAAAATATCGACAAATGCACATATGTAATGCGATGGTTGTAAAAAATGGAATGTCAGTGTATACATAAGCAAATAAAGTAAATAAATATCGACAAGTGTAATACCATAGGACTAAAAATAATAAGGAGAAAAAGGAAATCGGGAATGGGTAAAATATAGGTAGGGTGAAGTTGGGGAAGTATTGCCTGGTTTAGGAGAATCCTCTTCTTGACGAGTGCGTACGAGCCCCTGAAAGTAATAGAAATACAACGATATAAGAAAGGATCGTGTAATTTGCCCGTCAAAAGTGACGGGTATACATGAATAAACTAAATTTAACACGGTTTCCTATTCCCTCTCTCAGTCCCCATCGCTATCTCGGCGTATAAGAAGCGCAATCTTACATATAGAATGGCGGTAAAAAAGGAAAACGACGAACAGTAAATAAACACCTAAAATAAACATTGATACATATGTGGTGTAAGAAACTTTCATCAACGGTACTTACGTACTTAAAATATCAAATGACGAACGGAAATCGTAAAAAAAGTAAATACACACAACCTTAAACTAATCCCCATATATATTAATATATGATGGATGAAAACTAGTTAGAATTCTTGTGCAAATGGTATTCATATTAAAAGGTCCTCAAGTGCCACTCATGTAGAGAAAATCTGAAAATCACTTTTTCAATTTAAAGCCTGAAAAGATTCGGGGTCGGAAGGAATTTGTAACTCTAATATGTGATGGCCAATCTAAATAGCGATTGCGGACGACTGTTTTCATGTCCAGCCGTTCGGCCAAAAAAAAAAGACAGCACCACCTCGTTCCCCTTATTACAATAGAGAAAGTACCTCGCATGTGCTGGAATATTCACTTATCCCACCAACTGTTAAAACTTGTTTGGAATGTTACAACGCTTTCAATCAAATCGGTTCTTTAAAGTCATCCCGTTTGCATTCAATGTAACAACTCTCGCCGCCCTCAATGATAATCCCCGAAAATTTTCGGAGAAATTACTTAGCCTTAGGTTAATTTCTAAATTGGGAAGCATGCCACCATATTCGCACACATTTCCTATGAAGGCATTTTTGGAAGGGGGTGACAATATAACGACACTACGATAAACTATGCCTATTATCATCGCGTCGTAGATGATACGTAGAAAGGCCTAAATTCAAAAGGCAACATTTCTATATATTACTGGAATTTAAATAACTTCCATATATAGTCTTAATGTCGGCCAGAAATCGCAGGGACTAAGATGTGAAGCTTCAAACAGAAAGGGAAGACAGGATTTTGGTCGGCGTACGTCACGAAAATTTACTCACGGAAATATATATAAATGTTACAAAAATGGAGAATAAACCCCGCGGTTTCACGTACGCCTACCTAGACTTGATAAGGGAAACATTTAAAGAAATGCAGTGAATTTTACAAGAAAGTTACTGACCTTCGAAGTGTTGACTTGGTCACTCCGAAGTGGGCTCGTCGAACATCGGGCATCGAATGAATAACCTAATTTCCGGCCTAGGAATGGCAGCTATGGGCGATAGTCATTTGTCTAATAGTAGAAAGTTGAAATTCATTTTTAATGACATTAAATACAGTAAAGTTTTTATACAGAATGGTTTTTAATATATTTTAATAATATGCTTGTTTTCTTTATTTAAAAATAATATTTTATAATAACAATAATAATTTTCTTCAAATAAACAATAATTTCTTAAAACGACAGAGTGACATCTATTTTTACGTGAGAGAAAATGTCGAAATTGAAGTACGATATGACATAGGGAATAGTGAGCTCTAAAGTAAACGTTATCGCTGAGAATTCTTACATATGACATTATTTTTGTGGTTTAATTTATCAATATAATACCAGCATTAATTACAAAATTAAAATGCATCCTATAGAAAATCATTACTAACTTAATTGCTCTCACTCTTTCCCTTTCATGATGGAACGTGTTATTTGATTGACAGAATCTCTCTGATTAGAAGTGTATGTTGCATTTTTCATCAGTCAGCTGCTTGCTTTGTTCGATGCTTTTTTTGGTTCGGATATTCACATTGATAACTACTGTATTAACAGGCACCTTCGTGAGACTTAAGCAGTGAATCACCATATAACCAGGGGCAGGGCCGGTTGCAAGCGTAAGCGACGTAAGCGGTCGCTAACAGGCGCCACTTTAGAGGGGCGGCAAAGTCAATATTTCGGATTTTTACAATTTCATTTTTTTAAGGTTTATTGCACAGAACTTGAAAACACCTCGAAAAAATTATATTTCACTCCATGATATTTCATATACATCCAGAGTCGGTTCAAGGTGTAAGCGACGCGACGTAACCTACTGCTTACAGGTGTCACTTAAGACATATACTTTAAAGTTTTACATTGTCTAAACACTCCAATACACTGTGCACTTTCCTTAACATCTTTAGCGGGATATATACACGCAAAAGCTATAACTATAATGCTAAGTTTCACGTGCTTTTAGGGATTACGCATTTCAAATAACCTTTCCGCTCCGAATACAGCGAACCTTCAACACTAGAGATTTTGATTACTCAGGGCTTGTATCTTTGTGCAAATATTTTACATTCGGGACCTTTTACACGTAGCTTCCCTGTCTGATCCTTGATTAATGACTTTGCAAAGAAAAAAGCCCTCATCTCGTCCTTTTCGAAAGGTGGGTTCGTAAAGTTGCAATATAAAAAAATTCGGTAATATAATCATTACATAGTAGTTTTCTTATAAGGTCAGTGAATGTTTTATTTCTATTTTCTGAAAGTATTTAGCTGAATATTCTTTTTTTAAATAAAGACCGATTAAATAAGATTATTTTTTTTTTCTTATATAAATATTATTTCACGCCTTTGATATCCAGAAGGGCGGCATATTTTTACCTCGCTTACACATATTTTTTAACTGAAACCGGCCCTGACCAGGGTTGTGCCGCCAAATATATAACAACCGGGTCGCTATTATCGCGAAGCGTTCCATCCAGCATCGGCCTTTTTTTGCTGCTTTGAGATCCCGTTGCGGGAGAAGGGATTTCGATATAAAACAAGATAATATTGTAAAAACAATTAAATTCTTATTTTAAATGTTGAAATATTATTAATGACTAATATATCAAGGGTGGTAACTTCGAATAAGCACATTCCATTTCACTTGTTTGGCGTTTTTCAGATAATAAATTGCTGAGTAACACAATGTATAAAGCGCCCTTAAAGTTTTGGCATCCCTATATTATCAGACCGTTATGCGTCGCTAACCTCCGGATAATATGGAATGCTTAGCTACATCGCCGAGTGTCAATAAATTTTAAATAACGTCTCGCGTGAGCCAGAGTGAGCCGGCTGTAGCATACTCCTGCATATAACACCGTTAATAGATGTCATAAAAATTTGTATCACTCTCAAAATTAGTTTCTAGATTCACCCGTGCATTAATGGTTCGACATAAGAAGAAATAGGCTCATCAAGAATGACATTTATTACATAGTGTGATGAATTAATTGAATTGTCCAAGTGATTGCTGCTTCGGGAATTTATTTTCCATTTTTTCTAAAATATTCAGATTGCATCAATACATTTTATGACTACATTAACAATTTAAGCAAAATGATCATTTTAGTAGTTTGATGGGACGTGCACGCGCACACGTCGTGTCTTATTTCCATCTTGCCACCATCCTTATTTTTACGTGAGGAGCTATAGGGCCGAGTTCGGCCTTAGCGGGTAAGAACAGGAGAAAATCGGGCCTCGGGTCGGGCACGGATATCAGCGAAGCCACAAGGTACGGATTCACTTTGGGCAAGGTCTGCCCCACTGTGCCGAGACCGGGCGAATAATTTCCATCCTATCAGACCTCTACAACCGATTGCTGTAGCCCATCAATGATGGCACTAGACACTCGTCAAATTTAGTCCGATCCGGATGGGAAAAACGCTGGTAATAGATCCAACGGAAGCAGTATTAGGTGGCCATGCGGACGAGAATTCCTCGTCAGTGAGTAAACAGAACCGCTGCGTATCGCAATAGGATCGCAACACTGCTGATTTATAATACGAATTTCGGACCTAGCCTCCAGGGCCGCAGGAGGCGATTCTCCTCGCAAAGGTGCTGATTTGTTATCAAGAAACATGTAAGTGTTATTTGAAGAGAAATATGAATCATCGAAGTAGAAAAATCCCTATTCCTTAGGATAATACTGGTGTTAGGGAATATACAGGTAAAATAATAAAGTCAATTAAAATTATTAATATTGTTACCGTGACGACTTTTTTGGTTTCTCTAATACGAAATACTTTCATAGAATTTTTAGATAATTATAATATTCCTAACCAGATTGTGTGAAATTTATTAAGACTGAGCTTCGTAATTTCATTTAAATGGAGTGTTCACCACAATCAAGTCAAATCCTAAAAGGGAAGGCTAGTATTTGGACGTCGTGTGACTCCCATGTCTACTCGGACATGAAAAACCGCTCCTGTGCCTGAGTATTCGGAGTGTTTCACGCAGAAGAGTAGTCTTATCTAAAAACAAGTTGGCAAGCACTTGCAGAAAACTTTGGTTTGTCGTATAGGCTTGTCTACTGGACCAAGAAATGTTGGTTTTCCACGGTTTTTAAAATGGTAAATTTAGGTATAACTAGACGGTAAGCCCCTTGCTCGCTTACGCTCGTCGACCCCCTCCCCCCACCCCCTCTCGTTCGCTGTTATTGGATTTAGATTAGTTTTACGGGAATGTGTTTTGCATATGAGTTTAATGAATATATTTTATAAGGGATGTATGTTTCGTTTTTAATAACAAATTAAGACTCTTAGTTGAATAACTCGATAAAAAATAAGATCAGAGGACTGAAATTCCCGGAGATTAAAAGCGTTGAAGAGAGAGAGAGACAACCAGAAATATGATTTTAGTAATATAGATAAATAACATAAACAACATGAATACCTACTGCGTTCGATTTATTTGCATTATATTCATATCTTCTGTCACTTCGAGGAAGTTTTAATCTTATTTTCGATCTTTAAGCCTTTTTTAAGTGCATATGCAGGGAAATTACCGAGGACAACAACAACAACGGTAACCATGGAATCTTATTATTGAAATGTTAAGAAAATTTTACCAAACCTCGAGTATAAATTCAAACTACGAGTGAATTCGAATGAAATTGAGTATCGACGGTAAGAATAATAATCCTCATTCATTTCGGCGTGTTTTAGCGTAAATTTCGTGTCGATAACATTTTAAAGATATTTTAAAGAGTAAAAGAAAGAAAGCCTTCAAACTTAAAAGTTATTTTTACGTTACCTTATGGGAATCGACATTCATCCTCTGGAGACGCACCCGAGACCTTTTTCGAAATTTTTTTAGTCATAACTTAGAGATTCATTAACGCTGAAATCCTGAGAAATCTCAGGTTTCTAAGTTTATTTCTAATCGAGTTATTCACAAAATTAGAGCGTTACGCATCATGACGACCATTGCGATTTCACAATATAGAGAGATAACTCCTTGGAAACTTTTAGAATAAGTGGATAGAATAGGAAACAATAACATTTATTCCAGTAGGCATTGCACAAATCAAATCTTTACAATAGGAAAGTTTTTTATCCTTTGTTCACCCACTTTCTCGGAAAAAACAACCAGTACCACTTCTCCGAATAATCGAGGAATTCAAGGTCATTATCTAAAATCACTAACTAAATCTCACAGCACTATTTCAAACGCGTCTATTCAAATTTGTAACGTTTTAAACAGTTATCCAGTGCTGCCGTTTCCCCGAGGTGAAGGGAGGCGTAACTTGCAAATGCTACTACTAGCGCTAAAGTGCTTGGCCGCACGAACTACTTGAGGCCTTCAGAACGTCCTAGCGTAATGCAAGTGTGTGTGGGTTAAGTGCTGTTGTGGTAGGATCGTTGGATTATTGTGATTATTTCGCGACTTTCTGGAAATTTCTTCCATAGGTCTTAATGGTAAGTGATCCTGTTTCGCTTTTATTCCCATAAATTTAGTTTAAAGTAGCACGTAAGATATTTGATTAATGTTTTGAACGATTTTGAAATGCGTAGCATGATAGCGTATTCAAGCTAGTGAGAAATTTCGTTTAACTTTATGTATTTCAAGTGAATAAATTGTATCTTTTGTCGAATGAGATTATAAATAGAGATCGAAAAGTTGTTTCGTAATGAAAGGTATGGTTTAAGAGCAGGGTTGCCACCTCAAAGTCCTCACCAGCCCGGGCATTTTCAATTCTGACCCGGAGATTTCTCTGGTCTGATCCGGAGATTTCCTAATTTGACCCGGAGATTTTTAAATGCAAACTTTTTTGCCGTTTTTGCCCTTCCAGAATGAAAATAGGATTATGGTTTCTTTGTTGTAACTGTCTATGATTCTGTCTTTTTTTGCCGGTCCCCACTATCAAATTTTGAACCAATGCACCAACTTTCATGACAATTCTACAGAGGCCAAGATTATGGGGATAGGTTTTATGACGAAAATTGAAGTTCCGGGATCGATTCCATGAATTATCCTTTACTTCTGATTTAAATGGGAAATCTGAAACCAATTGTGCAGGGTTATTTTCCTACCCAAACTAAAATACATAAGAAAAGTTATATCAGCACTGGATTTCCGCTATTCTCTGCGGAATGGAATGGAAATTCTTACTTTTGTCGTAGAATTTTCTTATCGATCGTATTTCTTCGACTTTTGCGTTAATAATTGCAATTTTGCAATTTTTATTCCATCATAACGAGTTTATTGTCATGGAGGCGATTGTTTCTCAACTGCCCTGGGGTATAATCTAATGTACAAATGCGTCATTTTTTCTCCCGAAATCACGTAATCAACTGAATTTTTATGCAAATGTAAGTATAATAACTGATGATGTTACATAAAGTATGTAATGTGGGAAAACAAAGAGCAGCTTGATTTACTGTTAAAAAAAAATATTTTCATGTATATTCGGGACCGGCCAAGCATTTAAGGCGGCTCGGATACAAATAATTTTGGGGGCCCTACTCCACCTCCTACACACGAAAAAGATACAATACTGACGAAAAATATAATTTTTAATAAAAATTTATTACTTCCTAAAATTTAAAATAATTATAATGTTAAAACAGCAATATAGTAAACACAAAAAACGAGGTATATTAACTATAATTATTTCGATCAATGTTTATTGATTTATTTAAAGCCGTTTTGTCTATGAACTTGGAGAAATCGTAATTTTTTAATAAAAGTTTGCACAAAATTTAAGGCAGATTCTTTAATAAATAACTGACATCTCTAAATTTTTGGGGCAATAAACGAATGTCTATTCGGGGGCCCGGATACCTCGCATCTGCTGCACCCCCCCTCCCTTTGACCGGCCCTGTGTACCTTATACCAGGTTAATTGCATGGCACAGCCGTTCTAGAATGAAATCTTTATTCTCTTAGAGAAGTTAAAAATAAATCGTAATCTTTAATGCCAATTTCGAAAATATTCTTGTTGACCCGGAGATTTTTTCTCTCGCCCGGAGGCAAGTCCAAAAACCCGGAGACTTCAGGTCAAACCCGGAGAGGTGGTAACCCTGTTTAAGAGTGATCTGTTTTGTCAGACTAGTGTTAACAGAGAGAATAAGTGGGGTTGAATGGGAATAGTAATTGTAACAAATTGTCATAATTAAGTGACAATAGTCTTAAAAGGGAATCACTAACAGTATATAATAATAATGCATACATTTCATCTCTATCTCCTTGCATGTTAGCAATGTTGTTAAGATGTAAATTTTAATTACTTTATACTTGGAAATGTGCGATTTTTCTTTGTGTCATGTTGGGAGTCAACTAAGGAAATGCTGCAGTCTGTAATCTCGGGTGTATATTTTCCAAAAATTGACCTGGAATGGATTAAGTCGACTGATTCCTATGCAAAAATGCTGTTTTCTATAAAATTTATTTAACAGTGATTCTCAGGCTGTTTCGCGGACTTGAAGTAGGTTTTCTGCATACACTGTTTAAATAATGAATTTAGAAACCGAGACCTCACCCGCGGTCCCACTAACAGTTGAAAACTAATGGTAGTTTCCCCGGTAATATTCTGTAATGTTCTGTTCAGGCCTTCTCAGAGATTCAGAGAAGCCCGGGCAACTTCCAGATTTTGAGGACCCTGGTCACAATAACAATTTTAAATAAGCCCCATTTAAATATGTATTTTTTTCATGAAATGAAAATTAATTCTGGTTTGAACAAGGCGGTTCTGACCAGACCCCCCTGGTTCCATTTAGTGATACCTGCCAAAAATTTTTCTGAATTTGGCCAACCTTGAGCTGGAGGCCTGGGCCAAATGGCACTCCTGACCACCCCCCTCCCCCTCTGATTGGTCCTGTTGAACTTTGACTGTGGCTATCTGTTTTATATGTTTAGTACATTAAATTTGTTGAAATTTTCTTTGTTTTAAACAACAATAGGTACTCAAACTGGAAATCTTTGGTTTTAAATATGAGCATTTAACATATAACCTTGGATATAATCTTTTGCATTTTCATGTTAAAATCTAATAACTTGAGAAATGTTCTTTTGTTTCAGTAAAACATTAGCTGAATGTTTTAACATTCCACCAATTAGCAAGCGAATAAGGACATTTTATTTTATCCTCGTTGGTTCTCTTAGTACGACCACTTCTGCTCAAATGTGACGTTACTTTTGATTTTCCATAATCCAAGGGTTAAATACTTACAAGGGAAGTCACCCAAGTGTAAGTGGCGGATCATGACCAAACTTCACAGGATCAAAGAAAATGAAAAATAATTAGACACGTATTTTCGGAAACGCGTCTAACGAGCCCGCGTTTTCGAGATATATAATCTGAATATGTCGTAAAAAGTGCATTGGAATGGATTTAAAATTAAAATACTGGCCTGAAAAAAGAAAGAAAATTATTAATGATGTAATTTGGACAACTTACATAAAACTAAAGTCATAAAACATTGATTGGAGAAGAAAAAAAATTCGGCGATGTCAAGGATCGAACCCGCGACACAATTTCCACAGCCCGACACTTTATCACTAGGCTACCGCCACTTGTTGTTAGGGTGTCGCTCGTCATGGTATTAGTATACAAGCCACTTGTTTTTCAATTTTCAATTGCAAATATCTCGAAAACGCGGGCTCGTTAGATATGTGCTATGCGAGCTTCATATACAGTAGAGCTTCGAGTTACTAAGAATAAAAATCCATACACAATTGGTGAGACGTTAGTGAAAGGCTGTATTAATGACGTCTGCATGGAAATGCTGGGCGAGCAGGTTGCAAAGAAAGTGAGTCAGGTGCCACTTTCAAATGACACTATAGCTAGACGAATTTTAGATCTGTCTCAAGATATGGAAGATCAGCTCACAGAACAGATTAAGTTAGCAAAGTACTTCTCTTTACAGCTTGATGACTGTACAGATGTTTCAAATGCGGCTATTCTGATGGTGTATGTGAGCTTTGAATTTAATGGTGATTTGAAGGAAGAGTTCTTTTTTTCTGCTTCACTACCGACAAAAATAACTAGTTCTGAAATTTTCAAAACTTTGAATGACTACATCGTTAATAAATGTGGGTTGGACTTCAAATTTTGTGTAGGCGTATGTTCTGATGGCACTGCCACAATGACAGGACGACATTCAGGAGTTGTTACCCAGATTAAGGCACTTGCTCCAAATAGCAAGTCGAACCATTGCTTTCTTCACCGAGAAAGTCTTGCAGCAAAAATATTGTCACCAGAACTAAATAGTGTGCTCAACGAAGCTGTGAAAATTGTTAACAATGTAAAGGCGAATTCTTTAAATTCGAGACTATTCTCTGCATTATGTGATGCAATGGGAGCTGATCATAAACAGCTCCTGTTGCATGCCGATGTACATTGGTTATTGAGGGGAAAAGTTTTGTCAAGAATATTTGAGTTATGAAACGAGCTTGCCCTGTTTTTTCAAGACAAAAAACCAAATTGGTCCCAGTTATTCAGAGATGTGGATTGGATAGCCAAGCTGGCTTATTTGGCTGACATCTTTGCCGTCATGAATGATCTCAACACTTCCATGCAGGGAAGGATGGCTTCATGCTTTACAATGGCTGACAAGATCGATGGACAGAAACGAAAGCTAGAAGCATGGAATAGTCGAGTTTCAAGAGATTGCTATGACATGTTTCACAATTTTGCAAGAGTCATCTCCGATGCAAGCGAAGAGATTAATATTACATCACTAAGAAACGTTATCAGTGAACACTTGAGGAATTTGGCAGAACGTTTTGACTGTTACTTTCAAACAGAAGAAGATCCACGGAAAGGGAATGGATGGATCCGAAATCCATTTATCCCATTGAAAGATGAATTAACTGTCTCTATGGAAGATAAATTGTTGGAGCTGGCTGCTGACGAAGGTTTGAAGATGATTTTTGAGACTACAAACGTACGTATGGTAGTGCATAAGTTACGCAGCATCATCTTATCGGCAAGAGCGACATCGTCTTCTTGCTCTGCGTAGTCATGTAGAGCCTCGATGTGAGACAAAGCGGCACTGTGACCGATTTTGTTTGTCGACAGCAAATCCTTTCTGGGTCTTCGTTTGGGGTTGGGCTCAATTCTTCTTCGTTCATAACCCATCGTGCTTTTTCATCATCACTCAACATTTCATGACCTGTCAAATTTTTATCTGAATTAAACCACTCAAAAACTGCTTCTCCATCTAAAATTTTAAAGCCACTACCAGACAGTTAATTATCCGGTCGAGTTTTTAAATTCGTTGGAGTTGTCAGGCGTCCCATCCCACAAGCTCGAACTGAAGGTTGGCGTCCTCGTAATGCTGCTGCGAAACTTGGATGCGCCCAGATTGTGCAATGGCACGTGACTGAGGGTGAAGGAAATAAGATGCAACATTGTAGAGGCCACCATTTTGACCGGATGCGTGAAGGGAGAGGATGTTCTCATACCGCGCATTCCGATTATACCAACAGACTTGCCATTTCAGTTTAAGCGGCCGCAATTTCCCATCAAGGTGGCATTGGCCATGTCCATCAATAAGTCACAAGGACAGACAATGAAGGTGGCAGGCATCCATCTGGAGAGCCAATGCTTCTCACACGGGCATCTCTACGTCGCGTACTCTAGGGGGTCGAGCAGACAAAATTTGTGTATATATGTACCGGTTGGCAAGGCAGTCAACATTGTATACAAAAACGTTTTGGAAAACATCAAAATTCACTTTCATTAACCGCCTCATCCCCTGCCACCCACAATGTCTGTCTCAAAAATGACGTCATCCATGGCTTATCCCAAGCGAAGCCGGATACTTCAGCTAGTAATATATAAATGAAATACAGTGAAACCTCAATTTTGCGCTCTTGGATTTTAGGTTTTTCCCGATTTTATGACTTATTGTCTGGTCCCAGCCAAATGCTCATAAGAACAACTTAAAATTTTAACCAATTTTACGTTTCCTCAAATTTGCATTTTCCCCGAATTTGCACATTATTTTTCGAGTCCTGGCAACCAAAATTCACCTGATTTTCTAGTTTGGAAACTGCGAAGAATCACCGGCAGTGTTCCACTTGTATTCAAGGTTAAAATAGGCTATATTCAATAGTTCAAATCGTAACTTTTTCAAACTCAGTCAAGTTTAAATAAATAAAATAAACTATGTATAACTTTTGACGTATGCATTCTAAAAGCAGGACCAATTTCGTCCCATTAGAGAGGATGTCAGTTGTACTTTTAAAATACATAGGTACATAAAAATTTACAGTTTATTTTATTTATTTAAATATGTAAAATATGCATATCTTTGCATATGAAAGTTTCGCAACCTCACATGGAAATCCATTTATCGTCCAATCGAAGACAGGAAGACACCATTACACTTGGGCAGCTGCAGTCATTTGTTTTAATAGGAAGTTGATATCAACACGGTGCTAGGGTTGTTTATAAACGAGGCAATCTATTAATTTTTTGGCCTGAAATAGGTATAATAAAGCAAAACAAAAAGTATTTACAATAAGTGATCAAATTAGTATTTTAGCTCAAGTTAGTGAGTATGTTGGAACACGCATTGAACTGACTTTTTTTGATTGGTTAAAGAAATAGAATAGTATGTAGGCAGGGATTTGCTGCAGCTGGCTCTGTCCGGCTCGCTCGAGCTGTTTGTTAAAATTTTTGATGCTCAGCGAGCGGGTTGTTGAGCTAAGCATTGCACATTATCCTGAAGTTAGCAACAAATCATGGTCTGATAATAATGGGATGCCAGAAATTTAAAGATGCTTTCTAGATTGCATTATGCAGCAATTTATTATCTGAAAGATGCCAAACAATTGTACATGGAATATTCTTATTCAAAGCCCTTGATATATTAGTCATTAACGATATTTAACCCTTTTAGTGCCAGCCCAAATATCATGGGGTTGTCGAAGAATGCCAAGCCAAATTTCAGGAAAATGCACTCGTTCAGCAAATTATTTTTCCCAGAGTTATTATAGATATTTGGAAGCCAATTTTTTAAATCAACAATTTGCATACATGTAGAATATAGAAAATAAATAAAAAATGTATTTTTTACATCTTGTAAAATCATGTAAAATGTTTATTCTGAGAATTTGTTATAAAAAAATTAAAAGATTTGCAACTCGATGATACAAATCATGTGTCACAAATTTTTTTGTGCAATTAATTTCTTAACATTAGTTACACAAATTAGTTATGAAGCTAAATCCAATTTTATATATTTTTTTGTATTAGATGTTCATCATTTACACTTGAAAATGTATACTGGCGCACATCTCGTGCGTGCCCATGTTAGCCATTACACTTGTGTTCTGGGAAACACTGACCATGAAGACCCTTCTCACACTTCATACCCACAGTACGAGCCCTATTTCACTTCCCTGGCTTATTTCCACCTCTTTTGCTGCAAACACAACAGACCTTTTATTTTTTCCTGATAATTATTTCAGTGTCTTATTGCCGTCTGCCGTTTACTCAATTCTGCGCACGAGAACTCGGGGATAGATTTTTATGCATCGAAAGAAAAAGTTTAACGTAGTCATTTGTTTCCTTTATCAATTTGTTCAAAAAAGAGGTCGTAAAAAACAGGTAAATATAGCTGATCGGCTTATGCCAATTACTTTCATCCGAATCAACTTTGCCCTCACCTGTATCTGACTCTTGAGACTCGGCACTCTCAGATGACGATAAAATTCGTACACATGAAGCAGAGGGTCGAGGAAGACATCCAATTGAGTCGTCACCGTTAGATGAAAAAACCTCTTCATCGGTCATATCTGATTCACCATTACTTTCATCAGACTCAAACAATAACTCTTCGACGTTCTTAGTTTTCAAATTCCTCGACATTATCGAAGGGTAGAATGGAAAATTTTCCTTAGTAAAAGATTTCAAATAAAAACGATAATATTCAAATATCCTGATAAATCATATGCGCATTGACAGAATATAATTTAGAATAATTGCATATAAAGAATATATACAGAATACTAAGCATCGTACTGAATTTTGAATTTTCAAGTGAAAATATTTCAAGACTGATATAATGGTACGATGAATATTTTTAAGAATAAATTTACGAAAAAAATTTTGTGCAGTACCTGAGATAACAATAGATAAACACACTGCCTTTTGAAGTCCAAAAACTGCAGATAAGTCATCAAAAATTAACAATAACAACCACTAATGCGATGCGCCATATAAAACACGTCAAGCTACTGATGCGAAAACGGCCGAAGTCCTCTCAGTAGATATAAAATCGAAAGACAAGCTATCCATGTGAGATTTAATACATTGTGGCAGGAAATGCTTACCAGATGTCAACTAAGTGACTAAAAGAGTATTCTCACCCGGAAAGAAAATACAAAGTCATCGTAAACAAGTGTGGCCGATAGATCGGCCCATGGCATTCTTCGCACATGCAGCAAGGGCCGATAGATCGGCCGGCTGGCACTAAAAGGGTTAAACATATATAAAATAAAAATTTTATTTTTATTTAAAGTATTCTTGTTTTTTTTATATTGAAATACTTTCTAATTCCCACAAAGGTCAGATAACATGATCTCAGGGCCATAAAATAAAGGCCATGGGTTGCTAAATGGAATGCCTAACTGCCAGGGGCGGCAATAATAGCGACCCTGTTATTATATATTTGTCAGCACACCCCTGTATAGGTTAGTTTATTTGCATTTGCATTGTTATTGTGTTCAAACAAGTATATTTTGGATGGCTTGCCAAAGTTATGATATAAAGCAACCCACATTTTTCTTTAGGTTACGTTATTTTCATTTCCCTGATTTTACACTTTCCTGGATTTTACATTTATTTTAGGTGGATCCTTCAATAGTGTAAAATCGATGTTTCACTGTAGCGTGTTATTTAATGACCATTTAGAACAGTCCTGTGAAAAATGATTTTTCTTAGGCTATTTGTTTGTTCCAGATCCAACAATATAGCTGCTCGTAAGTTAGGGTGGATCATGGTAACAGCCCCATGTCCTATGATTTGGAAGCTCCTGTCCTTTGATATCAAGGGAAGTGTAAGTAAAATTTTGCAGACAGCCTTGATCATTGATACTGGAAGTATGTTATTTCCTATATTATTTGCTTAAAATCTGCTTCGCAAACATATAAATTAAAAGTACATATGTAGCTGCTTCATGTTATTTCAATGTTTGATTTTTAAGTTATGTCTAATTATACAAATATATCTTAACTAAATTATTTGATTGAGATGCTTAGATGTTACATGAGATAAAAAGAAGAATATGTAGTTTGCAGTGTTGGTACAAGCTCACAATGAGGCAGGCGCAAAACCAAAATTTGTGCCCATTTTCAAAATGTAGATAATTTCTATTATTGCAAAATGTTGAATGTTTTTGTAAAGTGAAATTACATATGACAAAAATATGGTACATTTTTAAATACATTATAAAATTGACTTTTAGAAAATGGAAGTTTATGTCCAGCTCCTGTGATGACACCAGAAATGTTTTTCTGAACAGAGCAAAGGAGAATAGAATCACTGCTGAACTTCAATTATAAGTGGAAGTGAACATTGCAGTGGTATATTGCAGTTTATCTTTTCTTTCCAACGATAAATTCTTTACAAATTGTTATGAACCTTAATTTGGAAGTTACCGTATTTGACCGAATATAGCCCCCCTCCGAATATAGCCCCCTCGGAATATATCCCCCCTACCCATTTTTCTCCCACAAATCTAGAAAATATTTTAATACCCTGAAAGGACATGAACATTTTTAGGACGTTAATGTCATGAAACATGCTGTATATTTCAAAGAAATATCAAACTTGCACTCATTTAACCCATTCAACGCGGCATGACTGGAATTCCAGTCATAGCGCTACATCTGTTTCTAGCGGTCTGGGTAAAGGACCGCCGGCGGAATGAGTTTCCTATGCGTCTCCAGCCATCAGTTTGACCCTAACCAGCGCTTGAGAAAAGTCCGTTTTGCAATTGGTAGATTTTCTTCGGATTTTCGACTTTTTCTTTTTTGGGTACGTATTCACTCTGATTTTCCTATAGTGATTGAGAATTAGTTTTATTATGAATTAAAGGTTATTTTATTTTCTTTCCAATTCCTTTTTATATTATAAGAAAATTCATTTGTACATCGTTAATTTTTTCGACGATTTGCGTGTTTTTCCTCTAATAATTTTTCGGTAAGTACTCGATTCAAATTACCGTCAGTGAATGAAAATTAGTCGTTTTATTATCGATTAAAGGTTGTTTTCTTTACTTTCCAGGTCCTTTTTATATTATAGGAAAATTCATTTTTATATTATTACTTTTTTTCGACGATTTGCGTATTTTTTCTGTAATAACTCGTTGTATCGGTAAGTATTTCAAAAAATCGTTAAAAATCTATTTTTGCGTATTTTCGTTAAATTTTTTCATATCTGCATTTCTTGCACTAAATTCTACTGGAAATGAAAGGAAACTGGATTCAGCCACCGGCAAGAACTCGGATTTTCCGTGCCGCGTTGAATGGGTTAATAAAAAAGTTCCAATTAGCGAGTGATAAAACGCCATGCTAATCCGAATTTTAAGGTTTTCAGATTTGTACCTCAGAATTCAGAGGGTATACTAACGAAGGAGATATTTGACAAGGAAATGAACAAAAATATATTTTTTGGGAGTAAAAATAAACTTTAAAAAGTCGAAATAACATAATAATTAATGCAGCAATATTAGCAAGTCGAAATAACATACCAATTTATGCAGCAATATAAATTCGCACTTTGCTCATATTTCGATGCGCAATGCTAATCTAACTTTCGTTTGTGTAATTAACAATTCGAGCTTAGCCAGGCAATTAGTCCATTCTCAGGTAAGGTTAATTTTATTGGTATTACCGTATTTGCTCGTGTAAGCTGCGCATCTTTTTTCCCAAAACGCCGGTGGAAAAAAGGTGGTGCGTGTCTTAAACGAATTCTTTTATTTGCCGCTCACCTTTTTTCCCAAAATGTCGTGTTGGTAAACAAATATACGTTAAGCTAGCACCCATGCCGCATCTATTATTCTATTTCTAAATTGCGGTGTATTTAGTCATTTTCATTCATTGTATAAAAATTTTAAATGAGTTTTAAGTTTATTAACGGGTGCTCCCCAAACTCGACGGCTTACTGCTGCAATCGTCACGGAGGCCACGGCGCATGCGCGACTATTTTGGGTTGGTGGGGGTTTTGTTCTCACGGCAGACGACGCCTACCATGTTCAGATACGGCATGCTTCCTTTATTCTATGAAAGTCATAGCCCCCGTGGTAATCATTGAATGATCACTGATCATAATTTTAGTTCGCCAAAAAAATGACGACCGCTACGGTAGGGATCAGTGACCATATGGCTGGAAAATTACGTACAGCAGAATGATCGCTACCGGAGCGATTTCTGCCGAACATGACCAACATGACGACAAAAACAGTTAAGTGTTTAACAAAAGAGGACTACCGAGGAGATTTCTGCTAGTACCGATATAAAGAGATCACCCAATAAATTCGTCACGTAGGAGTGTGAAGATGCTTAACTTGAGCGTAGCATTTTTGAGAAATAGGAATTGGTGATTTAAAAAACCCTTTTTCGGATCAAATAATATTTTTCCCTAGAGCTGGCCCAAAAACCGGTGTGCGCGGAATACACGGGGGCGCGGCTTACATGAGCAAATACGGTAAAACTTGCAATTTGACGATAATGAGAGCGATCAGGTAATTGAAAAATCCTTCCTATATGGTGACGTCAATCAGCCTTGCAAATAAATATTCGCAACCCGAGTAGTTTAGTCTTACAATGGATAGAAACACTTACTGACTCGAATGAAATTCATCATTGTTGAAGCTTTGCACACTTGTTTGTACCCACCTAATTTTTAGTGCCCGAAAATAACCCCCTCCCCTCAACTTTTGCACTTCACTTTTGGCCAAAAACAGGGGGGCTATATTCGGTCAAATACGGTAATTAAAAATAAAAATTTTTGTCTTGCTTCTCCAGTTTTGCACCCCTAAAAAAGTTGCACCCTTCAGACCTGCCTGGAGCTGGTACCGATAGTTGAATTCAACTTCAAAATGGTCATGATCTGAGAGATAAACTAGTGATGACAAACTGGAATTTTATTAATTTTGAGGTATGTATATTCATGCCTTAATTTCATCACATAATATGTTTGTGATTTTCCACATAAAAATCTTTCAATTATTGTCTTTCAGAGAAAATTCCAGAGCAAGTGCCGTATATACCTGAATCCAAGACGATCTTTTTTTCCAAATTTCCGCCTGTGAAAATTGAGGGTCGTCTTAAATTCGAATACAAAGTTGGATTGCGTGTTTAATCGAAGTTTTTAGAATGAATGGAACATAAGATAAACCAATTCACAAAGACAAATTAAATAGTATGAAACAATGAAATAAACAATAATAACAGCAAAAAACAAAAATAATAATAATTATAAGAATACCGTATTAACTCGCGTTATTTACCCACTTTTTACGTATACTTAAATTCGTCTCTGTAAGGTAGTGTAAATAATTTTACATCTTTTCGAAAGTAATGAGTCCTAATGACTGAACAACATATGCAGTAAATCACTATGCATCTGTTACTCGGAAACCTCATTTACGTGATTTAAAAACGAATTCGCATTCTTGCTCAACGTAAATAGTTTTGTTGAACATTGGTGAAGACACTCATACCTACCGATGCCTAAAAGTTGGGCTGCTGATTTATACCAAAATTCATGACTATAAGTTGGGGTGCATAAATTATGCAGTGGTGAAAATTACGTGAGTAAATACGGTATTCATCCACAAGTCCACAGCGAAGCATATGCCGCCATGATGCAGAGCGTTTCGCAGCTGTCAAAACAAATGGCGGCATAATTCCTTTTGTTTGAATGTGATTTTAAGTATCGTATTGTGATTTTGGTATGCATATTACCTATTTTTAAATACTGTACATTGCCCTTGAATTTAAAACAGCAGATCATGTAGAAACACAAGGTACAAATGCAAAGGGAAAGATATTAAAAGGAATGAGACATAGTTATGCTGCAAATTTTAAAATGATCATGATAAATTATGCAGAAAAACAATAATTTTGATGCTAGTAGAAAATACAATATTTTGACTAGAATGCTTCTATTTTAATTTTTTTACAACTGGAATAGCCTTCCGATTCAATTCGAGCACTAATTTTATTATATAAAATGTTAAAGACAATTCAAGAAAATCATAGAAGAATAAAAATTTCACCAAGGTTTGTAGATTTTTAAAATTTTTTGTAGTTATGTCGGCCATAAAATCTTTTTTCTGTTTTGACAGTCATCCAAGTGGGGGATCGTCTTAGATTCAGGGTTGCCTTGGATTCGGGTAAATACGGTATACCTGTAATTTATGCTTCATTGACTTAGACTGTTGGACGAATGGTTGTGTATTCAGGAGTAGTATAACATCCATGGCAATTTCAAATGCCTGAATGTTAAGGTAACTGACATATAAAAATACTAGTTTATGTCTGCTTGTATTCTGCAAGCATTTTTAAAGTTTGGCATTTTTACAATTTCAAATTATTCCCAATCAATTTTGTATAAAATCCTATAACTTTATCAAATTTCAACTTTGTAGCTCATTTAGAAGTGCATTATAATTATATTCGTCGCAAGGGCAATTATGTGGCAGCACAGTCTCTAATTGTAAGATTTCGAATTATTACGATATTGGATTTCTTCTTTTTGTTGTATCTAAAACCCATAATTCTGCCAAATTTCATGTGTGTATCTTATTAGAATTGCCGTATAATTTTCACATTGGTATGGGGCATAAATAGGGCAAAACCACCATTAAAATTTGAAAATTTCGCAGTATTTTATTTTATCATCGGTTGCAATGAAATTTTTATAATCATGCCAAATTTCAAGTCTGTAGGTCATATGGAGCTGCCTCATCTTTTTTTCCCGTGTGGAGCAATACTGGGGCAAAACAGCCCCAAAAAGGGGGATTACTACAATATTGGATTTCCTTCATTAGGCAGAGATTAACATTAAAGGCAATAAAATATATCCCTCTGATTCCCATTAAAAGCTTACCCATATGAAAGGAATAAGCCTGTTGCCAAGGAAGCCTATTGTTAGACCCAGAATAATTACCTTTTTTGCAATAAAAACTATAAATTTATGCTAATTCTACTCGGATTTGAATTCTGTCTTCAAAAATAAGAAACTACAATTTATATCCTAGCCGATAGTTTAAGTGCCGAGTTCGTATCTTGAAGGGAAGTAATTTTAAAATGCAAATATAAAAACCTCTACACCAATTTACGTTTTCTTATGGGCAAAAAATGGGACAAAAAGGGGGCAAAATAGCCCCTCCAAATACGAATTTCACTAGTTTCGGATTTTTTTCTTTGGTTGTGACCAAAAACCTATAATCCTACCAAATTTCAAGTTTCCAGCAAATCTGGAAGTGCCTCATAGTTTTGTATCCTCCTATATATATATATATATATAACATGAGTAAGAAGCGTCTATATATCATAGATATAATTTAAAAAAATCTTTTCCAAAATCTTCTCACGGTAGTTATTAGAGTTTTTTATAAATGATAGTTAGTATTTTGAATTTAACGTGGAGATTTTATTTTCTATTTTTTCTTTTTTAATTTCATGGCATTCATCAGAGCTTGGAATTCTACTCCATGTTATGCAGAAGCATAAGAAAAAATGAAGCTACATTATGGGAGACTTTGCATCAGTTGCATAAATTAAAATAATGAGAAATGTTTTATTTCAAGAAAGTAATCCCCCGAATCCTATATCCCAAAAGCTGGCTGTTTTAAAATGCAGACTAAAACCATGCCTTCTGGTTATAGCCACCTTCTACTCGATTTAAAAAATCAACCTTCCATCTTTGCCACTTCTGACAACTCATCTGTCATCTAAACTTTTTGTTAATGACCTTCTTCTCTTTCAGCCCACCATTTGCTTTGGTATTTGCTATTGTATGCAAAATAAAATTTCTTTAAATAGTTGAAGTTCTTACTGCAAAAATGGTCATATATTATAGTGTGCAATTTCAATGGAAAATTGCAACTAATATTTATGTACCTTTAATGAATCATATGTATTTCTATATATATGTTGTGATGCTATAATGACCAAATAGGGACTTGCATGCAGAGGCATATAAAACCTGTGCATAACAGTCTCTTTTGGTATACTGGTTTTAAATATATTTGATTGTATAAAACAAAGTATTGCTCTTAAATAACAAATGAAATGTCTTGATCTGTAACATATTATCTAGGCTTAATGTGAATATAAGTGATTAAAATTTAGGTTTATTGCTTAGGAAAAGGGAATTATGGAAAGAAGTCTTACATCAGAGCATAAGTTTCAGAATGGGGAGAGTAAGTTTAGCTTTGAGATATATAGTGAGGGAATAGGTAACAACCAAGGTCCATAAATATGATAGTTTAGTGATAATATTCAGTTAATGCTAGAATATTTTTAATTTTTTGTACATACGGCATGTGCTACTAAACCCAAACTGTCAACTCTAGGTATACATCAACAAGGAATCACTGGCACTGGAAGGATGGCATCCCAGGACCTGAAGAAGAGTGGGCACAGCTGCGATGAAGAAAATCTGCACATCGGCATCATTAAATATCTCTTACAGTTAATGAATGAAATTTTAATTTCTTTGGAAATAATTTTGAATGTAGAGATGCAGCTTTTTATTACATTTGAAAATTCATTTTTAAGGCTTCAAGATGATGTCCGACCAGTACCAGCCACCACCATGGAGGAGAGGACCAACCCATGAAGAAATGCATTCTAGACAGAGTCGCCAGACATTTATTTACAGGTAAGAGTTAAGATTTTAAACCTGTGAGATACATTAAATTTTAAATTCTTTGGAAATAATGTTGAATGCAGAGATGTAGCTTTTTATTACATTTGAAAATTCATTTTTAAGGCTTCAAGATGATGTCCGACCAATACCAGCCGCCACCATGGAGGAGAGGACCAACCCATGAAGAAATGCATTCTAGACAGAGTCGCCAGACATTTATTTACAGGTAAGAGCCAAACAATTCTTTGTCAACATAATAAATGACATCATTGATCTCACAAACCCTGCAAACTCAAATTTGATTTTCTCAAAAACGGCTTTAATGTTTTTGATCAAATTTCGTACAGTTACTTGAGTATACATCTACAATAATAATACATATTTCATTTTTCTGTATGAATGAATAGAAGACTAGTTTATTCTTGCGCAACTTTAACAAAAATTGGATTTTCTAAAAACAGGCTCATACGATTTTCATTTTCTAAAGATAACTAAATGATGCATTAGTACCCATATATGAGAAAGTTTGTACAATGTAAGGTGTACTGATTTTTTTTTAAATATAGATATACACATTGCGACTGCAGTCTAATATCTTATGATTTTTTAAGTTTCGCACCAATCAAATTTCATAAAGTATCCTAAATATTGTGGTATTTCAGCAGTTTTGAATAATATTGCATCGTCTGGTGGCCACATCCACTCTTTTCCCCATAAATTTCACGGGTCTAACAAAAAATATATCTCCTAAGGTGGAAAACATTAGAAAAATGGAAATGGAAATATGATTCATGCATCATGTTTCTTTGGCATCATTGGATCGTAAAGAATGTTTTAGATGATTTATATTTTTAAAATCTATAATTTTCGACAATTACTTCATTACAATGTTAATTTACCATATTAACATGTCATTATAAATAATAATAAAACAATAATGCTACACAAAAAAATTATATAACTTTGATCTACATATGACAAAACATGTGGTACGCGCAGAGGGATCTTAATGTTTGAATGCATATAATGTATAATAATATATAATCAGTATGGAAAAAAATTAAGAACCAGCTCTCTAAAAAAAAAGGGGGGGTTTGAAACTTGGATCTGGTGGTAGGAGGTCTATATGCCAGAGGTAGCATATCGGTCTAGTTTAGTAATACCGTTCCGCTAGCTTAACAAGTGTTCGGTTCATGTTTTATTCCATTTCATACACTGTCGGTAATTGACTGTCAGATAGAGAAAAATGTACTTGAAAGGGCACAATCAATAAATTTTCATATTTTCTAAAAATTTAACCGGCTTGCAAATTCTTAGAAAAATTAACAACAGGCTGGAGCAAGCCAGCAGGAGCCGGCTTCAGCTCATCACTGTGTATAATGATATATAAATTGCAGAAAACCCAACACACACTACTATTGATTTGATCTATAAGCGGAGCTGCAAGACCATCATCGATCAGTCCATGACTTTGTTGGAGGAACACAATGACTTCACACGAGTGAGTGCCGTGAAGTGGGGCTGCGACAGACTATTTCAATGCTACCGACAAGTTTTACATAATAAGCGAAAAAAAGCTAAGCAGCCATCCCTAGACTTTTTTTAGGAGCGTTTCGCTTACAGCGTGAGCACCTATTAAAGTTGGACCATCCGTCTGTCTGTCCATCTGTCCGGATATTCGTTCTCGGCTTCTACGGAACGGATTTTCATGAAATTTGATATTAAGGACTTTCAATAAAATATAATAAGAAAATCGCAAAAATGAATCACGTACGCCAATCAGGTGTACGACTTTACTGAGGACAAAAAATTAAATTTTCATCATACCTCGAAAAGTATTGCTCACATCAAAATATTTTACAAATAAAAGTTGTAGAACTGGTAAAGTAGAGTATTTCCTTTCCTATACATTTTTATCATAGGAGTAGCCGTTATCGAGAAAATCAAACAAGAAAGTCTTATATTGAGTTGAACTTAGAAAATTTCTTGCATGGTTACTTCATTGTTGCTAACATAAACAATCTTCCAAACAAACGTTTAATTTCCTTACTTGTGCATGTAATATTATTAAATAGGAAGAAAATGGATTATTAATGATGGAGAAAAGAACCTTAAAATGCTATTTTCCTTATGTACAGGTATATAATTTCTTTCTGATACTCCATTGCACGAAACGTGCCCATTTGTGATACGTTGTACACTTTCCTAACTTGTTAATAAAACTTCATAGGTGTTCTGAGAAATATTTTGAAATTATGTACGTCTACCGCTAAAAAGCTTTTTTGTCTTACTGTTTACTAGGTAATGTTATATTTTGTTTAATAAATTAACGTTCTAAAAGTCCAGTAGAAGTGTTTTATATTGAATGTGGGTCCAAAAATACCATTTGGGAAGTTATTTCCCTCTGGGCACCTAAAGGTTATGGTGCCCCAGCGAACGTGGATTTTCGATTAATGAGGAGACCTCAGGAATGCATCCCCCGCGTTAAGAGGGGTTCACCTGTATAACTGAAAATCAAGGTAGTGACAACGAAAATATTCCTCTCTTTTGAATAATACTTATGAAGGGTATTTACTATTATCTGAAAGTGAATGAGAGGACAAGGAAGTTATTATTGAGGGATTAGGAAATAGAGATCAGCCGAGTGCCCATGTTTTTCAGTGGAATGATATTGACAGGGCAAGCATTTTGTTTTATAATTGGCAATAAAATGAACCAATTATTATTCTGAATCAGACTAATAGGTGAAATATTAGCAAAATATTTGGATTGTGGTGTTGAAAAAAAGGGCGAGCAAACATTCATCGACTCCAATACGAGGCTAACAGGACACCATGTCTTAGATGAAAATCCACCTTCAGGGAAAAGGAGAGTAAGATTAAGGAAGTGTTTGTTAGATGAAGTGAATAAGAAAAGAGATGTACCATTGTAGGAAATGTTTGGGAATTCCTGCCGTGTGGGCTACCATGCAATGAAAGGTATCACAGATACAACCTTGAAGAATGAAGTTGTAATTACCAAATCTATTCGAAATTAAATACTAAAAAAGTAATACATAGTGGAACAAAAGTGCTAAACATTGCGTATTTTTTGTTTTCTTGCTTATTTTCCAAGAAATAAATTAAAATAACAGAAGTTGCATTCTGTGGCATTTAAATAAGAGAGATGGCCATTTAAAAATCATACTTGAAGGTTTAATTTTAACAAAGAAATAATTTAATGCCAAGGTAAAAATAAAAATATAGAATCTCATGAGTATTATAAAAATGTACATATAAAAAAGTGGCATTTATTTTCTTATGAAAAGTGATTACAAGAGGTATCATGTTATGAGTCATTCAATTTATTTGCAGAACTGGGAATTGAACTATTTCTTTAGATTTATTTACTGTTGTGGTCCAGGTGGTTAAGCACTGGCATATAATTTGAATTGTAACAGTTAAAAAAGTAGTTGGCATACATTAATTAAATCTTCTTACTCCAAATTAGTGAAAAATGCTGCAATATGATTGGATAAGTACCTAAGTGATGAGGATGCATGAACTAAAATATTGGCAAATCAAGTTGTAAGAAAATGAGCAAGGTACCGTATTTGACCGAATATAGCCCCCTGTTTTTGGCCAAAAGTGAAGTGCAAAAGTTGAGGGAGGCTATTTTCGGGCACTAAAATTAGGTGGGTACAAACAAGTGTGCAAAGCTTCAACAATGATGAATTTCATTCGAGTCAGTAAGTGTTTCTATCCATTGTAAGACTAAACTACTCGGGTTGCGAATATTTATTTGCAAGGCTGATTGACGTCACCATATAGGAAGGATTTTTCAATTACCTGATCGCTCTCATTATCGTCAAATTGCAAGTTTTACCGTATTTGCTCATGTAAGCCGCGCCCCCGTGTATCCCGCGCACCCTGGTTTTTGGGCCAGCTCTAGGGAAAAATATTATTTGATCCGAAAAAGGGTTTTTTAAATCACCAATTCCTATTTCTCAAAAATGCTACGCTCAAGTTAAGCATCTTCACACACCTACGTGACGAATTTATTGGGTGATCTCTTTATATCGGTACTAGCATAAATCTCCTCAGTAGTCCTCTTTTGTTAAACACTTAACTGTTTTTCTCGTCATATTGGTCATGTTCGGCAGAAATCGCTCCGGTAGCGATCATTCTTCTGTACGTAATTTTCCAGCCATATGGTCACTGATCCCTACCGTAGCGGTCGTCATTTTTTTGGCGAACTAAAATTATGATCAGTGATCATTCAATGATCACCATGGTGGCTATGACTTTCATAGACATATCATAGAATAAAGAAATCACACTGTATCTGAACATGATAGGTGTCGTCTGCCGTGAGAACAAAACCCCCACCAACCCAAACTGGTCGCGCATGCGCCGTGGCCTCCATGACGATTGTAGCAGAAAGCCGTCCAGTTTGGGGAGCACCCATTAAAAAACTTAAAACTCATTTAAAATTTTTATACGAATGAAAATGACTAAATACACCAAAATTTAGAAATAGAATAATAGATGCGGCATGGGTGCTAGCTTAACGTATATTTGTTTACCGACACTACATTTTGGAAAAAAAGGTGAGCGGCAAATAAAAGAATTCGTGTAAGACACTCACCCCCTTTTTTCCACCGGCGTTTTGGGAAAAAGGTGTGCAGCTTACATGAGCAAATACGGTAATACAAATAAAATTAACTTTACCCGAGAATGGACTAATTGCCTGGCTAAGCTCAAATTGTTAATTACACAAACGAAAGATAGATTAGTATTGCGCATCGAAATATGAGCAAAGTGCGAATTTATATTGCTGCATAAATTGGTATGTTATTTCGAGTTGCTAATGTTGCTGCATTAATTAGTATGTTATTTCGACTTTTTAAAGTTTATTTTTACTCCCTAAAAATGTATTTTTGTTCATTTCCTTGTCAAATATCTCTTTCATTAGTATACCCTCTGAATTCTGAGGTACAAATCTGAAAACCTTAAAATTCCAATTAGCATGGCATTTTATCACTCGCTAATTGGTACTTTTTTATTAAATGAGAGCACGTTTGATATTTCTTCAAATTATACAGCATGTTTCATGACATTAAAGTCCTAAAAATGATCATCTCCTTTCAGGGTATTAAAATATTTTCTAGATTTGTGTGAGAAAAATGGGTAGGGGGGCTATATTCGGAGGGGGGCTATATTCAGTCAAATACGGTATGTTGATGGCATAAACTAACATAACACAAAATGCTTAATTGGAATATTCAAATGTAACAAATTACAAATGCTGCACTTTCTGGATGATTTGAATGTTCATAATTCTCATGTAAAATTGTAGTTAATTTTCAAAAAGAATAACAATACATCTAAATTCAAATCCTAAAGTTACTATTTAACAATTGCTAGAATTGAAGCACAAAATGGCACTGGGACAGGCATGCCTAAGTTCTCAATGGTATCTATTTTCCAAAAAAGTCAGTCTCATATGCACTGAATACTAGCTGGAGCGTATATTACCATTCTTCTATGATTCTCTTGTTCATAATAATGGGATTTTAGGCAAGCCCATTTGAAAAAGATGCTTTTGAATCAAGGCGTCTTTTGACTAAACATAGGTCAGTATGGAGGCATTTTAAAATTAGATCAATAAATGAATTGCAAACCATGTAAACTGCATAAAGAAAGGGTTAACTGCACATTTCATTCATTAAATATTATTTTAATATATACTCTTTCTTTTCAACTAGTTCAAAATTTACCTATAAGAAAGCCAAACTCTTAGTAACATTCCTTATAAAAAGACTGACATCTAAATGGATTTTTGAAGCCACCACACTGTCCTTGGATAACAACATTTAAAGATATTATTTTATCATAGTTTTTATATCTCAATGTGTTTTGTTTGACTCTAGTTACAACAAACCTGTCCTGCTAACCATCAAGGCTGAAAGCTGGGTCCCTGAGGAAGGAATTATTATGAATAAACATATTTGAAATAAGATTATTACCTGCATGCCATTCAAATTTTAGTCCCCACTTAATGTGGCACTCTAAGCTAACAAAATTTATAAAAGCCTAAAAATTTCTTCATCTCCAGTGCAGCTTTCCTTTCCTCCTCTGCTGTTGACAGATTCTGAAAAAATAAAATATATAATTAATTATAATTGACAGCCATACTAACTCATTGCTACCATAAAAGCAAGGAATACTAAATTAATTTATAGTGGACAGGAAAAACATATGCTGTAGTCATGTTTATCAATACCATTAAATTACCGTATTCACCTGAATCTAAGACGACCTTTTTTTCCAAATTTTCAGCTGTAAATATCAAGAGTCGTCTTACATTCGAATACGAAGTATATTTAAGCATTTAATCACAGGTTTTTACAACAAATGGTATATTAGAGTAAACAATTCACAACAGCAAATTCAAGTACGTACATAAAGAAGTGAAATAAACAAATAGTAATAACAATAAGAAAAACATGACGGAAATAATAATTATTTAGACTAATAATCATCGTCGACGATCATAACACAGACGACGTACTTTCATCTTGCACGTAATGTCAACCGCAATGTCAAAACAAATGAGAGCGGAAATCATCGGGATTCCCCTTTCAAACGACGCACCGCGATTCGCTAAGTGTGACAGTAATTTTGAGTTGTGCATTCTTGATTTAAATGCACAACCCTTAAGTTAAAATGACAGATCATGTTGAAGTACGTGGCACGAGTGCAAAGGGAAAGTTAACGAAGGAATTAGACAGAGCTAAGATACAAATTTTAAGCTGATCGTGATAAATTACGCCGAAAAAACTAATAACTGTGATGCGAGTAGAAAGTTCGGTGTATCTGAGGCAAATGTGCGTCGATGGAAACTCTCAAAACAGGAACTAGAAAAAGCCACAAGGAAGTCGCTCAGTGGTCCAAAATTAGGCCGATTTCATGGCACTGAAGAAGAAGTAGTCAAGTTTGTGCGCACTATGAGGAAGAACGGTATGCCTGTTTCGACTGAAAGTATTATACTTAAAGCTAATGAAATTACTAGAGGACTTAATATATCATTGCAAGAATTCAAGGCCAGCAGAAGTTGGTGCGTGAGAATGATGCGACGAAATAATTTTTCTTTATGGCCACGAACTTCGCTGTGTCAGAAATTGTCAGAAGACTATGTTGAAAAACTTCTCGCTTACCAGAAATACGTAATTGGACTTAGAAAAACCAATAATTACCTTTTGAGCCAAATAGGAAATGCCGATGAAACTCCGGTTTTCTTCTACATGCCATCTAATTATACTGTGAACGAAAAAGGTGTGAAGTCCGTCCTAATCAAAACTACAGGCAACGAAACAATGCGAGTCACGGTAATGTTGGCGGTTTTAGCAGATGGGACTAAATTACCACCATATGTGATTCTAAAGCGGAAAACAATGCCTAAGAAACATTTGCCAAGTGGAATAATAGGTGTCAAGAAAAGGGGTGGATGACTAAAGAACTAATGAGAGATTGGTTACATGTGGTGTGGAATAGACGGCCAGGAGCTTTACTGAAACAAAGAGCAATGCTTTCACTGGATGCATTCAAGGACACTTATCTCCTGAAATTAAAAACATAATGAGTGCGATGAATATTGATCTTATTGTAATACCTGGAGGAATGACATCGCAACTTCAATTTTTAGATGTTGCTGTCAATAAGTGTTTTAAAAATAATTTAAAGGTTTTGTATTCTGAGTTGTTACAGAGTGGAACTCACACTTTAACACCAAAAGGAAATCTTAAGAAACCTGAAGTTGCAATGCTCTGCCAATGGATCAAGGCATCGTGGCAACAAATAAATGCAAAAGTAATAGTGAAAGGATTTAAGAAATGCTGCTTATCTAATGCCATGGATGGGAGTGAGGATGATGTTTTGTGGGAGGCTGATGATGAAGTTGAGAGTGATAAAGATAGTGAGCATGAGGAAAATAGTGAAGGTTGCATAGACAGTGATGATGACTAACACAATAAAATGATTTTTTGCAGCACTTGGATTGAAATGTTTTTTTGTTGTCCTGAAATGAGTATATTCTTTCAATGTATTTACTTTATTTTTAATGTTATCTTAAAATGAATGCTACCATTTAATTTGTTTGAAAACCTGAATGGTTCTATTTGTGATGTGATCTTATGATTTTAAAATGTTAAAAGACAATGACATTCAAGAAAAGTATAAGAGAAAATAAATATTTCACAAGATTTATAATTTTTGTAGTCATGAAGGTCAATTTGAGCTTTTTTCTCTTTTGGAATCATCAAAATGGGGGATCGTCTTAGATTCAGGGTCGTCTTGGATTCGGGTGAATACGGTATACTCTGAACCATCTCCTGAGAACCTTTAGCAGGACAATGTTTGACACATAAATAATTAAAAATAAGCCTCGAATATATATATGCAAAACATTTTTTCAGTCTAGGTGTACAGTTATAATTTTCAAATCTCAGTAATAACCATCCCAACCTACTTCATGTCTCAGTGGTAAATTTAATGCAAGTCAATATACAAACCAGTGCTCGAAATGAGCTGGAATACCTCTCTGGATGGTCATACGAGCTGATGATACCCTTCCATTTCGTCAGACATTTAGAAATGCTGTCCCTTCTAAAAAGCATTCCGTTTTGTAAAAATTTCCATTCCACTACCAATACAAGCGTTCCGTTGTGTAACATTTTCCATTTCAAGCACTGATTCAAACAGCCTTGGCCCTCTGAAACGCTAACAACAATAGGTCATTTTATTTCCAAACTATTCTTTTATCAGACTTTCCCAACTTAAATTTTCTATTACCATGGAAATCCATTCAAACGTTAATTGGCTGAGGATAAGAGCTTCCTCTTGACTGAAAAGTGTAGTTGACATAGCTAAATTATTTTTCAATCTTAATCAGATAATTTGATGGTGGAATGCTAAAACGGCATGGATTTAAAATTAACTTTTTCATGGGACTCCAAGTTTTAAATAGTGATACTCAAATTCAAGAACAAACACTAAAAAAATACTTGCCTCCAGTATCACCAATAGCCACAGTAAGGTTATAAAAAAACGTGCATTTAAGCTACAAAAAATCCATCTTCAGTGGTAATACACCATCGGCTAATTTAGCCGAAATGTACATGTTCTTTTTATAACCTTGTTGGGGATATTGGAAATACCTGAGATAAGTATTTTTTTCACCATTTCAATGCTGAGCTGAATGTTTTGGCAGTATGTGCCATTTTGAAAACCATTCTCTTAAAGTCAGGAGTTTTCGCTATTCTATGTAAAAGCAAACTGCTATAATATGATGCAAAACTAATTTGCTGAGGTGAGACTAAGCAAGTGACAAATCGTTTTGTCAATAGCACTGAAAGGGTTAAAGTGCTTGTTCTTGAATTTTTTTCTGCCACAAGACAAGCTCAATAATTTTGTTGAATTATTGATAGCCAAAAGCAAAATACTTTTTGAGAATATAAATGACTAAACTTTACCAATACATTTATAGCTATGGTTTGACTCTTTGTTAACTACCATAATGATTTAAAAGCTCAGCTCTCAGAATCCATTTTCCAATTAACACTAACTTTTGTTATAATTGTTTGTTTTATTGAATTAATGAGCTTAAAATGATTTTTGTTGACAATGTATTGAATGTCGTAAAATCATCAGCATTACTGAGGAATTAATAAAAATAAAATACTGTATCCTAATTCAAATTTTTAAAAATATTATGAAAAACATACTCTTACCTTGGTGCGGAAGAATCTCGATCAACATGGAAGGCACAAACTCATAAGAAAGACGTAACGCTATGGACATCAAGATGGAAATATCCCATTACATTGATTTTGTTTCTATCTTCTGGTAATTTTTGCAAATTAAGATTATCTTGTTTACATTGGAATACAGGATATCTTAAGGTGACCGAGTTTTCTAAATAAAATGGAGTACATATTTACTTTTTATTAACAAAATGGAAGGATAAATTTGATGAGCAATATACTTACAAATATACGTTTTACTCCATATTTATTTTAATAAAATGATTATAAATGGGTCCATGTACTACAACAGGCTTAAGGCATTTGTATTGCTCATTTTATAAAATATTGTATGCTTACAAGAAGAAATAATGCCATCTGGATTGACAGACATTCGGAAATACATCGTAATTTACAACATAATGTGTGGTATTAAATATACTTCACCTTTCCGTGAGCGATTTCCATTTTTAAAATTTCACCCACTGACCACAAATTTTCCTCTTGGGGCTAATGAAGTAAAATAAATACAGAATAATTACGATGATTAAACCATCCGCATACTGCTACACCGTCAAATACAACTAAGTTTCATATTTCTGCCTGTATTAGCGCTGTAATCAGTAAAAGAATATCGGAATGTGCACACAATTTGTATGAAAAATTTGATGTCAATTTTGTTTTAGGATTTTTTTTAAATCTGAAAACTGTAATAATAAATCTAGGCTACTGATATTTTGTGGGATTTATTGAAATGGAAGAAGAAACTGCTGGAGGAATACAGGAAAAAGAGAAGGATTGAAAAGTATCACGTACGAAAGAAGAAAGTATGAGAGTATGAAAGGAGAGAACGCGGTAGGTGTATAGACAGCGAGAGAAAATGCTCGAGAATTAATACGCTGCGAAAGAAGGAATCCTGCTCAGGGCATGGTTGCTCATTTTCTTGGCAATATAATTATGTTAAACATGCGTTTGGATGCATTTTTCTATGAAATAAGTTAATCTTAATTCGAGTTATTAAATCAAAGTTCAATTCAGTATTGAAGTTTTCTAACTTACTCTATTCGAAACAAAACGACTAGCTTATGTGTCAATTTAAATATATCCTAAAGAAATAATTTTATGATTTAACTATGATTATATTATAATATAAAAAGTTTTTTCTGTTGCATGTTAACCTCAATTGTCTTGCGTGCAATAGGTTTGCTATCCCACTTAGGATGGACTTTATTTTCCCAAAGTATAGCACAGTAATAGATAGCGGAAGAATATCAGGTAATCATGAAGTTTAGTCACTTTTATTATGAAGGGGTTATATCCAGTGGTAAGCTGCAGCCGGTTCGCACCGGTTCGTGCGAACTGGTTGTTAAATTTTGAAGCAATTTTAGAACCAGTTGTTAAAAATTTCTACAGAAAGCCGAGTCTGCTCGATCCATTATTCGAACCCGATGGATGTTTGGTTTCATAAGAATTATTTCCCAGTGTTGAATTTCATTACAGTAATATAATATTACAATTCAATAAAATATAATCCAGAACATTAAAATATCACATAAATTAATGGCATATAGCAAAAAGAGTTAATTTTGAAAATGATTCACAAATTTAGCATATGAATTTATCTTGATCCTTTTTATACGCGTCTTAATACTGTCGGCTTCCTCTGACACGCATAGACGACACCTGCAAAGATGTCGGCTTTCCTTTGTAATCTTCAAGTATGCCGATAATTTCAAGATATAATAAAAATACGCAATTTAAATTACCTATCGAGAAAAATTCGGCAGCGTATTAATATTTTAGAGCCTTCTGCTCTGTGACATTTAATAGCACAATAATTAGCTAAATGGATTTTTTCTAGTGACAAATTAAATATGTGGTGTAAATTAATCGTGTTGAATTCATTTTAATCCCTAATATCGAGTTGGATTCTTGGTGTAGAAAAGGTGATTTATTGAAAAAAGATAAAAAGCATATATTTTTACTTTATTTGTTTTATTAGTTCGGTTACTTGAAGTAGTCGCAACTAAACATTTTTCATTGTTAAGGCATTGAAATGTGTATTCCTTTCGATTCCTAATAAATATTTATGTTAACTCGGAATTTAATTAATTTAATCTTGAATGGAAAAATAAACATCGTTCTTTTTGACGTCCGTATGTTCAACTCCGGAGTTCGTGTCTCGATTCCAACTAATTTTGAAATGAAAAGAATTATATCTGACACTCGTTCACGTGTTACCGTAATGGGGAAAGTAAGCACTACTGAATTCAAAACCATTATCTTGAGGGAAAATATCTGATCCTTAAGAGCTAGGAGAGAACTGTAAACCCTTCTCTGAGGAAGGGAGAGGAAAAAAGAGCCTTCATCCCCCCCTCTACTATCACTGTTGCCATATCGCTTGACAGTTAGTTCGAGACTAGTAGTTCACTGAAATTCCGGTGGAGCGCTCGTAAAGTGGTGCGGTAGTGGTGCAGTTTTTTTGTCCACCACTGTACCTCAACAAAGAATGGCAACAAACTAAAGTTAAAATGTAATTTTAACTCACTCACCCAAACTTTTATTCAGCGAATGAAATACTCATACAATGTAAATGTGTAAATACATCGCCAAAGAACTCCAACAAACTAAACTTAAAATGTAACGGGAGTGAGAACAAAAGGTCAAACTTCAACAATGTAAACATGGAAATAATTCGATTCCCTGCACACGATCATGGATAATCTGGACCCGGATAATCGGCACTCTACTGTACTCTCAAAAATAAATGCGACCAATTATCTGCCAGACAGAAAATTCCAATACGCGTGGTTCGCAAATCACGCAACAACATGCAGGCTCTAAAATTTTATAACGTTACCCCTTAAATTGCCAATTAGGAAACTAAAAATCTCAGCAACAACATTGTTGCCATTTTCATAGAACTCATATAAGACAAAGTAATAATGTTTTCATTTGTTTGGGGAGCACTGCTCTCTCCTCCCCTTCAGTCTCATGTAAGCTGTGTTCACGTTAAGTTCAGTGCCGCTCTTTGCAGTTTTTTTTTGTAATAACCCTTATTATGGAATCAAAACGTAAAGCATCATCAAGTGGTAATGAGGCTAAGAAAAGCCGCAAAGTTATGGCATTAGCTGAGAAAATGAAGATCCTTGATAAGTTAAGAAGCAGTTTGAGTATAGCATCGGTAGGCCGGGAATATGGCATGAATGACTCTACCATACGTATGATCAGGAAGAGTGAAGAAAAAATACGTGCAGTTGTTAAGACTTCTGCCTCTTTAAGTGCTAAGGTTTCTCAAGTACCTAGAAGGGATCTGTTCGTGGAAAAAATGGAGAAATTATTGAATGTGTGGATCAGTGAACAAAAGAGACTTGTTGATAGCGTAGCTATATGTGAGAAAGCTTGTAGTTTGTACGAACATGTGGTCTCAAGTAAGGGTGAAAGTGCTGCGGATGCAAGTGAGTTTCATGCAAGTAAAGGCTGGTTTGCCAAATTTATGTGACACTTCGATCAGCATAACGTGAAGCTACAAGGTGAAGCTGGGTCAACCAAAGCAACGCAGCTGCACGATTTCAGCTGTGGTTCCTTGATTTCGGTAAGGAAAAAGGATATGCTCGTAAACAAGAGTTTAATGCAGATGAGATGGAGATAAGATGGGGATAAGAAGATGACCAAAAGGACATAAAATCACCAAGGAGCGTTAGGTAACACCTGGGTTCAATGCCTTTAAGGATAGGCTCACAGCTTTTTTGTGGAAACTCATTGGGTGACTTTAAATGCAAGCCTTTGTTAGTCTACTGCTCTGCTAACCTTCGCACATTAAAAAGCAAAAATAAGCAACATTTTCCTGTTGTTTGGTTTTTAATAAAAAGGCTTGTGTAACTTGGGTAACTGGTTGCAAATTCACTTTGTGCATGAGATGGCCATGACCCTGATGCACTGCAATTCAGCCATCCTAATGACGAGATATTATTTTTACCTCCGAATACCACATCCATTCTGCAACTGATGGACCAAGGTGTAATAAAGACATTCATGTCTTACTACAAAAGAAATGTTTACATACATGCAACCCAAGCTATAGACTCTGGTGCTTTTGAAAACTTAACCAAGTTTAACATCAAGGACTGCACTGATATCATTAAAATGTCATGGGATATGTTCACTTGTTCACCGGAGCGCATCAAATGCACAGTGATAAGCCAGGTAATTACCGTATTCACCCGAATCCAAGACGACCCTGAATCTAAGACGACCCCCCATTTTGATGATTCCAAAAGAGAAAAAAGCTCAAATTGACCTTCATGACTACAAAAATTATAAATCTTGTGAAATATTTATTTTCTCTTATACTTTTCTTGAATGTCATTGTCTTTTAACATTTTAAAATCATAAGATCACATCACAAATAGAACCATTCAGGTTTTCAAACAAATTAAATGGTAGCATTCATTTTAAGATAACATTAAAAATAAAGTAAATACATTGAAAGAATATACTCATTTCAGGACAACAAAAAAACATTTCAATCCAAGTGCTGCAAAAAATCATTTTATTGTGTTAGTCATCATCACTGTCTATGCAACCTTCACTATTTTCCTCATGCTCACTATCTTTATCACTCTCAACTTCATCATCAGCCTCCCACAAAACATCATCCTCACTCCCATCCATGGCATTAGATAAGCAGCATTTCTTAAATCCTTTCACTATTACTTTTGCATTTATTTGTTGCCACGATGCCTTGATCCATTGGCAGAGCATTGCAACTTCAGGTTTCTTAAGATTTCCTTTTGGTGTTAAAGTGTGAGTTCCACTCTGTAACAACTCAGAATACAAAACCTTTAAATTATTTTTAAAACACTTATTGACAGCAACATCTAAAAATTGAAGTTGCGATGTCATTCCTCCAGGTATTACAATAAGATCAATATTCATCGCACTCATTATGTTTTTAATTTCAGGAGATAAGTGTCCTTGAATGCATCCAGTGAAAGCATTGCTCTTTGTTTCAGTAAAGCTCCTGGCCGTCTATTCCACACCACATGTAACCAATCTCTCATTAGTTCTTTAGTCATCCACCCCTTTTCTTGACACCTATTATTCCACTTGGCAAATGTTTCTTAGGCATTGTTTTCCGCTTTAGAATCACATATGGTGGTAATTTAGTCCCATCTGCTAAAACCGCCAACATTACCGTGACTCGCATTGTTTCGTTGCCTGTAGTTTTGATTAGGACGGACTTCACACCTTTTTCGTTCACAGTATAATTAGATGGCATGTAGAAGAAAACCGGAGTTTCATCGGCATTTCCTATTTGGCTCAAAAGGTAATTATTGGTTTTTCTAAGTCCAATTACGTATTTCTGGTAAGCGAGAAGTTTTTCAACATAGTCTTCTGACAATTTCTGACACAGCGAAGTTCGTGGCCATAAAGAAAAATTATTTCGTCGCATCATTCTCACGCACCAACTTCTGCTGGCCTTGAATTCTTGCAATGATATATTAAGTCCTCTAGTAATTTCATTAGCTTTAAGTATAATACTTTCAGTCGAAACAGGCATACCGTTCTTCCTCATAGTGCGCACAAACTTGACTACTTCTTCTTCAATGCCATGAAATCGGCCTTATTTTGGACCACTGAGCGACTTCCTTGTGGCTTTTTCTAGTTCCTGTTTTGAGAGTTTCCATCGACGCACATTTGCCTCAGATATACCGAACTTTCTACTCGCATCACAGTTATTAGTTTTTTCGGCGTAATTTATCACGATCAGCTTAAAATTTGTATCTTAGCTCCGTCTAATTCCTTTGTTAACTTTCCCTTTGCACTCGTGCCACGTACTTCAACATGATCTGTCATTTTAACTTAAGGGTTGTGCATTTAAATCAAGAATACACAACTCAAAATTACTGTCATACTTAGCGAATCGCGGTGCGTCGTTTGAAAGGGGAATCCCAATTATTTCCGCTATCATTTGTTTTGATATTGCGCTGGCCATTACGGGCAAGATGAAAGTACGTCGTCTGTGTTATGGTCGTCGACGATGATTATTAGTCTAAATAATTATTATTCCCGTCATGTTTTTCTTATTGTTATTACTATTTGTTTATTTCACTTCTTTATGTACGTACTTGAATTTGCTGTTGTGAATTGTTTACTCTAATATACCATTTGTTGTAAAAACCATTGATTAAATGCTTAAATATACTTCGTATTCGAATGTAAGACGACTCTTGATATTTACAGCTGAAAATTTGGAAAAAAAGGTCGTCTTAGATTCAGGTGAATACGGTACTAGCGAGGCATTCAATTTAAATTTCTTTTACCTAACTAATTTTGGAAAAATGCATTATTTTTAAAAATAGCCAATTACCGTAAAGACCCGGGTATAGGACGCACCCGTGTATAGGATGCAGGGAGGTTTTCGAAGTCAAATTTTGGGAATTTTCTGTGTTCCTGTGTATAGGACGCATGGTGGTTTTCCGCGTCAAATTCTGAGAATTTTCTTTGTTCCCATGTACCTATAGGACGCAAGAAAGTTTTATCTTAAAATTCTAGGAAGAAACAATAAGTCGCAATAAAAGATTCATATCCATTCTATTAAATGAGTTCCTTCGAATAAGTATGCTTTCTGCTGAGTATGATCTGAAAAGTGAATTTACCGAAGTATTTGTAATATTAGATTTACCTATATCGAAACTACATATTACGGGATATTGTAAAACACTTTGGAAAGTAATGTAGAAGTTATAATGTAGCAGATTTTCGTGACTCCTATCCAATTGAAATAAAAAAAACTTGGTAAAAATTTTTTCGATCGTCTGTGAAACTTGCAGTAAAAATAAAATATCATGAGTTTAAAGAAGTTATTTATTTCAATTATTGATAAAGATTTCTCCATAGTTTCATCCCTAAATCTTTACTATAATTTTATAATGGAAGTGAAGACGACGTATTATGGGAAGATGATAAAAACAACGGCACGACGACCGCAGAATTAGAAGCAGACGAATCTGAGGCTTCAAAAACAAATGAAGTCTACAACGAGTTCCAGATTACCGATGATGACTCAGATGATGGAGAGTTTATAGGATTTTAGGGAAATTGTTTGAAAAGTTTGATTTATTTTCTTGAAGATTTTCTTTCAATGGACAGACATTCAGTATTTAAATTTTAGCAATTTCATTTTATATTTGTATTTCATTTTAACTGAAGACTTCGTACAGAAAAAACGAAAATTATTTAAAATACATATCTGAGTATAAGTGGCCAATAAAGCCGAAATATCTTGTACTTACATCACTTATTTGTAAAAGTGCAATCTTTTTTTCATATTAAAAAATTTATTTTAATTAAAACACTTTGATGTTTAATAAATATTAGTTTTCACCTGTTTATTTTTCATTGACTATTCGTAGAGAGAAAAACATGAAATATTATGTACCCGTGTATAGGACGCATCCTACATTTTAGCTTCGAAAATTTGGAAAAAAAGTGCATCCTATACGCGGGTCTTTATGGTAACTGGATTTACGGTTAAGTGGAATCTGAATAAAAGGTTCTATACCGTATTTCATTTACTGACTGTTAAATGTGTTTGTAGTGAAGTTTATTCATGATATTTTTTATTTTTTCATTCTAAATCAATGAGTCACATTCTTTAGGGAGCCTCAAAATGACCTTTGCACCTAAGACCTCAAAGCATAAATCCACTACTGCTTCTCTATCAATATCTGTGATCATGATTTTTCAAGGTAATGAATATCTCTCCATTACCATAAATGAAGGTTGACTAAAAAAAACTATATTATAAATTGTATACTACATACAAGGACGGATATAGAAACTAATATCCACTTCACAATGTCACTACAATTCAAAAGGTACAAAGTACTTATCTTTAATGTTGACAGGTTCTGATGTTTTATTACTCATGGCAAAGCTGTGCATCCGAGGATTCTTTAGTCGCCACTAGTTCTGTATTCCTCCATGTTCCTTCTCTCTGCTCTCAGATTCTTCATTCACAACAATTAAGTCGTACATCCTTAGGAGGGAAATAAAAAAGGTTACAACTTTATGAGGAAGAAAATTTTATAGGTCATTTTTGGGATGAGGAATGTTAAATACCAACAAGTGGAGGATTGATAATTGCTAGGTACACGTTAAATATGACAGTGCTGATGGAAATGCAAACAAAAAGAACAGTTAAAAAAGGGCCTGTATAATTGCATTCATTATGGTGCTTCCATCACTTTTAACTATCATTACTACAAACCAATGCATATTATGAATTATTGTGTGTTTAGGTTACCATATCAAGTAATTATACGCAGTGACAGGTCTGTGCTAGCCTTTATTAATATTATTTAATTACTTTTTTTGACAAAATAAATACCCATAGCTATCATTTGAAGGTCACCCTGTGATCCAAAGACCCCTGGTGGTCCACAGACTTGATGAAGTAACAAAGTTAAAAGCAAGAATTGCTTGTAATAAAGTCAGGACTAACTGCTGCTCCAAAGCATTAAAAGCATCATCTTCTCACATACTATGCTAATGATTCTGTAAACACTTATGTTGGAATTTTTTCAATTCTAACATTCAGTTGTTACCACGTCTGGTCTGAGTAAAGACTAATGTGGAAAATTGAAAAGAGAATTCTTCAAGTGATGTTTTCTTGAAAATTTGAATAGGATATAAAATATTTGCTATTTCTACTTACATGAACCGATGGCCTTTGAGCGTGCCTTTCACAAAAAATGTATCAAAATTTTTGGTACTTTAGTATTACCTGGGCCACGCTACCTAATTCAATGTTTTCCCACTAGATGGCAGTACTTATGCATGCCGGTCTGACTACTAAGAACTTCTTATTTTGGCCATTACGTGGCATTATGTGCATTACTCCATATGTCTGCAATATTTCTCTGTTGTCATTCCCAGCAAAATGGGATTTCCCTGAGTCCAGAGATTGCCCCAACCCAAACATTATTTTGAAACCCTTATGTGTGACGATAGCACCGTCACAATAATATTTGGCATTAAAGTTATAAAGGGTGCCTAAAATGGAACCTATCCCACAGTCCTGGATTTGCAAGCTAAATAGGCTCCATTTGCAGCACAACAGTCAGGCGAGATATTTTGCACCTTAGTCACCAATTTTCCTTCACAAATAACAGAAGAGTAAAAGAAAATGCAGTGTTGCATGCACTCAGGGAAATCCCATTCTGCCGGGAATGAGAATGTAGAAACATCACAGACATATCAAGTAATGCACACAGTGCCATGTAATAGCCAAAATAGGAAGTTCTTAGTAGGGAGACCGGCGTGCATAAGTACTGCCATCTAGTGGGAAAACATTGAACTAGGTAGTGTGGTCCGGATAATACTAAGGTACCAAATTTCTTATATCAGGCATTTAAATTTGTGCCAAATAGGGAGGGGGAGGTAGACAGGCAGACAAACGACTTTATAAGAATGAAATTGAGACTAAATAGTCCCTTCTTACATTTTACCCTGCATCAACAATTACAAATGAAAATAAAAATAGTATTCACAATTTCACAGAAAAGAACCAGAGAGGGAGGGGGAGAGAGAGGAAGAGAGAGGGATGGAGGGAAGGAGAAGGATTGAGGGAGAGAGAGGGAGAGAAATGGAGGAAGAGAGGGAGGAGAGGAAGGTGCAAAGAGGGAGAGAGAGAGAGAGAGGGAGAGTGAGGGAGAGAGAGGGAGAGAGAGGGAAGGATAGACGGGGAGGGAGATGGGGATGGGAGAGAGGGGAAGGGGAAAGAAGAGGAGGAAGGAGAGTGAGAGAGAGGGAGGGAGGAGTGGGGAGAGGGAGATAGATAGATAGATAGATAGATAGATACACATATTTATTCAGGCTAAATTTAGACCATAAGGTCCATTCTTATATTTAGCCCTTCGTCAATATAGATAATTTCAGTTGAAGTTAGAATACAATATTACAAGAGTAGAGAACAGTATAAAAGTCTAACATAATAAGAAATGGTAAGTTTAAGACAGATTTAAATTTGTGAGGAAAACCTAGATAAGAAAATGCTTGTCCTAACTAGTAAAACTCACGCAGGAAAACACTCATTGATAAGGGGAGTGTAAAAAACCTGTGAAACCCCTAGATCAGGGCTGCCACCATTTTTTTCTAAATCCTGTTACCAACATCAAAATATCCTGTAAAATCCTGTAATATGTAATATCTTGGTTTTTTTTATGCAAAATCTACAAATTTATGCTTCCAATATTTTCATCATCTGCATCGCATATTTTAAGTAAAATTATTTACAACTGTTTAAGCATAGCTCTGTAACTTAAATTTAATCATGCTTTTTTATTTTAAATTTATTCTGCATTACGAATCAACTGTATTGAAATAGAAAGTTTTAAAAAATGTATTCAAGTTTTTAATATACAGTAAATAGCACAAATGCAGTGAAAACAATAAGTAACCATAGGCCTAGTTTACAGGACAGGCCTTAGATTAGGAAATCTGTTAAATTAAATAATTTTCACTTTTAATTATATCAATATAATGGCTCAACAAAATTAGACAAAATTTAAAAATCTCTACGCATTGCAATAAAAAATTACAAAATTTTATCATAGAAACTGAAACAAGTGACGTGTTTAACATAGATGTAGACGAAAAATCAAAATATCTCGTAAACTATCAGTTTTATGAAAAAATGTGTCAAGCAAATCTCGTAGAAAATTATATTGTCTACAACTTTAATAATAACAAATATTTATGTAAATTTAGTTTTAAAGGAGATATTTGAAGAAAAAGGAAAAATGAAAAGAATAAACCACTTCTGGTTGAGCTATTTCAGCCAAAACCTTTTCAGATCTTCCTTTGCTAATAAAAATCTTAAGTGTTTTGCTGATCTGATTATTAGTTTTTGAGTTAGAGCACCCACAAAATTTTGTCACACACAGACATCATCGCAAAAATAAACAAAACGTACTCTCAGGATCACTTCAAAACGTGTATTTCCGTTGAAATCTCAAACTCAATTTTTTTTTCACTAATGCAATACTACATATGCAGAAAGTAAAAATATAAATATGCCGTAGGCTGCCAATCCAGTTCATCAGCTAGTTTTTATGTTCAGTCTCACAATAAGTAGCTAGTTTTCGCACTTCACCTAAAGTATACTCAGGGCCTATGGGTGCAAGGGGTGCAATGCACCTGGGCGGCATCATATTAGGGACACCAACTCATGGGTGCTTCTTTACAAACTGAGCCTAACTTGTGATAGACTGCCTTCTAAAGTAAAATACTTTTACGTAATATATCGAGACAGTTCGTATGCAAGAAATTTTGCGCAATGTGTTTTGCACAATTTATTTCTTATATTAAATACAACTTTTAATCTAAAAATCAAAAAAAATCTGGGCCAGGGTGCTTTTATAAGTCGGGCGGCATAAACTGCTTGCACCCGGGCGGGTAATATGCCCTGCACAGGCCTGAGTATATTAAGATATGTACGTACTTACGGAACAAATTCATCGAATATATATTATTTACAGGACTCATATTTTTCTATAGAAATGTTAATAATCTCTGAATTTCTTAGTAGTCTACGTATGTATTTTTTACGTGAATATTTCAGATACTACTGAATTTTTCCTTATAAATATCCATGAATCACTGAAACGTTACTTTTCCGTTTAAAAATATCCATGAAAACAGATAAAATCTGTGTAAACGGCAGCTCTGCCCTAGATAGTAAACACATTTCAATATAAAACTAAAACATTAAGTAGTATGTACAGTAGGAGAAATCTTGAATACAATAACACTGTATACCATCATAACAATACATATAAAGATATTGAGTTAATTTTTACAAGATATATACATTAAACTGGCAGGATAAAAGGAAACATACATGAAAAACATACAATGGGACAGAGGAGGGAAAAATAAAACAATAATATAAATTAATATAAAACAATAATAATCAATATAACATAGTAGACACTAGGCAATTAAAAGGTAACATAGTCGATAGTGGCATACATTGTGAGAAAATCAGTATCCTGTAAAGAAACAGATTAATGTTGATTAAGGAAGGAGGAATTAAGGCAGCCATCTCGTAAAATATAAGAAGAATATGTTACGGCTAACTTTAATTTTAGGCAGAGAACAGTAATTTAAAATATTTATGTTTGAAGATGTGGAGAGATGTTCATTTTGGAGGTCAGTAGGTATGGCATTCCACAGTCTGCAAGCTGTGACATGGAAGGATTTATTATAGATCTCAGTCCTGTGATGTGGAATCACGAAAAGATTGTTGCATCTAGTGTTGGCTCTGTGTACAGAGTTCATTTGGGTAAATTTGGAGTACAAATACTGTGGGTTTTGAAGAGTTACAATTTGGTAAAATAATGAGAGGAGGTGAAGACGTCTACGAGATTCTGTGCAAAGCCTAACTTATGAAGAGATTGAGTGACATGGTCACACTATTTTAGATCAAAAATGAATCTTATGCAGGAATTTTGGGAACGCTGTAATTTTAAATATTGATTGTTAGATAGAGAGGGAGTGAGAGAGAGAGGAGGGGGAAGACAGAGAGAGAGGGGGGGAGAGGAGAGAGAAGGAAGAGATGGAGGTGGGAGATGGAGGGGGGAGATGGAGGGGGAAGAGAGGGAGGGAGAGAAGGTGGGGGAGAGATGGTGGGGGAGGGAGGGAGAGAGAGGGAAAATACACAATTTATGACAATGCTAACTGTAAGCTACCACGACAGCTCCCATTGTCGCCTAAGTTGAGAGTCCTATGCATTTATATGGGAAAAATTTTAACGTAATATCGTTTTTCAATTTGTGTGCGATTTTGCTTAGTTTACATGACAACCAAATATTTGTTGATTTTAATTGAATGGCAGCTATGAAATGGTGGTCATGAACCTGTGGCGCTGAATCGTACTAGACCGTCATATCTTTGTATTTTCAAAAAATTAAATTTGATCAAGGTTCCAAATACAGTAAAACTCCGTTATAACGCACCTCACTAAGCCGCGGATTCGGATATACAAGTGAGCCCCACTTAACATGGCCCCGGCCAACGCGGATTCGTTATAACATGGATTTTATTTCAAATTAAATTTTTTAAAAAATATCTTATGCCACAGTCTAATATCTTATGATTTTTTAAATTTCGCACTAATCAAATTTCATAAAATATCCTAAATACTGTGATACTTCAGCAGTGTTGCATAATATTGCATCATCTGGTGGCCACATCCACTCTTTTCCCCATAAATTTCACGGGTCTAATAAAAAATATATCTCCTAAGGTGGAAAACATTAGAAAAACGGAAATGGAAATATGATTCACGCTTCATGTTTCTTTGGCATCATTGGATCGTAAAGAATGTTTATGATGATTTATATTTTTTAAATCTATAATTTTTGACAATTACTTTATTATAATGTTATTTTATCGCAGTAACATGTCATTATAAATAATAATAAAACAATAATGCTACACATCAAAAAATTATATAATTTTGATCTGCATATGAAAAAACGTGTGGTATGTGCGGAGGGATCTTAATGTTTGAATGCATATAATGTATAATAATATATAGTCAGTGATGAGCTGGAAAAAAATTAAGGGTTACGAAATTATGAATGGTGGCAGGAGGTCTATATGCCAGGGGCACCGTATTGCTCTAGTTTAGTAATACCGTTCCACTAGCTTAACAAGTGTTCGGTTCGTATTATATTCCATTTCATACATTGTCAGTAATTGACTATCAGATAGGGAAAAATGTACTTGAAAGGACAAAATCAGTAAATTTTCATATTTTCTAAAAATTTAACCGGCTTGCAAATTCTGAGAAAAATTAACAACAGGCTGGAGCAAGCCAGCAGGAGCCGGCTTCAGCTCATTACTTTATATAATGATATATAAATTGCAGAAAATCCAAAACGCACTACTATGGGTTTGATGTATAAGCAGAGCTGCAAGAGCATCGTTGATCAGCATGACTTTGTTGGAGGAGCACAATGACTTCACACAAGTGAGTGCCATGAAGTGGGGCTGCGACAGACTATTTCAATGCTACCGACAAGTTTTACGTAATAAGCAAAAAAAGCTAAGCAGTTGACCCTGGACTCTTTTTTAAATTAAACTTCATAGGTGGAAATATTTTGAAATTATGTATGTCTACCACTAAAAAGCTTTTTTGTCTTACTGTTTACTAGATAATTTTATAGCTTATTTAATAAATTATGTTCTAAAAGTCCGGTAGAAATATGTTTAATATTGAATGTGGGTCCAAAAATACCATTTGGGAAGTTATTTAGCTCTGGGCACCTAAAGGTTATGGTGCCCCAGCGAACACAGATTTTCGCTTAATGCGGAGACCTCAGGAACACATCCCCCACGTTAAGCGGGCTCACCTGTACCGCGGGTCTAGTCATGCCCCCCAAAATGATTGAAGCAAAAGTGCTTATGACATCAGTGAAATCAATTGGCTCAAACAGTATACTCAAGATTAAACAAATATGGATGATCCATGCAGCAAAAACTATCAAGTGGCAGTATCATAGCAGGCTGGCAGCTCTGTGGGTTTTTTAAAAACCACATTTTGCAGGGTGCATTTATTGGAAAATCGCCAATGAAGACACTTCATAAAAACAGTGGACAAAGCATGGCTTTGTAGCATTTATATTGAACAGTAACCTTCTTAAATGGGTCAAATTCTATCGAAGATAATTTTTTAAAGCATCATATGTATAGAAAATTCAAATAAGCCAATAAAATTTTAAAATATTTTACTTTATAATGGCTAAAACAGCCACTGGTTGAGAAGCACAAAACATTTACGCTAGGGAAATATATGTATGAATTAAACACGTTTGCATTAGGTAATTTCAATGATAGTTTGTTACTGCACCTAGCTTCTGCATTATTAATCTTTGATTGGTTATTTTGCACTATATCGATAATTAGTGAAAATTCATCCACTGATCTCTTGAAAATGAAATATTATGGCAATAATGAATGCATATGGCATACTAGACAGTATTGACAATAGTCACTAGCTATCTAATGATATTGTCTGCTATATGGATCCAATTAAATTTAACAGAAACAGGGAAGCTTATTCTGTTTTTTGTAACAAATGAAAATTGATATTCACCAAAATTCTTTATATCACATGGAAAGAGTCTCGCAGATGAACCAAAATGTCAGCTTTGTGGTGGACTGCAAGTTCAGAATGCTCAGGTGTCAGCTATCCTTTTGACCCATGCTCTGAAACAAAGATGCAATAAAATATAATGATATTGCACCATGCAATCTCAGGTTATCCAATATTGATAGGCATAAGTATACTTTTAAGTGTCATATTGACTTCTTCTAATTTAAAGAACACAATGAAAAGCATTAAAAAAGTTAATTAATTTCAACCATGAGAAATTAAATAGCAGCATCTTCAATATAAAGGAAGGATGCACATCACGCCAATTTTACAATATGAAGTTGGAATTAATTAAATCATTAATAAAAAGATTGTACTGCAAATATTATGAGCACCAAAAATATAAATTTAAAATTCATTTAAATATTACTGGTCCATTTGAGAAATTACATTTTGTGAAATAAACTATTTCAATAAGTATAAAAATACTGCAGTAGACAAAAAACAATTCATGTTAAAACTTATCTAAAAAGCAACCTGCTCATATGCAAATTACCCTAGAAATACAACTGATTCCAACAAGTGATTTTACTCAGTGTTAAATTTACTGTTTCAAAACAAATAAATAACTATCATAAAAAATTGAACAACATGCTCCTAAGCATAGATTTACCCTTTACTGTTTGCATTTGAAAATGTTTTATCTCTATATTTTAATTACTTTTCAAATAAAACAGCTTCACAGTTTCGAAACCCTATCAATGCATCATAATTAAGCTGATGAAAGTTCAACTAAAATAGGGAAATGTTTTGACCTTCCATAGAGCCTACTTTCAATTTTATGCCAAATTCAAGCATATCAAGTGGTAAGATGAACCATGTCCATTTACTTTCTCTAGAAATAACAAATACCGTATCTGCCCGAATACAAGCTGATGTTTTTTGTCAAAATCTATCATGAAAAAAACACCCCTCGGCTTAAATGCGAGTCCGAGAAAATTTGGGTTATGGTTAAAGGAGGACGTGTCTTCTTTTACGATACGAAATGATAATTTTGCCTTATAATGCTATTCATAATAATTTAAATATCTATACTCCAAATATGGAGAAAGTCATGTGTTGGCCACATCAGATTTTTCAATTATGCAGTCAGTTAATTTGTTGGATAAATATTCAGGCAATGTACCTACACCAGTTATGTTTATATTGAATCTATCACTATTGACAGTATCAACTGTTTTTTCAATATTATTGGACAGATTATTTTCTTCTTCTTCTGCAACATTTACAGTCTCGTCACCTGAATTTTCACTTCTCGGATTTTAACTACGTCTTCATTTTTTATTTCTGTTCCGGCTTCATTTGTATCCTGCTTACTAATGTCTTCAGAAACTAACTGGATAATATCAAAATCAATTTCTTGTGATATACTATGAGTGAAAGATACTTGTTCAGATTCACATTTGAAATATTTTATTAAAGAACTGCACAGTTTCTTTTCTCTTCCTCCTCAGCCAGTTTTATTTTTAAGTGTTGATAGCCGGATAGCCTTTTAGTTCTACGAGTCAACATCTTAAATAAATAGTCAAAAATATATTAGTATATATTTGACATCTGAAGTAAAAGAAAATTATAAATTTAATAAAGAAAAATATTTAATTGTATTTCAGATGGAAAAGATAGTTTTTTCAATAGTCTTTGTCGAATCTAGCTTAGAATTAGGAAGCATGCTTTTATATTCTAGCAAATGAACATAGATGAGCAAAAAATAGAGTAAAATATTTAATTTCCGATATTTTATATTGCTTACCATGATTTGTCTCCACTACTAAAGATGAATAATTATTCAAATATATTCAGTGCTTTATCCAAATGGATCTGCTGCTTGAAATATAATAAAATCCACAAATATACGTTAGGCTAATGCATCTTAGCACAAAGAAGAAGTTCATCAGCCCAAAGAGATGATGCAGAGCAGTTCGAAGTGGAGCGGCCAGTTTCGGCCAGCTTGATACGGAATGGGATATATTTAAAAGTCAGTATGGAAAGGGTTAAGTTCAATTACTCTTTGGTTACCCATACAGAAGTCAAAATAATATTTATACTACGTGGTTGGGCATTGGGAATGAATGCTATGAATTAATACTAATATATAATTTTCAATTAAATATTTGTGGGTCTGACGACAGAGGAGGGGGGCACGTGCCCCAGTTCCCCCCCCCCTCTTTGGATTCACCCGTGTCTGCCAATAAAATTTGACAGAATTTAAGATTTGCTGGGCCACAGTTTTCGAAATAATTTGAGTAGCATTTCTCTATACTTCATGAACTCTTAGAAGAGCTAAACCAAGCAGGATGGATCTCTAGTTACAATTTACCAGTATACACAAATTAAAAGGCTGCATATTTAATTTTAACAGCATTAGCATCAAATGGAGGTCTCAAATACTTTTAATATCATAAAAGTTCAAATCTACATTAACAAAATTGGCTTGCAGCTGAAAATAAATCATTTCTCAAAATATTAATAATGAGTTAATTTAGAGTAATAGTTAATGCTATTTATCTTTCAGACTATTTTCATAATTCATTTGCTACCCATGTTCTTCAAATGCACGTTTCATCCTCCATCATTAGTTGATAACGGAGAGTCCACTGTATATGCATAATATGTCCGTGAGATATATATGAACTACTACCAGTTTCTAATTCAAAATAATTAAGTTTTCAAATATTCTGCATTTGACAGAATTTGCTTATTTTAATCTATTCTAAATTATCACTATGATACATAGGCAGTGTGGGGAACTAAACAATTTTCGTGACATGATTTTACTATTCATTACCACTGGTTCACAATCATTGCAGTAGATTCTCACAAATCTAGCATATTACAAAGTCCAATTTTATAACACTGTCCTAGAAAACACTAATTTTGTCATAATATTTTCAATTATTATCACAAAACTATTACCCTATTTCATAATTTAGACACTCATATTCATGATCATAAACTTATACTGAAACTGGCTTCTGGCAAACATCTTTGTTAAAAAATAAGTAATATGTTAAATTTGTATGTATTGAAAGTATTACTAACTGCATTTATCTATGCACTGCCTAACTTCTAACTAGGTATACAGTATAAATTGACACCCTGTTTATGGTAACAGGTGATCACAATTATAAAAGCTTATATAATTTTCATTGGGCAAGATTCCTACCTCTATTCTGGAAAAATTTGCTAAATTAATTCACATTCCAAAAACAATTTTTTCTGCATGAGTAAGTACATCAATAGTGCAGGTTGCAACCACTTGAAACTTTGCAAAATGCAAACTAGAATATCACATACAACAGTTAACCTGATAAATACAAGATGCAATGTGGGAAGCTCATTGATTCTACTTTATAAAACATTTATTACACACATACCTTTCTTGATATCACAAAGGAGAACAGGTCCAGGCAGATCCAGGATGTCAGTTGAGTTGTACACTTCATGTTCACAGTGTTCTGGTAGATATCTCTTGGAACCACGCTTCTGAAACAACAAGAGAATCAAATCAGAAATATTGAATCACAGGATTGTGACACACTGTGATATTCTTACTTCCCTCATGTTAAATTACTCAACTAATTTTCATAATTAAATTTCTATCAAAACTTCAATTTGAATATTTTAAAAGAAAAATTGAATAAAATTATTTGTTTTATGTTACCAAGAGTGAAATTGTACAACCTTAAAAACATATGGCAACATTAATCTGATAATACCCACTGAATATGTCATGTTGTCAGCATTGTAATAAGAAGTTGTACATCTAGACTGACAATGAGATACAAGGACATTGTCCTAGATTTTGACAGCTATAAGTCTAATTACTGAATTATAAGCCAAATAGGATAAATATTATGTTAATGCTTGTACAGAAATTTCAATTCAAGAAGAATATTTTATCAAATATCTATAACAAAATATTGCCTTTGCCTTGCCACAGATGAACTGCAGAATGAAACACCAGCCCAATTTTTATTTGTCCAACTAATTAATCTAGAATAAAAATTCAGAAATGTTATAGAATTAAATCACTTTTCTCCAAGTGTGATTGTTATTATTACCACAGTAAGCAATCACATGAATTTGAACCACCCAATAAATTTATGTTAAATAAAATACTGAATCCAAAGCTACAAAAGAAATAAAAAGCAATATTATGTTAACACCTGTCAAACCTCTCCATCTAACCCCTTCTAAGGCAGTATTACTAGTAAGGAGAGCAATTAATTTCCATCATTGGAGGAATAGGATAACTTCCATTCTAACACACCTAAAACATTTGTTAAGAAGATACTAGAAATCTAAACTTGCAGCAAGTGCTGGTAGAATGTTTCGTAGATATTAAATTAAATCTAGCTATGAGGTTTCTCTTTATTTGACTTCGCTTTTAGTGATTAAATGTAACCGAGGATTAAACCGAACCCACATGAGTGACAGTCATGTAGGTTTTCCGGCTGCCTAATAAGTAAATAACTTGTTAATTATCGTATTGAAGCTCACTAAGGAACTGAAAAAAATTCCATGTTCCTCATGAAAACTTAGGCCGTGAGAGAAATGAGGAATACCAATAAGGTGCCTAACTTTTTTTTACGTAAAACAGTGAACAGTGAGTAAGGACCGTGAATGATCTTCTGCGGACTACAGTAAAATCTATATCTGAGCACATTATATTTATAATTCATCACTCAATGGCATTCTTAAGTTCGCAGAAGTGTCAAGGTTCAAACAGTAATATTGGACATTATTATAGCACTCTTACTAGCTAAAACCTTCAATAAAAATTGAACTCGATTAAGTATCGTACAAATGTAACCAAGTAAATATAAAATAAAAATACTTAAGTGCTGCTGCATAAATACCTGTTAAAATATCTACACGTATACCGCTGCTTCCTAATTACAAACCTACGCCATGATTTCTCGAGCAAACTAATAATAGTTCATTCCGCCGACCGAAAGAGGTCGCTTGTTTTCCTACATAAGTTAGTGGGGAAGGAGGGAGAACCGAAACTTTGGAAGAGAAATAACGAACTGCTCTTAGGTCAACGCGAACCTTGTCAACTTCAGACATTTTCGCATAACAAACTTTACTTTTAGCCAAGCGTTCAGGAATGAATCGCCGCTGAAGGAATCGCTTGAGATTAGGGCTGCCAACCTCCGGATTTCGAACAGATCTCCGTATCATCGTCATATCTCCGGGTGAGTAGCACAAATCTCCGTTTGATTTTCGATTGCAGCGGAAAGCCCTTTTTATGATTTTTTTTCCTTTTTTATAAATGATTAATTAAAATAGTTTGCACTTTAAATTTCCGTTGTATTTCGTTTTATATAAAAAACAAATTGACGATCTCTTACAATTTCGTTAATTAGCGGTATTTAAAAAAATAAACCGATTTTTAATCGTATGTCCTAAAATCATGAGTGCCTTTCATAATATTGAATATATTTATCATTACATGTAATTCCTCTTGGGTTTCTTCTAAACTTCTAAAGTATCCAGGAACCAAGCAAACTCCGGTTCAATATCTTAAAGTGGGCAACCCGTAACAACATCTCCGGTCCATGAAGATCTAAAAAGCTGGCAACCCTACTTGAGACAGCGATTTTAATTAAATGATGAATCGGTAAATATGAATAGGCAAAATAATCGGCAATAGACGTTTAAATAAGTATTGGTCACGCTTCCTTTTTCTATGAGGTTGAAACGATGTGAGTGCGAATGAAACGGGTTACCGAAAAAGCCAAAACCTCGAGGGGAATCACAGCAGGGGCGCATAAAGTAAAGGTTACGGTAGGGGCGGGGTGGGTATAGGCTCTCAGGGTTGCTCGTGAACTCGGAGGGAAGGAAGACACGTCAGCGATGCCGAGTGGCGTAAAGAGAAGGCCAGGAAACAAAGTAAGCGAATTATGTATGTGTCAAATGGAATATCTTGGGCGAGGTAAGCAGTTTGAAGGAGTGGTTTGTTCCACCCAGTGACGTAACTATTATAGGGTACGGCGAAGGTAGTATTTACCATGGACGCCGCTTGCAAAAGGGGTCAAACGCACCCGAAAAAAGATCGAAAAGTTCATTTTCCCGTAAGTATTATTTTATTACTCAAACGTTAATTTATATATAACAAAAGCCCCCTTATTATTCTAGATAACCAAGATGTTTGCTAAAATTTTGCCATAGGCGCCATATCGTCAAGGTACGCCTCTGGTTCCATCTCACTCTTTATATCCCCTCCTCTCACCCTCCCCTTCCTCCTATTTCTCTCCCCCATACCTCCCTATTTGCCTCCAACGCCTCCCTATTTCCCTCCCACTCCACATGCCTCCCTATATACCTCTCCATCCCCCCCTTTCTCTGTCCCTCTCTCCCACCTTCCTTATTCCCCTCCCTCCCTCCATATCCACTCCATCTCTCCTGCCCTCCCTCGCTCTCTCTCCCTACCTCCCTCACTTCCCATCTCCCGGCTTCTCTCCCTTCCTCTCTCTCCCTCCCACCTATCCCCTGCCGCTCCTTCCCACCCTCTCCATTATGAAACGAAAGAAAACTTTTATGCATGAATGTAACCAGGCTCGTGCCGAGCCACTTTGCCACCTGAGGTGAGATGACATATGGCGCCTCATTAATTTTTAATGAGTACCGTATTTGCCAGATTACAGGGCGACGTCGAATATAAGGTGACCCCCTATTTTATAAGCCACAAGAAAGAAAAATATCGGATATATTAAATTTTATTTCAAAATATGTACCTGTTCAGTTACATTTAATTTCCAGTGTAAATGAAAATAAATAAAAGCATAACATAGTAGCATATGAGGCGTATGCGCAGACGGCTGCCGTCTTTGTAGAACATAAAGGATTGAGGGTGAGAGGGAGAAGAGGAATAAAAGATAACTTTGGTCACGATTATAAGCCGAGTATGACTCCTTCGGCTTACATTTTAGAAAAAACCGCCTTACAATCGGACAAATACAATAATTTTAAATATATAGTAATCGGAAAATGGGGAATATTAAAAAAAAAGTAAAAAATTAAATCCAAACTATATAAAAGACAGTGTCACTTTGTGTGTAATGCTTTTTGAAGCTTAATATCTCGCAAACGACTTAACCGAATTTGATGAAATTTTATGGATAGCATTATGATAACAAAACGTTTTAATGTGTCGAACTCGAGATCAAAGACCCGAGTTCGACTCCAGGGGATAATTTCCATTTCCCATAAGGTAACAGGTAAAAATAGACATTTCGACGTGCAGGCTTTCATTCTTTTTTAGATTAAAATAAATAAAATTGACCTACAATCTTCGGATATAAACCATTTTGAAGAAAACTTTATAAAGTTTCTTTTTTCATATTTTTCCTCCTACAGTTCGAAATCGATCAATTTAAACTTTTAATTCGCACAGTTTGAGGAAATCTTGCCATTTTTAACGGGATGTTACCTTGCCTACCTATTCCATTGTTAGACCTCGATATCATATTGTTATTTCAATCCTTATGGGTATAAACGTGCTTCGAATGCTTTTAATACGAGATAGAGGGAGGGAGGGAGAGGGAAACGATTTACAAGACTGTTGAAGTTTCTGATGTTAATATGATCTCCCTAAATAGTTTGAACGATCGCATCTTTCCTCCCGTCATTTTTTACGGGCTATACATACACTAGTCTATATTATAAAAGGGTTCTACGACAATTCATCGGGCGTCAATTCGTCACAAGACAACTCGTCGCACGTCAATTTGTAAAAGGCGTGGGATTCATGCTTCCTTGTTTGTTTTCTCATCGACCCACTTTTGCAGCCACTTTGAGATACGATTTAAGATCATTTCCGAGGAGGAACGAGTTTAAAATTTGGCAGGAATGCATGAATCACGCATTAAAAGGTAATGACGAGAAGAGACGTGGGTTCAACTCCAGGAGATAATTTCTGTTTTTCGTAAGATAACTCGTAAAATACGATATTTCGTCGTGCAGACTTTCACTCCTTTGAAAATTAAAATTAGAAAAAAATGGCCTACAATCTCCGTACGCTGACTGCTTTAAGGAAGAATATACAAGGTTTCTTATTTTTGTCGTCGATTTTCGCCTTCTATTCGAAATTACTCATATTTAACAAATATGTGACAAACTTTGATCAATAATTGATCAAAGTTTGTCACATATTTGTTAAATATGAGAAAATTATTGTCGCGCTTTTGGAAACTCATAAAAAACGTAAATGAAGGTTTTTCGTGAAAATTTTTGCGAAATGTGAAACGTGAGGTTTCAAGTTGAAGATGAATAACTTTTGAAAAAACTTGTTTTACAAAGTTTTCCGGAAAAAGTCGATAGGGGGGCTGTCGATTTTTTCGAAAAAAAAATTTTTTTTGAAAACTCATAAAACACGAAAATAATGATTTTTCGAATAGGTTGTATTGAAATGCGACGGGAGAAGCGTCAATATCTACGACGAATTTGCGACAAGAGGGAATTTCGAAATTTTTGAAATGATGAAATTATTTGGAAACTCATAAAACACGTGAAATACTGTATTTCGAAAAAATTTATGCGAAATGTGAAACGTGATGCTTTGTAGTTTAAGATGAATAACTTGCGAAAAAAAATTTTTCCATAATTTCCGGAAAAATTCGACCGGTGGGGGCTTTCAATTTTTCCGAAAAAGAAATTTTTTTTTGAAACTCTTAATACACGAAAATAACGGTTTTTCGAATAGGTTGTAGTGAAATGCGACGGGAGAGGCGTCGATATCTATGACGAATTTGAGACAAGAATATTTCGTAATTTTTGAAAAGGAAATTTTTTTGGAAAATCGTAAAAAAATTAAAATAAGTTTTTCGAGAAATTTTTTGCGAAATGTGAAACGTGAGGCTTTGATGTTGAAGTTGAATAACTTGCGAAAAAAAAATTTTTTTATAAGTTTTTAGGAAAAAATCGAATTTTTTGAAAACTCTAGAAACACGAAAATAATGGTTTATCGAATAGGTTGTAGTGAAATGCGAAGGGAGAGGCGCCGATATAATCGAAGAATTTGAGACAGGATGAAATTTCGAAATTTTTGTAAATATGAAATTATTTTGGAACTCATAACAAACGTAAAATATCGTTTTTCCGGAAAATGTTTCGGAAATGTGAAACGTGAGGCTTTGAAGTTGAAGATGAATACCTTGAGAAAGAAATTTTTTTGATCGTTTTTCGGAGAAAGTCGAGTCGATTTTTTCGAAAAAAATAATTTTTTTTTTAACTCTTAAAACACGAAAATAATGGTTTTCTGAGTACGTTGTATTGAAATGCGACGGGGTAGGCGTCGATATCTACGCCGAATTTGCTCGAGGATGGAATTTCGAAATTTTTTGAAGGTTGAAATTATTGGAAACTCATAAAAAACGTAAATGAAGGTTTCTCGTGAAAATTTTTGCGAAATGTGAAACGTGAGGTTTCAAGTTGAAGATGAATAACTTTTGAAAAAACTTGTTTTACAAAGTTTTCCGGAAAAAGTCGATAGGGGGGCTGTCGATTTTTTCGAAAAAAATTTTTTTTTGGAAACTCATAAAACAGGAACATAATGGTTTTTCGAATAAGTTGTATTGAAATGCGACGGGAGAGCCGCCGATATCTACGACGAATTTGAGACGAGAAAATTTCGAAATTTTTGTAAATATGAAATTATTTTGGAACTCATAAGAAACGTAAAATAATGTTTTTCCAGAAACTTTTTGCGAAATGTGAAACGTGAGGTTTTAAGTTGAAGATGAATAACTTGCGAAAAAAATTTTTTTCAAAAGTTTTTAGGAAAAAGTCCACGGGGGGGGCTGTCGATTTTTTCAAAAAAAATTTTTTTAAAACTCTTAAAACACGAAAATAATGGTTTTTCGTATAGGTTGTATTGAAATGCGACGGGAGAGGCGTCGATATCTATGACGAATTTGAGAAGAGGAAATTTCGAAATTTTGAGATGAAATTTTTTGAAAACTCATAAAAAACGTAAAATAAGGTTCTTCGAGAAATTTTTTGCGAAATGTGAAAGGTGAAGCATTGAAGATAAAAATTAATAACTTGCGAAAAAAAAAATTTTTCCGTTTTTCGGAAAAAATCGACAGGGGGCAGCTGTCCATTGTTTCGAAAAAAAATTTCTTTGCTTGTGTCGCCTAACTGGGACCACATTTTAAACTGACCACGAAGCTGACCCCTCGACCGTCATTAACTCGGGTTAGACGCCCACACCTCGAGACCCATCCTCAAATTCGAGCTCAGGTGTTTTTACCCTCTCACCAGGGGGGCATTAGCCGACCACGTCTTTTGCAATAAAATTTAAACTATTTTATGTTGTTAACTTAGTGCCATTGTGACTCAAGCAACATGTTCGGCCGAATGCGCTGATCAAGAGCGTCTTTTTAACAGAATTCTGCGATAAATAATAACATATTTACGCTCACATCTAATCTTGACGCCAAGGAATACCAACCTCTTAAGAGTTTTCGGACGGGATTGTAATGAAAGCAGAAATTCGCGAGACGGTGCGGAGGGTGTAACGCTTTTATCTAGTTAACCGCATTTTTCTATGATCACCAACCAACCAACAAAAAATTGTCTATTATTATAAGTGACTAGCGTAATTTTCCGTGAAATATGACGGGTAGGCGTGAATTGAGTATTACGTTAAAATAAAATCCTATATACTATGACAGTAATGTCTGTTTGCGCCATCATGATCTACTGAACTACCGAATGGATTTTTTCAAAAAAGGCAGTTTCAGAAAGCTTATGCTTTGGCATTGACGCGAATGTCCATTTTTTTTACTTAACCCGTCTCAAAGGATTGTTTTTAACATTTTTAGTACTCCGAAATTTTACATTTTTTGTGTATTATTTATGCGTCGCTAACAACAAACGCTGGTATTGTTGAGCTCTTGAGATTTGGTTGATTTGGTGGAAATAAATGATCGGCATTGATGCGAATGCCTTTTTCTCTAATTTAACCCGTTTCAAATGATTGTTTTAACATTTTAATTACCCCGAACTTTCAAATGTTTTGTTTGTTAACAACTAACTCAGATTCTGTTGAGCTCTGAGATTCTGCTGATTAGATGGAAATCCTTGGCATGCAGCCTTAGTGAGTACGATCTTTAATGGAATATTAACATGCTATGAATATCAATTATTATTAATTTAACTAATTGCTTTTTATTAATTAATTCTTTAAGATAACAATGCCACCCAAGCGAGAGAAGAAAGAATAAAAAAAGAGAAACGATTGGAAAAGATTAGAAGAGATCGCGATCGCAGAAAAAGGGAATCGAAAGAACAGAAATAAATGATCGTATCGTGAATACTTTAATCCAAGACGACTCCAAAACTTACTTTAGTGTGGACACTGTAGATTGCGAAGATCAGTCGGACGAACAGCTATACGCTGTCGAGTTTTTGAACAGTTTATCACCATCCGGTTTACCACCGCATTAGACTACATCTGAAAATTAACACTATTGTAATGTTGATCAGAAATTTAAACTACAGTAAAGGATTAGTTAACGGAACGCGAATGATCGTAAAGGGCTTGCACGAGCATTGTATAGCAGCGGAAATTATTGGCACTGGAAAGACTATTCTCATACCCAGGATTCAGTTATGTCCATCAGATCCTACCATTCCCTTCAAACTGTGTGGAAGACAATTTCCGATCAAAATCGCATTTGCTATGACAATCAATAAGGCTCAAGGACAGACGCTTAAACGTGTTGGAATATACCTAAAATTGCCCGTTTTTTTCCATGGTCAGCTTTATGTAGCCTTTTCCCGAGTTTCGTCATTTAAGAACGTCGCTATTACCATTATTGAAGGACCTCTACAACTTATACAGAATGGTAAATTGATAACATCAAACGTATTTAAAGAAGTAATATAAAAAATAACAAAAATATCTAAATAAAGTTTTGTTTCTTAAACATTTTGTCTCTCTTTATATGCGAATTATTCTCACGGGTACAGCTAGTCAAAATTAATGACACCAAATTTTATGTAAACTAAAACGCAAAAAGAATAAAAAATCCACATAATCGAATGTTCCAGAGAGCAATAATAGTCATGGACATATAAAAAACGATTTTATCACAATTTTATCACGACGAATTGAATAAATTCGTACAAAATCACGAAAAATATTAATTAAACCTAATTTTTGGCTTGTTTCGAATGAGACTTGAATTTCTACGACATGGAAATTTATTTCCATACTTTTTTGGCATAACTGTGAAAATACCGCGTCGAAATCTCATTTTTAAGATATTTGAAAATGCTAAAGAAAAGAGGCCTCGCTTCGTTTCAGCTCTGCCCATGTTATTCAAATGGAGAAAAGATATGCTCCTGAAGTCAAACCCAGAACTACTATGTACACGACGAGCAGTTTAAATTGAAAAGTTGAATAGTCAAGTGATTCCTGAAAGTTTGATCGAAAAATTTTGTAAAACTTTTTAGTTATGAGCGGTTTCCCTTTCCTCCGATCGGGCGTCTAACCCGAGTTAATGACGGTCGAGGGGTCAGCTTCGTGGTCAGTTTAAAATGTGGCCCCAGTTAGTCGACATAAGCCAATTTCTTTTTGAAAACTCTTAAAACACGAAAATACTGGTTTTTCGAGTACGTTGTATTGAAATGCGACGGGGGAGGCGTCGATATCAACGACGAATTTGCGACAGGAGTAAATTTCGAAATTTTTGAAAGGATGAAATTCTTTGAAAACTCATAAAAAACGTAAATGAAGGTTTTTAGTGAAAAGTTTTGTGAGATGTGAAACGTGAGGTTGTAAGTTGAAGATGAATAACTTTCGAAAAACTTTTTTTTCCAAAATTTTCCGGAAAAAGTCGACGGGTTTTTTTTGAAAACTCTTAAAACACGAAAATAATGGTTTTTGGAATAGGTTGTATAGAAATGCGACGGGAGAGGCGCCGATATCTACTACGAATTTGAGACTAGAAAATTTCGAAATTTTTGAAAATATGAAATCTTTTTGGAAACTCATAAATAAGGTTTTTCGAGAAATTTTTTGCGAAATTTGAAACGTAAGGCTTTGAAGTTGAGGATGGATGACTTGCGAAAATACTTTATTTTCGAAAGTTTTTAGGAAAAAGTCGACAGGAGTGGGCTGTCGATATTTTCGGAAAAAAAATTTCTGGAAAACTCTTAAAACACGACAATAATGGTTTTTCGAATAGGTTTTATTCAAATGCGACGGGAGAGGCGTAGATATCTACGACGAATTTGCGACAGGAGGGAATTTCGAAATTTTTGAAGACGAAATTTTTTTGGAAACTCATACTAAAAGTAAATGAAGGTTTTTCGAGAAATTTTTTGCGAAATGTGAAACGTGATGCTTTGAAGTTGAAGATGAATAACTTGCGATAAAATTTCTTTTTCCGTTATTCGGAAAAAGTCGACGGGGGCGCTGTCGATTTTTTCGAAAAAAACATTTTTTGAAAACTCTTAAAACACGAAAATAATGGATTTTGGAATAGGTTGTATTGAAATGGGACGGGAGAGGCGCCGATATTTGCGACGTATTTGAGACGAGGAAATTTCTAAATTTTTGAAAAGATGAAATTTTTTTGGATACTAATGAAAAACCTAAATCTAGGTTTTTCGAGAAAATGTTTGCGAAATGTGAAACGTGAGGTTTTAAGTTGAAGATGAATAACTTGCGAGAAAATGTTTTTTCCAAAGTTTTTAGGAAAAAGTCGACAACGGGGGGGGCTGTCGATTTTTTCGGAAAAAAAGTTTTTTTGAAAACTCTTAAAACACGAAAATAATAGTTTTTCGAATAGGTTGTATTGAAATGTGACGGGAGACGCGTCGATATCTACGACGAATTTGCGACAAGAAGGAATTTCGAAATTTTTGAAAAGATGAAATTTTTTGGAAACATAAAAAATGTGAATGAAGGTTTTTCGAGAAAAGTTTTGCGAAATGTGAAACGTGAGGCTTTGAAGTTGAAGATAACTTGCGAAAAAAAAATTTTTTCGAATGTTTTTCGGAAAAAGTCGACGGGGAGGCTGTCGTTTTTTTCGAAAAAAAAATTTTTTGAAAACTCTTAAAACACGAAAATGATGATTTTTCGAATAGGTTGTATTGAAATGCGACGGGAGAGGCACCGATATCTGCGACGAATTTGAGACAGGAGGGAATTTCTCAAAATAAAACCAGGGGCATTTGAGCTTTAGATTAGCATAAAGTAGTTGGTAAGTTGGTAAATGTATTAACAAATACATCAACTGAAAAATGTTGCATACCTGAGATGTAATCTGGCCTCTAGGTCGCTTGCCTAGTTGTCGCATGGAGTCCTCATAATTTTTGTGTTAAAAACCAGTGTTTCTCAATAATTACTCAAATATGAATTGAAAAAATAAAACATTTTATTCCTATGCAGGATGGTTTCTAATCCATTTCTTTTCATTAAAATATAGCAAGGCCATAGTTAAGACATGGTAGCATTCTCTGCATATAGTGAGCCCATTGTTAACAGATCAGCAGCTCATATCTGAATGGAAGGTAATACAAATGAAAAGTTCTTTTAAACACTCAAAAATCTTTTTATTATTTCAAGGAAAGAAGTAAATGTCCACCTTAGACCTAAATCTACTTCCATCAGTAATAATAAATAAACTTCTCAAATATTCACTAAACATTTATATATATGTATGTATATATATATATATATATATATATATATATATATATAGATTTATGTATATATCTTTATATTATTTTTATATATGTAAATATATTAAACTAAGGACATCTGAATAAAAAAGATGCACAGTGTTGAACATCAATTGGTAGATTTTTTGCAAAGATGCAGTGATTTTAAGGCTATTTGACATTGTTCCGATTCAGTACATGGTTTTCTTAAATAGCATCTGCTATGCTTGTGCACAAGCACTGTTCGGCACAATGTCCATCCTGCTTAAGAACAACCCTATCCACTCAAGTCAAATTTGTCACATTTTCCCATCACAGTTATATTACCTATTCATGGGAACTAAAGCTTTTTATTAAGGGTGGTTGTTCTCAAGTGAAAGACTCTTGCGTAGACGGCGTGTTAATTTTTCACCTGCAATGCTTTTATAATCTTTGTGTTGGGAATGATGGAAACAACACAGCTATGAGACCAATCATGGCCAAAGGAATGAGTGTTTGCTTTGAAAGTTACTTTTCATGTTTTATTATGACATTGTAGTGTCACTCATTCTAATATTGTACTTCTGAATTCATTCCCACATTTTTTCAGGAAAATATCAGCATTGGATGCCTAGGAAGTTTCTGCAAGGAATTACCAATGTCTATCAACAGCCCTTTCTGCTATTTGTCAATGGTGCACCCATTCCTACAACATAATAACATGCAAATTACCAGTTTCAAATCTAAATACACATACTTGTGTGTTAAGATGTTGTCATTCAGTACCATCAAGCAGGTAGGATGTGGAAAAGCATACCTCAACAAAGCATCCTTGCCTACTCTTGCATTCATGTCCACCTAAAGCAATAACATTCCCCCAAAAAGCATCAAAGGGTCTTGATCTTCATCCCCAAACCATACAATGGCCCTAATGGAGTCTCATAACTCAAGACTCCAGATCAAACAGTTATAATCTACCAACACAAAGCGGAGAAATAGTGCCAAAGAGGAATGGCCCACATTGACATAAAACTCGAGCTAATATCACGCCATCCACTTAAACATATCACAGTCAAGTGTTTTTTTTTTATTTTTCCTTTTGTAAGTTCCTCCTTTAGACAGTGGTGTTATCTATACTATGGCAAGGAGACCATTCTAAAATTCATTTAAAAAATCTCTCACGGCAGAGTTTTTGGTGCAGCAAGCACATTTGGCAATTTTGGCACATCCCAAAAAATCTCTTCTGTAACAGATGGCTGAACTAGGACAGAGTACCACAAGAAAATGGATTCCATGAATTTGACCCACAAAGATTCCCATCTTGTCTTGATAATCCAAACATCACCAAAGGCACTCTCACCTTCCAATCATAAGTAGCAACACCATCTGCTAATACCACTGCAGCAGAACAAGGCTAAAGAGACAAATTCAGATCATAAAACTGTCCCATGTATTCCTTTCTTCATCCCAATTCATTGTCCCTTTTCTATGAATCGCCTACTACATAAAGTAGTAAAAATCCCATCTGCTATCTCTTAGACTCAAAACACCACAGTCACATCCAACACCATGTTCTGCTCCCAAGCTTCATCCCCAAAAGGAAAGTCCTTGGTTAGAACGCAAGCATGCTGATTCAAGCAAGACTAACAGCATTGTGTTCTGGCAGCTTGGATAACAGTTGATGAGAAGTTAAGTGCAGCTACTTAGTTGGTGAGAACTTGGGATTGGTGGGGCCATGGATGAAAGATCTTAGCTCGTATGCCTCCTCATGTGTTGAAGAAGCAGTGGCAGTGTCCAAATCTGACTTGCGAAATATTATCATTCTGATGTCCGTGTGGAGGTAGATGCGCCCCGACTTGGAACTTGAAAACCTACAGCAATAAAAGAAATGCATCATTTACATGGTGAAAACTTAAAGGAAAACATTTAGTACTGAAATAACATGTCATAAGTCAACAAATAAAGGACAAAACAAAAAAATTATAAGTTAAAGTAAAATCTTACAAATGCAAATTTTAATTCCTTTAACTTTTTATTGAAGATTTTAAGCAGATACGCATACACTACATAGAATTCTTCATCTTTTGCGAGTATAAACATAAGACATAAGCATGTTGCAGTAAATTTACCAAGGAAACTCGCAATTTTTAAAACTTGGTCAGAAATCTTCATGTATGATGGCACAGTCCCCTTTTCTACTGACATTTTGGGAAAAAAGGTGAGCAGGGTACCAGAGGCACCTGCAGAAATTTTTTCAGGGAGGGGCAAAATGCTCACACATTAGCATTGGTTGCTCACTTCGCAGGGGCTACTTGCACAAATATAGCAAAAAAACACATTTGTAAATTGATTTTTTTAAGCAGGGCCTGCTTTTCGTTTTAGGGGAGTGGTATTACACACCGCAGATAAAATGTTGGTTTCTAAAATTCTCCGTGAAGTATTACATCTAATGTTATTAGCAACGCGAGTTAGTTGCTGCAATAGATATTGAAAGATTCCGAATTACTCAGCGATGTACGTTTTTTCATTATAGATAAAAGTAGATTGCGTACATTGGATCAGAACTATTCGTGTTCATTTATATTCATAATCAGGGCCGGCGTGTAAGAAATTGCCGCCTGAGGTGAGCGCATTTTATGCCGCCCTTTGGTACAGTAACGGAGTACGGGCAGAGCAAGGAAACATTGTGGATATACAGCAATGAAATGACATAAACTAAAATGTTAGATTTAAGTTTTATAATACAAACAAAATTAAATTAAACTTTTCTTTAAATAACAATATAATTTTTTAAAATAAAAATTAACTTAACTGTACTTTGCATGCTTTTTATTTAGCAAAATCGTCTATAACATCTTCGAAATTTAAATTGGTTGAAATGCCATGTTCGATGGACAATATTGCTATTTCTGTCAACCTTTCCTGTGCCATTGTGGAACGTAAATACAGGTGAGCCCCGCTTAACGCGGCCCCAGCTAACGCGGATTTTATTTCAAATTAAATTTTTTAAAAAAATATAGATATCTTATGCACAATGCAACCGCAGTCTAGTATGTTATGATTTTTTTAAATTTTGCACTATTCAAATTTCATAAAGTACCCTAAATATTGTGATATTTCAGCAGTGTTGCATAATATTGCATCGTCTGGTGGCCAATTTCACTCTTTTCCCTGTAAATTTCACAGGTCTAACACAAAAAACATCTCCTAAGGCAGAAAACATTTGAAAAACGGAAATAGAAATATGATTCATGCTTCATGTTTCTTTGGCATAATTGGATCGTAAAGAATGTTTTTGATGATTTATATTTTTAAATCTATAATTTTCGACAATTACTTTATTACAATTTTAATTTACCGTATTAACATGTAATTATAAATAATAATAAAACAATAACGCTACATATCAAAAAATTATATAATTTCGATCTACATATGAAAAAACATGTGGTACGAGTGGATGGATCTTAAATTTTGAATGCATATAATGTATAATAATATATAATCAGTATGAGCTGGAAAAAATTAAGAACCGGCAGCTCTCTAAAAAAAAAAAGTAGGTAAGGAAATTTCGATATGGATGGCAGGGGAGGCCTATATGCCAGGGGCACCATATCGCTCTAGTTTAGTAATACCGTTCCGCTAGCTTAACAAGTGTTCCGTTCGTAATATACCACATTTGCTCGTGTAAGCCGCGCACCTTTTTTCCCAAAACGCCGGTGAAAAAAGGGGGTGCTCGTCTTACATGAATTCTTTTATTTGCCGCGCAACTTTTTCCCAAAATGTCGTGTCGGTAAACAAATATACGTTAAGCTAACACCCATGCCGCATCTATTATTCTATTTCTAAATTTCGGTGTATTTAGTCTTTTTCATTCATTGTATAAAAATTTTTAATGAGTTTTAAGTTTATTAACGGGTGCTCCCCAAACTCGACGAAGTCTTCTGCTGCAATCATCATGGAGGCCACGGCGCATGTGCGACCAGTTTGTATTGGTGAGGGTGTTGTTCTCACAGCAGACGATGCCTACCATGTTCAGATACGGCATGCTTCCTTTATTCTCTGATCAGTGACCATATGGCTGGAAAATTACATACAGCAGAATGAACGGTGATCGCTCCCAGAGCGATTTCTGCCGAATGTGACCAATATGAAAACAAAAACAGTTAAGTGTTTAACAAAAGAGGACTATCGAGTAGACTTCTGCTAGTACCGATATAAAGAGATAACCCAATAAATTCGCCAAGTAGGAGTGCGCAGATGCTTAACTTGAGCGTAGCATTTTTGAGAAATAGGAATTGGTGATTTAAAAAACCCTTTTTCGGCTCAAATAAATTTTTTCCCCCAGTGCCGGCCCAAAAACCAGGGTGTGTGGGATACATGGGGGCTTGGCTTACACGAGCAAATACGGTATTCCATTTCATACACTGTCGGTAATTAACTATCAGATAGGGCAAAATGTACTTGAAAAGGACAAAATCAATAATTTTTCATATTTTATAAAAATTGAACAACCGGCTCGCAAATTTTGAGAAAAGTTAACAACAGGCTCGCTTCAGCTCATCACTGTATATAATGAAATATAAATTGCAGAAAACCCAATACGCACTACTATGGGTTTGATCTATAAGCGGAGCTGCAAGAGCATCGTCAATCGGTGAACGACTTTGTTGGAGGAGCACAGTGACTTTACACAAGTGAGTACCATGAAGCGGGGCTGTGACGGACTATTTGAATGCTACCGACAAGTTTTATGTAATAAGCGAAAAAAAGCTAGGCAGTCGACCTTGGACTCTTTTTTAAATAAAACTTCATAGGTGTTCTGAGAAATATTTTGAAATTATGTACGTTTACCGCTAAAAAGCTTTTTTGTCTTACTGTTTATTAGGTAATTTATAGTTTGTTTAATAAATTACATTCTAAAAGTCCAGTAGAAATATGTTTTACATTGAATGTGGGTCCAAAAATACCATTTGGGAAGTTACTTCCATCTGGGCGCTTAAAGGTTATGGTGCCCGGCTAACGCGAATTTTCACTTAACGCGGAGACCTCAGGAACGCATCCCCCATGTTAAGCGGGAGGCTCACCTGTAGTTTTTAATTAATTTCAATTTTGAAAAAGATCGTTCTCTGCTGGAAACGATCACAGGAAGAGTTAGCAGAATTCTGAGTGATATAAAGATATTTGGAAATTTTTCTACTAAATTATTTTTATCTAATTTAAAACATTTAATGGTGTCATCTCACTATTTAAAACACTTCTAATAATTAAAAGTTCATTGTACAAATTTAAAGGTTCTATATCATCTGTCAATGCTATATGCAAATCTTGATATTAAAAAAAATAACATCTGAATCTGTATGGATAAACAATGTAATGTCATACAAAAATTCAAATAATCGGTTGTGTTTCTAGTTGGGAAAATCTTTCCTTGATATAAATGATGCAAACATCTACTACATAATTAAAAAACTCGATTCCATCTTTTTAAAAGGATCTACGATTGGTGTATCTCTTCCCTCGTACTCAAATTGTCTGTTTTTACGTTGAATTCTAATCAGAGGTGCAAGTTTACATTCTGCTGATATTTCCATTGTCAAAGCAATTTCTTTGGCAGAATAGAGCATTTGTTAAAAACCATTAGTTCGGTATTCTTCCAAAAATGAGCTAATGCTTTTAAAAATTTTAATGCTTTCTGATATTACCATGTTTGGTCTTTGTAATAATTTTGATGCAACATTAACTTTTGATAAAACATCATACCAAACAACAACACTGCAAACAAATTTAAAGCTAGAAATTTTATCCGCCAATGATTTACTTTTGTTTTTGGTATCACTGTGTCTCTGCTCATCCAAAGAAATTTCCACCAGTGCATCATATATTTCTCCCAATTGGTACCTTAATGGCTTAACAGCATCCACACAACTTTCCCACCGCATAGTACTAACACTTTTTAAAGTCAAGGATGTTATATACTTTTTTAGTGCAGTCCATCTTTTTGTCAAACTTAAGAAAAATACAAATATCTTTTGAACTAAAAAAATTAACAATTTCTCCAGATTTTGCTGCTGCATCATTAACCACAAGGTTAAGCAAATGACACGAGCAAGGTAAAAAAAAAAAGGCTTTAGGATTTTGATTTAAAATCCGTCTTTGGATGCCGGAATGGGTACCTTTCATATTTGTCCCATTGTCGTAACCCTGTCCACGCATGTTTTCAATTTTGATGCCCAATGTATCCAGCTCTTGCAATATCAATTCGGTCAATCCCAGCTCCAGTGGTTAATTCAACAGGCAGAAATTTAATAAAATATTCTTTAGGAGAATATTCTGGCTGGTGTTCTTTTGACACAATGAGCCACAATGTAATGACGATGAATCATCATCCTAATGATTTTTAAGACAAGAAGAGGCAAAGTCTTTTTTGCTGATACCTGGAGTGGATATTGTAATCTTCAAAGCAAATATATCTTTATTTAAGAGTAAAATCAACAAATAGATACAAGAAATCTTTTGTTGTAACAGCTTAGTGCAAAGTTGAAAACACTTAAATATTGACATTGAACTCTTCAGCTAAAATAAAAAATTTCTTGAATTTTATTCTATAGTGGTCAATTATATACCGTATATACCCAAATATAAAACGACTCTGATTGTAAGATGACCACCCATTTTGAACTCCTAATAAAAGGAAAAAATTTATTATGCACACCATGACGGAGGTTTAATATAACATTGACTAATGAACATTGAACCAATTGAAATAAGCAATTGTGTAGTGTTAGTTGGCATATACAGTTCCTTTCCTTCAAGTGTCTATCAACGACTGATTTTAACTTCTTACAGGACCTACTATAAAGGCGACATCAATGCAAGCATTTATTTAGGTTATCAATAAAGAGAAGATATTTCGTCTATTTGAAGGTTTAATTGGCCTTAAATGAATCGGAGGCAACAATGAGAGTCTCCTTGGCAACGTCCGGAATGAGTACGAAAAATCCGCAAAATTTCGAAAAAGAATGCATATTTCTGAAAAATTCGACCATGTAATGTGTAAACATCGCAAGAATAAGATAGTATAGAGCTTTATCCATCGAATAAAGCAAAATAGAAGAAAATCGGTCCGTATTTACGTATTTTAATAAATAAAGGAAAAAACCTTGCACTCTGAAAAAGCGAAAATCCTGTGTAAACTTATGCGAAAATATAATTGTCTTCTGGATTCGAACCCGGGACACTTTAGCAAACGAAAATATTTTTCCAGGGACCTCATAGCCAGTAGAAACAAAATGCCGTTTACCACATATCTTTTACGACAAACGGTTCTCGAGAAATACGCCGATGTAATTAGGCGAGACTTCATACGCACGGACGCACACAGCTTCACTACGCGCATAATATATAGGATAAAACTCAAAAAAGTATTTGTATTTGAATACATTTGAATCGAATATTTCGATTATAGCTATTCGATTCTTCCCATCTCCAGCTATCTCTGGCTTCGGTTCCTCTGTCAGTCAAACTATTAAACACCGTGCGATTATAAGACGACTAGCGATTTTTCGGTCATAAAAATTGGAACAAAATCTCATCTTATAATCAGGTATATACGGTATTCAAACAATCCTAAAAACAATACTCTTAAGCAATCTTGAACTGTAAGTGAAATATGTACTTGCTCTCTCAATTCCAATTTTAAGTCCTGCTTTATCTTATTATAATTTGCAGAAACAAGATTATTATTCTTGAAGATTTTTATCCACAAATACATAACTTGATCCAAGCAAGTACATGAAAATAAGCTTATCCTTCAAATCTTGGTTAAATTAATTTTTTTAGAAATTAGGACATGCCTGTGAAAATGAGGATGTTTTGTAGACCTAAATATAATCCTACTTCATAATTCAAGCTAAATACACTGACCTGAGATGGATGAGGTAGCGGAGCCATTTGTGAGCCTCTGTGCTGCCCGGCCGAGAAAAGTCTTTAGAGGAAGAGGCTGGCACATAGAGTGTGCGCTGACGCAGGAAAGTTTGCGAGAGAGGAGGCATGTCTGCCAGATCATACAACACCACAAACATCTTCACCACAGTGCCAAGAGGATTGAAGAGAGTGACCTGAACAGTGCCCGACCGTGGTACACAGTAGCCTTTCCTTCCCAGATTTATGTGACTCTGTACAAGAAGAACATTTACAAAATTTCAATTAAAGTTAATTTTCTTTGGCTAACAACAATGAATAAAAATGTATAAAGATCACTACCATACTTCAGTTAATTTTCTGTGCTTCTTTACTTCTGTACATTAAAATACTAATTAAGGTCAAATGAATTTATGATTTCTCGTCAATTACAAGTGTGAATCATTATATGATGTAATATAATCCTATTATACCAGTATTACAATTTGGAATATTTTTTAAAAAACGATGCATAAAAAATATAATACAGAAGGCATAATTTAACTAGTACAGGCGACTCCCGAGATTGAACCGTTCGAGATTCGACCAACTCCAGAATTCGACCAGTCGAATCGAATTAGAAACTAGTTTATGCGATGTAATATTCGGCCCGCCCGACTACAAGAGGTTTAGTTTCAGTCTAGACATTGTTATTTCTGTTCTAATTGTTTGAATTTGTGCTGATTCGACATTTGACGATTCGAGATTCGACCACGTTTTCAGGAACGCATCCCTGTCGAATCTCGGGAGTCGCCTGTATTTTAATATTTAGAATATTTAAGCTAGATGACATTACAGAAAGAAAATATAAGGAGTGAAATAACTCAGAATCGGTTATCTTAAACTGTTATCCCACACTTAACTCAAAAATCTGATGTGGCCAACACATGACTTACTCCATATTTGGGATATAGATATTTAAATTATTATGAATAACATTATGAGGCAAAATTATTATTTCGTATTGTAAAAGAATACAGTTGTCCTTATTGCTGTAAATTATATTTTGAATATGTTTACAGAATTCATCGCTACATGGTGGCGGCGCTGTATACTGGAAATTTACAAATAAGCAAAATATCTCCAAAATGGATGGTTCTACGAAAATTTGTTTCAAACAAAACTTGGAAGAAATATTATTTTCTACAACTTTGATCCTCACAAAGATTACCAATAACGACGTTTTTAAGGAGATTTTGACGGAAACCAAAAACACTGATTACACAGGCCTGCGAAAATGAATTTTTTTTCTGCTGTTTCAAGTTGAATATGTGATTTTTATTAATTTGAGCATGCTGAATTCAAATCAAATGCCCATTTTTCCATATGACGTCAGGATTTTTCAGAAATTACAAAACAAATTATGCTAAAATCATGCATTTATAAATGTATATGTACAGAGACATGGAGAAGTCATACGATATATAGTCTGACAGCCCCATATAAACATCATCTAAGGTAAGAAGTTATTTAAATACCTTTAAATAGGATGATTAGGTTCAGGATGTTTCCATTTTCGCTTTGTTCCAAATGAGCGTTCCATAGATTTCCTGTTATGTTCTTCACGAGTAACTTCTCTTTTTAAGGTCCAACAATAGTCGGCCATCATGGACTTACCATCTCTTTGATGTCCTGAAGAAATCTTTCACCCTGTTCTTCACTGAGGGCCCCTAAATTTTCGGGAAAGTAATCGAGATGAGAGTGTAAAAAATGTAATTTAAACTCATGTTACATCCCAGTTTCTGCAGCTTGTCTAACATATTTCCCACGATTTTTTCATACTGGGGATCTTTTACATTGCCGAGGAACTTCTTAACAACGTTGTTGAATGCATCCCATGCCTGAAGTTCTATTTCACTCATGGTATCAGTAAATTCGGTGACCTTTATGAGTTGTCGAATTTGTGGTCCATCAAATATGCCCTCTTTCACTTTAGCTTCGGATACAGATGGAAACTTACGGTAGAGATATCAGAAGGACGAGCCACTCTTGTCCAGCACTTTTACGAATTGCTTTATGATACCAAGTTTTATATGCAAAGGTGGCAATAAAACTTTCTGTGGGTCAACTAAACTGGCATGTTTCACATTTTTCGTTCCTGTTATGAATCTTTTCCTTTTAGGCCAATTTTTATTTGTACAATGTTTGTCCCTCGCTCTACTATCCCATTCACATAAGAAACAATTTAGTATAGCCTCCTTGTTGACCCAACAAAATCCCGGAAACCTTTAGATCACCGCACAAAGACCACTCATGTTTGTTATATTTAATTTTTTGTAATACTGTTTGTAAATTTTCATATGACTCTTTTAGGTATATTGAATGTGCGATGGAAGCAAATTTTTTTCCATTATGCAATAATACAGCCTTTAAAATCCTTCTTGAAGAGTCAATAAACAAACGCCACTCCTTCAGGTCGTAGGTTTCTTCTCCCAACTACTGAATCAAAGCAGGGATATCACAGCAGAAAACCAGTTCACCTTCCATTCTAAAATAATTCCGAAACTCGTTCTCGCGACTTCTAAACCAGTAAAAGGTTGTTCCTGGGGCTAATAGATTCTTTTCTTTTAATCTTGATCCCAATAATTCACTCTTTTCCTTAGTAAGACCTAAGTCCCGGACTAAATCGTTCAACTCACTTTGAGTAAATAGCTGCGGAGTTATGTCTTCGTTGTCAGATGAGAAATACACATATTCCTCTGCTGTAAACTCCGAACTGGATGAGGATTCGACATCCTCCAACTCAGCCGGCAGTGTAAGAATCGGGACGTCTGGTCCATGGGGCATAGGTCTTATAGCTGATGACAGGTTATAATTCGTAGGCAGCAGAAGCATTAAGTCTATCCCACTTTAGGACGACAGTAGTGTTGAATTTTTTATCACATTCTATTCAATGTTCAATGCATTAACGAAATTGTATAACACTGTACATACTTATATAGGATTCGATAATGGCCATATAATATCGAATTGTGTAAAATCTATATGTGATAAGCCAAAACGAATGCCATTTTCGAATTCAGCGCATCAATATTTATATAAATCACATATGTTTACCAAAACAGCAAAATCTTCGCAGGTCTGTGTTATTTATATATAATTTCTAAACAATAACAGCTATGGAAAATTGTTTGAAATAAAAGATGTAGGAAATTATATTTTCTACATTTTTTGTAATGGTCAATGTATACAATAATGACATATTATCAGAGAAATATCGCGAAAACCGAATCGGGTTCCGAATAAACCTCGACTTCTGGCTAACCGGTATTGTCCAAAAACTAACCAGTTCTTTGTGCTCATGCTAAAGTGTTATATATGAAATTTGGTATTAATATGACAATTACTTTTTGAGTTAGAGTGCCCACAATCACATCCACACACACACACACACACATACATCATTGCAAAAATAGTCTAAACGTGTTCTAGGGACCTCAAAATGTGTATTTCCATTGAAATCTCGAAGTTGATTTTTTTCGTGATCACAATGCTTTCCCTATACTACGTATGGAGAAAGTAATAGCACATTACTATCAATATGCTCAAACATCCACTTCTATTCATAAACATAGGAGCAAACTTTGAACTATGACAAGATATTCATCTAGATTCCATTACAGTGAAAATGCCTGAAATATTCATATGAGGCAGATGGGCCATGAAAAAATCTCCTCTATCTCTAATGATTCTTCATAACATTTTGCTCATCAATCCATTAAGGTATGTTTTTTCAGCAAATGGGCAGTGACTCATCTGCATTTACCCTCAGATCAATCAACAGATATTAAGAAAAGTAAATTTTGATGTAGCCAACACATGACTTTCTCCATATTTGGGGTATAGATATTTAAATTATTATGAATAACATTATGAGGCAAAATTATCATTTCGTATCGTAAAATAATACAGTTGTCCTTACTGCTGCAAATTACATATATTTTGAATATGTTTACGGAATTCACTGCTACATGGTGGTGGCGCTGTATACTGGAAATTTACGAATAAGCAAAATATCTCCGAAATGGATGGTTCTACGAAAATTTGTTTCAAACAAAACTTGGAAGAAATATTATTCTCTACAACTTGATACTCACGAAGATTGCCAATAATGATGTTTTTATGGATATTTTTGATGGAAACCGAAAAACCGATTATTTTTAAATAATTCCTAAACAATAACTGCTATGGAAAATTGTTTGAAATAAAAGATGTAGGAAATTATATTTTCTACATTTTTTGTAATGGTCAATGTATACAATAATGACGTATTATCGGAGAAATATCGCAAAAACCGAATCGGGTTTCGAATAAACCTCGACTTCTGGTTAACCGGTATTGTCCAAAAACCAATCAGTTCTTTGTGCTCATGCTAAAGTGTTATATATGAAATTTGGTGTTAATATGACAAGTACTTTTTGAGCTAGATCGCTCACAATCACATACATCCACATAGACACACACAGACATCATTCCGAAACTAGTCTAAACATGTTCTAGAGACCTCAAAACGTGTATTTCCGTTGAAATCTCGAAGTCGATTTTTTTCGTGATCATAATACTTTCCCATTACTACGTATGGAGAAAGTAAAAAACAGGAAAAATCTTACCAGATATGGTGTGGAGACTTTATCATTGTCCCCAAGAGTATAGAAGAACACTGTGACAGGAAGGACAAGATGCTTCGGACAGCCAGTGGGACCACTGGCCCCAATCTCAGCTGTGAAACCCTGAACAGTTGAAACTGGCTCCAGGCGACCATTAAGAACAGACTCCTCGAATGACCCAAGAAGAGAAGCAGAGGTAGGAGATGGAGCTCCTGAGGGAAGAAGTGGACGAGGTCCACGGGCAGAGCGCTGTGTTGAGTTTACAGCTGAGACAACAGATTCTCCAGCCACGGATAAAATTCCCTCAGGTTGAGGTCGTTTTTCTTGTAAGGAGCAAGGTGTTAGGATGTTGGGGGTAAGAGGGGTCTCTGGAGGGGATCCAGACTCTGTATCTTCTTCGTTCTCCTCCGATCTCTCTCCAGACTCGAAGAGGGCACTGTTAGGAGAATGGTAGAAGGGTAAGTCACTCTGATATACCGCACAGGTCTATTCCTAATAAAATATAAGATTGTCAATTATACCCTTTGGCCCAGAAAATGACTAGGGCAGAAACAACGAAAATACATTCAGAACTGATTAGTGTAGAGAAATTAAGAGATTTTCTTGCTGTGCAATATTAACTATTTTACAGTCTATTGAGAATAACTCTAACAAAATCATAAATTTCATTTTCACTTAAACAAAAAATCAACACAAAGACAGCACTTGGAGTTATACATTTTACAACATTTAAAAATGAATAATCTGCATACACAGTTTTAACTAGAAGTCTAGGTCTTAATCTCAATTACCTTCGTATTGCAGAAACAGAGTTTAGGGAGCTGTCAAAGTCAAAGCGAGTGCCACGTCGGATTGGAGCTGGACTAGAGGTAAGAGGGAGGCCAGTACGGCAATGAAACACCATTGATGCAGCCGAGTCTAGAGATTTGCGGAAGCGAGCCTTCTCCCTCGCAGAAGGTACAGGCCTTCCACCAGGAACACTCGAACCACATCTAACTGGTGAGACACCGTCCTTTGCAGAATGCTACCAATTAAACATAGACATACAAAATGAATAAAATATTTTGGGGTAAATTAACAAACACAAAGAAGTTCATCTTGCATTGAAATTTTGGTGAATAAATTAAAATTCATTTTGTTTATAACTTTTTTCAGATTCTTTCTTAATCATATTGAAGATGGTGAATAATAAATCAACTCACATCTTGTTCACTTTTCTCTGGTTCTAACACACTCTTCTGCTGTTCATTTGTGCTTACTGCTGCATTCTTTTTTGTGCTAGGATATGGTAAAAAAATGGCTGATGACCCATCTGCTGCCTCATTGGGACACAGGATGCTTCCTGAGACCATGTCCTTGCCTCCTCTTCTCTCCTTGGATGGAAGGGTAGATGCCTTGGTAAATGAATCAAGGTTTTCCTCAATAGTCAGTTGGTACACATTGGCCACAGGAAAGCAAATGGGTGGAACAGAAGGTCCCTTTGGACACAGTGGACTGATTCCCCTCTCTCCTTTCTCTTCTTGCTTCTCACTGTTCCTCTTGTGATGTCTATGAGTGCCATTGCGATGCCTGCAAATAATTTCATCAGTCAAGTTAAGAAAAAATTAAAATAATGCACTTCAGACCAAAAAATTTCACATTCATCTAATTTAACAGAAGGGAAAAGAGGAAAGTCTTTGTTTGCTAACCTTAGGACCTCCAGCACTTCTTCCACTTCCTTCTGGCTTAGATGCATCAGGTGCTTCTTTCTGGTTGCCTCACAATTTCCTTCTTTCTCTCCTTCATTTTCCATCCCCCTGCATTCCTTCACCCTGCATCTCCCACCTCCTACCTCCATTCCTCTCCCTCCCTCATCGGCCTCCTCCTCATCTTCTTCAGCATGCCAGCAGTGATGTTTGCCAGGCCTATTACAAGGCATCTGCATGCGATCGTCCACAACAAAAGGAACAAATGGGTAGGGAGGAGATGGGTGACCCCGGGTCCTCCCCCTCAAGGTACCGTTTGAAGACGGAAGGTCCCTACGGCGTGCAAGACCCTGCCTGCTGAGTCGAGATGTGCCAGTTGCAGCACAGAGATTCATTCGGTTATCAGAGAGGTGTGGGGAAGACTGCCTAGAGGAAGGGGAAGGGCAACTTTTGACCCATGCATCTGGGCTACCCTGGTCCATGTCTGAAACACAAAAAAAAAACAAAGAACCTTCAACTAAAACAATATTTCCTTGTTATATAGATGTATTTTCACATTTAGCATGGGAAGTGTAATATTAGTTTTGATCACAAATCATATATTAAAAAAGTGGTTTATGAATAAAATATAAAATTAAATTGCACTTAAATTAATGAGGCAAACTCACTGTGATGGGATGTGATGCTCTTTCCCATAAGAGGGGGGTCCCTGAGAAAAGGAGTTGCAGTTGGTGGCAGTGGAGTGCGAATTGATGCAGGTGGAGGAGGGAGATGGCCAGGGCCATGAATTGGACCTCGACGATCCCACGGAGGAGGATCCAAGAGGCTCTCACCAAGAAGAGGCTCAGGCAGGAGTGAATTGCTGGATGAAGAGGGAAGATTGTCTGAAGCAACCCAACGGGGGTGCAGCTGCCTTCGCTTCCCTCCAGAACCACTCCTTCCATCACTGACGCATTGAATGACAAATATGTATATCATTACCACCAATTGATAAGATATTAAAATATTTGCACTTCTAGTTACAGTATTTCAACCAGAATACAATACCCACACTATAAAAGTACTCTACAAATGCTTCAAATTTAACTCAAAGAATTAATTTTTGAAGTAATACTCTAAGGCTTTTATATATTACTGTTGGCTAAACGAAATTTCTATTCAATCAACTTGGGTTGAAATATACGAGGGCTGATCAAAAATATCCAGGACAGAATTGTTTGTATAGTAACTAAAGCACTTACCATTACTTTGAGTTATCTCCTTTTAAAGTATGATCCTCCTGTTTGTATCCAGCGATTCCAGCTATCCTTCCACTGTTCAATGCATCTCTGATAGGCCTGTTTAGGAATGGCCTGCAGCTGAGGTGTTGTATTCAGTTGTATATCCGCAACGTCTTGAAATCGTTTCCATTCAGGGTGCAGGTGCTCTTCAGCCTGGTGAAGAGGAAGATGTCGCAGGGGGCCAAATCTGGTAAGGCAGGTGGGAAACCATGGGGATGCTGAGCTTGGCCAAGAATTCCTTGACACTCAGGGCTGTGCGGCATGGCACATAGTCGTGGTGCATAATCCAGGTGCAAGAAGATCATTTATAAGGCCATTTCCAACAACTGCATATTGAAGGAACTGGAGAACAGTTCTGTAGACAGTCTGACTCATGGTCTGGCCTTGGGGAAAACATTCATGATACACCAGATCCTCCACATCTTAGAAAGCAATCAGCATTGTCTTGACATTTGACTGGACTTTCCTCGCTTTCTTCGTTCAAGGTGATGATGGCATCTTCCATTGTGACAACATTTGTTTTGTCTCAGAGCCGTAGCTATAAACCCATGACTCATCCCCTGTGATAATGCTTGGCAAGAAGGTGGTGTCATTTTTGGCATGTTGCAGAAGTTCCCAGCACGTTTTCACACGCTGTTCTGTCTGATCCTGTGTGAGAAGCCAGGGAACAAGTTTTGCCGACACACATCTGATCTTATCACTTGACATGTTCTGAATGAAATGTTGAGTTCATCAGATCTCTCTCTGATCATCAGATGTCAGTTCCTACAAATTAATGCATTGACACAGTTAACAGTCTTGTTGGTCCATACCGTTGATGGCCAGCCTATGTGTGGACCATCGTGGATGGAAGTGCGGCCATTTTTAAAATGGGAATACCACTCAAATGCCTTGGATCAACTCAATGTTGTTTCTCCGAATGCTTGTTGTAACATTTTGTAAGTTTCTGTGGCCATCTTGCCAAGTTTCCAGCGGAACTTGATGCACACACATTGCTCCTTCAACACATCCATTTCACAATATGATGGAGGGAGAAACATGCTTGCACTGTAGATCAGCTCGCTCAGGACTAAGTCACGCTGCCACTTTTTCCAGTATGTGGCATCAGGAGATATTGCCAAATATCTTACATGATTGCCACTTTGATACTGTTAGTATTTTCCCTACAAAAATTCTGTCCCGGGTATTTTTGATCAGCCCTTGTAATCCTATTTTTAACATATTCACTTACCTCCAGCATCCAACAGAAGGTGTGTTTGAATTTTCCTCTTTCCCTGCCCTCTGACTCTCTTCCCTTAATGCTATTGCTGTTGGAGCAGGTGCTGCCATAATCTCTTTCTTCTCCATGCTGCCTACACCTTCCTTCCAAGAATCCTCCCTCAAATGGAGTGGACAGGAAAGATGAGGCACAGATTCCATTCTAGGAAGACTGCTCAGGCTCACCTGCATAAGAAATTGCCCATTTATTTCACATTCTTCTCGTCTCACTCTTACTTTAATGATAGTCAACAGAAATACCTCAGTTTTATGTATACATAAGCAGTCAGGTAATAGGTATATGATGAAACTATCTTAGAACTAGGTAATAGCTTGTGATATGACAGGTCGAAATAATATATCAAAAATGGAAATTTCAAAAGATAATTTTTATTGTTCAAAAGAAAGTTTTTTTTTCATGTTCGACATTTACAAATGTTGTTTACCTGCTACGAAAATAATTTCCCTCTCCCTTCTCTCTTTCTCATATTAAAAGCATTCAAAGCATGCTTACACCCATAAGGACTAAAATAACAATAGGATTTCAAGGTCTATCATGCATGGCAAGACATGTTGATTCTTGCTCAGACGCATGCCTTTGTTGATTTTGAAAATGAAAATTTGAATTTTTATAGAAGTACAAAGTAAGAAAATTACTCTGAGTAGTTCGAAGTCTTAAAAACACCTCTGGTTGTGTTTGAAAACTTACAATTTAAACTTTACAGTTGAGTATACATATAACAAATGTGAATATGTATGAAGATTTCTACACTTAAAAAACATTTGAAAAGTAAAATGTAAAAGCAACTTAAGTCTTTATATATATTTATACCCCAGGTATGTACAGAAAAAAGCTAACAAGGGGAAGGCACTACTGACCCCCAACTGATTTGGCTGAAACTTTGTAGAGATAATGTCCATGACGTCTGATTAACGAAAATATATACATATCAGGGCCAATGCCCAGCCATTTTTATTTTATTAATAAAAATAAGTTAATATTTCCCGAGTCACTACTTAAGTACCATACACGGTAACTCACCTCGTAAGAAGCGGCGCTGGCATAGCGGTTAGAGAGCTTGGCTGTAAATCTGAAGATCTGTTGTTCGAGTCCTTGTTCCGAAACTTTTTCAGTTTTTCCCACATTTTCACTTTAATCGTTTTAAATGCTTATTTCTTAATAACGCTATATATTTTTATTTTTTAATAGTTAACATTTTTAATATATTGATGTGTAGTTTTGAAGAATTATTTGTAGTGTACATAGGGTTGGTTTTCATCATCAATAAATTTTTCATTGTAAAGCGATTTATTAGTTTGTCCTCCCCATGAATAAACAACGAAAAGAAACTTATTGTCTTGCACGTATTGTTTCACAATCATGACATTGTCGAAAAATGCTTTGAAAGCAATTGGAAAAGGATCGGAGAGGAGCTATTTCAAGTGCTACAAGATCAGTATTGCTTCTTTCATCAGAGCATTGTGAGCATTTTAACTAGTGTGTTTCGAAGTGTATTTTTAACAAACTGTAGTTTTTGCTGTTTCAAAAATGGAATATACTGCTTCGACATCTTCAGCGGGAAATCCTGTAACGAGTAAAAATGTTACATCTTTTACATCTCCTTCTTTGGACGACGAAACAGCGAAAGATGTGTTGAATACCGCCATGCATTACTGCATGAAGCTCCTCCGAAAAAATCGATTGATGCCGGATAAAGAAGCTCCTGAAAGTGAATGTGGCCGTAGTGTTGTAATGACCCAAGATATTTATACATGTGTTGTGGATATGCTTGGCAAGATGAACTTCCATGAAGATTACGATCAGGTGGGGCCCAATGAAGTCGACGAAATGCACGGATATGAGGAAATCGAGTTAGCTCATAGTTATATATACTACCATTGTGATTAGGAATTTTATTTAGAAATAAATGGATATTTAAACTTAAAGCAATATTAGGAAATTAGGTAATAAATACTTTAAATGATGAAAGTGAAAATGTGGGAAAAAATTTAAAAAGTTTCGGAACAAGGACTTGAACAACAGATCTTCAGATTTACAGCCAAGCTCGCTAACCGCTATGCCAGTGCCGCTTCTTACGAGGTGAGTTACCGTGTATGGTACTTAAGCAGTGTCTCGGGAAATATTAACTTATTTTTATTAATAAAATAAAAACGGCTGGGTATTGGCCCTGATATGTATATATTTTCGTTAATCAGACGTCATGGACATTATCTCTACGAAGTTTCAGCCAAATCGGTTGGGGGTCAGTAGTGCCTTCCCCTTGTAAGCATTGCTCAGCACAGGAAAAGACAAAGGAGAAGAAGAAGCTAAGAAGTCAAGCAAACTATTAAAATGCTTTTTGAAAAAGGTAAAGACAAAAAATGAAGAGGACAGCCAAAAGTAATCACGAGGATGGTGAAGAGGAACACTTTGACCAGCCAAATATATCTATTATACATAGATGCTTCTTAAATAGAATATAGGAGTATACAAATTATGAGGAACTTTCAAATGAGCTAGAAACTTGAAATTTGATATGTAGATAGATCTAATGGCAAAACCAACAAGAAAAACCAAAAATTGCTAATGTGTTCCTTTTTTAATCAGTTAAAAATCCTAAAATTTAAACAAATATTTCATTGTTTAGATATTTTTAAATGTGCTATAAAGCTGAAATTTTTTCTAATAGTAGAATTTGCTAATATACCGTATTCACCCGAATCCAAGACGACCCTGAATCTAAGACGACCCCCCATTTTGATGATTCCAAAACAGAAAAAAGCTCAAATTGACCTTCATTACTACAAAAATTATAAATATTGTGAAATATTTATTTTCTCTGATACTTGAATGTTTTAACATTTTAAAATCATAAGATCACATCACAAATAGAACCATTCAGGTTTTCAAACAAATTAAATGGTAGCATTCATTTTAAGATAACATTAAAAATAAAGTAAATACATTGACAGAATATACTCATTTCAGGACAACAAAAAAACATTTCAATCCAAGTGCTGCATAAAATCATTTTATTGTGTTAGTCATCATCACTGTCTATGCAACCTTCACTATTTTCCTCATGCTCACTATCTTTATCACTCTCAACTTCATCATCAGTCTCCCACAAAACATCATCCTCACTCCCATCCATAGCATTAGATAAGCAGCATTTCTTAAATCCTTTCACTATTACTTTTGCATTTATTTGTTACCATGATGCCTTGATCCATTGGCAGAGCATTGCAACTTCAGGTTTCTTAAGATTTCCTTTTGGTGTTAAAGTGTGAGTTCCACTTTGTAACCACTCAGAATACAAAATCTTTAAATTATTTTTAAAACACTTATTGACAGCAACATCTAAAACTTGAAGTTGCGATGTCATTCCTCCAGGTATTACAATAAGATCAGTATTCATCGCACTTATTATGTTTTTAATTTCAGGAGATAAGTGTCCTTTGAATGCATCCAGTGAAAGCATTGCTCTTTGTTTTAGTAAAGCTCCTGGCCGTCTATTCCACACCGCATGTAACCAATCTCTCATTAGTTCTTTAGTCATCCACCCCTTTTCTTGACACCTAACTATTATTCCACTTGACAAATGTTCCTTAGGCATTGTTTTCCGCTTTAGAATCACATGTGGTGGTAATTTAGTCCCATCTGTTAAAACCGCCAACATTACCGTGACTCGCATTTTTTCGTTGCCTGTAGTTTTAATTAGGACGGACTTCGCACCTTTTTCGTTCACAGTATAATTAGATGGCATGTCGAAGAAAACCGGAGTGTCATCGGCATTTCCTATTTGGCTCAAAAGGTAATTATTGCTTTTTCTAAGTCCAATTGCGTATTTCTGGTAAGCGAGAAGTTTTTCAACATAGTCTTCTGGCAATTTCTGACACAGTGAAGTTCGTCGCCGTAAAGAAAAATTATTTCGTCGCATCATTCTCACGCACCAACTTCTGCTGGCCTTGAATTCTTGCAATGATATATTAAGTCCTCTAGCAATTTCATGAGCTTTAAGTATAATACTTTCAGTCGAAACAGGCATACCTTTCTTCCTCATGGTGCGCACAAACTTTACTACTTCTTCTATGCCATGAAATCGGCCTAATTTTGGACCACTGAACGACTTCCTTGTGGCTTTGGCTTTTTCTAGTTCCTGTTTTGAGAGTTTCCATCTACGCACGTTTGCCTCAGATACACCGAACCTTCTACTCGCATCACAGTTATTAGTTTTTTCGGCGTAATTTATCACGATCAGCTTAAAATTTGCATCATAGCTCCGTCTAATTCCTTTTGTTAACTTTCCCTTTACACTCGTGCCACGTACTTCAACATGATCTGTCATTTTAACTTAAGGGTTGTGCATTTAAATCAAGAATGCACAACTCAAAATTACTGTCACAATTAGTGAATCGCGGTGAGTCGTTTGAAAGGGGAATCCCAGTGATTTCCGCTCTCATTTGTTTTTACCTTGCGGTTGCCATTACGGGCAAGATGAAAGTACGTCGTCTGTGTTATGGTCGTCGACGATGATTATTAGTCTAAATAATTATTATTCCCGTCATGTTTTTCTTATTGTTATTACTATTTGTTTATTTCACTTGTTTATGTACGTACTTGAATTTGCTGTTGTGAATTATTTACTCTAACATACCATTTGTTGTAAAAACCATTGATAAAATGCTTAAATATACTTCGTATTTGAATGTAAGACGACTCTTGATATTTACAGCTGACAATTTGGAGAAAAAGGGTCGTCTTAGATTCAGGTGAATACGGTAATCAAAACGGGATTATAGAAATTTAAATGTTATTTATTTGGCCATTAAAAATTCATAAATGTTTAACAAATAGACAAATATTTATGTACTACTAAATATATAGCCAAGAAGATGCCTTGTCCCCAAGTGCTGAAGACCCTAGCTATGCCACTAACCCTTATTCGCATTTTTATAGCAAGTGGGTGTGGCATTACATCAGAAACTATAGAAACTTATAGAAACTATAATATGTATAATTTGTCTCAGTCAATCTGAGGGTGGCATTCAAATACCAATATAAAAATTCAAGTTGCTTCCCAAGGCTTTAATTTACAGTGAAAACAAATAAAAAATGGAACATTCATTTAAGCAGAAACTCAGTTTTTCAACTCTTGGGTAAATCCTGTAGCAAAACTAATACATTTAAAGAAAATTGTTAAGTTAATATCTTTGGATATGCATGTGTATGGTAGAATTGAACTACCGTATTTACTCGCATATAAGCAGCACTTTTTTTCCTAAATTTTTATTCGAAAAATTACGGTGCGGCTTATACGCGAATACAAAGGAAAAACATTCTTAAAGTGAGATATTCTCACATTACAATCACAATTTCCATGTTTACAAGTGTACATGCCGACCAGTCAGCATGAAGATAAGGAAGTTGAAGACGTATATGGAATGATTGAAAATATTATGGAGGAGGAAGGTAAAGACTGCTGCAATATAGTGATGGGAGATTGGAATGCTGTGGTAGGAGAGGGAAGAGAGGGGCAAGTAGTTGGAAAATATGGACTGGGGATAAGGAATGAAAGAGGCGAAAGACTTGTAGAATTCTGCAAGGAAAAGAAGATGTTTATATCAAATACATGGTTTGAAAACCATAAGAGAAGGATATACACATGGAAATCGCCAGGAGATGTAGCCAGATATCAAATTGACTTTATACTAATGGAAGAAAGATATAGGAATGGAGTGAAAAAGGTATACGGACTACCAGGAGCAGACATTGATAGTGATCATGTACTCCTCCTGGCAGAAGTAAAACTAGTTTTAAAAAAGATTAAGAAAGCAAATATAGTAAGGAAATTGGACTTAGAGAAAATAACAACTGTGGGGAAAGGAATAATAGATGAAAAATTAGCTCGAGCAATGAAAGGAGGAAAGGGGGAAGAGGAGGATGTAGAGGAATCTTGGAATAGGATTAAGAATGCTATTAAGAAAACAGCAGAGCAGGCTCTTGGGTTTTTCAGCGGAAAGAGAATAAAGAAACCATGGGTAACAAGGGAGATGCTTGAAAAAATGGATGAAAGAAGAAAATACAAGAATAAAAATGATGAAAACAGTAAAAGGACATACAGGAAGCTAAATAATGAATTAAGAAGAGAAACCCAGAGAGCAAGGGAGACATGGCTGGAGAAAGAATGCTCAGATATAGCGGATCTAGAGAGGAAGGGGCTGTATGACCTCATGTATAAGAAAGTTAAAAAGGTAACATGGGATAGGTGGAGAACAAGTGCATGCATAAAGGAAATTGCAAATAAAGAAGATAGAGTGCTATACAAGGAAGAGGAGGTGCTTGATAGATGGAAAGAATATATGGAGGAGCTGTACAAAACAAATGAGAAACCAAAGGATCTCTATATTGAAGAGCAGGATGAAATAAAGGAGGATAAAGGGGCACCAATACTAAAGATAGAGGTTCTACAAGCGATTAAAGATATGAAGTATAGGAAAGCCATGGGGATAGATGAGATACCAATAGAATTATTTAAGTGCCTTAATGAAGAAGGATTAGAGGAAGTGGTGAAGTTGTGCAATACAATCTATGACAGGGGTAAGTGGCCGGGGGATTTTGTTAAAACAGTCATGATTCCAATTCCAAAGAAACAGGGAACTAGGAAGTGCAGTGAACACAGAACAATTAGTTTAATTTCACATGCAGCAGAAATTGTTTTAAGGGTCATGAACAGGAGATTAATTAGTAAAACGGAAGTGTTGCAGAAGAGCAGTTTGGATTTAGAAAGAAAAGGGGCACAAGAGACGCAATAGGGCTAATGAGAATGATTGGGGAGAGATATATAGAAAGACGTAAAGGAATTAGTCTATGTTTCATAGATATGGAGAAGGCATTTGACCGAATGGATTGGGTAAAACTCATAGAAATATTAAAAGAAAAAAGAATAGACTGGAAAGATAGAAGATTAATTAAAGAGATATACATGAAACAGGAAGCAGTCTTGAGGATAAAGGATGCACAGACCAAATGGTTTGGCCTAGTAAGAGGAGTGAGGCAAGGGTGCTGCTTATCGCCTACCTTGTTTAATATTTATATAGAAGATATGCTTAACAACGGAATAGATGATGATAAAGGGATTAGTATTGGAGGTAGAAAAATAAATTGTATAAGGTTTGCTGATGATATGCTCATCCTGGCAGAGGAAACGAAGGTTATTCAAGAAATGATTACCAAGCTAGAAAATAAGATGATGGAATATGGTATGAAAATGAACATTAAGAAAACCAAAGTAATGAGAATAGGGGATGAGGAAACTATGAATGTGTTAATGAAGGATGGAAGGATTGAGCAAGTAAAACAGTATAGATATTTAGGATGTTTGCTGGCAGACGATTGGAAGAGCGGAAAAGAAATAAGATCAAGAATAGCAATGGCAAAAGAATCATTTTATAGGAAAAAAGTTATTGTGTGGTAAAATGGAATTAAATTTGAGGAAACGTCTTGTAAAGTGTTATGTTTGGAGTGTGCTACTTTATGGATGTGAAACATGGGCATTAACAAAGAGAGATAAGAAAAGGTTAGAGGCATTCGAAATGTGGGTGTGGAGACGATTGGAGAAAATTAAGTGGACTGAAAAGATAAGGAATGAAGAAGTATTAAGAAGGGTGGAAGAGAGGAGAAGGATACTTGAAACAATTCAGAAGAGGAAAGGTAATTGGTTGGGGCAAATCTTGAGAGGAGGAAGTTTGTTGACGACGATGCTGGAAGGAACAGTAGAAGGTGGAAAGAAGAGAGGACGTAGGAGGATAAAAATGATTGATGACCTAAAAGGAAGGGGTAGATATCAGGAAATGAAAGAACTGGCAAGGAACAGGGAGGAATGGAGACAACGCTGGTGCCAGGGCAGAGAACCTAATGATGATGATGACGTCATTTTCGATTAGAAGTCGTAAGACAAATGCAGTAATCCCTCGCCATTTGCGAAATTTGCGTATTCGCGATTTTCAATTTGAATACGTTTTTTCATTCGTGAGGCAGAAATTCGCGTATCCGCTAATGATTGCTTAAGTACCGCTCACTCCGCGACATTTTTTGCGAAACTTCTTTATTTCTCGATGTCTTGTAGTCACCGCGGTAGTGTACGCCTGTTTCATGAATTTATTGTCATTTTCATAGTTTTTATTAGTATTATTGCTTAATCATGCGCCACATGACCAGTAGCGTGAAATATTTTGATGCGCATGCACTGAAATATGCGGTAGCAAAATGTTCGATTATTTCTTTATGCATAGTTTTCCTTTGTTTGCAGTGGCCACGTAACCTTACTCATTTAAAGCAGAGAGGGAAAAGAAGAGGTAACTCACGAATCTCTTGTGTATGCACCCAGACAAATTCAGCTGAGAAAATCGAAAATCAACATTGTAATGCGCTTGCAACTTCAATTATTCTACACCATAACTTTTCAATTGGACAGCAAATAAGAAAATTTCCGGAGCCTCTGATTGTAGACATATTTTTGAGTTCAAAACGCAGCTTATATCAAGGGTTTTTTTTTTCTATTTTCAGTGTTGAAAAACCCTGGGTGGCGGCTTATATGCGAGTAAATATGGTACCTATATCTTTTTTGCAGTTGGCTTCATAGCATGATGATAAGAGTATAGAAATATTTTCAAATTCAATCTATTTGCTATTGATCATCATTAGAGTATTTAAATAGAAATATTACAATCTTAATTTAACTTCATGAGTTTTAATTGTCTCAGCCTTCTAATGATGTATCAATTTAATTTTTATAAACTTTGTGGAATGAATTATAATACTTGGACAAATAAAAATAATAAAAATTGACTACCTGAACCAAGTACGACATTTGTTTCTAGGATTATGGAATTTTCAGTACAAACAATATTATGCAAAGTAGACAAATACTCTGCATCAATTACACTTACCTCAAGGATTGAAGTTCCTCGGCCTAATGAAGCACTTGGGAAGTGATGAATTGAAGGGGGAAGGACAAATGAAGATGCCATTAACATTCCTGTAGGCACCGAGAGTCGGTAGACAACATGGGCAGGGGAAAGACCCCCACTACTACTCCACCAAGCACCAAGCTGAGAGAAGTGAAGCTGTGAACGCACTGCCTGGAAAAGCTCTCTCAAACCAAGATGGTGGCGATTTGGACCACCTATCATACCAGCTAGGCCAAGTCCAGGTTTTGAACCAAGTACATTACTCTCTGATGTCCTATAAAATAGAATACCATTTTTATAACAACACCTGTTGATGCCCAGCACAGCCATAAACTTATACGACCAATGAAGCTGTTTAATTTGATGACAAGTGAAACATTTAATTTTTAAAGTTACTCTCAATGAATGGCATCTGGAATGAATCAGCGAAGTTTTCGCGAAATATCTCGGAATATACAGTGCGGGACTTAAATCTTTTAAGGCAGAGGGTGTTATATTTTCGGAAGCCAGCAGATGGGTTCGCGCCAGAGTTTCTAAAATGGCATGTCTCGTAATGGGGATTTTGGATTTGTTGCTGACCTCCATAATGCTACAAGAGAGACAAAGGAGACGACGTTAGTAACTTTTAAGAGCCACTTATTTTTTAATATGCATAACCAGTTTCACTGTGGTAGAATGTTTGAGTAGTGTTGGAGGTGATTTAATTTTATCAGAATCTAGCTGTATTGTAACAGCAGCCATCCCTTCATTCTATACGTGCCTACAAAAATGTGGTCACCCATCACCTACTGATGCTCTAATAGAGCAAATCTAGTTGCAGTTTTGGTTTTACCATTCACAATTTTAACTGCTGTGTTCCCAGCAGAAGTAAGTTTTGCTTTTGCATGGCAATTTTGTACTTATGAATTTAAAATCATGGTGGCATTCGTAGACCTTTATTACTAAGGAGTTCAAAACAAGGTGTGGTGGAGGTTGATAAAAAATATTGTTTACAGAAAAAATATGAATCATAAGCACTATGGTTAAATAATGATGATGAATGGAGAACCCCCTTATAAACCATAAAAACATTTTTATGGTTTATAGGGTTCTCCATTCATCATCATTCTGTTTATATTTATGAACTGTGCCCTAGACAGGAAGCCAGGAAGGCCATTTGGCCTGGGCCTCAAGCTCAATGAGGTCCAAAATTGCATTTGAATTGACTCAACATGATTACTATCACCTCTGAAATAACACAAAAATTATATTTCTTCTTATTATTTGAAAATTTTTATGGAAAAAGGCCAGAGAAACTTTTTTTAATAAAAGACATCCAAATAACATTTCATTCTTTTCCAGTTAATGAATGTCTTTTGTTTTCATTATGGCTAGGGGCCTCAAAATCTGGAAGTGACCTGGGCCTCTATGAATCTCAGATGGCCTGCTTATGAGTCTGCATTTTTTTTAGATAGCAGGCATCTTCAGATCACAGTATTCCCGAATTCAGCCTCCTCCTCTTCCTCCATCTAACACTCTTCTCAAATATCTTCTAATTTCAAGCTGTCTGCTACTTCATTCATTATGAGATTTCTTATATTTTTTCTTTCTCTATTTTAGGCTGTTTCTGTTCTCATTACATTACTTTTTTGTCTATTTAATGCCAAGTCTTACAATCGTCAATAATGCAAAAAGAGTTGTACTATGGCCCATTCATGCAGATTTCAGAACAAATTCTCCATTTCCCCATTATTTACCGTATTTTCTGTCGTATAAATGCACCGGCGCATTGGGTGCACCCGATTTCAGGAGGGATTTTTTTGGAAAAAACTATTTTAGTGCATATTCTCATATATGTATTTTCTATTTACTGTTACCACAATTATTGAATGAAAAACAATTTCACATTTATTTGTAAGCAATCTTTGAGGAAGAAATCTTTTAAATTTCATATTTGGCATGAAAAGAAAGCAATATTTCAATGAATGAGGTACACTGAATGAAGTCAAAAAGAATAAAACAATGTACATAGTATGAAGGTTTTATTCATCCTCGAAGCCCAAAAAATCCTCATCCCTGCTATCATCCTCTTCATCCTTGTGGCTCGTAGAATGCTCATCATCTTCATACAATAAATCATCTTCAGTGCTGTCTAAGGCATTACTAATGCCACATTTCTTGAATGACTTCACAACTATCACTGATCTCACTGCATGCCATGACGTCCTCACCCACTCAACACACCTCTGAAATAATTGGTCTCTTTCTTCTTCCTCTAGGTGTCATCTCTTGATCCTTGACCTGCATCCACTTGTTCCATTCTCTGCACGACTTCTTTAAATGGTTTGTTAATTTATACATCTAAGGGTTGTAACAGGCCAGTGAGGCCACCTGGAATCACAGCTATGTGAGTGTTCAATTTTTCCATCCTCTTCTTAGTAGTCTCTGTTCTGTGAGCTCAAAACCGATCCCAGATTAAGGCAGGTTTTTTTAATAGCTCTCCATGATGCCTTGACCAAACTTTTTCTATCGTCAATTTTAACCCATCTTCGTCCATCTAACCTTTGGTTGGACATGGGTATAAACTCCATTTGGCATTTTTTTTCTTTTGGTAAAGTCTTCCTCTTGAAAATAAGCATTGGCAATGCCATCAGCACAGCATGCTAACACAGCTGTGTAATGTGTTTTCTAATGGCAAGATGTTATAATTGTTACTGTTTTGATACCTTTAAAGTCGACACTCTTGTTAGATGGAACGTCGAATGTATGAGAAAATATGGTAATTGCCATTTGCTGCTTTGTTGAACGTAATTCTTGCAACAGGTGAGGCGTAACTGTGTGTTGAAAAATAAGTACACTGCATCCCGGTTATAACACAGGGTTTAAGAGGAGGAGCTCTGACCTGCATTATAAGACAACTGCAGTATAACCAAGGATATGGTTTTATTATTTAATACATATACAGCTTTTCTAACATTTCTTTTAAATGCTATAAACAACATAATACAAAACACCAATATAAAATCAATACATTAAATTTATTTAATCAATTCTTTAAAAGTCAGTAATTTTGTTGTTTTTTACAATAAAATTATGTTTAAGATTATATGGTACTATGGTAGTAAATGGTTTGCGGTACTGAGTTCAACATTTCGCCGCTAGATGGCAGTACTTCCGCACCCCGTTGGACCTCCCATGAACTTTCAATTTTGGACAATAGTTAACACTGTGCATCAGTTATTCTGATGGTTGGTTTCTCTTGCGTTCCAATTCCCGGATGAAAGCGACACTGGGTTTCTCGCTACTCTTTTGTTATGTGTGAGGGAAATTGGGTTTCCTAAATTAAGTGAAAAACTGTTTGGGTTGGGTTGGTTGGAATTTCTGAACACTATAAAAATTAACCCCTAAACCTTATCCTATGTGCTGAGCACATCAGGTGAGAACTATACCATTTATTACATTCATTTTGCTGTACAAAAATTATATATTCCTTTTTCTGTATTAAAATATACATGAATTACGATATTTTCAATTTATTTTTTAATTCCTGATTACCCCCCCCCCCCCCCATAGTTGAAGCCTGGACCTGCCCTTGCACTTCAGCATTTTGCATACACTGATAGCATATTAAAGATAACTTTTGAAAAGTGTCAGACTCACCTGTGGTGCACAACAGAGAGAGTCCACTGCTCAAGGAGGAGGAGGTCAGGTTGGGTTGCAGGGGTTGGGAGGCTGTTGTTGGTAGTAGATGGTGAGATTGAGTGGTTGGTTGGAGAAGGGGCAGGAGGAGGGCTGGCTACATCTGGAGAAGACGCTCTAGCAGCCCCACATGGACAGTCTGGGCAGAGGAGAACCTCAATGCACAGAGGTACACCACTGCGCCACAGAAGCAAGGCATGTTTCCGCAAGTTCTCTCCACGTTTGCACTTGTTATTCAAAATGAAAAATACCTTGATATTAACTATGTCTCTAAAGAATTTATAGATATAGTTACATATTTTAAGGAGTATTTATACATATCTAAAAGGTCAACTTTTGCAACTTTCTACCAACAGAGGCATTTTCACAATCAAGCAAAATGCAATGAAAATCTTATTTTTATTTTTTGTTAGAATTAAAAAGTTAAAAATACATGGCCAGGTATTGAAAATATTTTGAAGTAATTCAGCATTTTAAATCATTCTGCATTAAATATTTAATGAAACAGTAGCATGCAAGGAAGAAAATATTTTTTTGGTTTGTTCTGATAAATGGCTTGGAGCATTTAGAAGATTTTAAAAAATTAAAAAATTATGTTAAGCTTCAATTAATAGTTAATAGTTCTTTAAAAAATTAATTACTTTATTTAGTTATTAATAGATGTTTTCCTTTTATACATTCAAAATAAATATGTCTTTGTAATACACATGAAAGCTTAAAATCCTCTCTAAATGTTTAAATGGATCAAAATGATTAATTGCATTACTTTTCACCAATTATATATTAACAATAAAAGTGACCACCAAAAACCCTAAAACACCCACATTGAAGGCCATTGGTTTAAAGAAAAGTGTTCAGATGTATCTCAAACAACACTGCAGCTTGAATTAATGCCTTTGAATAAATTTTAAGGTTTAAAATGACACTTTTAAATAGAATTTCAGCTATGTTTATTAAATTTCAGATTATATCAAGTCTTATAATGTAAAATGTTGTCTTTATGGTCATTGTTGACTGTCAAAGCATATTCTACAAAATGTTGAATGCTATATATCCCAGGCCTTTTTAATTAGGGGCATCATTGAATTTCAGCAAAAATGTTTAAAGCAAACCATTAACTTTCAAGTTTACTGAACGGGACAAAAATTAATTTGTTAACATTTTCTATTTATATAGCTCCAATTATGAGGAAACTATAGCAAACACTTAGAATTATGAAAGTTGCAGGAAAATAACACATTTTTCGGATTAGACAAAAACCATGTCTCAATATTTACTAGTTGGATGTAATGGTTAAATAATCTTAAAGAAAATTTGTGCAAATAAATCTGGAAAATTTATTGATGCCATTAAACGTGCAAGCAAACATTTAAAATACTGCTCCTTATGGTCTCTGAAACAAGTCTTGTAAAATGCAAGAGCTTGATAGTATCAGTTACATAATCATACAAGAATAAAATATTAAATGTTAAGAAAACAAAGCCACAAGAACGAGTAATGTCATTCAACTTCCATTCACAAATTTGATAATGTGTCTTAGGAATTCAACCAAGTAGACGTCACAAAGCAAGCATTAGCACCTTCGAGCAATTTCTAATAAATTTCCTATTTCAACGTCCAAGGCGACAATACTATTTATTTAGATCACCTACTTTCTCACTCAAACTTAGTGTAAACTTTGACAGCAAACCAAATAAGTCTTCGTCTAGTGTCAAATAACTTGTCTTCAATGTCTAAAATGAGATTTTAAAAGTTGTCATTGTTAGGACACCAACTGAAATTTTAAAAAGTTATAATTTGGAAAATTGTAGAGGGAAAAATTCCAAAATCATTAGATGTACGCATTTCAAATTATTGTATTTACTTTGAGGGGAATGCTTAAAAACTAGACAAGCAAATTGAACTGCTCCAATTAGCTCACAAAGACAACTCGGGCATTCTCTCTCTCTGCTCTTCAGATCCTCTGCAAGAGCTTCTCTGCTCATCGCGACAGATTGCTTCGATCGCAAGCACGGGTCACAGCCGCGCCGAGCGAAACACCAAAGTTGGTCGTGGTCATCTGTCAGTCACCAAACAGCGGAGCCACATTCGCTGAGAACTCCTCTGTCGATTCAGCGAACAGTTGTAGTTGTATAGCGTTCGTCATCGACAGCCAAGAGATGGAAATTCCAACGACGGTCCCTAACAGCGGAAGCGAAACCAATAAAGCCCAACAAATAGAAAAAACCGACATTTCTATCCGAGTTATTCCATGAAATGAATGCCACAGCTAGGTCAAGATCATTAAAAGTTTCAGCTCTGGCATAAAGTGCACGGCCCGGAACCGAAATAGTAAACACTGAAAATATACGTTGTATTGTGTCGACCATTATTTATTTTTCTTGCACACATGTCCGAAGTGGACATGTGTGAAAAAACGTTTGAATGTTTCAAGTCGTTAATTGAAATTATGCGATACTCAGTCGTGCACATGTACTCATTTTGTTACTTTAGCAGAATTGAATCGTATTTTTTCAAATAAATGTATTTAAGTGAATGTAGTCGAGCATGTATATCAATAATTTTTTAATAATAATGTTACCACGGATATAGCCGGCGCTACTGTTATGTATGAATGCGAGTGACCAAGTTTTCACGGGGAGAGGAGAATTCGGGCAGAATTAGAAACCGCAAGTACAATAACAGCCGGAAATAACGTCCCCAAAATGCTGATTCAATCAACTGGATCAAAGATGCACGATAAAGATGCGAAGAATATCCTATTACCAACATCACATTGGAGGCAAGATTTCCTACGCTTGAAAATTCATCAATTCAACAACATCCCTTTAAATACACGCTCCGAAGAAACTAATCTGACGCTCCTCTCTTCGAAGTAGGCCCAAAACATCAGACGGGAAATGTAGAATTTTCATTTTTTGTCCAGAAACATTTTTACCACAAAAAATTTGGAATCGTTACCTCCTGACACATTTTAAAAACAACAGCACAACAGTAGGATGACAGCAAATTTCCAGGAAGCTGAAAGTTAATTAAAATTAAGCCTATTCGAAGTGAGGTAACCTAATGAATGTTTATTTAGTTTCGAGGCAGCTTCAAGAACACAGTCCGTACGATTCGACAAAATACTCCACATCCGTTCGTGGGCCCTCTCCCCTCTCCTAGCCTGCTGATCCCGACGGCCAGCACAGCTGACTCCGTCGAGGGGCGCCCTCGCTCGGCGAGCCTTCCAAACAAGATAGGCGGCGGTGGGAGAGACTTAACAATCCGTCATCACTCACCAGGAACGCCCGCGGGTCGCACTCGTGCCTGCACGCGGAGGCAGCCGGAGGAGGGCAGTGTGGCCCTTCGCCGTAACCTCGACCCCCGCCGGGCACTCTTCCCTCGACGATCAAAGTAGCCAGCCCCACGAACATCTCGGCAGGATCCGTGTCCTCGACCACCGTAGGGGTCAGCATCTCTGCGGAGAAGCAGAGGGAACGCGAGGTCGTAAATCACATCGAACAGACTGAAGGAGAAAATTGATGCGGGGGTCGAACCGCGGACATCCGTCAACAGCGCGGCAGTGTCGAACTGGGAGTCGGGCTAAACCGGCAAGAAGGGGTGTGCAGTGGTGTAGGGGAAAGGGCCTGCAGATGAGGGGCAGATTTCGTCACGAGCCCTCCATTTCGCACCGAACGTCGATTCGAATGTTTCCTCATCCGTCGAAAAGAGACGGATGAAACGCCCGCGGAGGTGTTTCGCAAGAGCCCTCCCGATACACAAGTCCCTTTGAAAAACGCCCCCGAAAGCAGATATTCGGAATGGAAAGCTGCGGCGAAAGTGGCCTTGCTCTGCGGGAAGAAGCACTTTCTAAGGCGAGATCGAATGTCGTTTTCGCCTTCCGAAAAAAGAGACCACGCGCGAACGGAGTAAAACAGACGGCGACCGATAAAAACAATACTTCGGTAATAAATGGAACGGGCGATGCGACCGCCGAGGGTTCCGTTATCCACAGGTCCGCTCCGAGTGAGAGACGTGATCGACTTCGACGCACGGCTCCTATTTTAAATGGCACCTTTAAACGCACACTTGGGTCGGTCAGAAAGCACTTCTTTTCAGCTGATCGAGGTGACGTGTCACGGGGTCGACCGTAAATCGAGGGGCCGCCCGGAGTCAGATAAACAGCTGGGTGGTAGGGAAAGGTAGTATAGCGACAAAACGAACTCCTCGCTCGCAAAAGAGAGCACTCGCGACACCGAGAAAGTGGGAGAAATGCGGCATTTATTTACCTCCTCCGCAGGTCTTCATCTTCCGCTGTATCGGTGTACTCCAATCTTCCCTTTCCTCGGCTCTCTCGAACAGACGAGACGAAAAGCACCAGACGTTACACACAACAGAGGTCGAACGCACAGCTCCGATTATGTGTCACGGCACTCTCCTCCATTAGATTTCAACGTTAATCAGGATGTTCCGTCCGCTGCCGATAACCGTTCGTGATTCTGAACTATATCCATCATAACTATGTGCTCTCCCAGCGACATTTGCAGGCCCTGCAATCGAGCGTTATAGAGCGACCACTCGTTACGTCCAACAACTACCGCTGCTCAGCTGCAACTGAGAAGCAGACGACGGCCGACGGAGCGCCGTTCTGCCTCTCGCCGCTAGATGTCTCTACCGCCCTCCTCCGGTTTCTTCCGCCCCTTCCCGCAGGTCGATCATATGTTTCCCGAGCCGCTCGTCCGCTCGATGATGAATCAATCGTTGGCATACGTCACCGTTTCGCCACGAAAAATTTAAATGGCGAGTCGCGCGCGAGGAAGAGCGGCGTGACGGGAGGTTATCGCGACCGATTCGGAATCAAAAATATGACGGCGAGAAGCGAACGGTGATTTTAAAAAGTATGCGGAGAAGGAAGGGGTGAAAAACGCAGGGAGCGACTCTCATTGTCCTAAGCGGGGCGAATGGTCGAGCCCAAGGTCCCCCAGAAGGAGCCGCTGCGGTGAGAAAATACGCAAATCAGCTGAGTAAAGCAACGAGAGGTTGGATGTATATATGTGGTATCCAAGGAGCAGATAGAGAATGAAGGAGAGAGGATGAGCGTGTGAATGTTGGGAGAGGCTTAATGGGAAAAGGGAGGAAATGATGGTGTTGCCAGGCGGGCTACGGGGAGGGTGGATAGGGGGGAGGGTGAAGGGAGTGTTAGGAAATGGGTGAGATAAACGTAAGGGGAGAATGGCTCGAGGGGAGTGCTCTGGAGGTAGGGAGTGGATTAAAGGAGTTGAGGGTATCGACAAATCAACCACCCCCTTCCTCTAAAAAAATCCCTCCCTATGGCAATGTGGGCGAGGGGAAGAGGGGTTTTAGAAGGGGAGGAGGGATTTAAGAGGGGGAAAAGGAGGTGTTTAGAGGGGAGAGAAGGGGGTTTAGAGAGGGCAGAAGGAGGTTTAAGGAGGGAGAGGGGTGTTTCCCTCTTCCTTCCTACCTCCTCCTTCCTCCCTTCCTCTTGCCTCCTAAATTTCTCCGAGTCATCATTGCAATGATTAAACAAGTTAGGAAAGTGTACAACGTATCACAAATGGGCGCGTTTCGTGCAATGGAGTGTTAGAAAGAAATCATATACCTGTACGTAAGGGAAATAGCGTTTTAAAGTTCTTTTATTCATCATATTTAATCCATTTTCTTCCTATTTAAAAATAGTGCATGCACACGTAAGGAAATGAAACGTTTGTTTGTGAGATTGTTTATGTTAGCAACAATGAAGAAGTAACCATGCAAGAAATTTTCTAAGTTCAACTCGATTTAAGACGTTTTTGTTTGATTTTCTCGATAACAGCTACTTCTACGATAAAAATGTATAGGAAAGAAAATACTCTTCTTTATCAGTTCTACAACTTTCATATGAAAGATATTTTTATATGACTAATACTTTACGAGATATAACGAAAATTTCATTTTTTGTCACCAGTAAAGTGGTACTCCTGATTGGCGTACGTGATTCATTTTTGCGATTTTCTTATTATATTTTATTGTGTCCTTAATATCAAATTTTATGAAAATCCGTTCGGTAGAAGCCGAGAACGAACATGCGGACGGACGGACCGACGATAATAGGCGCTCACGCTGTAAGCGAAACGCGCCTAAAAAGTGGGGTTTGCATTGCAATGGTTTCACTCGTACCTAAAAAGTTCTCGCCTACAACTCTTCTTCCAAATGTATTCAGGTATTCAAGTATCAATTCTTTGCCCTTTCTTATTCATATCTCCACTGAAATCTCTACTGCAAATACAACATGTACGCCGACGACCTCCTCCTTCCTCTCTCCTTCCTCCTAGCCTCACTTAATGGATGGAGTACACAAAACTACTGTTTGCAAATAAATCCATCGAAGAGTCAGACTATTACCATCTGTAATCCAGAACTTCTCTCATCCATAAAATTCGATAACTTGCCACCACTTTCGGTAGAAAACCAACCTAAATCCCGTAAAATCAGTCACTATGCTTGGCATAATAATACATGAATCCCTCTCCTGATCTGATCAAGTAACCAAAACCTGTAAAAATGTTAACGCGCCTAAAAAACACAATATGTACCTTTTTCTCATACCCAACTTCGACTACTGTAACGTTGTTTACCAAGACCTTAGTGAAGAAGTAAGAAGGGACTTTACAGTCTCAATTTCTCTCTTAATAAAGTCGTTTGTCTGTCTGCATTTCTGTCTTCCTCCCTCCTTCCTCCTCCCCCCTCCTCCTTCCTCCCTCCTCTCTCCCTCCTCCTCCCTCTCTCCTCCTCCCTCCCACCTCCTCCCTCCCACCTCCTCCCTCCCTCCTCCATCCTCCCTCCTCCATCCTCCTTCCTCCCTTCTCCTTCCTCCCTCCTCCTCCCTCCCTCCTCCTCCCTCCCTCCTCCTCCCTCCCTCCTCCTTCCTCCCACTTTCTTCGTATTTCCTCCTTTTCCCTTTCTCATTCCTCATTACTCATTTCTCCTTCCTCCCACCTCTTGTAAGAAGGGACTATATAGTCTCAATTTCGCCCTAATAAAGTCGTTTGTCTGTCTGTCTGTCTTCCTTCCTCCTTCATTCTCCCTGTCTCTATCCTTCTTCCTCCATCTTCCCGTCACCTTCCTCCTCATTCCCATTTCCCTCCCTTCATTACGAAAAATATGTCTCCCGGGCCTGAGGGCATACCCGCGCGAGTGTTAAAAGAGCTAGCCTCCGTAATAGCACCTTATTTAAAAATAATATTCGAAAAATCCGTTGCACACAGAAAGACTGGAAACTAACACACGTAACGACCATCCACAAAGGCGACGATAAAGAGAACCCCGAAAATAATAGACCGATTTACTTGACGTCATTATCGTGTAAGATTCTTGAGCATATAATCCTTAGATCTGTTATGCGCTAGTTAGATGGTCGTTCTTCTTTAAGCAAAAGCCAACACTGGTTTCGGAAAGGTAGGTCATGTGTAGAGTTTTGGGTTCCCGGCGATAATTTTTTTCCCGGGAAACGGGAATTAAAATTTCAAATATCCCGGGAACCCGGGAATAGCAATGATTTAGCATTTTTAATATTTAATACGGCATTTTTCATTTAAACATTATATTTTTTATTGATAAAACTTAAATACATAGGTCTTTATTGAATCACAATGACATGTGAAACAAGTATAGGGTATTAAACATAAAAACTCAATAAGAGGCAAGATACATAACCCTTATAAATCTAGGAACTCAGTTTAAGAATATTGTTGATGAGAACAATCAATTGAGCATATTAGTGAAAAGGATTACACGATATTATCTGCACAGCATAGAAAACAAGAGGCTGGTAGAGATTCTAAATATAATAACCAGTACATAAAAAGTCATATTTTTTAAAACATTTTTACAAAATACATTAATTACAGTTTAAAACATAAAAATACTTTTGAAATATGCACATATCAATTTCAATTTAAATTTAATCCTGTTAAACAATTTAATGCCAACATTTATGAATGAAATATATGACTACGTTAAAAAACATGCAATATTTTAAATACATACAATTAATTGTAGGACTAAAACTAAAAAATCTGATGTGGCCAACACATGACTTTCTCCATATTTGGGGTATAGATATTTAAATTATTATGAATAATACTACGAGGCAAAATTATTATTTCGTATCGTAAAAGAAGACACGTCGTTGCCGTAAATTACGTATATTTTGAATGTTTACAGAATTCACCGCTACATGGTGTTGGCGCTGTAGGCTGGTATTAAGAAAAAGCGAAATATATCCGAAATGGTTGGTTCTACGAAAATTAGTTTCAAACAAAACTTGGAAGAAATATTATTCTCTACAACTTTGGTCCTTACGAAGATTACCAATAACGATGTTGTTAAGGAGATATTTAACGGAAACCGAAAACCGGTTATTTATAAATAACTCCTAAACAATAACTCCTATAGAAAATTGTTTCAAATGAAAACTGTAGGAAATTACATTCTCTATAACTTTTGTTTAGAATTGTATATACAATAATGATGTTTTAACAAAGAAATATCGCAAAAACCGAATCGGGTTTCGAATAAACCGCGACTTCCGGTTATCCATTATTGTCCAAAAACTAATCAGCTCTTTGTGCTCATGTTAAAGTGTTATATATGAAGTTTGGTAACGATATGGTATGTACTTTTTGAGTTAGAGCGCCCACACTAACATACACACACACAGACATCATTCCGAAAATAGTCTAAACGTATTCTAGGGCCCTCAAAACATGTATTTCCGTTGAAATCTGGAAGTCGATTTTTTTCATGAATACAATACTTTCCCATTACTACGTATGGAGAAAGTAAAAACGAACTCGCTCCATCATCAGACATTTCCACCTTTTCGTCTTGTTTCCTCCCGATTGCAACATTTACTTTCGTCAGTCCTTTAAATTTTATATAAACCTTAATTACTGCAAGGTGTTCCATTATTGTAACATAACCCCTGACTGTTTCCTAAATTTTAGCATAACTGCTGTGCCATCGGTTATTATACCAACTATATTACTTGACAATTCTAGACCGAATTTCATTAGTTTTTCTTCAACTACTTGGACTACAGCTTCACTTCGGAAACTACCCTTAATACATACCAACCCTAGGCAATGGTATTCTTTTTCAGAATAGTGCAAATTAATGTTGGTGTCTCGCCTGTTCTTAATGCTTGTTCAATCATCTAATGTTAAGCTGAATTTAATATTTACATTTATCAATTCCTTAATTTTTTCAATTAATTGACCTTTTATTACGTAATAATATTTGTAAACTAGTAGCATTACATCGTCTTCACGTTTTGGCAAATTGTATCTCCTAGCAGTGGTTTCCAACATTTTTCGGTTAGAGTAAGGCCCTACGTACCCCTTCTCAATTTTTTTTAGAGAAGGTAAATTTTACTGTTTACCATGTATGTGTATACAGGAAAATATGGAAAATTTTCGACTTCCTCGTGCCAAAATAAGCAAGTAATGGTTGAGACATGTTACCAATAAATGCAGTTTATGAATTTAAACTCTTATATTTCAACAACTGTATTATAGTAAATACTAGCAGAATTTCCCGTTGAATTTCAACGGATTCAGTGAAGCTACTACAGCACAACATACAAACTCTTTAAAACACCTATATAGTAGATACTTTTAAAATTACAATTAGTTTTTCTTAACAATTAATCATATTTGCTTGTAACAATCCGTTTCCGAGCCTATTGCATTCAAATATAACGATAATTTTATTTCCTATCATATTACTTTCGTCAAATCCAGCTTCATTTCTTGTGTAATTATGCCTCATTGAAATATTTACTTTTATGTCTTGTAAGAAAGAAACCCGTGAAAAAGCAACGTACAGTTGTCCATATTGAACACTGACTCCGGTAAATGTACACCACATACGTGAGCTTATTTACGTTAATAAAAATTATAATGTAAAATATAATGATTTTACTTACAAAAAATGTAAGATTCCAGTATTCAATAGACGAAAGAAGGTTGAATTACTTTCATCAATCATTATAAACGCTTCCTGAATCATCCTGAATAATATTCAATATCTAATTACGTTGCTATCCATAAACATCGATCATTTCATTGCTTAAACGAAAGTGCGAAGCGAATAACGCTAAACTTTCGTCTATTTAAGCTTCATTGAAGCTAATTGAATCGGAGGTAACAATGTCGGCCGCCTTGGCAACGCCCGGAAAGAGTACGAAAAATCCACAAAATTTCGAAACAATTCTGAAAACTTGGACCGTGTAACACGTAAATTTCGCAGGAATAAGATAGTATAGAGTTTTATTCGCCGAATAAAGCAAAAACGAAAATAATCGGTCCATATTTACGTATTTTTATGCTTGAAGGAAGACTACCTTGCAAGTCAAGAAATGGATTCATACGTGTTATCTTATGGAAAAATGTTAATCCCCTATATTGGCAGCACTGATTAATCCCGTTCGATCAAACCTTGACCATTCACTAAGTTAGGATGTAAGGAAGAATCGTACCAAATTTGGTTATTCTAGCTTTTATCGTTTAGGAGGAGTTCCATGAACAAACACACAAATACACAAACACACGCTTCAAAATATATTAGAGTAGATAGATTAAGTGTATCTTAAGGGAAAGTGACTTCGAACTGCAATGTATTTTTGGATTGGAAATTTGTTGATTAATTGAAAATTAAAATATGCAATGAGCGCTAAGTTTTTTCTCGTATTGTATTGACATATTAGTTACATAACTTTAAATCCAACAAGTGATATTTCATGTATCGATTATGTTTATAGGTATCAACAATGGGCTGATGTTACTCAAAACCCAAATTTGAATGTGGAAAAAATGACGAATGCTTATCTCTGTGCCCGTTATTTCAATAAAAATCAGCTCAGACGGTTTAGAACTATAAACATGTTTTAAAAAGCCAAAAACAAATCCAAATGCCTGAAAGGAAAATAATAATGATAATAAGTTATGGTGAGGAATAGAGGTAGGCAACAGAGCCATAGCGATTTTCAAAGCTCTTTTGAGTTTTTGAACATGTAAAATTTTTTATTTATCACAAATATCTCACGCACCCCTTGATTTGCCTTCACGTACCCCTTGGGGGTACATAAACCGCAGGTTGGGAACTCCTGCCCTAGCAGAAACGGATTCCCTTATAAATGTGCTCCTTGTAATTGCCCGAATTGAAATACCATCTAAGGCTGCAAGCTGAGCAACAATCTCCTTCAAAGATACTTTCTGGACATACCTTACAATTGATGGTTGAGAAATCTTTTTGGGTAGAATTCTCTCACTCTCACAAATTTTTCGTTTGTCAATTTATAGACCAAATCTAAATGTCACATCATGCAACTTGTAGAAGAACCCTTGCAATATCAATCTGTCGCATTGTTTACACGTTGCTTTCTCCTTTTTTGTAATATATCCATACGTCCGATCCAGGTTTATTTGCGTCAATGTAATCCATAATTTAGGGCTAGTTTTAAAACAGAATAAATTGATTCTAAATTAATATAATTTCATAATATAGAATAGAATGAATCAATAAACACTGGCTTTCATACAAGGATATATGTAGTAAATGAAAATATCAGATACCAATTAAAACCTATCTCTTGATTGGAGATGTTGATTTGAATTCTCCCTACATATTACTTGGAAGTAAATACTTATTTCTTCAAAATATAAAATAATTCACAATCATATATGCTCATGTGACCTTCCGAGAAAAGGCATAGAATTTTTTAAATTTCGTTATTACATATAAGGAATTTATTTGTGACAAATTGTTAACATACTCAATATTAAGAAGCTCTTAGACTTGTGCAAACGGTCTTTTCTCGATGTCGACGATGTGCAGACAACAAGAGACCAACTACTACTGTATCCTATATTGGAAGTCCCTCTCAATTAAAATGGAGGGTAGAAAATGCACGGAAGCGTTTTAAACAACAATGTATTTGTAATTCACGTGGTCAAAGTAGCTATTTTGTCGATTAGGGGTAGAGTGAGAGGGAAGGAAGAAGAATACAAGGGGAAGGTGGTTAGCTTCAGCGCCTACTTTCAGATTCATGCAAAATGCAACCATTACTTTTTGGACTTTTTGTTTACTGACAACATTCACGGGACGCGAGAAGAAGATATTTTGACGTATTAATTTTCCATTTAAATGAAATGAATGGCGATAAACGCAACCGGATCCTTAATCTCAAACTCATAATAACTCAGTTACTATAATTAAGACGAACAATTCCCGGGAATCGTTAACATTTTCCCCGGGAAACGAGAATAAGAAATATCGAGTAAATTCCCGGGAACCGTGAACGGGAATTCCCGGTTCCAAAACTCTAGTCATGTGAAACGCAGATCGTCCTGTTCGTGAATGATTTATTGCAATACGGGGAGAAAAACAATAAGGTTGACTCCGTTTTCATTGACTTTAAAGAGGCGTTCGATAAGTACCCCATAGGAAATTAATAGGAAAACTGGGAAAGTACGGCATCAACCCAAATATAGCGAGTTGGATAAAAAACTTCCTCTTCAATAGAGAAAAGTTAGTAGTCATCGGTTAAAGTCGCATATGGCGTTCCACAAAGAAGTGTCATAGGCTCACTGCTATTTCTAATATATCTACGCGATATCTAATGGGTAGTTCGCTGCAAAATCAGACTTTTCACAGATGATACCGTCTTATATAAGGAGATAAAGAGCCAGTATGATCAAAAATCGCTCCAGGAAGATTTAAACGTCGTTTCTGCGTGGTGTCAAAAATGGCAAATCGAAATTAATCACGGTAAATGTTCCCTTTTGAGTTTCTGGAAGGGCAAGAACAATGAATTAGACTCGGAGTACAAAATCGATGGATAGAATATCCAATCTCAGGAATACGTTAAATATTTAGGAGTCACCATTTATCGTGATCTGTCGTGGAATATGCATATTCGAAGGGTCATAGGCGCAGCCAACAATAAATTGGGCTTCGTAAGCAGAATAGTAAGAAGTAGCACAGAACAAGTACGAGAAACGTTATTTATCATTGGTCAGATCTCAGGTCGAATACGCTTCCAACATTTGGGATATGTATGAAAAGGGACAGATACTTGAGTTAGAAAGAATCCAACGCAGAGCAGCCAGATTCGTAAAACAAAAATATGAGCAAAAATTAAGCGTGACATCACTGTTGAATGAGTTGAATTGGATGTCGCTAGAAAATCGCAGACTTAGCGCTAGGTTAAGGCTTCTGAAGAAATTTAGGTTAGAAGTTCTATTAGAGGAGGTCTCAGGAATATTAGGAGGCAAGTACTTACGTCGGTAGGCAAGATCACAAGGATAAAATACGAGAGATCGACTGTAGGATCGAGGAATATCAAGGTTCGTTTTTCACAAGGACCATAGAAGACCACAACAGGAGAGTGATATCCGCGAGAGAAACTTTAGGTAGGCTTTGGTGCGCTGCACCCCCTGCCACCAACCAATCCGGTGATTTGGAGGGTAACATGCAGAGGTAGATGTATTATCCGATCACAATATCCTTCGATTGACCGAACATATCGATAACCCTAACAAGTTCCGTCGCCAATAAAAATCGACGCCACATTTTCCTATTCTCCAGCTGCATCTTAATTCATCTTTGGCGACAAATAAACAAGAGCCATTTTGCACCACGAAACAAATCCTATGACTCTGACTTTCTCTTATGTCGAGCTGAACGTGATTTAGGCAGACAGTCGTCCAAATGCTGACCGCACAGTGGGGTGTGAGGAATGAGATCGTTCGAAGAGGGAACTAGTTGCTGGAAATCATAAGCGGCGGTGATACAGCGAACTGAAGTACAGTCAGAGAGAGTGAAAGGCTGACGCATCAAGAGATTTTATTTGACATAAACTCGCCAGGAGCAAAGGGAGATATAAGCGAGCTCTATAAGTATTTCTCTACCTTTTTAAAAATGTTTTTCTGCAAAAAAGACAACATTACAAGAATGATGAATCCTTCGTCTGAATACTCGGAGTGATTTTTAAAAGTCTTAGGGAAGTAGTCGTCTGCCAAGAAATCACGGATTCAACACTAGGATCGTTTACATTCTCCATTATATTAACACGTAAGTAAGTGTAGGACTTTTTCGTTTGCATGTTAAAATTAGGTGCTTAAAATCAGCGTATAAATTCTGGACTTGAACAACAGAAAACATAAAGAATGAAAATTCATTTTCCTACCGTCGAGTAACAAATAATATTTGTATCAGTCCATCCCATATATATGTGTGTGTGTGTGCGTGCGTGTGTGTGTGTAAAACTATAATATATTGACGCTTCTAACATATGATATAGGACAGGGGTGGGCAAACCGTGGCCCGCGGGCCATATGTGGCCCTCGAGAGCATTTAACGTGGCCCGCGAAGCTTTGGTGAAAAAGCAATCTGTAAAATTTAACACAATTTTATATTACTTTTGCTAAAATTATGACAATAAAACCTTTAGTTTTGAAAATTTAGCCCTACAATCCTTGTTTGTGCTTGTTTTTCACTTATGTATGATGCCTAAGAATATAAGCATTTTCCGATTTAAACTCTAATCTGGCCCGCCTAAGCATTGGCATCTTTCATTGTGGCCCGCTGAAGAATTCGCAATCACCGATGCGGCCCGCCATGCAGAAAAGTTTGCCCACCCCTGATATAGGATAATGAGGAGGAGGCCAATGATGAGGCATTTCCAGATACGCTAAAAACTTGGCATTTTGCACGTAGGTAGGGCTATTATGAAAACCAATGAGAGAAATCCAAAATTACAAAAATGTCTATTTCTTTTGCCTTTAAAAAATCCAAAAATTTAAACAAATATGTAATTGTTTAGGTATTTCTAAATGTGCTACAATACTGAATTCTTTTCTAATGGTAGAATGTGCTGAATAACCAAAACGGGATTATATAAATTTAAATATAGTCATTTATTTGGCCGTTAAAAATGCATAAAAGTTAAATATTTATGTAGGTACTTTCGGTCATTGTACATCATTCCTGCCAATGTAATAACACTGCCATCACGTTCGGAGAGGGAGTTGTTACTCCCATAGCGACCGATTAACCAAGGCATAGGCCAGCTTATTATACGACTGATTGCGAGACTGACTGACAAGGAGAGGCTACGGAGTGTAACTCTCAGATTTGATTCATCTTCTACCAGTGGAAAGTTTAGGTAAAAAAAAATACCATTTCGGAATTAGGGGCCAACGCCTCTTAGTTTAAGAGAAATAATTAATTAAAAAGTACAAAAATGGGCCAATCTCAATAAATACTAGTAACTTCGCCCTTAAGTTCGTAGGCAACCGTAGCCTGGGGGATAATGAATAGAACTTTTGGTGCATGGTCTCGGGGTTCGAGACCGGCGATATTCAACTTTTTTTCTCGTGTAAGATTTTATTTTTCGTGCTAGTTTTTCTCAAATTTTTCGGAAAATAATTATTCAGCGCAATTTTTATTTTTTTCACGCAGGATAATTATTTTTAATCACTAGACCACTATTTTCCCCCATTTTCAGAAAATATTTATACACCGCTATTTACGTATTTTATTCCCAACTTACACCCTCAAAAATCCCGTGAATATATTATTATTGTAAGTTTTAATCATTTTTCCTGTGTGAAATATATTTGCAGATAATAATAAAGTAACCCATCTTATTAGTTATTATTGGTACAGGCATATAGCATCGGAAGGTATGACCACGAAGAATAATTTCTGCGAGCTCCTCGCTCTGCATCTGCCCGTCGCTGGGTAGACACCCTCCACCTTTCAAAATTAGTATGAATTTCCAGCGCATTCCTTTGGATGATAATCGTCGAAGAAATACAGAAAACATAAATATTCATGGCACTAGGAGCAACATATAAATGAACGCTTGCCACAGTTGCAGCGATTTATTTTAATTTCGTCTGTGAACGAAATTTCATTTACATTAAGAAATAATTCGCGCGCTCGCAGCTATTTATATGCTGCTCCTATTGCCATGAATATTTATATTATCGTTTTTTTCGTACGGTTACCATCCAAAGGAATGCGCGGGAAACGCAAACTAGATATAAAGGGTGGAAGTGCAATTACGGCGGAATATCACAGCTTAAAGAATACGCCAATGTCTACGGAGAGTGTCAATGCAGTGATGGACAGACGCAACTAATTTTGTTGAGGGAGTAGGTTGGGAATAAAATACGTAAATAGCGGTGTATAGATATTTTCTGAAAATGGGGGAAAATGGTGGTCTAGTGATTAAAAATAATTATCCTGCGTGAAAAAAATAAAAATTGCAGTGAATAAATATTTTCCGAAAAATTGGAGAAAAACTAGCACGAAAAATGAAATCTTACACGAGAAAAAAAGTTGAACAACGCCGGTCTCGAACCCCGAGACCATGCACCGAAATCCCCATTCGTTATCCCCTAGGCTACGGTTCCCTAAGAACACAAGAGCGAAGTTACTAGTATTTATAAGATTGGCCCATTTTTGTACTTTTTAATTAATTATTTCTCTTAAACTAAGAACACAAGAGCGAAGTTACTAGTATTTATAAGATTGGCCCATTTTTGTACTTTTTAATTAATTATTTCTCTTAAACTAAGAGGCATTGGCCCCTAATTCCGAAATGGTATTTTTTTTTGACCTAAACTTTCCACTGGTAGAAGATGAATCAAATCTGAGAGTTACACTCCGTAGCCTCTCCTTGTGAGATAGCAAGATGAAAAATTTCAGAAAGTTAAGAGATTGGAGTTCCTGCGGAAACTAACATTGAAAATTACAATGAGGGTTATTATTGCGTCCGTTAAATTTCATAAGGTTGAAACAATGAAATCAACATAAATGCATTTCTATGGGTGATACATCATTAAAATTTGGCAGAAATATGTGGAATTTGTAACAAATATTGGAAAAAATCTAAAATTCTTAAAGTTGCTATTTTAAGTAGCTGTTTCGCCCCATTATTGCCCCATACGAGGATAGCAAGTATGATGCACTTCCAGATGACCGAGGGCAGTGATGGCGAACCTATGGCACCCAGACGCGTTTGGTTGGCACGCCAACGAAAGGCGAAAACAAATCAAAGCATTTTCGTATTGATTTAGCGCCGCGAAAACATTTCTGTTATTTAGTGAACTATTGTAAACGTTACTTTTACGGTTACAGTCTTATGTCTTGATCACGATTTTAATTTAGTTGGCACGCAAAAAATATCAAGGACTTTTTTGTGGCACGCGAGGCGGAAAAGATTCGACAATTTTAGTAATATTGGCATGCGGGCAATATCAGGTTCGCCATTACTGTCATAGGGACTTCAAATTTGGCAAGATTATAGGTTTTCAGTCACAATCAATGGGGAAAAATCCGATATTTTTACATTCTAATGTTAGGGGTTGTTTTTACCCTATTATTGAAAGCAGACTGAAATGCTAGTAGTGAGTAATACATGATTCAGAAACCATAAACGAAGGCCGTACACATGGAAAATCCCAGGAGATAGAATGAGATGCCAAATAGATTACGTCCTAGTAAAACAAAGATTCAGGAACAGCATAAAGAATGATAAGATATTACCGGGAACAGACATTGATTAAGATCACATCATTCTAATAATCAATGTAACTACAAATCTTAAACAAATAAGGAAAACGAGAAGAGAAAGACAGAAAAACAGAAAGATGCATTCAGCACGAAGTTGGAATATTGCCTTAGAAATTTGGAAAACTAGAGAAGAAAATCAGAAATCCATAGATCACTAAGGAAATGCTGCAGAAAATAGAAGAGAGAAGAAAATGGAAAAACGTTAACAGTGAAGAAGGCATAGCCAACTATAGACGCATGAACAATGAGTTGAGAAGGGTAACAGATAAAGCTAGAGAAAATTTAATAAAAGAAAAATGTGAGGAAATACAACGGATGGAGAAGTTAGGACCAGATGATGTATATGATATGAAGACATAAAGAAGATTGCGGAAAATAGGAGTATATGGAGAACCAAGTTTAACCGTAAATAATCACGGACAGATTACCTATGATAATGATATATAAAGGTGGCAACAAGGTGTTGGAGGGAGCCCAGTGGACACTTAACAAAGTTGGTGATGGTAGCATGAAGGTTATAGGCTCCTATGTGCTACAGGCGAAAAAATCTGAAATTTCAAAAGTTTTCATTATTAGCTAGTTTCCTCCATCCGATTGCTCTTTCACTTTTTGTTTCTTAGAAAATCATGGCGGATAGTGCATGGAACTATAAAATTCCACTTTCGAATTAGCTATAATTGACGTATAAATTCGAGACGATATGTTTATAACCGAAAGATTGAGGTTTAATTCCAATGCCGTGGTGATTCGATAAGTTTATAAACGTATAGAAAATATTTTATCAGAAAATTTCATCTCATTTGAGTCGGTGCAATATTATTAAGAAATTTCGGCATAACTGATGTAAACGTAGTTCATATTACATTGTATTTGAATTAGATCTTCGGGTACTAGAAATAAGAAAATGGGTTTCTAAATTTCATTTTAGAAAACAGTGCTTAAAAAATAAGAGAATGCGGTGAAATATCGGGATATGAAACTGAAATTAATATTTTTAAAAGACTTCGAACCGGCTACCTGGTAGTAAAAAGGGATGCACTTATTTACAGTTAGCAAAAGAGAGGCATCGGGAAACTTATATTTCGAAGGGAAAGGTCCACATCCGGAATTGTAAAACTGTTCCTTTTTTCGTAACGGGAACACGAACGAAATGGCGGTCAGTTCGGTGAACCCGTGAGAACCTGGCCAAACCCTCGGTGGGTGCGGACGTGCGTGATATCCACCTCTCGCGTACAGTGTACTGCTAATCTAATGGTTAGGGCAGGGGCGTTCTATTTCTTTCTGAAGCGAAGGTATGGTAATATAAGTTTCGCTAAGACTGGAAAAACCCCTTCTAATTAAAATTCCAGGTACTGCTAGCGTGACTGGTTAAAACAATAGACCAGAGAGAAACAGCGAAATTCAATACGATATGTTAGAAATCAGGAACTCCACCCTTGCGATTCCGTCTGAAGTGAATCTAATCAGCAAAATGTAAACGCGTTCGTCAAAACTATTGCTAAAGCCAATTAATGAAGTCGAAAGGGATGAAAAATTATAATATATGGTGATTTTTTTATTCGGTATCATATTGCACAAATTAGAGAAAATATAGAAAAAATTATTATTGAAGTTTGATGACGCGTAAAAATTTTTATTTAAATTAATCTAAAATAAAATGGTGGCAATGACCTCCAAAATGCTGGAGGAAGGGAGAGTGGGTTAGGAAAGGGTGGTTAAGAGAGGCGGAGAGAGACAAGAAATAAAAATAGATGGGGAGAAGGGAGAGCGGGGATTTGACTAATCGCATTGCCCTTGACGAGTTATAGTTAAGAATCAGGAGGTTGCCAAAAAATTTAAAATTTTCACAGTACTCTCTGATCAGTGTGTTGAGATGAAGCTACTTTTTTAATAGTATCCGAGAAGAAACGTCATATATATACTTCTAAAATGCGACCGAAGAACTCATAAAATAGTGCCGATCACCTGATATGGAAAAAAACAAGGCGATCGTGCGTAGAGAGGAGCAGAATAGCCAATGGTCAGCCAAATAACGCCGAAAATCGATGCCTGTGATGTAAAATGGAGTATTCAGAGAGAGAGAGAGGGAGGAATGGTAAGCAACGCCAGAAAGAGGAAGAGAGAAAGGAAGAAATGGAGTGAGTATACAGGAGAAGGGAGTGGGAGAGAGAGAGATGAACAGAGAGAGGGAGTGAGAGAGGAGAGGAGAGAAGGAAGGAGAGAGGGAAGAAGAGAGAAAGGAAGAAATGAGGTTGAGTGTACAGGATAAGGGAGTGGGAGAGAGAGGAGAGAGGGAGAGAGAGAAGTAGGGAGAGATGAAGAGAGAGAGGGAGAGAGGAAGAGGGAGAGAGAAGAAGAGAAAGGGAAGGAGAGTGGGAAGAAGAGAGAAAGGAAGAAATGAGATTGAGTGTACAGGATAAGGGAGTGGGAGAGAGAGGAGGAGAGAGGGAGAGAGAGAAGTAGGAAGAGATGAAGAGAGAAAGGGAGAGGAAGAGGGAGAGAGGAAGAGGGAGAGAGGAAGAGAGAGAGGAAGAGAGAGAGGAAGAGAGAGAGGAAGAGAGAGAGAGGAAGAGAGAGAGGAAGAGAGAGAGGAGGAGAGAGAGGAGAGAAGTCGTCCTGCTCGCTGCAGAAGGTGAAGGACCTCCATCTCTCCCCCTCCTTCCACCCACTCTCCTTCTCCTCCAGGGTCTCTTCTTCCCTCCTCCGCAACTCCAGGTAGAGGGGGAAAAAGAGGGCCATTACCCCTCCTCCTCTTCCTCCTTCCTCTCTCTCCTAATTGAGTATGAAACATTTCGAAAGCCTTTGGAACTCTGCAGACATCTCTCTCTCTCACTTCCACTTCTCCCGTCTCCTCCTTCCCATTCCACTCTTTCCTTTCCGCGTTTCCGCAACTCCGACGTCTGCGTTTATTTGTGGAATCGGACGATGCTACCTCTGCGTGCGTGCGTGCTTGAGCGTGCATGTGTGCGCACCTCGGCCGAGATCGAAACGGGTCCACTGCGCCAGCGCGACTTTGGATCCCTTTGGGAGGAGCGTGGGCCCTCTCTTTTGGAGGGCATAGCCCAACGGCACGGAGGAAGAACGTGGTGCCCCTTAAGAAGCCGTGATCAAAGGAAACAGCTGAACGCGGGAGGGGGAAGGAGGGAGGGGGGGAGGGAGGGAAAAATTTCATTTCCGCATCGAGTTAGTCTATTTTTACAGATTGAAAATGAGATATGATGCGAATCGTCCAACGGGATATGTTTTCTCGACGGAGCTCTTTCAGCGTGGAGGATTGCGTTGTAGGGTGTGGAGGAGGCGATATACATACATATGTACTACGTATGGAAGGAAAGTGCGCCGGCTGCTGCGTGGACTAGCGGCGAATAAATTTCGGCAAAACGAAATCTCCATCTGGAGCATGCTATAAATCCGCGCAATGTAGAAGAAAATCTGTGTCATTTATGAGATGCGTCGTCTCTATCGTTTCTCAGGCGTACAGTTTTACGTCATTTGTCCGGAAATAAACTTTCTCGGGTGGATTAAGGACTGGAACGGAAAGAAGGTAATGAGGATCTTGGTCTTTGTTCTTGAGTGACGAAATTTTTTTAAAATGCCAAACATGGAGATGTAAAAAAATCTCTTTCTCAAGCGCAATATGGATGAAATAGTACTTTTTTTTATTAAGGTATTTTGGAGGTCGACTCTCACTTAACTGGGCACTCCGAAATAATATTCTTATATTTTCAACTTGAAGAAGGAATGCATTTATTAATGCGTACAACGAAGAAACGCCCTGCACTCACAACATCATCATTGTTTATCGGAAATTAACTCAATTTTTTCACATGAGTCTGTCGAGATAAAATCATTTATACTGGCATCAACCAAATAAAACAGCAATTTTCAATTAAAAAATCGAACAGATGAAAGAAGATTTCACGGAAATAGGCATGGCCAAGTGGAATCATATAGACGTAACATTAAGAAAGTAGTATGCAAGACACATTTTTAACACATTTTTCAGATAAAGATAAGGAAATGTTTCCTTAGAAGCGGCGAAGCCGGACAGACGGTTAAGAGGGAGTAAAATATATTTTTTAAATAGGCGTTGTCATACATTCTTGTATTAATGGCAGACATGAGGAGGCGGTAAATTTACGACGCCAACAGTTAAAACAGATCACGCAAAATGGAAAGACGTCGGTAAGGTACGAATCGGTATTGTTGATGGTGTGAAGGAAAACATGCTCCGAACCAAATGTCAAACACAAATGATTTATTAATCGGTTGATAGGCAAAATGCATCGACTTAAAAAACGATGGAAGAAATAGAAAACAGTCTCGTTCGATCCATTGCTGACATCCTGAGAATGCTACATCTTTTCTCATGTTCTCCTCCTTGAAATCATCTCATCAAAAATTTTCTTCAAGTTTAAATAGCTCTCACATGCGACGACATCAAACACAATCCCTTTAGCGTTCTCTTCCCTTCGATAGCAATTCTTCAAGGATCCAATGGTTCCAATGTACTGAACGCGCACTCAATACCATACTGAACCGGAGACGAATAATATTTTTCTGATGAAGAAATCGCTTTCTAAATAATCGCACTCTTTAAATACACGTTCTTAAATGGGCTTAATTACACATATAACACCGTCGCAAGTTTTCTACCATACGGTAGATTATAGTCCCACAAAATCTTCTGTGTGGCGTCTCCCTAATACGTCTTAAAGCCCTTTCTCATCTTATTCACATCCACTTCTATTACTAAATCTAATACAACTTTTCTCTCCTTACCACTTTGCCTCTTTCTTAGCATCCTTCCTTTTATGACTTCTATCAACAAATCGTTAACTCTCAAAGTGTGACATTTATTCTACATTTTAATCGAATTCCTACTATATTTAAAACTTTCTCATTTACTTTCTTCTTAATCCAACTAATTTTCTCAGCTCTACGCCAAATCCACGGCTTGAAAGCCCCGTATCTACTCACATCTTCTTTCTCATAGTGTACATCTCACACCTGCATAATAATGAATTATCAAGCGTAATTAAGAGCCCAAGTTACGTAGGACGTAGGACTGACAAGATTCGAGAAATTTAATAGATACAAGGGATCCTTCTTCCCTAAGGCGATAATAGAGTTCAATAGGAGAATAATATGATAGTTCGGAGATAATATCCGCCTGCTACACACCAGTTGCGGTGGATTGTAGGGTACTTATTCAGATTCAGAATGCTACACTCCATGTCAACGTATTCACTGGCCTCTTTTTCGCATTTCCATTTAAATTCACCAACTTTCGTCGTTTCTTAAATATCTCATTTACTCTTTCCATTCTCATACTTCTGCCATCTTGAATCAGAAAAGAACCAAAATATTTAAAATATTCAATTTTCTGTAGCCTGTCACCAGCCGCCATAACATTTGTCTGTTATTCTTCACTCTTTGCAAATTTCATGACTTCTGTTTTTCTGTTTAATTTCATACAGAATACTTTTATCTTTTCACCAAAAGGTTTCGAAAGGTTTCCAAAAACATTACAAAGACGGAATATTGTTTTATTTTGTGAATGGACATAATTAGAAAAGAGTTGGAATAATAATTGGAAATAAATTAAATAAATATTTATAATATACTGAAGCTAATGTTAAATTTATTTATGGATGAATGAAATTAAACGGGGGTCTCAGATGCATAAAGATTGAGAACCACCGGTCTAAGAATTTATTAGTATCTGCAGTCCTTTTTCTGAATAGCTCATAAAAGCATTTTCATCTGCAAATCTGATAGTAATCTTCCTCCTGCCTTTACTCCTCTATTTACGCGTTAAGGAAAATTGATTTTGGGTCCGAGAGCTCATATACAAGGAGGAATGCACACGCAGATGGCCTTCTGTCTTTTCCGTTAAATAAAAAGCAGTGAAACAAGGCCTAGGATCCCAGACCAATTTTTGGTCCCCAAAGTATTTCTAGGAAGGAAAGAAGCGGACAGTTCCCAGTTTCTCCAAGCCTTCATCTTTGCAAATATTACTATACGCAAGTCACCCTCTTTCTACCACTCTCCCTCCACTCATCGCAATTAGAATCGTCTCTCGCCAGCGTGATACATTCTCTCTCTCTTTTGCCATGAGAAGCGCGTCTCCGAAGCACGCGGACAAAGGGCACGCCGCATTCATTTCACTTTAGTTGTCTGGAGGATGGTTATTTTGCAGCCGAAATGCGTATCGGCAAATTTTCTTTCCGATTTTACTGGCTTCTTTGTTACTTTTTTCAAAAAAATTACATGATGATGACTAAAGCAAGGCAATCGACTGTTGACGAATCATATATCGATAGCAATCCAGATTGTCTCTGATACGAATTCGACGAATAAGACACGCACCTGATTTTTTTAAAGAAAAGTTTTGAAAAAAGGTGCGGGTGGTACTTGGATAAATACGGTAGGTATATTCATGTATTTATATGCATAAGTGTGACAAATCATTATGCATATCGTGATAAGTGTGCATTACTGCTGCTCTCTATATGTTCACACAACTGTTATAATGTATTTTTATCTGACAAGGGGTTAAGTGGAAGAGGAGACTGATTTAGTCTCAATCTCGACCCAATAAAGCCGTTATTCAATTAAATTCTCTTTCTCCCTCCCTCTCTTCCTCCCTCACTCCTCTCTTTTCCTCTCCCCCTCCCTATCTTCCTCCCTCTCCTCCTCCTTTCACTCTCCTTATTTTCCTCTCTTCCTCCCCCCCTCCCCTCTCTCCCTACTTCCCATGCTTTTCTTCATGTTGCATCCTCCAGGTCGCAGTGTCACAGGGTCGCTTTGCTGTCAGGCATTCGATGAAAAGATAAGGAGCGCGTCCAACGGCATTCAAGCGTAAAAAAAACGCTACTAAGACAGGCGTGCGAGTCTTCCTGGTTGCCGTGTAAGGCGCGTGTCGTTTGTACCGCGTATTAATGTCCACAATTTAATATGTGAATTTTCCAGGCGAAAGATGACCTATTCTATACTATTGCATTGCGACGGCATCGAAAAGCTATCGCACGAAAAATAGAACTCTTAATCTGGTAGTATAAAATTTTAAAACCTAACAACTTGAAACTTGATCAAAATGTAGGCATATATTTGTTTAAGTATAATTTTAATTTTGATACTAGTGGAACTCGTGCGCGCGCGAGAATCGAAGCATAATTTTTACACTTTACTCTCAAGAATTGTGATTTTGCTTCCAAACATGTGGCACCCTTGATCCGCCAAAATGATTCAAACAAGGTCCATAGTTTATTTTTTTCTGAATACCAAGTCTACTGAAGTTCAATTCTAGGATTTAGACAGCGGCGCCCAACCCATGAGACGACGCGTGTGGCAAATAGGCATGACAAAAATGGCGTCTGATGCTGGAAACACTTTTTATGAACGTTTTACTTTTCCACAGTTATACATTCTGATTTGAAATTTTATGGATTATTTTACATCGCACTAATGAACTTTGGACTTTCAATTTTCCGGCTGTGTGGATACTCAACTCGAGTAATGTGACTAGAGCAGGGGTCCCCAACCTTACACCTCCAGTGGGCCGCATTGGTAATTCGAAAGTCCTCGCGGGCCGCAGGAAAAAAAAATCTGTTGACCTTTTCTATAGAGCAGCAGTTCATCGCAAAATCGTTTTTAGAGTCAGTCCGTCATATTGATTCCTTCTCAGCATCAGGAAAGGACGCAGAATAATGCATTTGAAATTTTTACTAATAAATAGTAATCTTTACCTAAAGATAGACGAACCACGTCCATCCAAAGGATGGACAATGGACATGTCTTGTGAAAGATAAATAAACAAAACAAATTACTCACTTCTTCGGAAAATAAAGTTAAATTTATGAAATAAAGACATATATTCAATGTGATACTTGAGGCTGCATTTTATTAGCAAGGTTATTAATATCTACTTCAATGTTCGTGACACACAACCTTAAAATCTTATGCAAATGATCATCTGAAAGCCTTGTCCTACACTTCGACTTGATTATTTTCATTTTTGAAAATGCTGATTCACAAGTATATGTGCTATCGAAAATAGAGAACATGCCCGCTGCAAATGTCTTTAGGTTCATAAATGTGCCTGGTAGTCCTGAATAAAAACTCAAAAGGCTATTTTCTTTGTGTCTCTCAAAGCATCTGTGGCTTGCAGATCAATTAATTCCATCTGATACATTGCAGGTGAGTCCTCTGGTGCTACTTCAAATGGATTCTGAAAGATTCTTATTTCCTTCGCATTTTTGTGAAAATCCCCGAATCTGTTCTTGAATTCTTCCTGCAAGAGTTTCAGTGCTTCTGCAAATCTTTCTAGAGTGGAATGAGAAACCATTTTTCCGTCAGATTCTAGTTCTTTACAACAAGAGAAGTGTGAAAAATTACCTTCACTAAACTGTTTCACCAAAATATTTAACTTCCCCTCAAATACTTTCACCTCAGCATATATGTCTGACACCAGCTTTCCTTTGCCCTGTAATCTTAACTTTCCCCCCATTCCTTCACTATTACCAATAATTTAATTTATTATAACGTAAAAAGTGACATAAACATACCTTGCATTAAATCTGCCTCGATTTTTCCGAGTTCGATGCATGTGCACAAGCACGCACGTCGTGGAAAGATTTTCTTCAACGACGCTCACGTGATCATACAAACAAATTTGAGTCCGTAAAAAAACAAGGAGTTCGGCACAAACCAGAATTTATGTTAGCTTCTACTACTGCTACAGAACCTATTGCAAAAACAATTTTACATCAATTGATATAATTACAGTGATTCCACAATTGGTCTATTACGGGAGTTTTTTCCTAACATTATCTGCAAATCTACACAAATTACGTCATAGCAAGCACATCACTCGTGGTTTTCCGTACAGTCATCTGCACACAGAATAATACTCATCTCGGTTTGGACTCGTAAAATGTTGAAATTTGATTACCGTCGTCTAATAATATCCTTGTGGAATCACGTAATCACCAAATACACTTCAAAATTAACTGGGAAGAGCAGCAAGAGCGGCAAAAACGTCGACAAGTCACCCACGCCGCACAGTGGGACCAAAGCCCAGTTTGGCTGGCCAAAACATGTTGTAGAGAAAGTTGTTGTTTATCGGTAAAATATTGTTTTTCTTCACGAGGAAAGACCAGAGCATCGTACCGCAGAAATATTTTTAATTCTACACGTTCGCAAGTGCCCGTTGAGGTCCTTGAACCGTGATCAATTATGAACTACTCCGCCGACTACCGCGGCCGCTTCGTTTTTCGGGTACCCTGTATAGGATTAAGGATTTCTACCAGAGGGAAATGCACATTTGGCCAACTTATAAGGGTATCTTAGGGTTATCAATCCGTATCGTCGGCGAACAATGACATGCATATAACCCGGTACAGAATCACATTGAATACATGTGCATTTCAAAAAATTTTGCTTTTCATTACGTGACATACAAATAAGGTCTTGCGATGTCGGACCGTTTTCTCTGCTGGAATTGGTAGGTCTGTGTGTCCTCTCAATAATATGTAAGAATTAGCTGCTACTTCTTGCAACTTCTTGTGATATTGCCATTGAATACTGATCGCGCGCAAGCGTTACGCAGCAGGCAACAGGCATCGGCGGCGCGGCGCGGTGTTGCGATATGCAGTAATGCAGATATTGCATATTTTTACTTCCGTAATTGGGAGTGTGGTGAGTGGAGTGCGTCAGTGGGAATCATGGCCATAAGAAGTAAACAAAATGAAATAAACTAGCGAAATCTTACTATTTTGAACGCTTCAGAACAACTAATAAGGCGTTTTATCCATTTCACTTATTACGATAACAAAGTCACAGGATTCTGCAACTTTGTTTCCGGCAGGAGCTCTGTGCGTCAGCGCATCCAATTAAGGATTAAATAAAATACATAAATGGATAAAAAGTAAATACAACTGAGAACACAAGCGGTGATTTACCCAGTTCATCGGCGATCACATTGTCACAAGTGAGTATCCGTACCTTATGTATGGTTCCAGTTAGTCTACCTCGATTTCAATGGACAAGTTGGAAATAACATGTCGGTAATAGTAAGCAGACGAGAACTGTACGGGCTTCTTATGGAAAAATCGCCCAATAGTTGGGACGTGCGCTATGATCACGTCTATTCTTACGTGGAAAGAGTCCTCAGCATGGATCCAAGTGATATGCTGAGCCAAGAGGAAGTAAAGAGGTCTGTTCGCAGACACTGCGGAGACTTGCGAAAGAAATGGGAAGAAAGCCATCGAATTGAAGATAAATTCTTTCACAGCAACAAAGTTTGGCTAGACAAAAAAATCACCATATTCAAGCCGAATGCTTCATCTAGAAGTGTATCGAAAGGTAATTACAGTGCTGATGTGGTCCAAAGTACCGCTGCCTTGCCCACCCTCCCCCCTCCAAAGATTCCGATTATTCAGTAAAGATGTAATGAAGATAATGTTTTTTCTCAAATTTCCTCCACCCCTTCCCCGCCTCCTCCTTACGAGGCATCTCGCCCCCCAATCGAAAAGCACTTCCGCCGTCCCTGGCTTGGACTATGATTCGCAATCCCTTTTTTAAGCATATAATTGACAGTTGAGTGTATTTTTCTGCATAGGAGGGCGTCACAGTAAGGCTTTCGAAGATAGCAGCACCCGCAGCTAGAGGAGAAAGACTGAGGAGCTGAGAGAGAGCACGTCGACCTCTGTCCTCACATTCGCCGCGCAAATGAGTCTCCGTTCTTCGGGAAGGGAAACTGAGGCCAAGCTGATCCATGAGGCACTGCATACAACCCCTAAACGTGCGGCGAAGATAACTCAAGCTTGGAAATCAGCGCAGGTGAATGTTGGTATTCAACCTTATTCGCCCGAAGAAGCGTTAGCTCTCATGATAGAGACTGACCTTTCCAAACAATCGTATCAAACGATTAGGATTCAAGCTAAGGAGAGAGGGTCGGATTTATATCCATCATATAAGCGAATAGCTGTTGCAAAAGCTAAGTGCTATCCACCCGAAGATACTGTTAGAGTAACAGAATCTAAAAGGGAAGTTCAACTACAAGCATTATTAGATCATACTGTCACTCGTATTTTCGAAATTCAAGGACATGTCGTAGCGTGTCTCGCACCAATTGTTAAAGAAAAAATGTTTTTAATAAGCAAGTGGGGTTTTGATGGCAGCAGTGGCCAATCGCGATACAAACAAAAAAGCAGTGATCAAAATTTGAGTGATTGTGACCTTTTAATGACGTGTGTAGTTCCCCTTCAGTTATACCTAAAGGAAAACGAAGATTCGAAGAGGATTATAGCATGGAAAAATCCTCGGCCTTCTTCGACGAGGTTTTGTAGGCCTCTAAAGCTGGAATTTGCGAAGGAAACGGAAGATAAGATACTTCACGAGAAGCAAGTCGTAGACAAACAAATTGAACGACTTGTTCCTTCAACCGTTGTAGTTCCCGGCTGTGGTTCCGTGCAAGTTCACCATCAAATGGTAATGTCTATGGTTGACGGTAAAATTTGCAATACTGTGACTGCTACTGCTTCCGCTCAAAGATGTTACCTTTGTGGAGCCCTTCCGAAAGAATTCAACGATATAGATGAGGTCTTAAAAAGGGTAGTGGACGAAAGTGCATTTGAGTATGGCCTTTCTACTCTTCATGCGTATATAAGGTTCTTAGAATGGTTGCTCCACGTAAGTTACCGACTTAAAACGCAATCGTGGCAAAAGAGGAAGGACACTCTCGAGGAGAGGAAGAAGGAGATTCAGAGTAAATTCAAGACCGAAATGGGTCTCCTCGTAGATGTTGTGAAGCAGGGATGTGGGACAACGAATGACGGAAATACAGCTCGTCGTTTCTTTGACCAGCCTGAAAAATCCGCTGCTATTACGGAAATCAGTGTGGAACTAATATCCAGATGTGCCATTATACTGAGAACACTATCATGTGGATATGCAGTTAATTCAAAGGCTTTCGAGCAATATGCCATCGATACAGCAAGAATTTATGTAGAAAAATATTCCTGGTTTCCGATGCCTGCATCAGTACATAAAATATTGCTTCGTGGCTCTGATGTGATTGCTGCCGCTTTGCTTCCAATTGGAATGCTGAGTGAAGAAGCGCAAGAGGCTCGGAATAAAGATTTTAGACGGTTTCGAGAAACCCGGTGCAGGAAAACGTCCCGGGAGGCAACCAACGAGGATCTGCTGCATATTATGTTGATCTCTTCAGATCCCCTAATATCCACGATTAGGAAATCTCCTCCCAAAAAGGAGGGGCGTTTGAAACCAGGTGTGATTGCCCTTCTGGAGGAGCCCTCATCTGAATGTGGATCCCGTTACACTGCTGATGAAAGTGCTGACGACGATTCTGACCTTGACTGAATAAGCCCACGAGCAATACACCTTTATGTTTGCATTCTGCATAGAATAGTTGTGTTGAGATTTTATTTTATAAATAAATAATGATATTTTGTGCTAAACCTTCATATTTTTCATGCATGAATCTTTGCCTAATCCTTAATTCAAGTCGACCATAAATTACGAATGATGCGCCCCAGCAGGTAGGCAACCGGTAGAAAAGAGCCTGCCTACCCATTATTTCTGGTGTTCCTACGCTACCGACAAAATAAGTACGAAATTACGTGAATACCATGTTTCACTGGTGTTGAAAGCAGATACCAATCTGAATTGGCTTTTCATATTAGCTATGAATACAATGTTTCACTTTCGTTGAGAGTAGATTCCAACCTAAATTTGCTTTTCTTCATCCCAGCTATCCAGCGTCAAGAGAAAAACGTGTAAAAAACGTTTAAAAAAGAATTAGTTTCTGGGAGGCAAAGGGCCGCACAGAATTGGTTCGGGGGCCGCATGCGGCCCGCGGGCCGCGGGTTGGGGACCCCTGGACTAGAGTATGTCATTTTCCTTAACCCCTTATTTTAACAAAGTGAAAATGGACAATCATTATTTGAGAGCGCGACCCAGATATATTTTTGTCTCTCATTTCAAAACTTTCAAATAAGCAACGCTATCATGGAAGCGTCTGTATCGTACAGATAATAAAATAAAAAATTCGATGGCGATGTTCCAAAGAAAAGGATCGCATCGGAAAATAGATAGGGCAATGTCTATTATTTTGCGCTGCTTCATTAATTCAAAAAGATAATGCGGCACAACGTGGACGTTTTCGGACTTAAGGCAAAAATTCCTTTTTGCGATAAATTTTAAGCCAGGAATGAGCGAATGACGCCAGTCTGTCATCTCCGTCTTCTTGAACGTGATTTTTAAAAAACTAAAACAAGTTAGGAAAGTGTACAGCGTATCACAAACGGGCGCGTTTCGTGCAATGGAGTATTTGAAAGAGATGATTTACCTGTACGTAAGCGAAATAGCGTTTTAAAGTTATTTTCTTCGTCATAAATAATCGGTTTTCTTCTTATTTAAAAATATTGCATGCACACATAAGGAAATTAAACGTATTTTTGTGAGATTGTTTATGTTAGCAACAATGAAGAAGTAACCATCTACTATAATAGTTTACAATGTCTGCGTGTCTGTCAGCAAGATGGCCGCCAGCGAAACACTATGAGAAATTACGACGAAAGCGTACTCTATGCTTATTACGAATTATTATTATTTGGTTCATTCCGAAAGAAACACTCCGACACAATACTTTTAATATACGAGAGGCGGAAGGATAGGTATTGCAATTAACGTAAATGATTTTTATTCTGAAAGTTAGCAAATATAACTAACTATTTTTGTATCTGACGTTACACCCATAAGCGTGATTTGAATATTTTCATTACGTGAGAGAGGAGAGGGAAATGAATTACATAGCAACCGAGTAAACAACATTCGTACGTTATTATTATTTTGAAAGAATGCTAATCAAAATGTATTTGATGCTCATAGTGAAAAAGAGTAGTTTATTAAACTGTTATTTCAATATTTACTTAGGATAATTAGTGACAGTGAAGAAACACTCGAATATTATGTATTGAAAAACTTCGATTATTCATGAAATACATCATATTGAAGTGAGTTAAACTACCATACTATATGAACCATTTCTTGAGAATAGATTGACTTCAATGTTTATAAACTTTGTATAAATAGTTTTATTTCTTTAACGAATTTGGAATTTTAACTTAATTATTCCGTTGATAAAGAAGACATTGTTTGCAATATTAGAGTTTAAAACTTTTAAGTTTAAGTTGAAAAAGTTAAATAGTACAAAAAAGCCAGCGGAGAACGATTATTCATACGTTTATTTCTTACATATATCAATTAAGAACAAGTATATGTGCTTATATTGTATATTCTTCTAATATTCTATTTTTAAAACGTATTAAATTAATTTTTTGTTCTTTTTTGAGATATTATAAAACGGATAACCAGTGTGCAAGAAGAAACACCACTGCAAAGACGTCGACGACAAAACAGAGAAGCACAAGCAAGACGTAGAGCTCGACAATCGAATGAGCAAATAGAAGCAAGGAGAACACAGGATCGTGAAAGAGCTTCCAACAGGAGAGACAATGAACGTTATGCTCAAATAATGGCAATTCAGACAGCTAATGAGAATGAGCAACAAACTATTGTTAGACCTGTATATCATATTGTTAATTCAATCCTTATGGGTATAAACGTGCTTTGAATGCTTTTAATACGAGAGGTGGGGGGAGAAGTGGAGGGGAGAGCGAGAGGGAGGGGAGAGAGGGAAGTAGAGGGGGGAGGGGGAAAGATGGGGAGGTGGAGAAATGAGGAGGGGGGAGGGAGAGAGAGGGTGTGAGAGGGAGAGAGGGTGTGAGAGGGGAGTAGAGGGAGGGAAAGAGAGGCAACCAGGCTCGCGACACTCAACGTTAAGAATGATCACGAGTAAACACTCCTCCGTCGCCTCGGTGCCTTTCGGGGTACTTTTCATTGGTCCTACGTTACTGGTCAACAACAACGTAAACAGTCCCTCCCCTTTCTCCCCTCCCCCTCTTTCCCCTCCCCTCTCTTCTCCTCCCGTCATGCGGACCGCTTTTTGTAGGTACCGGGAATTTTCCGTAAACCAAATGTAGTTTAATTTTTACATAAATTTGACCCCATGATCCTCCATTTTTTTTGTTCTGAGAATAATTTACCACCATCAAATGTTTGAGCGGGGATTATTCAAAGAAAAAAAGAAAATTAAGGAATTATAAGATCAAATTTATGAAAAAATGAAACCATTTGGATTAACTGAAAACTTCCTGCACCTTTATAAGGATGTGGGGAATTGGTAAACACTTCAGAAGAAAAAGAACATATATTCCTTTACAGATTTATTGACAATAAATTAAGGCAAATTTACAAAAAATAATTATAATAATAGCATTCACAATAATAATAACAATTGTATTTATTAGTCTTTCGATCTGTATAAACAGATATAAGACAAGTCACGGTTGACATAGTATAAACATGAATGGATATATCATAAAAGCTTCTCTATTTGCACATCATAAGCAGAAACAATAAATGCTAAACACTACTGGTATTATAAAAGTGCATACATTCAAAGGCAGGGTCGGCCTTTTAGCGTATAGAGCTGCTGCCTCCATATAGAACAATAAATGATTGGTCCATGGAGAGTAGGTTAGAATCCCCAACCAGCTTTACCCAAACATCAAATCGCCGATTTGAGTCGGAAGTGAGATATAAATATATAACCTGGATCATTTATAAAATATAAAGACATTTTCTGTCATTGTCCTCATAAAATTTAAACGTATTAGCAATAACCATTTTATAGCACTCTCTATCACATTCTTTTTTTAAATGTCTACATACTTGAATCTGTCTCATCAAAATATTCAAAATATTAAACTCCATTCGCTGGCATACAACTCCAAGCCATTACAGAACCACCCCCATACTTCACTGTGGCATGCAAATTTCAAACATTTCACTCAGTATTTCGTTTATTCCACACTATAACCATCACATTGGATCTAAAAATGTTGAACTTACTTTCGTTTGTAAAGATTATGTCGGACAACAATCGAAATGGACAATGTAAACGAATACTTTTGTGGCAATGAAATCATTAAAATTAATTAAATTTAGACGTAATTTATCAGAAACACACGATTATTGACGTTCTTTCCCATATTTATTGCATACTGTGAGTTTTACTTTCATACATTGTTGTAAATTGTATAGAACATGAATATACATTGTATACTGTAACGATTATGTCGGACAACAATCAAACAACGTATACGAATACTTTTGAGACAATGAAATCGTTTAATTAATTAAATTTAGACGTAATTTATCAGAAACATATGATTATTGGTGTTCTTTCAAATATTAGAGTTGCTAGATGAAAATTTCGAAAAAATACGTACATTTCTCGCAAAAAAAGTATTAATTTTGCTAAAAGAATGTTTGATATTTGTCAAAAAACTTACCTAACTCGAGTAACCAGCCTTTCGCGGCAATTGGAGACACAGCACTTCGTGCTAACCATACTTTCACTTCTAATTTTAAAATAAAACTGCTTCAACAAAACTTTTTAACATGTTAGACCTTCTCGAACGAGTAAAACTGCTTCCTCTGCTTCAACCGGCTTCAACTGATTTGAATCAACAAAGCCGCAACGTCAATGAACCACGTGACGTGACGTCAAAGTACCCCTATTGGCTCAGTATCTTTTGGGATACTTTTCATTGGCTCCTCAGACGGTCCTCACTCTGCAATGTAAGAGCCAGGACCCTGGAGGCAACTATTTTAAGTTTAACTAAAGATAGCCCAGCAACAACAGAATATTCACTAGAAATGTTGTATATGACAAAATATTTCATATGTAAAAGTGTGATATTAATTATTTTAAATGAAAATATTAATAATCTATCTATCTATAATTCATCCGTTGATATTTCAACGGGCATTACACTAGTCATAATATAATTTGTCGATTGATGTCAGAAGCCAAATAACAACCAGAAGCATGGTGACAGAATAAAAAATAAATAAATAAACAAGTCACTAGCAACACTGAATAACAAATAGATAAAACAAAAGAGCATATCACAGTGTACACATGTAACAGATTACATGATTGTTATTGGTTCAGTCAAAGTATTTAAGAGTCAATATATCCTTTCAATGTTATATTCTCTTGACTGTTGCGGCGCAAATTGAGAGGATATATTGACGAACCTTCGGTGCTTTGTTTTAATGGGTAGTTGTCTCCGGGCGCTACCGCGCCCTCCGCCTCGCCCGGAACCAAAGTATCCCTCCCCGTTGTCCAGTGATTGGGTTTGTAAATGTCGAGACCGGCCAATCAGTCATGGGTTAGCAACAGTTAAACGAGATATAATAAATGTAATATTGTTGAACTAGTGGTATTCATTAATATCCTGTAGTTCGGGGTAGTTCCGTTAATACGTAAGTACTAAATTCTCTAATTTACCAATTGTACAAGTTTTATTTGAAAAATATTTTGATATAAACAATACTTTACGAGATATGACGGAAAGCTAATTTTTTGTCACCAGTAAAGTGGTACCCCTGATTGGCTCACGTGATTCATTTTTGGGATTTTCTTATTATAAGTTCTTCTTATTGTAAGTTCTTATTGTAAGTTCTTAATATCAAATTTTATGAAAATCCTTTCTGTAGAAGCCGAGAACGAACACGCGGACGGACGGACGGACACCGACACTAGTAGACGCTCACGCTGGAAGCGAAACGCGCCATAAAAACGAGAAAAGCCACGCACCTTTTTCTTCTCAGGAGAAATTTCCCTAAAAACAGAAGACGGACACTCCTTTCTCGGACAAAAAACCAAGATTCGAGCTAAAAATTCCGTTAAATCTCGAATGGCTCCAAATTGGGAATAGAAAAAATCCCAATCGAGGCGTCGCGTGGATCCCTTCGCCCACCCCTTTCCCTCTCGGGCGCTTTTTTCGGAGCGAGCAAACCACCGCGGATTCGATTGAGGCAGGGCCTGCGCGGCCGAGGAAGCGCGCGCGGTGGCATTGAGGGGGAGCGCCCTCTTCGCCCCTCCTCACCCGCCTTACTCCTTGGGGGTCGACGCCCTCCCTTTCTGCGAGTGGACGCTCCCAAACCGAAATAATAAAAGCGTCGCCCCTTCCCTTTCTCTCTCCATCCCTCCTCCCCCTTCCCCGCCCCACCATCTCTCCCATCACCTCCCCTCCCTCCGTCTTTCCCCCTCTCTCCCTATTTTCCCCTCCATCTTACCCCCGACTATCTCTCCCCTCTCTCTCCCCCCCTTAGCGATGACAACGAACTGTCCGCATATTTTGTTTCTTTTGTGAGCAATATTTTCGATTCTTATACGACTCGAGTGGTCCAAACCATTCTTTCCAAGAGACCCTTTTAGCTAACCCTTATTAGAATATGTTTATTTCCCCTAAATTACGTTTTCCTAGGTTTCTGAAATTAGCTTTTACGCACTTTGACCCTTTCTCGAGGTTCTTCTTAGGCACATGCATTTTTTGCTTGATACGAAGACTTATAACCGAAATCGACGTTTTGTTCTACAACTATGTCAGATTTTGTTTTTCTTTCCCCGTATTTTAAAATCTAATTCTGCTTGCTTCATGTTTTAAATTTAAGCTATTTGCGTGCTTTCCGTTAAATATTATATTTTATCCCATCCTGTTGCCGTATTCTTGACGGATGGCGTTAGGCGTAAGAGGCTGATATTCGCCCTTGTGCCCTTGGTCGAAATGTATCGATTAATCGTTCGATCGCTCTCTATCGTGAGATATTCTCTTCCTTTTTTCTCGTCGGATGACTTTCCTATCGCGATTAACCCTCCAGCAGGCGCGCCACTAAAAATTACACCAGCGGGCGCGCGGCGCACGGAGTGCGCCAGCGTGTATTTTTGCATGTTTACGTGAGAAAACAATAAAATATACTTTTCAAATTAAAAATATACTTGATCATTAAAAATTGATAAAATATATAAAAATTGTGATTGATATTTTCATTAGTAGATTAATTTCTCATCAATTGTCACGAATTCTACTGGCGAATATACGTTTTTGCAGTTATTTCTAAACTGTTAAAATACCGACCGAATTGCAGCAAGTTTATCAGTTTTCATCTTATCAGGCCTGTCATTTCTGTCATCAAACCTCATACATCTGATTGTGAGAAGAAATAGAAATCGCTTGTAACTCATTGTTGCATGAGCGATTTCTAATCCTGTACCATCAGTGGCCCATATTTCCAAAACATTTGTATGAGACAATTTTTTTACACCTAACAAATATAAAAGTCCTAACAAAGCCAGTACTTCAGGTGTATTGGTCGTTTTTGCGTCTCTATCACGAATGTATTCCGTTTCCTATTATTTCGGAATCAAATAGTTTTTCGAAGTAGGCAACCTCAGTACATAATGTTTCTGAATCTTATACAGATGGAAATATTTTAATCAAATTTCCCGACTTTGTTTTCGCAAATTTACTTAGCACTGGTTTTTTTTGCCAACTGGTTTTTTGTCTTTACCGATAAAAAAATCTTGTTCATCGAAGTTAACATTATTAGAATCGCCTTCAGCATACTCTTGTTCACTTTCACTATCGTGGTCACTTTCCGTTATATGCTCAGCTTCGTTCTCATCATCCGAAAACGTCTATTTAATTTTCTGGAAGAGGATCTTCTAATAATTCCCTACTTTGTTTGTCAATGAGGTATTCTTTACGATCCCTAAAACACATAAAAATAAGTCAACGTACTTACATATATATGAAATAATAGAAATCCAATGAAGAAAAAATCACTCACATGAGCAGACGCGCGGCGCAACCCCTGCGCTGGAACTTGGATTCTCAGAAAAAAATCTCTTCTCAGAGACACTTCCGAAGGGAGGTAACACTTCTAATAGATATCAAAGAACACCTCTAATTGATTGTCAGGTATCTACTAAATACAAGTTTATTTCATCTGTCAGATCGTAACACCAATCTAACTTCCTTCAACGCACTCTCTACACCAGAACTTGGATGAAAAAAATAAAATAAACTCTTCTCAGGGACACTCTTGGACGGAGGTAACACTTCCAATAGATGGTCAGATATCTACTAAAAGTTTACACGGAATACTAGGAAGATTATTTGCTTTTACAGAGAGCAGCACCACTCTAACTTCCTGCATAAGAACTTGGATACTAAAAATAGACTAATCTCATCTCAGGGTCACTCCAGGACAGAGGAACCGCCTCCAATAGATGCGCAAATATCTACTAAAAGGTTACATGGAATACTGAAAAGATTATTTGATTTTTAAGATAGTAACACCAATATAACCTCCGCTGGCGCACGAAGTGCGCCAACGCGCCCGCTCGAGGGTTAAATAGCGTCTCCACCGATTTAATGTCCGATTCCCTTCAAATCTTAAATCGCTTCGACTTCGTCATGGCTCCAAGAGGATAGATAGATCACTTTATTTTCAAACGTTGGCAATCATGATCATTTTTAATATATCCCAAAGTAAACCAAAATCAAACGAAAAATTATTCTTTTTTGTATTTATACATGTAAATGTACACCCTGGTGGCTGTGTGCATGCCTGCTTCCTGCAATAAACCTCTTTTTTCCCTTCTCACGGCGTGTCCGACTCAACAGCTTTCGAAGTAAAAGGTTTTTTTGTTTCATGTAAACAAACTTTTTCCCTCCATTTCTCGCTATGTGGCAGAAAATAGTATTTAGTAGTGGCAACCATCAACACCAACAGCGGAAAGATTCGTAATTATAAGTAAAAATCGAATCGTCCACGTCATCATATTCTCCGAAAGCTTCATTTCTTAGCTCTCTTTTCCTTTATAATTGTCCGTCAGCTGAGTCCCTTTCCTTCCTCTTTTGACTTGTCTTCCGCCACATCTTTCGTCATGGAGGGAATTCCCAATCTGATTCGCCTTCCTCTTCATTATCGTAGCTATTATCATTCTCTTTTCTCATAAATTTCTTAATATTTCATCACATTTTACTCGATCAGTCTATTTTGTTAACAGAAAACCTTTAATATATTAATAACAGCACGACATTGACTACAAGAACAATTCTCTTCTCTGAAGTATAAAAATAATGCAAGAAAATTCAATTTACATTGAAAACTGCTACCGTGGCAATAAGAAATGCGTGCTTGAATGTATGCGGTTCCAATTATGTTTTTTATAACAAATATAGCTTATGTCAAATCTGAATCCGAAAAAAGAGCCATTTATAAGTTCCGTGAATGTGAGGTTTTCAACGAGCATTCTTATTTACTGCACTTTCAAAGAAATTCTAATCTAATTTGTTGTATTATATAATTTTAAATGTTATAGAAAATTCCATACTTGCTTTTTCGATTACCAAAAAACTTGTTTGCGTACATATCCATAAAAATCATCTGGAAAACCTCCACAACAACTTTTATGACATATCTAAATACAACATTCTTAAACTGTACATTAATATATAAACTTATTAAGTTACATAAGTATTAATATAGTATTATTTTCAGTTGACAAAGGTTTGATTCATGCTATTTTTATATAAATGCGTTTTCATCATTTTTCGACATATTTAGGGTCGCACGACAGTTGAAGCAGAAGAAAATTAAATTTGGAAAATGAAATAATAGGAACGAATAGTACGATCCTATATATTATAAAACAGACATTTTTTGTTTTTTAATGTTATTTTTGTTTAGTAAACATATAGCTTAGTGCTTTATGTTTTGTGTTTTGCAACCTCGTTCAATTCAAAACTGTTTCGGATTCAGTCGATCCTCGTGACCGCCCAAATCTAATTACATGATATTGCAAAGAAAAATTTCATCGCTCAACAATCAAATCAGAAAATAATCAAGGAGGTATGCCTTGTACGTAATGGGATATGTAAAGTACGCTCACTCTGATATTGATAATAGTAAATTTAGCGGTATCCTACCCTCTCCTATGATTCTAAATTAACATAGTTCGAATTAGAACATAAAAATTAAGAAATGTTCATAAAAAAGGATAAACGAAAAATTTCGTTTAAACTCGTTCATATTCCCTAAAGAAATAAGTTTTATGCCAAAAACGACTTACTCTAAGTAAAAGGGCAAACCTTTTTTATAATAACTAATATACATATAAGTTAGGTGAACAAAATGTAAAAATAATACTACTTTCGAGAAAACAAAAAACACATAGTTAAGTTTTAAAAAAATAGCTTAATAGAACCGCTAGTTTTATTAAGCCCATATAAGTAAGCTGTTATGCAAGTTAAACAATTGTGAATTTATAAAAACTAATGTATCTAACGAGTAACGGAAAAATTATAATTTTTTGGATAATAACAGTTTAACTCCATATCAAATAAGATTGGCAAGATGAACATTTAATCCAAAGGTGCGCCCGTGACAGTAATGTAGTAAAAATACACTTTGTTTTAATTTAATGATAGTTTCCTTTTTACCTCATTAAAGCGTTTTTTTTACCTAGAGCGTTTTCGTTCGTAAAATATGTAAACCATATCACACACTCCAAGTTCAAAAAAAAATGAAAACGAGACCTTTGAAAGATTAGTTTGTATCAAATTATATCGCATTATCGTTGATTGTATTTCTCAGAAAATTTCATTCACGCGTGTATTTTTTTGTAATTTGACATTTTAAATTTGAAAAAAATTAGAAATTCGAAATGACTGTTTTTAAAAATGTAATTTGAAAAATTAATGCGTTACTCAGAAAACTAGAGTGTAAAAATATCACGATTATAAATTATAAAAAATTATCGAATTATAAATCTTATCCGCGGACAAAACACAGTTTGTCACATGAAAAATGTGACAGAATTTCTGTATATCTCCGACTCTAGACTTGAATGGGTAACCAAGCATTACACCTTTTTAAAAATTTCAGCAAGGTTTCCTCTTTCCTTCTATGAAAAAGTCGCACTCGACAAAATAATCAACATATTTCAGGAATAAAATGTTATACAATTTTAGGCCAATGGCTAAAAATATGAAAATCTTATGTCTTGAAGTTTAGCACACAATGAAACTAATGTAAAGCCATTTTCTTTCTGGTGACTATCCACTTTACTTCAACGACAATTCTATTAAAAGTGAGTGCCAATTCTGGTCTTTTCCAATTTGGTAAACGAAGGCTTTCGGATGTGGAATGGAACACGAATGGAGAACATGTGAAAAACATAACTACAGATTTTCACGTTTTCGAGAGGGAGAAAAGGAGAAATAATCCGTCAATAGTTAGAGCATGTAGTATGTCTCCTGGCGGATTACATCGACAGGGCGTTTTATGATTAAGTCTCTACGCTCTTACTTGCGATTTTTTTTCTAACGAGGATGTGTGGAAGAATAGGCGCACAAGTACAACACAAAAACCGGTTAAAATGAGGCAGAAGATACATAATGTGTTTTAGCGAGTGCCATCAGACTCTCTGGGGAGAGCCGATTTTGTGGTTTGTTTAAGGAAATTTGCTTAGAATGTAGGTGAGCATGTGGAAGCGTGAGGTTTATCATATCAAATATCATAAAATAAAATAACATACGCAAAAGTCAATATATTATGTTTTTTACATGGTAGTTATAAGCAATGACATTAGGGACATAAGCAGCAGATCCGACATACTGTCTCGCAAAGACCGTTATGTACTGACAAGAGCCTACGGATGACAGTGAAAGTCAGAATATTCAATGCAATTTAGAAAAGTACTGTTAGTTGAAAACCATATCGCAATATAAGAGATAATACGCATTGTAAGGTGCTATAAAATGATCTGCGTTTCGAAGATGTTAAAAGTTGTTGTGATAATTGGAGTATTCACCAAAAGGGAAGGGAAATTGTCAAGCGAGCCACGAAAGAAACATTTTCCCTTTCCATTCTTCCAAATAATGTTAAAAGATCTAAGAAAGTGCAGTTTCAATTAAATTAAACGCCTATTGGCCGCTCTAAATGTCTACGCCTTTAACCGACCCTATATATTACATATGTGTATGTGCGTGCGCACATATGCACACAAACACATTAAAAAGGAATCTGAAAAAGGCTCATTCGCAATGGATCGGATAGGTGAACAGCAATGTTACTGAGATACACCGTTCCATAATATTAAGAAGTTGAAATACCGTCCTTGAGCTGTAAGAGAAACAAGTTTACGTCAAAGTCCCACGCGCGTATCTCATTATGTCCGACGGCAATTGTTTTCGTTCCTCCGCAAAGGGCGTCTATGACGCAAAAGAACCGTCAAAAGGAAAGTAATCAAGCGAAACTTTCTGATTAGATCGTTGATAAATGAAGAGAAAGGCAATGGCGCAACAGATGTCTCCCTTTTATGAAACAGAACTCATTCTTTTACCTGAAACATCGATTGTCCATTTATCTTGTCCGTGAGAGAATGGTTTCGTTTTCCTATTGTTTGCGATGTTATAAGGTTTTCTCATTTTTTTATCATCTTACGCGATACATTTATCAAACGGTGAAATTTATCAGAGATTATTATCTTTCGTCAATTTTCTCCTTAGGTAACCACGAACCTCGCCATAGTGTACGTCGCCAAGCAATCTCTCCTCCAATTCATCCATTATCAGTGTTTCACCTCCTCCGTAGGTACTCATCCTTCCGAACGCACGAGTCACTTCTTTCATATCCTTCCTCTTACTAATTCGATATGGCCCGCGAGTGGTCACATGCCCAGTACTTTTAAGGTTCCTATTTGCTTATTTTATCTTCGGTTCGGAAATCTTCACTGATTCAGAATTTACTGGAATAGATTTTTCTCCTTCCTCTCAACCTCCTTTAGAAAAGAGATGTTTGCTTTGATTTATGACAAACAGGTATTAGAGAATGTACGATGACTGATCCAAAAGTCCTCAGACTGCAACGGTAAAACGGAAAAGGGTGAACCTACCTCCTAATGTTTGCTATCACCTTCGAAGTAGTTTCCTTGAGCATGTCTACACTGGTTCCAGCGATCTTTCCACCTCCTGAAGCAAGCCGCGAAATCTTCTTTTAGGATGGCGTTCAGTTCTCGAGTCGTATTTTCTTTAACTGAATTGATAGCTTCAAATCTTGTTCCTTTAAGAGGAATATTCAAATTTGGTAACAGGAAGAAGTCACAGGTTGCCATATCTTAAGAATCTGGTTGGTGTGGAACGGTCGTAATACCGTGCTTAGCGAGAAACTGCTGGACAGACAAGGCAGAATGAGCCAGGGAGTTGTCATGGTGGAGAAGACTATTTCCATTTCGCCACTTCTCCGAACATTTTCTTCTTACGAAATCTCGAGAATGCTTCAGCAGCTCAAAGTAGAGACCACAGTAGGAGAATAAGATGATAGGTCGGAGATAATCTCCCCCTGCCACACACCAATTGGGTATTTATTCATATTCAGATGTAAAGTTGCTGATTGACACTTTGTCTTTTGCTATCTCTCTAATCGTGAGACGTCGATCAGCTCGAAATTTTTCTCGAACTATAAACGCCATATCGTTCGTACGCGATGTGGATGGTCGAACGGATCGCGGATCGTCTTTGGCGCCTTCTCGGCCACCCACAAAAACACTGCTGCTCGACACAAACATTCATCAGCAAACGCTGTAATAAGCATTACGTAAGTCTCCGCACCTGTGTTACCAGGTTTCACACAAAATTAAATGTCCACACGTTGCTCCTCTAAAGTTGACACGGTGAAACGCAACTTCAACACTAAACACAAGTAGACAAAAGCAATGCCAATAGACGTCTGTGTCACTACAGGAGAGTACCAAAAATTGAGCACTATGAGGATGATTCATACATAATAGAGCTATAGTTTCATAAGACCGAAAAAGGAGTGAGGCTAGGAGATACCATGTCTTCTAAATTATTCACAGTAGCTCTAGAGGAAGTATTCAAAAGGCTAGGCTGCGAAGAAAAAGGCATAAAGGTAAATGGAGAAAATACTGCCAGAAGAAATGATCAGCGTTGGACGTCCAGTGTCATCGAATGGATCCCAAGAAACATCAAGAGACCGAAAGACAGATGGGGTAGAGAGTATGTTAAGTTGTTGGGGCGAACTTGGATGAGGGAGGCAGATGATAAGGAAAACTGGAGAAGTCTGAAGTCTCGGGGAGGCCTTCATCCTTTAGTGGATAAACAAGGCTGATGATATCTCTCTATATTATAATCTTCTAAAGTCGTAACTAAGTGACGCGTGATCGGAAAATGACCGGTGTGCGCAGGCGCGTAGTTTCAGGACTCTCTCCCCGCCTAACGAGTGATCGGAAAATGACCGTTGTGTGCATGTGCAGTTATCCCAGCTCTGCCAGGCGAGGGGCAGCCGACAACGGTCACTGTGACGTGGTTGTAGTAGATAAAAAGGAATGGAATAGATTAAAAAATCGAGAAAACAATAAAAGGTACAGGGCCAAATGGAAGGCTAGTAGTGAATGTAATTTAACAAAGCTTGAACACGTTGTCGATAATGATGTAGATAATCGAGAAATTAGTGTAAATACAAACGAGAATTGACAGTTGCTTAAATGTCGTTACGATACTCCGAATCTCTTTAAATACTCGAGATAATCATGAGTTACCTTTTACTCTTAACAGAAAACAATTCCCCGTACGGTTAGCCTTTGCTATGACAATTAATAAATCTCAAGGCCAAACATTAACCGAGTGGGCATTCACATCCATCAGAGTAAGCCAATATTTGGTCACGGTCAGCAATACATGGCCTTCTCTCTGTGTCGATCCATGGCCAGTCTCAAAATCAAAATTACAGGAGCTAAAAACGACAGGGAAACTCCCACGATTCAAAATATTGTGTACGATGAAGTATTAAGAAATCAATAGATAGTAGGGATGTACCGAATATTCGAAAACTATTCGGTATTCGGCCATTTTCCACTATTCGGAATTCGGTAGTATTCGGAATATGACAAATGGATATTCGGTTCGGTATTCGAATTCGGTTAAACTTTACCAAATATCAAATCGAATGATGAGCAGCAAAAATTGAAAATGAAATCATAAAATTAGAAAACTTCTAAAAATATTCAACTTTAATTACGATACAGACTGAAAAACACAAAATATTAAAAATGAGAAAAAATAAAAAAACTATAAGACTGATTCTAGAATATATGGGAAAGGGAGGTAAATTTGATAAAGAGCCAAAGCTTGAAAGCGAAATAAAATTCTAAGAACCAACACTCAAACACGAGTATTTATTACTGAAGTGAAATGTTTTCCATCACATAGTAACCACACATAATAATGATCACACAAAAATTAAAATTAAATATTTTTTCTATAATTAGGACACAATAAGGCACAGTAAAGTTTCTAATTACCAAACACCGAAGGTTCTTTGTGGTATTGATTTAATAGGTATTTTATAAACTTCCAATACTAATGATTTTACTGGAATCAATTTTACAAGTAGGTTTCTTTTATGTGAGTATTCGGTGGTTGAATATTCGATATTCAGCAATACCAGTATTCGGTTATTTATTCGGTATTTTTTATTCGGCTGTAACAGAATTCGGTTACTTATTCGTTATTCGGCAATTTTGATTGTACACACTTGAGCAGAACCTCTTCGCGAACCTCAACGCGAACATAGTGTGGACGCCCCGAACATTAAGGCGAACATTTTGTGTTCGGCACGAGGTACGTGGCGTCCCACCAGTTGTCGGTATTTTGGCGTCACATCAAAGGGATGTTCGCGACGAGGTTCTTCAAGTTTGGACGTTTCCACGAACATTGTCTCTCACTCCAGCGAAACACTTCCATAATTCACTCAACTCCTCAGTCTGGTTGTTCTCGCCACAGAGTGAATATGGAGTGGACACAGGATAAAACTTTACAGTATATAGGTATAAAGAGTTGTTGTGGGATCCGCGGCATGCTTTGCATTTCAATAAAATAAAAAAGTTTGATGCGTGGATGGAGATAGCATCGGAGGTGGAAATAAGTGTTGACGAGTGCAAAAAGAAGATGAATTCTTTACTTGCAGCCTTACGAAGGGAGAACAGCAAACGAACATGACCTTGTTCGCCAGAGTGGGCCCCTACAAACTTTCAGCGAACATCAACCCGAACATGACTTGTTCGCAACGAGGCTCGCGACGAGGTTCTGCTCAAATGTGTACCCGGCTTAATAGAGAGTTATATTTTCACCTCAGTGATGGAGGAGGAAGGGCAGCGAGGTCCCGAGGGATTGGCCCATATATACAAGTACGATGAAAAACAGTAATAATTTTATAACTTAAATAATGATGACTTTAGTACGTTGGCGTAGATAACATTTACATCAATACCCTGCAAGCCCCCAGAAGCGTTTGGCAGGGGGTGTCACAACCCCAAGTGAACTCTAATTCCTCTGTTGGACTGTCTTATCGCGTCTGGGAAAAAGGATCTTTAGTATTTCTCTGTTCTACCGTTTGTTTCGACATATTTTCTCCTGCACTCTGATCTAACATTACGTTCACTAACACTGATTGGCGGAGTAATAGTAATATATTGTGCAATCCGCTCACAATGGACGAAGGGAGCGCGCGAAGCACGCCGCCGCGGCGGCGCGCCGGGGGGTCTGGGGGCGAAGCCCCCATCGGGGTTGGCGAGCGCAGCGAGCAGGGGCGGAGCCCCTTGTATATATATATATATATATATATATATATATATATATAAAATCAGGATCCTTTTCGGTAAGGTAAATCGTGTGGGACCTAATTAGCGCTCCTGAGATGGTATTTTTCAAAAAACGGTGAAAGAAATAAGCAGGTACATTTTTTTACATTTACATAAATACCCTGCAAGCCGTCAGAAACATTTGGCAGGGAGACAGTATTTTTTATTCTACATAAGCTTTTGAAAAAGTTGAAATGTTACGGGCAGCTCGTATTGTTCTAGGAAAAAACGAGCCTTGAAATATGTTATCATAACGAGGGTTTTTAGGAAGTTGTATTCTGTATAAGAGATTTATAAAATATTATTTGATTTGGTCCCCAAATATAATCCGGAATCGATGTATTAGTGCACACACCGTAACCAAATTCATATCTGTCTTAACATAACTACATTACCGTGATTTTTCCTCGTCGTATTATTTCTGGTCCGGATACGAAATGAAGACGACCACTGGAAAGACCCTGAATACGAACGAAGGGTCCTCATTCTCCCGTGGCCAGGTCATTCCTAAAGAAAGGGGTGCCATAGAATACGATGACGTAGCGTTCCTCGCCCTCGATCTCTCTCTCACTCTTCCTACTGTAGACAGAGGCTCACGTGGAAACAACAGACGTCGGGATCGGCCTAGGATTCAGGCACCCTCTCCCAAAGAGAGAGAGAGAATGGGAAAGAGAGAGAGAGAATGGGAAAGAGAGAGAGTGGAACGCAGGATCCCTTTTCCATCTGGTAGCGACGTCATGCTTTATCACGGGTGACTCCTGCGACCGCTGCACTGTAGCTCGGCGCGTAGAATGATTTCGAAGTAAGTAATCGTAGCAAACCATTACTGGGTCGAGGAGCATAACGAGCTGGATTGTAATGATCGATAAAGAAAATTCACGAGAAGGGGAGAAAACAAAAACAAAGGAAGAACTCGAATTATTACGTGTTCAGTTATTTTAACTTTATCTGTCAATTTTTGTTGAAGATTTAAAGGAACTCTGATGAAAAGATTTTCTTTTTGAATAGGTGGCGGAGAAGAATGTTGTTTCACAATCGATCACGATACAGAGGGCTGGAATTTAACATCTCGATGCAGAACGCCATTGTTTTGAATCTTACCACCGACAGAGACAACTAGGTACGAAGGGATTCGGCCCGAAAAGCTTTCAAATTTGTGTTGATTTTCGTGTATTTCTGTTTATCGTGTGTCTTCAGCACCCTTAGCGGCCCTCCAGTTTTGCAAGTGTCGATTGGGCTTCCTCTAACATTTTGTTGCCACCTTTATAAATACCTTTCCTCTTCCAGAAGTATATATATACACTTCTGAAAGATGAAAGGTAAAAAAATGGGTATTGAGGACAACTAGGTGTTGAAGGAAACCCAGTGAGCACTTATCAGGAGAGCCGCCGGGGTGTCAAATAAGGACGTAATTTTCAGAAAGCATCAAACCATCTTTCCTACATTTACTGCCACCGATTCCACAGTAATCGTGCACTGGTTTCCTTAACCCGATCCTTATCCAATAAGAGAGAGAGAGAGAGAGAGAGAAAGAAAATTATAAATGTAATGTATATTGGGAATAGATTATAATTATTCATATCTAACAATCTAATCTAATAATTATTGGAGAAGGATGGAACAAGCCAATTTTTTCGTTCGCCCCGCTTTCGATGCGTTCTTGGAAAATACAGGCCATGACGGAGGGATTGGTCGGGCGGAGCACGCAGGATGTCCACTACAAAAGGTCCTCCCCCTCTGCTGTCACCCCCTCTCTCCCCCCTTCCCCCTCTCTGTCTCCTCTCACAATGCCTGGCGAAACAAGTCTCGAGGACGAGAGTCAGAGAGAGGGGACTTCGTAGAAGAGTAAAAAAGAAATATATAAAATAGAACTGCTTACGGCGTCCGCCACTGTTAATAAACTCGTAGTGATACTGCAAAAATAAAACCAGCCGCTGATTCAGTACGAACACATAACTGCGGTCATATAGGAAAAGAAGAATTTTTTTAGAGTAACACAATTTACTAATGGAATTGGAGCTTGGATAATCCCGCCAGTTGATTTTTTTGTGGAAACCAATATTTGTCAACAATAATTTTGTTGTAATTTCATTAAATTGCTACTTAAAATAAACGACTAGTGTAATCTAACAAATACGTCTTACTCTACGAAAAAATGAAAATCACTTATAAAGAATACTTTTTCACTTAACTTTTCTTATATTTTTATTTCCTAACATATCAATTTCACCGAATCCAGCTTAATTTCTTGTGTAATTATGCCTTGCTGAAATGTTTACTTTTATGTCTTGTAAGCAATAAACCCGTGAAAAGGAAACGTATATTTGTCCATGATTGAAAACTTGCTCTGGTAAATGTACACCAGATGCGTGGGCCTATTTGCGTTAATAAACATTTAAAATGTAGAATATAATCATTTTACTTACAAAAAAGGTAAGATTCCGGTATTCAATAGACGAAAGAAGGTTCAATTGATTTGGTCAATCGCTTCCCACTGTAGTTCCCTGATTAATTATCAGCAACTATTTACGTAATCTATAAATTGTATTAAATCAGCACTTTAAAAATATCCTCGGTTTTTTCCTAATTCCCATTTATAGCAACCTGCACAGTGAAAGTTCAACCCACGTGTTTTTTGCAAATCCGAAGGACCTAAACATCGACGCCGAATCAAGTAATGACTAACTTTAAGACCGCGTTATTGGGCGTTTTACCCTTTTGTGGAAGGGAAGAGCGAATATCCATAGAATACGAAAAGGTGTGAAGAATTGAGTTTGGAATGCGGCCCGCGGATTTGGTACGCCTTAATGCGGCCCGCGGATTCGGCGGAGAGCCATCATGCGACTCGTATGCCGATGCGAGTTTTAGACCCCTGACACAATTAGATGAATGAAGGAAAAAAATGTTGCACCGTGAAAAATCGAAAATTACGCGAAAACTTATGGGAAAATAATTGTTGAATTAAGCACCCCGTCAAACCAAATATTTTTATCGTCCTAAAGCCTATGTTACCCGCAGGGTAAAATTATATGCCCATGCCAAGTTTCGTGATGATATCTTCAAAGGTGTGGATTTGTATAGCGGACAAGCAAAATATGAATTTCACTTTTATATATAAACTAGCTGGAGTGCCCGTTGAATTTCAACGGATTTAGTGAATCTAAAACTTCGACCGTGTAACAAGAACGCATCGCAAGAATAAAGCAAAAATGAATAAAACCGCTCCGCATTTTCCTATTTAGATGAATGAAGGAAGAAAATCTAAACTCCCTCCCCCTCCCTCCCCTCTCTCCTTCTCCCTCCCTCCCCCTCCCTCTCTCCTCCCCTTCCCTCTCCCTCTCTCCATCTCCACCCTCCGTTACCATCCATCTCTCTCCCTCCCTATCTCGTATTAAAAGCATTCAAAGCGAACAAACTTACAAACATTCTCCTTTATATGTTAGATTAGAAGACAATTCAATTAAAAACAACAAATATTTGGTTTCCATGTAAACAAATTAAAATCCTACACAGAAATTGACTTACGACATTACGTTAAAATTTTTCCCATATAAATGCATTGAACTCTCAATTTCGGCGACAATGGGAGTTGTCATGGTAGCTTATAATGATTATTTTAATTAAATTGATAAAATCACATATTTTATTGATTCTAAATGCATTTTTATGCTAATACGATCAGGATTCGGATTCTGTCTACAATAAAAATAAACTTTGTTCTTTTCTTCGTAGAACCATTCAAGTATCAAGTTCATACCATGTTTCTAAGTAATTTTAAAATTCAAATGAAAAATAAGCTGCACTCGTCCCTATGTTATTCAGATGGAGAAAATAAAAAAAGGAAAATATTTCTGTCTGTCTGTCTGTGTGGGATGGTTGTCGGGGTTCCCGGGTACCCTATGTTACTCGTAGAGTCATATGAAGTCACTCTGCAAAGTTTGGTCCCGATAGCTCAAAGGGCGTGGGAATGTATAAGGAACAGACATTCAATTTTATATATATCTATATAAAAAATTGTAACCTCTGTCTGTACATTTGTTTTTTTGCCAGGGTTTTACTTTTTTGTGTGTTTTGGATCATAAGAAGACGTTTGAACCAGTTTGCACAATTGTTGTCTACCTGTCTATTTGTTTGTTACCGCATCACGCAAAAACGGCTGGTCGAATTTTTATGAAACTTGCAGCGTATCTTTAGAATGGTCCAGCTTAAAATATAGGCTATGTGGTGTATCTCAAAAAAAATTTTAAGTGGGGGTTTTGGGAGCATCGATTTGCTTTTTCGACGATAACTCTCGAGTAAATTAACTTAGGAAGTTCAAATTTGATATTTGTCACTTTCAATACCAGTATAAGATCAAGTTTGTAGATGAGCAAAATCAGACCAAGGGGAGGAAGGGTTGTGGGGTGGGGGGGGGGACACCCGTAAGAGAAATCATAAATAAACGCGTTACAAAATATGAACTACAACAAATGATAAACAAATTTCCAAAATTATAATTGAAGTTTTTTTTCTTTTCTGTACGCAACCTAACTACAAATATATGTTTGTGGGTTACCATGTTTTTGCCTCACACGCCGCAATTATTGTAATTGCTGAGCTATCCTGAAAATTATGCAATATTGATTCAAGACATCATTTACATTTCCATTTAGCATTTCTGTATTTAATACCTATCTCCTATATATTTATAAAAGTTTGTTTGTTTATTTGTGCACCCATACATTTCTACACCGTTAAAATTAGAGTAATCAAACTTTCAACAGATACTTTCTTCACAAATAGAAATACCGTAGGCTGCTTTTTATTCCCAAATGTTTTATATTAATTGTACAAAAAGCAAAATAACTTGGTATGCTAATGGCAGCCCATTTTCTGTCGGCTCCTTTATGCACGTCCACAATCAACCGATTCCAACCAAATTCGGCAGGATAGTAGGGGGCACTAAGCAGAAGGTCGACGCGGACATACAAACACTAATGTTTGTATGTCCGCTTCATTCAAGATGGCGGTCGATTAAAACATTAAACTACGCGTATTTTCCCAAGTCCTACTATTGATTTGAATCAAATTTGGTACGACTGTGGAGGGCTCCCAGAAATAATACATACGTGGTTTTTGTTTCTCTCTGCCCGTTTTATTCAAAACGGCGGCCGAGTGAATTCTTAAATACCATGAATCATCTAGAATTCCGATCGGATTTGAACCAAATTTCCCCGGGCAACGCCGGGAATTTCTACTAGTAGATAATAATAATAAATAATATTACTTTTTTATATAGATAAGATTACTTCGTTTTTTGGTTTACATAAAGAAGCTCTTAGAAGAATAGGGGAAAAGCGAATGCTTATACAGACTATACCATGCTATCTATACATATCTATAAAGTAAGGTGTTTGTATGTATGTATGTATGTATGTTCTGCTAAGGCTCAGAAACTACAACACGCAGAAAAAAGAGGAAGGTGTCATATTAACCGTTATCATGTGTACGGTGGTGTAGTAAGGTTTTTAAACCGATTCGGTGTACTATTTAATTATAATAAAATATTTTCGTTTATATGGGATTTCCATTTAAAATTTTTTCGTAAATTTCTCGAATTTTTAACTCCTTACATATATATCGCAGACTTTTTTGTAGTAAATTATCTCCTCTTTTGGAATAATTTTTTAAAAGAGGGGCTTACAGATCAAATAAGACGAATTGAAGGGAAAATCTTATTTTCATTATTGCTCAGCATTTGGATATACTTAGCAACCGATGTAAACAAATTACGTTTGAACTATAAACATGTCGTAAACGTAGAATAGTTGATGAAATACTCATTTAATATCTTCTGATTTGATTGTATGTTTTTCTTTCATTATCTATGGTCTTCTATACACAGGTTAATTCTGCGAATAAACATTAGTGAACTGTTTCTTTTTCTGTAATCGTGTCATTCGCATTATAGGTATGTTTGGATATAAGTTAAATTGTTTTTATATGCCTTTTGTCTTATTTTATTTCATATTTTGTTTAAGTGAACATTACTGAAGATATATGATTAAATTACTACGTTAAAGTTTTTGTGTTTTGTTTTATCAGTTTATCAATAAAAACTGAATTGAGCATTTCATGCTAACATGCAAGTTTTTTCCCATGCTCATCCATTTTGCGTTTCAATGATAATTAGATACTTTTTTGTAATATATAATATCGTTTTGAATTAAAAGAGAGTTTTATCAATTGGAAATAAGGTTCACTCTTGAGTAATTGTTATTTTAATACGAGAACTAAATTAGATTAACATTTTGAACACGTAACGCAGTGAATTTCGAAAGATTTTATTTGAATAATACTTTGGTTGAACTTTATTATGTCTTCTGAACTAAAATTAAGAATTCGTGTCTGCGGTTCCATGGGTAAAATGTAAACACTACCGATACACTCACGTAATTAATTACGTTAGAAAAGTAAAACATTTTACTACATTATTCAAAATCGATTCGTTCGAATATCTCAATCTATTATTCAATTAATTACGATGGAAAACACAATTAAGATCAATAATTTTATATCTATTTAGAGTAATAATAGGTATTCTTATTTAGGTTCTCCTGTTATTATGTTGACATACAAACTCATATTCCGCGTAATCAATATTTACTCATCACTACGACACGCTATTTTGTGATTGTTGGTTGTTTATTTAGCAACTGAATAGAAAGCGTCAGTCGCCATCGTCAGATACATTGAGCTTTAGGAGATTATTCGTTGGTTGGTTTTGGTTAGTTTGTTGTTTTCATTTGCTTTCGTTTCGTGTCCATTTTTTGTGTTCTTTGTTTGTTTTCGTTCTTAGTTGTTCATTTTGTAGTCTATGTTTATATTCTTTGGTTGTGCTCTTGATTTTTGTTCCTTGATTACCTATTTGTCGGTTTACACCTTTTATGCCGGTTATTGGTTAGAGTTTAATTCATTTCTTTTTTCTTGGTGGTTTTTACATTGAACTTATATTCTTTGGTTGTACTCTTAATTTATGTTCCACGATTATTTATTTGTCGGTTTACATCCTTTTCTACCGGGTATTGGTAAGCGTTTAATTCATTTCTTTTTTCATGGTGGTTTTTGTAGTTTTCGTATTGGTTCGTTTCGTGTTCTTTCCACTTTATTTCAAGACTCCTAATGTAGTTTACAGAAAGGAGAGGAGAAGTTTTAGTATGTATCATTTTCTCAAGCTGTCTTCTAAGCGGGAAAAAGTATAACTATTTGCAGTCCGAAATGCACCCGGGCGAAGCCGGGTACGAAAAGCTAGTCTCCTATAATAAAAGGTAATGGCAGTTATAGTTAGTTTGATTGTTTGTAATTCTTTTTGAAGCTTAATATCTCGGTTACGAATGGACCGAACTTGATGAAATTTTCAGGATAGCATTATGATATAATAACAAAACGTATTTAAGCATCCCCGTCCGTCTGTCTGTCCGTCCGTTAACACTATTTCAGGAGAACGATAAGAGCTAGAATGATGAAATTTGGTACGTAGGTGCATTTTAATAAAAGGACGGAAAAAAATGAATTTCATCATTTTTCGTCGGTCTATCTGTCTGTGACGGCGTTTTTAAGAAATTGGCAATATCTCTGAACAGGCTTCAGATAGAGAATTGAAATTTGGTAGGCAGGTGGGGTTTATTAGGATTCTAATAAATTGTTAGTTTGATGCATGTTTGTTTGTCCGTCTGTCCGTGAGTGTACTAAAACCTTAGAACCACATTTATTTACATATTTCACTAAACGTATAAGCGTTGCCTTGCCTACCAATTCCACTGTTAGACCTCTATATCATATTGTTAATTCAATCCTTATTGGTATAAACGTGCTTTGAATGCTTTTAACACGAGAGATAGGGGTGGGAGAGGGAGGAGGAGAGAGGGAAGTAGAGGAGGAGGGGGAAAGAGGGGGAGGGAGAGAGAGGGGGGAGGGAGAGAGAGTGTGTGAGAGGGAGAGGGAGTGTGAGAGGGAGAGAGGGTGTGAGAGGGAGTGAGAGGAGGAGAGGTAGGGAAAGAGAGGCAACTATTTTAAGTTTAACTATAGATAGCCCGTCAACAACAGAATATTCACTAGAAATGTTGTATATGACAAAATATTTCATATGTAAAAGTTATTATTTTAAATGAAAATAATAATAATCTATCTATCTATCTATAATTCTTCCGTTGATATTTCAACGGGCATTACACTAGTACCTTCCGTGTTCTCCTCCATTGGTATATCTGTAAATATTTCAAGAGGTTATCTGAAAAATTACCTAGTGTTGCAGCAGTTACTGCGAAATTCTTTATCCGGAAAAAAGATTTGATTTGCAATCTGCGCGAAAGTAATTAAAAGAGCCGTAGGTTGCCGACCCGTGCATTAAAAAAACCACGTCGGACAACTGATCCTAAACTAACAATATCTACAATCCATACGTTTCGTAGCTAGATCCGTAAAACAGTCTTACGACTCAGAGTAAAGCTTTAGCTGATCATTGAAGAAATTACATACGGAATCGACAGAGTATCGCCGATTAAACCCCAAATTATAGCTTCTAAAGAAACGCAAGTCGAGTATTAATCTTAGAAGGTATTTTAAAAAAACCAAAGCTCCCTCCAAAAAAGATCACGAAGATAAAATACGTGTCATATTAGGTTATCGAACAGCGTTATCAAGTTAAAGATTCTCTCTAGGACTATCGGGGATCATAATATGATATTCATTCCTACAAGCGAGGGTTGTTAGAAACGTTTTCGTGCATTGCACGGAATTCCACTCATGTAATTGGTAATTTTCACCGAAATATGTGGAAGTAGTTGAGCGATTTCTCTATTTTCAGCGGGAGTGCTCGATCCCCGTCCGGCCGAGTCGTCTTCCCCTGTCACTCCAATATCACCTACTCCTCTATCCCTCCTTACATATTCCCTTCCTCTAAAACCTCTTCCCCTATCCCCCTCCCCTCTCGCCCTCTTCTATACCGGAAAGGGACAGTTCGGCACGACCGATTCGGCGACGGGACCATTCGGCGATGGGATTATTCAGCACCGGACAGTTCGGCGCCATCCGTGTTCCGCACGGCACAATTCCAATATATTTTGGAGGGAATGGCGTCATGACAATACTAATATTGCAACTGTTAAGTTACCGAATATATTACGTAGAAATAAAAAGAAAATTTGAAAGTTAATTCTTCAAAAATGTAATCATTTTTATTTAAATGAAATCAAGTCGGCTAATTTAACTTAACATTAACATTTGCATTAAATTGACATCAATATAAGTAATTAATTGTGAAAATCATTTTGCATATCATCCGGTGAGTTTTCGTCGTATCATTTTTATCGTGTACTTTTTCTCACGAAAGTTAGTTTAAATCTGTTTTCCTTTAAATATAGTCATTTTTATTTCTACGTAATAGATTCGGTAACTTAATAGTTGCAATATTAATATTATCAACACGCTATTCCCTCAAAAACATATTGGAATTGTGCCGTGCGGAACACGGCTGGCGCCGAACTGTCCGGTGCCGAATAGTCCCATCACCGAATGGTCCCGTCGCCGAACCGGTCGTGCCAAATCGGTCGTGCCGAACTGTCCTAAACCCGGAGCCGGTTTAACCACTAGGCGAACTAGGCGGCTGCCTAGAGCGGCAAAATTAGAAGGGTAGTAAAATTCGAAAGGCGGCAAAATTCATAGGCGCACGACAGGCCTACCATGACGCGGCGAATGATGTAAAAATTTTATTGACTTGCTTGCGAGACAATAGTTTGCGAGCGAGGAATGTTAGGGGCGCATGCGCATCCGACAGGCTCGCCTTTGTGGTTGCTGCCGTCCTGACACACTAGTATTTCGGCGTCGGCTATCGTAGAAGGTTGTTGTTCCGAACGTTTCTAAGCGACTCATATGTGTTTGTAGTTCTCTCTTGCTCTTCTTGTTGTGATTGGGAATTTGCAATTGTTGTTCGTGTATTTTTGTATACACTCAAAGCCATAACAGCATGGCAGATAGAAAAGATGTCTGGCGCCCAGTATCGGAAACGGAAGGCTGGAAAGGAAAAAACAAACAAGAAGGTTCTTTTCTAAAGTATCTCGGCGCAAAACCAGATGAAAGTAGTTCCAAGAATCAAACATACCGAAGCTGAAACGACAGTTTTGCATACTACCTCCAAAGTTGAAGAGTTTGCAGAACATATCTTGAACATAGAAGACGAACCAAATGAAGTTCTTCAGTATCAAGAATTGAAACCAAATGAATCTGAAAAATCTACAATGTCTACAACTTCGAATTTCAACTATAGTGATGCTGCTACTTGGCCTAATTTTCCGAACATGGGTCAGAACAAATTCAACAGTGTGAGTTTCCCCAAGATTATCATTGACGAAAATTCTCCATTTTATATACACGGAGACTTGCTTGCCAATGGAGAAATAATTAACCGCCAATGGCTTCAGTATTCCATATCAAGGAACGCTGTGTTCTTTTTCTGTTGCAAGCTGTTTTCCTGTAGAATTACTTGAATATCATAATCTCTTTATGATAAAAGAACAAGTGATTGGAAAAACATCTGCTATTTTAGAAGGACATGAGAGAAGTAGTGCACATCTGGAAAATTTTCAAAGGTGGAAAGAACTTGAACTGCGATTGAAAACAAAGATAACGATTGACGAAGAAAACATTCGCCTTATTAAACAAGAAGATACTGTCAGCAAATTTTATAATGACTAGTTACTTTAGTGGGAGTTCTTGGTGTACAGAATTTGGTTTTTCGGGAAACACACGAAAAACTACACACGTCAGGTAATGGAAAATTTCTCAAATTTGTAGAATATTTAGCTTTGTTCAACCCAGCTGTGAATGAGCACCTGCGTAGATTAAGGAACAACGAGACAGATGTTCACTATCTTGGAAAAGATATACAAAATCAGTTAATTCAGCTCTTATCCAAGGACATCACTGAAAAAATTCTGTCAGCAGCACCCACTGCTAAGTACTTTTCAATCATTCTAGACTGTACAACGGACGTAAGTTATGTTGAACAAAATGACAATGATTCTTCGCTTCGTAGATGTACTCGTAGCTTACGACTATGAACAACCAGTTAGCATAAAGGAAAACTTCCGTGGATTCATACCACTGGAAGAGACAACTGGTGCTAATATTACGGATACTTTACTTCAGCAGTTGGAAGGCTGAAACTACCTATTGAAAACTTACGTGGTCAAGGGTATGATAACGGCTCTAATATGAAGGGGAAAGAAAATGGGTGCAACAGAGAATTTTGAATGTCAATCCACGAGCCTTATTTGTTCCGTGTAGTACACACAGGGCCGGCTTCAGACGGTAAGCAAGAGAGGCAGCCGCCTCAGGGCGCACAGTCAAGAGGGCGGCGGCGCCAAGTCCGTACCGGGAAATTCAACTCGTGTAGGATTCCGCCTAAGCAGAGCCGCCCCAAGAGGGGCGGCTGAAGGAGAGGGCGGCATAAGACCGCTTTAACCTTTATCTGCCGAACGGCAGGCCGGTGTGCCAGCTATCTGACGAATGGGCCACCGGTGGCACACTTACTTACGACGCCGCTCACCGACGTCGTTTTTGTCATAGAATCGAGATGTATAGAAGAGACGAAAGACCAGACACCCCTCTTATCCTCCTCCTCTCCTAAAGCCGAGGGTTTTATCCTTCTACTACTATCGTTATTTTTCGAAAAAAAATAGAAAATTTTAACATTTCTATCAATAATGTCCATAGAGAGTGATATTATGGAATCCTTTATATGTGAATACATAATTGATGGGTCAATATGTTAACAAAATAATCCATACAAGGCAATGAATTTCCCTTGGCGATGAATTTTCCGTGGTGGTGATTTTTTCCGGCGGTGAATTTTCCGTGGCGGTGAATTTTCCAGATACGATAATTGATGAATTTGCAACAATAAAATGCCGAAGAATGCATTTCCAATACAGCACCTATATATGCGCAATGGAAGACTGAGTTTTTATAAATCAGTATTTTAAATTTAAATTCCTGATAATTATAAAATAAAAATTGTTAGTAGACTGCATTTATCATTTATTTTTACTATGATTATATTCTTTACAGCATTTTGATGTGATATTCTTAATATATATTACTTAGATTAATATTTTTCCATAAAATACTTCTATTTATCACGTAAATGAAAATAACCTACAATATATTTTCTGAATACAAATTTTAAAAAAATCCTTATATAAACTGTACACATCAAATTCCTAGATAATGATGAATTGGTGACCCACAAAGCTTGCGGCGGGGGGGGGGGGGGGGGGGGGGGGCAATGTTTTTCCCGCCTCAGGGCAGTCAAATGTCTGAAGCCGGCCCTGAGTGCACATTCCTTGAATTTGATCATAAATTATGCTGCTAAGTGTTGCTTAGAAGCAGCAGAATTCTTTGATCTAGTCCAGTTGTGCACAACCCACGGCCCTCCACGGCATTTTGCGCGACCCGCGGCCGCTTACGTAAACTTCTAAAATTTATAAGAATTTACAGGTTTTTAAAAATAGTTCTGGGGAACAAACCCCATTTGTATGGGATCTTCCTTAAATTACGTTACGCTCTAGGGAAGAGGTTGGGGGATTTCCTGTCTCGGGAAATTTTCATTCGAGACTATTAAAATTAGATATTTCATGTGATGTTGAAACCAAATTTTCGGAACTATTCAGTAAGTGCATTTACTTTTCACTGGCAGTATATGAATCGACAGATGTCACATCAACCTCTCAAATGTGTATATTCACACGTGGTGTAACACCAGATTTTGAAGTGTATGAAGAACTCGTAGAGCTCTATCCGTTGAAAGATCATACCAAAGGATCTGATTTGCTTGAGGGATTGCTTAAAAGTCTTCACAAGCATAATATGGACATAAATAAACTTGTGGAGATAGTTACCGATGGTGCGCCTTCTATGACAGGTGCTCGAAACGGGATGGTATCTCTTCTGTCCAAACATGTCCAAAAGTTGGGGCTCAAAAATGAGTTGATAAAATATCACTGGATAATTCATCAGAAAAACCTAATTGGGAAGGATCTAGGATTTAGTAAAGTTATAAGTGATGTTTTAAATACAGTCACTTCACCAGATCACGTGTGCTAAACCACAGCCAATCCAAAGCTTTTCTCGAGGAAATTGAAGCTGAATATAGCGGTATTCATGTCGTATGCGGTCTACAGCCGAAATCAACATGCAGTATGCGGTCTACGGGAAATTATGTCTCGTTTGACTGTTTCGCCGCAATCTGAGAGGATATAACACTGAAAGGATATATTAACGAGCCTTCGGCTCGCTTTGTTTTAATGGGTAGTCGTCTCCGGGCGCTACCGCGTCCTTAGCCTCGCCCGGAACCAAACTATCCCTCCCCGTTGTCCGGTGATTGGGTTTGTAAATGTCGAGACCAGCCAATCAGTTTCTGTTAATGCAAACAGTTTATAGAAGCTAAATATTATACAATTAAATATATTATGTTTAAAATATTGGCTTTATTAAATTTAATTTTGACGTATTGTTGGATTTACGACATTTTATTTTAAAAACAACATTAACAGAAACTGATTGGTCGGTCTCGACATTTACAAACCCAATCTCCGGACAATGTGGAGAGTTTCTTTGGTTCCGGGCGAGGCGAAGGGCGCGGTAGCGCCCGGAGACGACTACCCATTACAACAAAGCGAGCCGAAGGCTCGTCGATATATCCTCTCAATTTGCGGCACAACAGTCAAGAGGATATACTGTTGTAGACCGCAAACAACCTGTAGACCGCATATGACATGAATACCAATATAGCTATGTTCTGTACAATTATGAAGTCCTTTGGCTTAGCAGAGGCAAGGTTTTGCAACGTTTTATATCGCTCTTCGAGGAGATTAAAATGTTTCTGACAGAAAAAGAGAAGCAAGAAATCATCTTGAACATCCAACATGGGTATGTGACTTGGTATTTTTGACTGATATTACTGCACATTTAAACGAATTGAATCTGAGACTGCAAGGTAAAAACCGCCTGATATTTGAACTTGCTAACAATATATCAGCGTTCCAAATTAAATTATCATTATTTCGGGAGCAACTGTTGAAGAACAATACCTGTCACTTTCCTAACTGCCAACAAATATTTTTAAACTATAATGTGAATAATTTCAAATATGCCACACATATAGAACCTATCCAGTATTCATCCAGTGAGATATTTACAGACTTTGAGCGGGACAAAACGTTGTTAAAAACATTAGTGAACCCTTTTGAAGCCTCATGCGCTGACTTTGGTTACAGCTCAAACTCCTCGATCTTCAGAGTAATGATGAAATGAGGTCAAAATTTAAGGAGGTAAAGAATCCTATTCAAATCTACGGCGGATGCAGCTATTTGCACAGGTCTGTTTGGAAGCCCTTATATATTCGAACACGCTTTTTCGTTGATGAAATTAATGAAATCGAAATATTGCAACCAGTTGACGGATGAAAATCTTTGTTCATTCTTGTGTCTGAACACAACAAACATTACACCAGATATAAAGCGTTTAACAACGGCAATTCAGGCTCAACGATCGCATTGAGGCCAATTCAATTCAATTTAAAATAGAAATTAATAGAAATATTTTCTATTAATTTTGTGTCAGAGCTTTCTTATTTAAATAGAACGTTTAATTTATGCAGAAAATTAAGTTCTAATTATTATTATTATTTATAACCATTATTTATTTTTTTAAATGTAAATACCATAAAATGTATTAAAATAAGTTTTAATTAAGATTTTCCTTAAATTTACGAATTCAATGTCATTTCTTTCATAATACGGCCCGCGGACTCGGAAAAAATGTGAAATGCGGCCCTTGGATAGAAAAAGGATGTGCACCACTGATCTAGTCCAACGCGTATTTGTGTTTTTTTCAGCTTCAACGCGTTACTGGGAGGTCATGTACTCAATACGACAGTGAAACCATTGAGTGAAACAAGATGGGAAGGCCGAATCGATGCCTTAAAACCACTTCGTTATCTCTTAGATGATATATATGATGCTTTAACTTAAATCACTTATGACACTACTCTAACAGGTTTGTCTGGAAATACCTCGCAAATAGATGCACTAGGTCTTGTCAAAGGCATTTCTAATTTCAAATTTGTGGTTTCTCTTGTTGTGTGGTAAGCTATTCTATTCGAGATCAATCTTACAAGCAAAATTCTTCAAGCGAAATAATTTACAATACATGATGCAATTAACCGGATGGGAGAAACAAAAACGTTTCTTGTAAACTGTAGGAGTGACAAAGGATTCGAGAAAGTACTGGTAGATGCACGTGAACTTGCTGAGGAAGTAGAAATTCCAGCAATTTTTGAGCCAGATCCAGTCCTGAGAAAAAAGAAGCAATTTTCATATGAAATGGACGATGAACCTATCTAGAATCCTAAAGAAAACGTCAAAGTAAACTTTTATTTTGCAATCCTTGATACTGCAATACAATCCCTTGATGAAAGGCTTACACAGATGCATAAAATCAGTTCTGTGTTTAGCTTCCTCTATAATATTCATAGTTTACAGAATAGTACATCAGCCCAAATTATGGAACACTGCGTAAATTTAGAGCAATCTTTACAACATGGGGTTGCCAAAGACAAAGATGCTACTGAATTATGTAATGAATTAAAATCTATTGACAGACGACTTCCGAACCATGCACCTCCACAAGAGATACTGACATTTATATGTAAAAATAACTTGGCTGATAGTGTACCTAATACATTTATAGCTCTTCGCATCCTCTTGACCCTCCCTGTTTCTTTTGCCAGTGGTGAGTGAAGTTTTGCAAAACTGAAGTTAATAAATCAATTTCTCAGGAAAGGCTTGTTGGCTTATCTACAATATCGATCGAGCATGAAGTCGCAGAAAGCGTTGAGGTATAAGAACTTGTTTCCACCTTTGCGAAACTTTAGGCAAGAAAAATCAGATTCTAAATGTATTGTATTACTGATGTAAAATTTTCGGAAATTTATGAAATTAATAAACTAAAAGAAACCATATCGTATTCTTAGTATTTTCCCCATTTTTACATGGCCAAATATGTATATAAATGTATTCAATATAGGAAAGTTTTTGTTAAATTCTCTAAAAAATTACTTATTGGACACTCGATGTTCTTTCTATTTATTTAAACAATTTCATATTAATTGAAATATAGGAATTCAAGTAACATGATTACAGCAAGGAAAAAAACCTCATAATTTGAAAATTTATATTTTAAAAATTAACCCACTCTTGAATGAAAGGGGTTATGTTATAGTTGTTTGGCGTAGTTTTAGATGGTTTTTAGTCTAGATGGCGCGAATTTTAAAAATGGAAATTTATATCAATTTCGGAAATTTATTTATCTTTCCTATCGGAAATATTTCCAAAAATAGAAAAATTTCCATTGGAAATTTTTCCGTCTTCCATCACCAAAATGTATTGTTATATTATGAGTGAAGAGGGGGGCGGCGACTCAGAGTTTGCCTAGGGCGCAAAATACCCTCACGCCGGCACTCCCTAAACCCCTCCTATACTCCCTTCCAATATCCCCTCCTCCATAACCTCCTCTATCCCCTCCTCTACCCCCTCCCTCACACCTCTACCAATTCCTCCCCTATCACCTTCCCTTACGCCATTACCCCCCTCACCTATTACCTCCTACTGTATTATCTCCTCCCCTATCACCTCCCCCCCCATTCTTCCCTCCCCAATTAACTCTACCCCCACCCCCTCCTCCAATCGCTCGCTTTTGCCGGACACCGGTCCCGGAAGTGACGTCCTGACAACGGGAATCAACCTGCCAAGTGCCGTCTCGAGAACGTGACGTCGCAAGGGGCGATTGGCCCCACGGAGACGCCCACACACACGCGCAAGCGTGGTCGCACGCGCACCCGCAGGACACGAATATAATCGTGCTCCGCTAGAAAAGGCGTTAACCGCACAGGACTCTGCCGGCAACCCCAGAGAGACTTCTCCTCTTCCCCCTACGACCACCCCCTCCCCTTTCCCGCCCCCACCCGAGCCAACGCCACCACTGCCTTCCTCTCTCGCCCTCCTCAAGATAGCCTATCCTTCCTCTCCTCTCCTCTCCTCCCTCTCCAAATCCTCCGCGACTCCCGAATGCAGCCACTCACCTTCACAACTCACTCCGTGAGTCCACAAAGGATAAGAAGAGAGGGAGGAAGAGGGGGGGGGGGAAACGAGGGGAGAAAGGAGGGAGGAGGAGAGAGAAAGAGGAGATAGACTGAAAGGAGGGAGAGGGAGAAAATGGAGGGAGACAGGAGTGTGAAGGGGGAGGGAGAGAGGATGAAGGGAAGAGGGAAGGGATATGGTGAGGGGAAGTGGGTAGGTGAGGAGGAGGGGAAAGGAGAGGGGGGAGGAGAAGAAGGAAGAGAGAAACGGAGAGGGAAAAAGAGGAAGATGAAGATAATGAGCATCTCACTCTCTGCACCTTGAAAGTATGAAAAGATAGTACGTAGATTTGGAATGAATCCATTGGCTTTAAGCAGTCTTCCATGAACATAATAAGCAAGTCACTATCTATTACCTTTCGACTTTTATTGACTAAAGTGACTGGCTCCAATTTAACCATTCAAGCGGTTCCCATATTTTTATTCGCATATTTTTTACGTGTGTTCTACTGTTGTTTTTTTTTTTTTGAAGGAACGAGATAAGTGAGCGCCGAAGTTGGATGGCTGGCGGGAGGCGGCAAAAAAACTTATTTATTCACTGCGAGACAGCTGCAGCGTTCTTTACGTCCAATCCTGAATGATTGGTGCGAACGATCGTTACCACATCGAGATATGAAACCGTGACCTTAGTAACCGATGACAAAATCTGTCTATTCATCTACTATCTTTGAATAAATGCGCATGAACCTCCAATAACGCAACTTGTGCGCTGTTTTCATGTTAACCCGCCATACACAGCCTTAATGATATGTGAAGTTACTCTGAGAAAGATAATAACGCCCTGAAAGCAACTCACAGTTAGGATCATTAATCGAGCAGAAGTGGGAATGAAGACCGTAAACGATGATGCGTGCTTCATGCCCATTATATTAGCGAGCCGATCACTGAAACCCGCCCAGAAGCATAAACTCGTTTGGATACACAGCTGCGTCCTTGTTCTGCCGGATGTAATGAGCGAAAGCTTTGATTCGCTGCACGAATGTTGGGAACTGGAAGCGAACATTCGATCCAAATTGTAAATGACAAGAGAAAGAGAGAGAGAGAAGAAAGGAGATGAAATGTAGAAGAGATAAATTGATTGATTTGTTAGCGAACTACAACTTGATAGACAAATATTTTGACTCTCAAAGACACAATAAACCGCAAGATGCAACAATGGCAGCAAGATCATTTTAAAGAAGACCGACGTTAAAAGATTCTGCGTTTGTGCCATTCACGATGGAGAGCAAAAGACGACTCCGTCGCGTTTTAACGTTAATGTATTATACGTCTATGAAAGTTCAAAATTAAATGTTCCATAAGCGTGACTAGTAGCTCACTTTCATGCGCCAAATGTAAGTATATAATTAATCTCTCCGCGAATCGAATTGTAAACCCTGGCGTCTCAGCTGGTTGGTCAGGTTCTTATTTCGTGGATCTGTAAAACATTCTGTAGATTCATTGATGACATAATATTTATATTGTGTAACATTCATTTTCATCGTGTATAAATAATTTAAAAACTCGTATCGTCCCTGTTCTCCTTCTGAAGACGTTTTAAGACAATAAGATAGCTTAACAGGAGAATAGCATTAGGTGCCGGTGATATTCTTCCCCTGCCACACACCAATTGCGGTGACTTGCAGGATTCCTCGAAAGTAAAGGTGCTCTGAATAGAATCCAGCAAGGTTTCCGGAGAGGCAGGCCATGGCGAGAGACAGCTCTATTCACACATGATGTTGTGAAAGCAGCGGACATAGGAATAGGAGTAGATGCAATATTTTTAGACTTTAAGAAAGTCTTCGATACGGTTTCCCAGGCGTAAATAGTGCAAAAATTAAAGGCTTATTTAATTAACGAGAATATTGTAAATTGGATAGCTTCGTTCCTTTCGAATAGAGCCCAGAGAGCAGGTCTCGATGGAGTTGCATCAGACGTCATCAAAGTGACTTCCGGTGTGCCTCAGAGAAGTGTAATCGGACCGCTGTTATTCTTGATATATATATATATATATATATATATATATATCAAGAATAACAGCGGTCCGATTACACTTCTCTGATATATATATATATATATATATATATATCGTCATCATAGGTAGTCTGTCTGTTGACAGGTCCTTGATTATTCATGGTTAAACTTGGTTCTCCATATACTCCTATTTTCCGCAGTTTTCTTCATGTCTTGATAGCCCTCTTTCCCTTTCAAGTCGTCTACTAGCTGAAACCTTTCCCTACCTCTTTCTTTTTCAATCCAGTTTTCCTTCTAGCACTTCTTTAATCATGCTCTCTCTCTCCTCAGGCAATGTCTAATCTTCTTTTCTGTGCAATTAATATTATTATTTTATTCTCATTTGTAATTTTTGACTCAGGGTTAAATGTAAAAAGGGACTATATAGTCTCAATTTCGCCCTAATAAAGTCGTTTGTCTGTCTGTCTGACTCTTTTTCCATCCAGTTTTCCTTCTAGCACTTCTTTAGTCATGTTTTCTCTCTCCTCAGGTAATGCCCAATCCAGTTCGCCTTCCTCTTTCTGATAATCTGTATATTCGTTCGCTCCTCTCCTATTCTTCGAAGTACTTTCATGGTTTTCACCCCATCTGTCTATTTAATCTTCAGCATTCTTCTCCATGTCCACATTCCGAAGCTTTCCAAGTATTTAATATCATTTTTCCTTAGCCTCCATGTTTCTGCCCCATACAAAGCTGTACTCCATACATAGCATTTTATCAACCTCTTGCGGATTTCCTGCTTTATATTTCCCGTTGCCAGGAGTTTCTTTCTTCTGAAAGAGGCTTTTGCTTTTGTTATTCTAGTCCTGATTTCATCTGTACATTTTGCTTCTCTCGTTATGATGCTTCCGAGGTATTTATAATCTGAAACTTGTTCTAATGCCTTTCCTCCAATACTTATGTTTAAATTTTCTTCTTCTTTACTTGATATTCGCATAACTTTGGATTTTTCTTTATTAATTTCCATACCGTATTTTCTACCTGTTATCAGTAGTCTATTTATCATTTTCTGGAGTTCCTTTTCCTTTCTTGCAAGAAGTACTTGATCGTCCGCGTATTTTACTGTTCTCATAATCCTTCCTCCGATTTTGAAATCTCCCGTGCCTTCTAACGCTTCCTGCATTACCCTCTCTTCATATATATTGAATAGAATCGGCGATAGACAGCAGCCCTGTCTTACTCCTCTACCGATGTACTCCGCTGGTGTCCGCATTCACCAACCTGATCTTTACAACTTGATTCACATATAGATTCCTGATCAGTCTCCTGTCTTTTCAGTCTACACCTATATCCTTTAATATCCTCATCAGCAGTACCCAATTTACTCTATCAAAGGCCTTCTGCCAGTCGACGAAACATACGCAGCAATCTTGGCTGTACTTTGTTGCCCTTTCTGATATGAATCTCATTACACTGATAGCATCCCTGGTTCCTCGTCCTTTTCTGAAGCCGTATTGATCATCTCCTAGCATTTCTTCGGCCTTTTTCTCTAGTTTTTTATTAAGAATCACCAAGGAAATGCTGGAGAAAATGGATGAGAGAAGAAAATGGAAAAATGTTAACAGTGAAGAAGGTAGAGCCAATTATAGACGCATAAACAATGAGTTGAGAAGGGTAACAGATAAAGCTAGGGAAATTTGGATAAAAGAAAAATGTGAGGAAATTCAACAGATGGAGAAGTTAGGACGGTACGATATGATGTACGCTAGGGCACTGGAGTTAGAAGATAAGAAGCCTAATGGGATTCGTGGTAAAGCAATTATTAATTCAGATGGAAAAATAGTGGCAGAACCAAAGGATGTAGCACAGGTATAGGAAGAATACATTAAGGAACTATACAAAAAGCAGGCAGGATCGGTACAAATGGAACTGGAAGAAGAGAATCATATATATATATATATATCATTCTATAAGCTCTCTTCTTACAGAGGAGGATATAGGATATATGTATATAAATTATTTAGCGGATAATATAAAGTGTAAAGTCAGATTCTTCGTGGATAGCACCCTTGTGAATGGCGAAATCAACACAATATACGACCAAGAGACTTTGCAAAGGGACCTTCACGAAGTGGTGTAAACATTGGCAACTTGACCTGAATATAGAGAAATGCGCCGCAATGAATACCACGCGTCCCATGAATTTCATCCGTTACCCGTACGAAATATCTGGGTTAAAGCTAAAATACGTCAATAGCTACAAATACCTAGGAGTCACACTCAGTAGCAATTTATCTATTAGGGAGCATATCAAAACCGTCATATCATCGGAAACCAGGGTTGAAGGGCTTTTCTCTCGAGTCCTGCGGGGATGCCCCTCGAATGTGAAGGAAATCGCATACTTTTTCCTAATATGACCCGTCGTGGAATACTGTTGCACCGTCTGGGACCCTTTCGAGGAGGGCCTAACTAGGGAGCTCGAAATGGTTCAGCGTAGGGCGGCTAGGTTCGTAAAGGGAGAATATCGGTATGATGCGAGTGTATCAGAGATCTTGAGGGGCCTGAAACGGCAGACGTTGAAGTGTAGAATAATTGAGTAGAAAAGGAAACTATTTGAAAAGTTTAAAAGCTCCGAATTCGTTAAAGACATACGCGGCATAGTTGAACCCATCGGTGTTAGTGAGCATACGAGAAAATATGTCGAAACAATCGCTAGAACCGATAAATACCACAGATCTTTTTTCCCGGACCCGATAAGACAGGCTAACAGAGGCATTAGTTAAGAGTTCATTTGATGCTGTGACACCCCCTGCCGAACACTTCTGGCGGCTTACAAGGTATTCATGTAAACGCAAATGAATTGTGGATATTCTCAGTACCTGGTCACCATAATGCAAAGATATCATAAAAGCAACTTAGAGGCCGAATATTACACCGCGAACCCGGAGACATCGGTTCGAAGTAAAGCTATGCTGTTGGAGGATGCAGGAATAAATGGACAAGGATGCGCGAGGCGGATTTCACGAAAAAGGATGCGGAATGAAAATGGACGGAGAATTGTAACTCTTGTGCCGAAAATGAGTTGATCATTTGGATCATTTTTTTTATAACCATAAGAAAAGTCACTAGATTAACTTCGAAGCAGATGGTAGCGAAACAGTGGGTATAATTGATTGTTATCTACACTCCAAATGTGAGATATGCATCGATTGGTGTAAAAATTATCAAAAGAGCTAAGTCTGCTACCGAACACAGGTTGTATATTGGGGGTATTAAATTCACAATGTTGGGAATCCAAATAATTGAATGTATGACTGAAAAAACAAAAGGAGATAGGCGGAGGAATCAAATAGTTAGGGGAAAGGAGCAGAAAATGATAGACAAAATAGAAGAGAAATAGCCAAAGTGCTTCGGACATGTCCAAAGAATAGGCTCGGAAAGATTGTTAGATTGAGATTGAGTGGGAGGCAAGGACAAAGTGGAAAGGCTGTATGGAAGAGATTGGGCGCTTACAAAAGGAAAGAAGACGGTAGAGATGAAAAGATTGAACAAATGGAGAAGGTTAACCGAGCACACAAACGTAGCTTAGGAAGCTTCGGTTTCGAGCCCAAATGAAGCAGCAGCAACCATATCTGGTCAGCGGTCGACCGAATAGCAAGTTGTCGAGGACGAAATAATCGCACGTGGCGGAAGGATATTGCCGTCCATGACGTTATTCGAGCAGCAGAAGAGGCCTCACGGCGATGCAGAGTGGGAGTGAAGCAAGGGCAAACTCAACCACGCGTCCACGCACGCCTCTCGTGTAAACGTAAATCAGACTAGGGGTGAGGTAATACAATGAGAGCGGAAGCTAAGCCCTTTCGGAATTGCAACTTACACGCGTCATCGGATTGTGACATAACATTGCAGCGAAACCAAATGGCGTCGAAAGAAACCTTATTTTTTGTGTGGAACACCATATCGGTTGATATTCATTTTGTTTTGACGACGTCCTTCGTTATCCGAACACGCTTGCTATTTCTAAAAGTAGTAGTACTAATTAGGTTTTTTAGGTGCGTCAACAGCTAAGGTTATTTTGCACCGTCAAATTCTCTTAGAGAAAATCAACATACATCACAACATCCATGCCCGAAGCGGGATTCGAACCCGCGACCTTTGGGTTAGAAGGCAGGCGCACTGCCCACCAGTCTAACCCGGCCGGCATTTCTAAAAGTAATACGGATTAGAAGTACGCCGTAAATTAAAAATAAATCTCCCGTTTGATGTGATAGAAACTTATTCCAATTTACTTATCTATACGATTTTTTGTAGCATCGGCCTAATGATTGTTTCAACATAATCTCGTCGCATTTCGTAATTCTCCTCCTTTTTATGCATTAATGATAGTTTCTACTCTTCGCTTTTCAGAAACGAAATCTGATTTTATCTCTTTTAAAACTGAGGGTGTTTCGCGAACGTATTAATTCTTAACATCCTTTGGATGGAGTAATTTATTGGGTTGTCGGCCTCGTCAAATCTTGACGTAATAGTTTCCGCCTGGCATGCGCCATGAAAGCATCTCGCAAAAGGAAGCAGAAGAGAAAGTGAAGGTATTCAAGCGTTTCTGTATTTTACAGAGCAATGCTCATTTATTTGTTTACCTCTAAAAGGTGAACAAATGAATGACGATTAAGTAGCTTAGCGCCGAAATTTTACTCGAACTGTGCAGATTCGATTACGTTAATTTTGTCCAACGAATACACGCCTCTCGTCACAAAATTTGAACGTGTCTGTTGCTGACGGGTAACCATCAAGTAGGTTCGTGACCATATTAGATATTTGAGAAACCATTAGATCATAAACAACTTTATTTAATTTGTTAGTTTTGTTTTTAAAAATATGAAAATTTTTTGCTCTCACGTGTCATTTTAGTATATTTTCCATCAACATAATTCACTGAATAAATAGAATGAACGACATTATGATGATTAACAGAAAAATATAACATGGGGTTTGTGCGCCTTCTTAAAAGGTTGAGAGCTATGTTAGGTTTTAGTTGGGGCGGAGAACGTGTGGAAGACGGGTTGGAGGGCAGGTGGAAGGCAGAGAGGAGGGCAGAGGTCAAGGCGGGAGGAACCGAATAAACTGCGACCTCGGACGAGTGTTAACAGCGGATTGCGAGCACTCCACATTCATTATATGCGCAGATACCGGATATATTGAAGTTGGAGGAAAGCATTAAAATAAGAAGCGCTCTTTTCCTAGCTCCATGTTGGAGAGGTGCGAGGGAAGGAAAGATAAGAGGAAAATGGGTTTTGGAATCAGTGTTCAAACCCGCCAGGCCTCGAGATGGGAGAAAGGTACCCAATAAAGAGGGGGGAAGAGGGAGGGAGGCGAAGATGGAAGGGGGTGGTGAAGAGGGAGGGGGAAGAGGGAGGGGGGGGGAAGAGGGAGGGAGGGGAAGAGGGGGGGGGAAGAGGGAGGGAGGGGAAGAGGGAGGGGGTGAAGAGGGACGGAGGGGAAAGGGTGCGGAAAAAGTAAAAAGGGGTGGGCGGGTAGAGGGTGGCGACGGTGGCGTGAGCCGACGGTAGAAGAACGGAGAGAGATAGGTGAAGAGAGGGAGAGAGAATAGGGAAGGAGGGAGAGAGAACGAAGGGAGGACTCCACGAGTATGGCACCGGTCTCGTACCGAACGTTCTCCGCTCTACACCATTCGAAGGGAAAGCGAAAATGATTATTCAGTCTCTGCTCTGTTTCATTTCTTCAACTACTATATAATTTTCAAGGATTTCGTATATTGAAGCTTTACGAATGAACTTTTGTGTATCGCGGTCCACATTCGGTGTTGCGAGTACTTTGATGGGTCCCATTGGAAGTGGTGATTGTTTCGACGGTCCGCTTCATAAGTCATGCCGGAAGTTTGATTTCATACGAGTGGAAGAACATAAATAAGAACATTTAAGCGCTAACATTTACCTGGAAGGGGCTTGTGAGTATTATCCTCAGGAGCTTTGCGGTCCGCAGTTTACCGACCTCGTGAAGTAAGCCATTGGGTCAGGGCCGGCTTGGTAAATCGCGGGGCACGGTACAAGGTGTTTCCGCGGGGCCCACCACAAACAAAAATTTTTAAATGACATATTGTAAAAAATACCGCGGGTTTTTTCTTATTTTTACTGTGTTCAACGTTAAATTCACTGCTTTGGATCACGTAAATATATCCGGCAGTAAGACAAGCTTGATCAGTGCAGGTCTACAGGGTAAAATGTATTAAAGTTTTTACATCGGGATGGAATTACGTTAATTCCAACACATCAAAACTGAAAAATCATGTTATGAAGGTTTCTCTCAAAATATCATTTCACTGCAGACATTGTACAAACGATAGTTTCGGAACATATAGCACAGCACGTTTTTTCATTTTTTTTATTAAACCAAATACGTCAGTCCAAAGTCGACTGAAAACTACGGGCATCTTTATTTAAATCTTTTTTTGACTTCTTATCTGCGACATTTTTCCTTTAGTAAAACAACAAGATGCAAATTACACCAATTAAAATTACGACTAATAATATATGAAAAATTCACTTTCCAGTTTCAATATGCAAAGTATGATAAAGGCACCAAAATGTTCGATGTCACTCACAATAATGACTCAAACTCACTGAGAATACAGGCAGGCGGCCACTAGTATTGCCAAAATTAAATGAATTACTTTCTCTACCTTGAACTTAATAGATCCTCACACCTTTCACATTTTACATTCACATGTGTGGCAGTTATTCATAGTACAGGGATGTTATACCCATAATACATCGCGGGCCAAATCCGACGACAATATGCTTCATGCGGACTATGCGTACCAAAAAAACAATATGTACTGTATTATTTAAAGTATGCAAATAATACACGGTTATGTTGTATAATTTAGTAGAGAAAACAAATAGTAATATTAGCATATAATGAAAAGAACGCATTGTTATGAAATTTATTTGAAATTACCTACTTCATTAACTGCTCTCAAATACCACCGAAAATCACCTTCCAACTTTCACTCAAAGTTCTTAACTGAGTGCCTGCCGACTGCGTCGCTGATAAGTTCGAGAGAATCATAGGGGTATTTCCCTTAAGTGGTGTAATTATGTTTTTATACCGATTTGATTGACCTTTATAATTTTCAAAATATTTTCTTTTTTCATTTTCTCCATTTTAACAACATAGGAATGAGTGCAGCTTATTTTTCATTTAAATTTTAAAATTACTTAGAAACATGATACGAACGTGAGACTGAAAAAGTTCTATGCAGGGAAAAATAAAGTTTATTTTTATGGAAGGCAGAATCCGAATCCTGATCGAATTAGCGTAAAAAGTCGTTAAGAATCAGAAAAAGACCAGATTTTAAGTTTTATAATAATACTAGTACAAAAGCCCGTCAGTATGACGCACAATCTTTAGTTAAACTTAAAATAGTTGCCTCTCTCCCTCCCTCCCCCTCTCCCCACTCTCCCCTCTACCTCCCTCTCTCCCCCTCCCTCTCGCTCCCCCCTCTACCTCCCTCTCTCTCCTATTAAAAGCTCTCAAAGCACGTTTATACTTGTGATTCTAGTTCGAGAATTCCCGGGAAAAAGCTTTTTTTTTCTCTCTCGAGTCCCTGGAAATATTCACTCGATACATCGAGACTCGAGATTTTTTCAAATTGGTTAATTTATATCTAATATTATTAATTTTAACGCCTCGAGATCACAACTCGTTACATTATGATTATTATGCGTGATATTTTCTTACTTGCCCGCCCTCACATCCCACACGCCCGCACCTCTCAACCCTTGCACTCTCGCCCCCCGCCGCGCGCCATCAGTCTTGTTGTAATCGTGCTGTGAATAATTCTTTCGCAAATTTCTCTGTTTATTGTCAAAATATTCATACTGCTTCCTTTCTGGTGTAAATTATATAAAATAAATTGTAGCCCGCGCTCTCGAATCCTTTCTCGCTTCCGCATATGAAGCCATCCCGTTCCAGCGAGGACCGCCCCTTAGGCATTCCTGATTGGCCGAGGATACCCAAATTGGATACGCCAAATTTGGATCAACTGTACAAAGCATTGCTAACTATAAAACCGACATCAACGGAGAGCGAACGTGTTTTCTCTACAGCGGGAAATTTTGTAACCAAAATCAGAAACAGGCTCTCGGATTCGTCAATCAACGCTCTGGTATTTTTAAAAAGCGTGTTTGCAAGAGAAAAATATATCTTCATTAAAAAAATGTCAAATATTAAAATATTTTATTAAGAATACATAATATATTGAATGCTTTATATCTGTTTCAATTGCATTTCATTAAATTCTTATTGATATTTTCTTTATTTTATGCAACTACATTAAATCGATACTGTTTTGTTAGACGATAGCAAGTTAGTTTTTTACTACACAAAATATTATAAATAGTCACCACTCTGTCATAGGCAATGCCTAGTAGAGTTGGGCGATCCCGGTAGGTTGTTGTTTTTTTACAACACTTTTCTTTACTAAGTTGGTATTTGTACAGCTGGCGGGCTTATTACATAAAAGTAATTTCTTCCAGCCAACCAGTTGTTGTTGGTAAAGAAAATAATATACAAAAATAAAAAATGATTTTATGTACCTATGCAGTAGTTTTATTTTAATAAAATTATTAGAAATTCTGTCAGGAGGCCGAGTCTCTAAGCAATTGTCGATTGATCGCTATATTTTTTACCAAAATCTACAAAATGACAGTTGAGGTAGGCTATAAGACGTTAGCATCGAAATGAAGATAGCGATTAACGACAATGCGCTCGATAGATCGATAGCGATTTTGAGTTTGCGATAGCGATAGATATGTTACAGACTAGACCTCTTGATTGATTAAATTTGAAAAGTCAGTAAAATTCTCGTGTTCCGGGAATTCTTCGAAATAGTGTCTCGAGTCCCGGGAAACGAAAAACTGCCAGGAATCAGAATCCGTAGTTTATACCCCTAAGGACTGAAATAACAATATGATATCGAGGTCTAACAATGGAATTGGTAGGCAAGGCAACTCCCGTTAAAATGGCAAGATTTCCTCAAACTGTGTGAATTAAACGTTTAAATTGAGCGATTTCGAACTGAAGGCGAAAAAAGCTGAACACAGTAAGAAACTTCATAATGTTTTCTTCAAAATGGTTCATATCCGAAGATTGAAGGTCAATTCTTTCTAATTTTAATCACAAAAAGAATGAAAGCCTGCACGTCGAAAACTCCATTTTGACGTGTTACGTGTCTTCCTTGGAGTCAAACCCAGGAATTTTTTCGAGATTTTTTTCGCCATCACCTTACAATATGTGAGTCGAGCATTCCTGCCAAATTTAGAGTTTCTATATCTTTTCTTTATCAAGTAGTTTGCATTTTTATATGATAACCAACGAACCAATACTTGTCTATTACGATATTATAAGAGACTAGCAGAAGTGCCCGTTGAATTTCAACGGATTTAGTGAATCGAAAACTTCGACCGGGTAACATGTAAACATCGCAAGAATAAGATAGTACACAGTTTTAACCGTCGAATAAAGTAAAAAAAAAATTAGACGAATGAAGGAATAAAATCTTGCACTGTGAAAAATCAAAAATTACGTGTAACCTTATGGGAAAATAATTCTTGAATTAAGCCCTCCATCGCCCCAAATGTTTTATCGCCATATAGCCTATGTTACCCGAAGGTTAAAATTATATATGTACCTATGCGAAGTTTCGTGACGATATCTTCAAAACGAAAACTGTAAGTAAAAGCAGCAACCAATAAAAAATGGATGAACAAAGGAAAAAACGATATTAATTAATTTAACGAAAGGCAAAAAAGTAAATAGAGAACGTTTAAGAATCACAGAGTGAATATCCTCCGACTGTTAGCTCGATTCTCACATCCATGACTTCTGTTACGAGAAAATTGTTTATATCAATAATACTTTGTAAACAATGAAACGATTTATCCAATCACAATTTGTGGAAAATCTAAGTCTAATTATTTAAGTTACTTACGTAGTTTTAAAAGCAGTTTACTTTGGAGTACTCTACGCCAGTGCTACTCAAGTGGTGGTCCTCGGACCGGCACCGGTCCGCGAGCTATCGGCTGCCGGTCCGCGACAAGTTCTTAGGGTAATGTACAGATGTTAACGAAGCATTGCCTCGAGATAGACTAATCAGAGTGAGACCCGGGCCTGGATTAACAAATGTCTTTATATACATTTAATGCAAAATGCAAGCTTTTTATTCTTTTCCTGGGACGATGTGTTGTCCTTCCCGTTTATTAAACCTCTCTTTTTTAAGCAGATTTAAATTGGGTAGTGCCGCAAGAATTTTAACAGATATATACTTAAGCTAATGATACCTACACCTGCGACTAACAGAGGAACGGGGGTGCTCTATACCTGTGCGAGATTGGCTTTTCAAGCATGAGTGTTATTAAGAACAAGTACAGGAATAGTCAGGATATTCATCCTCCATTACGCGTGGTACTGTCTTCCATCGAACCACGACTGGATAAGCTGGCAAAAAATAAGCAGACTCATCTTTCAAATTAGAAAAGCTTACGTTTAAAATAAATAATCAAAATTTTCATCCTACTATATTTAGTAAAATTGTTTAGTCTAATATTTAAATATACATTTTTGTAATATATTTCTGAAAACACTTGGCGGATTTGATTTTTTATATATTTATTATAACAGTATTATTTTCTCTACCGGTCCCTGGATCTTAAAAAAAAATTGTCGGTCCGCCACAACAAAAAGTCTGAGAAGCACTGCTCTACGCCACACGAAAATATCATTAAAACTATTCATTAGTAATATTCCAATTAAAAGCAACAAATATTTTGTTACGATGTAAATAAAGCAAGAAATTGAAGAACGATATTACGTTAAAGTTTTTCATGGTAGCTTATAATTGATATTATCATAAAACTGATAAAATCACCTATATTTGTGATTATAAACGCATTTTTACGCTAATTCGATCAGGACTCGGATTATGTAGTCAATAAAAATAAACTTTGTTCTTTCCTGCATAGAACCATGGAAGTCTCAAGTTCGTACCGTGTTTCTAAGTAATTTAAAAATCAAATAAATAATAAGCTGCACTCATACCTATGTTATTCAAATGGAGAAAATGAAAAAAAAAATTTTTTAAATTAGAAAGGTCAATCAAATCGGTTTAAAAACCTGACTACACCACTTAACACTTTATCCTATTAAAATGACACCTTCCTCTTGTTTATACGTGCTGTAGTAGCTGAGTTATAAAAAGACATACATACACACACACACACATACAAACACTTTATAGATATCTATAGATAACTAGTGTATAGCCCGTCAAAAATGACGTAAAGATTCAATCGTTCAAGCTATTTATGAAGATCAAATTGACATCAGAAACATCAATTGTCTTGAAAATCAACAGGCTAATGTAAATTATCCTTGAATTATCACTGAAGAAGTCTGATTTGTTGCTGAATTTTCTTATTTATTTTTTCTGACCTTTTTGTGAATATTGGAGCTAATACTTAATTGTCAATGGTAAACAAACGAAGGCAGATGGCAAAAAATAAAAAGTCGAAATATTCAGAAGAGAAAATAAGAAAGTCCTCTGGTGAGTCGCACTGGCAACCCACGCACCATTCTCACTTGAAGGTCGCTTCCGTCTCTGCGACCCACCAACGTTTCTATGGAGAGGTTTGTTGCACCCACGGAGCCAAGGCTGGGTGTAGGGAGAGGAGGCAAATGGGGATGGGAATGGACTCTCCAAGAATTCTCCTTTTCCAAATTGTATGTCTCCCCGTCAGGGTAATTGACGTCTTCTCACTCGCCACCTTTATTATACATCAGCTGTGTCACTCGGATTTTCTTGCATGGCAAATCTACCTACGCGGATAACGAATTCGATATATTGCAAAACACAATGAGAAAATACCGAATCAGGTTGTTTATCGTCATCCCCCCCTCCCCTACCAACCAATAATCTTTGTAGTTTTGCAGAGTATCATCTGAAGTCAACATCACACTTCCAGATGAATCTTTTCATATTTAAAAAATATGCGAATGAAAAAACTATACATACCTAACGACATTTTCATTTTAGCGCAATATATTAGTATACCACGCGAGGAAATTAGCAGGTACTTGCTTTGATTATTAACAGAATATTTGTTCATATATCAAATATCTATGTACAAAATTATGGAGAGTGGACCTACCATTCTATGTGAATCTTGCCTTGGAAATAAAATGTTTTTTGAAAAACGTCGGTCACATTCGATCACAATCCAAAGAATAAGCGCCTTACAAATGCCGCCAGTAAGTCACAGCGATCGGGAAACCCCTCTCCACATACTTCCAACCCAAAACGACTATTTCCCATCATTTAATTTTCGTCTTTTTCCGCATGCCGGATGGCGAGGTAACGCTCGTATTCGGAAACTTCCAATCTCCATGGCAACGAAAAAACGAGCAGGATTCGAACCGGGAATCACCTGATCGGTATCCTACCGTAGTCTGGCTCCACCGCCCCCTTCCGAAGGCGAACACGTCCTCCCGCCCTTTCTGGGCATGCATCGAGGGACGAGAGCGTTGTGGGCGGGAGGGGAGCGGAGGGAGCCCCAAACAGCCTCTCCCCCTCGCACGCACCTCGCCCCCTCCCACCGTTCTGCTTCCTCTTTCCCAGCCAGGGCCCCTGATATCGCCCCGGGGGCAACGACCCCTGCAGCCACATATTATCCAAATCGATCCTAAGGATCTCTATGTTTGAATGGGGCTCAGTAAGGGGACGATAAGGAGAGGAGTGGAGGCAGGGGAGATAGAATGTGCCTTGCCATTGACAGCGTAACCGGAAACTGCACAATCCAACCTCGATGCAATTAAAATTTTAAGTTGCTATGACACAACGAACAAAATCGAAAGACTCCCGTTCGCGTAGATTCAACTATACTTTTCAACCGAGCAACTAGGGTTGTCAGCAAGTCACCGTGCTCACGATGGTTGTAGTTGACAGTTGCTCGCTTTTTTGTGCAGTTGAGTTAACTTTCTCTTCGCCGTGAAGGACGACTCGAAATTTCATATCAAGTTCTTATTGTTTACACGATAGCATTCATACGGTGAAATGTATGGAATATTACTGGACGTTGGTCTGAACTGCGTCTTACCACAAAAGAAGCGTGAAAAAAATTCGACTAGGAAAGAGAACCCAATATTTTCAATTGGCAGAGAAAAAAGAGACTTTGTATTCGTTGGGGAAACTGGGATCTACTAACATCTTCAATCACTACGGTTCGAACTACATAGCAACTTCATCTCAACCGGTATTAAAGTTGCGGTTTATCCTGCGTTGCGTTCCAGTTGATCCGGTTCGGAGGTAATCATGAACCATCGAGTACCAAAGGACGATTCCACCGCAAATAAAAGCAAGCGAGTGGTCAGGCTTTAAGCCCGAAGGGATCGAGCGAAGCGATCGGACCTCCGAAGGCGATCGCTCAATGGAGGTCATATCGATTGGATCCACTCTTCCAAAAGAGAGTCCGATCGCGGGAGTAAAGGTTCAAATAGATTCAAAGGAATCGAAAATGAATTACGCCAGACGCTTTAGCCCTGATTTAGTTTGGAAAAAACCGAGGTACGGCGATTTAATTAGTATCCTTGATGTTATGCATCCCCGCCGCCATTTTAATAATGCTAACATAAGACAAATGAGAAATCAGGGCCAAGTTGAAAGTGGCGCCGAAATGGTGAGAGGTAAGAGGAGGTGGAGTGTAGGGGAAACGGGAGGGAGTTATGTTACCGAGCAAGGTGGCTGGTGCGTTCCAGAGAGCAATTTTCCAAAACATTGTCTGAGCCGTCGGTTTGTGGTGCCTCGCAGGGAGGAAATCTCTCCAAGTTCAACAACACATGGCTTTCGTCTTGAGATATGAGACTGCTGGGTCCTTGACGACATGGAGTGTGGTTAGAAGGGCAAATGGGAGAGAGAGAGAGGGGGAGAGAATAGCGAATTGTGGAGGAGAATTGGATGGCGGCCTTCGAATCTCTTTAAGGAGAGAGCAGCGGGGGCGGAGGAGAGGGAGAGAGGAGGAGAGGATGAGAGGAGGAGAGGATGAGAGGAGGAGAGGGGGGGAGGAAGAGGGGAGGGAATGATGAATGGGTTGCCGTCTTTCCGAGGAAGAATCGGTGGCCAATGACAGTCCCGCGCCAGGTCCATAATTCCCCCGTGGGAGAGGGAGGAGGAGGGGGAAGGGGTGAGGGAGGGAGGAAGGGGAGAGGGAGGGGAAGATTAATTTTGTTCCTCCACGAAAGAGGAAGGGCATTGGTAAACACAAAAATGCCTCATTTTTCCGAATGTGCACTTTTCAAGAAATACGGAAGGAGATTGAACTTTCCTGCGAATATCCTCGAATTGTTTATATTGTACGATACACAAAAAATTGTTGACGAGCGAGCCATTGTATGCCTATTCCAAGCCTATGTGTGAAATATAACTTGCGCATTTTAGAGGGGAACATCATTGAGTTACGATAACCGGCAAAAAGAGTGTAATGACTTCAGATATCGAATATGCCACCAGTAACAACTTACATTCTGGATAACGTGGCTTCCGGTATTGCAATGAGCTTCGCGAAGAAAACCGAAAAGAAAAACGAAATGAAATGGCATAAAAAAGGTAATGTTCGAAAATAAGTCGTACAGGAAAAATAATTGGTGAAAATTGCAAATTTTGCAACGGAGGTTAATTGTATTGAGGCAGAGCTTAAGTTTAGACTCACAGGAAAGGCAGAGATGGCGGTGGGCCAGCGGTACGTATTTTTACGCAACAAATTTTGATTGTAAACCGACGTTTTCTTTAGCTGCGCTCCCGTAAAAGTTAATCTCGATGATAAACTATTACTATACATATTTCTTTCCCGTGTGATAGGTAAAAACGAGTGGGATTATTTTTTTAATATTACCAAAAATTTCTATAAATAAATTTATAGGGCGAAATATTTCGAAAAATCATTCACAACCTCTTCAATTCGCGGTCACTTTTTCCCTCCCCACTCGACCGGACGCAGCCACAATGTGGGGGGATAGAAAGGGGGGATGGGGGAAAGAGGGGGGGAGTGTGGGGGAGGGAGCAATTTTCGCCGCTCATATCGGTATAAGCAAAAGTTCCCGAGGGTGGAGTTAAGTCAAGCATTCGTAACAGACGAACTGTGAAATGAAATGCCGCTTGTAATGGTTTGCATCATGCAATACTTCCGGTGAAGTTTTGCCCTTAACTATGCAATCCCTGAACGCTCAATTTTCTCATCGAGCCCTCCCGAGCCCAACCCAAGCCAATCCTTAACGCGCAAGTAACTCCATCCGCCCTCAGCAGCTCTCCCGCTCACTCTCCCCTCACCACAATACCCTCTCTCTCTCTCATCACCAGACAGACGCACAGCCAAGTTTCGCTGTCTATATTAGAACCAGCAAATAACCCGTGAAAGATCACGGAAACAAATTTGAGTAAAATATGAAGACGATACAACGACGCACGAATTCCGTTTTTTATTTAATTGAAGTCTTAAAACGATTTACTCAAGGATTGTGCTTTTACCTTATTTCCAATACTTAAATTTACCTTTCATTGTAAACTGTTAAACGAAGCGAGCATTAAAATTTATTAATTAACAATCAACTACACTGTTGTTAGTTAGCACAACAAAATAGATGAATAAACGTATGTTAGGTTATATAACATGCAGTGATTTCGTATGCGACAATAAAGAAAACGTATTTTTATTTTCTCTGTGATCTGTAAAGTACTGACTAAAATTTTATCGGATAGAGGACATTTACTATTGTTACTATTGTAAACTCCGCGAGGGTAATGTGAAGATAGAGTAAGAGAAAAATTCTGAACTTGACCTGGGATCGAACTCAGGTAGGTGCTTTATCCAACTAAGCTACCATGCCAGTCTAATTCTCCACTCCGCGAAGGTACGTATTTACGACTTTTAGTATCCGATGAAGTCTGATTGACTCCTCGGAAGCCAATCAGATTGGTCATTTTGGGTGACTAACTTGCTTTTCATATATGTCAGATGAGTTCATGATTTAATGCATTTATATTTGCAAGTGAGAACCTGCGATTCTCAAAATTTTCTCGAATCGAATCCCCAATAAATAATCGAATCGATTCAGGCAGAGCATAAAATATAAGGCAGGGGTCGCTAATCCTTTTTTAGGAGAAAAGCTAATAGGAGAAGTTTTAGCGTGTTTTTTTTAGATTCAAATTTCACCTGGACTGTATTTATTTTTACATCGTAAAAGTAAAGCAGCACAATAATAACACAGACACGTTTCGATGTTCTTTTCTCTCTCTCTCTCTCCCCCCCCCCCCCCCCCCCCCCTAAGAATACACTTGTTCCAGCGTTCTGTTAGTTTTCGTATTCCAGTTTTATAGAAATCTTTCGGTTGATGTTCACACCAGTTGAGGACCGCATTTCCCCTTGTCATTCGAATTGAATTTCTTGCCTCCTAAGTACTCTTTCAGCGGTGCATACAGATGAAGTCACATGATGACAAATTAGGACTATAAGAAAGATGGAGAATAACGTTCCATCCCATTACAGCCAGTGTATTCACGGTCAAGTTAGCCTTACGCGGTCTGGCGTTGTCGTTGAAAAAACAAATTGCTTTGGACAGAAGATCCGGTCGTTTCTTCCTCAGAGCTGGATTCAGAGTGTTTTTAGGAGCATTGAGTAATCAGCAATATTAATTGTATGGCCTTGTTCCAGGAAATCTACATGGATAATCATTGAGCATCCCAAAACACAGTGGCCATGAAGCAACCTTGAAGCGGGGATATCTTTTCTGTCGACTTCAAGATTAACGTCTATCAAACTATTTTTAATTTACCACGCGGAAATAGCATCGACATCATTCTGCAAATTCTGTTGATCGTTGGGGTCAGTTATCTTACTATAAATAACAGTTTCGTCTGCGAAGAGTCTGATTCTGACATTCTTTTAGCAACGATCGACTATCAGGAAAACGCATTATACTGCTGACAACACTTTGCTCTAATGTCTTAAAAGATACTAGCAGTCCGCCGCAGCTACGCTTGCAAATAATCTAATAGTTCGGCCCTAGGTTAGATCTTCTGTGTTCCCTATTCATTTGACGTGTTTCCCTATCTCTTTGTCTTTGTTGTACTCTCCGCTCCTCATCTCTAACAAACAGTTGCTTTCCTTCAAGTGTCTATCAACGACTGATTTTAACTTCTTACAGGACCTACTATATAGGCGACGTCAATGCAAGCGTTTATTTAGATTATCAATGAAGAGAAGATAACAATAACGCTTTTCTTTCGTCTATTTGAAGGTTTAATTGGCCTTAAATGAATCGGAGGCAACAATGAGAGTCTCCTTGGCAACGCCCGGAATGAGTACGAAAAATCCGCAAAATTTTGAAAAAGAATGCGTATTTCTGAAAAATTCGACCGTGTAACGTGTAAATATCGCAAGAAGAAGATAGTATAGAGATTTAGCCGTCGAATGAAGCAAAAAAGAAGAAAATCGGTCAATATCTACGTTTTTAAGGAATGAAGGAATAAAACCTTGCACTCTGAAAAATCGAAAATCCCGTGTAAACTTATGGGAAAATATAATTGTCTCCTGGATTCGAACCCGAGATACTTCAGCAAACGAAAATATTTTTTCAGGGACCTCATAACCTGTAGAAACAAAACGCCGTTTACCGCATATCTTTACGACGAACGGTTCTCGAGAAATACGCCGATATAATTACGCGAGGTTTCATACGCACGCACGCAGCTTCACTTACGTCCGTAATATATAGGATTGACGTCAAGGAAACCAGCCTATGATTTTCGGGTTTCTTTATGTCGCCGCTCTTTTGAATAGGATTAACCTGTGCTAACTTCGAGTCCTGGGGGACTTCCGTAAACCCGATTAACTGCGATATTTAATGTTCCCAAGATTGAAGGGTTTCATTTGTTGGATAATATGTAAATTTCTTATTAGAGATTCTAGAAAGTCTGATAAATCATAATTCTGAAATAGCCACAAAATATCCGCAAAAACCAAATGCGCACTTTGGCTCAAGGCAACCATCATAACTGGTAATTCACCGATGGTAGATATAGAATCTAGTATCGGTGAATTCCCGATGATGATGGCTGCCTTGCAGCTAAATGCGCATTTGGTTTTCATAATTATTTAATGGCTCGTGGATAATTCTAATTTATCAGTTTCATCTTACTTAACCAATTATACGAGCTTGATAATGCTTTGGAGTGATTGTAGAAATTTCTCTTTACCGCTTTCTGCCTATCTTCCTGTCCACTTTGTGTATCGAAGGTTATATCTGACAGTTTTTAAATACACGGAAGAAGTTTTTCTTTTGATTTTTATAAAGATTCTTCCAAAGAGATTCTTTGTTTTTCTTGATTGGTATTCCAAGAGCAATACAATTTAAAATCTGAGCTAGATAAACGCAACTGCCAAGAGATATTCCTGAGGCATATCAAATCCGCGCTTCATTTCGTTAATGACTTCATCTAAAAATAAGTTTGTACCAAGCGATAATGACGCTTTAGAATTGAACGACATCTAACAATTGTTTCAGATATGTCGCTTCTAACCGCCATTAAAGTAATTAGTATATGAGTACCATTTCAGACGATTAATGTTACAGAGCCTGAAACAACTCCTTAGTATTCCAGAAAGCAAATGATTCGCGAACCTGAAGCGGTCCGATGAAAGATGGAGATCAAAATGTACTTGCAGAGAAGATTTAAACGTGAAGGCGCTGGTTCCGTAAATTATTTCTTAGAAAGAGAAAAGCGTCATCCTGTCACAAATCATTCTTCAAAAGACTCCTGTGCTGCAATATACGCGTCGCATAGAACAGAGCTCAACAAAAATTTTGTCGCATGACCCAATTAAACACCGTTGACAAAAAAGCAATACTTTTGATGCGTTTTCCTAAACTCGCCATGAAGATCAAAATGTGGTTTAGGAAAATCAATTGCTTCCTCCGTTTTAGTGCATTTCAGCTGAAATTTTGTCGTGTCGTAACAAGAGTGAAAGGATGGAAATTTTAACTTACATGCGTGAGTGCGTACTACTGATCACAAATGCGAAGACAGAGAAGGAGAAAAATTCTCCGGCAAAGTTCAGAATTTTTCACCTCCTCTATCTTCACATTTGTCGTGTCGTATTTGCGACTCTGATTATTACGTATTACGACTCAATGCCGAATCGTAAACCGTACTTAGAGAAACGTTGCCATGGGAGAGAGCACCGCCGAGGGGATCTGAAGACGAGCAGCACCGCCGACCTTTTCCTCTCTGTATTCCTCTCCCTTTCTCTCTCCCTCCCGTCCTTCATTTAAGGAAGCCATAACCACGCCACATATAGACCTACCGACCAACCACCTCCCTAAAAATAGTCGCAAGAAGGCGCCTGCGTCCATTAGCGTAAAACGGCTAAAATTTCGCCACGCGCTTCATGAAGTCAACGGGCACATTTGAAAATTTCAACGCGTCGAAATAATTGCACTATTTGAGCGGGGGAAAACGTTTAATGGTAACTTCTGCCGAGAGGTGAGTTTCGCGAAGTCCGACAATCGAACCCGGGTCTTCCATTTTGCCGGGCGGATGATGGCATTGTGAGAAAAAAAAGTCTCGATGCTGACGATAAGCACCAAAATTCAGAAAGACGAAAAATAAAATCGGGAGCGAGGACTGAAATTGGGCTCGCAAACTTGCGTGGCGTGCACCCATTCATTTCTTCCGGATTATGATGCCATTCGAGTACTCTATGCGGAGCTACGGGAGGATAAAAATTGTTTAAGAGATATCGCACGATATGAGAGAGCGATAGCACACTCCCGCTGGCAGAAGATATTGCGATAATGCGAACAGTTGCAGGAGGAAAAGCGAGATGGATGCTTTGAGATAAGTTGTGAGAACGATTCATACGGTATCGAAAGTAATCTTGCGACCTTCGGAAAGAGTAACGAGAATTAACTAGGTTGTCGCGTTGTTAGGCAACAAGAGCATTCGCGTGAAGTGGTTTTTGGAAGAAAGGATACAAGACATCCTACTTATTCATCAAAACGGTAATATATAGAACTAGCATAAGTGCCCGTTGAATTTCAACGGGTTTAATGAATCTAAATTTTCGTCAATGCAACATGTAAAACATAACAAAGAAATCGACATATTTCCAGCTATTTTAAATGCCATAAAGACATATTGGCCCCCTAGTAACATAAATTTAGATTGTATTCGTAATTGTGTTGCTTTTATTAATAAATAAGTTTCAAAAAAGTGTGATTTTTAAGTTGTTAACAAACAAATACGTCGTAACATATCACAACAATACGTGTTTTTTTTTTGAGGTATTCCCGTTAACAGGAAAGTACCCAAAATACTTGAGTCAATTCAGTACAACTTCCACTTTACATACTGTAAATTCCAAAGTAACTCCTTTTATAATAGGCGATGCTAGCCTAAAACTAATTCATTCTGTAAAGTGAATAAATAAAGTTCTTTCTTTAAACTATAATAGCCACTGTTATTAGATTTAAATGGATTATAAGCCTTAGAACTTATTCTGTATTAAATAAGCACCGAAATTCCTTTTATAAAAACGAATCAATTCATTAAAAGATCCACTATTGTTTCTTCGAAAATTGCCTGTTAACGGTTTTAAATGTCCTTTTAATTTCAATTGAATTTTAATTTATATTCGTTTCCAAACTTCGGCCATTGTTACGAAATTAATTCGAGGAATAACAATATAAATTCGTAAGCAAGTGTGGTTTACAAAGAATTTAACTTAATAATGCCTTTTGTTTCCAATTTTTCTAAAATGACACTGTTGATACTTAAAATTTTTTATATTTACGTTAATATACTTATTTTCCGCAAAACACGCCGATCTCTCCCCTTCCTTCCTCTCTCTCTCTCTCTCGTATTGAAGCTAACAATGATAATGGTCGACATAGCAACATCACGTTAAAATGGCGAGATTTCCACAAAATATGCAAATTAAACGTTTAACATGGAATATTTCGAACTGTTGGCGAAAAAAGACGAACGGAATAAGAAACTTTATAAATTTTTCTTCAGAATGGTTCAAATCCGAAGGTCGTGTGTTAATTTCTTCTAATTTTAATTTCCAAATGAATAAAAGCCTGCACGTCGAAAAATCGCGTTTTACATGTTGAGTAATGGGGAAAGGAAATGCCTCTCCTGGAGACGAACCAAGGATTTTTTTCGCGATTTAAATTCGTCATCACCTGAAAAAGTGTGAATCAAGCATCTCTACCAAATTTCGAGATTCTATCATTATTATTTCTCGAGTTATTAGCGTTTGCATAGCGTGATCAACCAACCAACCAACGGATGACGGCTATTATATAAAATTCTTCGAGTGCATAGATATACTTATCGCAATGCCTTTTATTTCTGTGTTTGCCTATTTATCTAAAGAGAATTATGCTTTTATCTCTTTTTGGCTCGTTTCGCTTCCAGCGTGAGCGCCTATTATCGTCGCTCTGTCCGTCCGTCTGTCTGTCTGTCCGTCCGTCCGTCTGCAGGTTCGTTCTCGGCTTCTACCTAACGGATTTTCATGAAATTTGATATTAAGGACTTACAATCAAAGATAATAAGAAAATCGCAAAAATGCATCACGTAAGCCAATCAGGGGTACCACTTTGCTGGAGATAAAAAATCAACTTTTCGTCCTATCTCGTAAAGTATTGGTCGTATCAAAATATTTTTCAAATAAAACTTGTAGAATTGGTAAATTAGAGTATTTATTTTCCTATATATTTTTATCGTAGGAGTAGCCGTTATCAATAAAATCAAACAAGAACGTCTTCATTCGAGTTGAACTTGAAAAATTTATTGCATGATTACTTCTTCATTGTTACTAAGATTAACAATCTCGCAAGCAAACGTTTAATTTCCTTAAGTAAATATTTTTAAATAGGAAGAAAATGAATTATTTATGACGAATAAAAGAATTTAAAGCGCTATTTCCATTACGTACACGTATATAATTTCTTTCAAATACTCCATTGTATGAAACGCGCCCATTTGTGATACGCTGTGCACTTTTCCAACTTGTTTTAAAAATCCGCAAGGTTTGCGGCTAACTACAGAGAAGATTGAACTTTGCGCGTTTCAACGTAAAAACTGTATTTATTAAGCAATGCATGATTTTTTTATCAAACCGGCAACTGAAGTGGTTCGATTCGATGTAAAGTTTTTGAGAATACTATTGCTTATAGGTAATGTTGACCCATTGTTCCTACGGCACGCATGAAGCATGCGGCTCTCGAGAGCATTTTATGCGGTCCGTCACACTATGATGAAAAAGTCATTTCTAAAATTTGACACAAACTATTTCATATTTTTTAACTGAAATTACGATCAAGGAAACTTGAATGTTGAAATTTTAACCCTAAACAGGTTTTAACTTGAGTAATAGTAGTAACTAGGATTTTAGGTGCGTCAACAGCTAAGGTTATTTTGCACCGTCAAAATTCTGTTACAGAAAATCAATATACTTCACAACATCCATGCCCGAAGCGGGATTCGAACCCGCGACCTTTGGGTTAGAAGACAGGCACACTTCCTACCAGTCTAAACCTGTTTTAACTTGATTTTTGTTTATAGGATACTAGTAGCTTCCTCACTTCGCTCTCCAACCATATTTTACATTTTCACGTTCTACCGAACTACAGAAACCGCTAGGACGAACGATTCTCGAGTTACAAGCGAAAAACAGGTTTTTTGGAATTTCCATTTTTTCTGTACTTAAACCCAAAAATTTTGGATTTTCGGATTTTTTCGATTAACTGTGTACTAAGACCTATGTTTTTGCCAAATTTCAAGTCTCACGGAAGCGGAAGTATCTTGGAATTTCGTTAGAATTTTGTCTGTCAGTGAGTCGTCCCAAATAAAAGCCACGCGCGCGACAGATTTCTTTTTTCGAATACAGAGACTAAAGCATCTATAGTATCAAAATATATAAGCTCTTTATGCAGTCCGCTGAAGCATTCGCAACATCCAATTGTGGTGTTTGCTTCTTTTAATGCCATTCAGGAAAGTTTTCCAACACCTTCCCTACACCAATGGTTTCCGAAACGCATTTGATACGGCTCTCGATGGAGAAAAAGTTCAAGATATATTGCCTTTGCAAGATAAAAAGCTGCCATAATTAAGAAATGATATATTAAAGTAACTACACGGTTCTGCCGTCATCATGGAACTGTCGTACTTCTCGCACCGGTGGAGATTATACCTACCTTATGCTCTGCAAACAGAGAATAAAATGAAGCGATACTTTTCGTAGTAGTAGTATTAATTAGGTTTTTAGGTGCGTCAACAGCTAAGGTTATTTTGCACCGTCAAATTCTGTTACAGAAAATCAACATACATCACAACATCCATGTCCGAAGCTGGAGTCGAACCCGCGACCTTTAGGGTTAGAAGGCAGGCGCACTGCCTACCAGTCTAACCCCGCCGACGATACTTTTCATTCTCGGATGAAATATTGGGTGTCGTTTCATACATATTCATACCAATTAATACCACTAATATATTAACATGTTCGAAAATTCAATTTGACTGACTACAAAAATATAAATGTCATCGTCCTTCTGAAGGAGTTATTAATGCGCGGAAACGAAAAACAGAGTCGCTTTGATGCTTATCATTTACTCCGGACGCCAGGACGATTTGACTGCGCAATCACGAAAATAAAAAAATTCAATTTTGAGTTGTTTATGCCATCTACTTAGTAAATTGGGGATCCTGCGTGTTCCCAAAAACATTATCAGCCGAGCGCTATCCCGAGTTTAAAACCGTGTGCTTACGAGTTGACGTAACTCTGAGCTCGTTCCATAGATTTTGGCGATTCACGACTTCCACAACAGTAAAAGTTTTTATTTATGATGTATAGACGCTCTTAGAATACTCTCCTGTGGTAAATATGAGACAACATTTATAAAGGTACTCCTCGTTATATGCGAGTTCGAAAAATGCGATTTCATTTTCATCCGCTCAATTGAGATCGATTTCAATTAATAGCATTCGCTTTAATGCGAATTGAGAATTTTTTGTTTACTCTCTGTGTGGGGTCTCCCCACCCCCAGTCTTTGGAATCCGCCGATTTATTTCCTTCCTTCCCAGTGAGAGAGAATGTATTCTCTCAGCCTAAATCGCAGACTTCGCTGGCGGTCAACACCATGTTTTAATCAACATTTCTTAGGGGTGTCTAGCGTTATTTTTCAAACTAAATAATTATAGACACAATTTATTCATATTAAAATGACATAAATATTATTTAAATAAGCAAAAGGATGTACTGTGCTGGAAAACCAGTTAAAGTAACAGCAAGAATATTCTAACGCTTTTTGTAGCAGATCTAGGACATTTTTATTGATTCTTATGGGGAAATTGTGTTCGATTTATGCGATTTCACCCTATGCGACTTTTTTTGGAACATAAAACGTCAAACTTTCCATAATGAAGTTTAAAATTTCCTTCCGTTTGACTGCTCAATTACTGCTACGGGATAAAGGCAATGGGTATTACTCCGTTTCTATAACCTAAATATTCTTAATTGAAATAATTACTGAGGTAATTTGAGGAACAAAATATGATTCATGTTTTAATGCGGTTTGGAGGACCATGAGTAATGTTCGATGAATGATTTAATAATAAAATCTCTTTCACTAATCCTAATTGGACAAATTTTTTGAAAAAATGAAATGAGAGACAAAAATATATTTTTAAAATTATAATAGTTAGTTTTAATTTGTATGGCAATCAGTTTCCTTCACATTTGTAGGTCGCAAAATATTAATCAATGCAATACAAAATAAAAGCTGTAAAAATATTATATGAATACAAATAAATTTAGCCGGGCAGGTACGATGAGTACAATCCAAAATGAAATTTGAATGCATCGAATTATGAGGAATCGTTTGCCGCGTCGGTCACAACTATGCGTTACCCTCGGCTGAGGGTAACGCAGAATCTATGTATCAGTCATCAGTCCGAGAGTTAGGTACAAGATATCTGACGTTAATCGCCAAAATGCAATTCCGTTTCTTATATCCCACTTATATTTCCCATAGTTTTGGACTTTTTCGAATGGAAATAGAGTTTTGGGTGCAATAACGTATATTTGGAAATTTGTTCAATATATAGTGTACCGATTTTTATTGAATTTGTATTATAACAATACAAACGGCAGTAATGTGCAAGAAAGAGGGGTGCATTGCACCCCCTGCCATCCACCAATTAGTTGACTTTCAGGGTATTTTGTAGGAGTAGATGTAGTAAAAATCACGAGGGGATGCGTGCGGAGTTTGGAAACGTTTCACTCTAATGGTTAACAGTTGCTCATATTCCCTATTAGACACGAAGGTTTTCCATATTTTATGTATCACTAGCTTTTCGTACCTGGCTTCGCCCGAGTGCATTTCGGACTGCAAATAGTTATACTTTTTCCCGCTTAGAAGACAGCTTGAGAAAATGATACATACTAAAACTTCTCCTCTCCTTTCGTATTTATTATTATTTCGTATCGTTAAAGAATACGGTCGTCCTTATTGCCGTAAATTATATTTTGAATGTTTACAGAATTCACCGCTACATGGTGTTGGCGCTGTAGGCTGGTATTAAGATAAAGCGAAATATCTCCGAAATGGATGGTACTACGAAAATTTGTCTCAAACAAAACTTGGAAGAAATATTATTCTCTACAACTTTCGTTCTTACGAAGATTACCAATAACGACGTTTTTAAGGATATATTTGACGGAAACCGAAAAAACCGATTATTTATAAATAATTCTTAAACAATAACCGCTATGGAAAATTGTTTCAAATGAAAGTTGTAGAAAATTACATTATCTATGACCTTTGTGTGTGTGTGTATATATATATATATATATATATCGGGTTTCGAATAAACCTAAACTTTCGGTTAACCGGTATTGTCTAAGAACTACTCAGCTCCTCATGCTCATAACAAAGTGTTATATTTGAAATTTGGTTACGATATGGCAAGTACTTTTATAGTTAGAACCCACACAATCACATACAAATACATCATTCCGAAAATAGTCTAAACGTGTTCTATGGACCTCAAAACGTGTATTTCCGTTGAAATTCCGTAGTCGATTTTTTTCATGAAAATAATACTATCTCTATATTACGTATATGGAGAATGTAAAAATAATGAAAGCATACAGTCGATTTTATTGTGTTATTTTAATGGGAGATGTAAATGCCTTCCATTGGAATCGAACCCAGCACTTTTTTCGAGATTTTTTTCGTCACCACTTTAACATATGTGAATCGAGCATTCTTGCCCAATTTAGAGTTTCTATCTCTATTTTCTCTCCAGTTATCGATAGAGTGGTTGGTTAGCAATGTTATGGTCGCGGGTTTGAATCCTGCCGAGGTCATGTCAAAATAAAAATATCATTATTCTCATTTTTTCTAGCGAGCGGGTTTAGCGTTACATCCGACAAACAAACCAACCAACAGATCCCGGAAAATATCTATAGAAGTTGTGAGCTATATAAGCATAGGGGCATTCGGTGTATGTTTGGTGCAGTAGAGTATATATCGCTTGGCAGAAGAGCCTGGGGAGTTTGATACATCTAGGGAGGAATATGTTATAGCGGCAGTCAATGCAAATTGGGTGGCATAAATCAGGGGGTAATTTCGTGTTTTGGGTGGTCTATATCGAAGGGGCAATCAAGTGATTGATGGTCGTATATATATTAGGCCATAATAATTAGGGGTTTGTTGTGCAAGTTGGGTGGCATATATTCCAGCTGATTTTTGATGCGTTTTTGGTGGCACACACACGCACTCCCTCCCTCCCTCCCTCACACACACAACCACACATACAGAACCTCACACACAGACACACACAACCTCACACACACAACCGCACACACACACACACACACAACCTCCACACATACAACCTCACACACACAATCACACACACACACACACACACAATCTCACACACCACACAAACATCATCTCATTCACGCATTTACAGGCAGTCGTTTTCGATCATTCACTCACTCACGCATACATCCCTTCACGTACTTCTTCGTACGTACTGGGATATCAAAAGAAATTTTCTCATTCTATTGTTACCGTAATATCCTCAGGCTATCTTAACCCATCGATAGGGCTAAAGCGACCGCGTAAATTAACCTAATACATCTCTGAATATTCCATTTAATCTTCTTCTAGATACTTCTCAATCTACCACGTAGCAGCGAAATTATATGGACCAGGTTTTCATCATTTTATAATTCCTTTATATCAACCTAAAAATCATTCATTGCATTATTTATCCTTTTCTCTGGTCACATTAGCAGGTATAACATGCTCCCATGGCGGCGAGCTCTTATGGGCGCCAAATTTGAAACCCTCGTTCGCTTGCGTGTTTCGGATACCGTTGTCGTCGCCTGGTTGATGTAGGATGGGCTTGGTTGGGCAAATCGAAAAATTCGACGCACGATGCATACAGGATCCCTCATGTAATTACACATACCTCATATGATGGAAAGGTATTAAAAACATAAAAACAATGTATCGCAGGAAAATGAATGACGATTTTAACATAAAACATGAGCCATCAATGTTTTAATTCATATCACTGCTTTTTGACATATTTATTAATCTTCCTTTGCTTTGAGTCCGTATTGTATTTTGAAATATGATATGAAATCGAATAATTTCGCCATTCTTTGACTACACTGTCATCTACATCAATACATGTCATAACGTTATTCGTGTAAAGCAAGCGCTCTGAAGACCTCTTTGCGAGCTCAAGGAGTCTCTACTCGTCATCATCTTCTCTCTCGATCGCTGGAGTTTCTTTGTGATCATTCGAATCTTAGCGATTGCTAGAATATCCATTTAATTGTCAGGAAGTTGCTACCATGCAATCGTCGAATTATGCTGGATGGTGAGACATTTGGTTAGTTAAACAGAAAAACATTTCTTTTTCAGAACTTGCTATTAGCTAACTACAGGTTTTTTGGAAAGTGCAAATGATTTATTGTATTAGCAATTCCACTTCTTGTTAACAATAAAATACAAAACCAATAACAAGCTAGGAAAATACGGCGAAAGTAGATATTATAAGAAATATTATAATAATATGTTATAAGAAATATTAGAAGAAATATTATTCTCTACAAATTTGGTCCTTACGACGTTTTTAAGGAGATGATTGACGGAAACCGAAAAAACCGATTATTTATAAATAATTCCTGAATAATAACAGCTATGGAAAATTGTTTCAACTGAAAGTTGTAGTAAATTACATTCTCTATAATCTTTGTATAGAATCGTATATACAATAATGATGTTTTAATGGAGATGTTTCGTCTAAACTGAATCGGGTTACGATAAACCTCGACTTCCGGTTAACCGTTATTGTCCAGAAACAAATCAGCTCTTCGTACTCATACCAAAGTGTTATATATGTAATTTGGTGTTAATATGGCAAGTAATTTTTGAGTTAGAGCGCCCACAATGGCATACATCCACACACACATCATTCCGAAAACAGTGTAAACGTGTACTAGGGAGCTCAAAACGTGTATTTCCGATGAAATCTCGAAGTCGATTTTTTTCGTGATTAGAACAGTAAAAAAGTAAAAAGCAAAATATCTCTGAAATGGATGGTTCTACGAAAATTTATTTCAAACAAAACTTGGAAGAAATATTATTCTCTACAACTTTGGTCCTCACGAAGATTACCAATAACGATGTTTTTAAGGAGAAAACCGAAAAAGAGGTTTTTTATAAATAACTCCTAAACAATAACTACAATAGAAAATTGTTTCAAATGAAAGTTGTAGGAAATTACATTCTCTATACCTTTTGTATAGAATTGTAGATACAATAATGATATTTTAAAGAAGAAATATCGCAAAAACCGAATCGGGTTTCGAATAAACCTCGACTTCCGTTTACCCGTTATTGTCGAAAAACTAATCAGTTCTTTATCCTCATGTTAAAGTGTTATATATGAAGTTTGGTAACGATATGGCACGTACTTTTTGAGTTAGAGCGCCCACACTAACATACACACACACACAGACATCATTCCGAAAATAGTCTAAACGTGTTCTAGGGACCTCAAAACATGTATTTCCGTTGAAATCTCGAAGTCGATTTTTTTCATGAATAAAATACTTTCCCATTACTACGTATGGAGAAAGTAATAAGATTTTCCCTTCAATTCGTCTTATTTGATCTGTAAGCCCCTCTTTTAAAAAATTATTCCAAAAGAGGAGATAATTTACCACAAAAAAGTCTGCGAGAGCATGTCTGCGATATATATGTAAGGAGTTAAAAATTCGAGAAATTTACGAAAAAATTTTAAATGGAAATCCCATATAAAAGAAAATATTTGATTATAATTAAATAGTACACCGAATCGGTTTAAAAACCTTGCTACACCACCGTACACACGATAACGGTTAATATGACACCTTCCTCTTTTTTCTGCGTGTTGTAGTTTCTGAGCCTTAGCAGAACATACATACATACGACACCTTACTTTATAGATATGTATAGATAGATAGATTTAGTCCCAGGATAGCTTTTGTTTAACTACAGGCAGCCAAAATTGACAGCAATCAGATGGGAGCTTGCACAACAACAAAACGAGAAAGTAATTTACCGGAATAAGGGTCAGCGACAATACATCGGACACAGCGGAAATAAATTTAAACCAATTCTAAGTGATGATCACATACAAGGGAAACAAAATACGTCACAAGAGAAGAACATTAGCGATGCCAGTTAGACAGTTTAGAATCGAATATCTTTCCGGTTCCTCCATTTATGCAAAGAACGTTAGAGCTCGGAGCATACATCCGTAACTGACATGCTTTTTTGTTAAGGCAATGGCGAAAATAAGGTTTAACACGAATTTCAGTGTTTAAAGATTTACACAATATTATCAATTTAACAGAGTACAGTTACACAGATTGATCCAATATTTATTCACGTGCACCAAAGCAAATTAAATACAGAGCATAAGATATAAAAATATACCACGTCCTTGAAGATTAATTGCAACACAATGATAGCAGGAAATTCCCATATCAGAGAGAGAGAGAGAGAAGTCCAAGAATATACAGAGTCAGCAAGCTTATACCAGTCAGCTGATACGACCTCCTTCGCTGTTCACATTAGGCAAGAGGGTCAAGCGTAGGAGGAGAAGGGGGCGCCACCCGATCCCAGCCCTATAGATGGGAGAGCTGTAGTGTCGATCGCCACTTCGCCACGCCCACTATTTACGTATTCAGTAATCATTCTGTTCAATTTTTCGTCGCATTGTGTCGTGACCTGCTGTTTAGAGTGTGTAGTGACTCACCCAGTGTGCCGTGAATTCATTAAAAAAACGAGCGAAAGATGGATAAGATACCGGTTGCGGGGGCGTTAAACAAAAGGGAGGAGTGAGGAAAAGGGGGACGGAAGTGAAGCAAGGAAATTGCGAAGGAAAGGAAAGGGGAATGGGAGGGAGGGGGAATGGGGAGGAAGGAGGAAACAACTTCTCTCGCTGGTATCACTCTCCTGTTATGACCCCGTATGGTCTTTGGGGAAAATGAGCCTTGGTATATCTCGGTCCCACAGTCGATCTCTCTCATTTTATCCTCGTGATCGTGCCTACCCATCTAAGTATGTGCCTCTAATATTCCTGAGATCTCCTCTATTAGAACTTCCGACCTAATTTTCCCCAAAAGTCTTAACGTATCGTCTGATTTTGCAGCGAACTACCGAGCAGATATCGTCTGTATATTTTATACTAGCAAATGTGTGCTTGCATTCTGCAAGTGTCTTGTCTCATCCTAATATAAAGAGTACTTTAGACAGATAATTTTTAAATGCAAAAGTTTACACCTCTGCGACGATTAATGTTTTACATTATGGAGAATATTGGAATAAAAACAAACCCTGAAATTTATAATTGTAAAACTTTCCATAGTTTTTCATCATTTGATACGAATACCTCACATTTCTGCAAAATTTCATCGATGTAGCACCTCTAAATGTGTAGTTATATAAAATTAATTGTTTAAAAAAGATGAATTTTTAACAGCCACAATAATAAACTTTATTATATTTTTCAATATTATTTACAGCTGGAATAGCATTCCCTAATTTCTCAAAATATTCAGCTCCCTAGCTCTAATAAAAGTGCATAAACATTAATTTTTTTAACATTTATGTATTTTTTACCCCCCAATAAAGAAACATTTTCAAATATCTATGATCCCGTTTTCGTTACTCGGTAAGATCTACGTAAGAAACAATTTCAGCATTGTAGCACATTTATAAGTAACTAAACCATGAAACGTTTGTTTATATGTTTATAATATGTGACTGCATTATGCAAGCATTTTTATATATTAGCATTTTTACAATTTCGAATTATTCCTAATCAATTATGTCCAAAACCATATAACCGTGTCAAATTTTAATTTTGTATCTCATTAAGAAGTGCCTTATAATGTTCACACTCGTAGTGGGTAAAAATGGGGCAAAACCACACCTAAAAATTTGAATTTTTTCTGCTTTTTGACTTTTATCTTCAGTTGCAAAATCATTTCCACAAGCCTCCTAAATTTCAAGTCTCTAGGTCATATGCAGCCTCATCATTTTTGTTATCGTATAGTGCAGGCAAGTCAAACCGGCGGCCCTTTCTCTATCTTACTGCGGCCCGAACGCTAATTTTTCTCTTAGCAAAATCGTTCGAGATTTTATATAAATACTTTATTTTATGATAAGGACATGAGATTTTGTCTTAGTTGTTGAAATACAACAGAACGTGGGTTCTAAATCATTGTTTTTAATACCTAGTAAAACAGGTGACCAATAATATAGATAAAGTTTATATTGGCTATCCTGGCCCTCATTAATCAACCCAAATCTTAATGCGGCCCTTCTGTAATACCCATCATTTCAATGCGGCCCTGATGCTTCTTCGAGTTTGACATGCCTAGTATAGAGCAATACTGGGGAAAAGAGCTCCAAAAATGGGGATTACCACAATATCGTAATTCCTTCATTAGGCATACTTTAACATTAAAGGCATTAAAATATAAGCCTCTGATTCCCATTGAAAGCTTAACCATATGAAAGGATAGAGCTTGTTACCAAGGAAGCCTATTGTTAGACCCAGAAAAATTAGCAATTTTTTGTGATAAAAACTATAAATTTACGTTAATTCAACTTGGATATGAATTCTGTCTTCAAAAATAAAAAACTACAATTTATATCCTATCCGACAGTTTAAATCTCGAGTTCCTATCCTGATGGAAAGTAATTTTAAAATCTAAATATAAAAACCTTTGCACCAATTTACATGCTTTCTTATGGGCAAAAAATGGGGCAAAAAGGGGCCAAAATAGCCCTTCAAAATAGGAATTTCCAGAGTTTCGGATTTTTCCGTTTGGTTATGAATAAAAACCTATAATCCTACCATATTTCAAGTTTCTAGCACATCTGGAAGTGCCTCATAATTTTGTATCCTCCTATATATTTATAATATATAGATGCTTCTTACACATGATATATATATACTAGTTAATGTGTGCTTGCATTCTGCAAGCATTAGGAGAGGAAAAATAATTTTGGAACGGAAAAGTTTGGACCTCTTTATCGATTTCCTTATTGAAAAATTTTGAGGTAAAAACAACCCCTAAATTTATAATTATAAATCATTTATAGGTTTTTAGCATTTGTTACATTTATGCGAAATTTTATTGATGTAGCACCCCTAGAAGTGCATTTATATAAATTTAATTGTTTAAAATTTTTGAATTTTTAACAGCCACAATAATAAACTTTAACAAAATTATAATGTTAATTTTCACCGGAACATTACTCCCTAACTTTCTTAAAATTTTCAGCTTCCTTGCTCTTCAGAAAGTACATAAACATTAGTCAATTTGTTTAACATGAAAGAGATTATTACGGTCGAACAAATAAAAATTTACAAATTTCTATAATCCCGTTTCCATTATATGGCAAATTCTACCAATGGAAAAAATTTCAGCTTCATAGATCATTTAGAATTACCTAAACCATGAAAAGTTAGTAAATAGTTTATAATATTCAATGGTCAAGAAAATAGATATTGTTGCAATTTTTCCTCCAATTATTTTTTTAGATTCACCTATGTATTAAATTTCAGCTCTCCAACTATTGTGGTTTGGGCTGAACATTTGTATCCTCCTATATCCTTCTATATCCTAATTAAGACCTGTCAATATATAATGAATAAGCTTTTCTAAATGTTAGGATTTTTACAATTTCAAATTATTCCCTTTTGTTTTTTTTAAAAAATCATATAAGCGTGTCAAATTTGAAGATTGTTGCTCATTTAGAAGTGCCTTATAAATTTATTCCTCGTTTGGGGCAATAATAGGTCAAAACAGCCATAACGTTACGAATTTTTACAAATCCGAATTATTCCTAATCGATTATCTCCAAAACCATATAATCGTGTCAAATTTCAAGTTTGCACCTCATTAAGAAGTGCCTTATAATGTTCACACTCGTATTGGGTAGGATTGGTGCAAAACCACACTAAAAAAATTGAATTTTTGCTATTTTTTTATTATATCTTCGGTTTCAATGAAAGTTCTATAATGGTGCCATATTTCAAGTCTGTAGTTCATATGGAGCTGTCTCATCATTTTTGTTCTCGTATGGAGCAATACTTGGGCAAAAGTGCTCCAAAAATGAGGATTATTACAATATAGGTTTCCTTCATTAGGCATAGTTTAACATTAACAGCATTAAAATATAAGCCTCTGATTCCCATTAAAAGCTTACCCATATGAAAGGATAGAGCTTGTTACCAAGGAAACCTATTGTTAGACCCAGAAAAATTACCACTTTTTTGCGATAAAAACTATAAAATTAAGCTAATTCTACTCGGATTTGCATTCCGTCTTCGAAAATTAGAAACTACAATTTATATCCTATCCGACAGTTTAAGTCTTGAGTTCGTATCTTGAGGGGAATTAATTTTAAAATGTAAATATAAAAACCTCTGCACCAATTTACATGCTTTCTTATGGGCAAAAAATGGGGCAAACAGGGGCCAAAATAGACCCTCAAAATAGGAATTTTGCCAGTTTCGGATTTTTTCCTTTGGTTGTGACTAAAAATCCTATAATCCTACCAAATTTCAAGTTTCTGGCACATCTGGAAGTGCCTCATAATTTTGTATCGTCATATATATATATATAATATATCATGTGTAAGAAGCATCTATATATTATAGATACTAGTTGTTATGTGCTTGCATTCTGCGAGCATTTTCAAATTTTAGCATTTTTACAAATTCAAATTACTCCCAAGCGATGTTGTACATAATCATATAACCATGTCAAATTTGGAGTTTGTTGCTCATTTAGAAGTGCCTTATAATTTTAATCCTCGTATGGAGCAATAATGGAGCAAAACAGCCCCTAACATTAAGAATTATTAGTCTCAGATTTTTTCCATCTGTTGTGACTAAAAACCATAATTCTGCCAAATTTCAAGTTTGTATCTCATTAAGAAGTGCCTTATAATTATCACATTCGTATGGGGCCGAAAAAGGGCAAAACCACACATTAAAAATAGGAATTTTTGCAATTTTACAATTTTATCTTAGTTTGCCATGAAAATTGTATAATCGTGCCAAATTTCAAGTCTCTAGGTCCTATGCAGTTGCCTCACATTTTTTGTTCTTGCATGGGTCCGAAAAGGGGCAAAACCGCCCTTTAAAAATGTGAATTTTTGTAATTTTATAATTTTATCTTAGGTTGCAATGAAATTTCTATAACCATGCCAAATTTCAAGTCTCTGGGTCCTATGCAGTTGCATCGCCTTTTTTGTTCTCGAATGGGGCAATAATGGGACAAAACAGCCCCAAAAATGAGGATTATATCAATATCGGATTTTTTGACATGGTTTTATGATTATATACAACATCGCTTGGGAGTAATTTGAATTTGTAAAATGCTAAATTTAAAAATGCTTGCAGGATGCAAGCACACATTAACTAGTATATATATATATATATATATACTAGTGAATGTGTGCTTGCATTCTGCAAGCATTTTCAAATTTTAGCATTTCTACAAATTCAAATTATTCCCATGCGATGTTGTACATAATCATATAACCATGTCAAATTTGGAGTTTGTTGCTCATTTAGAAGTGCCTTATAATTTTAATCCTCGTATAGGGCAATAATGGTGCAAAACAGCCCCTAACATTATGAATTTTTACATTCTAAGATGTTTTCCATCTGTTGTAACTAAAAACCCATAATTCTGCCAAATTTCAAGTTTGTATCTCATTAAGAAGTGCCTTATAATTATCACACTCGCATGGAGACGAAAAGGGGCTAAACCACCCATTAAAAACTGGAATTTTTGTATTTTTACAATTTTATATTAGTTTGCCATGAAAATTCTATAATCTTGCCAAATTTCAAGTCTCTAGGTCCTATGCAGCTGCCTCGCATTTTTTGTTCTCGCATGGGCTGAAAAGGGGCAAAACCGCCCTTTAAAAATGAGAATTTTTGTAATTTTATAATTTTATCTTAGGTTGCTATGAAATTTCTATAACCATGCCAAATTTCAAGTCTCAGGGTCCTATGCAGCTGCATCGCCTTTTGTGTTCTCGAATGGGGCAATAAAGGGGAAAAACAGCTCCAGAAATGAGGATTATATCAAAATCAGATTTCCTTCATTGGGTATCTCATTAAGAAGTGCCCTATAATTATCACACTCCTATGGGGCCGTAAAGGGGCAAAATCACCCATTAAAAATTGGAATATTTGCAATTTTACAATTTTATCTTAGTTTGCCATGAAAATTCTATAATCGTGCCAAATTTCAAGTCTCAGGGTCCTATGCAGCTGCATCGCATTTTTTGTTCTCGTATGGGGCGGAAAAGGGGCAAAACCGCCCCTTAAAAATTAGAATATTTGTAATTTTATAATTTTATCTTAGGTTGCAATGAAATTTCTATAACAATGCCAAATTTCAAGTCTCAGGGTCCTATGCAGCTGTATCGCCTTTTTTGTTCTCGAATGGGGCAATACAGGGGAAAAACAGCTCCAGAAATGAGGATTATATCAAAATCAGATTTCCTTCATTGGGTGTAGTTTAACATTAATAGCATTAAAATATAAGCCTTTGTTTCCCATTAAAAGCTTACCCATATGAAAGGATAGAGCTTGTTACCAAGGAAACCTATTGTTAGACCCAGAAAAATTAGCAATTTTTTGCGATAAAAACTATATTATTACGTTAATTCTACTCGGATTTGAATTCTGTCATGAAAAATAAGAAACTACAATTTATATTCTATCCGATTGTTTAAGTCTCGAGTTCGTATCTTGATGGGAAGTAATTTTAAAATCCAAATAAAAAACCTCTACACCAATTTACATGCTTTCTTATGGACAAAAAATGGGGCAAAATGGGGCCAAAATAGGAGTTTTGCCAGTTTCGGATTTTTTCCTTTGGTTGTGACTAAAAACCTATAATCCTACCTAATTTCAAGTTTCCAGCACATCTGGAAGTGCCTCATAATTTGTATCCTCCTATATATATATATCATGTGTAAGAAGCATCTATATATTATAGATATATGAGGATACAAAATTATGAGGCACTTCCGGATGTTCCAGAAACTTGAAATTTGGTAGGATTATAGGTTTTTGGTCACAACCGAAGGAAAAAATCCGAAACTGTCGAAATTACTATTTTGAATGGCTATTTTGGCCCCTTTTTCCCCCATTTTTTGCCCATAAGAAAACATGTAAATTGGTGTAGAGGTTTTTATATTTCCATTTTAAAATTACTTCCCGTCAAGACACAAACTAGAGACTTAAACTGTCGGATAGGATATAAATTGTAGTTTCCTATTTTTGAAGACGGAATGCAAATCCGAGTAGAATTAGCGTAATTTTATAGTTTTTATCGCAAAAAATTGCTTATTTTTATGGGTCTAACAATAGGTTTCCTTGGTAACAAGCTCTATCCTTTCATATGGGTAAGCTTTTAATGGGAATCAGAGGTTTATATTTTAATGCTGTTAATGCTAAATTACACCTAATGAGGAAATCCGATATTGATATAATCCTCATTTTTGGGGCTGTTTTGCCCCTATTATTGCACCATTCGAGAACAAAGAAGGCGATGCAACTGCATAGGACCCAGAGACTTGAAATTTGCCACGGATATACAAATTTCATTGCAACCTAAGATAAAATGATAAAATTCTCATTTTTAAGGGGCGGTTTTGCCCCTTTTCGGCCCCATGCGGGAACAAAAAATGCGAGGCAGCTGCATAGGATCTAGAGACTTGAAATTTTGCACAATTATAGAATTTTCATGGCAAACTAAGATAAAATTGTAAAACTGAAAAAATTCCAATTTGTAATGGGTGGTTTTGCCCCTTTTCAGCCCCATACAACTATGATAATTATAAGGCACTTCTTAATCAGATACTAACTTGAAATATGGCAGAATTATGGGTTTTTAGTTACAACAGATGGAAAAAATCTGAGAGCGTAAAAATTCATAATGTTAGGGGCTGTTTTGCTCCATTATTGCTCCATACGAGGATTAAAATTATAAGGCACTTCTAAATGAGCAACAAACTCCAAATTTGACATGGTTATATCATTATGTACAACAACATCGCTTGGGAATAATTTGAATTTGTAAAAATGCTAAAATTTGAAAATGCTTGCAGAATGCAAGCACATAACAACTAGTATATATATATATATATATATATATATATATTTTGGGCAACTAGGTGTTGAAGGAAACCCAGTGAACACTTACCGGAAGTAGAGCCGCTGGGGTGTTGGAGAGACACATTTGTAGAGGTTGTAGAGTTGTGTCTCTCTTGTGCTGACGAAGGGATCATCCCGAAAGCTCTAACCTCTACAAATGTGTCTCTCCAACACCCCAGCGGCTCTACTTCCGGTAAGTGTTCACTGGGTTTCCTTCAACACCTAGTTGCCCAAAATATCCTTACTTACCTTTCCTCTTCCTTAGTATTTATATATATATATATATATATATATCATATATATAGGAGGATACAAAATTATGAGGCACTTCCAGATGTGCCAGAAACTTTAAATTTGGTAGGAGTATAGGTTTTTGGTCACAACCGAAGGAAAGAATCCGAAACTGTCGAAATTCCTATTTTAAGGCGCTATTTTGGCCCCTTTTTGCCCCTTTTTTGGCCATAAGAAAGCATGTAAATTGGTGCAGAGGTTTTTATATTTACATTTTAAAATCACTTACCTTCATGATACGAACTCGAGACTTAAACTGTCGGATAGGATATAAATGGTAGTGTCTTATTTTTGAAGACAGAATTCAAATCCGAGTAGAATTAACGTAAATTTATAGTTTTTATCGCAAAAAAGTGGTAATTTTTCTGGGTCTAACAATAGGCTTCCTAGGCAACTGGCTTAATCCTTTCATATGGGTAAGCTTTTAATGGGAATCGGAGGCTTATATTTTAAATCTTTCAATATTAAACTACGACTAATGAAGGAAATCAGATACTGATATAAACTCATTTTTGGGGCTGTTTTGCCCCAGTATTGCTCTACTCGAGAACAAAAACGGTGAGTCAGCTCCAAGTGACCTAGAGACTTAAGATTTAGCACGATTATAGAAATGTTGTTGCAACCGAAGGTAAAATAAATAAGTAGCAAAAATTGAATTTTTGGGTGCGGTTTTGCCCCATTTCTACCCAATACGAGGGTAAACATTATAAGGCACTTCTTAATGAGATACAAACTTGAAATTTGACACGGTGATATGGTTTTGGTGATAATCCATTAGGAATAATTCGGATTTGTAAAAATTCGTAACGTTATGGCTGTTTTGACCTATTATTGCCCCATACGAGGAATAAAATTATAAGGCACTTCTAAATGATCTACAAACTTGAAATTTGACACGCTTACATGATTTTTTTTAAAGTAGACAGGGTATAATTCGAAATTGTAAAAATGCTACAATTTAAAACTCCTTCTTCATTATATATTGATGGACCTTACTTAGAATATAGAGGGAATACAATTTTCCAGTGCAAACTACAATAGTTTGAGCTGAAATTTAATACATAATTGAATCAAAGAAAATAATCGGAGGAAAAATTGCAACAATATGTATTTTCTTGACCATTAAAAATTATAAACTATTTACTAACTTTTCATGGTTTAGGTAATTCTAAATGATCTATGAAGCTGAAATTTTTTCCATTAGTAGAATTTGCCATATAATGGTAACGGGATTATAGAAATTTGTAAATTTTTATTTGTTCGACCGTAATAATCTTTTACATGTTAAACAAATTGGCTAATGTTTATGTACTTTCTGAAGAGCAAGGAAGCTGAAAATTTTAAGAAAGTTAGGGAGTAATGTTCCGGTGAAAATTAACATTGAAAATTTTGTTAAAGTTTATTATTGTGGCTGATAAAAATTCAAAAATTTTTAACAATTAAATTTATATAAATGCACTTCTAGAGGTGCTACATCAATAAAATTTCGCATAAATGTAACAAATGCTAAAAACCTATAAATGATTTATAATTATAAATTTAGGGGCTGTTTTTACCTCAAAATTTTTCAATAAGGAAATAGGTAAAGAGGTCCAAACTTTTGCGTTTCAAAATTATTTTTCCGCTCCTAATGCTTGCAGAATGCAAGCACACATTAACTAGTATATATATATATATATATATATATATATATATACTAGTTAATGTGTGCTTGCATTCTGCAAGCATTTTTTATGTTTAGCCTTTTTAAATTTCAAATTATTCCCAATCAATTTTGTGCAAAATCATATATCCGTATCAAATTTCAACTTTGTAGCTCATTTAGAAGTGTATTATAATTTTACTCGTTGCATAGGATAATTATTTGGCAGTACAGTTGCTAAGATTTCGAATTTTCACGGTATCGAATTTCTTCTTCCTGTTGTAACTAAAAATCCATAATTCTGCAAAATTTCATGTTTGCATCTCATTAAGAATTGCCGTATTATTTTCACACTGGTATGGGTCATAAATAGAGCAAAACCGCCCTTAAAATTTGGAATTTTCGCAGTTTTATTTTATCTTCGGTTGCAATAAAGGTTTTATAACCAGGCCAAATTTCAAGTCTCTGGGTTATATGGAGCTGCCTCATCATTTCTGTAGTCGTATGGAGCAATACTGGGGCAAAAGACCTTCAAAAATGAGACTTAAACTATCGGATAGGATATAAACTGTAGTTTCTTATTTTTGAAGACAGAATTCAAATCCGAGTAGAATTAGCATAAAGTTATAGTTTTTATCACAAAAAGAAGGTAATTTTTCTGGGTCTAACAATAGGTTTCCTAGGCAACAGCCTTAATGCTTTCATATGGGTAAGCTTTTAATGGGAATCAGAGGCCTTTACTGTTAAACTATGCCTAATGAAGGAAATCCTATATTGTAATAATCCCCATTTTTGGAGCTCTGTTGCCCCAGTATTGCTCCATACGAAAACAAAAACGTAGAGGCAGCTCCAAATGAAATACAGACTTGAAATATGGCACCGTTATAGAAATTTCATTGGAACCGAAGATAAAATAAAAGAAATGCAAAAATTCCAATTTCTAAGGTGCCGTTTTGCCCCATTTCCATCCCATACGAGTGTGAAAATTATACGGCAATTCTTAATGAGATACAAGTATGAAATATGGCAGTATTATGGGTTTTCACTAACAACAGAAAGAAGAAATCCGATACTGTAAAAATTCAAAGTCTTAGCGAATGTTTTGCCACATAATTGTCCTATGCGACTAATAAAATTATAATGCACTTCCAAATGAACTACAAAGTTGAAATTTGATATGGTTATATGAATTTATACAAAATTGATTGGGAATAATTTGAAATTGTAAAAATGCTAAACTTTAAAAAAGTTTGCCGAATGCAAGCACACATTAACTAGTATATATATATATATTATATATTAGGAATAGTAGTGGGCCTATGACCCTTCCCTGTGGAACATCTGATGCGACTTCAACCTAGTAGGAGGAATTCCCTTTCGATGACTACTAAATGTTCTCTATTAGACAGGAAGTCTTTTATCCAACTCGCAATATTCGGGTTGATGCCGTACTTTCCTAGAGTCTGGTCTAATCTACGTTATTGTTATATGCGCTGTTTTTTTCATGAAATACGCACGATGACACTGTGGCACGTCTATAATCAATGACGATAAATCATCAACTGAATTGTGCAGGGTAACGGAGAGTGCATTCACCATCTCGCGTTATGTCCCGTTTACATTTGGTCGTGAATAAACATGCTAGATAATTCTTCCTAAATAAAAAATAATAATTTCATGGCACACTACGGCCGATGTCACGGCACACCGGTTGAGAAACACTGTCCTAGACCTTACTTACTGTCATAATCCTAGTCCTGGCAAAATTATCGCACGCTAATTTTTAGGTATGAAACAATTGATATTACCATCATTTTGGTCCCCAATTTTTTCTTGTTTCGAGGAAATTCCGAGGAAGAAAAAATCTGAGGAGAAACTTAGCAGGTCAGTCAAATTCTAATGTGCACCAAAAAAACTGTTTACGGATTTGAGATGTTCGACTTTCAGAGGCAAAAAAAAAATTGAATTCGCCAATTTTGCGAGTGAAGCAATCGTGATCAAAGAATGCAGAAGTTTTTATTATGTGGTTGTAAGAGATCTATGATGTTTACTGGCCATCTTCTCTTTCTCTCGTAAATCTCTCACTTTGCGATAGAAAAGGACCCTATAGCGGCTTCTATATCGGAAGACTTGGAACTGCATTCTCACTAATTTTGCTTTCCTGTTCGTTGTGAAGCAACTGTTCCAGTGAACAAACAAAATTTACGCCACTACCATTATAAATACTTCCTCCTCACTCTCTTCCTCTATCTTTCTCCCTCTCTCTCTTCCCCCTCTCCCTCTCTCTCTCTCCCCCTCCCCTTAGTGGACGAAGAAGGGCTATCCGAATCGTGAGAAAAAACGGGGTTATAGATTCCGTCAGAATCATCCATCAGCCTCTCTCCCCCAGTGTCGAGGTGTCCACAATTCAGACGTGTGATTCTATTGGGTTTCTTTTCATATCCATTCACAGATAATTTGCAGGCAGATGAACTTGGTTATCATGGATATTGCTGAACGGTTAAGCATCTCCATAGCATTTCTTAAATTTTCTTCGTTACTGTTTAGATTTCTATCACTTCTCGTAATCATCAATGAATAAACTGACGTGTACGTTAAACATGTCGCCGTAAAAATCTTCTAATGTTTTGTGGCCGCTAGAATAGACTCTTCTCAGGCGCGCTAAAATACTTTGGACGACGAACTATAATGACACGGGCCCAATTTTTCCAAAGATGAATTATTCTGCTTATAACTTGTTAGATTATCGACTCCGCAAACTCAATTTTAAAAGGGAGCCATTTTTACAACGAAATGCCAAAAACGTTCACCTTTTGAAATTATGGCGCTGTTACCACCAATTTATCGGTGTATAGACGAATTTCTAATTTTCCGCTCGTTATGCTTGAAAATTGCGTCCATTTTCATTAAACTGCAAAGAATGAATAATTTTTTTGAAATTCACCAAAAATGTCAACGCAAAAAAAGAGGATCCTAAAACTGCAACAAAATGATGATCTCGAGATAGGGACGATGACTTGATTACACTCATAGTCCAGGATGAGCAAAAAGAAGCACTCCCCTTCAGTTCTCTCTCTTCTTCTCTCTCCTTAAGAAGTAGTTCTGCAAGTTTACTTTCGATTCCTGCTCTTCATCCATCCAGGAGATCCGCATTTCCTCTGCGAGTCCCGTTTCTTCCTCCCTGAGGATTTCGAAGAAGGGTTGAAAAAAGTTATCGAGTTGCGCGACTCGCGTCAGCTAAGAAAAGAACCGATAAGTAGTTCCTTGGATAAGAAAGAAGCTTTATTTCGCGGAAAAATAACAGTAGATGCTGCCATGCGCGTGGCTATATTCACGTATCCGATGCAATATTAACCCTTTCAGACCTGGTGTAAATGATCGTGTACATGATATTACTAGCAGCCAGCTGCAGCTACGCTTGCAAATAATCTAAATAGTTCGGCCCTAGGTTATATCTTCTTTGTTCCCTATTCATTTGACGTGTTTCCCTATTTCTGTTAATTTATGCGTGAGCCTATTTGCGTTAATAAGGATTACAGATGTGTAATATGATGGTTCTACTTACAAAAAAGTAAGAATCCAGTATTCAAACGTTGAAATTAAAATTCAATTGATTCGATTAAATCGTAAGAAAAGCTTCCCATATGCAGTCAACAGAATAATTGTCCTTAAATATTTACGTTGCTATGCTTCATTAATTTCGATGCTCAAGCAACAGTTCTATGTGAATAACGCTTTTCTTTCGTATTTTGAAGGTTTAATTGGCCTTAAATGAATCGAAGGCAACAATGAGAGTCTCCTTGGCAACGCCCGGAACGAGTATGAAAAATCCGCAAAATTTTGAAAAAGAATGCGTATTTCTCAAAAATTCGACAGTGTAACGTGTAAACATCGCAAGAATAAGATAGTGTAGAGATTTAGCCGTCGAATGAAGCAAAAAAGAAGAAAATCGGTCCATATCTACGTATTTTAATGAATGAAGGAATAAAACCTTGCACTCTGAAAAATCGAAAATCCCGTGTAAACTTATGGGAAAATATAATTGTCTCCTGGATTCGAACCCGAGATACTACAGCAAACGAAAATATTTTTTCAGGGACCTCATAACCAGTAGAAACAAAACGCCGTTTACCGCATATCTTTACGACGAACGGTTCTCGAGAAATACGCCGATATAATTACGCGAGGCTTCATACGCACGCAGCTTCACTTACGTGCATAATATATAGGATTTCCATTATTCTATGAAAATATTGTACTAAACAATGTTTCCAACGCACTATATATAATTATGTACGTTTTCTGTGTGTCCCTAAGGAGATTGTATAGCCATTTAATGAATGCAAGTTTCAGTATTTGTCAAAATATAGAAGACTAGCAAAAATACCCGGCGTTTCCCGGGGAAATTTGGTTCAAATCCGATCGGAATTCTAGACGATACATGTTATTTAAGAATTCAATCGTTTTAAATAAAACGGGCAGAGAGAAACAAAAACCACGTATGAATTATTCCTGGGTGCCCTCCACAATCGTACCAAATTTGGTCCTAATCAATAGTATATAACCACCCATTAACCTTCCCCTTTGTACCCCTCTACAATCGTGCCAAAATTGGTCGGAATCGGTTGGGAAATGTGGGCGTGCATAAAAGAACAGACAGACAAACAGGCTTACTAAAATATAGTGGTGGATATAGTAGCTAGTGCAAGGTGTAATTCAGGTCTGAAAGGTTTAATACGTGTATCTATGTTCCAAATCTCAATCGCCTCGATGTGTAATGCTACCGTTTGGAGCATGTTTTAAGCCATCGATTATATTTTTGTTCGCTTACTTTTAAGTAATTTACGGAGAAAAGGCCTATGTTAATTTTAGCAGATTTTTAATTTGTCTTTTACGCGGAAAAATATGTGAGAAATCATAAAAGATATTATGCTTAGGAAAGAGGCAAAGAGATAGGAAGAGGATCACGAACGTTATATGAGTAGAGAAATGTCTCTAATGAGACATATTGGGTAGGGTCGTCTTAAAACTAATCCAGAAGGAACATATGATTATCGCATTTACCTTGTAATTAAATATTATCGAAACTATGCCTAATTAAACTGAGTTATTTTTTCAATTCATATACCGAACAAATCCAATACTGGTGTGTTCACAGGCATCCTCCGCAAGCATCAAAATGAGATTTCAGCGCGCATTTCGAAAGGCAGAGGAAGCGTTTAATTGCATTTAAACAAGTTAGGAAAGTGTACAACGTATCACAAATGGGCGCGTTTCGTGCAATGGAGTATTAGAAAGCAATTATATACCTGTACGTAAGGGAAATAGCGTTTTAAGGTTCTTTTCTTCATCACAATTAATCCATTTTCTTCCAGTTTAATAATATTACATGCACACGTAAGGAAATTAAACGTTTGTTTGGGAGATTGTTTATGTGAGCAGCAATGAAGTAACCATGCAAGAAATTTTCTAATTGTAAGTTCAACTCGATATAAGACTTTCTTGTTTGATTTTCTCGAAACAGCTACTTCTACGATAAAAATGTATAGGAAAGGAAATACTCTACATTACCAGTTCTACAACTTTTATTTGAAAAATATTTTGATATGAGCAATACTTTACGAGATATGACGAAAATTTAATTTTTTGTCCCCAGTAAAGTGGTACCCCTGATTGGCGTACGTGATTTATTTTTGCGATTTTCTTATTATATTTGATTGAAAGTCCTTAATATCAAATTTCATGGAAATCGTTCGGTAGAAGCCGAGAACGAACATGCGGACGGACGGACGGACGGACCGACGATAATAGGCGCTCACGCTGTAAGCGAGACGCGCCTAAAAAGACCCGCCATTTTCAGCATTTTCGGGAAGACAATTGCGGATATTTCGCATCCTCAACGAAAATGATGAACCTAAATGGGGCCCCAGATATTTTGGCAAGGGTGCATTCAAGACCCCACTTTGGTGGTTTTTAAGACGCGCGTTAATTTATCCTTTGCAGCTTTCAACGAGCGGTGAAAATCAAGTACGTATAGACGGTAAAATTAAAGAAATGTCATCGAAATTCCCTTCTCTCCGGCGACACCTATCAATAGGTGTCATTTGTTTACTTTCAAATGACTTCTAAATCAATCAGAGGTCGGCAACCTATGGCACGCGTGACCAAGATGGCACACGAAGATATTTCACGTGGCATGCTAATTCATGGAAAATTTACATAAGGCATATATTTAAGAAAAACAAATTTACTTTTCTTTTAATTTCGCTCCCCGCTGCGACTTTCCGGTATAATATCCAACAATCCTTATATCAAAAAGTAAAACTTCATAAAAGATTTAACGTCGCGAGGATCGCAACTTTTCAATATCGGTAAAGACAGAAAAACGTAGCTGATCCTGGAGATAGATCGAGGAGAAATCGCCCTGAGAAACCTTCCTGCTCGCAGTTCAAAATTGGACTGAGAGCAATCTCAGTCTGAATAAACACCCTGCAAGCCACCGCAATTGGTGTGTGGCAGGGGGAGATTATCTCCGACCTATCACATCATTCTCCTATTGCTCTGTATTATCGCCCTGCACCTTTGGAGGCGTTATCTGCGAGAAAAGCGTAGGGAATGGTGTGCGTCGTCTTCTACGCACGCTCTCTCCCTCGAAAGCGTTTTATCGCCGCCGTGTACGTGGTCGCGACCACGGCCGCGAGAACAGACAGAATGTCGGCACGAGCAGTGTTCTCACGTTTTCCCAATCAATTTTCCTCGAACGAGCGATGAGCTATAGACTACTCCGCAGCTGCTGCGACATCGCTCGGAAGGGATTTTTTTTGTACTCATCGCGAATTCCGTCAAATTAAAACTCAACACGTTCAAAAGTTGCTCGCAAAGGATACTTTCTGCTGGAATTAAAGATGCGTTTTGCAGATTATTTATATTATGCTCTAGATGGAGATTAAAAAATTCAAGAGCGAAGAGAGTTTATGAACTCACTGTCTCCAAGGAGATGTGGACTAGAAAAGAGAAGGAGGGAGAATTGGAAGGAGGAGTGAGGGAGGGAGAGTGGGATAGGGAGGGGGAGAGGGAGAAAGAGGGAGGGTAGAAGGAGGGGTAGAGGGAGGGGAGGGGGGAAGGGAGGGGGAGGGGAGAGAGGCATGGGGAGAGGGAGTGGGAGAGAGGGAAAAAGAAGGAGGGAGAGAGATAGAAGAGAGAGAAAAAAGGAGAGAGGGACCCGCGGGCGAGACAACCTAGAAGATCCGTTTTTTGTCGCTGTTGAAGATTACTGGTCAGAGTGCAATCAGCGGAAAATTATAAAAATTGCAATGAGGCGGAGAGGAGACCGTTATTAGCGTCCGCGAGTTCATTTTGTGTTCGGGTCGAAAGGTAAACGCGAGCAGAATAAGAAAATTCGTACGAGAGCAGAAAAGGGAAGTCCCGCAAGAAACGCGAAAGCTTTCCAGCGATCCGACATGTTCGATTTACGAGATCATCCTATGTTCCTCTATATTTACTCCCTACTTAACGCTCTCTCTACATGTTAAAACTGCATGCGTTCTTTCCAGCATCTCTTCGTATATTTTCCTCCCTTACATCAATTCTTTTTCCCGAGAGGAAACATGCGATTGCCGTCATACGCAGTGGAGAAAGAGGTCTCGAGAGAAATGGAGAGAAAGGAAGAGAAGAGAGAGAGAGAAAGAGAGAGGGCGAGGACGCTTTAAAGAGAAGATGATTGCACGAAAACGTCGCTTAAAAGCATCGAAATTATTTTCGAAAGGTATAATTTAATGCAAATTCCTTCGGATATAAATGAACGTATTATTGTGTCAACCAGATTGAGAAAGCACAGTACAGGTCGGTGGACGAGTTGGAACAGTTTCTTCAAAACCTTTTTTGGCGCAATACAGGAAAAATGATTTTTTTCACTAAAAGTATAGACAAACGAATCTTAATGAATAAATTGTCCGCGATTAATTAGTGTCATTAATCATATAGTGAATTAATTGTGAGGTGCATCTAAGTCTAAATGTGAATATTTTACCATTAAAACGTTTTAGATGATATTCGAATAACACGGAATATGTTTTTCCGTCCCCCACAATTACGCTTTCACCTGTGTCCAGTGTATTTATCTATATACAGGTTTGCCAAAATGTCGTGCCTTATAGGCATCCGCTTTAGATTATAAAATTCATGGATATAAATTATCCCAGTTCCATTAACTACATAACAAAGAAGAAAAAATATTCTACTTTTTGCTGCTTAAATAGGATTAAAACCCATAATGTAGAAAAATCTTAACGTTAAATATGAGGAAGGACCTTTGTGCTTCTGCGTATTACATTTCCATTTCCCTTCCTCTCTTCCTACATGACAATAATTCTTCTACAATATACATCAATATCGATTTCACTATTGGTTAGTTAAATCGATGCTTGAAATTTAAAATTCAAGTTATATTTTGCATAATTTCCAAAACTTCGAGTATTTACGGATATATAGTAACTCCTTCACTCGACTTACAATTAGTGTTGTTGTTTGCCCTTAAAGCGTCGCCTCTCTCCCTACCTCTGTAGAACAGTATCGCCTCCTCCCATGTAAGACAGTGTTGCCAAACGAGTTGCGCCCTTCTCTCTCTGAAGAATAACGTAGAATGATAATTGACGAATATATTTTAGCCTGAAATTATGGATGCAACTCTATGACGAATGCCTTAACAGAAAAGTCGTCATTCGGTAGCACACGAAAAGGGCGTGTATCGTTATGCGAGAGGCCAGAGGAGAACTGTGGCGCCCGGTTAAGGCAGAGCGCTACTTTATTCCATATTAGGTGTGTGGGCTTGCTGCGATCAAAGCGCATGTGAGACAAGTGAAGAGCACTATGCGAGATCAGTGACGAAACCCAACTACACCCGATATTATTATTACTTACGCATATGTACTACTTGGAATGTAAAAACCATGAGGAAGGCAGGAAAGCTAGAGAACCTGGAAGAAGAAATGAAAAGAAATAGGATTAGCATCATAGGGCTGAGCGAAGCAAGATGGTAAGGAGATGGGCAGTTCGATATGGAAGAATTCACGGTAGTTTACTCTGGAGGAAATAGCGGTGTAACGGGAGTAGCTCTGGTACTTAGGAAATATATGATGAAGAGCGAGATAAAAGAAAAATGTGAGGAAATACAACAGATGGAGAAGTTAGGACGACACGATATGATGTACGCTAGGGCACTGGAGTTAGAAGATAAGAAGTCTAATGGGATTCGTGACAAAGGAATTATTAATACAGATGAGAAAATAGTGGCAGAACCAAAGGATGTAGCACAGGGATGGGTAGAATACATTAAGGAACTATACAAAAAGCAGGCAGGATCGGTACAAATGGAACTGGAAGAAGAGAACTGCATAGAAAAAGACAACTTGGGACCAAGTATTATGAAAAGCGAAGTAGAAAAGGCGATACAGGAACTAAAGAAAGGAAAAGCTACAGGCAGCGATGGAATACCGGTAGAGGTACTTAAAGTCATGGGATCGGAAGGACTAAAAGTGATTACGAAACTAATTAACAAGATTTACGACTCGGGAGAGTGGCCTCAGGATTTCTTAGATGTAACAATGATCCCTCTAAAGAAGAAGCCAAAGGCAATGCAGTGTAAGGACTACAGAACGATATCCCTACTGTCACACACTTCGAAGATCATCACGAGGATTCTTAATAAAAGACTAGAGAAAAAGGCCGAAGAAATGCTAGGGGAAGATGAATTCGGCTTCAGAAAAGGACGGGGAACCAGAGATGCTATCGGTCTAGCGAGAATCATATCAGAAAGAGCAATAGAGTACAGCTAAGTTTGCTGCGTATGTTTCATCGACTGGCAGAAGGCCTTTGATAGAGTAAATTGGGTACTGCTGATGAGGATATTAAAGGATATAGGTGTAGACTGAAAAGACAGGAGACTGATCAGGAATCTATATGTGAATCAAGTTGTAAAGGTCAGGTTGGAGAATACGGACACCAGCGGAGTACATATCGGTAGAGGAGTAAGACAGGGCTGCTGTCTATCGCCGATTCTATTCAGTATATATGGAGAGAGACTAATGCAGGAAGCGTTAGAAGGCACGGGAGATTTCAAAATCGGAGGAGGTATTATAAGAACAGTGAAGTACGCGGATGATCAAGTACTTCTAGCAAGAAAGGAAAAGGAACTCCAGAAAATGATAAATAGACTAGTGATAACAGGTAGAAAATACGGTGTGGAAATTAATACAGAAAAATCCAAAGTTATGCGAATATCAAGTAAAGAAGAAGAAATTTTAAACATAAGTATTGGAGGAAAGGCATTAGAACAAGTTTCAGATTATAAATACCTCGGAAGCATCATAACGAGAGAAGCAAAATGTACAGATGAAATCAGGACTAGAATAACAAAAGCAAAAGCCGCTTTCAGAAGAAAGAAACTCCTGGCAACGGGAAATATAAAGCAGGAAATCCGCAAGAGGTTGATAAAATGTTATGTATGGAGTATAGCTTTGTATGGGGCAGAAATATGGAGGCTAAGGAAAAATGATATTAAATACTTGGAAAGCTTCGGAATGTGGACATGGAGAAGAATTCTGAAGATAAAATGGACAGATAGGGTGAAAAATGAGGAAGTACTACGAAGAATAGGAGAGAAGGGAACGAATATACAGACTATCAGAAAGAGGAAGGCGAACTGGATTGGGCATTACCTGAGGAGAGAGAAAACATGACTAAAGAAGTGCTAGAAGGAAAACTGGATGGAAAAAGAGTCAGACAGACAGACAAACGACTTTATTAGGGCGAAATGAGACTATATAGTCCCTTCTTACATTTAACCCTGAGTCAAAAATTACAAATGAGAATAAAATAATAATATTAATTGCACAGAAAAGAACCAGAAAATAAAATAAACAGAAAAACATACAAGAAATACACCAAATTACAAATTCGGAAAATTTCTATACCTAAAAAGACAAGAGTAATTGTGGTGAAAACCTAGGAAAGACCTGACTTGGTCATCCTAGTAAAAGACCACGCAGGAAAACACCCACGAAGGGAAGGGGGTTGGAAAAAACCTGCGAAAACCCTAGATACATGAAAGAAGATAGAAAAAGGTTTCAGCTGATAGGAAAGTCTTATTGTTGTTAAACCGTATATAGCTTACGAGCGTGAAATTAACGTGTTTTATAAGGCGTTTAAATGAATAGAGTTTAAGGGGAAAAGGGGAGAGGGGGAGGGAAGGGGGAAAGGAGAGAAGAGAAAAGAGAGAGGTGGAAGGGAAAGGGGAGAGACAAAGAGTGGGAGCGGGAAAGGGAGAGAGGGAGGAGGGAGCTGTTTCAATAATGTAAGTGTATAGTAAAAGACGTCTTTAATAGAATAGTTTTCTATTGAGATATCATTTGCACCATTAATTGATTCACATTATTATTAACTAGCATAAATGCCCGTTGAATTTCAACGGGTTTAATGAATCTAAATTTTCGTCAATGCAACATGTAAAAATAGCAAGAATAAAATTGTGCACTGTTTTAACCGTCGAATATTTCTATATTATAACTCTGTTTTAATTAATTAACTAAAATCTCACAGAAATTCCTTGTGAATAAAATAGTACCTTTCTTTCTACTAAAATAGCCATTGTTATTAGTTTTAAATTGATTATAGCATTAGGATTTCAATTTCATTGAAGAAGCAGAATTCTGGTTCCAAAAAATTGGTTGAATCTACAGTTACCTCTGATAATACTTTAAATAGATTTTGGAATATAATGTACCTCAATATCGTTTATCGTCTGCTCAGCACTCTTGCCTTCTCATTTTCCGAAACAACCACTTTCACCAGTTTTAAATGGATTTCAAACTTAAAAGAGAAGTTGATTCAATTCAGTTAAAATAACCACATAACAAACTTCTTATTCCAAAGAAAATCCTTTTATAATATGCAATGTTAACCTAGAATTAATTCATTCTGAAAAGTGAATAAAAGTACCATGTACATATATTTCTTTCAACTGAAATAGCCACTCTTAATAGATTTTAATGGATGAATGCTTTAGCATTTCAATTTCATGAAATAAGGAGAATTCCGGTAACAAAAAAATGTTCAATCTTCAATTGCCTCTGATAATGCTTTAAATAGATTTTGGAATAAAATGTACCTTAATATCGTTTAGCGTCCGCTCACCACTCTGGACTTCTCAGTTTCCAAAACAACAACTTTCAATAGATTTAAATTGAATTTTGCTTTGAAATATACTTGAGTCAATTCAGTACAACTTCCACTTTACATACTGTAAATTCCAAAGTAACTCCTTTTATAATAGGCAATGCTAGCCTAAAATTAATTCATTCTGTAAAGAGAATAAATAAAGTTCTTTCTTTAAATTATAATATGCACTGTTATTAGATTTAAATGGATTATAAGCCTTAGAACTTACTCTGTATTAAATAAGCACCCAAATTCCTTTTATAAAAACAAATCAGTTCATTAAAAGATCCACTGTTGTTTCTTCGAAAATTGCCTGTTAACAGTTTTAAATGTCCTTTTCATTTTAACTGAATTTTAATTTATATTCGTTTCAAAACTTCGGCCATTGTTACGAAATGAATTCGAGGAATAACAACATAAATTCGTAAGCACGTATGGTTTACAAAGAATGTCATTTAAGAATGCTTTTTATTTCCAATTTTTCTAAAATGACACTGTTGATACTTAAAATTTTTTATATTTACGTTAATATACTTATTTTCCACAAAACACGCCAATTTCTCCCCTTCCTTCCTCTCTCTCTCGTATTGAAGCACTCAAGGTACGCTTACTCCCAGAAGGATGTATACAATAATAGCAATTTGAGGTGTAACAATGATAATGGTCGGCATAGCAACATCACGTTAAAATGGCGAGATTTCCACAAAATATGCAAATTAAACGTTTAACATGGAATATTCCGAACTGTGGGCGAAAAAAGACGAACGGAATAAGAAACTTTATAAATTTTTCTTCAAAATGGTTCAAATCCGAAGATCGTCTGTTAATTTCTTCTAATTTTAATTTCCAAATGAATAAAAGCCTGCACGTCGAAAAATCGCGTTTTACATGTTAAGTAATGGGAAATGGAAATGCCTCTCTTGGAGACGGACCAAGGAATGTTTTCGCGATTTAAATTTCTCATTCTGTGAATAAGTGTTAATCAAGCATCCCTACCAAATTTCGAGTTTCTATCATTATTATTTCTCGAGTTATTAGCGTTTGCATAGCGTGACCAACCAACCAACCAACAGACGACGGCTAATATTATATAAAATAAGTTAATTAAAAAAATCCGCGCAAACATCGCGCGTACAGCTAGTTATTATAATAATTATTATAGGAACCTATGTTAAAACAACAATAACTGAGTTAAGAACTTTTAAACTGAGAAATGTCCCTCTTGATCAAGGCTATATATATTCAAAGATGAACAGGTTAACCTATAAAGTTTGGAACAAATGTGTGGTGCTTACGGCATCTGCATCAATACACGGTTCAGATGAATCCCACGTTGCCCTCGTGAGAGTGGTTACTGATCGATCGTCGGTTATAATACCTGCAGTTTAGATGTCCAAACGCTTATTCTATAATTTCTGTGGTGTAACCGGCTTGGTTTAGTTCATGACTGAAAGCATCATAAAGTGCGATAAAGAAAGGTGTTGGCTATGTTGAAACGCGCACCTGAGGAATATTGCGACAAGTTGTTAAATTGACGCCCTTTTTATGACCGTGAAGAGCAGTTTTTTTTGTTTCGCTTGCCTTTGATTTTTTTATTATCACGTTTATTATATACGGTGTCAGGATCTTTCGGTTTTTTATGTGAAATATGATATCTGTTATATATATTTATGTATATTGTGTACGTATTTTTTGACATTTTTCATGATATTTTTTACCGCAAATAACTTATCATGTCCGGCCATCCACCAATAAGTTGACTTTCAGGGTATTACGTAGATGTGAGTTCATGTGAGTTTATTTGATGCATGCCATGGACAGATATATGAAATTCAAATTGAAACGAAGAGTGGGCCCTAAGCGTTCTATAGAAACCATATTATATTTTACGAGGATTCAGGAATACGATGCATTAGATCAGGGGTCGGCGGACCACATTTATTGCTGTGAATGCTTCGGAGGGCCGCATTGGAAATCACGAAAGCTTCGGCGGGCCAGCTGTGCGTTTAAATCAGAAGTTACCTAGAGATTCTAATTAGTTTAATAGCGTTAAAACCCCATTAGAAAAGGTTTTGAGACTGACAAGATATGGAATTGACTGTGTTAAATTATACCGATCACTCTTCTTCATCATGGCTCGGCGGGCTGCATAAAACGCTCTCAGGGGCCGCATAAGGCCGTAGGTTGCCGACCCCTGCATCAGATTATCCTGATTCAGATTGGCGATTGTTGCCTTCTGCCACGCGCTTCAATTGACATTTTATACAATTACGCGTGGTTTTGCTAAGTCAGTCAGAAACTTGAATGTTTAAAAGTCATCTTACCGAGGAAATTAATGATACACAGTAATTAATCGAGAACATTTATTTCAATTTATTTATGTTTCTTTTTATTGAAATGTGTCCTTCCTTTTTTCATATAATAATCAATGCCATTCATTTTATACCCTTTTCTTTCTTTTCCTTCTCCATAGCTCTCTGAAATGTTTACTTTTATGTCTTGTAAGCAAGAAACCCGTGAAAAACCAACGTATAATTGTCCATGATTGAACACTGCTTCTGGTAAATGTACACCAGATGCGTGGGCCTATTTGCGTTAATAAACAGAAAATTTAGAATATAATCATTTTACTTAAAAAAGGGTAAGATTCCAATATCCATATGATGAAAGTAGATTCAATTGATTTGATTAAATCGTTAGAAACGCTTCACACACTCAGTTTCCTGAATAATTATCAGTATCTATTTACGTTGCTACAACAATAATTTAGATGCTTAAACAAAACTTGTAGGAAATTACATTATCTAACGTATAATTTTTTAAATTACAATTATTTACAAAAATTGAGTTTAAAAGGGGATATTTGAAAATAAAACGGAAAAATGACTCGAATAAACACCAACTTCCGATGGACCAGTTTCAACCTATACCTTTTAAAATCTTCACTTGCTAATAAAAATCTTAAATATAAAGTTTTGTGCGGATCTGAGTATTAGTTTTTGAGTTAGAGCGCCCACAAAATTGTTATCACATACGTACATACATACAGACATCAACGAGAAAATAGTCAAAACGTGTTCTAGGGACCTCAAAACGTGTATTTCCGTTGAAATTTCAAAATCTGTATACTACGTCTATGTAAAAAGTAAAAAACATGAATATTGTTGACATTATTACTGTTATTGCCACTGTTTTTATTATTGCCACTGTAGCTATTACTGCCATTGTGCTTATTGTCAAATACTATCATTCATTATTACTATTTTTATTAACACAGTTTAATTCTTTTAGTGCCGTTAGAGTAATTATTATTACCGCTTTCATTAAATGTCTAAAAACATAATCTCCTAGTCCAAGATGGTTGCAATTATGCCGATAACAAAATAGAATGTGAATAGTTTTGTGATTACCGGATTTAAAATCGGTTATATCTTTTTTAAAAAATTTAGAATGCATTACATCAAAGAGCTACCTTCTAATAATTCCATTTAGAATTGGATGAAAATGTTAAAAGAGGCAGAAAAATTTATTACCGTAAACTTTTCGGCAGACCGGCAGTCAGTGCAGAGATCATAAAAAAATCGGTACAACATACATTGTACAAATTTTCTCATATACTAATGCGTTGTTTAGTTATCTATTGAAAAATATAAACTATGTACAATCATTATAAACATCAACTTAAATAACTATACGAAATTTGATGAAAATCGTCTTAGCCGTTTTTGAGAAAATACAATTGTTATTAGTTTCCCAAGAATAAACTAGCCTTATATTCATTTTTTGATAAATATGAACTATGTAGTATTATTGCAGACGTAAACTCAAGCAACTGTACGAAATTTTACCAAAATCGTTGGAGCCGTTTTTTAACAAATCAAATTGTTGTGCAAATCGCCCAGAATAAACTTCCCTTAATTATTGTGCAATGTCAACCATTTTTTCATAGCTTTTATTCTGTATGATAAAATGCCTAAGTACGAGATTTCATTCATTTTCGCTCTACCTAAAACGTATATTTCCATTAAAATCTCGAGATCGAATTTTTTCGCGAAAGCATTACTTTCCCAATATATAAAGAGAGCCTTTGTTCATGTGTCTACTAAATTCAAGTAGTTCGCTCTTTATTGGAGGAAGAAGAGGACGACTATCGATTCGAAAGGTAAGTTGTTTCAGAAATCTCTGAATTCTTAGAACAGACGACTTTTTCAGATAAAACCGCCTTCGATTTTAGTGGCGCAGTTAACTGTCACAATTACCGTATTTGGAGGAAAAGGTGATGTTTTGCGGAATCTCCTAATATCTGCGTTTGTTCTACGCTTCAGAACTCTCAGATTATTGAGCCTTCCTTCCTTCAAGGAACAACAGTAAATGGAGACCTTCCAATGATATAAAGATTTTTTCATCCCTCAGCTAACGACCTCTGGTCTGTGAAACTGAAAAACCTTCCGTAAAGATTGGGCCCCCGAGTAAGCACGAAAGACATGTTCGCGAGTATTTAAACAAGACGTTTAATAACGAAGTGAATTGAATGAGGAGGCACTCACATCGCTTCATTTAACACCTTTGGATTTTTTTTCGTGGAGACAAAAGCATTGTGTACGCTACAAAACCAAATTCTTGGCCAGAACTTAAAAATCGAATCGAAAAAGTCATCGCAAACATCACTCAGGTGCAGCTTGAGAACGCGTTCGAATTGCTTCAGTCAAATACTTGACGTTGTACTGATAAAGCTGGTGATTGATATGCAGAATTCTAAAGAATCATAATATAACACTGGGAAATTAGCTTTTAAAATTCATTTACTGTGGAAATATCAAAAATAAATAACAATAATTGCAAGAAAAATAGTAATAACAACAATGGCAATATTGACACCGATTGCAATAATAACATCAGTGGCAATAATTACAACAATAGCATTAATAACAAGAATGACAATAATGACAGATATAATAATAAAACTCTTAGAAATAGGCTGTAAAAAATTAGTTTTGTATGTAGTTCTGTCAGTTTAAAAAATCTTCTCCGATTATGAACAGTTTCGCTTGGATTCGACTCTAAATAAATATACAAAAATTAAATAAATTGCGTTCGTTAGGTTGTAGGAACCCCTCCAGTCTACAGCCCGAGACTTACCTATTTTAAAACTGGAATGAAAATGCAATACAATCGGCCAGGGAGTGACAAAGAGTCAGCCTCGATTATTTTAACGTACGCATTTCGTTTCTTATCTGTTTCGACCGAGCAATGCTTATTTTTTCTCCGATCAAACGGGTCGATCGGTGGCAGCGAAAATGGACAGCGGTGCGTCCGAACCAGCACATAATCCCCGTCCTCCTTTTAAGCGTTTCACGGACCGCTGAGTCCATCCGCGAGCTACGTGAAGCCTTCGTATCGTTCCACGTGACGCGAATCTCAATGACATTCACTGCGGTGAAAATTGCACAACGGCTCTTACTGGGAGATCGCGGTTACTCCATTTTTTTAGCGTCCCATTATTAGAGAGTGAAGAGAGAAAGGAGGAGAGAGGAAGATAGAGAGTGAGAGACTTTGAGTGTGGTGACATTGAAGATATTCCCACTTAGGGTACCGGGTACTGAAATCGCAACACATACAGATATTAACGGATATTATATCTCTTAAGCCGGTGTCCCACAGTCAAACTTTTTGACAAAAAATTTGTCCAAATACTTTTAAGTACAGTGCGACATCGATAATTTGAAGAAAAATGAAATTTGAGCAAATACGCTTCAAAAACTTTGAAAAAATAACTTTGCTCTAAATGAATAGAAACGCTTCTACATTTTTGGCCAAACAGCCAATTAGGGAGAAGCTGAATTCAAGATGGCTATTTCCGCAATCCATCGCATTCGCTAGCACGTGTCGAAAAATGGCGAAAACGTGGTCGAGAGAAGCTCAATCACTTTTGATTGATAGTTTTTCAGAACACGCTAATTTGTACAATACGAAATCAAAACTCTAGCACAACAGGAATTCCAGGAGGGATTCATTAGCAGAAATCCTGAAGGAAGTGGAAGTTCTGCGTTCTGGAACAAGTTATCGCAGCCGCTATGCTTGCGGAACCTGCCGACGGAATGCATAACTCGCGTGAATTTTTCTCAAAATTTTGATGAAACGATGTGTCGTGCGAAATGCAATTATACTTTTTGACAAAACATATGTTTAATCAAATTTTATCTGCTCAAAAATTTGGCCGTGGAACACCGGCTTTATAATAATAAGCTATGAAAGCAGGTCACGCTCTATGGAGTTAGATGGGAGAATAAGGAACCGACCATAACTCAAAAGCTTTTCAATCTTTTTCGATCAATCTTTCAGGAATCACTTGGCTCATCAACTTTTCAATTTTAAACATCTCGCCGTGCACATAGTAGTCCTGGGTTTGACTCTAGGAGCATATCTTTTCTCTATTTGAATAACATGGACAGAGCTGAAACGAAGCGAGTCCTTTTTCTTTAGCATTTTAAAATATCTTGACAAGTTAGGAAAGTGGACAACGTATCACAAATGGGCGAGTTTCGTGCAATGGAGTATTTGAAAGAAATTATATACCTGTACATAAGTAAAATAGCGTTTTAAAGTTTTTTCTTCGTCATATATAATCCATTCTTTCCTATTTAAAAATATTGCATGCTCACGTAAGGAATTAAACGTTTGTTTGTGAGATTGTTTATGTTAGCAACAATGAAGAAGTAACCATATAATAAATTTTCCAAGTTCAACTCTAATTAAGACATTCTTGTTTGATTTTCTTGAAAACGGCTATTCCGACGATGAAAACGTATAGGAAAAGAAATTCTCTAATTTACCAAGTCTACAAGTTTTATTTGAAAACTATTTTGAAATAACTAATACTTTACGAGATATGACGAAAATTTCATTTTTGTCACCATTAAAGTGATAGGTACCCCAGATTTGCGTACGTGATTCATTTTTGCGATTTTCTTATTATCTTTGATTGTAAGTCCTTAATATCAAATTTCATGGAAATCGTTCGGTAGAAGCCGAGAACGAACATGCGGATGGGCGGACGGACGGACGGACAGACGGGCAGACGGACAGACCAACGATAATAGGCGCTCACGCTGGAAGTGAAACGCGCTTAAAAATGAGATATCGACGCGGGATTTTCACAGTTATGCCGATAAACTATGGAAATGAATTTCCGCATCGTATAAATTCAAATCTCATTCGAAAAAAGCCAAAAAGTACGTTTTACGACTATTTTTTCGTGATTTTTACGCATTGCTGTTGCCATCGCAACTGCAATTGTTAATGTTGACTGTTGGCTCGATCCTAATGCGTAAAAAATGTATAAAAACTTTGAAAAATCGTATTAAAACATAACTTTTGGAGATTTTCGGATGATATTTGAATTTCTACTATAAGGAAATTACTCTTTATAATTTTCTCTGCATGACGCGCAAGTTTCGCGTCAAAATCTTATTTTTGAGTTATTTTCAAATGTTAACGAAATAATATGTGCAGTCAAAAAAGTCGATTTATTACGTTATCTAAAGGGAAAAAATGTATCCCATGGAGTCGAAAGGAAATATGTACCTATAAAAAATTAATAATTTCTCGGGAAATCTACAATGTCAAAAGCATACTTCCATCAGTGCTGCCAATAATATGGGCTTAACATATTTTAAACGCTAAGCATGAATGATCAGAGATATTCTGTTATATAAAACCAATTCTGAACAACAATTGCAATAAATAACATTATTTACCGTTAACCTGTAATTAATAAAGTTCCTAATTATAGAAAGTAATGAAACTCAAGATGAAAAGAAAAGAAGACTTAACAGAGGAGCACAAACTCGTTGGAAATCTCGCCAAATGGAAATATTGCTGAAGATAGAAGAATACAAACGGTACAGGACAGACAGAAAAGATCGAACGATCAGAACAAACGAAAAGCGAGGCATAGAGCTAATGAGTCATCAGATACAACAGTAAATCGATTGATAAGCAACAGATTTATAGATGCTAGAAAACGAGCATATGCAAGTTCATTACAATCTGAATAGCGATTATTGTAGATAATTATATAACGAAATTATTATAGAATTATTTAGAATGTTTAATTAATATATAAATATTACTTAACATAAATCTTTGCCAAACAACTTTTATAAGCTCACAAATATTGTTACTTTCTGGAACATTCGATCATGTGGATTTTATATTTATTTTTACGTTTTAGGGCACATAAAAGTTGGTATCATTAATGTTTATTTTATTTTAACGTAATATTTAACTCACGAGTACCCTTCATATTTCGCGGGAAAATCCACTATTCTATATTATAAAAGGTGTGGGATTATTTCTTTCTTGTTTGTTTTCTTGTCTACACACTTTTGCAGCCACATTTTAGACGAGATTTAAGATAATTTCCGAATAGGTGCGAGTTTGAAATTGGGCGGGAATGCATGGATCACGCATTAAAAGGAAATGACGAAAACAATCTCAAAAAGACCCTGGTTCGACTCCAGGAGATAATTTCCGGTAAGATAACACGTAAAATGAGATCTTTAGACGTGCAGGTTTTCACTCTTTTACAAATTAAAATAAATTGATGTGTCTAACACATGACTTTCTCCATACGTAAGGTGTCAACTGAAATCAAATAAATACGGCGATAGGAACAGTTCAACTTACACGCGTCAGCGCTAGAAATTCAATTGTTTTGTAAATTCACCTTTTCCCTCACTACCACGCGCGCGAGCTGCCCACTGATCGTCAATTTAGCTACACTTGTTTCCTACAATCTATTCATAATCATCATCATAGGTAGTCTGTACGTTGACAGGTCCGTGATTATTCTAGGTTAAACTTGGTTCTCCATATACTCCTATATTCCGCAGTTTTCTTCATGTCTTGATAGCTCTCCTTCCCTTTCAAGTCGTCTACTAGCTGAAACCTTTTCCTACCTCTTTCTTTTTTTCCATCCAGTTTTCCTTCTAGCACTTCTTTAATCATGCACTCTCTCCTCAGGTGATGCCCAATCCAGTTCGCCTTCCTCTTTCTGATAGTCTGTATATTCGTTCCCTTCTCTCCTATTCTTCGTAGTACTTCCTCATTTTTCACCCTATCTGCCCATTTTATCTTCAGAATTCTTCTCCATGTCCACATTCCGAAGCTTTCCAAGTATTTAATATCATTTTTCCTTAGCCTCCATCTTTCTGCCCCATACAAAGCTATACTCCATACATAGCATTTTATCAACCTCTTGCGGATTTCCTGCTTTATATTTCCCGTTGCCAGGAGTTTCTTTCTTCTGAAAGAGGCTTTTGCTTTTGTTATTCTAGTCCTGATTTCATCTGTACATTTTGCTTCTCTCGTTATGATGCTTCCGAGGTATTTATAATCTGAAACTTGTTCTAATGCCTTTCCTCCAATACTTATGTTTAAATTTTCTTCTTCTTTACTTGATATTCGCATAACTTTGGATTTTTCTGTATTAATTTCCACACCGTATTTTCTACCTGTTATCACTAGTCTATTTATCATTTTCTGGAGTTCCTTTTCCTTTCTTGCTAGAAGTACTTGATCATCCGCGTATTTCACTGTTCTTATAATACCTCCTCCGATTTTGAAATCTCCCGTGCCTTCTAACGCTTCCTGCATTAGTCTCTCTCCATATATACTGAATAGAATCGGCGAAAGACAGCAGCCCTGTCTTACTCCTCTACCGATATGTACTCCGCTGTTGTCCGTATTCTCCAACCTGACCTTTACAACTTGATTCACATATAGATTCCTGATCAGTCTCCTGTCTTTTCAGTCTACACCTATAATATCCTTTAATATCCTCATCAGCAGTACCCAATTTATTCTATCAAAGGCCTTCTGCCAGTCGATGAAACATACGCAGCAAACTTAGCTGTACTCTATTGCCCTTTCTGATATGATTCTCGCTAGACCGATAGCATCTCTGGTTCCCCGTCCTTTTCTGAAGCCGAATTCATCTTCCCCTAGCATTTCTTCGGCCTTTTTCTCTAGTCTTTTATTAGGAATCCTCGTGATGATCTTCGAAGTGTGTGACAGTAGGGATATCGTTCTGTAGTCCTTACACTGCATTGCCTTTGGCTTCTTCTTTACAGGGATCATTGTTACATCTAAGAAATCCTGAGGCCACTCTCCCGAGTCGTAAATCTTGTTAATTAGTTTCGTAATCACTTTTAGTCCTTCCGATCCCATGACTTTAAGTACCTCTATCGGTATTCCATCGCTGCCTGTAGCTTTTCCTTTCTTCAATTGCAGTATCGCCTTTTTTTACTTCGATATTCATCATACTTGGTCCCAAGTTGTCTTTTTCAATGCAGTTCTCTTCTTCCAGTTCCATTTGTACCGATCCTGCCTGCTTTTTGTATAGTTCCTTAATGTATTCTTCCCATACCTGTGCTACATCCTTTGGTTCTGCCACTATTTTCTCATCTGTATTAATAATTCCTTTGTCACGAATCCCATTAGACTTCTTATCTTCTAACTCCAGTGCCCTAGCGTACATCATATCGTGTCGTCCTAACTTCTCCATCTGTTGTATTTCCTCACATTTTTCTTTTATCCAATTTTCCCTAGCTTTATCTTTTACCCTTCTCAACTCATTCTTTATGCGTCTATAGTTGCCTCTACCTTCTTCACTGTTAACGTTTTTCCATTTTCTTCTCTCATCCATTTTCTCCAGCATTTCCTTTGTGATCCATGGTTTTCTGATTTTCTTCTCTTGTTTCCCTATCTCTTTATTCAAGGTATCTTTGATGCTGACTTTCACTTCCTCCCATTCTGTATCCACGGTCTTCGGTTTGTTTTCTAAATTTCTAAGGCGATCTTCCAACTTCGTGTTGTAGGCATCTTTCCTTTCTTTCAGTTTTTCTAGGTCCCAAGTCTGTCTATCTCTTCTCGTTTTCCTTATTTGTTTAAGCTTTGTAGTTACATCGACTATTAGAAGGATGTGATCTGAATCAATGTCTGCTCCTTAGCATTTTTTATGCTGTTCCTGAATCTTTGTTTTACTAGGATGTAATCTATTTGGCATCTCATTCTATCTCCTGGGCTTTTCCATGTGTACAGCCTTCCTTTATGGTTTCTGAACCATGTATTACTCACTACTAAGTCGTTATTGACACAGAATTCTACCAGTTTTTCTCCTCCTCGGTTTCTTTTCCCAAGTCCGTATTGACCGACAACATTTTCTTCTTGTCCTTCACCAACTATGCTGTTCCAATCTCCCATTATTATGCAGTTTACCTTTCCTCCTCCGTCTTCTTCGTAAATCTCGTTAATTTGTTCATACATCTCCTCAATTTCTTCTTCTTCATGAGTGGACGTTGGCATATGTACCTGGATTATCAACATGTCCACCGGGACTGCTTTCAGCTTTATTGTCATCAACCTAACGTTCGTTGCTGTTATTTTTGTCACGCTCTTCATCATATCTTTCCTAAGTACCAGAGCTACTCCGCTTGCCCCACTATTTCCTCCTGAGTAAACTACCGTGAATTCTTCCGAGTCGAACTGTCCTTCTCCTTCCCATCTAGCTTCGCTCAGCCCTATCATATCAATCCTATTTCTTCTCATTTCTTCTTTCAGGTTCTCTAGCTTTCCTGCCTTCCTCATGGTTTTTACATTCCAAGTACCTAAGCGTAAGTCACCTTCGACAAATGCTTTCCTCAAGGCAGTCCCCGCCCGGAGATCCGATTGGGGGACTATTTTACCTCCGGAATATTTTATCCCAAGAGAACTCATATTGTCCAAACATATAATCATTACTAGGGAATTTTAATGTGGTAGTTTCCCTCTTGCTTTCCACATCGCAGTACTGTAGCCATTCAAATCGTCCCAATCACGCCTACAGCTCTATTGAATATAGACCCAGCCAACATAATCTGTTTTCGGCTCTATACCATACTAACAGTACTGCTGCCTACTGTCAGGCACCGATGATGGATTTTTTTTTTAAAACCTCCATTCGCAGGGTTTGAACCCCGGAACTTTGTAAAGGAAATCCGACACGCTAACCACGACACCACCAGTGCATTACAATCTATTATACATAATTTATTGTGCATAGTCAATTTAATTCTTCGCTTGAAGTGCATAGCATCTTTAGATGAGGGCTTAAAGAATTCTTCGGGTAACTTATTCCGTTCGCTGAACGAATACTTTGCAATATTTGTCTTCTCCGGCCTAAATTCAATTTTAAATTCATGTCTATTTTTCCCTCTAAAATTTGATATCTCTAACCGACTCCTTAAGTCTTCCCAAGCCTCACTACTACTATTTGTTTGATACATAGCACCTAGTCTGTTAATTCGCCTCTTATTTTCTAACGTTACCCAATCCAACGTTTTTAACATTTCTGTAACACTGTCTTCCTTCTTAAACCTACCTAGAACGTAACCTATCAAATTTTCTCTGAACTTTTTCTATATTCCTTATTTCCCCTAAATGGTACGGGTCCCATACCTTTGTTGCGTATTCCAGAATTGGTCTTACTATTGTTTTGTACGCCTTTTCTTTCGCTAGCTTGCTATTTCCTTTAAAATTACGATTCACATAATTCAGGGTTCTGTGACGGATAAGAAGATTATATTGCCGTATTCCCCTCCCTCGCTTCTACCCTCCCCTCCCTCCTCCGTCTCCAACCCCTCCTCCTTTCCCTCCACTCCCTCTCCCTCCCTTTTCGATTTTTCAGAGTGCAATTTTTTTTTCCTTCAATCATCAAATACCTTAATATGTACTGATTTTTTTTGCTTTATTCGACGGTTAAAACCGCGTACTATCTTGTTCTTGCAATGTTTACATGTTACACGATCGAAGTTTTTGTTAGATTCACTAAATCCGTTGAAATTCAACGGGAAATTCCGCTAGTATGTAGATAGAGAAGAGACAGTGATTATTTAGGCATGATTACGTAGGAATGTAGAGAAGGTAACGAAATAAAAGAATTTCTTAGCTATTACAATGACAACATTGTTTTTCAAATGAACCTGTTCGTGGAATGGTATTTTCAGATAGTGTATACCGGAAAGTTGGTGAATAAGGAATTATTAGGGGTGGAGAGAGAAGCGTTGGGAGGGTGAGAAAAAGGGAGGGAGGGGGAGAGGGAGGGGAAGGGAGGGAGGGGGAGAGGGAGGGGAAGGGAGGGTGCGGCAGTTGTTGTCGTCCGAAGAGCGTGGATGGCAAGGGAAGTGGCGACGGGAGCGATAAGAGAGTGATGCGGGTAAAAGGGGAGGCAGTGGAGTGCAGCCAACAGACGGCGTTGCGGCCATTGAATGCCTTGGGAAGGAAAGGGAAAGTGAGAGAGGACCGTATGCGGCCCTTTGATGGGGGCATCTTACATTTCCCACGCGGAGAGGGTAAGGGCGTCGTGGCACACTGCAATAGTAATGACCCTAAGAACATTCTGCCGTGTCTTAATAGCACACGCATCAAAACGGCGTGTTGTTCAGTGAAAAAAGAAAGCGTCACGTATAATATTTTCTCGTTCCTGCCATCTCTTACACGTAATTACAGAAAAATCGAGGTAAATAAGAGGGGCCACATGCGGCATCTGTGTGACACGTCTGGTCTCTCTCCCTCCTCACCTCCTCCCCCCCTCTTATTCCCTCCTCCCACACCCTCCTCCTCCCACTCCCCCCCTCTCCCACTCCCTCTTCCCCCACTCTCCCTCCTCCCACTCTTCCCTCCTCCCCCTCCCCTCTCTTCCCATTCCCTCCTCCTCCCACTCGCCTCCTCTCCCACTCCCTCTTCCCCCACTCTCCCTCCTCCCACTCTTCCCTCCTCCCACTCTTCCCTCCTCCCCCTCCCCTCTCTTCCCATTCCCTCCTCCTCCCACTCGCCTCCTCTCCCACTCCCTCTTCCCCCACTCTCCCTCCTCCCACTCTTCCCTCCTCCCCCTCCCCTCTCTTCCCATTCCCTCCTCCCACTCCCCCCCTCTCCCACTCCCTCTTCCCCCACTCTCCCTCCTCCCACTCTTCCCTCCTCCCCCTCCCCTCTCTTCCCATTCCCTCCTCCTCCCACTCGTCTCCTCTCCCACTCCCTCTCCCCCCACTCTCCCTCCTCCCACTCTTCCCTCCTCCCAATCCCCCTCCCCCCTCCTCCCACTCCCTTTTCCCCCACTCTCCCTCCTCCCCCTCCGCCCTCCTCCCAATCCCCCTCCCCCCTCCTCCCACTTCTTCTTCCCCTTCCATCTCTCGAATGCCCTCCTCCTTACACAATGTGCTTGCGTCGGTCTTACAATCCTTTATGTAACCCATTCAATGCCAATTTGCCTATCTACGCACGGACGGCGAATGTTTCGCAAAACGATTCTCGATCTGCGGCAGCTACTATGCATACGACGAATATGAGTTTACATGGACAATTATCAAATTATCGTTCGGTATGATTATATGGAAACGCATATTGGTTCAATATCTCCGGACGTCCATTTATATAGTCTGAGAATTGAAACGAATAATGAAATACCGTGAATATTCGTAGTTTATATATGATATTATTTCTTACATTTAATGAGAGACTTCTATAAGTATTCTATGGGGTTATTTTAAGAAGCTTGTACTCTTTGCATTCGTTCGCGGTTGTTTTTCTCACTTTCACTTACTAATGACTCGTGTTTCTCAGGTCAGATAGCCATTCAATTTTGATTCGCAGTGAAGAACGTGTCCGATGTTCGGAAGCAAAAACATCTGGATTCGCATAAACATTCCAAGGATCGCTGAAATGGTGAGCGGCGAAGGTCGCATGGCAACAAATTGAGAAGTGAAGGTTAAAATAATTTGAGACGTATTCTGCGATCGATATGAGGAGACGTTAGTCTCTGAGGCAAGAGCATCGCATACGCTCTCCACGCACTAACGCATTTCTCTCGCTTTCTCTGAACTGTTTCCAACGATTCTGAAAGGTATTTTCTTTTCAAGGACCGAAATAATTACCTCTCTTTCGGAGCAAAAACTATTTACGTTTGATTACTTGGACAGTCGTCACGGAAAACCACCGACCAAAAATATATACAATTACATTTTTATAGGTGCAAATTAAAATATCGGAGACCATACCTATTTCAACGTATTATCAGAGAGAGAGAGACGGATATCAGCATCTCTTCGATGACGTCACTCGTCGTCCAGGTGAAGGATACTCCACGGAATGCTACGCCAACGACACTTTGCAGCTGCAAGTGTTATACAGCAATACCCCGCTTAACACGAAGGATAGGTTCCTAAAAAAACACGTGTTAAGCGAATTTTGTATTAAACGGGGCTGATACAACATAGGAGTCAATGGGATTCGTGCACGGCCCTCGAAAATTACTGTAAAAAACGTATAAATTACTGTAAATACATCACTGGTATCAATAACACGTTTTGGGGCCATAATTTCATGCAAAATGCATTATAAAATTTAGAATTTTTTTAGAGATTATGTGCACAACAACACGCTGAAATTCAAAGGATGCTGAACTGTAAACAAAGTTTTAAGATGGACAACAGACAGTGATTGCTGATTGGCTGAGAGCGTACCCATCTCGAGCCAAGTGCGCTGATTGTTTGATATGCTAATAAGTGATGTGTAGAAACACTCGAGAGATTCGTTTTCTTTCACTAGACTTCAGTTACGCACAGGAATTCGTTTTCTCGCATTAGAATTAAGGTAGAAAATGGTAAATTAATAAAAAAGTTTTTTTTGGCCGATTTTGATTTTAAAAATATAGAATTTTCTTTTCGTGCAATAACGAATTCGTGCTCACCGGGGTCGTGTGGAAAGGGGTATTTCTGTATTTTACCTTTTATTCCTCGGGAATGAAACTAAGGCGAAATTTTTCACCGGAAGGAGGCCGCGTTTCCCAGCGACTTCCAAACAGCTGTTCGCTGGCAACCCCGTTGGTGCGGCATCTCGACAGCTGTTCCAAAGGAAGGAGCCTTTTATCGCGAGCCTTAAGGGAAGGTGAGGATGCATTTCCAAAGCAGCACTCCTTTCGCTTCTTCCTCTGGACCCAAGACAAGAGTTGAACCAAACCATTCGCCAAATGCGATGAATTGATAGTCTTCATCGGCTGCATTTTTCTGCAACTAACAGTCTCCTACATAACGCGTTAGTTTGAGATCGATGCAGGAGGCAACGTAACGGGATATGTCGGATAACCGTTTAACGATGCCTTTTTTTTCAACTACAGCCGTGAACAATCTCAATGAGGTCATTCGGACTATATTAATATCTATATTAATATAACAAGCGTGGGATTCTTTCTTGATTGTTTTCTTGTCTACACAATTTTGTGTCCACACTTTAGACACGATTTAAGATAATTTTCGAGTAGATATGAGCTTGAAATTTGGCAGGAATGCACGAATCACGGATAAAATAATATTCAATAAACTTTTAAGCTTCTGGCAGCATTTCAAATTTGAATTTCAGGCTTCTTTAGTATCTATATATTACGCATGTTGTTTACAGACATATTACATATTAATTTCCTAATGCGAGAGAATAATGGAGCATTATTTTCATAAACACGATAAATAAAAATTCGGCGAGAATCGAAATCATATTGGAAACCATTGTTGACAGAAGAGAGATGATTAAAACAGGAGGAAAACGTAAACTCGGTAAAAACTAATCATTTCCTCTTACGACAAAGGCAAATATTGATTTTCGAAGAATCACAGACGAAAATCAGATATGAAATATATTGGCGCTTTTGCCAAAAAAAATTCGCAAGAACGTCTTTAACTGAATCTACCATTTCCTCTCCAGAGCTACTTGATAGAGCCCTGGATGGAATTAATGCGTTTGGAAAACGACGTAGCTGCCAGAGTAACGCAACCGTTATTCGCGGCAACGCCAATTAAACTGGAATGGAGAGAGACTTCTCTTGCAGTAACCGCTTTAAAGGAAATGGACGCCCTCCCATTCGGAATGGAATGAAAAAAAGCGACGCGGATTACGAGATAGTCGTGAAGTATTTAACACCAGTGCGGAATCTAACTTATGAGGTGCTTCAACAGTCCTCAAATGTTTCATGTTTTCGAAAGCACGAAAGAATTTATTTTGGTGCGATTCGAGAACGATTCGCGAAAAAAGAAGTCTTTGCGACGCTGGTGAAAAAATGTCACATGCTTAAAGGAAAAAAAGAAAACGTTTAAATCGTTCAAAGCGAATTATTAAGGCCACCGTTTCATGCAAAGTGATATTTTTAAATTTCTTATTCAGACATAAGATAAGTCGATAGTGCACGCGCGTATTTTAATAATATTGGCGGATTTCGCAAAAGATCCATTCATGGCCGTCGCGGAACCCACTCATAGTGTTTCAAGAGAACGAATTATAACCCGTAATGCCCACAGCGATTCCGAATTTAACTCTGTTTTGCAATTCACGGAAGGTAAGATAAAAGCGGGAGATGTCCGGCGAAAGTCGCGACCTTTCGGGTAAAATGGCTTCGAAGGTCAGAAATGTCACGTTTAAAGACCAAAGGAATTAATAATAACTGGAGATCAGCTGCAGACAAATAAAAGGGTGATATGCGTGTGTTAAGTGACGTGAGAATACCCAGTGCGTAACCGGGTACGAATCCTGCAAAAGTAGGATTTTTTTGTAGTTTTCCCGGCCCCCTATCTGCGTGGTTAAAGAGGAGAACACTGCCTTCGGATGCTGGTGCGGCAGAGTACATGTCTACGCACACCTCTGCTCCCACCAGGCCGCCGCTTAGCGTCGCTACTATCGTTGCGGTATTTCTCCCGTCCATCCATCTGCCTAATGGAGTAATTCGTGAAATGAGTCTCCTTCCGTTCGTAGGCAATGCATCGGCATTCTGAAGCAATAAGTGCAACAATTAATATGGCATCTCTGGTTGAGCGGCCTGAGCCAAATATACCATTTTTGTTACACATTTCAACGAAAGTTGCAAATAAACTATGGTAAAATGCATCAGTCCATATGGAACATAGATGAATTTCATCTATTTCTGATGTCGACCTTTTAAAAATTAGGAACGCTATCAAAAATTGCATATTGCAAGAAAAGTTTCTTAAATTGTTCTACAAATTCTAGGAGTTATTTTATGGATATTTTACCAGTTAAAGCTCACATTAGAAGTGAGAGCCCTGTTTGGATGATTTGACCAGAGTGTGTTATTTCCACCCTCTACTGTGATAGAAATCCTAAATTTACTCGGAATCTGTCAGTTCACATTTTTCCCATTAAAAAAGAAACGCAACTAAAGCACTTCATGATCCTTTCTGTTTAGTTATTTAATGGTATTAAGAATTTTAATTTATTTTCTTTCACGTGCCACTTATTCCTCTACCTTCACTTATTTTTGACATGATAAATAATGCACGGTCTGGAATTAATTTAACTTGGGAAGTTTCTTTAGAAATACTCAAACTCTCTTTTGGCTGATGCATCCAACTTTTCCCGTGGTTAATAAGCTTCGATACCCGTGAGATACGTAAGCCTGATGTTTCCACGTGCGTGGAAGCCAGCGATCGATGCAGAGCCACGAGATTTTTTGGAACGGATTCCAAGAGATTACCCGTTCGCTGCTTTACGTTCAGCGATATCTCTTTCTATTTTAACGACTTCAGAAGGAATTTTTCGAGCAACGCCATGTGGTGCATTTTGGACGGCCGCCATCTTCCGTGTCGCTTGTTCACGCGCGTCTTTGGCGCGGATGTCGAAGCGTAGTTTTTAGGACGATACATGCAGCGAGCGACGAATGCGCGATTTGGTGCGTCGGATTCCGTTTCCTTTAAAAGAAAATCTCCCTCATTTCGAGATTTCAGCAACTCCTCGCGCACTTCAAAACTCTCCAAATCACATGTCGCGGTGTTGTCATCCCAAGGATTAAGAGATGGAAGTTTCAAAACCGAATCGTCTTATGCGATGTATCAAAAGAGAAACGCCGGGTTCGTACAGGCAAAGAGGGATGAAAAGGATAAGGAGTGAGTTATAATTGGAGACAGAGAGAAAGAGAGAGAGAGAGACAAGGGATGGAATGAATTTGCGAGTTGGTATCGTCCAAAGAGAGTACTGCAGGGTTTACCGTGCTCCGAATTTTTCTTTCGAAATAAAATGTCCTTCTAGGCGACGGTGATACCTCGAAATGAGAAGAAGAAAAAACTCATTATTTATTAGTACATATTCTATAGGATTCAACGAATTAATCTTTGTCAAATTCTCGTCGTCACGATTTCGCCAAAATTGTAATCAACTGAACGTTCGAAAATAACAGATAAACTCCTCGATTTGTGAAAAAGAAGAAAACACAACAAATTCCTAAACTAGTTCATTTTTCAGTCGAATCATAGGATAATCTTCACCGATTGTTTCAGGGAAAAAATAAAAACAAATTTTGAATTTATGTATATGGCAGTGCGTGCGTATGCAAATGCATATGTTGGCTGCGACGGATTCCGTCAGTCAAGCGACTCCCTCCCGACCTACTTATTTCAGAAGTACGTACTTCACTCTACCGTCTTCAATTCCCCTAGATGACTCCTAGCTGCTTCGTGACGCCTTTCTTCCCCTCCACCCCAACCGCCCCCACCCCCATCTTCTGCCTCATTAATTAAGACCGTGACACGGTGACACTCCGGCCCACATCTGCGCAGCCACTCTTTCGTCTTTTATTGACGCGAGCGAGAGAAGCTCTGCATTCACTAGGGAAAAAGAGGAAGCAAAGCAACTCACCTCAATATCTCACTCTCTCTCCCTTTCCCACGCCCTCTCCCCTTTCTCCCTCTTTTTCTCCTCTCTATTCCTCTTTTTCTCCTCTCTATTCCTCTTTTTCTCCCTATCTCTATCCCTATCCCATCCTCTCTCCCCATCCCACACTCTGTCTCCCTTCTCTCCCTCCATAAGCCTATACAATTTCATACAATTTTATTGCCATTAAAGGGATTCAATAGAGATCATTCCTCTGTCGTTATTATATAATCCTTTGATATGCATTGCGGTAATTAAGAGTTGCGCAAAGCTTCTCTATCTCTCGCTATATATCTCCGTCTTGTAAACGTTATCTAACTTGAGAAAGAATCCAATTAAACTACCTCTAAGTGTATGTCATTCGCACCTCCACTCATTTGTTTGAACTTATTTCTTCTTGAATTAGAAAAAATTAAAAGGTAATAAGACACGTGCCGTCAGTATGGATTGCGTGAGGGGCCCGTAACAGCTAAGATTACGATAATATTATCTCATCATTTCCTCTCTTTCTCTTCCCGCCCTCTTCTTCTTCCCGTCTGGTTTTACAGCTGAGGAATTTGTTTGGAATTATATCCCTTTCCATTCTTCCTAGATGATCATTCCGTTTCTTTCTATATTCATAAAATTTTACCTTTCATGAAAACGTTTTTTTAGATCTTCCCTTTTTATTCTTTTTTCATCTTAATTATCTTGGTTATTCCTTATTCCCTCTCTAAAACGGCATTTCTTCCTCCTGAATCCTTTCTATTACCTTATCCGCAGCAATTCAGGTTTACCTGCCATCAAATACAGAAGGTACAGCCTTGTTTTAGAAAGTATTAATTAATTTCTATTCTTGTTGTATTTTTAGCGATCTTATTATATTATCACAGGATGATTGATATCGAAATAATTTATTAACGACATCATGATTGCATTCATAGGTAGTGACACAATCTACACAATTAAATTGAGGCACTTCTTCGTAAGTACCTTATCTTATAAAACTATTTTTGATCGGACTAGTTCTTATCCACGGAAACCCATTTCTTTCTTTTTTGTTGAAGTTCAATCGGACGAAATTGAAAATTTCAATGTATATAAGTTTCTAGGTTTGAAAAGGTCAAGTACTTCCGTAACTTTGTAAACATAAAGATAAAAATAGTATTGTAATGACGCGATAATGATGAAAAACAATCCGGGGGTTGGGAAATGTTATGAATGTAGAGTACCTATAGTGACTAGCGTGGAATGATAAACAACAAACGTTCATATCTTTATTCCTCGGCCGCGCACATCCTCTAGCGAGACAGATAAACTCTCGAATGGAAGAAGAACAAATAATTTTCCCTATAACTGATAATCATGCGACAACATGATAACACTAAAGCTATCTTTTCCATTTATTTCAGTCCAACTTACATTTGACATTTTAACCGTATATTTAGAACACAAGGAAGCGATAAAGTTAGTTAGCATAACGGTTCCACAGAGTTCAATAAATTATTTAAAGGAACGGCTGAAATGTATCGAAATATTTATGCGTCGGAGTTGTAAGCGAAGGATTTGAAACGTGCGATATATGTAATATCATTTCTATAGCGAAGGCAATCCAAAGTCGCATCCGCGGAACAGACACTTTTTCTCCTGCACACCGCCTCAATCTTCATAGTCCCCAAATCGACCTTAAATAAATACTTAACGCTTTGTCCACCTCCCTGCCATTATCTCTATCTCTCCACCTTTCTATTGCTACATTCGCCAACATTCGGCTCGTGTAAAAATATCACGACTTTCGAAACTGCAATCACCCAACGGCCAGGACCGCCCTTCTGCCCTCTATCGCAGTGTTTCTCAACCTTTAGTGAACCGGGGAGCACCTAGAGGTATCCATTAACGTAGGAGGATTACTAGAACAAACTTTTCAGGAAAACATTTGTTACCTACCAGTTGGAATATCCATCATAGTACACTAGTTAGTACAAAAACGATCTAGGAAAAAATGAATGAAAAATCGAATATGAAATTAAAGACGATCTCACACATATTATATATTGGTTATTTAATTTAAAAAATATATCCAAACAAAATGTGAAGGATGAAAAGCTTGCGGAGTACCTACCTAATGGTCACGGAGCACCGGTTGAGAAACGCTGCTCTATCGCCCCTTTCACAACAGTCCTTTCCTCTCTACAGTTCTCTCCCGCTACTCACTCCACCAATTCTCTCTCTCCCCCTCTCTCTCCCTCTCTCTCCCTCTCTCTCCCTCCCTCTCTCTCTCTCTCTCTCTCTCTCACTAGACCAAAAGGTAGAGTGTAATCGTCACATATATCTAGTTACTTTCTCCATACGTAGTAATGGAAAAGTATTGTGATCACGAAAAAATTGACTTCGAGATTTCAAAGGAAATAGACGTTTTGAGGTCTCTAGAACACGTTTAGACTTTTCGGAATTTCTGTGTGTGTGATTGTGGGCGCTCTAACTCAAAAGGTACTTGCCATATCATTACCAAACTTCATATATAACACTTTAGCATAAGAACAAAGAACTGATTAGTTTTTGGACAATATCGGTTAGACGAAAGTCGAGATTTATTCGAAACCCGATTCGGTTTTTGCGATATTTCTCCGTTAAAACATCATTACTTTATATACAATTCTATGCATATGTTATAGATAATGTAATTTCCTACAACTTCTATTTGAAAGAATTTTCCACAGCAGTTATTGTTTAGGAATTATTTATAAATAACCGGTTTTTCGGTTTCCGCCAAATATCTCCTTAAAAACATCGTAATTGGTCATCTTCGTAAGGACCAAAGTTGTAGAAAATAATATTTCTTCCAAGTTTTGTTTGAAACAAATTTTCGTAGAACCATCCATTTCGGAGATATTTTGCTTTTTCTTAATACCAGTATACAGGGCCACCACCATGTAGCGGTGAATTCTGTAAACATATTCAAAATATACGTAATTTACGGCAATAAGGACGACTGTATTCTTTTACGATACGAAATAATAATTTTGCCTTATAATGCTATTCATAATAATTTAAATATCTATACCCAAATATGGAGAAAGTCATGTGTTGGCCACATCAGATTTTTTTGTAAATGGATTAATAGAATGCGCGCATCACGATGACTGATTTAGAACATGCTGGATTTTTTCGTATTTATGCATTAAATGCCAAGAAGTAACTCCTTCGCTGAACTTTTCCGACAGACGAATAAATCTAAAAGCACTGTCTCACATCGAAATGTTCACTTCTCAACGACACGATGTTCTTGAACAAGCGTGCGTCGTGTTACACCGGAGAAAGGAGACGAAGGAGTGAGAGAGAGGGAGAGAAGGGGTAGGAGGAGTTGAGATAGAAGGAACGAAATGAGAGAGAAGGGATGAGGAGGTGAGATTAGAGGAGGAGATGAAGGGCTTATGCAACATCGATTACGACAGCGTACGCACATACGCACAGCAATTATACGCGAACCTTTATGAAGTCGGGAGCCTGATAATATGGGATTGCGAGTTATTTAGGTGTAGATGAGGGGAGAAAGAGAGAGAGGGTATAGCGAGTGATGCTGGATGTCTACGCGGTGTGCTGCATCCGAATTTCTCCTATTCTGAATACCCGCGCTCTGTGTTTCTGCACTCCTGAGGTCTCAATGACCAGAAATATGATCGAACAAGTTGGAAGATTTGACTTCATATGCAGAAAAGCGTATATGTACTTGAATATAAACAAAAGGCAGAAAGAAATAGAATAAACTATATTGACCGGGAATACAAGAACTATTATCATTTAATCGGCAGGCTAGCTATGCCCTCAGGCACCAAAGAAAGCTTCGCTCCAAATTTAAACGCATCAAAAACCGTAAATCACAGGAGGAAGTAATTTCAATTTCAAATAAGTACAGAGATAGTCGGACTAGGACCAAAAAGGTTATGCGCAAAGCATTAATGGACTTCAAGAAAAAGATTCTTTGTGAACATCTAAATGAAAATCCCAAAATCTTTTGGCCATATATTAGGGAAGTTCAAGATCGACGCCCAACCGTAGCACTGTTAAGGAACGACAAAGGAGAGGTAGTTAACGATAGCACAGATAAAGGAAATTTGATAAACTTATTTTTTCAGAGCGTATTTACTACCGAAGATGTGAGAGCGAAGGACGTGTCGCCCAAACCAGGCAAGAAAAAATGAACGATATAGTCATATCAGCGAAAGGGATAGTTCAACAGCTTAAAAATATCAAGGCAAATAAATCTCCGGGTCCAGAAGAGATACCAGCTAGAGTACTCAAAGAGTTAGCACTGGAAATAGCACCTTATCTCGAAATAGTTTTCAGTAAGTCACTTAGTCATGGCGTTGTACCTAAGGAATGGAAATTAGCGTTTATAACGCCGTTACATAAAGGTGAAAAAAAAGACGACAGAGAAAATTACAGGCCAATTTCGCTTACCTCAATATCTTGCAAGGTTCTCGAGCACATTATCGTTAGTTCCGTGATGGACTTCTTAGATAGCCAGAACTTGCGAGGTAAATATCAGCACGGCTTCAGGAAGGCTTGTGAAACACTGCTCGCTCTGTTCGTTGATGATATACTAAGATCAGGAGATCGTAAGACTCAGTTAGATACAGTTTTCCTTGACTTCAAGAAGGCTTTCGATAAAGTTCCTCATAATAAGTTAGTGAAGAAATTACATGACTGTGGAATAAATCGAAAGATAATCGAGTGGATCAGGGACTTTCTTAATGACCGTGAACAAATAGTAGCTATAGATGGATTCAAATCAGATTCAGTCAGCGTAGCCTCAGGCGTTACACAGGGAAGTGTCATCGGCCCCTACTATTCCTTTTATATATAAACGACTTAGATAAGGTTATTAAAAGTAAAATCAAGTTATTCGCGGATGATACAGTAGTTTACAGAGAGATTAACAGTTCTAATGATCAAAGATTACTTTCTAATGACTTAAATGCAATTCTCGAGTGGTGTAAAGAGTGGCAGTTAGAATTTAACTTAGGAAAGTGTTCCTTTATGAGATTCTGGAGGAACAAAAACATTGACGCGACGAATTACATTGTTGAAGGCGTCCAGCTAAAACTAGCCGATTCCGTCAAATACTTAGGCGTTACTTTAACAAGTAACCTCTCGTGGGATATGCACATATGAAATATATGTGGGAAAGCTAAACAGAAACTAGGATTCATCAAACGCATAGTAGGTAAAAGTGAGGAAAAAGACAAAGAGACATGTTACTTTTCTTTAGTAAGACCGCTGTTACAGTGTGCGTCGAGCATATGGGATCCGTACGAGAAAGGATCAATCTCAGAGTGAGAAAGAGTGCAGCGAAAAGCCGCTAGATTCGTCAAAAAATGTTACGATAGAAATAAAAGTGTTACAGGCTTGATACAGGATTTGGATGGGAATCACTAACTGAGCGCCGATCAAGTTCTAGGTTAAAACGTTTTGAAAAATTTAGAACGCATACATTCTCCAGCGACGTCAAAGAAATGATAAGAGCGCCAACTTATATTGGTAGAATGGACCACCCTCGTAAAATAAGAGAGATAGCCTGTAGGACAGAAAGGTACAAAGGCTCGTTTTTCCCTAGAACGATAGCTGAGCAGAACAGAAGTTACGATCAAAATCAGCAGACGCAGGGTGATATACATCCTCATTATTAAGCGCTTTCCCTTGGTGCTATTGCACCCCCTTCCACACACCATTGCGGTAGCTTGCAGGGTGAACTGTAGATGTAGATGTAATTAATACTGTAATTATTATAAAACACGCATAATTTTAGGGCATGTAGAACAAAGAATCAAATAAGTTAGAATACGCCAAAAAATCCCAATGTCGATATCATAATTATAAAGTCGTTCTACCAAATCTGAAATTCTTGGTTATTAGAAGAATAAACTTCTACCCCCTAATATTCGTCTAGGTTGATTCGAAGCTCCGTCACTCGAATTCCCCGTTTCTGGAATTATTTTTGTCATATCTCACGGCTCTAACAAAGAGGACTTCTCTCTTTCCATTAGAATGATTGATTCCACTTCACCTTCTGATGATGGGCACGTCGTGCCCGAAATACGTATCAGTGTCCCTTTGAATATTTAGAAATTTCCGTTTGTTGCGTGAGTGAGTGAGTGATCTGACAGCATTAGTTCTTTTGGGAGTGAATGAGTGCTAGTGTTCCCTGTTCTTTTTATAGTTTCCCGTTTGTTGTTTGAGTGCGTGTGTGAGTGTTCTCCTGACAGGATTAGTTCTTTTGGGAGGGAATGACTGCATGAACGTTTGACACCAGGCCACCAGCGAGGAGTTATCCCCGTAAACCTGTAAGTGTAGAAATTTTTGTTTGTTCCTTTGTTTCTTTCTTTACCCTGTTTAATTTTACCGTTTATTTCGCCTCTAAATATTCTTACCTTGTACGGTTAAGGAGTACTTAATTTTTTAAATATCCATCTCGCCGTAGTCTCCAACTGCTTTTTAATTAGAATGGTAGTTGAAAACGAAAACACAATTGTCTATTTAACCGTAGACACAGTTATACATATAATTGAAAACTCTTTTCTCCACAAATAACGAAATGATCTTACACAGAGTAATGATGAAAAGCAAATTAAGGCGCCAAGCGATCGGTAATATACTATGGATTTCTGCTTGTACGTTTAGATATTTGTAGACGGGTTTAGGTTTATGGCTCGGCACAGAGAAAGACGGAAAATAGCGCGTGGAAAAATTATGACCATCATAATAATAAGGATGCGTGAGGCGCTCTCGTTTGGGCGGCAAGTGAAGTTCGAATGAATGCTGGATTGGCCTCCATATTGTGTGTGGATCCGGCGGATGGATACTTCGGCGAAAAACTGCTCCGCAACGTTGGCAAAGGATTTGTGGAAAACTTATGACAAGTATAATTTCGCATTCTTTCCATTTTGCACGAGGTGAATGAACTCGAGCGTCTATCGGATAGGCTCCTAAAGCAACGCCATCAATTGGTTCACCTTATGAATATATTCTTTGATCAGATAGAATTGGAAATGCACATGTCGGAAGTCTTGAGAAAGAGTTCTAAAGAAAGCCAAGGCTGACCACAACGATCGATGAAGTTTTCGTCAAAGGACGACTTTATAGAACAGTCAAATTAATACTTATTTGGCTTTATTCTTCTTGCCTGGTACGTAGTTACGGCGATGAAAGCCCTCATCCAATATTTCCAGTCGCAGGATGTGACTTAGATGCGTATTCTGTTGATTAGTATCCATTAATTCCCTCAAATAGGTAAAGAAAGAGAATGGTGATCCAGTGAATCAGACATGTTCTCACTGTAATGATATGACCAAATATATTTCACCAAAGGTATTGAAATGTGTGAAATCAGTTTCGAATCGGTTGATAAAATTCGCCGTCAACTCGACTATCTATTGAATCATAATTCGTCTTTCAGCTCTCTATATACCTCTGAGCTACTCTTTCGTTTTAGAAAAATTGATAGTAGGTTTAGATTGATTGTGATCCATCGAGTCAGCGACTAACACAGCCAAGTCCTCTTTTTACCTCAAAAATGGCGTTTACCAGCGGATTGAAATTTTATGGAAGCTCTTTTAGAGTGTCAAAAAGCGCGATTGTTCTTGGAACGTTAGTTTAGAGCAGTGGTCTTCAAGGTGGGCAATAGCGCCCTCCAGTGGGCGTTAAAGAACTTATCAAATGCTACTCTAATTTTTACACTGAAAAATAAAATTCTATAAAAAAGCTTAATGATACGCACACATATTCTGTACAACTATTTTATGTACAACTATTACAGTTCGTTTGTCATTAACTATAGTATCATATCATACTATACTAGCGACAATGTATCCATGCTGCGGTAAAATCGAAAGGCCCATGAGGGTGGTCGGAGTCTCTCGCAGAAGCAGCGAAGCGTTTAAGTTTAATTTTATCGAATATATAAAATAATATATTTTTAAACACTGTTGTTACCATTGAGACCGTATTCGGTAATCTCATCTAACGACAATCCCACTAGTATTAGGGTTACCATACGTCCGGATTTTCTTAAAATTTACCGAGATTTTAGCAAATAAAACTTTTTTTTTTGTTATGCCCATCAAAATCTTAACACTTAAGCAATTAGATACCTTATTTTTTTTTTTTTAAATTATACTACATTTTAGGTTTAAAACTAAATTTGTCCGGGTTTTATTATCAGAATATGGTAATCCTAACTAGTATGTGCCATTTAGAAAAGAAATTATGATCGAATTTTTCACCAGCTATGCCAAGATAATGAGCAGTTTGTTCGCTTGTTGCTACATACTGAAGTTCGTTGGCTCTCGAAAGGGAATTATTTGGCACGTTTTGTAGAATTATATGATAGCGTGTTATTAATTTACCTTAATGAAAACAAAATTGACATTTGCAATGATTTAAAGTCGGTGAAAAAGGATGCTTTTTACTTGGCTGGAATATTTTTTAAAAATTAACGAAGTTAACTTACGACTTCAAGGAAAGCATGTGACACTCATTGATTGCAAAAATGTTATTTCGGTATTCATTGACAAACTGGATTTATTAAAAAAAAAACAACCTGCAAAAAGAATTTTACCAGTTTCCGGAACTACACAACATCAAAGATGATCTTACAGCCGAAGACATAGACAAGTTTGCAAATCACCTTTCTGTCATTATAAATTGATATGATGACTCGTTTTCGCGATGTAATAGACTTGAAAGTGGATGCCTGGATGGTTACTCCATTCATCACAAATGTGTTTGATGTGGATATTGCATACCAAGAGGAGATAATAGAATTACTTCATGGTGAGGAGCGTAAAGCCAATTTCAACCAAGGTGGATATGTGCAACTTTGGCAGAACAAGAAAATGCCCTCTCTGTATCCATGCTTGTGGAAGAAAATATCATTGCTCTTGTTAGCTTTTCCATCCACATATCTAGTCAAGAAGGGATTCAGTGCAGTCAACAATCTCCTGTCCAAAAAAAGAAATTGCTTACAAGTAACAGAAAGAGGAGATCTTCGAATGACCCTTACAGACTTGAAACCAGACATTGATTCCCTGGTTTGTAGGCACCAAGCACAAAGTACGCATTGAAATGTACGCCAAATGCTTATTTTAACATTCTTTTTGGATTAATAAACAAAATTAAATTTGATGTCTTTTATTTAAAACTTTATTGTTAAGTTGATACGGTAGGTGGGCTCAGTGGCGTAGTGAAGGAGGGCAGGAGGATGCAGTTGCCCTGGCACCGAGTTCAGGGAGGCGTAAAAATATCAAATTAGCACCCGTCGGGTCGAAGTGCGATTTTCATCCCCCTCTCCCCCTCCGTAAATCACTTTGCTACCGGGAGCGCAAAATTATTCTTTGTCCCGGGCGCCAGAAACCCTCACTATGCCACTGGGTGGGCGGTGAATTTATTTCAAAGGACAGCATATGGTAAAAGTGGGCAGTGACTCAAAAAAGGTTGAAGACCACTGGTTTAGAGAGTTACGGGATCAAGTCTTTCTTCGTGTGATCATGACGGATACAAAGATTCCGACCCTTCATCCACATGCCTAAAAGAATGAATTGAATGAAAATCAGAGCGACGATAAAACGTGAACCGAAGAAAGTAAGAGAACATAAAACATGAAGATAAAAAAAGACCATTTACTCCAAAATGCTCTTCCCTTTCGTCAATTTAATAGAATCGTGCCAGCAAACTTCGAATGACCGTTTGTTCGAATACGATCGATGAATTCGGTCCGACCAGTGAAAACGCGGATGAAGTAACAGTCATCAGTAACCATATCAATGTAATGGACGAGGAGGTGTTGACATAAACCCTTCGAAAGGCCGAGAAAATACGGCGCTCGGATTAATTTCACGAAAATTATAATTAAGAATTTCATCCAACATATCTCTGCCGATAATAACTTCATCGGAATATTATTAGAGATTTATAATGTATTTATAGATTTACTCAGGGCCGTCCCAACAGAGTGCGGGGGCCAGGGCAAATTGTACTATGCAGGGCCCCGTTATCATTAACCGCCAAATTCAATTTAGACTTTCCTTAAATCGCGGGGCCCGGGGCGGTCGCTCCGATTCGGCCTATCCTAGGGACGAACTTGCATTTACTTATATACAATTCTTATCGTGTTTTTCCTTTCACTAATACATACCATATGAAGGCAGCGTTATGAATATGAAGTTACAATGGATGATTTTAAGGCGTATGTACATACCACGTCTTCTCAATGTAACTCCACCTACCCACATAAAAACATTCGATAACTCACTGGCGACTAAATAATGTCTATTGGATCATGATCCTATTCAATTCGGATGTAATTGTGCATATTCATTCAGATTAAGCAGGCTACGACGCGTTACTACACAGCGATATCTCGATTAAAACTATTCTGTGAACTTGGCAATTTCCCTTAAACGAACCCCATAGGATTCGTTACTTGTTAACGTCGTCCTATTGTAAATTTAAGAGTGAGTTACGCATTAAAATGTCTCTGTGAGGTAATTCGTTAGATGTCTGGAAATGCAGCCATCTCTTCACTGGGACTTAGTAGGTGTAATCGATTAGAGTGAATGGCAAAAACATGCAGACGCAGAAACGCTGACTGTTGATATATAACTTTAAAGGTTAAAGGAAGAAAGCGCAATGGAATCTAAATCTCTACCAATAAATTAACGATGCCTTTTAGCCATGTACTTTAGCGAATGAATATAAATTTTGGCATTAAGATAGCTCTACATCATCGGTAGGATTGTCTTATGCTATTTTTTTTCACTTTTCTTCTTTCTGAAGTTTCTCTCTCTCCTCACGAACGAGAATCCAGCCAAGGCGATTATGAGATGACTACGCCACTGCCACTGAGGAAATTACGTCATCAGGAGTTAGCTTCCGTGACCTTGTAATAAAACAAATCCGTGACCTCAGAATCGAAGTATTATTACCCGCTTACCCTCTCTGCCACCGGGTGCAAAAATATGATCTTTTAATATTTATAACATGGGCTACCTCGTTCGAATTATGTAAAATCGAATGGCACTAATGTAGATTTGGGTTGAAAGTAACTTGGCTTTGAAAAACTAATCACATTACATGAAATAATAGCAAAAAAACTTCTAAAAAAAAGTGCACCACTCAAAGGCAATCAATCGATTTTCATTCGATGAAGTTGGTCCCCATTTAAAATTACAATCCACGAAAACAATTCCCATGAACGCAGGGGCGGACCCAGAAACTTCTAAAGGGGGAGGGGGATGATTGAAAGTCTCTACACCCTATCAGAATGTTTATTTCCCTTGCCATGAAGACCTAATCTGAGGTGCATAACTGTGGAATTGTGCGCGGAATGAATTTAAGAATGCACTCTGTGGAGGAAAATTGGGTTACCCCCGCTACCCTCCCCCCCGTAGATCCGCCACTGCATGAAAGTCATCATTAAAACAAATAATTTTCCTTTTCATTGGTCAAGAAAAATCTTAAGATCTAGGTCAGTGATTTATAAGTTTTTCTCGCGATACAGAGGATTTAATCGCTGGCGAATGCAACATCTCGAAAACAAAACTTAATTTTCTAGCTCGAGTTTTGCATTATACCTAAGTAAAAATTAATAAATTCCGAAATATTATAAACATTTATTTAGTAGACGAAGTTCGCTCTATGAGCTTTTAATATCTTTGCAATTTATTAACCATATTGTTTCCAAAATCCTTTCGACCCTGGCCACTTTGGTCCGTCAAGAAGTCCTCGGTCGCCATATGTAATTTGAAAGACGCCTATCAAGGCGATTCCTATAGCCAAAGAAAGGTTTAGCGAAACATACGAGCACTACAAAGAGGACGTCCTCAGTGGTAGTTCTCCTGCGTTTGATTCCAAGAAGAGCAACAATGAGTGGAATTGGAGAATTAACCCAATATAAGGTTCATACGACGAAAATTTAAATATATTCTTTTAAAAATTTGAATTGATATATTCTTTCTTGGACAAAGTTAAGGCTGAGGATTTATTCCGATGGGCAACTACTAAAGAACAAACATTTCACGACCTAGCAAGGCTAATAAACTTGATTAAATAATCGAATTAAAGAATTGAGAAATATTTCAAATGCAATAGTTTAATATATAATTAAATAACGTCGTTCTAACCAAGGCAGCCAACTTACTGGAAACAAAACAGAATTTTTCTAATTGTTCCCAATTAGCAATTATACTGAGAGACCCCCGCCAAATTTACATTACACTCCAGCTGGTTATCTATTTAAAGATAGCTCTAAAGCGCAGCGATGCGAAAGAATCCACCTAGCGATATCGTGCTACTACCCAAAGAATAACCGATCAGACGTTTGCTCGCTTTGCTTTGCAAGTCAAGATGGCGATGGAGAGAATATTCGAGGAAGAAGGATAAGGGACGCTTCTCGAATCGGTTTGGCCTCCATTCGCTATCGTTCCGCGTGGAGAGAATTCCGGCGCAAGAACTGAGCGAGGAACGCAATCGTCTCGCGATAGAATCGGCAAACGGAAAGCGCTTTCCTAATGGAACTTCCCGCCGCTTAACTGTGCGAAAAGGAGAGTTTTTTTCGTGAAAGAGAAACCGACAATGAGGGCAAGGAGCTTATTGAACTAGTTCCCTTGACCCGCAGAGCGTGTGAGTTGGGTGGAGAGAGAGAGAATTAGAGGGAGAGAGTTTACTCCTCGTTACGAGTTCCTATGGTCGAGAGACCGCAATTGCCCAAGATCGGAGTTCGAAATCAGTCTAAACGAAGGAACGCATTCTAAAGGAAATTTTTTTTTCGCCGATTACCTCTAAAACGATTCACGTTCGATAATCTGTACGCGATTTTTCAAACGGCGAAACGGCCTAAATAAATCCCATTAGCCGATGCGAGCTGCAATATCTCCTATTTCGCGGTGTCCTACTTCTTAGAGATTTTGAAATTGGCACGCGTGACCGCAGAAGATACAATAGAGAGAACCTAAGATGGACTCTTACGTCGCCGTCTGAATGCCGTCATGAATTCAACGCGATTTAAACCCGTGGATGTCCCGAACCAATCTGTTGAAATCAGCTTTAAATTCTATTGTGAAATTTTGCATTTCTGTTATTTTCTAGAAAATATGCGGAAAAAGTCATTGCAAACGCCTAAAATCCGGCAACCTTGGGATCGAGACTCGATTTCGGATTTTCCCGAATTTCGGACAGAAAAATCACGTTTCCTATTTTGAGGAATAAGATGTGGTACACAAAAAACAAATTAAATTGCAAACATGAAGGCTGAAAAAATTAAGAATGTTTAATTTTTGTAAAACGCAAAACATATTATATCAAGTGGCTATAACGAACTCGGGAACACACGGGTAGGAATTTCTTAAGGAAATTGCTTATAAGAATACCGTCGGGAAAAGAGAATAAACGCGAAAAAAAAAACCATTTAACGAAGGGGAAAACAGTTACTGATATAATATAATTTAACAAATTCATCTTTAAACTTTGGACGGGCTATAAAAATATATTTCAAATTCTTGACAATAATATCAAATGATGTTATCTTAGAAAATCTTTATAGAATTATTGTAATCAGCACTTGGGACAACGGGAATTTCAATTCGGACCACAGAATATAAAATTGAATAGTGTGCCGTATTTTTCGAGACTTCTCGGTTTTCGGAGATTTCCGGATTCAGCGAATTCTCAAGTTGGGTCCGACATTTCTCGAGCCAAATTTAAAAATGAGCCGATGTATCATACAATATAGGCGGATTACAAAGATCAGATTCCAAGGACGATTCTTCCCTTGTAGTTCAACTCATTTGGATTCTGAGAATTTGATTATTTAATTCGCGATGAATGACGAAGGAGTCAAAATTTTGATATTGGGAATGAAGATGCTTGAGAATGTTGTTAGTTGGAGAGTGAAAGACTGTTCTCAGCTATACTGTAATCTTTCACTTTTGTTTTTCATTTCTTGTAATTTTATACACATAGAGCCACCAAAAAGTAAATGCATATTTTGAAGTTGATGCTTCTTCAAATGAATGGGCCACTCCCCATTACTCCATCTTTAAGTTGGTTCTCCCTGGTAATGATATCCGCTAATGCTTTCGCAGTTAACTGCGGCTTCATAGACTTCACTTCCGCGCAGTCGTCGGCAAAATATTCATTTGCCAGACATCACTCCAAAACAAAGTATAAGGGAAACAGATCCACTTTACTACCTTTATCTGACATCCTCTTTAGTAGTAACAGACCTACATAGGCCTCCTACGTGATTTTTAATGCGAAAGAGCGAAAAGGCAAATATGTTCGATACTTGGATCAAAGCAAACTGCGAGTTGTAATTAAAATTTTTTAAAAACAACTGCCATCATTAAACTCAAAATTGTAGTTTAAATCGTTATTACACGGCAGTACTTGATGGTAATCAATCGAGGTAATTACACGTATATATATGTCTACATGAGTCGACAAAGGTTCAAAATCAGCACAAATGAATTTGATTGTATGTAATATTGACCACCAGATGCCGAAAGGGACGATAAAAAAAGAAATGTTAACGAAACGGCCGAATTAAGTCGATTTTCAAGGATTGGTTTAGGAAATTTTACCGGACAGAGAATGATTTCTGAAGCGCCCTCTACCTCCTCAAAGAACTTCAAGCAAACCTCCAACGCCCCCGCACGCAGTCCAGTCAAAGGTCTTACGTCTCAAAGAACGCTTTTTAGCACTCGTTACTTTTCCCTTCCATCCTCCCCATACGGCAGCAGTGGCTGCCCCTTCGCCCCCAACAGCCCCACGGAGGGGGCAATTCGCCGAGGGATAACATGGCGACGTGCGCGCGAGGATAGAAAGTGAAACATGTATGAAAGCGATATAGGAGGGGAGAGGGAAGGTGAAAAGTGGAGGGGGAGAAGGAAGGGCGAGGAGAGAGGGGCGGAAGCCTGCCGATCGGCTCGTAATGGCATGAAAAAATATCTTGTGAAATGACGAGGAATATGCGCCTGGAGAGGTATTGCGATAGGTAATGAGCGGGGAGAAGGGGAAGAGGAGTGGGGATACTAAGGAAAGGGGGTGGGGGAGAATAGGAGGGAGAGTGGGAAGAAAAGAGGGAGAGAGGAGATGGGAGAGATGGAGGGAGGAGTGGGGAGAAGTGAAGGAGGAAGGTTAGGGGGAAGTGTGAACGTGGAAGCCTTGATAGGAATTCACGTGCTAAGTGAAAGTGGTGTGAGGGAGGAGGAGTAATAAGAAAGGCTGAGGAAGGGAGAGAGGGGGAAAGAGGAGGGGGAGGGAGGATGAAAAAGTAGATTGCACGGCGTAAAGAGGAAGGAGGGTAATGATAGTAAGTAAATGGGACGCCGGAAGCTTTGGATCGATCATTTCCAAATGCAGTGTGCGCGTGAGTGTGAATAATAGATTCTATCGGCGGTGAAACTCGTATTCCAATTAGAATTTAACCGAAATATTACGTTCACGTGCTCCAAAACTTTTTACGACTGTCGGAGAAAGTCTTTTATAACGAATGAATGTTGTAAATTTTTAATCGATTTAAACCGAATGACAAAATAGTTCTTTAAAATTCCGCCTCTTCGATCTCCAGCAAAGATACGCCTCTCTATCACGGTTTCCAAGTAACTAGAATCTGTAATTACCTCAACCTATAAGAACCTGTTCCTATCGAAGTAATCAAGAACGATTGTAAAAATTCTAACATTGATCACCTCGATTCAAGACCTGTCTGATCATATTAAAACACGTTTCTTTGTTATTTTATAGAAGAGAGAGAATGCATGACTTAAAGAAATGATAAATTCGATTAGGTACGCATTAAAACCTCGTTTTTCAATTGCGTAAGCCTCTGTTATGTTTGCTCCATTTTTTCAAGCTAATGCTGTTTTGCGGTATAACCAATAACACAGATTTGGTATGGTGTGCGTAAAACCTATGAAAAACCAGAATTACAATGTATGCATGTAATGGGCCTAATAAAATTCAATTTTGTGGCGATTATCCATGTTTTTCCAGGAAAAATTCGAATTGCGAAAATACTATCTAGACGACATCCTCAGGCTGATTTTAGATTTAGGAGGAAGTGATATTCTTCTGTTCTCACTCCAAAATGGCAAGAAAAATTGATTGTCGGCTTGTCAGAGACGTGAACTCTTTTTCCACAGTCTAAACATCGACGCTGCCAAGTGAGATGCGAAATGCGCAATGAGGAAGCTCCCGCCAAAACTGGCAAGTGAGCACCTATTGAGCAATTGAGATTGAATTTCGCTAGGAACGCGGTATGGGAAATGAAAAAGAAGACGAGTGACAGAGAAGGGGAAAGAAAACTCTCAAATAAGCGAAGCTCTCATTACTTAGATAGATACTTTTGCAAGTTATTTAAAGATAACGCGGACGAGACAAATAGAGAATATCTCATGGTTAGTAAAAAATATAAAACCTTTTAATATATACTATACTATACTATATATATATATAGGAATTAGATGACAGATAGTTTTTAATTAAAATATCGGGTGGCGCAGACAAAAAGTGTCGTATTTTAAGTGTTTTACTGACGGGGAAAAAATATTCGTCACAAATTCTGTCTAGTTCTCAAAATAACACAGTGAATTTTAAAAAGAAGAAATTGCCGTCGATTCAGCAACACGAAAGGTCAGCGAACAAATTTTTGTGCTATACGATAAAAGTTATCAAGGAGAGTTTTATGCCGTAGACACCAAACCACGTTTAAAGACAGTAAATGGACGCCGAATTCTTCGTACCTCAGTCCACTCGATAATTGCGAAAGTAATACTCTCCGAGACAAAGTGTATTCAGCCATTTCGTAACATAGCGGAACTACTAAAAAAAAGTGGCGGAAAAAAGTATTTACGTAATATCAAATTCAACATGCCATTCCTCAGTAGAAAAAATGCCTGAAGAAAGGGATTAATGAATGTCGTGTCACGCAACAGTTTCAATGTTGTCTGTATTGCTATATAAGAGTCTGAGAGGCTGATTAACCAGGAAAATAAAGAATGTTGTCTCTTAATCTTCTGTAAAATCTAACGCCTCAATGTTTTGAATCCAAACTTTAAATATCAGTAACTCTGTTCGTAACCATTTTATTTTGATAAAAATATTCTGGAGCTTAATTTGATATCTTAATTTTTATTTGGTTGTAAGACTTTCATGTAGTGGAACAGCGGATATCCAAATATCTGCGGAAATTGCAAAATTAACAGACAGGGACACCTACTTCAGTGGATTTGCAAAATTACGACTTTTACGAGAAGCAGACGGTGACTAACTCTCGAACTCTGCCGAATGAAATATCCTCCACCCCTTCCTCCTCAACCCCTTCCTCCTCTATCCCTTTTCCCCTTCCCCTCCCCTCTTTTCCCTCAATTCCTTTCTCCTCATCCCTTCAACCTCTTCACCACCCACCCCTTTCCCTTCCTCTCTTTTCCCTCACAACCCCTTTCCCCTCATCCATTTTCTCCCTTCACCACTTTCCCTCGAAACCCATCACCCTCGACCCTTTCACCCCTCCATCCCTCAACACTTTTCTTCCTCCTCCTCCCCTTTTCCTTTAATATTATTTTTTTAATTTACATATTGCATACAATCCTTCTCACCGTATATTCTCATGGCAACCCCTCAAAGGGTTACGTCACATTTCTCACATTTCATTTTCGCAACGAAATTACGCGATTCCTTTATCTGTTGTGCACGCAACCGCCATTGTGCACTCTTCCGAGCCAATTGTTTGCTTTCGCTGGAAACGTTTTTTTCGTTCTCTCTAATTGTAAGGTCGCCTTCCTACAATATGCACGTCACAATGCTTCAAAAACCTCGTAAAACGTTCACATAGACTTAAGCCTGTGTTTCAATAACTACAATATTCTGTTTATTATATATTTTTTTCTTCGAGAATAGAAGTTTCATTTTTCGCACTCCAAATACGAAAGGGTGGTAGGTAGAAAAATCAGCAGAGTTTTCGAAAAATAAATAAAAGCGGATAATCTTATTAATTTAGAAAACCTTTTACGCATCCTGATTCTGAAATCTAAACAATTATGAATTTGGAAAAAAAACCTCACAAATAAAAAAATAACGATGTCTTTCATTGTTATGAAGCGCTTTTTTTGGTTTATCAATAATCAAGTAAAATACTAGATTCTCAAAATAATTGCGCTAACTAATAATCTTGAAAATGTGTAGACATTGCAGTGTTAGTAGTCTATTAATGCGAGCTTCAATAAATGCTAGGTACATAAAATGAAACGTCTTAAAACTCTGGTTTGCAAACCTTTGAGTACTAAAAAGTTTTCTTTGTGCATTTTTTGCCAAAACGAACTTCGAATTGCCATTATTCGACCGTCGCCGATATTTTAAAAGTAAATAAATACTATCGAAACAGAACTATAGAGGGGCGCCACTGTTTTCCCTTGCTCTTCCCCTACCCTCTCCCCTCTTCCTCCTTCCACCCCACCCTCCTCCCCTCTCCCCTCCCTCTCCTTCTCCTCCTTCCCTCTCTCTCCCCTCCTCCTTTCCATCTCTCCTGTCCTCTTCCTTCCCTCTCTCTCTCCTTTTCACTCTCCATCTCTCCCTCCCTTTCTTCCTCCACTTCTGCTAAATAAATATGTTCTCATCTTATTTTATTAATTATCTTGTTCATTTCTCGTAACATTAAAATATATTTTGTAAATCTTATCTTGTTAAACTTGTATGTATTATAGTTATTCCACTATTGTTCTTTTATGTATCTAGGGTTTTCGCAGGTTTTCTCCACTCCCCCCCTCTTCCCTTCGTGGGTGTTTTCCTGCGTGGTCTTTTACTAGGATGGCCAAGTCAGGTCTTTCCTAGGTTTTTACGGCAATCACTCTGTCTTTTTATAGAAATTTTCCGAATTTGTAATTTAGTATTTTGCTTGTATGTTTTTCTATTTATTTTATTTTCTGGTTCTTTTCTGTGAAATTATTATTACTGTTTTATTCTCATTTGTAATTGTTGACGCAGGGTTAAATGTAAGAAGGGACTATATAGTCTCAACTTCGCCCTAATAAAGTCGTTTGTCTGTCTGTCTCTACCTCATCCTCCTTATTTCCCCTCCTCCTCCTCCTCCTCTTCTCCCCTCTATCTCTCCTCATTTTCCCCTCATTCCCCCTCTATTCCCCCGCATCAACACCTACTTCCACACTGATAGGAGAATCCTGTGTTTTGGGCGCTTATCCCATGGGAAGAAACCAGGAGGCATGCACCTGCCGCTCCTGGATTTCGACGGACCACTCCCCGGGCCTCCCTCGGCCCCTTTCCAGCAATCGAGTCGGGAGGCGGAAGAGACCGTCCAAGCAGAGAGGAGATTTTCGTGTGTCGATCGGGTCACCGGCATTGCCTCTGACAGTGAGTCATAAGGGAAGTGCGTTAGAGAGTAGGAGGGAGGGAGAAGAGGAGGAGGGAGGGGTAGATGAGGAGGGAGAGAGAGGTAGATGAGGAGGGAGAGAGGGGTAGATGATGAGGGAGAGAGGAGGGGATTGAGAGGGGTATAATTGGGTACAAGGGTTGGGTCGTCGTTCTTGCCGCCACGCCCGGTCCTCCCACAGCCTCGTCTTCGGAGGCAGAATGGTGCACTCCCTCTCCGTAGCGCAAGCGTTGTAAATGGTCGCTTGCTCCCATACAGCATCTATGATCCGCACGCTGTTGTGGACCGAGTGGTTAGATTTACGTTTGCCGTCTTTTCCCTTAAAGAGACTTTTTTAGCGAGCAATAATAGTTGTAATGGTTCTCTTTGTCGGCCAGTTCCGATTCACGCAGCACGTGTACAATGACAGAGGTAGGGATATATTAATTAAATTAATTAAATTAATCTCTATTTTCCATTTGGAATGTTGATAGATTTTCCCCCGAGGCACCTCACGATCGTTTTAATTAGGTCGCACACGTATCGACTCATTTCGACTTTCGTTAACATTTCTGTTTCACTTCTAACTACAGAAACAAATTAAAAAAAAATTAAACTTAAAATGTAATATGTACTTACAGTATAATAACATGCTATTTATAAGAAATTTGCACAACTGCGGACAATACCTACATGTCAAAATAATAGAACTGCAAAAATTTCATTGAACTGAAAAAAGTGAATGTGAAGTGGAGTGGCAACTTATGGAAAAAAAATTGCCCATAGGTGTCATCTATTAGAAATTACGTGAAGTGACATACACTGTGAAATGAACAAAATTGAAACGAACAAAAAAAATAATGAAAGAACCAACTAAATTGAAGAATAGGATTTTGTAAAACCATAAAAACTTTTATGAAATATCGCTTCATTCATGCGCTACGTCTCAACGGGGCCAAAAAATCGCTACAAAACCGATAAATTGTTACTTCTAGCCACACTAATGCATCAGTGTGGCCATCATGATGCTGAGACTTCTATCGTGAACCTCCCTGACGTACGACCAAAATGCTTCCGGGTTTTCCTTCAAGTTATTATGCAAACTTTCTTTTTGAAGTTATCAAAAGCTTCTTGCATTGTTACCTTAGCTCTTGACCGGGCCTCCGTATGTTGTTGTCGTACCATTGTCCTCTGTTTCTCCGTGACTTTAGAATAATTATTATTTACGCGAACGTGAAGTTCTTTCCCGTCTAAGAGCACATCCCACTTTCTGGCTGTACCACCTTGTTTCTGTACAATCACGTTTGAGTTTATGTGGAATGAATTTATCCGTACACTCTCGCACTATATCCCTGAACTTGCATCAGGATAAAATTTAAGTCATTCGTCAAAATAAAAAAGACTAACTTGGTAATTCCATAAAAATTCATTTTTAAAACGAACTAGGTTTCGTTGCTGTGGAACATCATCAGGTGAAGTAAACACATAGCCGGTAGCAACTTACTTAACAAATTACAACAAATGTTTACTGGCAAATCACGTCGTAAGAAAAAGACCAAGGTACATATATATGTAGATGCCAGAATATAAAATCAAATAAAAGTGTAATGACTGCATGTAATACTTAATTGAAATATTCGAATGTAATAAATTTCAAGCGCTTCACTTTCTGAATGTTAGAATGTTCGTAATTCTCCCGTTAAATTTTAACGGACAAGCCGCTAGTAACCCTAGTAATGCGACAAGCATTCTTAAAACTTGCTTTATAGAAATTTATGCTTCTTATTTAACATTTAAAGTTATGCATTGGGAACATCTTCGACGCAAGATCGATACATAATATTCTCAATTAGAATAAACTCTACCAAACGTTTAAAAATTATCATACTGCTCTCCTTTCTCCTTCGTCAAAGCCGTGCTTCATATTTCGACACCTCAAAGCGGAGCAGCGAGACTGTGTAGCATTCATTACCGAGGCCGAAACTTTGAATGCCGAAGGCCATGGACGCCATATTTGGTCATTTCCTTAACACACTCGACTTTATCGGTTTGAGTGCTCTTTAACTGCACAGAAAGTGATTCCAAAAGACGTCAACGCGACTGGTTCCCGAGCGATCATCCTCTCTTTATCATTTCCACATCATTAGGAGAAACTCATACGAGCAGGATGGAGTTAAGAAATTTGCCTAACGAGCAGAGAGCATTCCATTAATTTCAATTTAAGATTCTCCTGTGCTTCTCAAAATCTTTCTTCAAGATCGAAAGTAAATATTGCAGCAATTTAAAATCAAATCAAAGCAACATTTCGGTGACTTTTTACTCTGACTCGTAAAATATACGCCAAAGAAAATGTTTTTTCTAAGGTTTTCGTACCTCGTAAAAGAAATATTTTTGTAAAATATATACATAGTTTCTGAGAAAACCGTGATCAAAAGTATGGTAATGGCGCATCGACTTTACAGTTTTACATTCGAGGATTTTATAGAAATACTTTATTAAAGTAGCATATCTCCGTAAGATCACAAAATAAGGTCTCACATCAAAATGCGGAAATACTCTTCTCGGGTCAAAACACTCAATCAGGACCGCCATATTACCGAAATTGGATTTGAGCTTTCAACTACGTTATCCTAAGATAGAGCATTGTTAGAGTTGGTATTTAGGAAAAATTCAAAATAACAAATAGATAATACCTTCTTTGAATCATATCGCTTTATATAAACCAAATTGCCGGAACCAACGATCGAAATTTTGATCTCTGAATCCACGTAGAGAAACGGGCTTAAATTGATGCAACTTTCATTTCCCGCCTTAATCCAACCAGTAGAGATTTGCCATTTCGACGACATCCTGACCTGACATCCCTGCGACCTCAATGACCTCGTCTCATCGTCTTGCAAGGATGGATCGTAAAGCCCCATCATTGGATTGGAGACACTCAAAGATTCCCTTAACCCTGTCGATGAGCCGAATCTTCCGCTTGTTCATTCGTCTGTCCTGAATTCAGTCCGAGGACCCAAGGTGCCGATCGGCCTGTTTCCGCTCCAAGTCAGCTTTCTTCTTCTGAGGAAGACATGCATCGCACCTGCTCATTAAACGAGTCTTCAGGGAAATGGCAAAGTTCTTTCTCTAATCATCTTCTTAACTCCTGCGTGGAAACTAACCTCCCGGTCACTTTCTCTGTTGCATGAAGAATAATCTCCTCTTTCACTGTTACTATATTGCATTTCGCAGCAAATACCTTCTCGTTTACGACTGACTTTGCAATCATAAAGTTGCTGTTGAAATTTTCATGGCGTCTATAAAGGTAGATTTTAAATATCTTGTGTGTATATGTGTGTGACAGCGAATAGATATTTCCTCTTTCTATCTCTCTGAGCAAATGCTTGCGGGCGCACCATTTGGGCCCATGTAGCGGTCGGAGTAATGGCGTGCACTAGACACTAGGGATTGCAATCCCGGGATCCCGCCCAAAATTACAGTCCCGAAATCCCGGGATTAGGAACAAGAAAATCCCGGGATTCCGGGATTCAAATTTCTATTTTAAATTATTTAACATACAGAAAAGCTTTCCCGTTTTTTCAAAAGCCTTTTGATGTATTTCCGGTAGTCATCAAAGGTTCAATTTCTGTATATAGTTATCTGTTCGAGGATTAGTTAAGGAAAAAATCCAAATATGTACTTCAAAAGAGTACTCGAAAAAGTTTTTACGTCTTCGAAAAAATCCTGGTTTCGCTTTTGCTAATGGATGGTGCTACTTCGACGTCTGATACTGATGTAGGACAAAACTATTTTGCGTCAGTAATTATTAACGAATATCTGTCTTTAACAAGGTGTCATTAATGTTAGAAACTAATAAAAACAATAAACATTGAACTATATGAGGTGACAGTTGGGAAATCTGTGCTTTTATTAAGGGGTTAAGATCCAAAAATAAGCAGCGAACGCATTCTTTAAAACATTTTACGTTGGTTCCATTGCTGTTTCTCGTTAGGAGTAGGCTAATGACGGCACCGGGTTTCTCTCCTTCCTTGCTTTGTGATTTAGACTGAGGAGACTTCTACTGCTGGAGCCGTTTGAAGTAACAAGGTCCACCAATTAGTAGTTGACATATTCGAGACTAGAAACAGTACTTAGTTCATATTTCCGTATATGGGGAAATCACCTTTCTTCCTAAACTTTTGAAACTGACCAGCTATTCATTGCACTATCTCTGAGATAACCATTGTGCGTAGGCAAGAGAGAATCAGCAGGTCTTAAAAAGAAAAAAATATTAATTGATCCCTCAAGTAGATCGAGATTTTTGAGCGCACAGGCACTACTCGCGGTGGTAAATTTTCGCGAAAACGTGAATTATTAGTTTCAGTGGTATGCTGAGGAGACATCGACCTGCTTACATACAGTAAGTACAGTACAGTAGTACGTACAGTGAACCTACGGTGCAAAATTTCCATCAACTGAAACACTCTATCGGTGAGTTTCTCATCCACTCGTAGTTAAATTAGTAAAGGTATACAAAGTATCACAATTATAATTTTCTCACGTTTCAATATTGTGATACTTTGTATGTTGGGTTGCCACCTCTTCGAGTTTGGCCCGAAGTTTCCTAGTTTGACCCGAAGTCTCCGGAGAAGAGGCAACTAAGCTTGTCAAATAATCATTTTAAAATCCTTTTATTTCTTCGTCTATGAGAATCTTCTGGACAATTATCGCACGAAGTACAGATCAAAAGTGAGCGATATAACATTAGACGCACTCTGCTTTTTAAAAGCACACTTCAAAAACGTTAAAATCTTTTTAAAATATGATTTGGGGTCAATTAATAATGCATTTTTTTATAAAGAACAATTATTTTTCCTTCTTATCAACGCTTGTTACAAATGTTACAATTGCATCATAAAAATCCAATTGATTCAAGTTTAGTTAAAATTAAAACATTATTTAAGAAAATACTTTGCCATGTGTATGCATGTGTTGTTAGTTTTGCCAATGGATTTCATTGTATTGAGGTTTGTATATTAAAGTTTCTCAAATGTAAGGTAAGCGTTTTTGTTTTACACACTCATGCATTACATTTACATCGTATACATTCACAATTTCGTTTTTATTTCGCTTACTACAGAAATAATGCAATGTATAAATAAATAGTATTAGCATAAATAAATACTAGCTGTTTTTTACAACTGAAATTGTGTTCTTAATTTGTAAAAAAGCCAATACCGGGATTGGAAAAACCGAATCCCGAAATTCCGGGACTGAAAAATTCCGCCGGGATTGCAATCCCTACTAGATGCCGAGTGAGGGTCTGTCCGCTAATCTGAGTTTGGATTTCTTGTTTCTTATCCCCTTTTCTCCTTAAGTAATTTTTATTGTTTTCACTTTTGTGTGTAAATAGTAAAATATATTTGTGTAAATAGTAAAATATATTTTTGTGTGTAAATAATAAAATATCGCCATAGTTTGCTTATTTCCATCTTTATAGAATACATGGAGGAAAGCGACAGAAAGAATTAATCCTGAACACGTTTTTTGAACTTTTTCTGTGAGAATACGTAATTGGATTAAAAATTCAAAATAACGAGCTGTATTTTAAACATTTCCGTATGTTTTAATATACTATGCATATGAGCATATAAAATGGATAGTTGAATAAATGCTGCGAGTTCCACCGTGTTTTAACATTTAAATTATCATATTTGGGTATAAATTGAATTTGTATTTTTAAAACAGAAAGCATAAATTCTATTGGTGCACTAAATCTGGTAAATGGACAGCAAAATCCACGAAGTCCCTGCTCATTCACCATTGTATAACAGAGAGAGTTAAAAAAGAGGGCGGAAATGATATTTATAAGGACAACTGGACACGCGAGAATAAGTAAGTAGGAATAAAAAACTTCCAAGTTTATTAAAACGAGAATTACAAATCGCGTACAAGAAAGATCAGGGAGGGGAGAAAGAGGTCGCGCCATGAACGAAACCAGAAAGCAAAGCCGGACCAAGGAAAACGAAAACCGAGCGAAGGTCGCAAAGGCTTTGTTAGCGATGCGAAAAGGATGTTTTTACTGTTGCGTTGCTTGCGTTCGATATAGATTTCTATAGCATCATACGGAATACGTTCAACTGAGACCGATTCTTGAATTTCATTTCCTCGTCGAAGAAGTTTCCCTATTGTTTCACTTAATAAATTCGAACACTTTCTATCTAATCAGGTTACAATTATAACGAAAGCGAGAATGCGCGACATTATGGCCACGTGTTACACGAAAGGCTCATGATAGTAAAGCGGATGAACCTTGGCCGCCAGCCAGCCCTCATAGCACTCTTTTACGAAGATGAAAGCGGACGTTATTTGTTACTATGGGTGAGTTGAGACGCGGGATTGGACGGAATTCGGACCTCTAGTCTGACCCTGCCTTCGATGCGTGACTTTCATACGAATTTATACACGAATTTTCGGGCATCCGGCTCGCGATATTAGGGTACAGTATATGTGGTAATAAGGTAAAAACAGTGATTTAACGTTGCATTTTCGGTACGATGAAAATTGGGACTAGTCTGGGCAACTTTATGTATGGTACCGTAGGGCTCGATTTCTATAGCCATCGAGACTAAAATTTCGGCCAGAGCGGAAATCCATCGGCCTATATGAATAAAGCGAAGGAATTCAATGTTGGATCAGATGGCTATAAGAGATCCAAACGCCTTAAAACCGTTCGAAAGCAATGAAAATGTGAGGGAATTAATCTCAACATCCGGCCAACGAAAACCTCTCTCTCTCTACCCCCCTCTCTCTCTCCCCCTCTCTCTCTCCCTCTCTCTCCCCCTCTCTCTCTCCCTCTCTCTCCCCCTCTCTCTCTCCCTCTCTCTCCCCCCTCTCTCTCCCTCTCTCTCCCCCCTCTCTCTCTCCCCCTCTCTCTCTTCCCTTCTCTCTCTCCCCTTCTCTCTCTCCCCTTCTCTCTCTCCCCTTCTCTCTCTTCCCTTCTCTCTCTCCCCCCCTTTCTCTCTCTTCCTCCCCCCCTCTCTCGGTGATTGAGAGGAAACATATTAATAATCGAATGCCATTAGCGATCAACCGTTACGTTGGTATTTTTCCGATCTTTTTTTGCGACGTCATGAAATCAAAGATGTTCCAAAATAAAACGGATAATGCAGTTTTCGTTGACACCGTTTTTTTTACAGTTCGTTATCGAAAAACGTCGATCGTTTCTAGAGAAAATATTTTGTGCATTTGCAACAAAAGGAAATGGCCGAATTTGTAATGCTAACAAATAAATAATTCGGCAGAATAACTAACACTCAACTTGCAGCAAAATGTCTGAAATGTGCTTGTTAGAAATTTTAGCGCGATGCGTTCAGTTACCGGGCATGTTAAGCTTATTTCACCTTCTTCACTTTTGAGCAGCGGTTCCCAAACGGTGAGTTATGCGTCACAGTGGTGTGGCGTCAGACTAACTGGTGTTACGCGGAGAACTATGTTGGAACATGGGGTGCTGTGTGCCGCCAATATATTTTTTATCTAACTCACTAACCCTCGAGCTGCGTGTGGCCATCCACTCAAAAAGAAATGCTGCCCTGTCTTTACTATAATTTTAGGACAAGCAGGCGTAATTGGCAGAGGGGACGAAACAATTTAGAACAACCAAAAATGTTATTATTGAAGATTATTGCCACAGTTCCATTTTATTGAAATATCTTCCAATTTCAATGGCATGTTAAGGTTTCAACAAAATACTTAGGCTCGTTATTATGATATTTTTCCGCCGGATATTTTGAATTAATCGGCTCCAATATTTATTGGGTTTGAGAACTCTGTCCAAGGGTTTATTGCAACTGAAACTTACTCCGCGAAAGAAAAACCGCCGCCGAATATGGTTGAAATCGAATGGCAGTTGTGTAGATATTCTATTTCCCTTTCCCTTTCGCCTGCAGTCATTTCTTTCCACTGCGGATGACTTTCGATATCGTTTTCTCTCATTGGCACAATCTACTCGAGTCCTTCCTCGATTGTTATTCAACTAAATTCCACTTTCACTCAACTCACTGCGAGGCGCCGTAACCCAAAGGGAAATAAAGGGAGAGAGTTCGCTTCGCTACACTTTCAAATAAAAATTATAAAAACTCATTCTAGCGAAATTTTATCACTTCCATTGATATTCCCTTCCGTTAAACACTGCGCTCGCTTTCGACGCAAACATCCGAGTATTTTTAAGCGGAGTTACAAACGTCAGTTTAGATAAGGGGTTCTCAACCTGTGGTACGCCAAACTGTACCAGGTGTACGCGAAAACGCCGTCAAAATTTGAAAGTTTATTACAATTACATAAAAACGCCGAAATATCAACGATTTAATTTACTCAATTGCTGAGCCTAATGATATACAAGTCAAATTGAGAGTGTTGTTTTCATAAAAAATTAATAAATATTTAAACGATCTATGAAGTTACAACATACCCGCACAATATTATTGTCGCTTGTACTCATTTTTAACCCCGCTTTGACTCACACGGTGACTTTGAAATGAAGAACAGCGAAGTAGACTTTGACAGTCCTTAGACCTTGTATCTAGGTATTGTCAGCCAATACACCCATGACCGTTCCGATTACTACCTGTTTCATACAAGTCCTCTTTTATTGCGCTATTGTTGTTGGGTGTGTCATTTATTTCAGTTATGACTCCGCATCGACTTCTTTCATTCAGTCCTGGTCTGTGTTTGCGTGCTTCTATTTGCGGATTACTTTTGTGGTAAGTTGCGAGGGTTGTCAACCTCCAGCTTTCGAGCCGGAGATCTCCGAGTCATCGCCGTAATCTCCGGTTTCCGGGAGAGTAGCACAAATCTCCGGTTCAATTTCGATTGCAGCGGAAAGTCCTTTTTTTGACTTTTTTGCGTTTTTTATAAATGATTCGAATTAAGATAGTTTGCACTTTAACTTCCATTGTATTTCGTTTTATACAAAAAACAAATTGACGATGCTCTTCCAATTTCGTTAATGAGCGATATTTAAAAAAATAAACAACGATTTTTAATCATACGTCCAAAAATCATGAGTGCTTTAAGAATATTGAATATATTCATCATTACATTTAATTCCTCTTGGGTTTCTTCTAAAGTATCTAGGTTTCAAGCAAACTCCGGTTTATGAATATCTTAAAGTAGGCAACCCGTAAGAACATCTCCTGTTCATGAAGAGCAAACCGTGGCCCTCGAGAGCATTTAACGTGGCCCGTGAAGCTTTGGTGAAAAAGCAATCTGTAAAATTTAACACAGTTTTATTATTATTATTTTTGGTAAAATTATGACAATAAAACCTTTAGTTTTGAAAATTTAGCCCTACAATCCTTGTTTGTGCTTGTTTTTCACTTATGTATGATGCCTAAGAATATAAGGAATTTCTGATTTAAATTCTAATCTGGCCCGCCTAAGCATTGGCATATTTCAATGTGGCCCGCTGAAGAATTAGCAAACAGCGATGCGGCCCGCCATGCAGAGAAGTTTGCCCATCCCTGATCTAAAAGTTGGCAACCCTGTAAGTATCTGATTACGAATGTATTTTTCCAACTGAATAGTGTTGGCCATTTGGCGACTTACTGTAATAAACTAACAATTTGACTTGCTATTATAGCTCTTTTCGAGTAGAAAATAAATATAAAATAAATAATCTCAAAATGGATGTGGCTAAAATCAGCCTCACAAGCTCATGAAAAGAGAAAAAAATCATCCATAACAGATGAAGCTACTTCAACAGAAGCAACTCGCAGTGGAAATAATAGTAATGCTGGCTCATTAACCCCGAGAACGGCGAAAAGTTACAGCAACCAGAAAGTATGATGAAAATTATTTGTCGTTTGGATTTACATGGCGTGGTGAAGAAAGTGAGCCTAAACCGTCTATTATATTAAATCCCGAGCACTCAATTCACGCATGTTTACTGACTTGTGCAATGGGATGGGAAGTGAACATGGCACACTTCTATTACACAGTGAAGTTCGGTGGTTATCAAGAAAGTTCTAACTCGACATTTTGTGCTGCATTTGGAGGTGCATTCATTTCTTACAGATTCACATTATGATCTTTCCAATTGTTTCTTTGATGAGTTGTGGTTGACGAGATTGGCTTATTTGGCTGATATATTTGGACGACTCAACGAACTAAATTTCAGTTTACAGGGTTCTCATGCAACTGCATTTATTGTCACGGACAAAGTAAATTCGATTGTAAAAATACTTGAATTTATGATTAAAGATTTGGAAAAAAATAAGATTGATGTATTTCCAACACTAGACAAATTTTTAACTGCGAATGGACTAAAATTGAAGCAATTGAATGTCAAACAGAACTGTTCAGAATTAATCTTTAACTTTCGCTCCTACTTTCCTGAAAACTATGATAGCGAAAGTTGAATAAGATATCCGTTTTCAGCAACAAAAAATATCCCACATAATTTTTCAGTTCAAGAGAGAGATCAATTAATAGAACTTTCTTGTTTGAAAAAGAAAATTTGTGCAATTTTTGGTTAAAGAGAAGAGCTGAATACAAATTTATTTCGGACAGGGCTTTAAAACTTTTGTTGTCATTTAGTAAATCGTATTTATGTGAAACTGGATTTTCAGCTATGATTACCCTTAAAAATAAATACAGAAACAAATTGCACCTTGATCCTAACTTACGTTTAAAATTAACAAAAATTCAGTCAGATATAGCAAAATTGTGTTCAATGAAACAAGCTCAGCCCTCGCATTAATTAAACATAAAATTTTACTTTTTTCACTATGAATAATGAACATTGACTTAATAGTTAATATTAAAGCTACATTGATATTAATTCCTTTTAAAAAGGTTTTTATGTCATTATTAATTCATATTAAATCTCAGTTGTACTAAAAAAAATAGTTTGTAATGTTATAAAAAGATACAAGGTTATAATGAATAAATAGGTAAACAATAATGCTCTTTTATTCATACCCCATTAAAAGTTTTGTGATTTAGTACTGTGATGGTACAATAACTTTCCAAAATTTTGGAAGTGGTACGCTAACAAAATAAGGTTGAGGTCCCCTGGTTTAGATCATTACCGTTTAGTTTTTCCAGAAAGCTGGATGTTGCTGTAACATACGCACACTCCAATGAATCTTTATTAGCTCTTCTTATTGCTTTTGGCCGAAAGAATAAGAAGATTTGTAAGCGAGTATAAGCGCCTATTGTCGTCGGCCTATCCGTCCGCCTGCCCGTCCGTCCGCATGTTCATTCTCGGCTACTACTTAATGGATTTTCATGAAATTTGCTATTAAGGACTTACAGCCAAAGGTAATAAGAAAATCACACAAATGAATCACGTACGCCAATCACGTGTACCATTTAACAAGTAACAAAAAATTAACTTTTCGTCGTATATCGCAAAATATTGATCATATCGCTCGCTTAAATAGTAATTCTTCAAAAGTCACAGAGGAACAGAGGTCAATGATACGGCAACAATACAGAGAGGCGCGGTCAAGAGCTAGAGTAACAATGCGAGAAGCATTTAATGATTACAAAAAGAAAGTTCTGCATAGTAATTTGAAAGAAAATCCGAAAGCATTTTGGTCGTACGTTAGAGAGGTTCATGGTAGAGGCCCCACCATAGCGTCTTTGAGAACGGAGGCAGGTGATGTAGTACATGACAGCGCGGAAAAAGCGAACTTGTTAAATGAACACTTTCAGAAAGCGTTTACTTCAGTGAGCAACGAATTTGAGGAACCAGCTTTGAATGATGAGGGAAATTCGATGGAAGATATGATATTCTCGGAAACAGGTATCGCGCACCAGCTAGAGTCTATTAAGCTAAATAAGTCTCCCGGGCCGGAGGGCATACCCGCGCGTGTGTTGAAAGAGCTAGCCTCGGTAATCGCACCTTACTTGAAAATAATATTCGAAAAATCCGTTGCACATGGTACCGTTCCAAAAGACTGGAAGCTAGCATACGTAACGCCCATCCACAAAGGCGGTGATAAAGAGAACCCCGAAAATTATAGACCGATTTCCTTGACGTCATTATCGTGTAAGATTCTAGAACATATAATTGTTAGCTCTGTTCTGCGTTATTTAGACGGTCGTTCTTCACTAAGCAAAAACCAACACGGGTTTCGGAAAGGTAGGTCATGCGAAACGCAGCTCGCCCTGTTCGTAAACGAATTGTTACAATGCGGAGAGAAAAACACTCAGGTTGATGCCATTTTCATTGATTTTAAAAAAGCGTTTGACAAAGTACCCCATAATAAATTAATAGGAAAACTAGGAAAGTACGGCATAAACCCTAATATCGTGAGTTGGGTAAAAGACTTCCTCTCAGACAGAAAACAGATAGTAGTTATTGATGGGAAATCTTCATATCCGGTAAAAGTCGCATCAGGTGTTCCACAGGGAAGTGTCATAGGCCCACTACTATTCCTGATATATATAAACGATATCTGCTCGGTAGTTCGCTGCAAAATAAGACTTTTCGCAGATGACACCGTTTTATATAAGGAGATAACGAGTCAGGATGACCAAAAATCGCTCCAGGAAGATTTAAACGCCCTTTCAGCATGGTGTCAAGATTGGAAAATCGAAGTTAATCACAGCAAATGTTCCCTATTGAGTTTCTGGAAGAGTAAGAACAATGAATTAGACTCGGAGTACAGAATTGATAGATTGAATATCCAATCTGCAGAGTACGTTAAATATTTAGGAGTCACCATTTGTCGTGATCTATCGTGGAATATGCATATTCGAAGGATCGTAGGAGCAGCTAATAAGAAATTGGGCTTCGTAGGCAGAATAGTAAGAAGTAGCACAGAACAGGTACGAGAAACGTGTTATTTATCATTGGTCAGATCTCAGGTCGAATACGCTTCCAGCATATGGGATCCGTACGAAAAGGGACAAATACTTGAGTTAGAAAGAATCCAACGCAGAGCAGCCAGATTCGTAAAGCAAAAATATGAGCAAAAACTAAGCGTCACATCACTCTTGAAGGAGTTGAATTGGATATCGCTAGAGGATCGCAGAATTAGCGCTAGGTTAAGGCTTCTGGAGAAATTTAGGTCGGAAGTTCTCTTAGAGGAGGTCTCAGGAATATTAGAGGCACCTACGTACATGGGCAGGCACGATCACGAGAATAAAATACGAGAGATCGACTGTAGGACCGAGCGATATCAGAGCTCGTTTTTCCCAAGGACCATACGGGATCATAACAGGAGAGTGATTCCCACGAGGGACGTTATTAGGTAGGTTTCGGTGTGCTGCACCCCCTGCCACCCACCAGTCTGGTGATTTGCAGGGTATCATGTAGATGTAGATGTAGATGTAGATATCAAAATAGGGTACTATCCTGTTCATCATCATCATAGGTAGTCTGTCCGTTGATAGGTCCGTGATTATTCTATGTTAAACTTGGTTCTCCATATACTCCTATTTTCCGCAGTTTTCTTCATGTCTTGATAGCCCTCTTTCCCTTTCAAGTCGTCTACTAGCTGAAACCTTTCCCTACCTCTTTCTTTTTTTCCATCCAGTTTTCCTTCAAGCACTTCTTTAATCATGCACTCTCTCCTCAGGTAATGCCCAATCCAGTTCGCCTTCCTCTTTCTGATAGTCTGTATATTCGTTCCCTTCTCTCCTATTCTTCGTAGTACTTCCTCATTTTTCACCCTATCTGTCCATTTTATCTTCAGCATTCTTCTCCATGTCCACATTTCGAAGCTTTCCAAGTACTTAATATCATTTTTCCTTAGCGTCCATATTTCTGCCCCATACAAAGCTATACTCCATACATAGCATTTTATCAACCTCTTGCGGATTTCATGCTTTATATTTCCTCCCGTTGCCAGGAGTTTCTTTCTTCTGAAAGCGGCTTTTGCTTTTGTTATTCTAGTCCTGATTTCATCTGTACATTTTGCTTCTCTCGTTATGATGCTTCCGAGGTATTTATAATCTGAAACTTGTTCTAATGCCTTTCCTCCAATACTTATGTTTAAATTTTCTTCTTCTTTACTTGATATTCGCATAACTTTGGATTTTTCTGTATTAATTTCCACACCGTATTTTCTACCTGTTATCACTAGTCTATTTATCATTTTCTGGAGTTCCTTTTCCTTTCTTGCTAGAAGTACTTGATCATCCGCGTATTTCACTGTTCTTATAATACCTCCTCCGATTTTGAAATCTCCCGTGCCTTCTAACGCTTCCTGCATTAGTCTCTCTCCATATATACTGAATAGAATCGGCGATAGACAGCAGCCCTGTCTTACTCCTCTACCGATATGTACTCCGCTGTTGTCCGTATTCTCCAACCTGACCTTTACAACTTGATTCACATATAGATTCCTGATCAGTCTCCTGTCTTTTCAGTCTACACCTATATCCTTTAATATCCTCATCAGCAGTACCCAATTTACTCTATCAAAGGCCTTCTGCCAGTCGATGAAACATACGCAGCAAACTTAGCTGTACTCTATTGCCCTTTCTGATATGATTCTCGCTAAACCGATAGCATCTCTGGTTCCCCGTCCTTTTCTGAAGCCGAATTCATCTTCCCCCCCTAGCATTTCTTCGGCCTTTTTCTCTAGTCTTTTATTAAGAATCCTCGTGATGATCTTCGAAGTGTGTGACAGTAGGGATATCGTTCTGTAGTCCTTACACTGCATTGCCTTTGGCTTCTTCTTTAGAGGGATCATTGTTACATCTAAGAAATCCTGAGGCCACTCTCCCGAGTCGTAAATCTTGTTAATTAGTTTCGTAATCACTTTTAGTCCTTCCGATCCCATGACTTTAAGTACCTCTATCGGTATTCCATCGCTGCCTGTAGCTTTTCCTTTCTTCAATTGCAGTATCGCCTTTTTTTACTTCGATATTCATCATACTTGGTCCCAAGTTGTCTTTTTCAATGCAGTTCTCTTCTTCCAGTTCCATTTGTACCGATCCTGCCTGCTTTTTGTATAGTTCCTTAATGTATTCTTCCCATACCTGTGCTACATCCTTTGGTTCTGCCACTATTTTCTCATCTGTATTAATAATTCCTTTGTCACGAATCCCATTAGACTTCTTATCTTCTAACTCCAGTGCCCTAGCGTACATCATATCGTGTCGTCCTAACTTCTCCATCTGTTGTATTTCCTCACATTTTTCTTTTATCCAATTTTCCCTAGCTTTATCTTTTACCCTTCTCAACTCATTGTTTATGCGTCTATAGTTGCCTCTACCTTCTTCACTGTTAACGGTTTTCCATTTTCTTCTCTCATCCATTTTCTCCAGCATTTCCTTTGTGATCCATGGTTTTCTGATTTTCTTCTCTTGTTTCCCTATCTCTTTATTCAAGGTATCTTTAATGCTGACTTTCACTTCCTCCCATTCTGTATCCACGGTCTTCGGTTTGTTTTCTAATTTTCTAAGGCGATCTTCCAACTTCGTGTTGTAGGCATCTTTCCTTTCTTTCAGTTTTTCTAGGTCCCAAGTCTGTCTATCTCTTCTCGTTTTCCTTATTTGTTTAAGCTTTGTAGTCACATCGACTATTAGAAGGATGTGATCTGAATCAATGTCTGCTCCTTAGCATTTTTTATGCTCTTCCTGAATCTTTGTTTTACTAGGATGTAATCTATTTGGCATCTCATTCTATCTCCTGGGCTTTTCCATGTGTACAGCCTTCCTTTATGGTTTCTGAACCATGTATTAGTCACTACTAAGTCGTTATTGACACAGAATTCTACCAGTTTTTCTCCTCCTCGGTTTCTTTTCCCAAGTCCGTATTGACCGACAACATTTTCTTCTTGTCCTTCACCAACTATGCTGTTCCAATCTCCCATTATTATGCAGTTTACCTTTCCTCCTCCGTCTTCTTCGTAAATCTCATTAATTTGTTCATACCTCTCCTCAATTTCTTCTTCTTCATGAGTGGACGTTGGCATATATACCTGGATTATCAACATGTCCACCGGTACTGCTTTTAGCTTTATTGCCATCAACCTATCGTTCGTTGCTGTTATTTTTGTCACGCTCTTCATCATATCTTTCCTAAGTACCAGAGCTACTCCCCTTGCCCCACTATTTCCTCCTGAGTAAACTACCGTGAATTCTTCCGAGTCGAACTGTCCTTCTCCTTCCCATCTAGCTTCGCTCAGCCCTATCATATCAATCCCATTTCTTCTCATTTCTTCTTTCAGGTTCTCTAGCTTTCCTACCTTCCTCATTGTTTTTACATTCCAAGTACCTAAGCGTAAGTCACCTTCGACAAATGCTTTCCTCAAGGCAGTCCCCGCCCGGAGATCCGATTGGGGGACTATTTTACCTCCGGAATATTTCACCCCGGGAAAACTCATATTGTCCAATCATATAATCATTACTAGGGAATTTTAATGTGGTAGTTTCCCTCCTCCTTTCCACATCGCAGTACTGTAGCCATTTAAATCGTCCCGATCACGCCTACAGCTCTATTGGATATAGATCCAGCCAACATAATTTGTTTTCGGCTCTATACCATACTGACAGTACTGCTGGTTACTGTAAGGCACCGATGATATTTTTTTTTTGAAAAACCTCCATTCGCGGGGTTTGAACCCCGGAACTTTGTAACGGAAAGCCGACACGCTAACCACTACACCACCAGTGCATATCCTGTTATCTCCCCCCAAAAAATTATTAATTTTTAAGGACGCTAAGGAAACGTTAAATACCCTTCCCATGACTGATTGGCCGGTCTCGACATTACAAACCCAATCACCGGACAACGGTTCAGAGTGAGGCGAATGGCGCGGTAGCGCCCGGAGACGACTACCCATTAAACCAAACCGAGCCCAAGGCTCGTCAATATATCCTTTCAATTTTATATCCTCTCGACTGTTGCGCCGCAAATGGAAGGATATGTTGACGAGCCTTCGGCTCACTTTGTTTTAATGGGTAGTCGCCTCCGGGAGCTACCGCGCCCTTCGCCTCGCCCGGTAGCAAAGTATCCCTCCCCGTTGTCTGGTGATGGGGTTTGTAAATGTCGAGACCGGCCAATCAGTCATGAGTTAGCAAAGCTACCGTATCTTCTTCATTATTTGGCAAATTATAACAATGTCAACCAAGTCATTATAACATTGAAATACCCTTTGGCGGGAGATAACAGGATAGTACCCAAATAATTTTCAAATAAAACTTGTAGAACTAGTAGAGTATTTCTTTTCCTATACATTATATCGTAGGAGTAGTGTTACCAAGAAAATCAAACAAAATATCTTAATTCGAGTTGAACTTTGAAAATTTCTTACACGGTTACTTCTTCATTGTTGCTAAAACAATCTCACCAAAAAAAGTTTAATTTCCTTACGAGTGCATGCAATACTTATAAATAAGAAGAAAATCGAGTATTTATGTAGAAGAAAAGAACTTTTTCGCCATAAATTATTATTTCGTAAAAATTTTAAATAACTTTTCATTTTTGAGCCCACTATTATTTTTGGGAGCAATGCCACCGGGTTTCGACGTTAACATCGCTCCGAAGCACCCAAATAAAAGTGCATCCGACAACTAAAAGTTAGTGTTTATCTTTCTACTATTTCTATTATATTTTAACTTTAAGTGACTGTTCATAGTGTCAAAAGTAAACAAAAAACTTGGCAATTAGGGTTAATTGGTTAGTTTTTTGTTTGTGGAAAAAAGATTAGTGTTCAATTGTTAGCACATAAATGTAGGGCGCGCTACTATCCAAATAGTCTTCATCTAAGGCTGCATAGTAAGATTAGTAAGTTTTAGGTGGGGAAGCTATTGAAAAATATTGAAGCGAGAGATCATCTACATAATACCCTGCAGATCACATTACTGGTGGATGGCAGAGGGTGTAGTGCACCAAGGTTCCCTAGTTTACCTACGTTACCTCTTCCTATTATGTTCCCTTATCGTCTTAGGGGAAAACGATCCGTTATATCGCTCCGTCTTACGATCGATTTCGCGGATCTTACCCTCGCTGTCTTGGCTTACGATATACTATGTAGAATTTCTGATAAGATCGACTATCTCATCCGCTAATCCCTCAGAAATATATTTTTCTAGCAGATTAAATCGAGCCTGCAGTCTACGATCCTCTAACGAGGCCCACTTAAGATTTTCTATTAATGACGTTACGCTTTGTATACATTCTTTGCGAATCCAGCTGTCCTGCGCTGTACCATTCCTATCTCATTAATGATTCCCTTTTCATAAGGATCCCACACAGCTGCCGAATATTCTTACTGAGGTCGAACCAAGGTTGAATAACATAGTTTCTTCACTTTTTCCAAGCTATTTCGAACTATTCTCCATATAAAGGTCAGCTTTCTGTTAGCGGCACCTATCACTCTGCGAATGTGGGTGTCCTACGAGAGATCCCGATGGAACGTAACTCCTAAATATTTAATCGAATCTGAAATAGGAATTCTCACTTCATCGCACGAATAATTAACATGTAGCGAGCCATTTTTGATTCTCCAAAAATTGATAATGTAGCTTATCTTTCGGTTGATTTCTAACTGCCAATCCTTACACGACGCTGAAATAGCTTCTTAATCATTTTGGAGATACTGATGGTCTTCCGTATTGCTTATTTCTCTATAAATGACGGTGCCGTCCCCGAAAAACATAATGTTACTTCTAGCTACTAAGCTGATTACCTTTATATAAATTAAAAATAACAACGGACCAAGTATACTACCCTGTGGAACGCCAGAGACCACCTCCATTAAGCTCGAGGACTTCCCCTCTATAACAACTTTCTGCTTCCTATGATTTATAAATTTCATGGATCCAGCTAATAATTTTGGAATTAACGCCTAAGGTTTCTAATTTAGTTATTAACTTTCTGCGAGGTACCTTATCAAAGGCTTTCCTCTATTCGAAGAATATGGCGTAAACCTGACTATTATGCTCTCCGCTTCTCAGTATATAATTCACAAAAAGACCGAGCTGGGTGACGCAAGACCCTTCCTGAAGCCGTGTTGACAATTGTCTAACAATTATTATCAAGAAAACGCATTATATTGCTAACGAGTGTGTTCTCAAGTATCTTGTATGATATTGAGGTAAGGGAAATCGGCCTGTAGTTCCCTTTGTCTCCGCCCTTATGAGTTGGTGATCCATCTTTTTACAAGGATTCGAGAAGTATAAATGGGGAATATTTCGATGGAAGTCGTTATTTCTGTTATATAAAGAATCGTTTTACATTTGTAATAATTTACATGAACTAAATAAAGCAATTCTGTACGCGCATTACGTAAATAGCATGTAGCCCGATTATCTGCGAATAGTATTCGAACGCAGAAACAGAACGAACATGTTATAACGTATGTTTATGATATTTTAATATATAGAATCGTTTACATTAAAATTATCATTAACCGAATTGTAAATTCATCGGATTATATATGTGTGTGTATTATTTAGCTATGGCGACCAGTGTATAAAATCAAAAGTAGAATTGTAGTAAGAACTGATTTTACTTTCAGAAGTTACGCTGTTGACGAATTGCAATACACAAAAAGTTATAATAATTTGCAAACTATGTATTTGCTAAAGATCATTTGAAATACTTCTTTACATGTAGTATTGCACATAAACACGAAGCTTGAAAAGTACAATAAAATGTGTTTTAGTTTATCAAAATTCTTGTAGGCTATTTCTGATTAAGACGGAGTGAGAAGAATTAGGGGAACGGTTGAAGGCATATCTCGAACCTCGAAAACTCTGTGTAATACCAACTGGCGTAGGCCTATTTGAAGCGCCTACTTCGCAATAATGTCGGGTCTCCTCTGAATTGTCTGCAAGCATATTATAACGAGACCTCACTTAATAAATAAAACCAAGACAATTTAAATAAAACCGAGGCAATTTAAAAAAACGCATGAGCATGCCGAAGCATCCGTGCGCGTGTCGTAGGAAGCGTGTCTGTCCTTCAGTCCTTCAAGTGGACTGGAGAAGCGCTGTAGACGAGGAAGTTCATGCGCTCTGGAATGTAGAGGAGAGAAGGAGGAGAGGCATGGCATCTTAATATAGGACGAGAGTGGGTTAAAGAGGATGAAGAGAGGGTTAGAGAGAGAGAGGAAAATGGAGAGAGGAGGGAATCGAAGAGCGAACGTCTCGATAAAACAGAAAAGAGTGAGACGGAGAGGGCTGGGAAGAAAGTAGAAGTTGCAGACACGCAAGAAACGTAGCACAAATCCGTCGTGTTTCACACAAGAACTTTGAGAACTGAAAATTTCGTTTCCGGTAAGGTGGCTGACCTGATGGAACGACATGACTCGAATTCATTGAGTTATCACCGTATAAAAAAATAGTCTAAACTAGCGGAATGGCGCGTTCTTCGCCCGGAATAATTATAATTAATATCTTGTGAAGTCCCGTTGGCAGGTACCTATAACCTTTCATGATTTTTAGTTAATAATTTATATCCCTTGAACTCAGTTATCTAGAATAATGTGCTTAAAACCGTTTACAATAATGCTTTATAGACTATGTTGACGGTCTTTCCACTTTGCCAAATAATATAGAATTATTTACACCGCTTTCTCTTGAGCATGCTACGTAAAACTATGAGAAAAGCATATTAAGTCCACCCTGATGAATTTTAGTGATTGAATTTGGATCTCATTGATAACCATTGCCAAAAAAAAACCTTTAGCGGAAATTGAAGTCGTTTTCATTCAAAAAGGTAGTCGCTAGGAATCATAGGGATACGTGGCATGAAAACACTCTGAATCAGGGGTCTCAAACTCACAGGGGAGCGCGGATTATTATTATGAACTGCCGAAGCATTCGAAGGAAACAGGCTGATTTTTGCCACTTAGTTAAAAGCCATCGTGCAGACGTTGTATTGGGAACTGAGAGCTGGCTATCGGGCGACATTAATTCTAACGAGATTTTCCCACCAGATTACGTGGTGTATCGCAAAGACAGGAGGGAAAGAGTCGGAGGCGGAGTTTTCATCGCCGTCAGAAAGAGTATATCAAGCCAATTAGAGGAGATTAACGTCAGCGAACACTGCGAAACGATATGGTGCTCCCTTCGTACGAGAAATGGTAAAAAATTATTTTTTTGCTCATTTTACCACCCACCTGACTCGGGAGTCGAGAACATTAGAGAACTCAGTCGTACATTGCAGGTGATAGCTAGGAGAAAGAACGATCCAGTAATCATTCTTGGAGGAGACTTTAATCTTCCATCGATCGATTGGAAATCCGTAACCTATGTTAGTGGTGGAAAAAATAGAGAAGCTTGTCGTGAATTAATTGAAGCATTCACTCTAAACTCGCTAGAGCAAATCGTCAACGAGCCGACGCGATATGACAACAACGGAAACGGAAACATATTAGATCTGCTAGCCACTACCAACCCACTATCGACTAGAAACCTACAAATCGACGACGGCATAGGTGATCATAAAATAGTAATTGCCGACTTCAAATGCACCCCTGCGACAATATATAAGCCAACGCGATTAGTCTATATCTTCAGTAAAGCAGATCTCCCAGGCTTAAAAAATTATGTTACAAACCAAATAGCGACATTTATCAATTTTGCGAATAGTAACAGCGTAGATGACTCTTGGACGGAAATTTTGCGAATCATTCGAGAAGGGCTAAAAACGTTTGTCCCAACTAAAGCAATTCGTGATCGCAAGGACCCGCGGTGGGTGAAACCGAAACTCCGTGCCTTGCTCAAGAAACAAAGACGGCATCACGCGCACATAAAGCACCTTAAAGAAGTTGGTAGGGACCACGCGAACGAGTATTTAATATACAGAAATAGTCGTAAATCTGCAAGAGACGAAGCGCGTAAGGAATTTGACGTCTACCGATCCACGACACTGTCGGACTCACTCAAAAACGACTCGAAAGAATTTTGGTCGTACGTGCGAGAAATGCGAGGAGGACAGTCCACAGTACCTCTTCTACGTACAGACAACGGTGAAAGTGTACACGATTCATTTACTAAGGCTAGTATGTTAAATCGGTTCTTTGAAAATTGCTTCACAATAGACAGCGGTGATTTCATTGATTTCCCTACTCGTATAGACTCAAATATGAGCGACATACAAATATCCGAAAGCGGTATCGTCAAATTACTAAGTCAGGTCCACAAAAGAAAATCGACAGGGCCTGAAGCCATACCTGCATTCATTATAAACTCGTTAGCAAACGAATTAGCTCCGTACCTTAAGCTTCTATTCAGAAAATCTTTAGATGAGGGTGTAGTTCCTTTGATATGGAAAACAGCCCACGTTACACCAATACATAAAACGGGAAGTAAATTAAAAGTGGAAAACTACCGCCCTATATCGTTGACGTCAATCTTCTGTAAGGTTTTTGAGCACATTATCGGTAGCTCAATAATGCGATTTCTCGAAAGCAAAGAAGCGCTTTACAGTAGCCAGCATGGTTTCCAATGTCAAGGAAATCGCATGCTTTTCCCTAATACGACCCATCGTGGAATACTGTTGCGCCGTCTGGGACCCCTTCGAGGAGGGCCTAACTAGAGAGCTCGAAATGGTTCAGCGTAGAGCGGCTAGATTTGTAAAAGGAGAATATCGGTTTGATGCGAGTGTATCAGAGTTATTGAGAGATCTGAAATGGCAGACGTTGAAGAGCAGAAGAATTGAATACAAGAGGAAACTATTTGAAAAATTTGAAAGTTCCGAATTCGTTGAAGACGTACGCGGCATAGTCGTCCCCATCGGTGTTAGTGAACGTAATGTTAGATCACAGTGCAGGAGAAAATATGTCGAAATTACCGCTAGAACAGAGAAATACTACCGATCCTTTTTCCCACAGGCGATAAGACAATCCGACAGAGGAATTAGCTAGACTTCACTTGGTGTTGTGACACCCCCTGCCAAACGCTTCTAGCGGCTTGCAGGGTATTTATGTAAATGTAAATGACCGCATAATGACATACCCCTGAAGCCGCGGGCCGCATTCCAAGCAGAGAAAAGGGAATATTAAATTTGACGAGTAAGAATATTCTGAACACCTATACGAGGTCAAGCAGAATTTTGATCGATATGGCGATTTCAGTCTAATTCAGTCAACAGCCATTTTTACTTCAAATCGAAGATGACTTCAGTGAAGAGTCCACGAAAATAGCATGCCAAAAACATTACTTGTGTAGAAATCTAAATTATCAATATTATACAATCTAATTAGCAGTAGAAGGCCAAATGATTACTATATTTGAGTCCGCTTGGATGGAAATACCATAGCCTGTTTTGGAACAATATTTTCAAGCAATTTTTAATTGTGCCCTATTAGATTCTCAGCATTATGGTAATAAAATCGAAGTATGGACCCTGGCGTTACGTTCAGTTCCGTGACATGAGATGCATAGTATTTTCGATTTTCTTGTTATCTCTATATTATTTTTCATTTAATACATTTCTTACCTTTTACATATGGCTCTCTGTGTGTTTTGCTTTTCAAGTGTGGCACACGGTCGACAAAAGTTTGGGGATTGTTCTAGAAGATTGTTCTAGAATATCGTCCTCCCATTCCACAAACTATCATACAACGGAGTATTCCACTTTCTAACAAGGGATATTGCCTCCAAATTTTCAGTCCATACCTCTCGGTAATCGTTAGTTGGATACACACCCCAAGTAGACCATTTGCAACGCCACAATTTCGAGGAAAGCAACCCACATGGTAGTGCACCAGATTTAATGTGAAAACCAAAACTGCGTATGGCTTTTCTGACCATATAATCACCTACTTAATGAGCTTTGACATTTACTAATCTACCATACTCGCAAATTGTGTTAAAATCGGAGACTAACTGAAGCTTAGCATCATGATCGAATTAACGAATATGGAAAAAATTTTAATGACAGACTACCTTCCGATATTGGTAAATATAGGTGAATATTAAAGAATAGACTAAAAATAATGCTAAAAATTCATAATGATTCCAGGAATGTGGAGTACACTTTGCTAAAGGAAAATATCTATAAATTAAAGAAAAAATACAATAATATGACTAGTAACATTTATTACAGTTAATTTGACAAAAGAAAATAGGATTTTCCATTAACAGAATAAAGATGCTTTAATATACAATGATAAAATGTCCGAAAAGAGAGTAAAAATTAATTATTATTATTCATTTTTATTTCCGGAAAAATCGTAATCCTATTGGGAGATTTGACCCAGTTAAACCTCTATAATCCGAAATTCCGCTTTTCGAATGCATCCCAGGTTCCAAAAGTCCCCTGAACTTTGGCTCATACTGAAAACATCCTTGGTCCGAAAATATGGTGGGAATGGGGTTTCGATTTTCCCTTCATTCGCAGTAAGCGTTATTCTATTTTATTAATAACTGCGCTTATAGAACGACAAGAGGATAGGAAATCGAGAGAGAGAGAGAAGGGGGGGGGGGCATTGCTTCGTACAAAGAAGGCGCTATGAAATTCAGTTGAACGTGGTTGGAGCGGTTGCTAGGCGGGAGGCGAGAGGGAGGGGGCGGGAATGAGGGGGCGAGAGGGTGGGAGGCAAGGGGGCGAGAGGGAGGGAAGCAAGGGGGCGAGAGGGAGGGAAGCAAGGGGAGAAGTGTGGATTCGGATGGCTGAGTGCTTTTTAATGGAACGCCTCCAGGCTGTTGCTGGGCACAGTGATAGCGATTTTCTCCACTGTTTTACTATTTCCCATATTATTGAGCCGCTCTGCCACAGAGAGAGGTATCTCACTATGCCACCCCCTCCCCTTACCAACGTGCTCCTTCCTCCTGCTCCCTTTCACCGGCAACGCTCCCTTCGCTCGCTTCCTCACCAGCTCTGACCTTCCGTGTGTCCACTGCGCTTGAGGGCCACGGGCGCATCCTTTTCGTTAGCAGGGGTCGACAACCTACGGGCCACATGCGGCCCCGAGAGCGTTTTATGTGGCTCAGGGATCCCTAAAATTCATATCCATTAATTAAAGCGATTGAACGAATACTTTGATTCTTTTCATGATAGCGCTAAAAAATATGTAGAATTGATCTGAATCTGAATAAATATCCTGAAAGCCACCGCAATTGGTGTGTGGCAGGGGAAGATTATCTCCAGCCTATCATGTTATTCTACTATTGTGCTTTCTTATCGTCTTAGGGAAGAAGGATCCCCTGTGTCTATCGGCCCTAAAATCAATTTCTCGATTATTTTCAGTGTGGTCGTGGCGTCCTACGTAACTTGGGCTCTTAATTAGGTACACTTGATACATCTACGTAATACCCTGCAAGTCACCTTATTGGTGGATGGCAGGGGGTACCATGCACCAAGGTTCCCTAGCTTACCCTCATTACCTCTTCCTATTATGATCCCTTATCGTCCTAGGGAAAAACGATCCTCTGTATCGCTCCGTCCTACGATCTATTTCGCTGACCTTCCTTCCGATCAAGGATCATATCCATGCTAGTAATAGAAAAAGAAACCCTAATAAGTACATCTCCCTCCCTCCTATTAACAATCACCTCCATCCTCTCCTTCTCCCCTCATACCTTATACCTCTCTCTTGCTCTCCTCTCAACCCCTCCCTCCCCTCTTCTCCTTCCCTCTCTCGCCCTTTATACTCCACCCAAATTCCCTCCACTTACCTCACTGGGCAAATGTAATTTCATCCCCGGTCAGGAGCTACCTGAAGGGTCGCTAATCCCTACTGTGTAATTTCATCCCCGCCTCTTCGATGGGGGCTCGACCCAGACCCCCTAAGCAGATCCTTCCTCCCCCGCTACCTGCGAGGGATTTGATACTAAATAGGTATATAAGGAAAGGTTCATTTGCGTGGACAAGTCAGTTTGTGTTCATCACTCCTTGCGTCAACATCGTCTGCTCTAGTCATTCAGTTACTTTTGCAATACTTAGTGAGTGCAGTATGAGTGAAAGTACATTGATGGAGGTAGAGAGTATCAGAGGAAAAGTTATGATCGTTATAGAAAATTACGTGTTTCGAAAACACAAAGATTTAATTTCCACGGGAGAAGAAGCTTGGCGGTGCGCCGTCAGTTCGTGCAAATCAAGAATAAAAACAATTACATTTGAAAACAAGCGTGTACTTAGTCAACCGACTTTCGTGGATCACAATCACCAAGCCGAACAGAAGAAACTGGAGCGCCATATCTTGTCTACCACAGTGAAGAGGAAGGCTATGGACGATATTTAGGAGTCACCATTTGTCGTGATCTATCGTGGAATATGCATATTCGAAGGATCGTAGGCGCAGCTAATAAGAAATTGGGCTTCGTAGGCAGAATAGTAAGAAGTAGCACAGAACAGGTACGAGAAACGTGTTATTTATCATTGGTCAGATCTCAGGTCGAATACGCTTCCAGCATATGGGATCCGTACGAAAAGGGACAAATACTTGAGTTAGAAAGAATCCAACGCAGAGCAGCCAGATTCGTAAAGCAAAAATATGAGCAAAAACTAAGCGTCACATCACTCTTGAAGGAGTTGAATTGGATATCGCTAGAGGATCGCAGAATTAGCGCTAGGTTAAGGCTTCTGGAGAAATTTAGGTCGGAAGTTCTCTTAGAGGAGGTCTCAGGAATATTAGAGGCACCTACGTACATGGGCAGGCACGATCACGAGAATAAAATACGAGAGATCGACTGTAGGACCGAGCGATATCAGAGCTCGTTTTTCCCAAGGACCATACGGGATCATAACAGGAGAGTGATTCCCACGAGGGACGTTATTAGGTAGGTTTCGGTGTGCTGCACCCCCTGCCACCCACCAGTCTGGTGATTTGCAGGGTATCATGTAGATGTAGATGTGGATATCTCCGACCGACCAAGTAAGGTAATCAAAAATTGTTTGTCGGATTCTTCATTTCAACAAGTTGATGCTCAAGATTTAACATTAGTGCGAAGGAACTTATATAACGAAAGAAGAAGGCATCTTCATACCATCGATCCACATAACTGTAAAGAACGAGTGGCCAGACAGTCATGTTGCCGGATGTCGATTTCACCTACACCAAGCATTGTAAGTTTCATTGCTTTAATATTTAAACTGTCTATAAAGCTAAACGAAGTAGCTGATGAGGAACACTCATCTCACTTGTTGTTGACGTAAAATTTGTTTACGTTTTAATTATTTGTATTAAGTTTGCCATTTATAAATTATTATAAAAATAACGTCAAAATGACGAAAAAGCTATTTTGTCAGGTGTGTGAGTGTGCGCAAATGGCTCACGCAAGGACATTGATCCGCGAATTCCCTAGTTTGCACTTCAACAGGAATCTTAACTTATACATTTTTAATTATAACTTTTTTACTTCTTATATCACATTATATATGTTTTAGGTGGAGAAAAATGTGTGATGTTGGACAAAGAGTTTGAAATTGGGAAATGTCTGCGGTGTGTATTTGGTCTATCCTATCTGCCTCCGGAAGAAGCGTCGGATTGTTTTGTATTTGATCTGATGTAAGTACTACGAGCATGCTTAGTTCTGTTTTTTGAAATGTATTTTTTAAAACTTAATTCTGAAGTAAGGGAACGAAAGTAAAGTTTTGTGTGCATGTTATAGGTATGTGATCCCAGAAGATGTACGTATGACTGAGTTTGCTGACCTTCTCCACGACTGGTATATATCAGAAAATTCGCAGTTTTCACCGACTATTTGAGCAGACATGAATAAACAACCAACGGCTGTGAATCGTTTCATTCACATTTTAATAGCTCATTCTATACTTACTACATAAATGTTTTTGTTCATAATTTATTACTATTACAAAATGAAATATATGTAAAGCAAAACAGTACCAAAAGTGTAAACGTGACTGTATCATCAAATACAAAACGGAGGAAGGCGTTCGTAGAGTAAAAAATAAAATTATATTTAAATTGCGATATACAATGGATTAATTATAGTGTTGTTTTCATACCCATTAGTCTATAATTTATAGTCAAAATCATTACTTCCTCACTATTTTATCACGTACGTTGGTTTATTTTTTCTGGCATGTTCCTACTATCGGTTCCACAAGTATGTATACCCGAGTTTGAGGCAAAGTAGATTGATAACGGCTTGCCCGATTACAATGTATTTCACACAAAAATTTACCTTGTTTCAATTTGCGTTGAACGATCATAAAGGGATACTTTTAAGATTCTTTATAATTGTGATTTTGAGGTGAGAACAAAAAAAGTGCCCTTTTTTCGGCCCTCAAGACCCGATACCTAATTTTAGTGCCTTCTAAAACCAAAACGGATGGTCCGATTCTTAGAAAATTTTAAATAAATGTAAAACACACATATCTAAATGACCATGTAAAATTTCAAAACCGTATCTTTGTTTTATGAAGAGCTGTTATTAATTTTGTAAAGTAACTATTTCTCCGAGAAAAACGCGCGTCTTGCCGTCGTCTTTGTCTCAGCGCTGTTAGTATGATCGCCGTATTGTCTTTACTGTAAGTAGCGTAATTTATTTTATATCGATTTTTATTTGAGTTTAATTTTAAGAAGCAGTGGACGGGTGCGAACGCCTTCCTGGCGTCACTTTCACCGTGGTCGCTGTGCGCGCTGTTGCCAGCTGTTGCCATCCTAATAATATGATGTAACGAACAAAAACAATATTATTTTAATGTATTATCCACATTGCTACTATCCTGCTTTTCTTATGAGGGCTTTGGATCTCAATTGGCAGCTTTAAAAATGGGTTTCTATATTTCTGTATTTTTTATATTTTATTTTAATTTATGATTTTTCATTTTTTTAACATTTTTTATAATTTTTCCCCACACCGAAAGAGGACTGAATGCATTTTAGTAAAGGTGTTAATTCCCCGCATTGCAATCCGGCCCACGGATGAGTCCTTCCCATTCGTGAAGTAATGCTGCCAGTTCCCAGTACAGCTAGCTCACATGCGTTCCTAATGAACCCTATTCCACTACGAAGGATGGCAGCTATTTGCACAGGTCGGTTTGGAAGCACTTATACATGCGAACAGACTTTTTCATTGATGAAATTGATTAAATCGAAATATAGGAACCAGTTGACGGATGAAAATCTGTGTTTAATCTTTCGGCTGAACACAACAAACATTACACCAGATATTAAGCCTTTAACAACGGCGATGCAGGCTCAACGATCGCATTAAGGCAAATGAAATTCGCTTTAAAATAGAAAGGTTGATCGTTCCCATTCTCTATTAATTTTGTGTTAGAGCTTTCTTATTTAAATGAAAAGTTTAATTTATGCAGAAAATAAGGTTGTTATTTCTATTATTATTTAAAACCATCATTATTTAATAAAAATTTTAAAAATCCCATAAAACGTAATAAAATAAATTTTAATTCGGATTTTCCTTAAATTTATGTATTCAATATAATTTTTTCCATAATGCGGCCCGCGGAATCGGAGAAAATGTGTAATGCGGTCATTTTATAGAAAAAGGTTGCGCACCACTAGCTTAAAGAGTAATTCTTCTAAAGTCTCGGAGGAACAGTAGTGATATATATAAAGGGTATCTTCTCGGTAGTTCGCTGCAAATAAGACTTTTCGCAGATGACACCGTTTTATATAAGCCAATATGACCAAAAACCTCTCCAGGAAGATTTAAACGCCCTCTCAGCGTGGTGTCAAGATTGGAAGATCGAAATTAATCACTGCAAATGTTCCCCGTTGAGTTTCTGGAAGAGTAAGAACAATGAATTAGACTCGGAGTACAGAATTGATAGATTGAATATCCAATCTGCAGAGTACGTTAAATATTTAGGAGTCACCATTTGTCGTGTTCTATCATGGAATATGCATATTCGAAGGATCGTAGGCGCAGCTAATAAGAAATAGGGCTTCGTAGGCAGAATAGTAAGAAGTAGCACAGAACAGGTACGAGAAACGTGTTATTTATCATTGGTCAGATCTCAGGTCGAATACGCTTCCAGCATATGGGATCCGTACGAAAAGGGGCAAATACGTGAGTTAGAAAGAATCCAACGCAGAGCAGCCAGTTTCGTTAAGCAAAAATATGAGCAAAAATTAAGCGTCACATCACTCTTGAAGGAGTTGAATTGGATATCGCTAGAGGATCGCAGAATTAGCGCTAGGTTAAGGCTTCTTGAGAAATTTAGGTCGGATGTTCTCTTAGAGGAGGTCTCAGGAATATTAGAGGCACCTACGTACATGGGCAGGCACGATCACGAGAATAAAATACGAGAGATCGACTGTAGGACCGAGCGATATCAGAGCGATCGTACGTTAGGGAGGTTCATGGCAGAAACCCCACCAAAGCGTTATTGAGAACGGAGGCATGTGATAGCGTGGAAAAAGCAAACTTGTTACATGAACACTTCCGGAAAGCGTTTACTTCGGGGGGCAACGAATTTGTGTAATCAGCTTTGAATGATGAGGAAAATTCGATGGATGATTTGATATTCTCTGAAACAGGTATCGCGCACCAGCTAGAGTCGATTAAGCTAAATAAGTCTCCTGGGCCGGAGGGCATACCCGCGCGTGTGTTGAAAGAGCTAGCCTCGGTAATCGCACCTTATTTGAAAATAATATTCGACATATCCGTTGCACATGGTACCGTTCCAAAAGACTGGAAACTAGCATACGTAACGCCCATCCACAAAGGCGGTGATAAAGAGAACCCCGAAAATTATAGACCGATTTCGTTGACGTCATTATCGTGTAAGATTCTAGAACATATAATCGTTAGGTCTGTTTTGCGTTATTTAGATGGTCGTTCTTCGCTAAGCAAAAACCAACATGGGCTTCGGAAAGGTAGGTCATGCGAAACGCAGCTCGCCCTGTCCGTAAACGATTTGTTGCAATGCGTAGAGAAAAACACTCAGGTTGATGCCATTTTCATTGATTTTAAAAAAGCATTTGACAAAGTGGTCATCCTGACTCATTATCTCCTTATATAAAACGGTGTCATCTGCGAAAGCTCTTATTTTGCAGCGAACTACCGAGCAGATATCGTTTATATACATCTGGAATAGTAGTGGGCCTATGACACTTCCCTGTGGAACACCTGATGCGACTTTTACCGGGTATGAAGATTTCCCATCAATAACTACTATCTGTTTTCTGTTGGAGAGGAAGTCTTTTACCCAACTCACGATATTAGGATTTATGCCGTACTTTCCTAATTTTCCTATTAATTTATTATGGTGCACTTTGTCAAATGCTTTTTTAAAATCAATGAAAATGGCATCAACCCGATTGTTTTTCTCTCCGCATTGCAACAAATCGTTTACGGACAGGGCGAGCTGCGTTTCGCATGACCTACCTTTCCGAAACTGGTTTTTGCTTTGCGAAGAACGACGATCTAAATAACGCAAAACAGACCTAACGATTATATTACACGATAATGACGTCAAGGAAATCGGTCTATTGTTTTCGGGGTTCTCTTTATCACCGCCTTTGTGGATGGGCGTTACGTATGCTATTTTCCAGTCTTTTGGAACGGTACCATGTGCAACGGATGTTTCGAATATTATTTTCAACTAAGGTGCGATTACCGAGGCTAGCTCTTTTAAAACACGCGCGGGTATACCCTCCGGCTCGGGAGACTTATTTTGCTTAATCGACTCTAGTTGATGCGCGATACCTGTTTCAGAGAATATTAAATCTTCCATCAAATTTCCCTCATCATTCAAAGCTGGTTCTTCAAATTCGTTGCTCTCCGCAGTAAACGCTTTCTGAAAGTGTTCATTTAGCAAGTTCGCTTTTTCCGCGCTATCACCTGCCTCCGTTCTCAATGACGCTATGGTTAAAGTGACCAGATTTTCTAGATGTCAAATCAGTACATTTTTTATATTCATGAAAGAAAACTACCAGATTTTCTAGATTTAAAATCAGTACATTTTTTAAATTTTCTTTTATTCATGAAAGAGAACTACATTTCAATATAATACTTCATATATATTGAAATTTTATACAGTATACATAGGTATATAATATTATTGTTATATATATTGGATACTCTTGCTGAAGTCGATCAGAAAATTTGTTTTTTCTTCTATTTATGGCAGGGTCTTCAAATATAATTAAATAATAATATTAATAATCTATTCTGAGAATAATGTTACTTTACTAAACAGCATTAAAATATTATACTACTCACATGACATAAACAACCATAACTATTATTGTCTGGACGACATTACTTTGGAATTGAGACTTATAGTTGTAGAGAAGGGGTGGGGGTTTGGAAGGAAAGACTGAAAAACTCCCCTCCCTCACAGCCAATCATAGGTGGAGGGGAAGTAATGTTTGCTAGGGGGAACTTCACAGCGTTGCCGCAAGTCCTCTTTACACATCCTGGCAACATCGCACCCGAGCCACCTCAACCGTCAATCCCGCAGTAAATGGACTAAATATTTATACATTTTTTCTTCTTTTACAATCAGTACAACTTTATAATTCAGTAGAAAATTGAGTACATATTTGAAATCAGTACACAATCTTTAAAATCAGTACTGTACTGATTAAATCAGTACGTCTTGACACTTTAGCTATGGTGGGGTCTCTACCATGAACCTCTCAAACGTACGACCAAAATGCTTTCGGATTTTCTTTCAAATTACTATGCAGAACTTTCTTTTTGTAATCATTAAACGCTTCTCGCATTGTTACTCTAGCTCTTGACCGCGCCTCTCTGTATTGATGCCGTGTCATTGACCTCTGTTCCTCTGTGACTTTTGAAGAATTACTATTTAAGCGAGGGTGAAGTTTTCTTTGCCGTCTAAGAGCGCATCTAACTTTCTGGTTGTACCATCTTGGTTCCGCACCATCACGTTTGAGTTTATGTGGAATGAAATTATCCGTGCCCTCTCGCATCCTATCCCTGAACACGCACCATAATTCCTCTGTACTAGCGTCGATAGATGCATCGCAGAAGTTAGGGAATTGTGTCTTTAAAAAGACCTAAATTTCGAGAAATCGCCTTTGGCGTACATATATACGTGTCTTCTAGCCTTAACTTATTTCTCCACTTTTAGCTTGAGTCTTGGGGGAATACCTCCTGACTTGCAATCTCGTCAGTGAGCCAACTCTCTGTACCGATCACGACATCGGCATCTAGACTACGAATAATATGCTCAAAATCGGCAATTTTCTTACGGATGCTGCGGCAGTTCAATACGACGACATTTAATTTCTCACTATCGCTTCTCAGATAAACCTCAGCATGGTTTCAAGATTGGAAAGCCGAAATTAATCACAGCAAATGTTCCCTATTGAGTTTATGGAAGAGTAAGAACAATGAATTAGACTCGGAGTACATCATTGATAGATTGAATATCCAATCTGCGGAGTACGTTAAATATTTAGGAGTCACCATTTGTCGTGTTCTATCATGGAATATGCATATTCGAAGGATCGTAGGCGCAGCTAATAAGAAATTGGGCTTCGTAGGCAGAATAGTAAGAAGTAGCACAGAACAGGTATGAGAAACGTGTTATTTATCATTGGTCAGATCTCAGGTCGAATACGCTTCCAGCATATGAGATCCGTACGAAAAGGGGCAAATACTTGAGTTTGAAGGAATCCAACGCAGAGAAGCCAGATACGTTAAACAAAAATATGAGCAAAAATTAAGCGTCACATCACTCTTGAAGGAGTTGAATTGGATACTGCCAGAGGATGGCAGAATTAGCTCTAGGTTAAGGCTTCTGGAGAAATTTAGGTCGGAAGTTCTTAGAGGAGGTCTCAGGAATATTAGAGGCACCCACGTACATGGGCAGGCACGATCACGAGAATAAAATACGAGAGATCGACTGTAGGACCGAGCGATATCAGAGCTCGTTTTTCCCAAGGACCATACGGGATTATAATGGGAGAGCGATCCCCACGAGGGATGTTATTAGGTAGGTTTTGGTGCGCTGCACCCCCTGCTACGCGCCAGTCTGGTGATTTGCAGGGTATCATGTAAATGTAGAAATGCTGAATTCGCATTTCATTCCGCTATGGCGACCTTTTCTGGACTGTAGCTGAGGACAAAATATCGAAAACCCCTCTAGCTGCACTTTGCGAGAAGTTTTTCAATGTAAAAATGTACAGTCTTTCGAAATTGATCGTCTGGAATAGATACAGAAATATTTCAGATATAGCTTTCGGGTCAGACGTGGGATTAAAATTTCATTGGATTTACTTTCGATATGAAAAAATATCTCTGTTTATGACGGAGAGAATTAAAATTGGCGACGCGAGGCGGAACGAGTTGGACGCAGGATGATGCAAATAGTTTTTTTCGTATGTTATTTAGAAATTGAAACAATCTCTCCACCGCCAGATGCTGCAATTCTTTCGAGTTTAACCATATTCGGTTCTTTAAAAAAATAAACCTTGAAGCGGAAAGAGAAATCCTTTTGTCAAAACTACTAAATTCATGTTTATCAGATGGAAAAATTCGAGAACCGGTTTTCTTTCTAACTGGAAGGTGGAAAGACTTTCGTAACCCGTGTAAATGGCTAAAGCGTCGCTGGTTTTGCTATTTCTTTCCTCATTTAAAACAAGTGAAGAAAGAACTGAAGAGAAAATTACATAAGACGCTTTTTTTAAGAATACTAAAATAAAAAAACATTCCTCTGCATACCAACCTATCTTGAAAATTTTGCGTCTTTAATTATTCAATACATTAATTATGTAAATACATTTTCAGACGTATGTGATTCCACTTTTGTTTCGAAAACTTAATTAACAGCAATTACAATGTTAAGCAGCATATCACATAAACATTTCTTCAAAAACAGTTGGCATTAAACAACAACATCAAAATATTTCATATAATAAAATTTTAGAACTGTGTAATTTCACTTACTTTCGCTTAATATCATATTTGTTGATTTACATTCGTTGCTGTGAATACGGCCAACAGTATGAACGCCATAATGGACCCGGATAGTTAATTCGTAAGGGTTTTTTTTAAAGGAAAACGGACAGAGGGACGGACCCCAATTTTTTTCCAAATCTTCTCATATAATAGCCAACTTCTGTTGGAGTGGTTGTACAGCTTTTGGAGCGTTTTCATTGGTTGAATGGCAAGTCAATCAGGGTTCGGGATATCATTATTGAGGAATATGTTTACCTTTGTTACGTAAACTGGTTAACGCGAGCGGATTCATTAAAAAGTAAGTGCACGAAATTTTATTCTTTTCCCTTATGTTAGCAAAATTATCTACAATCAGAGTTCCCTTTACGATGAAATCACAGTAGTGAAACATTAACATTAAATCTCTAAATTAAATTTATCGTCTTAGTTTATTAAACAGATGTAACAGCTATGTTATGTTTTGAAATGTGAATATTATTTTATGACGTTGCGACGAATCATTCATTGTTGAGAAATCATAAATCATATGTTTACCTTCGTTAAGTAGACTGTTTAATTTACGTGAGCGGATACATATATAAGTTTAAAACAGTTAAAAAGTAAATGTACAAAATTTAAGTTTTTTTTTTCATTAGACTCTTTATGTTTGTAAAAACAATTTTTTTGCATGTTCAACTGCAGCTTAACAAATTTTAAAAAGCCAATTTTAAATTTAAATGTAATTTTAAATAGAAAAGTATCGGAACATTAAATGTGTAATAATTGTGGTGTTTGTATAATAAAGACTAAAATAAGATCTAATTTAACTTAATTAAAGTCAATGCAAACTTTACTTTGAGAAAGCGATATTTGTTTTTATTAGCTTTTTTACTGTATTACTGATAAACTTTTTACCACATTTTAATGCTTTCCGCGCAGACTTTTTCGTATGCGAATTTTTGTTGATATGGTGAAAAAAGTTCACAAGGCAATTTTTGGGCAGTTTTGTTTTTAATTTTGAACATAACCTAGGCATGCATTAAAAAAAATTTCCCCGTCCTAGGACGAGCGGGTACGCTAGCCTAGTTATAATGTAAAACTGACCCTGAAAATTTGGTGTTTGTAGCTTAAGTAATTTTTGAGTTATTTTGTACACGGTCAGAAAGACAGTCGGGGAATGTTATCGAAAGTCGTGATACACTCAAGAGAATTATTACATGCCTAGAGAATTACTTCTAGTAAATAATTGGACGAGTTAATGTTGGTTGGTCGCAAGTTACATCGAAGTTTTAAAAAAAGGGGAGAACTCGAGGTTTATTCCTCTCAGAATCTCAACAAAAGTTAATGGCAAAAAAATTAAATCGTGAAGTTATGAAGTAATCCATAGTAAACAAGAAGTACTGTGGCACATTGAGACACTGAGATCTAAGTTAATCCAAAAAATCGCTCTTTTGTTATTAAACTCTTCGGATTGACTGGGAAGCTAAATACCATTAGCTTATCGCGGACATTGGAACGCTTTCCGAAAAAATCGCTTTTACGTATGTGAGAGGTAGATTCAAGAACGGATGTGAGATCGTAATTTCTTCAGCGCGTGAAATAATGACCCAAAGCGGGGAATTAAAAAATAGTGAAAGCTTCGCTGAAATAATTGATGGTTGAAATTTCGCTTTCAAACGATGAAAATTAAGATGGATTCGTGAAGCAAATATAAAAGATGCGCTTGTTTCAGAGTGTAGTAATTAATATCTTATTATGTAAAATTCAGCGTTAAAATTGTTCCTTAATAGCTAATAGATCTGGAGTCTCCAAACTTTCAGCACCCAAGATCTACTATTAATTAGGCGCGTTTCGTTTCCAGTGTTAGCGCCTAATATCGTCGATCTGTCCGTCCGTCTGTCCGCATGTTTGTTCTCGGCTTCTACTGAACGGTTTTCGTGATATTAAGGATTTACAATAAAAGATAATAAGAAAATCGCATAAATGAATCACGTAAGCCTATCAGGGGTACCACTTTACTGGGGACAAAAAATGAAATTTCCGTCATATCTCGTAAAGTATTGGTCATATCAAAATATTTTCAAATAGAACTTGTAGAACTAATAGTGTTTCCTTCTTATACATTTTTATCGTCGGAGTAGCCGTTATCAAGAAAATCAAGCCAGAATGTCTTAATTCGAGTTGAACTGGGAAAATTTCTTGCATGGTTACTTCTTCATTGTTGCTAACATAAGCAGTCTCACAAACAAACGTTTAACTTCCTAACGTTTGCATGTAATATTTTTAAATAGAAAAAATGGATTATTTATGAAGAAAAAAACTTATTTCCCTTACATACACGTATATAATTTCTTTCGAATACTCCTTTGCACGAAACGCACCCATTTGTGATACGCTGTACGGTTTCCTGACCTGTTTTGAAATTTACCGAGGATCGACCCAGCGGAGTGAGCCTTGATACAAGAAATACTGTTGAGCAGGAGGGGAGGGGGAGATGGAGGGGGAGGGATCCCCGCAACTTTCTCCCAAACTTTAATGTAAGATACATCGAAACCAGCATCATAATATGAATTGCCCTACTTAACACGTCAATTCAATTTAATCGCAAATAACTTTTTGGTACTTGTCGGTTATCTCGGACCACTTTCAATTCGTCGTAATTTAATATATTTTATATGTCAGTATCGAGCTTCTGTAAACAGAGTAAAAATTAAAATTAACGGGGAGCCCAAATTAAAATCATTTAAAAAATATTCAATTATTAAAGAAAGGTACTGTTGCTAATCCATGACTGATTGGCCGGTCTCTACATTTACAAACCCAATCTCCGGACAACGTGAAGGGTTTCATTGGTTCCGGGCGAGGCGAAGGGCGCGGTAGAGCCCGGAGACGACTACCCATTAAAACAAAGCGAGCCGAAGGCTCGTCAATATATCCTTTCAATGTCATGTCCTCTTGACTGTTGCGCCGCAAATTGAGAGGATATATTGACGAACCTTCGGCTCGCTTTGTTGGAATGGGTAGTCGTCTCCGGGCGCTACAGCGCCTTTCGCCTCGCTCGGAACCAAAAAAACCCCTCCACGTTGTCCAGAGATTGGGTTTGTAAATGTCGAGACCGGCCAATCAGTCATGGGTTAGCAACATAAATATGTCTGAAAATTATTTTCAAAAAGTGGTCCGGGATAACCGACAAGTACCAACGTTTTTTTCGAGTTAAACTAGCTCGAATTAAGTTTTATTCTAGTTTTCGTTCTGTACAAGAAAATATTTTAGTTAAAATACAATTGATTAAAATATCATTCACCTGCATAATTCAGTGTTTTATTACTAAGTTTTAAGCTATTAGAAGTTTACGAAAAAGGCTATTAAATAAATATATAGACGGAAGAAATCAACCAAAACATAACTTAAATTAGTTAATCAAATAACGTATAAAGTCGAAGTTAGTCTCAAATTTTCCCTTTTTTCATTAATTCGCGATTGAAACACAATGTATCGAGCTACACTTAAGCATACTCAGGGCCGATAAACAACGATACGCTCGGGTCTCGCTGAGAGAACTGATATTGAGAGATATCTGTATTATTTGATTTATGCATTCCAATTGCTCTTCATTTTTTAACGACTATAAAATCACCTGCATAGCTCGATAAAAAAAGTTCTAACTGTAAGTTCAAAATCTATGTCGGTTCATTATTTCTCACTTGATTCAATAATAAGTAATAGTGCTGAGGAAATATTCAGTTATCGACTTTGAAAGAGCCAATGATCGACCGGTCGATCGCGATCGACTGGTTGGAGACCCTTGTAATAGATGATTCATATCCATCGACTCATCGGAAAACCTGAGTGACGCAAAATGTAATTCGCGACAGTCAGACAATTAGCCGAATAAAATATACAGGTACGTGCATTAGCGTGGATGTCCAACGGTTTAAATGGCTAATGATTGGATGGATTGGAGGGCGTGGATGCAACTATAGAAGAGGAGAGAGAGGAAGAAGCAACAATAGAAGAGAGGGAGTGATGGATAACGTGCAAGTATTGTTGCGCAGCAGAAATAGTTTTGAAAGATCAAATCCGTGGCCTTTCTCTTCTGATGAATAATTTCTGAAATACATTTAGAGGAACAACGTAAGTGAATTTAATTTCTGGAAAGATAGTTAGATGGAGTTCATATTCGGAACAGTTACTATATTGCCTGAATGTGAAAGATTTTCGCTGTTTTCCCAAATAAAACTGCACATGCTTCACTGCGTTTCAATCAATAGATTCAAAGGTTTAAATTGATGGCGCCTTTAATGAGATGGTTTAAGAATTATTTTACCTTTATTTGCATCAAATGCAACGTGAGTTTTTCTTTTCTCAGTTTGATTAACATGGGGATGGATGCGGCACACCTTTTATTTGTATTTCAGTAGTTCTTAGAATCATAGTACAAATTCGAAACTTTAATCCAAGAACGACTAAAAGAATTAAGTTTAATTTTATTATCATTAAAATTCAAATGTAAATCGAATTCGTACAGAGGTTTTTTTAAGACGAAAATTTCTCATTTTCTGAAGTGAAAATTTTTCGGCGTTAAGGGCAAGCACATTATTACTTACTTTACCAAATTACGAAAACCAAATTGGATTGTAATATAGGAATGAGTTTTTAAAATACGCTTATATAAACAATTCCTAGGTTATGATGAGTATTGAAAATTAAATTTTATTGAAAGAAACAACTGACGTATGACTCCTCTATTCCAGTTATGTATTTATTAATGTAATTAAGCAGAGGACACGAGTGATTTGAAAGGCGTGTAATTTCTCTGACTAATGCAAAACCACCGAACAGATTACTTTAAAAAATTGGTCTCTTTATCCAAAAGATTCGAAGTTAAATTTTTCAACTTTCATTCTCCAGCCGTTTAGTCTTGAAAAGTTGTCAAGCGCTTATTCTTTTTTAATCTAACGTATATTGCGCGGAAAACGCAGAGAGGGGTGGGGAGAAGGGAGTGGATGGGGGCGGGGAGGGATAGAGTGAAAGGAGAGGTGTGAGGGAGTGGCAGGGAGAGGGGGGAGATAGGGGAAGGGGGAGGTGAGGGATCGAGTGGAAGGGGGAGGGAAGGGGGAGGGGAGGGATCCAGTTGAAGGAGAGGGATGAGACAGTGAAAGGGAGGAGGGGAGGGAGATAGTGGAAAGGGGGGAGTGGATATAGCAGGTACACGGCGGCGACGTGCAATTCTGCTGGGAAAAAGAGAGAAAGGGGCAGAGTGTCCTTGTTCCCGTGTCCTCGATAGTAAAGCCTTTCCGTCAAATGGGTAATGGAGCAGACGCGTAAGTAATAATAGACGGATAGGTGAAAGTATATCGTTACTTAATAGGCATCTCTTCTGCCCTAGAAAAATAGGAGCAAAATGAGTATAATATTTACCACTTCTCTTACTTTGAGAGAATTTTATCAATTTTTCCCATAAATCTACGATGAATTCGCTAAAATCACGCACATCTCGACGCGAGAAAGCGTGAGAACACATACACTCACGCACACTCACACTCGCTCGAATGATTGTATGGCTTATCGAGTGACAAAAATCTTCTTAGTTCATAATCGATACGAAATGAAATCGCTAATATAATTGTGCATTATCAACATAATAGTAACTTCCGTGTAACAAGTAGAATTTTGTTTAATTGGTGGGGTTGAAATAAAATTATAAAATAATGATTACTTTGGAATGTTGTACGAGGCGAAATATTTGTAAAAACACGGAAGGCAATTCTGCCATTATGCTCTCGCCATATTATAGGCTAATTATAGGCCAATGTTTGAAAATATTTCACAATAACACTTGCTAAAAACATTCAATTTTCTTCAAAAGCAGTGAAAGTAAAAAAGGAAATAATTGCGACTATGTACACTTACTATAAAGACCTGCAAACCTTTTTAAAAGTCATATATTTAATGCTCCTCAGAGTATCCGTCATATTTTGTTTGATTTTTTCCATTGACTCTTATAGCCGTCCATTCGAAGAATTCTTGAAATTTCGGAACAAGAAGAATTCACACTGGGAAAGTTCGTATGAATACGACGTAATATGATATAGCTGAGGGATTCTTGATTTTGCCAAAATTCCCTCACAAGAGAGAGCAGTATTCGATGGTGCATTGTTAAAAATACAGCGATCCGGCCAAAGAAATGGTCTCTTCCTCTCAGAAGCCAATGGACCTCCAACTAGCATGCCTGGTACACTCTTTGACACTCTAGGGCGGTGAATCTCAACCTCTTGCTTCCTGGGTCCCACCAACAAATTTGTCAAAATACCTTGGCCCCATAATAAAAACAAACCCCACCTTTTCTAAGAAGTGGATTTCTACGTTAACTGCATTTCAGCATAATACCTTGCAAGTCACCAGATTGGTGTGTGAGAGGGGATCTACATCTACATGATACCCTGCAAATCACCAGACTGGTGGGTGGTAGGGGGTGCAGCACACCTAAACCTACCTAATAACGTCCCTCGTGGGAATCACTCTCCTGTTATGATCCCGTATGGTCCTTGGAAAAAACGAGTTGTGATATCGCTCGGTCCTATAGTCGATCTCTCGTATTTTATTCTTGTGATCGTGCCTGCCCATGTACGTAGGTGCCTCTAATATTCCTGAGATCTCCTCTAAGGGAACATACGACCTTAATTTCTCCAGAAACCTTAACCTAGCGTTATTCTGCCATCCTCTGGCAGTATCCAATTCAATTCCTTCAAGAGTGATGTGACGCTTAATTTTTGCTCATATTTTTGCTTAACGAATCTGGCTGCTCTGCATTGGCTTCTTTCTAACTCAAATATCTGTCCCTTTCCGTACGAAAAGGGAGAAATACTTGAGTTAGAAAGAATCCAACGCAGAGCAGTCAGATTTGTAAAGCAAAAATATGAACAAAAACTAAGCGTCACATCACTCTTGAAGGAGCTGAATTGGATATCGCTAGAGGATCGCAGAATTAGCGCTAGGTTAAGGCTTCTGGAAAAATTTAGGTCGGAAGTTCTCTTAGAGGAGGTCTCAAGAATATTAGAGGCACCTACGTACATGGGCAGGCACGATCACGAGAATATAATACGTGAGATCGACTGTAGGACCGAGCGATATCAGAGCTCGTTTTTCCCAAGGACCATACGGGATCATAACAGGAGAGTGATTCCCACGAGGGATGCTATTAGGTAGCTTTTGGTGTGCTGCACACCCTGCCGCCCACCAGTCCGGTGATTTGCAGGGTATCATGTAGATGTAGATAGATGTAGATGTAGAAGGCGTTTAAATCTTCTGGAGCGATTTTTGGTCAACCTGGCTCATTATCTCCTTATATAAAACGGTGTCATCTGCGAAAAGTCTTATTTTGCAGCGAACTACGGAGCAGATATCGTTTATATATATCAGGAATAGTAGGGGGCCTATGACACTTCCCTGTGGAACACCTGCTGCGACTTTTACCGGGTATGAAGACTTCCCATCAATAACTACTATCTGTTTTCTGTTGGAGAGGTAGTCTTTTACCCAACTCACGATATTTGGGTTTATGCCGTACTTTTCTAGTTTTCCTATTAATTTATTATGGTGTACTTTATCAAATGGTTTTTTAAAATCAATAAAAATGGCATCAACCTGAGAGTTTTTCTCTCCGCATTGCAACAAATCGTTTACGAACAGAGCGAACTGTGTTTCGCATGACCTACCTTTCCGAATACCGTGTTGTTTTTTACTTAGCGAATAACGACCATCTAAATAACGTGGAACAGAGCTAACGATTATATGTCCTAGAAACTTACACAATAATGACGTCAAGGAAATCGGTCTATAATTTTCGGGGTTCTCTTTATCACCGCCTTTTGTGGATGGGCGTTACGTATGCTAGTTTCCAATCTTCCGGAACGGTACCATGTGCAACGGATTTTTCTAATATTATTTTCAAGTAAGGTGCGATTACCGAGGCTAGCTCTTTTAAAACACGCGCGGGTATACCCTCCGGCTCGGGAGACTTATTTTGCTTAATCGACTCTAGTTGATGCGCGATACCTGTTTCAGAGAATATCAAATCTTCCATCAAATTTCCCTCATCATTCAAAGCTGGTTCTTCAAATTCGTTGCTCTCCGCAGTAAACGCTTTCTGAAAGTGTTCATTTAACAAGTTCGCTTTTTCCGCGCTATCATGTACTACATCACATGCCTCTGTTCTCAATGACCCTTTGGTGTGGTCTCTACCATGAACCTCTCTAACGTACGACCAAAATGCTTTCGGATTTTCTTTCAAATTACTATGCAGAACTTTCTTTTTGTAATCATTAAACGCTTCTCGCATTGTTACTCTAGCTCTTGACCGCGCCTCTCTGTATTGATGCCGTGTCATTGACCTCTGTTCCTCTGTGACTTTTGAAGAATTACTATTTAAGCGAGGGTGAAGTTTTCTTTGCCGTCTAAGAGCGCATCTAACTTTCTGGTTGTACCATCTTGGTTCCGCACCATCACGTTTGAGTTTATGTGGAATGAAATTATCCGTACCCTCTCGCATCATATCCCTGAACACGCACCATAATTCCTCTGTACTAGCGTCGATAGATGCCTCGCAGAATTTAGGGAATTTTGTCTGTAAAAAAGAACTAAATTTCGAGAAATCGCCTATGGCGTACATATATACGCGTCCTCTAACCTTAACCTGTTTCTCCACTTTTAGCTTAAATTCTACGTACACAGCATTATGATCGCTTATTCCTTCCTCTATGGAAAGCTTGTTCATACGCTCGGGGTAGTTCGTTAAGAGTAAATCTAATCTATTGTTCGATCTCGTGGGGCATCTTACTAGCTGACACAACGAGTGTTTAACGAAGGTTTCTATCAGTGCTTCGCATGATTCACGCTCTCTACCACCGGGATAAAAGCAAATATGATTCCAGTCTATTGAAGGTAAGTTGAAGTCTCCTCCTATTATAATGACCCTCTCTTTATTTTTCGATATTAGCGTTGCAACTTGTTTCTCGAGATTATGAATAATTTCTAAACTTACATTGGGAGGCCTATAAAATGCGTATATATTTGCTAATGTATTATCGCTTCCTCTAACTCCACACCAAACACTTTCTATTTCGGCGTCATTAATCGGTAGTGGAAAACTTTCGTATGCTTTGCTGACTGCTATAAATACTCCACCTCCCGTCCGGATGCTACGATCCTTTCTACAAATTCGATAGTCTTGAGGGAATACCTCCTGACTTGCATCTCGTCAGTGAGCCAACACTGTACCGATCACGACATCGGCTTCTAGACTGCGAATAATATGCTCAAAATCGGCAATTTTCCCACTGATGATGCGGCAGTTCACACTATTGATATCACGGATGTCAGCGCCTTCATCGCTCGGTAACTCTAATTTATTTGCGGTATTGGCCGGATTTCTCGTAATATTGTTCTGTGTTACCCTCTCAATTACATCCATTCCCCTAAGACGCCTACACTCTACCCTGTTCTCTAGCCTAAAAAATACCTACTATGCTCAAGGATCCTATGCGCTACACCCTGGGAAGCATCCGGCGTGTAATGAACAAATATATAATCCATTTGGCATTTATCTTGGACATGAACGCCATATGTTTATTTTTTACTATTATATAAAGTGAAAAGTAAAGATGTCAATTACATAAGTAGCCAAAATTTGCATTTGAAAGAATATGCAAATTTTATTATCTTTATTGATTTCAGTTGGCTATTGGTAAAGGAATAAATATTTTTCCCCATTAACGTCGTGTTTCATTTCGTAGCCTCTAGGAACCATGACATTAGAGAAATTTCTCTGTGTAAAATTATTGGAAATATAAAATAAAGGTGTCAAAAGTTAAGAGATGATCAGGGATAATCCCGTTCTTTAAATTCCATACAATATCTATACAGTTCATGCAACATTAAACTTCTTCAAACTTTGTAGGTGAAAAAATTTCTCTTTATATGTGCAATATGCAAACAGCGTTTGAAAAGTTTAGGTTCAATAATCATTGTAACAACATAATAAAGATTGTTAAGTTTATTATTTTATGCCGTACTTAATTTGTAGCCAAAAAGGAAGGGAAACTCCTAACCTTACCTAACCTAACCACACAGAACAAAACTGAATACATTAATAAATATAAAGTAACTTGGAAAGTTTAAAAAAAAACAATCTTGTACAAACAAGATGTCCCACAAGAGGGAGGTTGAAATGTACAGGCATTCATCAACCGTTAAATTCTTGTAACTAAAACACTTTTTTATTCATAACATATTAGAAGCATCCTACCAAGTAAGTGAGAGAACGCCGTTCCATTGCTTTCCTCCAGAAATTAAACACTGATTTTGTGATCACAGAGGAATTTCATTAGGCTCTCGCGTTTCCTGAACGCTTGAAGCCTTGATCCGAAATGTGTTTAGTATTTGTTATTTTATTACATTAATAGAAGATACATTACCCTTATAATTCTACTATCAGTACGTAATGTTACTTGATACGAAAGTGCGCACAATATAGACCAGGTGTCGGCAACCTATGGCACGCGTTCCAGAAGTGTCACGCGAGCTGATTTTGAATGGCACGCGAAAAAAGAAATAAAGAAGATAAAAACTCGTAGCATACATTTATTACAAGTATGTATTACAATCAAAGATTTTTGGAAATTTAATAAAATTACCTTATACTTTATAGTAAGAGTAATTATTCACCTCTAAAGTCAATTCCGTAGTACATATTTTTCTCACACATTTCATGTGCTCGCCGTCTTCTGTTCTCTCTCGCGTCTTTGTGACTAATAAACAACATATACGGAAATTAAGACCGAAACGTACAAATATATACCCTTTACAATGTGGTCCTTTAAATAAACCGGCTGTGATCAAATAATAAAAATTATCATTTAATTAAATTGAAATTTATAAGTGGCACGTGAGACCATATATTGACGTTAATTTGGCACATCACTTATGAAGGGTAGTCGACCCCTGATATAGACCATGCGGCTCTTTTATGCTCGGGAGCTGCTCTTTTAATTTAAAATGGTGGGTGGCAACATTGCTGACTAAACGATGCTTAGTGACACTCAGTATGCGCCGGCTAGACTTGCGCTAGTAGTATGTTGGACATATTAATCGAATTAACCTTGCTCGTCACTATAATACAGGTTGTTTACTATTTATTGGCAAAAATCGTATTTAACCCACTCCACTCGTTTGCCGGGAGGGCATTGCATTTATTTCAACTCGTTCAATTTTTCTGGTGAGACACGTCAAAATAATTATTCCTATGCATGTCTCCCATACTTTGTATATACTGCAACTCCCTAACGTCTCTCCTACTTGTAAATTCCTCTTTTTTCTGCGTATTTTTCTAGGGTCTAGAGTTGACAATAGTATATTTTACTTTGTAATTAGTAATTTACTGTTCTACATAGGATCCTAATTAGGACTGGGAAAATTCGAGCAAGATGCCCACCGGTTAACCGGTCATCAGACGGTCGGTTAACCGGGTAACCGTTGGTCTTTGATAGTGATAGCGCTTGGTGAAAATTCATTACTTTTGTAAAGCGGATCAAATACAACAGCGTTTGATGCAGGCAGCATGGTGTACCCTTCTGGATAATAACGGCGCTCTACCTTTTCAGCTATAATCTTTCGGCACTTCTTGATAGCTGCACATTCTTCTGGTTTAGTGATATAAATCTTCCTTAAAATGATATAAAGCTGAGGGTGAACTGAAGAAAGCGAGGGACAGTTTTGTCCAGATTACGTGCTTGTTACCAGCTTAAATGGATCCAAAATAGGTATTAGAGCTTCAGCAAGAGCTCAGTTATCATCAGTCATTCCTAAGGTCGATGCATGACTTTTCGCTGTGAGGACTGGATCTGACAGTACTGCCCCAATCGCCCATCGTAGATTGACATGACGTTCTAACATGTCCAGCGACGAATTCCACTGAGTAGGACAATCAATAATAACTTTAGCCACGCCGTCTGATTCTCCAGCTTTTAATGCAGCTTTCTTATTACGCAGACCCTGCGCTGCTACTGTACTGCGTTTAAAATGAGCAGCAACATGCCTAGCGGCCTCAAGTATTCTGGCTATTTCATTTACTTTAAGCCCTGCACCAATAGCCAATTGCAGTGTATGTGCAAAGCAACGCTGATCGGGCCAATCGCTTAACATTTTCATGGCCAAATTTATGTTGGCGCCATTGTCATAAATTGTAGCTGCTATTTTTGGAACTGGAATTTGCCATTCACTAGCTGCGTCAGTCAGACGTATACTGATGTTTTCTCCCGTGTGTCGCTCCACGATTTCTCTTGTCTGCAGTACAGCTGACTGCAATTTCCAGTCAACACTGATCCAGTGTGCAGTAATACACATGTATGCTTTATTTTGAATAGATGTCCACAATCAGTTGTGAATGACACAAAGTCTGCATCAGCCAACAGGAGTTTTAGTTTTGTATCTCCCTGTACATACAGTTCTTTAATTGAAGCTGTTGTCGTTTTCCGGATTTTTATGGTATATTCTGGTTCTAAAAAATTTATAAGCTCTCTAAATCCACCCCCTTCAACAATACTTATGTGCCCGCAATCCTGTTCTATAAAAGCGGCGATTCTCCGATCAATTTCCAGTTCTCTTGATTTACTGAGATTCTTTGTCTTTGAAGAGATGAACGTGGACAAACGTGGCGTGCTGATAATATCTTTTCCTTTTCTATCCACATCGATATGGTGCACCCCGATCAGATGATTTCGCATAATGCTTGTGTTACCACCTTTAGCTGATAAACATGCTTGACATAGGTTGCATTGGGCTCTATTCTCATCTAATCTTTTCGAAGAGGACAAATAAGGAAATATCAAGTGTAAAAAAGAGTACAAAAGAGGACATCAAATATTAAATAGCAGAAGTGATGTTTATACATTTATTATGAAAATATTGTAACAACTTCCATGTAGGAAGACAATAAACAAACATTATATAGGTTTACAAACCTTATATAAATATTGCACTTTTCTGACAAATATAAAATTAAAAATTAGGAAATTCACGTTTATTACACAATTTAATGATAGTTCAAAATGTTTTTTATTTAAAATACCACACAAAGAACATTTTAAAGTAATAATACTCTCAATATTTAAATAAATGTCTACTGTTTTTCACAGGATATACGCGTTCAATTTAATAAACTAAACTAGTTAGGGCAGCCCCGGATCTCCGATCTTCAACGCGATTTAAATAAACTGAAGGTTTAGTGAAATAATTTTTATTGAATAATTAATGAAATGCAAATAATCGAAATAGTTCGGCCCTAGCTTAGCTCTTCTTTGTTCCCTATTCATTTTACGTGTTTCCCTATTTATTTTTCTTTCTTGTACTCTCCACTCCACATCTTTACGGGGAATCCTATGAGCTTCCGCAGCTCTTTCTCTCTCTTTCCTACAATACTCTTCGTTTGATCTCTGGCTCCTCTTCCATTCTCTGGCAGCTGTAGCTGGGCTGATAGCTCTACCTTACCTTAGTTCCAATGACTATCGTTGCACCCTTATAGACGAACTCACAAACTTACTTTACTTCAAGTGTCTATCAACGACTGCTTTTAACTTCTTACAGGACCTACTATAAAGGCTACGACAATGCAACCGTATATTTAGGTTACCAATAAAGAGAAGATAACCATATAATAACGTGCGTCCCTATTCTCATCTAATTTTTAATTGATGCATGAGCCTATTTGCGTTAATAAGAATTACAGATGTGCAATATGATGGTTCTACTTACAAAAATGTAAGATTCCAGCATTCAAAAGATGAAACAAAAAAAAAACAAATTAATTGCACAATTTAAAATAAAACTCAATGCGCTGTCAGCTTGTTTGTTATACAGATGTTAGTGACAGCTAGAAACGCTTTCCACATGCATTCAACAGAATAATTGTTCGTAAATATTTACGTTGCTATGCTTCATTAATTTCGATGCTCAAACAACAGTCCGAAGCGAATAACCTTTTTATTTCGTCTATTTCAAGGTTTAATTGGCATTAAATGAATCGGAGGCAACAATGAGAGTCTCCTTGGCAATGCCCGGAATGAGTACGAAAAATCGTAAAAATTTCGAAAAAGAAAGCGTATTTCTAAAAACATCGACCGTGTAACGTGTAAACATCGCAAGAATAAGATAATATAGAGATTTAGCCGTCAAATATAGCAAAAAAGAAGAAAATAGGTCTATATTTACGTATTTTAACGAATGAAGGAAAAAACCTTGCACTCTGAAAAATCGAAAATCCCGTGTAAACTTATGGGATTCGAACACGGGACACGTTAGAAAACGAAAATAATTTCCCAGGGACCTCATAGCCAGTGAAAACAAAACGCCGTTTACCGCATATCTTTACGACTAACGGTTCTCAAGAAATACGCCGATATAAATTGTACACAAATGTCTACAGACGTCAACGTAAAATCTATATATTAAAGGCTTAGGTATGTTTCCGCGAAAGAGATACTACTAGTACTAGTAGGTACGTGTGTCGGTTTAAGACACGAAAGTTTAGGTACTTCTAGAAATGCTAGAAACTTGACATTTGAGCAGATGATTAGTCATGGGGTCACAACCTAAAGGAAAAATCGAAAATCCGAACATTTTCCATATTTAGAGGGTCTTTTTGACTCCAAACTTTCATTTCATAACCCCATAAGAAGAGCACTGAAATCGTTGCAAGCCATTTTTTAATTGTATTTTAAATTACTTTAAATTATGATACAAACTCCGGACTTGAAGTATCGTATTTAACGGAAAAAAGAGTGAAAATTATTATTTTTGAAAAGAGAATACAAATTCATGCCGAATTATCTTAAATATTTGATTTTAACTGCATAAAAACGAGAAATTTTAAAATTTATAACAATGGGAAATTTTATCTACCATGGAAACGCTACAATACTTTTATATGGGATTCTTGCCTTTTAATAGTATGAACATCTATATAGCTTACGACTGTAAAAATTATGTTTTATAAGCAGTTTAAATGAAGAGAAGGTAAGGGGAAAAGGAGATGGGGAGAGGGAGGGGAAAAGGAGGGAGGGGAGGGAGTGAAAGGAAAAGAGGTGAAAGGGAGATAGGGGAAAACAGGAGAGAGTGGGATGGGGAGAGAGGGAGGGGAGAGAGAGGGAGGAGGGAAATAGAGGAGAAAGAGGGTTATGCAGGAATGTAGTAATAGAGAGGGTAATGAGGAAAGGAGATAGGGTGAGGGAGGGGGGAAAAGAGAGAGGAGGAAAGAGAGAGGTGGAAGGGAGCGACAAAGAGGGGAGAGGGGGATAGAGAGGAGGGATAGGGAGAGAGAGAGGGACATGTGCCAATAATGCAAGAAAATAGTAAAATACGTCTTTAATAGAATAGTTTTCTATGTGGATGTCATTTGCACCATTAATTGATTCACATTATTATTAATAAATTAATTGAAAGAAATCCACGTAAGCATTACGTGGGTACAGCCGGAATGCCTCCTCATGAACTGAAGCCGTTACCATGCTCCTTAGAAACCTAATGCAATTGAGAGGACTATGTAATGGTACAAGACGTACTGTTATTCGAATATAAACACACATAATCAAAGCAAAAGTGATCGGTGCAGCAAACTCAGACACGGTACTTATTCCAAGAAACTTACTCATTCCGTCAAATACAAATTTACCATTCAGTTTCAAACGGAAACAATTCCCATACGATTGGCTTTTTCAATGACAATCAATAAGTCACAAGGCCAAACATTTGATAAAATGCCTTTACCTACCTAAGTCTGTTTTTAGTCATGGACAATTATATGTTGCTCTATCAAGAGTCAGATCATTTGATACACTTACTGTAATGTCAGGAAAGGACTCAGAAATTGACAATTGAGTCTTTAGAGAAATCTTTGATTAAGAAATATAAGTTCAAAAAATAAAATAAATGCCTGAATGTTTAATTAATAACCTTTAAGATCCGCTAGATCGGCGTATGCTACGCCGGGTAAAACTACTATGAGCGTTCCATCTTTAAGTTTCAGTATTGGGTATATGGCGCACGGTGTTGCCACGTCTCACTACCCTAACGCTAACAAAAGTCTGACAGTTAAAAATTTCCTTTATGTAACTTATTAATTAAATGTTATTGTTACAATTTTTGCCGTAATACATTATTTTCTAAATCGAAACAAAAATACTGCGTAGTAAAATTTCTCTCGCTACGTACCGCAAGTATATCGCACATGTGGCTGCTATAGAAGCCCAAACACTCCGACGGTGTTAATCCCTAATCCCTAAGAGATTAGGCCTAAATTTCAACAATATCAATATTAACCAAAGATTTCCGCTTTTTAGACGAAAGCCTTGTACTCGTAAACGCGATATTTATGTGCAAAATCAACCTGGTCAAAGGGAATACCTAATATTTTTGTAGGATAAAGTTCCAGCATACATCAAATAATACAGCTCGGATACCAATAGGTGCTAATATGTAATAAGGAAGTTTATCCTGTGTAAGCGGTTAGCGTACCCTGCTTAGACAATGAAGCTTAAAAGCGGTTCAAAAGCAAACAATGAATACACAGGTTGACGGGTAAAATCGGGTGACGCAGTTAAGGGGTCAAATGTCTGTCAACCAGTTACCCTAAATAAAATATCACCGCAAGCCACTGATATACAGAGAGACATCCGGATCATATCTCTATATTCTGAGAAATGGACTATTCATTTCTTCTGTTTATTCACAAAAATGCTCTAGAACTTCGAGTCGAATTACTAGATTGAGACCCCCTTGTATGACGGCGAAGTTAGTGGTGGCCGCACCGAAATTTCCTGGTGGCAGCATTTCAGAATAGCTGCCCTAGTATGTTTAACTGTTTTCTCGATGATGCCTGTGTGTAAATAAAAGTGGAATTAACCGTTGATAATTCTTCATTATTGCTATATCACCACCGGCAAATAATATCAAGCTTTTAGCAAATTTCAAAAACTAGAATATATACTGACCTTCAACCAACGACATGGCAAATAGTAATTGTCAAAAACTATGTAGCACTAAATCACGAATATCACCGTTTCCACTGCCAAGAGAAAACTGAAAATCTCTTAAAAACTTATCTGGATAATTGGTGAGGGTGGGGTTGAAGTCGGTTGTACATTGCCCTCTGTTGGAGGAATTCACCATTCACCCATAGTACTTGGGTATAACCCTTTTGGCGGAATGAAGACTATATGTAAAGCTATGTACACATATGCGCATTTCCCTGCAACAGAACAGCGAACCGCGTAGCGAACCGAGCATCGAACCGCGAAGCGAACCAAACCTTGCAAAAAGAGGACGCTCGACACGGTGCTGCAAATCGTTGTTTGCCTGTTTTCCGCCAGTATCCTTTCGGTCTCCGAGTAGACATGACTTCTCTGCAAGTAGCTGCTGCAGCTTATATTTTTATGCATACATACGCTTCCAAGAAGAAAAGGAGACAAAAACGATGGTGGCAGACCCATCTGTACAATAGTAGAGCAGTGTACAGTGGATCTAATACATTTTTAACAGACTTAAGAGTTGAAGAAGTGAGTGGGCTATTTCACAATTTTACTAGAATGCATTCCGCTGATTCTGATTTACTTATGAATTTAATTGGACCAAAAGTTGCTAAAAAAAAAAGACACAAGCTAGAGAAAAGCTATATCCGTGCAAGAAAGATTCACTCTTTGTTTTCTCGCTACTGGTGATTCGTACTCCAGTCTACAATAAGTTTTTAAAATTTCAAAGCAAGCAATTAGTAGCATCGTACCAGAAGTTTGTGAAGCTATTATTGAGGCCTTTAAAGACAACATAAAGGTAAGAATATTTATTTTTATTAGATAATTTACATTAGATTATTTATATTAGATCCTTGATATAGTCATCAGATAACTCAGTGGAAGCTGGGGAAGGATTGGGGGTAGAATGAACTGACTGTGTAGAAGGGCCAGGAACAGAAAGAGGGGGATATATTGGTATATGAGGAATGGGATGAGAATGTGGATGGGTTGTGAATGATGGGTTGTGGATGGGTTGTGAAAGAAGTTGTTCGTAATATCCACGATCAGCACTGAATAGTATATTGCTGATTTCGTGCTGGACAGCGCTTCTCGTGCATGGTGTGTAGTTCTTAATTTTTTTTGATATATACATTCCGAATGCTTGGCATTCGTCACTTTCAGCAGCATTTTTTAAAATTTGGAAAGCGTTCATCCTCTCATCTTCATTTGTTTTCTTTACTTTCTTTTTTGGATGCAAGGGTGGTGGTGAACAATAATTTCCGTCATTTCCTGAATCTTCTTGGTGCACATTTTCTAGCACTGATTTAACAACTGGTATCTGAAATTAATATGTTGCGTTCTCAGAAACGAACATATGAATGTGGAATTTATAGTTCAATCTTAAAATGTAAGGAAATAAGTTAATGTACAGAAATAAAAAAGCTGTAGTTTTCAGAAGCTTTTTGCGTCAATACTCTGTGTTTAAATGGCACTTGTTTCAACTAGATCTTTTTTTGTTAGCTTTTAATTAAGTTCCAAAAAGTCCGGGACTTTTCATATCTCCGCATCGAACGACTGATTTTTTGGTTGAAAGGGGGAGGGGGGAGGGGGGTTGTCGAATTATCGCGAATTCCGAATTATTGATATTTTACTGTACCAGCATTATTTGATTTATCATACATTTCCTTGTGCGTATTTTTGTTACAGATACCTTCGACCCCAGAGGGATGGTTAGCCATATCGAAAGATTATGAAAGGAAGTGGAACCTTCCTCATACGTTAGGAGCCATGGATGGCAAACATGTTCTCCAGGCTTCTTTTAACAACGGCAGTGAATTCTTTAACTACAAATCAACGTTTATCATTGTTTTATTTGCTTTGGTTGACTCTGACTATAATTTTTTGTTCGTGGACGCAGACTGCCAAGGAAGGATTTCAGACGGAGGAGTCTTTCATAACTCCCAATTAAATAAAAAATTAATGAATAATTCTTTGTCTTTACCGTCATAGGAACCGTTACCAGAAAGAAGCAAGGCTATACCATATTTTTTATTGAAGATGCGGCATTTACTTTGACTGAAAATATTATGAAACCTTTTCCGGGAATACACTCTAAAGGAGCACGGGAAAGAATTTTGAATTATCGGCTGTGCCGAGCACAAAGAGTAGTTGAGAACGTGTTTGTAATAGTTTCATCGGTTTTTCGGGTGCTTCGAAAACCAATGTAACTAGAGCCTGAGAAGGCACAGATTATAGTGTTGGCTATCGCACATTTGCATAATTTTTAAGGAGAAGCAAACATTCAGTATCTATTTATACACCAGTAGGAACATTTGACTCCGAAATAGATGGAGAATTAATTGAAGGAGCTTGGAGGCACATGAACCATGAGGACCTCACATCTTCACTTTCAATCAAAAAAATACCACGCAAGTCATGTACGAGTGCCATTGAATTCAGGGAAGAGTTAGCGCAGTATTGCCAGCATGAAGACCGCATTTCTTGGCAAGATAAATTCGTAGAATACTGGTATTACAATATCCCTGACAATTTATAAATGCACATAAATACTCTAAAACATTGATTTTTCAATTTAATTCTAGATTTTCATATACTCACTGTGCTTAAACTTTTGCGAGGGGTATCCTTCTCCATCAAAAACATCAGGCTTTTGAAAGCGAACCACGAGGGCTCATATATTTCCTCTGTTCCTGAGAAAGAAAATTCAAATGAAGAATGTTATTTTGAGGAATGTGATTTATACGTTAACTGTAAACTAATGTTCATAATGAGAAAAAAATTGGTTTCATTTAACTATGTTATCTGTTTCTAAAAATACATACCTTTTCCTGTTCCACGGCTTTTACAAATTTTTGCTTTTTCCCGCCGGAATGATGATAACAAGCTTGTCATCTTTTTCCGACATTCATCGGCTGAGAAGCCGACTTCAGTTGCGATCTCCTCCCAAGCATCATTCTTAATTAATTTATTAAAATGGTTCTTGTTTTTTGCATTCCAAAGAACCTCTTTGCTCCTATAGATTTCAATAAATTTCAACACTGTTTCATTGGGCCACTCCATTTTAATAATACACTCTACAACTGAACGATATACACAGGCGGACAACGACGTGCCTTCCTTGGTGGTAAGATGATAACTGGGTGTAAGAATGTCTACGCTCGCTTAAATGTGCACGCCCGTCCAGACAGGTTGCAACGTGCGCGCGCAACATCCTTTGATGGTTCGCTGAAATACCGCATGGATCGCCAGTTTGTTGCGCGGAAACGTTGCACGTTCGTGTTCGCCAAAATGTCGCGCTACTTTGCTCGGTTCGTTATTCTGTTGCATATGTGTACAAGGCTTAACTCTCTCAAAGAAGCGTACTCCATGGCGAGGGTTGTTCGGAAAAGATAAGAAGAATTTCACTGCTTAATTATTCGTCCCACATTCATAGAAGTTTCATCTGGCCATTGAAGTGTACAATAGATTTTATCTTACTAGAGACAAAACGATGGCTCCTGGAGTGAAATGGATGGGAAAGAACCATTATTCTCTAGGGTAGAGATAGCGGTGGATGAAGGTCTAGGAAACCTTTCCTCTACTTCAGCGATTGCTCGGTCTGAAACAACGGCGAGTAATGCATACGCATTTGGGCCTATATAGAAAGCGTTTTTCCTTTCCAACTCGTACAAATAAAAAATATTTTCAATGTCAAGATCGACTGTACGTTATTTCGACTCGGTTGGGAGTGTATCATATGTATTTAAACAAACCTTTTTTCCCCAACTTTAACATTTATTAGCTAATTAGTTACACCATGCATTATTTACAGCCACGGTTACCTTCAGTAAGTTTGCAACCTTGAAACTAGATAAAAATTGTCGCCCTCTGCCCAAGCTTGCAGTTAATAAACGATTTATGGGTGGTCTTTTTGGTTCTTTACGCAATGAATACAAACATTGCATGAGAACATTATATTTGGCGGATGATTAAGATATAGTTTTACCTTGTCGATTTATATTTTCATCTTCAGATCGATAAAGCGTTTCTTGAACCATCGTCTTAAAAAGACATATATGCTCAGTTACACAACCAATTCAACTTCTGAATAATATTCTTCAAATGCGTTACTTTCTTTCGATTATGGATAATATTAAAATATCCAGAACCGAGTAATCTTCCAAGCCCACAATTGTATTGTATTCACTGTAGATAATATTTTTTATGACTATGCAAAGAAAGATGATAAAACTGATTGGAAAGTGAGCTTACAATGTTTTCGAGTAACTAATTGAATGTTACTTGTTATTCCCTGCTTTACGTAATCCTTGAACAGCTTCTTAACAGAATCTATTATGCAAAACATGGAAACCAAATGTAGATGGATTAGATACCAATGTTCAAACACTAGATCAAACTTAACAAGGAAGAAGAATAATCGGAGAAAATATACGTTTTCAAATTTGTATACAAAATATAAATGTAGAAATGAAAAAGTAAAAATATTAGTAATAAAGAATAATATTAATAATGAGCCCTATGGTTAATCAATGAAGATGGAGGAATCTCCTAATAAGCACACAAATATATTTTATAAAAGGAAAAATACATACGCCAGTGACCAAACCCGCATTCTCACACACTCCGGGTTTAGGGGGAATTACTACAATGCCAGGCACCTTTTTTCTTTGTTCACACACACACAAATACACCAACAAAAAACATAAACGAGTACTTACTTTCTAAAAAATTGCCTAAATACGTATTTCGGAATCAACGACTCCTTCGTCAGTAGACCGATCAAAAAGACCTTCCCTTTTTAAAATATATTTGTATGGTTATTAGGAGGTTCCTTCATTCATCTTCATATTAGTAATAATTTATTCATTTAATAAGGGAACCATTCCGGAACCATTCCGGATCCGGAACTTGCCCAGCTCTGATGTACATATTTAAAAATTATACCGCGATCTTTAATTTCCTTCCATCTATAATCGTCGGCTTCTGAAATAAAACATCGATTAATATATCTCTGCAAGCTTTCACGCGTTAATCATGTGAAAATAAATCCCTAATCGAAGTGGAACCCAGCGAGATAGGGGAAGAGAGAGAGATGGGCGCGCGTGCCGACGGTCCGGGAAGTGGAAAAGGCGTGCCGAACACGTGCTATTGGCGTTGGCCACAGCGACCTCGGATGATAGCCACTGTCAAATGCCTCTCAAGGATGTCGGTGGATCTGCAAGGAGGAAGAGAGTGATCAAATAAAGAGAGTTCAATGAGTGAGAAGAGTAAGAGAGCGGAGGGAGGGGTAAAGGAAGGGAGGGTGATAAAGGGGGGAAGGGTGATAAAGTGGGGAAGGGTGATAAAGGGAGGGAGAGGAAATTGGAGGGAGAGGGAGGGAGGGAGGGAGAGAGAGAGATATGAAGCGAGAGAATCGACTCGACCTATAATTCGAAAACGAATACAAAAAAGAGAGAAAATCCACTTTTTACGGTCGATTCGAATTGGGAGTCGTTTATTCGGTTGCACAAGTGGTGGCGCGAAGTAGGTCACGAAAATGGAGAAAAACACAGAATCGCTGGGCAGTGGGCGAAGAGGTGGAAGGAGAGGAAGGGGGAGGGAGGGAGGGGGCAGGATAGAGGAGGAGGGCACCCGCGGAGCGGGCGACTGCGCGAGGAGGGACTTCCGCGCTCCAAACGCTCCCTTTGATTCACTGAAACAGACACACATTCTCCCCCACCTCCCTTCCCCTCCTTTCCTTTTTCCCACTCTCTCCCTCACTCTCTTCCCCATCTCTCCCTCCCTATCTCCATTTTCCTCTCCCTCTCTTCAAGGGTTAAATGTAAGAAGGGACTTCACAGTCTCAATTTCGCCCTAAATAAAGTCGTTTGTCTGTCTGTCTGTCTGTCTGTCTATCCAATCTCTTCCCCAATCTTCCTCCCTTCCTCTTTCCCACCCTCTCTCTCGCTCCCTCTCTCTCCTACCCCCTATCTCCCTCCCCCTCCATCTCTATCCCTTCCCCTCCCCTCCCTCTCTCTCTCCTTCCCTCTCCCTCCCTCCCTCTCTTACAAGCCCTCTCCCTAAGCGAGGGTGTCCATTTTTCCCTGGAATGCCATTTCCTCCACACCCTGATCTTCCTCATGATTTGACGCATGAGACTGGTTTGTGATTATTCACAGTCCAACGTGAAATAGCCACATATTCAATAGCAATAAAGTGAAACAGTATTTTATAGCAGGTGTCTTAAACCAGGGGTTATGATATGGCAACCCACGAACCCAAGATTTCTTTATATGACAACCCATAGATTTATTGTCACATGATTTTTGGATCTTCGGCAACATCTGTTTCGCACATTTTAACAGCAGGTTGCGTATTTTATAATAATTACCAGAGACATCAAGGCAAAAATTTTATTTAAAACTCCTATAAATATTGGAAATTGTCGAAAAAATATTTATAGTACAGGGTATTCGCGACCCACTTGCATGGGCTTCGTGACCCATCAGTGGGTCGCGACCCACAGGTTGGGAAACACTGTCTTAAACGCAAATTAGATGTGGCCAAATGATAATGTTTCACAGTGAGTTTAAATTTAATATTTTCTCGAAGTCTAAATCACACGGCTCAAAACAGTATATCAATATTTACACCATAAAACAAACCATCCTATAATTCATAAAAACATCAGATGTTTTTATATTTTAACGTACATATTTGTTACTGCATGAATCTCTCCTTCACGAATCCTCCTACACTTGCAATCGAGTTGAAGTTATGAGCGGGACGCAATGTCGTACCTTTGAAACAGCTGTTTTAAAGAAATAGAGCATTCAATATGGGCACGAGTTTAAAGTAGAATTTATGAAAAACCTTTGATTGAAATTCATTAAAAACAATGAATTAAGTTTTTCTTCTTCTTAATGCATGTGTTAATAACACTTCACTCACGGCAGCAGTTTTTCGCGATTTTTACTTCCCATTTACAGTATATCATTTAAATTGGTAATATCATTTAGAATTACGAAGCTTTGAAAGTAGGCCTTAGGTTGTATTATTTATTATGAAGCATTACTTTTCAATTATCATTTGTCCTTAAGTTCACTTTTATGATATATTCAATATTATTTATCAATATAGACGTAAAGTACTTAGGTATTTATAAAATAAAAATAGTCTGATAAAGGGATGCTATATTAATTATTGTCTGCTTTCACCTTAAAACTGACACTTCCAAATTTTTCTCACAACCGTCACTGTGGCAACTGAAGATCGTTCAAAGTTCAAGGGAACACAGGTTTTCAACGGACGCGGTTTTCCTAACGTATGTCTGTGTAAAGAGAGATTGTTCGTATCGAGCGTGCGAATCATCAATAACCCTAACAAAAAGACTCATGGGAATTTCCCTTGAATGTTACTCGACGCCTGGGAGACGATGACTTAACCTAATATTCCATTGTATAAGCTTCGCCGAAAACTGTATCAAGATTTTTGTATCTTATACTTCGAGGTGGAAAAGGTTCCACGTTATAAAACCCTTCTTATAGTTTTAGTGAGTCCTTCTTCTCATTTATTACGTATTCCAGTATTTTTCCTCATTTAACCGTAGACAGCCATAACCAGATGGCTCGAACACCATGGGACAATTTCGAGTTATCGAAATTTATTTCAACGTGTGTGAACGACAGGGAAAATGTTTCCATATAATTCGAGTTAGGTGTAAAATCTAAGGAAGTTGGCTAAACTTAGTGGTAAGCGATAATCATATTATTTCAGGAGAAAAGAACAATTACGTAACTTCTGAGTTATGTATACTTTGGATTCATCTGGTATCGACTGCGCATATTCAAAAGAAGGAAATAGAGTTCCGATTACTCGAACTCGTTGAGGCGAAAACATATGTAATAATAACATTAATGCATGCTATGTAATATATGAATAGTAATTCTTTGAAGAACCGTAGGAATGATAACTGCTCTGAAGAGGGCATCTTTAAAGGCCACTCGAAACATGAATCAGCATATTAGCACAACGTTAACTTTGTTAATTTATGAGATATTTATGTAATATATTCTGCAGTAGAATATGTTTGGAATGTTAGGCCGTGTTGTCTGGTCCTTTCCTATCCAAGAAAGGACCAGATAACGCAGAGATGTTCTACTGCCGAACAACGCCGCGAAAGTCTCCACGAGAAATTGCAATATATTCCATTAGCGCATTTTCATGAGCTCACACGCGTGAAAACTAATTTTTAAAAAACGTTAATATTATGTTCAGAGGAAAAATGTTAATTTTCAGAATTTTATTCGGAAAAAACGGAGTTCTACTGTAAGCGAAAACAAACCGATACGTTCAGATTTATCGGAATTGCGGGAAAAGGCGGCGGCGCGATCCGTCGAAGAAATATTTATTTTAACCGATAAGAAATCCTGAAATAGAATAAAATATCTCGGTCGAGTGGTCACGGAGGGCGATCTCGCAAGTTGCGTACATGACCGAGCACGCCCATATTCTCGAGGGGGTCACGAACCTTTCACGAGACGTTCCAGGGGGTAAAGCATCGGCCGAGATGGCGCTCTCACTCCTAATGAATCTCAACAATTGCTCTCGCTGTCGTTTCTGAAAAACGACACTTGCGTCATTGATCCTTAAGAGAGAAAATGGCAACTCGGGCTTTTTTTTATCTGAGCGATGACAGAGTCGCTTTGTTCTCAGCACTTCGTTGAAATTGATCCGACGCTCACGTGCCACCAATGGCACCCAAAAAATTCAACACATATATACGCGTGTGTATGTGTATAGAGCATGGGCGTGCGGCCTTTTTACAAGGCGGGGCCGCATTCATTCATGCGAGTGCCTTATTAGAAGTCGCAAGTTCCTGGAGATTTTACATCGGAACTTACTCAAGAGGTCATACGTGATTTTAAATATGTAAATAAAGTTTTAACCATTTTTACCGTTAAAACTTCAGCAGGATGTGTGTTATGACGACAACATATGATATAAATAATCTTAAAATGTACAAAATTCTCTGCAATAAATATTGGAGACAAAAGCTCTGCGGACAGCATAAAATGCTCTAGTGGGTCGGATGCGGCTCCTGGTATAGAGAGAGAGGGGAAGAACGTGCACGACCTCCTTAGGAAGCACCCTCTCCCGTGTCATGGACAGCTCACCGCCTACGTCTGAGCATATATGGGCGTATTACTTGAAACTTTAATTTTCGTTTTAGCCATATATCCTCGTGATTTTATTAGGCTTAGCATTTCCAAAAAAATCACTTTTAGATACAGTCATTTTAAACCAATGAACTAGTCAACCGAAAAAAAGGTCAAGGGCACGAATGCACAAGTAAATTTGGGTTTAGCTGCAATAGACCTCATTCCGCGGGCATTTCAATCAGGTCGAGATTTACGCTATAAATACAGCGGGCAGATTCTATCGATGGATTTCATTAAGGACTCGGAAGTGTCTGGTCGTCCTTATCAGGCGATAGGGTCAACCCCAAACGCCCTTAGGCTTCTGCTCGGAGTAATGCGAAGCAGGTGTTGGCGATGAAATCGATGACGAAGAGAGACTCCCGGTCGTCATGGCCCATACCTCTTTCCTTTCTCTTGCCCCTCTCTCCCGTCTCTCTCTCTCTCTCCATATACCTTCGTGGCTTTCTCTTTCCCTCTCCCTCTCTCTCTCTCATCCTTCTCTCTAGCCTCATCCCCATGCTTCGCGTTTCTCTCCTCTCTCTCTCTCATCCAGAGAGGCCCGCAATGCCCGCAGTTTAGGTTTACCCGCTTCTTTCAATACGTATAACATTCGAGTTTTCTCAGTGTGCGCATAAAAAAGAGTAATCGGCCAATAACCGATCGAATTTGGAAGAAATGCACTTGCGTAACGGTCCATAGCTTTCCCGTTTTTAGATAAATACGCTTCCATCCAACACACGTACATATGCGTCCATTTGAAAGTAACTAAAACTACCTTCAACCAACAAATCGTCAGAGGAAAGGTGGAGAGTGGGGAAGTGGGCCATATGCGGCAGGTTTACATTTACATGAATACCCTGCAGGCCGCCAGAAGCGTTTGGCAGGGAGTGTCACAGCACCAAATGAACTCTATTAAAAAAAACAACTAATGCCTCTTTTGGCCTGTCTTATCGTGTCTGGGAAAAAAGATCTGTTCTCGGTTCTAGCAACTATTTCGACGAATTTTCTCGTAAGCTCTGATCTAACATTACCCTCACTAACACCGATGGGTGCAACTATGTGGCGTACGTCTTCAACGAATTCGGAGCTTTTAAACTTTTCAACTATTTTCCTTCTGTACTCGGTTCTTCTACTGTTCAACGTATGTCACTCAAGATCTCTCATACACTCCTCGCATCATACCGATATTCTCCCTTTATAGATCTAGCCCTCTACGCTGAACCATTTCGAGCTACCTAGTTAGGTCCTCCTCGAAAGGGTTCCAGACTGCGCAACAATATTCCCTGGCGGATCGGAATAGGGAAAACAAATGTAATGTAAACAGGATGAAGAAAGAAGTTGGATGTAATGATCCTGGTGTGATATTATAGATATTTATTAAACAGGATCCTTGAGACTGTTTTAAGTTTGGTGTACAAATTTCTATCGTTGAAATCGGTATGCTTAAAGTTCAGAATAATATTTAGGCTCATTAATGTGGCATGAGGCCAGTCATACATCGTTCATATTATTACGATGATTCTATTCGGCTCCCTTTCGATTCGAGTTTGAAACCTCTGTAGCGGTCTGACTCGACGCGGAACGGGGATTCTTCATCCACGTATCGCCGCAGATATCAGAGCTCGTTTTTCCCAAGGACCATACGAGATCATAACAGGAGAGTGATTCCCACGAGGGACGTTATTGGGTAGGTTTTGGTGTGCTGCACCCCCTGCCACCCACCAGTCTGGTGATTTGCAGGGTATCATGTAGATGTAGATGTAGATATTGAGGCCGCGATCGGACCTTCTGAAAAAGGCCCAACGAAAACGCTGGTGAAGATGGCGAATGAGGCGTATCCATCAGATCTCAAGGGAAGAGCAACGGAGTGACATAATCTGAGCACAGAATGGCCCGCTGACAGCATTTCCGAGGTCACGATCATGAGGGCCTCGACAGGGTGGGGGCTCTTCGTGGACTGAATCGTAGATCACGTTCGCTAAAGGGGCTTCTTATCGAGGTAAAGGTCGCCTCCACAAGGGGAAGAGCGTCGCAATGGGGTGCCTCCATGCCCTCTACTGGTAACCTTCCTTCACTGCCCCTTTCTGCTCCAACTCCCTCATAGTGCTTCCTGTTACTCTCCGACTCTCCTCTTCAGTCTCTCTTCCCCTCTTTCCACCGCCCCCACAACAATCCGGGGTCCCCCCTCCTCCATGCGCCCTCGGCCTATCCAAACCGCTCTCTCCCTGTTCTCGCCAACTATATCTACATCAACACGATACCCTGCATATCACCAGACTGGTGGGTGGCAGGGGGTGCAGCACACCAAAACCTACCTAATAACGTCCCTCGTGGGAATCACTCTCCTGTTATGATCCCGTATGGTCCTTGGGAAAAACGAGCTCTGATATCGCTCGGTCCTACAGTCGATCTCTCGTATTTTATTCTCGTGATCGTGCCTGCCCATGTACGTAGGTGCCTCTAATATTCCTGAGACCTCCTCTAAGAGAACATCCGACCTAAATTTCTCCAGAAGCCTTAACCTAGCGCTAATTCTGCGATCCTCTAGCGATATCCAATTCAACTCCTTCCAGAGTGATGTGACGCTTAATTTTTGCTCATATTTTTGCTTTACGAATCTGGCTGCTCTGCGTTGGATTCTTTCTAACTCAAGTATCTGTCCCTTTTCGTACGGATCCCATATGCTGGAAGCGTATTCGACCTGAGATCTGACCAATGATAAATAACACGTTTCTCGTACCTGTTCTGTGCTACTTCATACTATTCTGCCTACTAAGCCCTATTTCTTATTAGCTGCGCCTACGATCCTTCGAATATGCATATTCCATGACAGATCACGACAAATGGTGACTTCTAAATATTTAACGTACTCTGCAGATTGGATATTCAATCTATCAATTCTGTACTCCGAGTCTAATTCATTGTTCTTACTCTTCCAGAAGCTCAATAGGGAACATTTGCTGTGATTAACTTCGATTTTCCAATCTTGACACCATGCTGAAAGGGCGTTTAAATCTTCCTGGAGCGATTTTTGGTCATCCTGACTCGTTATCTCCTTATATAAAACGGTGTCATCTGCGAAAAGTCTTATTTTGCAGCGAACTACGGAGCAGATATCGTTTATATATATCAGGAATAGTAGGGGGCCTATGACACTTCCCTGTGGAACACCTGCTGCGACTTTTACCGGGTATGAAGACTTCCCATCAATAACTACTATCTGTTTTCTGTCTGAGAGGAAGTCTTTTACCCAACTCACGATATTAGGGTTTATGCCGTACTTTCCTAGTTTTCCTATTAATTTATTATGGGGTACTTTGTCAAACGCTATTTTAAAATCAATGAAAATCGATTCAACCTGAGTGTTTTTCTCTCCGCATTGTAACAAATCGTTTACGAACAGGGCGAGCTGCGTTTCGCATGACCTACCTTTACGAAACGCGTGTTGGTTTTTGCTTAGTGAAGAACGACCATCTAAATAACGCAAAACAGACCTAACGATTATATGTTCTAGAATCTTACACGATAATGACGTCAAGGAAATCGGTCTATAATTTTCGGGGTTCTCTTTATCACCGCCTTTGTGGATGGGCGTTACGTATGCTAGCTTCCAGTCTTTTGGAACGGTACCATGTGCAACGGATTTTTCGAATATTATTTTCAAGTAAGGTGCGATTACCGAGCGGGTATGCCCTCCGGCCCGGGAGACTTAGTTTGCTTAATCGACTCTAGCTGGTGCGCGATACCTGTTTCCGAGAATATCAAATCTTCCATCGAATTTCCCTCATCATTCGAAGCTGGTTCCTCAAATTCGTTGCTCACTGAAGTAAACGCTTTCTGAAAGTGTTCATTTAACAAGTTCGCTTTTTCCGCGCTGTCATGTACTACATCACCTGCCTCCGTTCTCAATGACGCTATGGTGGGGCCTCTACCATGAACCTCTCTAACGTACGACCAAAATGCTTTCGGATTTTCTTTCAAATTACTATGCAGAACTTTCTTTTTGTAATCATTAAATGCTTCTCGCATTGTTACTCTAGCTCTTGACCGCGCCTCTCTGTATTGTTGCCGTATCATTGACCTCTGTTCCTCTGTGACTTTTGAAGAATTACTATTTAAGCGAGCGTGAAGTTTTCTTTGCCGTCTAAGAGCGCATCTAACTTTCTGGTTGTACCATCTTGGTTCCGCACCATCACGTTTGAGTTTATGTGGAATGAAATTATCCGTGCCCTCTCGCATCATATCCCTGAACACGCACCATAATTCCTCTGTACTAGCGTCGATAGATGCCTCGCAGAATTTAGGGAATTTTGTCTGTAAAAAAGAACTAAATTTCGAGAAATCGCCTATGGCGTACATATATACGCGTCCTCTAACCTTAACCTGTTTCTCCACTTTTAGCTTAAATTCTACGTACACAGCATTATGATCGCTTATTCCTTCCTCTATGGAAAGCTTGTTCATACGCTCGGGGTAGTTCGTTAAGAGTAAATCTAATATATTGTTCGATCTCGTGGGGCATCTTACTAGCTGACACAACGAGTGTTTAACGAAGGTTTCTATCAGTGCTTCGCATGATTCACGCTCTCTACCACCGGCATCAAAGCAATTATGATTCCAGTCTACTGAAGGTAAGTTGAAATCTCCTCCTATTATAATGGCCCTCTCTTTATTTTTCGATATTAGCGTTGCAACTTGTTTCTCGAGATTATGAATAATTTCTAAACTTGCATTGGGAGGCCTATAAAATGCGCATATATTTGCTATAGTGTAATCGCTTCCTCTAACTCCACACCAAACACTTTCTATTTCGGCGTCATTAATCGGTAGTGGAAAACTTTCGTATGCCTTGCTGACTGCTATAAATACTCCACCTCCCGTCCGGATACTACGGTCCTTTCTAAAAATTCTATAGTCTTGAGGGAATACCTCCTGACTTGCAATCTCGTCAGTGAGCCAACTCTCTGTACCGATCACGACATCGGCTTCTAGACTACGAATAATATGCTCAAAATCGGCAATTTTTTTACGGATGCTGCGGCAGTTCAATACGACGACATTTAATTTCTCTCTATCGCTTCTCAGATAAACCTCAGCCTTACCATTCGTAATCGTTCTAGGAATACATCTACATGCGTTCTTCATACTATTATTCCGCCAGTTGGTTGATATAGCATTTTCTTTCTGATCGCGTTTTATTTCACCATTTTTATCGAAATCCCAAACGTTAACACTACTGACATCACGGATATCAGCGCCTTCATCGCTCGGTAACTCTAATTTATTTGCGGTATCGGCCGGATTTCTCGTAATATTGTTTTTTATTACCCTCTCAATTACACCTATTCCCCTAAGACAGGCGACTCCCGAGTTTTTTACATTTACATTTACATCAATACCCTGCAAGCCGCTAGAAGCGTTTGGCAGGGGGTGTCACAACACCAAGTGAAGTCTAGCTAATTCCTCTGTTGGATTGTCTTATCGCGTCTGGGAAAAAGGATCGGTAGTATTTCTCTGTTCTAGCGGTAATTTCGACATATTTTCTCCTGCACTCAGATCTAACATTACGTTCACTAACACCGTTGGGGACGACTTTGCCGCGTACGTATTCAACGAATTCGGAGCTTTCGAATTTTTCAAATAGTTTCCTTTTGTATTCAATTCTTCTACTCTTCAACGTCTGCCATTTCAGATCCCTCAATAACTCTGATACACTCGCATCATACCGATATTCTCCTTTTACAAATCTAGCCGCTCTACGCTGAACCATTTCGAGCTCTCTAGTTAGGCCCTCCTCGAAAGGGTCCCAGACGGCGCAACAGTATTCCACGATGGGTCGTATTAGGGAAAACGTTCGAGATTCGATTAATTCGAGATTTCGACCCAGCCGATCGAATTGGGAACTACTTTACGCGAGGAATCTTCGCGGAGTAATTGGTTCCGACCAACTACGGGAGGTTTAGTTTTGGTGTAGACGTAGTTATAACTGCTCTAATTGTTTGAATTTGTGCTGATTTCACTATTTTCTATTAGTCTTTTATTTAAATTTATTTATTTTATTGATTTATTTATAAATTTATCACTTGCCATGGCATCTAAAAGGAAATGTAATAGTGATAATGTAAGTGAATCAAATAAAAGAGTGCATAAGACTCATAGTTATGAATTGAAATTAGAAATTTTAAAGCGTGTTGAGAAAGGTGAAAGCCAAGCTGAAATCGCACGATCGTTAGGAATGTGTCGTTCAACTATTAGCACTTATGTGAAACAGAAGAAGAAAATTCTAGAAGATGTGATAAATTCACGTCATTTGATAACACAATAAACAGTTCCCCACCCAATAGTTCCTCTTCTTCAAACTATAATCTTCCAACTTCTCAATTAATATACCAAGCCCAGTAAGCTCAGTTGAAAAAGATTTAAGGTAAGAAAATATTTTTCATTTTGTTTCTTTATTCTTAAGTTATTTTGTGCTTTTTTAATAAATTTTATACTAATTTCGCTGCGATAAATAGTTGTATGTATAGATAGATGTATGCAGGTATGTTATCCGGACAACATAATGCATACATCTTTGAAGTTCGAAACAAAAATTTATTTTTAGTGCAAAAAATAAGTCATACATTTAAAATATTTATTATATAATTTATTAATAATTTAATATTGTATTAACATATTAGTAATGTTATTTTATCTTTATAGAACGTGAGGGGAGACTTTTTCCCGAGATTCGGGAACGTATACCCCGATTATAGTATGCAAGTATATGGAAAAACGGCGTTCGACATTCGATTATTCGAGATTCCAACACTTTTTCAGGAACGCATCCCCTACGAAACTCAGGAGTCGCCTGTATTTTCCTTGGGTGACGACTGGAAACCGAGTCCTCCCTTCTCCGGCGCCCCCTCTCTCCATTCACCTCTTCGCCTCCCGGCCTCTCCCAATGCAAACCCTCTCACGGGTCATGCGTACCTCACCCCGCAAAGAGGATCGCTCGATATGGCCTCGTCTCCCTCTGCCCCAAAACGGGCATTTGTGTCACCGACGAAACCAAAGTCAACTCTTCCCTCGGCAGTATCGCTATCTCCCCCTCTAACACTCCCTCCCGCTCTCTATCTCCCCTCCCCTCTCTACCTCTCCCTTCTCTCTCTACCTCTCCATCCTCCTCTCCATTTCTCTTTCCCTATCTCTCTCCCTCCCCCCTATCTCTATCTCTCCCTCCCCTCCTCTATCTCCCCTCCCCCCTCTACCGCTCCCTCCTCTCCATTTTCCCCCTCTCTCACACTCCCGTTTCTCCAACATATGTTGCCAAACTATCCGCTGGTTGCCTCCCTATTCGCCCTATTTCCCTCATTTCTTTTCTCAAATAATTTCCCTCGTTGGAAACCACGCCTTCGCCTCTGCTCATCCCTCGCACCTCTTTCTCTCTTCTAATCATTTCCCTTTCGCCTCCTCTCACTCCCCTTTCGATATTTCTCTCCCTCTCCCTCTCCCCCTCCCCCTCCCCCTCCCCCTCCCCCCCCCCTATATATATATCATATCATCATCATCAGCCTTTTTCAGTCCAGTGACGAATGAAGGCCTCCCCCAGACTCTTCCAGTTTTCCCTGTCAACTGCTTCCCTCCTCCAAGTTTGCCCCAGGAACTTAACAAACTCTGTCCCACCTGTCTTTCGGTCTTCTTTTCGGTCTCTTGATGTTTCTTGGGATCCATTCGATGACACTGGACGTCCAACGCTAGTCATTTCTTCTGCCATTTTAGCACCTTCACTATTCTAATCACGTCACAGACTCCCGTCTTCTTTCTTACCCAGTCGTTCCTCTTGCGATCTCTTCGGGTGATCCCTAACATGCATCTCTCCATGCCCCTCTGTGTTGTTTGCAGGCGCTGTATTATTCTGGCATTCATGGTCCATGTGTCACAACCATATGTCAGAACAGGCAGAACATATTGGTCATACATAAAGTGACCAGATTTTCTAGGTGTCAAATCAGTACATTTTTTATTTTTTATATTCATGAAAGAAAACTACCAGATTTTCTAGATTTAAAATCAGTACATTTTTTAATATTTCTTTTATTCATGAAAGAGAACTACATTTCAATATAATACTTCATATATATTGAAATTTTATACAGTATACATAGGTATATAACATTATTGTTATATATATTGGATACTCTTGCTGAAGTCGATCAGAAAATTTGTTTTTTCTTCTATTTATGGCAGGGTCTTTAAATATAATTAAATAATAATATTAATAATCTATTCTGAGAATAATGTTACTTTACTAAACAGCATTAAAATATTATACTACTCACATGACATAAACAACCATAACTATTATTGTCTGGACGACATTACTTTGGAATTGAGACTTATAGTTGTAGAGAAGGGGTGGGGGTTTGGAAGGAAAGACTGAAAAACTCCCCTCCCTCACAGCCAATCATAGGTGGAGGGGAAGTAATGTTTGCTAGGGGGAACTTCACAGCGTTGCCGCAAGTCCTCTTTACACATCCTGGCAACATCGCACCCGAGCCACCTCAACCGTCAATCCCTCAGTAAATGGACTAAATAATTATACATTTTTTCTTCTTTTACAATCAGTACAACTTTATAATTCAGTACAAAATTGAGTACATATTTGAAATCAGTACACAATCTCTAAAATCAGTACTGTACTAATTAAATCAGTACGTCTGGTCACTTTAGTCATACATAGTCTGCGAGTTCTGCTCCGTTGATATGTATCTTCTCAGAATTTTTGAAGAAGTTGTACATAACCTTTGTTTTATAAAGATTCAACTTAATTCCAGCTTCTTGGCTTGCTTGCTCAAGCTCTTCAGTCATTCTAAGGAGCTCTTCTGGGCTCCCTGCAAACAGTATGATATCATCTGCAAAGCGCAGGTGACTCAGATGTTCTCCATTTACCTTTATGCCTTTTTCCTACCAGTCTAACGTTTTGAAAACTTCCTCTAGAGCTGCTGTAAATAACTTAGGGGACATAGTATCTCCTTGTCTCACTCCCTTTTCGGCCTTAAAGGCACTCGTCTCTTCATGCAGCTGGACAGATCTTGTTGCATTTTCATAGATATTCTTGATCAAGGTTATGTTCGTTTCTTCTACTCCTTGTTCCTTTAGTGCACGTAACACCGACGAAGTTCGGACAGAGTCGAATGCTTTCTCGTAGTCGATAAAGCACATACATAGAGGTAATTCATACTCGTTAGTCCGACTGATTACCTCTCTCACGACTTGGATGTGGTCCATCGTGCTATACCCACTGCGAAATCCAGCTTGCTCTCTGGGTTAGGCAGAATCAAGATGGTTTTGAAGGCGCATAGTGAGTATTTTGGTGAATATTTTGTAGACTGTTGGGAGTAGGCTGATCGGTCTGTAGTTATTCAAGTCTTCTTTGGCACCTTTCTTGTGCAGAAGGATAATACATGCGTGGTTTCATGTTTCTGGTATCTTTTTCTTCCTCAGACAGGAATTAAAAATCTTAGCGAGAATTGTTTCCGTATGATTACCCGTTGCTTTGAATACTTCCGCTGTGATACCATCCATTCCAGACGCTTTTCCATTCTTTACACTTCTGATTGCGTGTCTCACCTCTTCCGGAAGGATATCTGGGACCTCTTCGGTGGGCATGTTTCCATCATCATTTACTTCATCATTTCCTAGAGGATCCTCATACAGCTTGGTGTAAAATTCTTGTACCCGTTTCAGGATTAGTTTCCTACTATGGGTTATGGAGCCGTCTTCTAGCATCAAGGCCACAAGCTGTCTCTTTCCGATCGAGAGATGTTGCTTCATTTTCTTGTAACTTCTATTGTTTTCTATGGTTTTCTCGATTAGCTCATAGTTACTAATGAAACTCACTAATACTAATGAATTCTACATAATAAGTACTAAAATACTGAGCATAAATACTAAATATTATTGCTAAATACTAAATAGGTACTAAACAAGTTAGGAAAGCGTACAACGTATCACAAATGGGGCGCGTACGTAAGGGAAATAGCGTTTTAAAGTCCTTTTCTTCATCATAAATAATCCATTTTCTTCCTATTTAATAGTATTACATGCACACGTAAGGAAATTAAACGTTTGTTTGGGAGATTGTTTATGTTAGCAACAATGAAGTAACCATGCAAGAAATTTTCTAAGTTCAACTCCATATAAGACTTTCTTGTTTGATTTTCTCGATAACGGCTACTCCTACGATGAAAATATATAGAAAAGGAAATACTCTACTTTACCAGTTCTACAACTTTTATTTTAAAAATATTTTGATATGAACAATAGTTTACGAGATATGACGAAAATTTAATTTTTTGTCTCTAGTAAAGTGGTACCCCTGATTGGCGTACGTGATTCATTTTTGCGATTTTCTTATTATATTTGATTGAAAGTCCTTAATATCAAATTTCATGAAAATCCGTTGGGTAGAAGCCAAGAACGAACATGCGGACGGACGGACGGACGGACGGACCGACCGACGATAATAGGCGCTCACGCTGTAAGCGAAACGCGCCTAAAAAAGGAAAATGTTGATACCTTGCTAGGCAACTGAAAACTAAACTAAACAAATTAGAAAGATGTCTTAATGCTTATTTCAAAGTTTGCATACGTGAGAGTAATAGGATTTCGAGTTTAACAATGTCATCGGTTGGCAAGGCAATCTCACGTTAAAAACGCTACATTTTGTCAATATTTTATATTAAAACGTTAGATTCGAAAGATTCAGATTCGAAAGCGAAAAAAGACGATGAGAATAAGAAACTGCAAATGTTTTTCTTCAATACAGTCCAAGTCCGAAAACCGTAGGTCAAATATGAGAATTTTAATAAGCAAAATAATATAAGGTTGCAGATCGAAATATCGATTCTCCCATGTTATCTTATGAGAAATGGAAATCATTCTCGGGAATCGAACCCATCGCTGATACAAAGATCTGGTTAATTTTCCCCATCCCATGGTAATTAGAGCTTTAAAATGAGCCGTCTACCGTGTCTGCAGGACGTATAGATTCGACGGAATTTCAATCAGAAAATTCCGCTTACCAAATTATATATATATATATATTTATTTATTTATATATATATATAGATATATTGGCAAAGAAATTCACATTCGATAGTTTTGTAGCACTGCAATATGCAATATTTATCAAGCTCATATACTTTCCTGTACTTGGAATTCAGTTTTTTTTCGCCCATTTTCAGTGATTATATCAAGCTGCCTCAACATTTGCATAACGACACTTTCTATTCCAAATAAAATCCAAGGCTCATTTCACTAAAAGCTAAATATTTTTGTGTGCGTTGCTTTCTCGTATACCTTACAAAAAAAATAAACTCCATAAAGCTTTCATTTCATATTTTACCTCCATTCGCTCCGTTCTCTCTCCCTCTCAACTTCTCCTCCTCCATTTCCGTAACTAAGGAGTCCCTTGTTCGCTTCCGGATTCGAACCCAGTGCCACCGACTGGCCGCGCCCGTTCTGACCCGATTCCGCCCTCGCCATTGACATTCGTGCACCTCGGCGGATTGCGTCACTCGCAGATCAAGAGAAATTGAGTGGAAGCAACGGCCATGTAATGCATTTAGCCGCCATCTCCCGCCCCGTCTTCAACCTTTGCTTTTGTGACGCTTATAGAACCTCCTCCCAATTATACTCCCACTCCACCTCCTTACGCCCTATCTCTCCCCTATTCCCCCCTTTTCTCCTCTCCCACACATCCCCTCTCTCTTCCCTTCCTTCCCTTCTCCCCTCTCCTCGCATTCTCTTCTCTCCTCTCTTCCCGTTGAAATAAAGAAGGCTCTCCTAGGTGTGGATCTGACCCACTTACCCAGAAAGAGAGAGAGAGAGAGAAACGGATTAAGTAGTGATGGAGATAAAATGAGGGAGGGAGTGAAAGATTAGAGGTGGACTGAGAGAGAGAAACGGAGGAAGAACTAAGTCTATTTCGCCCATAAATAATAATCAATAAAAGGTAATGAAATTAATAGAGACTTCGTGGACTTCGGTTTCGATGAATGTGATTATTGATCGAAACCGGTCGTTTTTATATAGCGTTACTTGAAAGAAGTCTAAGTATCATTAAAGTGCGTGTGGTTAGAATGTAGTCTTAATTTTAAAAAACGGCGCATTTCCTCGATACAAAAAAGATAAGATTCCTTTTCCGCTTTTTTCAGGAAAGAAAAAGGTTTTAAAACAACGCATTGCAACGGAGTGAAATATTAGTGTAATGTCGAATTTCCGTCTGTTGCTCGCCGCAGATCTCAGCTGTCCGCGCAGTAAACGCCATCTTCATTTCGAGCTGTCGAGTTGGCGAGCGTAATGAGCCGAGATAGAGGTCGAGGGAAAGAGAGGTGGAATAGGGAGAGAGAGAGAGGAAGAGGTGGGAGGTGGCGAGAAGGAGAGAGAGAGAGATATGATGATTGAGAGGGGAGCTTTTTGAGAAGAGCGAGATACGGCATTCTTTCTCCCTCCCTCAACTTATCTAATTGTGTCTCTACGTTTTCTCACCCTTTCTTATTTTCTCGATAGGGTTCAAAATGGGGCGAGAAAACGTCCACTATGGCCAAACTTTCCTCTCGGCACTTTTACAGAAAGCATAAACAATGCATGCGTCTGCCATATTTCTAAAGCTTTTTCTTTTGATTACAAATTAATGAAACACTCAAGAGCAGAGGCCCTTTGTGAGTTCTACGGAGTAGTTGATGAAGGGCAATCTAAAAATCATAGCATTATGTGAGCCGTCAATATATAGTCAAAGGAAAGTCCTATACTTCCGGCGTGCCTCAGGGAAGTGTAATTGGGCCACTGTTATTCTTGATATATATAAATAATTTACCGGATAATATAAAGTGTAAAGAGAGAATATCAAAACCGTCATAGCATCCGCAAACAAAGTTCAAGGACTCTCCAGCGGGGATGCCCCTCGAATGTGAAAGAACTCGCATACTTTTCCCTAATCCGATCCGCCAGGGAATACTGTTGCGCCGTCTGGGTCCCTTACGAGGAGGGCCTAACTATGACAGTTGAAAAGTAGAAGAATTGAGTACATAAGGAAACTATTTGAAAAGTTTAAAAGCTCTGAATTCGTTGAAGACGTACGCGGCATAGTTGAACTCATCGGTGTTAGTGAACGTAACGTTAGATCAAAGCGTATGAGAAAATATGTCGAAACAATCGCTAGAACGGAGAAATATTACAGATCTATTTCCCAGACGCGATAAGACAGGCCAGGGATTTTGTAGGTGCTTCGACTTTGTAGGTCATTTAGCACCTTACAGTGCAATATATTAATTTTATTTATTTAACTAGAATTTTATATTTCTTTAAATTAAAATTAAATGATAATTTAATAAAGTAACCGGGGTAATGAACACTGGAGTCAATGTTTAAAACCTGTGAAAGAGGCCAGCCCCCTTCAAGAAGGATAAAACTTTATCTATCCTTGACGAATTGTCGCCAAGGATGTCGTCTAAATCTCCTGTGATAAAATATTTGCTGCGTAGATCAGAGTACTTACGACAGTCTGTCAGAAGGTGTCTTACAGTGACTAGAGAGTGGCAATCCTCGCATTGAGGTGGTACCCGAGGGATGGAGAACAGGTACGAATGTGTCAGGGCACTATGCCCAATCCTCAACCGAGTGACGACTACCTCCTCTCTTCTACTGTTTCTGACAGAGGACGCCCAGTGCCTTGTGTCATTCTTGATCATACGCAGCTTGTTCTCCTTAATAAAATGCCATGAAAGGTGCCAATCCTTCAGAGTTGAGCTCCTGAATGCGGCCTGTAGGTCTCCCGAGACGACGGCATCCCTATCGATCTCGGGTTTGCTGAGAGCTTCCTTGGCTGCTTTATCAGCAGCCTCATTGCCTGCTTTTCCTACGTGGCCGGGGACACACATGAATTTAACAAAGGTCCCTCTTTCTTTCAGGCGAGCTAAGGAGATTTGTATATCCTTCACTAATGGGTGTACAGGATCGTAGCAGGCAATGGCTTTCAGCGCACTCATTGAGTCGGAGTAAACCATAATCGGATTGTCACGACAATCAACGCCATCTAGGGCGAGCTTGATATCTGTAAGCTCCGCTGTATACACATTACAGAGTGGATGTAGCTTCGCCCCAAAAGATCTGTGCGAGGTGACAAAAGCACAGGCGCACTCTGTCTCGGACTTCGACCCGTCTGTGAAGATTACTTCGAAGTCCGGACATTGGTGTAAGACCTCGGCAAAAGAGGACCTGAGCTCGGCAGAGACTGAATCTTCTTTCGATCTATCTGCTAATTCGAAAGAGATGTCTGGCCGAGGGATGTGCCATGGAGGAACTCGAGAGGGGCATATTCTGTACATAGTAGGGAGTGTAAAATCAATATTTTCTATAAAATTATAAAGCTGAACACACAGCGGCTTAGTTGCACGCGGTCTCCTGTTAAAAACATTCAATAAATTATAATTAAAAACTATTTTAAAACACGGGTGAGACGGAAGCGCCATAAGTTTGCTGACATAGTTGCACATCAGAACATTTCTCCTGATCTCGAGAGGTGGTTCGCCAGCATCACTGTAAATGCTGACGATAGGCTAGTTCTAAATGCCCCAGTTGCCATTCTCAGGCCTGCATTGTGTAACGATGTTAGCGGACGCAGGTACGATGGTCGTGTCGCACCGTAAATAAAACAGCCGTAGTCGGGTTTAGACCTCATCAATGCCCTGTAAAGGAGGAGCATTGATGTGCGGTCTGCTCCCCAGGACTGGCTTGTTAGAACTTTTAAAATATTCATTGAAGACTGTACCTTCAATTTTAATTTTTTAATATGAGCCCTCAAGTCGAGTCGATGGTCTAAATGCATTCCAAGAAAGCGAACGGATTCTATGAAATTTAGAACGTGGTTTCCCAACCGTAATGTAGGTCGGGGGAAAAGACCACGGCGCCGGTGAAAGTGGACCCAACAAGTCTTCTCGACAGAGAAACGGAAGCCGTTGATAATAGACCACTACCACAATCGTTGAAGCGTCATTTGCAATTGCCTCACTGAAGCAGAGAGCTTGGACGACCGACAGAATATACCCAGGTCGTCCACGAAGAGAGAGGCTTCGACTGGTGATAAGATGAAGGACACCACGTCGTTTATGGCGATTGCAAATAACGTGACGCTTAATACAGATCCCTGTGGAATACCGTTCTCTTGGGCATAAGAGCTGGAAAAGGTGTTGCCCACCCTTTAAACGTTCGATCTGTTAGAAAAAATTTATAAAAGTCAATAAATAAGCTTTAAAACCCCATTTACGCAACGTTTTTAAAATGTTAAAACGCCAGGTAGTGTCGTAGGCTTTCTCAAAGTCAAAGAAAATGCCTAAGACATGTTGTCCTCTAAGAAAAGCCTCTTTGATGAAGGAGTCTATCCGAACAAGATGGTCGATTGTACTCCCGTGCCTCCGAAAACCACATTGGAGAGAAGGTTACGTCCTTCAAGACACCAAACTAGACGTCTATTAACCATTCTCTCCATTAGTTTGCACAGACATGAAGTAAGAGAGATTGGTCGGTAGTTTCCCAGGACAGATTTGTCTTTTTCCTGCTTGGGAATAGGGATCACTACCGACTCTCGCCAAGAATCAGGGAATACTCCATCCTCCCATACACGGTTGAATGTGTAAAGTATCTCTTCCATTGTTTCCTGGGGAACACGCCTTAGAAATGCGTTGTGGATACCATCCGCACCTGGAGCGCTGTCCGCCAGGTCAGCAATGGCTGATTGGAGCTCCCACAGCGTAAAGGGCTCATTGTAGCTAGCGGAAAATCGACCCGGACGAATAGGAGCTGCTGCTCCCTCCTCGCGACATTTGATCATCACGAATGTCGGGTCGTAATTGGCTGAGCTACTAATTCGGGCATAATGTTCCCCAAATGCCTCTGCAACATCCTCGGGTTGCATCACTATGGCCCCATTCACTTCCACAGATGGCGTTCGCTTCACTTTCCTCCATATCTGTGCAATTGGTGTGCGCGAGTTTATGGATGTTATATAATCCGTCCAGGATTTTCGCTTGGCATCATCCACTACCTGGCGGGCTTTCGCACGTAGTTTGCGAAAATCCTCGAGATTCCTACTAGTAGGATGTTTATTAAAAATCCGTAGGGCCTTCTTCCGCTTTTTAATAGCTGCAGCACATTCATCGTCCCACCAAGGGACTGGTGGACGACGTGGCCTGCCTGAAGACAGCGGAATGCTCGGTTCGGCTGCTCGTATAATGGACGTGCTGACGGCCGCTACATTTGCGATGGCGCTTCGAGTAGGCTCGTAGATAAATTTAAAGTTTTCATTAAAAACCTCCCAGTTGGCTCTCTTCAGAAGCCATTTCTGGGGGAATGTAAAATCTGGGTTAAAACAACTTTTCCGAATAAGAAGGGGAAAGTGATCACTTCCACAGAGGTCATTATGGACCTTAAGTTTAAAATGAGGGGCAACTCTACTGCTGCAGAGTAATAAATCTATTGCAGAGTATTCCCCTGTAAAAGAGTTAAAACATGTCTTTTCATTTTTGTTTATTAAAATCAGGTTAAAAATGGTTAAAATCTTCTCCAGTAGACGACCACGCCGATTAAAATCTCTCCGTTCATCGCCCCATAGGGGACTGTGTGCATTAAAATCTCCTAGTAGAATGAACGGTTTGGGCATTTGTTTAATTAACTCCACCGATATTTCCTCCGTCACCGGTGCCCATTCCGGGAGATATACATTACAGAAAGTATTCTTCTCCGGAAGGGCAACTCTGACCGCTACAGCTTGCAAGGGGGTGCGCAAGTCCACCCGAGCGGTGTAAAGGGTCTCCCGAATGGCCACCGCAACGCCACCTTGAGCCCGCTCTCCGCTAAGATCGTCTTCGCGGTACATGGTGTAGCCTTTTAACTGTGCTTTGTCACTGGCTTTAAAGTGTGTTTCTTGTAAAAATGTTAAAGAAGGGTTAAAGTCCTGTATAAGGAGCTTCAACTCCTCTCGTCTTTTAAAATAACCGTTCACGTTCCATTGAATGGCAAACATGTTTATGGTGTTGGTTAAAATGTTAAATACCTTAAAAATATAAATAGATAAAATTGCATTAAAATTGCATTAAAATGAAAAGACTAAAAAACTGTCCTACTCTGTGGAAGACAAGCTTACCTTGTAAGCTTTAACTTTCTACCCTTCTGTCGATTTAGGAGGAAGGTACACAGTTAGTCCTCGTCCAACTGGTCCTCCTCCATATCTTCTTCGTTAGCCATATGGCGATCTCGAGGAGGTGAAGGCAGTGGAGTGACATCACTCCTACTGCGCCTTGCAGTTTTATCAGACTGATTTTTTGGTGGTGCAGTCTGGGACACCACGTTGCTGGATTTCCCCACAGCGACTTCCCTTTTGGAGGGCTTACTTTCCACATTCCTTTCTTTCTTCTTTGACTCGTTTGGTTTCTGTACTAGGGTTTCTGTCTGTGTGCTGATGATGACCTTCTTCACAGGAGTTACTGCCACTGCCGCAAAAGACCTTGAAAACGTTGGGGCAACCTTAGTCCTGTACTTCTTCCTGGCCTCGAGGTATAGTACCTCCTCCGTCACCTTGATCTCCATGATCTTCTTTTCCTCCTGCAGCTTAGGGCAATCCCGTGAGTAGACCGGATGCGGTCCCTCGCAACTGCCACAAAGAGCAGGGCCGGCACAGGGCTCCGCATCGTGCTTCTTCTTCGCACATTTTGGGCAGGTGGGCTTGCCCTTGCACCGTAGTGCAGTGTGTCCGAAGGACTGACACTGGAAGCTGCGCATGGGGCTTGGAATAAATGGCCTCACAGAACATGATTCGTATCCTACGAACACCTTCTCTGGAAGCTTGTCTAACGCAAAAGTTAGCACAACAGAGGTCGTATTTATTGTCTCGCCGTTGCGTTTCGTCGTCAGTCTACGACAGGAGATGACTCCTTGGGGAGCCATCTCCTTCGTTATCTCCTCGACGTCGATATAGAGAAGGTCGTAGCATGATATAACGCTACGACATGTGTTCAGGGTCTTATGCGTCTCAACTCTTACTGGGATGTCATGGAGAGTTGTAATCTACAGAAACTTCTGGCTCTGCTTATCATCAGATGCCTGTATAAGCAGTGTACCATCCCGCAGTTTCTTTACAGACTCCAACTTTCCTGGTACCGAGCTTCACAAAACCTTATGAATAAGGAAGGAAGGCACCTTCGTCAGGGTCTCTCCTTCCTTGGCGCACTTTATGATTAAATATTTCCGGCAACCGCCGGCAACTGAGTCTCCCCCGCCCATTTCTGGGCGGGATCTTTTTGAAGGAGGAGAAGATTGTGTGGTCGTAAAAAGAGCCATAATAGGATTTGAATTTTCGTCCTCTGGTCTCCCCACCCACCACGGAGCCACAAATGGGACGCTGCATCACAAACTGATGCAGACGCCAGGGCTAACCAGAAGGATATAGCGCCTCTGACTTGGTTGTCTGCTTCGGGTAAGATTTCCAGCACATGGGCTAGCCAAACCCATGCACCTTCGACCCCCCATAGCCTCCGCATTCGCCAACCGGAACGTCAAGACGCGACGGCAAGCCGATTCATCGGGTGTGGCTAGCACCCGACGTCCCGTTTACAGTGAGTCCGAGGTCGAAGTGGTGTGTTGCTCACGGATCGCATCTTGAGCATCCGAAACCCAGATGGAGTCCAGTGAGCTCAACCACCAGGCATCTCTTCCCCACCTTACGGGTCTCCACACACGGTAAACGCGCGGGCGGGCCGATAGCCGGATGTTATGGCTGAACCTCAAACAGCAGACCCACATGCTGTTTGGAAACTACCCCGAGTTGACTGTGGGTTTTTTTACGAGGTTGTCTCCTCGCCCATTGGTCGCCTCTTACGACCAGCAGAGGGGCTGCGGGAGTATTCTATCCCCCTTCCCGCAGGTGGAGACAGGCCAACATAGGCAATAGTTACAGTTCATTGATGCTGAGACACCCCTTGCCAAACGCTTCTGTCGGCTTGCAGGGTATTAATGTAACTGTAAATATTATCGCTACATCACTGAAGGCTGTGAACTCGATGGCCTATAAAATATCTCTCTTGACCTCGCGGAACAAAGAGATCCACTATGATTTTTTTTAATTCCACTATAATTTTTATGTAGTTAACTAGGAGGCAAGCAGACGCTCGTCAACCCCTCTCCCCCCTTCGCTCGCTGTGTCTTAGCTCCTACCATGTACCTATTGGATTTTGATTAGTTTAATTGGAATATGTTTTGAATATGGGTTTAATGAATATATTTTATAAGGGATGTATGTTTGTTTTTTAAGAACAAATTAAGAATATTATTTGAATAACACGATAAAAAATAATCTTAGAGGGCTGAAATTCCCTGAGTTTAAAATTGGCTGAGGCATAGAGCGTAAAAGAGTGAAACAGCCAGAAATAGGATTTTAGTAATATAGATAAAAAATATAAATAACATGAATACTGCGTTCGATTTATTTGCATTAAATTCATATCTTCTGTCATTTCGAGCAAGTTTTAATCTTATTGTCTATCTTTAAGCCTTTACTTAAGTGCATATACACGGAAATTACCGAGGACAACAATACCGGTAACCATGGAATCTGATTATTGAAATGTTAAAAAATTTACCAAAACTCGAGTATAAATTCAAAATACGAGTGAATTCTAATGAGATTGAGTATTCGACGGTAAGAATAAGAATCCTCATTCATTTTTACGTGTTTTAGCGCAAATTTCGTGTCGATAATTTAATTTTAAGATATAATAAAGAGTAAAAGATAGAAAATCTTCAAAGCAAAAATGTGATTTTTACGTGTTATCTTATGGGAAACGACCAGGGGCGAATTGGGCCGCCGGGACACCGGGCAAAGTCCCGGTGGGCCGAAGCTGCTCCTGGGCCGGGGCTGCCTGAGTGGTTGCTGCCTCGGCCAGGAGCTGTTGCTTTTCCGTATTCTAAAGTAGTGTTTCACAAGCTATGGGTCGCGGCCTCCTAGGGGGTCGCAACATTATTTTAGTTGTTAGGTGGGCCGATATCCGAGTATTTGCCCGGGCCGATTTTTGCTCCCAATCCGTCCCTGGAAACGACAGTCATCCTCAGGAGTCGAATCCGTGACATTTTTCGAAATTTTTTAGTCATAACGTAAAGATTCATCAACACTCAAATCCTGAGAAATTTCAGACTTCTGAGTTTATTTCTAATCGAGTTATTCACAAAATTAGAGCGTTACGCATCATGATGACATTACAATTTTATAATATAGAGAGATATAGTTCAACTAAAAGATCCACTATGATGTTTTTAATTCCTCCACAATTTTTATTTATTTATCTAGTTCAGTATTGTGCACGGTATTATGAATGAAAGACAATCGCCAATTTATCTCAGTTCGTAGCAAAAATAAAAACATCTAGTGATAAATCTCATGAAATCTTCATTAATCGTGTGGTAACAGAGCGACTAACAAGCGACAGATTCTGTTTATCCGTAATGGTGCTTCGCGCCTACGAGGAATTGCCGTACACATAAACCGACGAGAACGCAACACGACCTGCGCTTCGCAGCGATGGCGACCAAAGCTTTCGATTGAGAGGCGAGCTGCTGCAGCAGAAGAGAAACACGCTCACGGCATGAGAATAGCGAGTGAAGAGGAGGTGAAGGCTGAACTCCATCGCTAACTCCCTCCTCTGCCGCTCCTCAATTTGTTCCCCTCCCCCGTTCTCCCTTCCCCCCCTACAATATCCCTCCTCGTCGTGGCCCGGTCGACCTCTTTCTGGCCCTCTCTACCGCGGATAATGAGTGCTGACAGTAAGGAGGATTGTTTCGCAACGATGACGGTAAATGGCAGCGTGTGAGTACACATTCTAAAGTGCGAACACTTGCTACACGATGGCGGATGCGAGGCAGAAAGATGGTGAAAAGAGAGAAGAAAAATCAACCGCTAATATCACGGATTCTGTACTGTATATGCAAATTCTGTTTTCGGTAATATAAAAACTTCGTGGATGGTGGAAACCTCGGCTTAACTTTTTGTCAAAAAATACGCCTGTCTCTCCCTCTTCGGATGAGGATCAGAAAAGTCACGTTAATGGAAGAAGCATTAAAAGTGAAGGTAAGAGGAGGAAAGAGAAAAAGAGTGGGAAGGAAAAAGTGAGAGAAATAGAGGAGGAGAGGGGGAGAGGAGGAGAGAGGGAGAGGGGGAGGGGACGGAGGAGGATTAAAAGAAGGGACGGTAGGGATTGGCAGAGGGGATGAGGTTGGGCGTGCGAGAGAGAGGGAGAGGGCGGGGGAGAGTGGGAGGAAGTGAGGGGGAGGGAAGGAGAGAGGAGGGAGAGGGAGGGGGAGAGGGAGGAAGTGAGGGGGAGGGAATGAGAGAGGAGGAGGGAGAGGGGGAGTAGGGAAATAGGAGGGATAGGGCGTGGGTTAAGCCGTTCCACAACAGTCGACCATGTGAGTTCAACCGAATTCCTATTGGTCCCACCCGTCCCTCCGTTTCCTCTCCACTTCTCTCCTAACTTCCTTCCTCTGAACCCTTCTCTCATTGATTCAGGTTCGCTGAAAAGGGTGGGGCAGCCACCAAGCGGATATCGAGTTGGAGGAGCGGATAGAGAAGAGGGTCGACTGCGTAACCGAAGGGATTGAAGGGAAGGGGAATAACGGGTCGAAAGGGAGGAAAGAGAGAGGATAATGAATGGAAGTGGACGGGAGGGAAATGGTAGATGAAATAGAGAGAAAGGGAAAAGTAATAACCGCGATATGAAAAAGTAGTGGAGAGGCGACGGAGGAGATGAGTAGGAAGCGAGATTTATGGAGAGATGAGGTCGAGGGAGGGAGCGTCGAGGAGACGTGCACAGCACGCGTGCGTGGCCTCTAGTTGGTAAGGCGATCGATTGCCGCTCCTCCCCGGCTCTCCCAATGCTCTCCCTCGGCGCCCAATTCATTCAGACTTGGGGTATGGACTGCCGAGTTTCGAGTGTTTGAGGGCGAAAAAGCACGAGAGTGGCTCGTGCGCGTCTCTCGGCGAGAGGGAACATGGCTGGATTTCTGTACGGCGAGACGGAGCGTTAGACCACATCTAGATTAGTATGCGTCGAAAGGATGCGGCACTCTATGGTCTGTACCAAACTTAATGATCGCTGGGAGGCGGGGTTAAAATGTGTGGAAAGGGAACCTTGTTGCCGAATCAGTCCACAAACGTGGACCAATTATAGTGCTTCGCAAGTGGACAGAGTCGCTGGATGGATAAGACTTTGTAAGAGTGGGATCAGATACGGGAATTATGAAAATGTTGAAAACTTTAACATTTAAAGCTACATAAAATGAAATTACGAGTATTTACGTTTGGTAATATTATCTTAGTAACTACGAATATATTACTTCCTACGTTATCTTTCATAAGTAGATATAAAATATTTTCCACGTTATAGTGTACCTATTTTATATGATTGTCATTTAAAAAATATCGAATATTCTCTGCTTAAATGACAGATAAGAGAAAAGGATGTTATATTTTACATTTTTGAGAATACGTAGAAAAAAAGTTAGCAGGAAGATGAGACTATTTGGTATGCGAATGGCAAATGTCGGAGCAGGTAGTATAATAAACACGAGGGAAGGACGAGGGAAAAGAATGGTGTGGGATTTCTAAGGGACCACATGTATAACCACAACATATGTTCCGTTCTCACAGTTATTTGCTTCTGCTTTCAAGCAGCTGTTAAGTATATAACGGTAGAACTGCGTAGAACCATCTCGTAACATTTCAGCCAGATGAAAATGCCATATTTTCCGTATCCTATCTCGTATTGCCGAAAATACAGAAATTTTAGCCATAGGTTGTAAAGACGCAGCATTCTAAAAGTTTAGGTCTTATTGAACTATTAATTTAAAAAAACCAAGTAGTACAATATGCATCATGAAAGGGAAGAGGGTGTGGAGTAGGAATAAATACGCAATATTTAATTTCATCTATTTATTTTTATTATTAACAATCAACTCTATATAATTGCAAATAGTTAATAGACCACATCAAGAAGAAGAGAAAAATATTCTTAAAGGTAGCAGTTGGATTACAGAAGAATAACATTTCGAGTATTTTCTTACTTCTGTTGTTACTAATATTATAATATAACAAATACATTACACAAATTAAAGCAAACACATAAGTTAATAATTATCATATTATTAGGAAATCATGATTGGATAAAGGAATAAAAATAACGCTTCTCATTGAGTAGGTACTTTTACTTATTCCAAAGACAATAAACCATTACATATTATATACACTGTGATTCAGAGTAAACGTTTGCATGAATATGGGGAATATTAAAGAAATTCAAAGTAGTAAAATTACTTAATATATTTAAAACTGCAAACAAATTGAACATTTTTACAGGGAAAAACCAGTAAGGCAAAAACCCCATTTGCAGAAAAACGGCCGCAAGAAGAGGGATGTGAAAAAACTGCGAAACCTGAGGTAAACTAAGATATAGAGAGCTGCAAAAGAAGCAGTGGTTAGAAAACATAACAATAAACACGATTAAATTGTGCACATAAATAGTAAGATCAACACTAGAATAAAATAACCGGTTTTGTCAGCATATTATTATTGCTGAATTTCATAAAAAGAAGAAAGTAATATAACTGCCTGAAAAACATATGACATTAGATTAATCATAGCCACATCAATGTCACTATTGAAATATAATGATAGGTAGAGAGACAGAGTGAATTAAAAATAGAGTAGCTACATATAAAATTTAGGTTATTTGTAAATAGATGAAGTAAAAATAAGAGAAGCAATTTTAGGATATAAAATAAACAGAAATGGAATTATATACTAAGCATGAACAGTAAGTAATAAAATAAAGTGGAAATGCATAATAATGAGAAAAGTTAAGACAAAAATACCTTTGAAATAATCACTTATCTTCACTTGCCTTAAAGTTATTTAAATCCATCACTTTCATGTACACACAGGCACTAACCTGCCACTATACAAATATATTGCAATTTAAACTTTAATAAGCTAAGTCCTTATAAAGAAGAAGAAGCACTTACATGCTTTGAGCATGAAATATAAAAACTATAGCACTAAAAAGGGAAAAGCACTGTGGGATAGAGGGAGAAACATTCACACTTCAGGGATTTCAAGTAGACACTGACCCTATACAAATAAATTACAATTTACACTTTAATAAGGATAATAGGGAGAACCACATTTGGTAGAAAAGGCACTGAATAAGTAAACCATTATAAGCTGAAGCACACACATGATTTGAGTATGAAATGGCCAGACTATCACTAAAAATGGGAGTAAAAGCACTGTGGGATAGATGGATGAACACACACTACAGGGATTTTCAGTAGGCATTGACACATGCAAATAAATGTATGCACATTTGAAGCGTAGGGATTACAGCAAGCCATGGAAGAATTCAAAACTGCACATAAGAGATAACTAAGGCATGTAACAGAATCATATACTTTTCTTGCAGAAAAGAATGAAATTGTTTTTAAATGAAAGACTTTTCACCATATAAAATTAATTAATATGTCTTAATTAATTGATGAAAGTTTTAGTTATATCATTACAGATTATTTTTATTATTAGCATTGCCTTAACATAACTTATGAATTAATACTTATAATCAAACTTAAGTATGAACATTGGTTGGAATTAACTGGTTCTGCAAAAAAGAGAGGAATAGCATAATGAATTTCAAAACACTCATTTAATAGTGTGGTAATTTAATACTCCAAAATACTTACATTGTGGAAATTAATTAGCAGCTGGAAATTTGGGCAAAGGCACCATGGAGGAACTGATCAACTTGGCATAGACTGAAAATTTAACTTATTAATAAGAAGTCAAGAGGAAATTATAACTCATCATTCACCTTACCTTCTTACCTATTAAAACATTAAGATATATTTAAATCAGGAGACAAATTGTTGACTGATTGACAGTGTTCAATTGAAGCTGTTCAAAAAAAGAGATATTTGTATGAGTAAATGGCAAAACAATACAGCATATTAGTAATTATCTAATTTTACACTTAATTTTTTAAACAAAGAGTAATTATTCAATCAATACCTACCTTCCTTAGTATTTAAACAGAATGAAACAAATATAAATAATTTCTATAATTTTTATTATTTTTATAGTTACCTCTACAAAGGTGAAACTCCTAATTCTTCCAGTTCAACGTTATCTTCGCTAATATTGACATCACTGCTAGTATTCGAATCCGAACTTGAGGTCAATGCTATTATAATTTCTTGAATTCCCTCTTCCAATATTCCTTCTTTAATCCAAGCCTCCTCGATAACTTTCTTTGTGTGTTCTACTACGGTTTTCCTGAGAATACTTCTCGTTGGTTATTATTCTGACTGTAGCCGTTCCCAAGTTAAGGGCAGCAGCTGATCTTTTTACAGCCTTCGAAATAGCAAGTAACGATCCACCATTACTTTTCTCCCTCTCGAAGTAATTTCGTACACTTAAAACTAAATTCCGCGCGGAACTCTGAAGAACTCGTCTCACAGATTTTCGCTCAGACATCTCTCACGCAATAAACCCTACCGCCTCCACCAAAATCTGCTACGCAACTAGAAATGGTCCCTGAGCAGAAACCAAAGAGGCGGCAACGCCGGATGCCTCTGATTAGTTGACGAAGGGTACGCCCTCATATTTCGACGCCATCTTAGCGATCATTAAGTTTGGTACGTAGTATAATTCGCAAATTCCTCAATGTAAATTCCTTTACATTTTTATCAAACGTGTCATTAGATTAGAATTTCTCGACGCGGGACTCATAAAATCCGTAAAAACACAGTTATATCTTGGTATCATACTAACGAGCGATTTATCTTGGAATTGAGAATATTCGACGGATAATAGGAGCAGCTCGTAAAAGGCTAGGATATGTCCCATCGTGGAATACTGTTGCGCCGTCTGGGACCCTTTCGAGGAGGGCCTAACCAGAGAGCTCGAAATGGTTCAGCGTAGAGCGGCTAGATTTGTAAAGGGAGAATATCGGTATGATGCGAGTGTATCAGAGTTATTGAGGGATCTGAAATGGCAGACGTTGAAGAGTAGAAGAATTGAATACAAAAGGAAACTATTTGAAAAATTCGAAAGCTCCGAATTCGTTGAATACGTACGCGGCAAAGTCGTCCCCATCGGTGTTAGTGAACGTAATGTTAGATCTGAGTGCAGGAGAAAATATGTCGAAATTACCGCTAGAACAGAGAAATACTACCGATCCTTTTTCACAGACGCGATAAGACAATCCAACAGAGGAATTAGCTAGACTTCACTTGGTGTTGTGACACCCCCTGCCAAACGCTTCTAGCGGCTTGCAGGGTATTGATGTAAATGTACTAGGGTTATGTGATAAAAAACCTGTGAGGTTTGTCATTTCACCCTAGTTAGACCGCTAATTGAGTATGTGTGTAGCGTATGGGACCTTAATGAGATAGGCCTTATTTTGGAGTTAGAAAAAATTCAACGACCATATCTACGTTTCGTGAAACGTAGATATGGTAGGTAAGTGTCACGACCCTAATAGAAGAGCTTGGATTGAAGTCTCTGGAGAAACGGTGAGAAAGGTTTTAGAGTTTTAGATCGGATGATTTTAATGATGAATTATCAGGCGAAATTAAGAGCCCAAGATACGTAGGACGCCACGACCACACTGAAAATAATCGAGAAATTGATTGTATGACCGATAGATCCAAAGGATCCTTCTTCCCTAAGACTATAAGAGAGCACAATAGGAGAATAACATGATAGGTCGGAGATAATCTCCCCCTGTTACGCACCAATTACTTAATTTAACATCGATTTTTCCTTTCAATTTTGTCTTTTTGAGTTGACGACGCAGATTTATTAGACATTCATTTTTTTGTTCTGCCTTAATCGTTAATTTTATGTTTCTACTAGGGATTCTGATTCCCGACACTTTTTCGTTTCCCGGGACTCGAGACACTATTTCGAAGAATTCCCGGGAATTCCCGGAACACGAGAATTTTACTGACTTTTCAAATTTAATCAATCAAGAGGCCTAGTCTGTAACATATCTATCGCTATCGCAAACTCAAAATCGCTATCGATCCATCGAGCACATTGTCGTTAATCGCTATTTTCATTTCGATCGCTAACATCTTATAGACTACCTCAATTGTCATTTTGTCAATTTTGCTAAAAAAAATAGCGATAGCGATCAATCGACAATTGCTTAGAGACTCGGCCTCTTGATAGCATTTCTAATAATTTTATTAAAATAAAACTTAGGTAGATAAAATTATTTTTTTATTTTTGATTATTATTTTCTTTACCAACAACAACTGGTTGGCTGGAAGAAATTACCTTTATGTAATAAGCCCGCCAGATGTATAAATACCAACTTAGTAAAGAAAAGTGTTGTAAAAAAACAACAATCTATCGGGATCGCCCAACTCTACTATGCATTGCCTATGACAGAGTGGCGACTAATTATAATATTTTGTTTACACCAGAAAGAAAGCAGTATGAACATTTTGACAATAAACTGAGAGAAATTCGCAAAAGAATTACTCGCAGCACGATTACAGGAAAACTGATGGCGCGTGGCGGGGGGCGAGAGTGCAAGGGATGAGAGGTGCGGGCGTGTGGGATGTGAGGGCGGGCAAGTAAGAAAATATCACGCATAATAATCATAATGTAACGAGTTGTGATCTCGAGGCGTTAAAATTAATAACATTTTATATAAATTAACCAATTTAAAAAGTCTCTAGTGAATATTTCCCGGGACTCGAGACAGGAAGAAAACAGCTTTTTTCCGGGAATTCTCGAACCAGAATCACTAGTTTCTACGACCTCATCCTTACAAATCCGCTACAAGTCTTTGTCTCGCCATTTCAGTAAGGTACGGCGGGAGAAAAAATGATCACGTTTAAAACACGTAGTTCAGTGTATGGGAATATAACTACGACGAAGTATCTGATCCAGAAAGCAAAAAGACAACTATTCTCCAAAGAATTTTTTTATTCATTTCAGTGCATTCGAGACTTGGGAGAGTTGGCGCCATAATTTAAGAGTTGAACCCCTGAAATAAATCAACACAGCATTTTTAGGCGGTTTCACAGAGAACAAGAAACAGATAAGTCGTAGTTTCACTACGGTAAAGCTTTCGAACGAAATACAAACCGCGGGACTTTAACGGCAAACAATAAAACAAAAGACTAAACTCCAGCGGTAGCACGAGAACGCCTAATTTATGCCATCGTTCGCAAAATAGTGCAGAGAAAGAAACAAAAAGGGTATGGACAAAACGTGATACGTGGGGAGAGAGGAGGATATACGCAGAGAGAGAGATAGAAATAATATAAAGGGAATGTGATAAATATAATCAGAGAAAATGGCGAGATGATGAAGAGCAAAGATTAAACAGAAAAGAGGACTCGATGTAGAATAACTGATGTGGGGGGAGAGAGAGAAAGAGATGTAGGAAAAAGGGGGACGGGTTAAAGTGGGAGGAAACAGAAACGAATGGATGAAAATAAATAGTGAAAAGGAGTTTGATGTGAAAGGAGAGATTGGATTTTATTAGTTTAAGAGATCAATCAGAATAGGAAGTAGCTGGGAGTGGAGGAGTGGGATGGAGAGGAGAGGGAGTGGAATATGAGAAGGGGAGAGCGAAAGAGGGAAGGGGGAGTAAGGGTGAGTGGGAGAGGAGAGAGGGAGAAGGGGAGAGAGCGGGAGAAGGGGAGAGAGAGGAGAGAGGGAGAAGGGGGAGAATGTGAGGAGAGGAGAGAGGGAGAAGGGGAGAGAGAGGAGAGGGAGTGGAATATGAGAAGGGGAGAGCGAAAGAGGGAAGGGGGAGTAAGGGTGAGTGGGAGAGGAGAGAGGGAGAAGGGGAGAGAGCGGGAGAAGGGGAGAGAGAGGAGAGAGGGAGAAGGGGGAGAATGTGAGGAGAGGAGAGAGGGAGAAGGGGAGAGAGAGGAGAGGGAGTGGAATATGAGAAGGGGAGAGCGAAAAATGGAAGAGAGAGTGAGGGTAATAATAATAATAATTCGACTTTATTTTCAAGGGTGATAGTTAGACTATATAGTCCATTCTTACGTACAACCCATTACGACAAACACAAACATCCATGCCCTCGGCGGGATTCGAACCCGCGACCTTAGTATTCGGCGGCAGATACTCTAACCAACCTTCTACCAAGGCCGGGTAAGTGGGAGAGGAGAGAGGGATAAGGGGAGAGAATGTGAGGGGAGGAGAGGGAGGTTCCGATGCGAGGGAGTGAAAGAAGAGAGGAGGAGGAGAAGACATGAGAAGAGAGGGAGGGAGGGAGGATTGGATAGGTGTATAAATGAGATAGGCCGAGTAAGAGAAGGAACGAAAAGGTGTGGATTACAAAATAGAGAATATTGCAGGATGGAGAGGAGGCCATAGGTGTAGGGATTACGGGAGAGTGGTTAATGTAAGTTTAAATAGGTATGCGAAATGAGGAGGGTTTTAAAGACGGAGTTGGAGTATGGGAGAGAGAATGGGAAAGGGAGAAAGGGAGGAAGGGGGAAGTTGTGAGGGAATGAGAGACACTACTCAAATTGGGAGTGGGTGAGGTTGCGTACCATAGATTTGAGACCATGCGTGTTTGTGAGTTGGAATGAAGAGTGTGATACGAAACTCTCTTTATCTATTACTCTCACTCTCTTTCTCTCTCTCTCTCACTCTCTCTCTTATCTCGTTTCTTATCAGAGCAGAGTAATGGCCGCGCTGAGATTTGAACAGTCTCTCCGCATAATGAGCAAATTTCACCTTTTCATTTAAATTTTTACGGTTAAGGAGTTTCTTTTTTAAACGTCCATTTCGCCGTAGTCTCCAAACCCCTTTTTTAATTTTCATTTAAAGTTTAATTTTATCTTCAAATTTGAATTCTTGCGTTTTAGGTGTTCACTTGAAACACAATATCTACCAAATATTCATTGAAACCAAAAAATATTCTCCAACCTTTGCGACATTTGAATAGTTTTCCTTGTGTACAGAGTCGTTTTAAACTCGTCAACGCTAATTTCCTCCGTGCAGATATTATTTCAAATGCGATTCCACCTCGAAGACGAATTTTCTATTCTTCATTTCTTATTTCCGATTACGAATAAAATAAAGAGCATAAGGTTGCCAAATTCGAATGTTACGTAATTTACAGTTATGGAAAAGGAATAATGTTTCTTTTTCTGCATAACATTTTTTATCGACTAATTTCGGAGCCACGTCTGAAACATCGACCAACTGATCAAAGCCATACGCAGAGGAAAACCGTTGAAAAGTGTCGGTTCGAGATTTTTGATCACGTGAATGAGACGTGACTGATATGAACCCGAGAGACAAATACATTCTTTTTCACGCGAGAGTTAACTTTAATCAGAAAGAAACTTTTCCTAACGTCGAGACGTTCGTGCGTTGTTTTTCTTCGTATTCCACCCCTCGGCAGCCGATGACGGTCGTCATACGTAACATCGCCGTCGGCGAAACTGGTTCGGCGGATACGAGGTCACCGTTAAGTTAGAGCGCGAGAAGACGAGGTTCAAGGATCGTTAGAGATTTCGCGGTCGGATTTGTACTCCTGAAAACGTATACAAAAACACATTGTATGTGTCTATTTCACACTTTTGATCTATTCCCGTATGTGTACAGTCGGGTTTATCTAAAAATTCGCCTCTCCAGCCATTTCAATTAATCACTTCCCTCGAAAGGATAGCGAGCTGTCGGTCAGTTGGGAGCAAAGAGCATTTTGATGACGACGGACGGATGGACTGCTACAGCACCTCCGAAAGCACTCTCTGGCGGTCCCGACCCCTGCGAGGGTCACTCTTGGATGGTATTTCGAAATTCGAATGCATTCGGGTTGCTAGGTCGGGTTGAGAAGGAAGGCGAGATGTTGGGAAGGGAGAGGAGGAGGGGGGGGGGGGAAGAAGGGGAGGAGGGAGGGAGGGGAGGTGGGAGGAAGGGGAGGTGGGAAGGAGGGGAGGAAAGAGGAAGAAAGAGGGTAGGAGGGAGGGATTGCTGCTCGGGCTGCAGGGAGGTACGGCTCCGCATCATCGATCCGAGTGCCGGGGTGATGTGGTTGCGGGGCACGCACCGACACGTGCCGATTGGTGGTGCTGCAGAAAGGAGCACCGAGCACCGAATGGATCAGAATGGGGATGGAAGGAAAGGGTGGTGCGGAGTGGCGAGAGAAAGGTGAAGAATAGAGAGAGATGCAGGAGGAGGGGTAGGCTCAGGGGTCCATCCGCCTCGATCGAAGCCTCTATCCTTACCTCGCGCCTCTCTATCTCTCTCTCTCTACCTCTCTCTCTCTATCTCTCCATATTTCTAAAAATTCTTCCTTTCTCTTCTACCCCTTCCCCTCTCCCCATCCCATTATTCCGATATCTCGATTGTTTTCGATTCCTCATCCATTTCCTCCGCTCCTTCTCCCCTCCATTTCTCCCTCCTTATTTCTTCTTTTTCGAATTGGAGTCAACGCGAGATCAAGGTTTTTGCGACCGACTGTTAAATCATGGACTCTCTCTGCCTTTTGTCACATCACTTCGCTCGCTTCATCGTTTCAAACAACAATATTGTTTTCTCCCATTCTCTTTTCTCTTCTGTCTCCATGTATCCAAAACTCTTCTTCTTCATCTTTTTTCAAGCACTCGTACTAAGGGCCAGCCGCTGATTCAAACGAGTCTTTTTAGGCTCAGAAGTGACATTTCATTCATGTGGCAGTAAAATCTAATTTGTGGTATTGTAGCGAAGCGTGAAAATATCTTTTATCCTACGCAGGGTTTTTTCGTTGGTCTCTTTCGCCTCTTCGAGGGCGTTTCCTTGTGTGGAGTTTTCATGTGAGAGACAAATGTTATTAAATTCTTTTACAAAAAATTAACGCCGTTCTCTTTTTTATCTCACTCTATCGTTACTTGACAAATTTTAAATATCGAACTTTTAAATAGTATTTTTTTATTATCTATATATGTTAAATTTCACATCTATTTTTTATATCTACATATACATAATACCCTGCAAATCACCATACTGGTGGGTGGCAGGGGGTGCAGCGCACCAAAACCTACCTAATAACGTCCCCCGTGGGAATCATATGGCGAAGGGTTTATAGTATTATGGCAGCGGTTCCCAACTAACTCTTTAAAATGATCGAATAAGGACGTTTTTCTGTCTCCCTTTTGTACTTACACTAATTCCTTTCTTCTTCACCTTTTCTCTCACTTATACTCTATCCATTTTCTCCCTCTCTCTCTTTCCCTCTTTCTCCAAACCTCTCCGTTTCACTTTCCACCCATGTTCCCATACACTCCGCCCATCCTTCTACCCATTTTCCCCTTAAATAGAATCTACGGTTCCATTTTCAGTTTAACGCAGTGATAGAGAGTTCCAAACCAGACACATAAATCTCGCTTCGCGGATTTATCCCCGTGCTGTAATTATTGCGGCACAGTTGTCCCATTCCCTAAATAGCTAAAAATCGACGCGGCACGGTGGCAATGCCTTAATTAACAGCCCATACATTTATACTCCCATCCCACCCATCCACCTCCATCTCTCTCCACTCCGCCTCCCTCTCTTTCCTCTCCTTCCTCCCTTTATCTACTTCCCTCTACTTTGTCTCTCCACGCCCCCTTTCTCCACCACTCTCCCTCTTTCTCCCTCCCCTCTCTACACTCTCCCCTCCCTCTCTCCACTCCCACCTCCCTCTCCCTTCCCCCTCTCCACCCCTCCCTCTCTCCGCTTCCTCCTCTCTCCCCCACCCCCTCTACACTCCCTCCTCTCTCCCCCTCCCCCTCTACACTCCCTCCTCTCTCCCTTCCCTATCTCCCCTCCATATCTCTCTTGCACCGCGCGCACCAAGTGACATCGACGATCGAAGCTTTTGGTCCACAACGGCAGTCTCTCGCCGGATATATAATGGCGCCCTCAATCGCGTTTTCGCCTGTGCATTTTACAGATGTGGTCATCAAAGCATCTCCCCCTTCATTTACATATAGTATTTCCCTGAATATCTCCAGATAAGTCCTTAGCAGGGCACAGAATGTCCCAAAATTTTTCTGGAAGTTCTCGCTTGCAGGGTCGACATTCCTTTTATGATCCCAGATTGAAAATACTACCCTCGATGTTGCACTATCATACGATCGATATCACGTTTATTATCATCGTAGTCGTGTCTTCCGAGATAAATGCGTGTTTTAGCCCTTTATAAGTCACGATCAATACAAAACAACATTTTATAAGACCTATTTCCATTCTATAATAGAATAACACGTCAACTCCTGCATCAAAAATTTATGATAGCATTTTACATTTTAATTGCTTTATAAGTGCGTAAATGGACCTAAACCAGGTTCCTTCAGTTGATAATGCCATTGCAACTTCCTTATAAAGAGATAATGTCTTCAAATACCTCCTTAACTAAGTCCTCTATATGCTTCATTCATTCGAATTTCTCGATGAAAATTCTTTAATCGCGAATTTACACTATGCTTTGAGTCACTTATTTGTTTTACGAATACAATTGCTCTGCTTATGTAACTCGGATATGCTGCCAGTCTCCTGCTAAATCCCGTATGGTGCGTTTCAACTACGGTGTAGCCAGGTATCAGTGATACTTTCCCCGCACTTTCCTAAACCTTTTCCAAACCAAACTTCCTATTAATGTCGATTTTATATAGAAAGCACTGAATAGCCTTCTCAAATACCACGAGATGTCGCAGAAATTATCTGTCTCGCTTTATGCGAAGTTCCTGCCTCTCCCTAAATTCCAAATCCTAGGCAACGCCCTAAACTCTCTCTCTCTCTCACGTTCTTTCCATCCCCTTGAATCGCAACCTCGTGATCGATCCGTGCACCCCCTCGACAAAAATTTAAATTAATAAGTGAAGAGCTACTTTAAAGAGCAGAGAAATTTAAAGCGATTCGGAACAAAACATAAACGAAGTGTTTATCTATATTGATGGAGAGAGGTTGTTGTTAGATTTTGGAAAAGGAGTTTGTGTTTCTTCACAATCTCCGTCGTGTTAAAATAATATTTAGAAGTGAAGCCAAAATCGTCGTAGTTATTTACGCTAAAACCCTTTCAGCTGTTTCTTTGATAATAACTCTTTTGATTGCATAAAACCTAGCAGTTTTTTACTAACGGATTTTTCCCAGAAGTTCGTGATTTTATTTGCTTCAGATTATCTCATCTATCGTTCACGTCTATTTACCGGGCATGTTAGCTATCTAATTTTATTTTGGGATAATAAATTCCACTCCATGATGGGCTTAACTTTTTCTCCGCATCTTTCACTTGATGCAGCAATTTCAACTTGGTTTAATCCGAAATAATCCACGGCCTCACTTCAAACCTTAAAATCTCATCTCCATTTTCTGAATTTTCCGCACTTCCTTAAAGCGTAATCCCATAGTCGTTGCTTACGTATATCCTCCCAATAATGTTGAAAGGCTTTCCTCGTACTATTCCACTGGATATTCCCTCCCAGCGCATTACCATTATCCCTCCAAAACTTCCTCCTTTTCCCCTCTCGCTTTCTTCCACCCTCTCCTCGCATTCCTTACTCGATACATCGAGACGCTGCGGAGACAACCATTATGCCTCATGATTTACGATGGATGCACAATGGCCCATGTCAGTCTAGAAAACTTATGCCGTCGCACATCAAGGGCCCTCTCTCGGCGGGCCATCTTATGCTTCTTTTCGGTCCAAAGGGCGAAAAAAAGGGAAGGAGAGAATTTACAAGGGGAGAAAGGAATGGAAGAGGTGTTTGGGAAGAGGAAAATGCCTAGGGAAAGGAAGCCCTATTCTCATTGCGGAAATATTTTATGGGTTGAATGCACACAGGTTTGGAAAATACACTTTCGGATGGGAGAGGAGTTCGGATTAAAAGTTGAGCGAGGCGAGATCTGAAATTCTCTTTTGAATTAGAGCCAATTTTTTTACTTTTCAGCTGGTGCATTTACTTCGCGTGATGATGACACGCAATTGTTGTACAGCACAATGTATTAATTTTATCTAAAATTTGAATATTAATGTGCTGATTTTAGCCAAAATGTATTCTTTGTGGTATTCATATTATTTCATCTAAATTAAAATGAAAAATCGCCACGTACGAGATGCTATCCAAAAGCTGGACTCGGTGTCTTAACTCACAAGGGGACTGACTCCCTTGTGAGTTACGACACCGAGTCCAGCGTTTCCGCCATTGCTGGAAACACCGCTGGAAGTCTTCCTTCGAGATGGCGTTCAGCACTGCCTGCGATTTTGTCTGAATCTCGGAAACGTCTTAAAAAATCTGTCCTTTGAGCTACGATTTCACCTTAGAGAACAAGAAAAAATCGCAGGAAGCAAGTCTGGAGAGTATGCAGGGTGGAGGACCACAGCCATGATGTTCTTGGCGAGAAATTGTTGCACAGACAAAGCAGTGTGCGGGGGGGCATTGTCGTGATGAATCAACCAGTCCTTAGTACGCCACTTTTCTGGTCGTTTTCGGTTAACATCTTCCTTTAAACGCCTAAGGACCACTATGTAAAAAAAAGTTGACTGACTGTTTGACCTGCAGGAACGAATTCCTTGGGCACAACTCCTTCGCAGCCAAAGAAAACAATCAACACGGTCTTGATGTTTGAGCGGACCTGCCTGGCCTTCTTTGGACGCGATGATGACGGACTTTATCACTGAGAGGACTGCTGTTTGGTTTCGAGATCCTACCCATAAATACAACTTTCATCTCCTGTTATTATCTTTGACAAGAAGTTTGGGTCGCTTTAGGATCACAGCACACAGACACTCGGATTCAGACAAAATCGCAGACAGTTCTGAACGTCATCTCGAAGGAAGACTTCCAACGGTGTTTACAGCAATAACAGAAACGCTGGACTCGGTGTCTTAACTCGCAACTTTGAAGAGGACAACAACAATCTGTAATTAATTAACCCCTCTACGACGGAGGAGTTTTTACGAATTCCCTCCACAGCGGACGAAGGATTTTTTTGAAAAACCACGAAAAAGTTGCGAAAAAATTTAAAAACCATAACTTTTCATGTTTTCAATGTTTTTTGATGAAATACTTTATGTAATTACGTAAAAGATGAAATTTTTAAACAGTATCATTTAAAATATCATGCGTCATACACAAACTTTGCTACATAGAAGCGAATGAAAAGTAACCGCTTAATGTTACGGTGCGCGTTCGCGGTTTATATAACTTTCAGCATAGCGTAAAGTATGAAAGGCATTGACATGAAATCTTATTCAAAGAAACATGTAAACATTACTCAACATCGTCCGCTGAATGTACCTATCTAAACCAATTAGGTAAAAAGTTTGCCGCATGCCAACCTTTCCATGTCGTGACTGGAAATTTTTAACTAAGTGTTGTATTTATGATTTTTTTAAAGGCGTTTCATTAATAATATAAACGTTTTAGTTACGCAGTCATCATTATTAATCATTACATAAGTCAAATAGAAAAATTGGTTACATTTCGTTCATTAGAAGCGGAGATATGGAGTTGTATTTATCACGAGATTTCAGACACAGAATACGGAAAACTTTTGAAAGTTACATATTAGTTCACAAGTCCTTTCCCGATTGTTTTAGAAAATCTGCACATGCGTAATTGGATTCAGCATGAAATTTACATTATAGCATCGTAAACATATCTCTTGTAAGCGAAGTCTTTGAAAAGATACCGTGACTCATATCCGAGCGTGACCGTTTCCTCGTCTACACGCACTATATGGGTCAACTTGAGAAATCGAAACTGCGTAGGTCCGTTGAATATGAAAGACAAAAACTGTGTATTATAATTATTATAGATTGTCCATAAATTTCATTTATTATTATTGTAATCAATAAAAAATGTATATTTATGTCAAAAATTGATTTTAATGCGCTGTTTTATTTAGTTTTCCCTAATGTTAAATATAGATAAAACATACTTATTGATTCACTAAAATATCAGTCATGTTACGGTTTTGAGTTAGCCATTCATTTTAACGCGCCCTTTCGTGTACCTGGGGGACTGAAGGACTTGATAGGTAAACACAGCAAACAATACAAATAGCGGAACAAAACGGTCGTTGAAGGATCGCCGAAGAGGAAAGCATTCTTGGTGAATTGAAAAGCGATTTTTAGAAGCATATGAAGTGGGTTGCGTGTATTTAGTATATAGGAGACAAATTTCTTTCTCAAACGGACAACCACTTCTCTCACAAGGGTCCACAAAGATACAAAGGAAAAGATTATATTTCTTCTTCGAGAAAGTGAAAAGAGGAATCGTAGTTTCGTGTGAAAATGAGAATTTCATCGCAAACTTTCACGTTGATTATAAAATGTTAGAACAACAGTAAAATTACAATTCATGCATTACTGAAAAGAGCAAATCTTCCTCTATCAAAGTACGTATATCCTAATCAGATGGACGGATATGCATTGCGTATTTAGACAAAAGTGTATGGTTGCGCTCCAAATTTTCGGCCCAGAAACGAAAAGTTCACCGCAAACTTTCACGTTGATTGTAAAATGTTAGAACAATAGTAAAATTACAATTCATGCATTACTGAAAAGGCCAAAGCTTCCTCTATCAAAGTATGTAAATTCTAATCAGATGGACGGATATGCATTGCGTATTTAGACAAAAGTGTATGGTTGCGCTCCAAATTTTCGACCCAGAAACGAAGTTCACCGCAAACTTTCGCGTTGATTATAAAATGTTAGAACAATAGTAAAATTACAGGTCGTGCATTATTGAAGAGGCCAAAGCTTCCTCTATCAAAGTTTGTATATCTTAATCAGAAGGACGAATATGCATTGCGTATTTAGACAAAAGTATGTGGTTGCGCTCCAAATTTTCGGCGCAGAAACGAAAATTTCATCGCAAACTTTCGCGTTGATTATAAAATGTTAGAACAATAGTAAAATTACAATTCATGCATTACTGAAGAGGCCAAAGATTCCTCTATCAAACTACGTATAGCTTATTCAGACTGAAGATTCTCCCCTGCGTAATTAGCGAATTTTCGTGGAAAAAATGAAAATTTCATTGCAAACTTTCACGTAGATTATAAACATTACATTAAAATTATCAGATATGTATTACTAGAAAGGTCAAAGCTTCCTCTTTCAAAATATATAAAGGTTATTAAGATTTACGAATATCCCTTACGTCAATAGACAATAAAAGGTGGTGGCGCACCGATTTTTCAGGGCAAAAATGAAAATTTCATCGCAAACTTTGACGTACTTTATAAAAATTATATTAAAATTATAAGATTTGCATTACCAGAAAGGTCAAAGCTTCCTCTTTCAAAATATATAAAGGTTATTAAGATTTACGAATATCCCTTGCGTCAATATACAAAGGTGGTGACGCTCCGTATTTTCTGCGCAAAAATGAAAATTTCATCGCAAACTTTGACGTCATTTATAAAACACAGAAACAATAGTAAAATTATTTGACATGCATTACAGGTAAGCCCAAAGTTTCCTCTTTCAAAATATATTATGATTTTATAGATGTATGATATATTAAGTGAGTTAAACTGTAAAGAAAGCAAGCACTACCTCGGACGTGCAGGACACGTCGCTCGGCGACATACGAAGTTCTTGTTGGACGTGCCGGACGGTTCCCAGATGATATGTCCACAGTCTTTATGTATATCTGTGGATCAGGACGGTTCCCAGATGATATGTCCACAGTCTTTATGCCCACTGCCTTTATGTCCACTCTTTTATGTCCACAGCCTTTATGTCCTCTGCCCTTATGCCCACAGTCTTTACGTCCACCGTAATATATGTCCACAGTCTTTATGTCCACTGCCTTTATGTCCACTAAAGACTGTGGACATATCATCTGTGGATTGTGCAGGACACGTCGCTCGGCGTTGAGGGGTTAAGGTAAGCCTACGCCTGGTTATTGAGCGAGTCCGGGAACTTTTGGATAGCACCTCGCATGTGTAACGAAGTGGCTTAAAAATATTCGTTGAATGAAGATATATATATATATATATCTCAACATCTGATGATTTTCATTCGACAGACATTCATAAGAAATAAAACATAAATTGAGGGAAATGAAAATAGACTATTCTAAAAATAATTAGCTGTTGTACAAACAAATAAATAACTATAAATTATGGTTATATTATAACACCGTGAAAAATTACATTTAATGTACAGTAGAACTCGGTTATACCGACATTCAACGAACTGGAAATTTATTTTAGTTATAACCAGAGGGCGGATTTTGCCCATGCTCAGAAGTATAGGCTTATGCTATATAAGTTCATTTTAGGTCATCACGATGACAATATGCTAATTTTATTGTGCCTATAATTGCCTTTTTCGTTGGTTAGTGCCTATTTCATGGATAAGAGCCTATAAATGCATTTTTGACCGATATTTCTCTGCTTTCAGAGAAAACACGTTTTAAGAACGTATCGGTTTAACTGCTAATAGCGGACATGCAGTTATCTAAGAAATAAACATTGCATTAGAAGGCTTTTAGAATTTGTCTTTCGTAAATGTATGCCATGTCAACAGTATAATTTCGTACGCGGACAAGATTTATGGAGCTGTGGTAGAGGCATTCCAAACCGGCCAAATACAATCGGAATTTATTTCGTCCTGTGATCACGTATCGAATAGCGCAACAAATTTGCATTTGCATCAAATGCAGTAATGTCGCCCCCTAGTAGAATCGATAGGAACAAAAAGCTGGAGAAAGTCCCCGGTGCAGATGGTCAAGCAGTTTTCTCTAAATTGCAGCGGGTATTCCAGCGAAACCCTGGTTGGAAAGCGATATCAGAGGTTGAAGATGTTTTAGAAGGGGGCAGTACAGTCGCAAATGAAGGCAAAATAAGTGCAAGTGAACTTGGCTCCCCGAAATTTTGCCCAGTTACTTCCTGTGAAGTTGAAAGAAGTTTTTCCCAGTATAAGAACATTTTAACTGACAAAAGAACAACGTTCTGTATCGAAAACCTGGAAAATATTTGGTAATTAATTGTAACATAAATCCCGACTGTGACTGATTAACAAAATGGAAATAAAACGATACTTTCACTGCCTATTTTGGTGCCTATTGTAGCTTATTTTGCCTTCTTAAGCGCCTATTTTTTCTTATTTTAGTGCCTATTTGCCTGCCTTTTTAAAAGGTTTTTAGTGCCTATGGATCCGCCCTTAAGTTATAACCGAGATGCATGGTAACGTAGAATTTGTTTCCAAATTCTGAATTTTACATTATGACCTAATAAGTACCTTAAACATTATATCATATTATGACTTAATACACAGTACATCATATTATGATATAATAAGTACATTAAACAATAAAAATGTTTTAATGATTATTGAAATAATCTGATATTTTCTGTGTCGTATACGCCAACTTGAAATGTTTTTCGAGGTCCTCCTCGATGCAGTGCATAATACTAAATGTCTTTTTATAAGTCTCTTTCGATTCATAAACAGTGATATCACTTTTATTGCTGGCATAACTTCATTAACCGCTGGTCCTGATTTGTCTTGATCCTCTACCATTTCTTATCTTCATCTTCGCTACACTTTCCATGCTGCCCTTCCATGACCTCCTTCACGATGTCTAGGTCCGTTTGAGCTTCTCTTGTTATAACATCATGGTCGGTTTCAGCATATGCAGTGGCGTAGCGGACACCCCCGCAGCCCCCGCATGGCGGGGGGGAGGGGTGGGGAGAGGGACCGAATGGGGACCCAAAGCTTCACGGCTAATGGAGACAAAGAAAAAGAAATATTAGGAGGTAGATTAAAGAACCATGTGTTCGAAGCGATCGAGAATTCTCCGGAATATGGAACATTGAAAAGCGTGCTCAAATATGCGCGCTTGAGTTGGACCTGGCCCTGCCGACTGGGTTATCTGAGAGATAAAGGATACTATTGTCTTCTAGAAGGTTTCAGCTTCGTAAACATCACGTAAGGGTACATTATTATCCACCCACAAAGCTAATGAATCTTGCCTGCGTAGTCATCATTTCGAGCTGTTGTCATTTTCCCTTAGTGTATCTTTAGATGAAAAAATGATGAATTTATATTTTCACCTTTATATTTTTTGATATAATAAGCCTTGTTAGAGGTAGTTGCCACCAAAATGTAACTATGTTAATTTTCCGAGTTTTATGCATTGAAACAGATAAGTTAATAAAACCTCACGGTGCTGTTCGTGACGGCTCCGTGATGCTATTATTGTCCAATATATCTCCAATGCATTTACACACATCCAGCGGCGTGGCATCCGATGGCAGTGCACGTGCCGTATTTTCAGATATCGTCGGCAAGTTTTCGTCTGCTATTTTTCACGTTTTTACGGTAATGTTACTGACACTAACAGTACTGTTCCCATCGGACCGGCGATGTGTGTGGCACCCGACAAAGTGCTTTCAGTGAATTTGCGTGCGTTGTGTTGAAATTCGAATAGTGCTATTTCTAGTGTATTTAACAGAAATAAACAAATGCTTTCGCTTAAAATATTTGCTTAGCATTTTTAGCAAAATCTTGATATGAAGTGAATAGTAAAATAAGGGATTCACTAAAAGTTTAAAACGTGCAAAGTGAAAATTGTAAAGAAAGATACGGACACTACAGATATGGCAAGGCCGACGAGCGGAAATTGTAAAGACCCGTGTCGGAAAACACGGACGGCAATGGTACGGTTAGGTGTAAATCGACCTTTAGTGTGGCGGAGGAGGGGGGGGGGGGGGGCAGAATGGTTCCGCTACGCCACTGAGCATATGAATTGATATCTTCATAACTTTTAAAAATTTCTACGTTCATCTCGACTAACCATTCCGTTAGGGTTGCTTCATTAAAACTGACGTCTACTGACTTGGTTTTAGAAAACGGCTCGTGCGAACCACAGAGTAAAGAGTTTCCGCTGTTGCATCCCTCCACATCCGGGCGGTCAAGAGGCTGCCTTTGGTCCTTCAATGTATTGCAAAAATTAATAATAAAACCTGAATGATTTAATGACAATTATATGATATTAGTTCTCTTCTTCCCACCCACACATACGAAAATGTGTAGCGCCGACCCTGTGCATACGCATAAAAATATTTGTTACATACTAACTTACATTGTCGCTATACCCAAGTGAGTTAATACGTTACAACCGAGGTGAATATATTGCAATATTGTATAAATGGGGATGGGACCTGAAGAATGTCGTTATATCCGAGTTGACGTATTAACCGAGGTCGTTAAAACCTAGTTCTACTGTATTTGTAGAATAAGTTACATCAATTTACTTCGGATTTGCATATAGGTATGCGAATTCTAAATTTTAAAAATATTCCTTAAAATGTAAATGCACAACAAGCCAATATTACTTCTGCGATCGCTTCTTCTCAATAGTTATGCTGGTACTTGTCTTTAATTATGTATAAGGAAAACAAAATAGTGAAAACGTAATATTTTTCCACATTATATGCAGATAATTAGATATAAATTGGATAAAAGATCAAGAGTTATGCTGGTATTGAGCTTAAAAAGAACCTGTCTCAGGTATCTCCTATAGCCACAACAAGACTTTTTATGCGCTCGTTCTTGAATTTTTCAGCCATAAGACGAGCTCGATCATTCTTTGTTTAAGGGTAAACATTATTTGGAACCATTTCTTAAACATTATAACTTCCTAAATTTGTGCCCTGAATATAAAATATTTCCTAGAAAACATTCAAATTATTTTGGCTGGGTCTATATCCAATAGAAGTGTAGGCGTGATTAGAACGGCTATAGTACTGCGATGTGGAAAGCAAAGGGGAAACTAACACAATACAATTCCCTAGTAATGATTATATGGTTGGTCAGTTCTCTCGAGGTAAAACATTCCGGAGGTAAAATAGTCCCCCAATCAGATCTCCGGGCGGGGACTAGAGTCCTGCACGGACCGATCCTTTGGAATTAATTACGGGCCCGGGCTTTAAAAATCACGCGAGTCACGCTGGTCCTGCGTAATGTCTCACGGGCTGGGCCTACAATTACATCGTACTGGCAGGGCCGAGCCTAGAAAATCAGACCCGTGCAGACCTCTAGCGGGGACTACCTTGAGGAAATCATTTCTCAAATGTAACTTACGCATAGTACTTGGAATGTAAAAACCATGAGGAAGGCAGAAAGCTGGAGAACCTGAAAGAAGAAATGAAAAGAAATAGGATTGACATCATAGGACTGAGCGAAGCTAGATGGGAAGGAGATGGGCAGTTCGATACGGAAGAATTCATGGTAGTTTATTCTGGAGGAAATAGTGGGGCAAGGGGAGTCGCTCTGGTACTTAGGAAAGATATGATGAAGAGCTTGACAAAAATAATAGCAACGAACGATAGGTTGATGGCAATAAAGATAAAAGTAGTCCCAGTGGACATGTTGATAATCCTGGTATCTATACCAACGTCTGCTCATGAAGAAGAAGAAATCGAGTAGATGTATGAACAAATTAACGACATTTGCGAAAGAAGACGAAAGAGGAATGGCAAACTGCATAATAATGGGACATTGGAACAGCATCTTTGGAGGACAAGAAGAAAATGTTGTCGGCCTATGCGAGCTTGGAAAAAGAAACCGAGGAGGAGAAAAACTGGTAGAATTCTGCATTAACAACGACCAAGTAGTGACTAATACATGGTTCAAAAAATCACAGACGAAGGCTGTACACATGGAAAAAGCCCATGAGATAGAATGAGATGTCAAATAGATTACATCCTAGTAAAACAAAGATTCAGGAACAGCATAAAAAATACTAAGACATTACTGGGAGCAGACAATGATTCAGATCACATCCTTCTACTATTAGACGAAAGAAATAAGGAAAACGAGAAGAGATAGATAGACTTAGGACCTAGAAAAGCTAAAAGAAAAGAAAGATGCGTTCAGCACTAAGTTGGAAGATCGCTTTAGAAATTTGGAAAACAAACCGAAGACCGTGGTTATAGAATGGGAGGAAATTAAATGCAGTATCAACGATACCTTGAATAAAGACATTGGGAAACAAGAGAAGAAAATCAGAAAACCATGGATCACCAAGGAAATGCTGGAGAAAATGAATGAGAGAAATGGAAAAATGTTAACAGTGGAGAAGGTAGAGCCAATTATAGACGCATAAAGAATGAGTTGAGAAGGGTTACAGATAAAGCTAGGGAAATTTAGATACAAGAAAAATGTGAGGAAATACAACAGATGGAGAAGTTAGGACGGTACGATATGATGTACGCTAGGGCACTGGAATTAGAAGATACGAAGCCTAATGGATTTCGTGGTAAAGGAATTATGAGTACAGATGGAAAAATAATGTTTCAATTGCTGTTTAAATTTTCTAATTGTTGATAGCGTTGCTTAGGCTTCCAAGGGTAACTTTAATTGCGCATCGATATTTTCTTATCCATAGAAACAGGTAACAATTTTCTTTACTAATTGTTTTTTATATTGAAAATGTTTTAAAATTAATTATGAGTGTAATTGCTGATAATTATTCTTGAGGACGCTGATTTCTCGCGAATAGAATGTCTCATTCCTTCGTTCTCTTCACTGTTTCTTTCGATATCTGATCTAAGATCCAAACTAATACTTATTCGCTAGGTATTAGCCTTTGTTTTTTTTTTTGTAATCACTTTCCCACAATTTTTCCATTCAAATTGACGTAATCAAACTTTAATGTTTTTTATTTGCCCTTATTTTCCATAGATTTTAAATCTATATTCATTTATAGAATTTACAATGCTTTCCCAAAAACCTATTTATACTAGTTTATTAGTTCATTATTTATGATATATATAATCAAGCTAACATTTTAAACAAACTTCGGGTACGATTTTCTCTCATAATTTATGCTTTCCGATATCCATTGAAACCGCTCCCTCATACTACCACTACTGTCTTTAACTTTGCCTTGATTGCTTATTAAATTTTGAAATATCTCTTATATGGCTAAGTCCCTTCAAAGCTTCACAATCCAGTTAACTTTCTATAATCTATTTCTCTATGCTTTATTTATTATGCGGCTCTTTACTACATAATATTGTAGTTCGTTCGTAGATGCCCAAGGGAACAGCACTGACTTTATGCACGGTGCAAGGCGAGCATAACAATTGAGGTGCAGACTATGCACCCGCACCCCATTCCGCATCTTCACCCAGCGTTGGCTTGTACACCTCTTAAAACAATATACTTTTTGTGTTTTCAAAAGTATTTCTAAAAATCAGAGGAACATTGTTTTGACCTGGAATCGAATCAATACTTTCCGCTGCGATCACTCGAAAATCTATTTTAACCGTGATAGATGCGACGAAGCAACAACATATACAAAGTGCGTACATTTCATTTCTCGATGCACGAAAATAAACTTTCTGACGTATTTCTAAGAATGTTAAGAACTTGGCAGGATGGCCTACTCAGAAAAAAAGCTTCAAATATTTTTCTGTGGAAGTGGATCGATTTCAACCGGTTTCAAATGTGTGGACTTTTTTCTGCGAGAATAAATCGAATATGTACTCTTCAATTTGAAGATAAAACGACGTAAGAGTTTCTAAAAATCACACGATGATACCCGTTAGCGATCACTGATTCTCTTGTGATTTTGAATTGCAATTCTGTGTTCGGAAAAGAAATTTTTTTAAATCCTTCACTGCACCATTAACAGAAAAGATGCTTTCTTAGTCTTTGCTGTTTTAAAAATATCGATTGAATCTGATTCGATTACCTCACATAACTGATTGCGGCACGTAAGACGCATTCGAGCGGACCATTCACGCGCAGCGCCAAAAGAAAAAAACCTTTTCTCACAGCTGAGAAGCGAGAGCAGAGCATATGGAGATCCAATCTACGTCCCCCCGATCGTTATGCAGCCCGCTGTGCTCCATTTCGCCTTTGCTCGCCTCTCTCCTCTTGATGAAAATGGAGGAAACTGGGGCGACGCATGACTGCAAACGCCACATCCATCGTCTCGAAATAATAAATATAACAGAGTCATTGGAAGACCGCTCTCCGCATGTGACCTCACGAAGGTTTTTGTGCGGCGCGAGAGAATCGTTTAATATTTAGTATTGCAATTTATAATTTAAATTTTCGTTTTTAGATGTTTCCGCACATATCCTTCGATACCTATTTGTGTGCTGTTGATTCCTGCCTTCATCTGCATCTACATAATACCCTGAAAATAACCAGATTAGTGGGTGGCAGGGGGTGCAGCGCACTAAAGCCTACATAATAACTTCTCTCGCGGGTATCACTCCCCTGTTATGATCTCGTATGATTCTTGTGAAAACGGACCTTGATATATCTCGGTACTACAGTCGATATCACGTATTTTATCGTTGTGATCGTGCCTACCCATGTAAGTAGGTGCCTCTAATATTCCTGAGACCTCCTCTAAGAGAACTTCCGACCTAAATTTCTCCAGAAGCCTTTACCTAGCGCTAAGTCTGCGGTCCTCTAGCGACATCCAATTCAACTCCTTCAACAGTGATGTCACGCATAGCTTTTGCTCATATTTTTGTTTTACGAATGTGGCTGCTCTGCGTTTTCTAACTCAAGTATGTCCCTTTTCATACGGATCCCATGTGCTGGAAACGTATTTGATCTAAGATCTGACCAATGATAAATAACACGTTTCTCGTACCTGTTCTGTGCTACTTATTATTCTGCCTACGAAGCCCAATTTCTTATTGGCTGCGCCTACAACCCTTCGAATATGCTTATTCCACGATAGATCACGACAAATGGTGACTCCTAAATATTTAAAGTATTCCGCAGATTGGATATTCAATCTATCAATTCTATATTCCGAGTCTAATTCATTGTTCTTCCCTTCCCTTCCAGAAACTCGTCTTGTTAGTCAAAGGGATAAAAAACGCTAGGGTATTTAATTTTTAGCAATGTGGCCTGCAAGCGCCTGCCTAAAGTGAAACGGTGGCCCTTTGGTGACTATACCCAGCAATAGAGGACATATTAAAATATTTTCGTACGCGAAAGTCGCCGAAAAACATAGATTCGAGAAATCTATGTGCTCCATCATCCAATGTTTTCGTTTTTCGAAATGGGCCTCGCCCTCACCAGATCCTCCCTGCCTCCCGCTTAAGGGGCGGTATTAGGGAACCCTTCACGTAATAGGGTGGTGGGGACAGAAGGTCAGGCAGACGATAGGGATGAGGAGACTTCGATGGATTGCAATCTCTTCTTCCCAACCCGTTATCACCGCTAGGGAGAACGCGGAAGGAGATGTGGCATCAGCGTACGTTGCGTCACAGCCTCTCTGCACTCCCCCTCTCTAACCCCTGCCTCCTTTCCTCTCACCTCCCCTAAGTCCATCTCTCTCTCTCTCTCTGCTGCCTCCTTCTTACCCCCACTCTCTCTACTTCCCTCTCTCCCCTTTCCCCCTCTCTCCTGCCTCCTTCCTCTCTCCACCCTCTCTCCCACCTCCCCTTCCTCTCTCCTACCTCCTCCCTCCCTCTAAGGGTTAAATGTAAGAAGGGACTTCACAGTCTCTATTTCGCCCTAAATAAAGTCGTTTGTCTGTCTGTCTGTCCCTCTCTCTCTCTAATGCCTCATTCCCCTCCCTGACTCTCCTGCCTCCTTCCCCTCCCTCTCAGCTCCCCTCCCCATCTCCTATCTCTGTCTCCCCTCCCCTCCATCTCGCTCCTACCTACTTCCCCTTCCTGTCCACCCTACCTCCTTACCCCCCCCCCCCCCTCTCTCTCATCTCCCTCTCTCCCTCCCCTCCCTCTCTTCCTTCCCTCTCCCTCACTTCCCCTACGTCGCAGATCCTTTTAATTCTCCGCGAACCGCCGAAACAGCTGGCCAGCCAGCATGGCGGCCGAGTGTATGTGGACAGAGGGGAAAACAGCTGACTGACGGAGGGGGAGGGCGCTAAGATCGTCCTATTTTCACCTTCACTCCGATCGCTTCCTTTTTCCATTGCCCCTCTCTCCTTGTTCAGGAGACCACCACTTCTCTTAATACTCGAAGACCTTCGAGATGGGAGACGCGAAACTGCTCTCCTGTGGTGGTGGCTCCTCTGATCGCCATTTCCGCCCCCGTCTGCCCCTCTCCGCCCCCATCTACTCCTTCCTCCCGCCGCCGATTCTTCGACGGAGGGAACGTAAACAATCAAAAGGGAAGGCGAGAATGAAGGCTGCGCTAATTGGCGGATGGCTGGTACGATTGGTGTGGGGGCGAGCGGAGGTAAGGGGCGTGAGGAGGTAAGGGGGCGGGAGGAGATAAGGGGGACTTGAGGAGGTAGGGGAGCGAGGGGAGGTAAGGGGGGGGAAGAAGGGGACGAGTGGTTAAGGGGGTGGGGGGGCAGGGGGCGAGGGGAGGCATGGGGGAGAGGGCGGTTAGTCTCTCCGTCGCCAGAGCTTGGCTTGACGAGCGTACCTTTGACTCCAGAAACCTATAGATGACTCCTCGGAAGTTCTCGTATTTGAATCAAAATATATGAATATATTCATTAAAACTTTTACGGTAAAAATGTCACAATTCGCAACATCTGCATAGTCAACTGAATTGCTGTCCGAGGATCCCATTTTTACCAAATGTCTCATGCAATCCTAATATCGCTAATGATTATTCGTGCATGCACATTTTTTAGGTTTACCCTTAATTTGAAGGATTTATTCTGGTATGATCCATTCCTTTATTCTCAAACTAGTGGGTTCGTTCTTCTAATTTCAATGGAGATATTCAGACACTTATTTAAAGCCATCATAACAAAATTTATGGTTTCCCAAACTCTGTGAAGTTACGGAGCACTTATTTTTAAGTATTGTTGTCGTTCGGAACACTAACCAAGTAGTGGAAAGCCAAATAGAAGTACAATACATTTTATATTAATCGTAATTTTTATTTACATAGTTTGTATTGTACAGCATGTAGTTTTATTTTAAAATTGCAAAAGTAGTTTACAGTTTAGAAATTAATAAAAAAAATTAATGTTAGCTATTTTAAGCCCATATTTATACGGGAATTTTAATATTTTACCAAAAAATGTTTTGCTAGTTGGATGTAATTGCTCTTCTTTGGACAGCGTTTGATATCTGGAGCAATAGTTGCAATCGCAATCTACTGCATAGATCGTTGTTATTTTTAATTTATATATACGATATCAGCTCAATAGTTAGAAGAAAAATTAAGCTATTCGCGGACGACATCGTCATTTATAGGGAGATAAGCAATACGGAAGACCATCGGTATCTTCAAAATGATTTAGAAGCTATTTCAGCGTAGTGTAAAGAATGGCAGCTGGAAATCAACCAAAAGAAAAGCTGCGTTATAAATTTTTGGAGAGCCAATAATAATAGCTCGCTGAATTTTAATTATTCGTTCGACGGAGTGAAGATTCCTATTTCAGATTCGGTTAAATATTTACGAGTTACGATCCATCGGGACTTTTCGTGGGACACCCACATTCACAGATGCCGCTAACAAGAAGTTAGCCTTTATAATGAGAATCGTTCGAAATAGCTCGGAAAAGTGTAGGAATTATGTTATTTATCCTTGGTTCGACCGTAGGTCGAATATGCGTCAGCTGTGTGGGATCCTTACGAAAAGGGACTCACCAAATAGACAGAAAAGGTACAGCGAAGGGCAGTTAGATTCGTAAAGAGAAATTACGATCGTAAACAAAGCGTAACTACATTAATAGAAAATCTTAAATGGGCCTCGTTAGAGGAACGTAGACTGAAAGCTAGATTTAATTTTCTAGAAAAATATACGTCTGAGGGATTAGTGGAAGAAATAGTCGATCTTATCAGAAGTCCGACATACATATCGGAAGGCAGGACAGCGGAGATAAGATCCGCGAGATAGATTGTAGGACGGAGCGATACAGAGGATCGTTTTTTCCCTAGAACGATAAGGGATCATAATAGGAAGAGGTAAGGAGGGTTCATTGCATCCCCTGCCATCCAGCAATAAGGTGACTTGCAGGGTATTATGTAGATGTAGATGAGTCTATTCCTCTATTCGTCTTGTGCTGCCGCATATATTATAGGATTTCTCACAAAGATATTTTTAAAACTTTAATATGCACTCCCCGCAAAGCCAATTCTAGGCTTGTCTGCAGGTAGGGGGAAAACCCCAAGACGAATCACAACATCATCCATGCCCGAAGCGGGATTTGAACCCGCGACCTTTGGATTAGAAGGCAGGCACACTACCTACCAGTCTAACCCGGCCGGCAAAAGGCATATAATATTTCAAAGCACGAATGGCAATGTCAAGATATTCTGTTAAAATCCCAATCCAGAAAATCGTAATTTCCATTTTATGAAACTTGGGTTTTAATGTGAAATCATTTAAAATATAAAATAGTTGCTCCTTTTATTTCAACGGTGATTCAGATACCTCTAACTATCGTACGCAGGTCAGACAAGTCTGAGTTTTTGTCACTTTCATCGGGGAAAACATTATTTGCCAATATGAAGTCATTGATGCTCGGAAAACACTTAATAATTTCACTAGAAACACACTTACTTCGAAGTGTCTCACGGAACCCTATTTAACTTTCGCGGAACTCTTGAATTCTGCGGAACAGAATTTGGGAAAACCCGATTTGTTTCACTGTCCTCAAAATGAGTCAATGAAGTACCTGTGATAAACATTAAAAACATATCTCATAAATCAATTTTTATAAGGGAGTATAACTATATGAGTGCCTCACTGTTTTAGAGAGAAATTTTTTAGATATGTTCATCGTTTTTGTCTGAAGTTCTGGAATATTTTTTTCTTCAAAGTTGATTTCTATCTTATTTTATATACAAAAAATCGGTACAACATACATTGTACAAAATTTCTCATATACTAATGCGTCGTTTAGTTATCTTTAGAAAATGAAAATCGTATCAGCCGGATTTTAGAAAATCCAATTTTTGTTCAAGTTGCCCAAGAATAAACTAGTCCTATATTTATTCATTGACAAAAATGAAATATGTAGTGTTATTGCAGACGAATACTCAAGTAAAGGTACGAAATTTTATCAAAAACGTTAGAGCCATTTTTGAGAAAATCAAATTATTCTTAAAGTAGCCTAGAATAATTTAGTCTTATATTCATTTTTTCTGAGAAATATGAACTATTTGGTATTACTGAAGACGTAAACTCAAGTAAATGTACGAAATTTGATCAAAATCGTTAGAACCGTTTTTGTGAAAATCAAATTGTTGTCAAAAATGCGTAGAATAAACTTCCCTTAATTATTTAGCAATGTCAATCATTTCTTCATATACTCTGCTCAGTATGATAAAATGCCTACTTAAGTACGAGATGTCATTCATTTTTGCTCTACCGTTTAGGCTCGACAGCCAGAAAGAGACAGACAGACGGCATTGCGAAAACCACTTTTTCGGACTCGGCTACATCTAAAATGTATATTTCCGCCAAAATCTCTAGGTGGAATGTTTTCGCGATAACAATACTTTCTCAATATACTTCGTATATGAGAAAGTAAAAAACGTAACGCATCTGCTTCCGTATGAAGCTTATCTATTCATATAGAGTTTAATGAGAAATAGAAATTTTTCTTTCCCTTCAACCGAGACAGTCTGTTAACGCCATGCGCCCCATGGCCGAAGCCGGCAACTCTTCACCTCCACCCCCTTCTCCCGCTATTCTCCCCCACCACTGTGCACTTCCCCGTAATTCTCCCCCACCATCACCACTCCCCCCTTCTACCTTCATTCCCCACCACAGCTTCCTTCACTTTCCCGTAATCTCCCCCACCAAAACTCCTCGAACAGTTTTCCACCTGGAGTCCCGAAATTTCGGGTTAGCGCAACGAAGAGTTTCGGGATGTTAAGTCGGTAGACCAAGCATATCACCCAGGCGGCCCTCTCTATGCCTTATTGCAGGCCGAATTCCAGCTTTTGTCTTGACTAATTCGTTCGAGATTTTAAATAAAAACTTAATTTTTGTGCAAATGAGACATGAATTGTCACTGATTCACAATAGAACGCATTTTTTATTATTGTTTTTAACGGCAAAACAGACCCTATACCTATAACATCCATCGCTTTAATACAGCCTGATTCATCTTCGAGTTTGAAATGGTAGACGTAGACCTCAAGAGCCCGTGTTCGTACCCACCGAGAGGTCCTTCCACGACTGCCCTCTCACGTTGGCACATCTCCCAACGCATACCAAAGGGTGCCGAGGACCCATTGCCCCGAGGACCTCCACTAACCCCCAACCCGAACCCGGTGACTGTCTGAATGGAGTTTAAGAGACTCACTGTGGAATTAAGTGGCAATGGTCACCAAGGCGTGTTTCAATTGTTGCAATACAAAATGAAAATATCAGTTTTTTCACAAATCTTATAAAGTTCAATTAAATAAGGAATATATATATATATATAACACGAGAAGAATTAGATTCCCCTTTTCGTTATCTATCTAGCGATATAAACTGTATATTTAAAAACTTAACAATACAAGTAATACGGGCAGTTCAAAATCAAAGCAAAATATTTTTGCTGTGATTCTGTTTTTACATGGAGATATATGGGAGAAACTCTCAAAACAAATGTTTTGTGGGTATCATTAAAATTGATTTGCACCTCCAGAAATATAATATACCTCTTATAATGTACAAAATTCCCGGCGTTTTACGTAAGCCTTACCACCACACCCCTCAACATCCGCATGAAAGGTCATCGGGACAGTTCCGCTCATAAGCGCCCCCTTCCAGTGGCCGATCATGCGGTAAGCCACTCCCTACCCTTCAATAGATGCTTTACTGTAAAAAACAATCCGGGCTCTCCCAAAAGACTCTCCCGCACCACAACTCCGCTCTCTTTCCTTTCCCGGTCTCAATCTCCGCTGACACCCCCACCTCAAATACCCTAGCCTCCTTTCCATGAACCCCGTCCTCTTCCCATCCCCTCTACCCCCAGTGAGACACTTAGTTTTAGTCATACTCTTGTGCCGAAGAAGGGCGGATGCCCGAAAGCTCCAAGAAAAAGCCTTCCTCTATCGCCATGGACGTCCACAACACCAAGTAAGTGTCCACTGGCTCCCTCCTATCCCTCTCAACTACTAGTTGCAATTATATATATATGTGTGTGTGTGTACGTGCGCGTGCGCGCGTGCGTGTGTGTGTGTGTGACACATAAATATAGCGTTTGAATCGTCGGCGTTTGAACAACTGCAATCGCAAGCTTGGATCGAGTCCAAGATGGAAACGCCTGCCGTCCACTCTAAAGAGATAGAGCAATTCCTGAGGGGCGAGGGAAACCCCGACGGAACAGGAAAAGTGACGTCATTGGTTTTTTGGGCCAATGATTCTTTCGGCCTTAAAATGGCCCCGCGGAAGTGTATCTAAACAAATATACCAGTGGCTTTTCTCGGCAAGACTTGGATCACACCCAAAATACGAAAACGAACCTCGATAGACTGCGTTGCTAAGTGAACGCGTCTGCTACGATTCACACTTTTCTAAATATCTATGATTATCCGCGCGCTTACTCGACTGCTACAAAGTTAATTCTCCGTACACAAATACATCCTTTTCATCTGCATTGCATACAAGCCTTAAAAAAACGTCGCGACTTCATCAGGGCATCACATACCCTTTAAGAAAACTCTTCCGAGTGAATAAGACCACGCCACCGATTTATTAACGCGTCAATCGCGTTGATTTTTTCCACGAAGAATGTGCAATTATTTTGTCGTCTATACTTTTAGAATGAAAACGCAGTTCTCAGAGCGTTAGAGAATGCTGTTTTTTAATCCCCTTCGATCTCCGCCATTTGCTCCTCTCATCTCGTCACGACTTCTTGTATGGCTCCTCTCTCTCCCTCTTCCACTTCCTCCCTTCCATTCTCTTTCACCCTTCCATTCTCTCCCTACCTTTTATTTATCCTCTCCCTCCCTCTGTTATTCTCTCCCTCTTCCACTTCCTCCCTCAACCTTCCTCGCGAAACCTTCCCCTCCTCTACTCCTCGAGCTTCCTCCTCCCGCCGCACATGGGGCGACCGATGTGCGAGCAAAGTGAAGGAGACTTCTCACCAATTTTTGCCTTCCCCACCAATCTCCCTTTCTCTCTCGCTCCCTCCCTCTTCCCCCCCCCCCCATCCCCACCTCCCTCATTAACTCCTCCTCCATTCAAATGTCTCCCGCAACATCTTTCTTCATCTAAATTGACGTCGATCCAATCCAAATGTGACGCACCTATTTCAGCTTCATCCACCGCCGAAATCCCCGTCCTATCGCGTTCGCTTCCAGTCCCTCACTCCCCCTCCCTCCCTCACTCTCCCTGCCATCTCCTCGCATCCTCCTCCTCTCCCATGATCACAATCCGCAAAACATGTACGACAAAGAGTTCGAACAATATGCCCTCCATTGAGGTTCCCCACGCGCGGCTGATTGCACCCATATGATGTAAAGGGGCGTCCTCTGGGGAACCTTGGAAGCCTTGCGACTTCGGCGGGTGCGAGGAACATCCTTGGCCTTAGATTTTTCCCTCGTCTCTCCAGGCGAAGGGGCTATCATCTTCGCATCTTCTTCTCCATTTGGCCGTCTTCCCTTACGAAAGGGTTCTGCAACCACACGAGGCACTACGCCGCCTCGAGTCACTCATCGAAGACACGCGCACAGAAGTAATCAAATAAAGCACTCGCCGAGCGACTTTATACACGGTCATGTGCGTATAGATTGATCCGATTCTAAGTTGATGTCTCGTAACGGCGCTAATGATAAGAATATTCCTTACTTTCCTTCTTCGACTATCTGACGTAATTTTGCCAGTGGTAACTTTTTAACAGGTCTAAAGAGCATTTTCCTCCTTCAAGTCAAATGACTTCGTCAGGATGCGAATTGGACAGCTTGCAGTTGCTGAGTAATGTAACCAGTGCAGATAGAGAGATGGCAATTTTGAAATGCCCATAGTTTCATTAATGCGAACATAGCACTGATAAAATGAAATCTTAATAGTCACGTATAAATTTGGTCGACATTGCATTTTCTCCTCCCCCCGCTTGTGGCGATTCACTTCCACTGGGAATTTCTACGAAAAGTAGGGCAGGGTTATAACCTTTTCGCCCTCTATCATTCCATCCGCCAATCTCCCAAAAATTGCACACACTCCTCGCTTCCTCACCTTACTATTCCCTCTCCCATTTCATTGCACAGCTATCCAAAGTTCATCCCCCCTCTCCCCATCCCTCCCTCTCCCCACCCCCCCTCTCCCCATCCCACCTCTCCCCATCCCCCCTCTCCCCACCTCCCCTCTCCCCATCCCTCCTCTCCCCACCTCCCCTCTCCCCATTCCACCCTGTTCTCTCTCACCCTTTCCACCCCTCCTCCTCGTCCCACCAACCCCCCTCCCCAAATCGACTCTCCCTTCCTCCTGCTACAGCCTCCAACAACTGATTCACTCCTTTCACAGAAACCTTTCCAATTCCAAAGAAACCTCTCCTACCCGGCGACGCCATTTTAAATCCTTTTCCCCTTTTCGAGCCAACTCCTCACCCTCTACACTTCTCACCCTTTTTTCTCTCCCCTTCACTATCCTTCCTCTCTCGTTCCTCACAAACACACATTGCGCCGCCATAACTCTCTCGTCACGATGAAATATACTTGAAAAGTAAAGAAGCCAATAAGTAAATACATTCATTCCCCGTCATACGCTTAAGTTTTGGCTAATAAATTTAAGAACGCGTTTCGAGTGATATACCCGGTTGTAAGGAGTCGAAGGTATAATTGTGAGTTTGGTGTCTTTTATTATGTGAACTGATGTGACAGAATTTTTCACAGGATTTCTGAGAGCAAAGTAGGGAAAGAGAGGAAGGAGAAGAGGGAGGAAGGGGAAGAGGGAACGATAGAAAAGTGAAGTGAGGGAGAGAGAAGGGGTAAAGGGAGAGGGAGGGAGGGCAGGAGAAAATCTTGCATGGGCGGTAATTGTGAAATATGTTTATGTTTACTTACGTTATTTTTTGGTTTAATAAAAGCTTTTACCACACAAAGAATTTGAGTTCCTTTTTAAAAACCACGGAGTAAATAGAAAAATATATCAAGCTTGTTGTATGTACCATCATGTTGACTGGTATTTACACTAATGACGTTAAAATTAACAATTTTCCAGACGAAATACTTTGATCAGTGTCGCTTTATTCCGCGTGGCGTCCAAAAACATTCTCCTCATCTCTTTATATTTTTTTAGCTTTTTTACATCTATACATACACGTACGTGTATATTTGTGTTGTTTTTAATGTGTACAGACGTTTTGATTCTTTTCTCCAATACTTTGGAATTTTTCGCTGGTGTTTTACACCTCACATTTCTCCGTAGTCTTTTTCTGCAGTGAGAATTTTATTTCTGTGGTAAACAAGGATGTTACACATTTTTCTATCTACAAATTTAACAGCCTTCTATAGTGTCCCTTGATATTCTACTAATAAAGTGTGTATCTAATCTGTATTATATGTCATACATGATAAAAGGGATAAATATGATATTTTATTATATAGTCTCGATTTTCCCGATAATAAAGTCGTTTGTCTGTCTTTCTATCTATTATTTCGTGCTCGGTAATATAATTCACAGTCATGACTGGTGATAGCTGAATTTATTTTTACACCGTTTCGTATCTATTTGCGGTAAAAATTGTAGCTAAACCTTTGGCACAAATATTGTAATTGGATTGCTAATGAAAAACAATTGGGACAGAATGTCTGTACGAATGAGACCACTTCTATCTTTCTTCTGTGGGAAAATCGTTTTCGTTATCTTTCGTTTAGTAATCATTTGAGTTTTTATGGAAAGTGTAATCTCCGTATGGCGGCGAATTTCTGTATATACATATAAAAATCATCCATAGGATATTCATTCCAATAATCTCACCACCGGCTCAAAGAGGAATAGCAAAATATAATTGGGACGATACGTAGTCTAAATCTAGGAATAAACCTCGTATCATCAGATCTAATTTCTCACAACTCCTAAACCTAACGCCAATTCCTTTCCATTAAAATCTATTTGGATCGTGATTCTTCTATACATGTCCTCTCCCTCCCGCTATTATCCTCCTCTTTCCTTTTCTAACCTCCACCTCATCTAATTTAACATCTCCACGACCACTCCTCCTCCTCCTCCGAGGCCATCCTTTCACTTCCTCGCTATCGTTCGCCTTAAACCAAACTAATCCTCTCCCACTGCTTAGCTCACTTCTAAACATCCCTATTCCTCTCCTTTACCTACTCCCTTCTACCCCTACTCTTCTCCGTCATTCCTTCTCCTCCCTCCTTTCCTCTTTCACTTATTCCCCTCCCTCCTTTCCTCCCCTCTTACACACTCTCTGCTTCTATCTACATCCTCTCTGCACTACTCTCACTCTACCTTTCTCGTCCAACTTGCAAAACTTTTTCCTCCCTCCATCTCACCATTTCTCACTTATTTTGCCACACTTAAAAATACAGAAATCCGGCATTCTAATCCGGTGCTTATATGTCAAGGTCGTTTATTTACCCGTCCTTTTTCTTATATAGAACGATATACAGAATTCATCTCGCGTTGAAAACGACCGAAATCCGCGTTTTGGCTTCTCTCTTACCGGTGGTTACGTTTCGACGGGCAATAAAACGCGCCGCCATGAATTAGTGGAAAATGTTTAACTTTTTCACAGTCAAAACTCCTCTCTCTCTCTCTCTCTCTCTCTCTCCCCCTCTCTCTTATCGGAGACAGCATTTCACATTCGACTCTCTTCTTTCCCTTTCCCACAGTCTCCAAATACGTTACTCGTAGTAAATAGGAATAAAAACGCCTGTCGCAAAGCGTGTGAGTCCTTGTCGATAAATGGAGCTGTTTAAAAACGCATGGAAAATAAATAAATGGTCATCTCGAAAACACTTTCCTATCCTCCATTTGCCTCCCTCCCTACGGTCCCTCTCCTTCCCTCTCTCTCCTCCCCTGCCTCCCTCTCCTCTCCTCCCCCCTCTCCTCTCTTCCCCTCCCTCCCTACGATCTCTCTCCTCCCTCCCTACGGTCCCTCTCTTTCCCTCTCTCTCCTTCCCTTTCCTCCCCACCGCTTCCCTACGATCCCTCTCCTACTCTCCCGTTCCTTCCCTCTCTCTCCTCATACCCCTTCCTCCCCCCCTCCCCCCGCTATCTCCTCTTTCCCTCCTCTTATATCTCTCTCGCACTCTTCCTCTTGCGATTCTTCCCTCTATCCACATCCTTGTTATCCGACTTCCTCCATTATCTCCTCTCCCCGTTTCCCCTCTCCCCCTCCCCTCCCCCTCTCTCTCCACCCAATCGCCACTTGATGCCTCTCCATCACCTCTCCCCCTCCTTTCCACGCCCTTTGCTCCCTTTCAATTTTGAGCTCTCTGACGCTTCCTCCTCCTCCTTCTCCTCAATATCTCCCTACCTCACTCTCCTTTTCTCTGTTATTGGGAAATTGCGCCATATTGGTGAGATGAGAGGGAGGATATAGGGAGATGCGATACATGGAGAGAGAGAGAGAGAGAGTCGTTTAGGAAGGGAAGAAGAAGCGGAGATGCTGTGCTGAAAAGGAAGAGGGAAGGGGATAAGAGAGGAACTGGAGAGGGGAGTGGCAAGAGTGAGATGGGAAGGTTAAAAGGTAGGAGAGGAGAGGTGAAGGGGAATGGGGAAGGGGGGAAGGGTAAAAAGAGAGGGTGAAGAGGAGGAGAGGGTCACGGGTAGGAGGAGAGGAAAGAAAATTGACGACGGGACGTAGGAAGGAGAGGGGAAGTAATATGGCACAGCGTGTGGGAGGGGAACGTGGAAAAGGAATGAATTGCAACAGGAGTGTGGAAAGTAAGACGGAGTGGGAGAGAGATGTTGGGAAAGGAAGAGGAAATGCGGAAATGAGCAGACAGAGAAGAAAGGAGGAATGCAGGGAGGGAGATTAGGGATGGAGAGAACGATAAGAGAGGAAGGGAGAGGAGAGAAGAGAGGGAAGGAGAAGAGAGATGGAGAGAGAGGAGAAGATGTGAGGGAGGGAGAGAAGAGAGAGAGGGAGGGAGAGGAGAAGAGAGGGGGAGGGAGAGAAGGAGAGAGGGAGGGAGAGGAGAAGATGTGAGGGAGGGAGAGAAGGAGAAGAGAGAGAAGGAGGAAGAGAAGAAGAGAGGGAGAGAGGGAAAGAGAAGAGATGGAGGGAGAGGAGAAGATGAGAGGGAGGGAGAAGTGACGAGAGGGAGGGAGAGAAGAGTACATAGAGGTGTCAGTACGACGCGTGGAGATAAGAAATAGGGTAAGAGAAGAAAACACCCCTTGTTGTGTCTCTTCCCCTCCCCCGTTTAATCCCCTCTCCTGCCTCTCCGCTTCCACTTCCATTAGAGGGGATGTGTTGCGCGAGTCGGGGGAGAGGGGGCGGTGGAGGGGAAGGAGAGGAAAGGCGGCGTCCTTGGGCCCGCAGCTGATCGATACGCTCTCTCGGACTGTGCGCTGCGGTGCGCACCCCGGCCCCTTCCCCCCTCTCTCTTCCACCCCTTCTTCGCCTCCTAACCTCTCCCCCTGTCCCCGCCCCACCGCCTCCACCTACCCCTCTCCCTCACTCCCACGCATCTCATTACATTATCGCCTTTGTTTTGCTTCTCCCCCACTTCTTTCCTCTCATCCTCACAGTTTCTTAACGCCACCTTCGTGGGGCGCATGGCTGGGGAGGCTTCTGCGGGAGAGGGGCAGAGGGGGAAGCAGCGAACGTTGACCTCAACAGCTTCTCTTTGTCCCCAGCTGATCGTCTGACCTTGGTGAGCGCGGATTGTTAGCTCCGCTCTCTTCTTTAGAGTAAGGTATGGGGAGGGAAGGGAGGAGGGGGGGGGTGAGCCGGAGAGGGAGGGAGTAGGGTTGAGTAGAGGGTGGGGGAGGAGATGGAGGGGGTAGGAGGAGTGGGGGGGTAGGGGTGGTGGAAAAGGGGGTTGAAGGTGTCGGAGAGGAGGGAGAGAAAGGGAGGTTAATAGTGAGTGGGAGGTGACTGGCTTGATTCGCAGACTTCGGCCCAATTATCTTTCTTCTGTTCTTTAACTCTTCGCCGTTTTGGTGTATTCCTCGAAACGGCTGGGATTATTTTTGGATATAATATTGGGAAGGGTCATTGGTAGGGATTCTTCGGTTGACAACTGAATTCTTATTTCCTCACTCGTTCCATTCATAAATCGTCGGTTCCATTTTAGTACTCGAAAAACGCTTTAGAAATGTAATAAAATTCGAGAGCATCTATACATGTCAGATCGCGAGAAAACAAACCCGAAAAAAATTGTTTTTTGTACAATTGTGACGCATATACATATATTCCGTAATCCGGCAACTTCCCTAATCCGGAATAGTTCCCGAGCTCGTCATTATTTCCGTGAACCGCGTTTGGAAATAACTTTCGTCCGTCATTCGCGACGCAGCCACAAATGCTTGAAAAGGAGCGATTTGGAACGGTAAAACAACGACTTGTAATGCATAAGAAATGCAAATTGATGGAAAGGATGATCCGAAGATCCTTATGCGACAGGCATAAGCTGAAACGATGGGAAATGTGGAAACACGTTTAAAAATCTGCTATGACCAGGAATCCGAACCCGGATCTTCCACATGCCGGGCAGATATTCTACCACTGAACTACCGTAGCAGACTAATTCCGGTTTCAGAATGGGAATATTTTCTTAGGTTTGGACCAAGGTAGCTATGCTAGTATCAACCAGCCCCAAAGGATGTCCTCAAGGAGATACATCATTTCTGAAATGGGGGAATCACCCTGCTAAGGTAGTTCAGTGCTAGAATATCAGCCCGGCAAATGGAACACTCGGGTTCCATTCCCGGTCATAGCAGATTTTTACTTTCTCATACGAAGTATGGAGAAAGTATTGTTTTCGCGAAAAAAATTCGACCTCGAGATTCTTACGGAAATATACGTTTTAGGTGTCGCTGAATCCGAAAAACTGGGTTTTGCAATGCCGTCTGTCTGTCTGTTACTGGCTCTGGAGCCTAGACGGTAGAACGAAATGAATTAAATCTCGTACTTCGGCATTTTATCATACTGAGCAGAGTATACATAGAAATGGTCTACATTGATCAATAATTAAGAGTAGTTTATTCTACGCATTTTTAACAACAATCAGATTTTCTCGAAAACGACTAACGATTTTGATCAAATTTCGTACAGTTACTTGAGTTTATGTCATCAATAATACTGTATAATTGATATTTCTCAAAAAATGAATATAAGGCTAGTTTATTCTTGGGCAACTTTAACAAACATTGGATTTTCTAAAAACAGGCTAATACGATTTTCATTTTCTAAAGATAACTAAACGACGAATTAGTACCTATATATGAGAAAGTTTGAACATTGTATGTTATACCGATTTTTTCATGTTTCTACATTTCCCATAAGAAATGTAGTTCAAAAAACGAATTAAAGTTAAAATGTAGAGTTGTTTGTAAGCGCAAATAAATGTTCACCATCGCCGCATTTCGTGTATTTCTTAGAAATTGGTTAGAATAGTGTAACTTTTTCATCGATAAAATAAATAAAAAAAGACTGTGAAGAAGAAAACATTGCCCATTAGGACCCTCAAAAAGAAACATCCCAAGCTACTCCAAGACACTAAACTGCTTAATTAACCAACCAGTCTTAGGTAATGTTTGCGGTTGTTATATATATGACGAAGGGATCATCCCGAAAGCTCTAACCTCTACAAATATGTCTCTCCAACACCACAACGGCTTTCCTTCCGGTAAGTGTTCACTGGGTTTCCTTCAAGGGAATGGTACGTTTCGCCGCCGCCGGTTCGCCGCGAGGTACGTTTCGCCGCCGCGGTTGAATTAAATTTAAAATTAGGGAAAATAAAAAAAATAGTTTTAAATGCTTTATTCAAAAATAAAATTATTGAACTACATTAATCTTTCACTCCATTTCGTAATTATTGGCGACACCTCGAAGATATGTTAAAATGTCTCTATTATGATAATCCCTAACAATTCTCGAAATACGTTGGTCCGCTTCTCGATATTTCTTTAATTTCTGTGTTGGGAGCTGACCTGCTACTAATTGTTTATAATAGATTTCCCGTCCATTCTGAATTTTTTTTAGACCATCGATCAACCTCCATATAGTCGGTCTTGTCATTCCTAATTCCGCCTGTATTCTGCGATGCGCAGCCTCGGCGTGTTTATTGGTGCGGTCTGCTCCACGAAGAACACGTAGATACACCGACCACATTTCCACGGAAAAAATTGCTCTGCGCCTACCATTTCCACGGCGATTTGGGCGACCGATGTAACTATCTTCGAACCAGTCAAGAAGCGGCTGCAATTCCCCAGGAAGCTCATCTGATAACGTATTTATAGCTCCGTCTAATTCTTCAGTTGGAACAAATGCGAGCGCAGTAACCATCCGTGCATGCAATGCAAAATCTGCGTCCCCTCTATATCTTTGGAGTAAATGAAGTTGGCCTAGGTGTTTTTTCAAATTTTGATTTAAGTGGAAAAAGCAACCAAAAATACGCACATTGGGGAAAGAATTCATTATTGCACCGAAGGCTGCAATTTCAAAGTCGCAGGAAATATTTTCCGGATTTACTAGTGTGGCGGCTAAACGGTGGCGGCGAAACGTCCTAGACCCTTCCTTCAACACCTAGTTGCCCTAAATATCCTTACCTTTCCTCTTCCCTAGTGTATATATATATATGAAGAAGGGATCATCCCGAAAGCTCTAACCTCTACAAATATGTCTCTCCAACACCCCAACGGCTTTCCTTCCTGTAAGTGTTCACTGGGTTTCCTTCAACACCTAGTTGTCCTAAATATCCTTACCTTTCCTCTTCCCTAGTATATATATATATATATATATATATATATATATATATATATATATATATTTGTTTCTCATTTTTAATAAGGTTTATGTAAAGTCTTTGTTACAAAAAGGTATCTGATATGTTTATACTACTACTACTACTACTTTGTACAAAGGAATGATGTTAATATATTGTCAATATGTGAAATAATTTTATATACTGCTTTTTAAGACTATAATGTTTATACACAGGTGTATTTTATATCTAGGCAGTAATAAGTGAAACTCAATTTACTAAGTATTTAAATATGAGTGGACGAGGTCATTAATGTGATAGCGATGTATTATAGGTACTTCATTTCATTTCATGGGCGAAGAGTGTTATACTCCCAAACCCGTCAATAAAGATTATTACTATTAATATTATCTGGAAAAAATAAAAATCTGTCAATATCCGTACTTAACCTTCTACTTTATCGTTATTTTTCGATCACGTAACTACTATAGTGGGGTCACATAAAACCCCATTTTGTAAAATTGAAAAGAAAATAGAAAGTTTTAACTTGTGGGTTTCAATTTCTGGTCACTCATTAGGACAGACAGACACTCTAAAATGTGACAAAGTTTTATTTATAGAAAACTGAATACAAATGTATATAGCAAAAAAGATAAACTGAAAAAACTCAAAATTGACTAATGGTTTTGAAATATTTATTTTTCAAGCCCTGAAAATTCGTGTTTTTTTCATCCTTCCAGGTTCCGACTGTAATCAAATTAGGAATCTACTGAATAATTTTAAAAATATTGATTTTAAACTAAAAAATGATGTTTTCTAACCATATCCCCACACCCGCATTTCAGTTTATTTCACTCTCATGATCAAAACTCGGTTGTGGCACTTGCTCTTCTTCTTCGTTATCACTTGCACTGTTCAAGTACTCACTTAAATCAGCATAGTGCCGCACATCCACAACAAAACTCTCACCCGACATTATCATTTGCCCAATAACGAGACGAAAAAATCGGTACAACATACAATGTTCAAACTTTCTCATATATAGGTACTAATTCGTCGTTTAGTTATCTTTAGAAAATGAAAATCGTATTAGCCTGTTTTTAGAAAATCCAATGTTTGTTAAAGTGGCCCAAGAATAAACTAGCCTTATATTCATTCAATGAGAAAAATAAAATATTTAGTATTATTGAAGATGTATACTCAAGTAACTGTACGAAATTTGATCAAAATCGTTAGAGCCGTTTTTGAGAAAATCGAATTATTGTTAAAGTTGCCTAGAATAAACTAGCCTTATATTCATTTTTTGAGGAATATGAACTATACAGTATTATTAAAGACGTAAGCTCAAGTAACTGTACGAAATTTGATCAAAATCGTTAGAGCCGTTTTCGATAAAATCGGATTGTTGTTAAAAATGCGTAGAATAAACTACTCTTAATTATTGAGTAATGTCAACCATTTCTATGTATACTCTGCTCAGTATGATAAAATGCCTAAGTACGAGATTTCATTCATTTTCGCTCTGCCGTCTAGGCTCCAGAGTCAGTAACAGACAGACAGACGGCATTGCAAAACCCAGTTTTTCGGATTCAGCGACACCTAAAACGTATATTTCCGTAAGAATCTCGACGTCGAATTTTTTCGCGAAAACAATAGATACTTTCTCGATACTTAGTATGAGAAAGTAAAAATGTAAGACACAACTACTATAGTGGGGTCAAAAGTGACCCAAAGCAGTAATAACTTGAAATAAACTATCGTGTACGTTAAATCTTCAACGGCAACTGAAAGCGAACATTGAAGTAGAAGATTAGATGGACTAACAAAGCCACTGCGCGCGCCATAATCGAGTAAACAAAGAAAATGTTTTCTCTCGGGTCAGGGCCGGCCCAAGGTACGAGCGAGCAGGACGGCTGCCCGTGGCGCCAAAGTCTTAGGGGCGCTATACCGGTCATATATCTATGCGTAACATGCAAGTGAATGAATATTGGCTACCAATTTATATCGTGGAATAGGCTATAATCTTGATGTTATCACTTTTATTTTGTCATTATCATTAATTGCTACATAGGGATGAATAAATTAACATGTACTTCGAAAATATCTCAACAACCGTTTACGGAGAGGAGGCGCTGGAGTGCTATCTTGCCCGGGGCGCCAAAATTCCTCGGGCCACCCCTGTCTCGGGGGGTCACTTTCAACCCCACGATAGTAGTAGAAGGTTAAATTTATCTTTCCTAGCTGATACAATTTTGGCTACCTTCACTTTAACGGGTAGATTTCAAAGTGGCGTGTTTCAATTGTTAGTTTTATAAGTTAGTAAATAAACTGAGATTACGATGAAACTGTCGGAATCGTCATTTGGAAATCAAAATATGCGACAAACGCTGATTTTCTTTAGTAATCTTCGACAATATCCGTTTCATTACAGCTTAAAAAATTTGGAAAGAATACAATACTTACACGTAAGTTTGGAATCAGAATTAAGACATCAGTTAAGGTACAGAGTTGCGTGCGTATTTTTAATGTTTTTGTTTATTTTATTAATATAAGTAATGTTTAAATAACATTCTGTGCAGTTCAATTGTTTTTCTTCATGTCTACTATGCTATAAAACTTAATAATGTGAAGAGACTAGCTCGGATTAGCCTAAGGGTTATGTAATTCTCGTAATCCGGAAAATTCCCTAATCCGGCTCCGGTTATTTCCCTAGCTTGCCGGATTAGAGAGGTTTGACTGTATTTTTAAACTCTCTATTTATTCCCATGCCAATTATATTGGTATTAAAGCGTTTTTGTAACGTTTTGAACGGATTTAGTACAAATAAATGAAGTTCTTTGCTATTATGATTGAAAAGCAGTTATTACGGTGTCCGAGAGTGCTCTAAAGCAGGGGTTCCCATACTTTTTAATAAGCCATGGAACCCTTATATTGAAATATTTTTTCTCGCGGACCCTATCTAAGAGGTGGTAAGCCAAATCGCAATACATTAACTTTAAAATTATTATAATGCTTATTTACATATCTTATGCATCTTACAGTATACAGTTTACAAGTGAGTCTTCTTGCTGCAAATTAGAGAAGGAAGAGCATATCGGGTCTCTTTCTCAGTCTATCTTGAGGGACCTGAAATGACAGACGTTTAAGAATAGAAGAATTGAGTACAAAAGGAAACTATTTGAAACGTTTAAAAACTCAGAATTCGTTGAAGACGTACGCGGCATAGTTGTACCCATCGGTGTTACTCAACGTAAGTTTAGAACAGTGCGTAAGAGAAAATATGTCGAAACAATCGCTAGAACCGAGAAATACTAAAGATATTCTTCCCGGACGCGATAAGACAGCCCAACAGAGGCAATCGTTAGAGTTCATTTGGTGCTGTGACACCCCCTGCCAAACGCTTCTGGCGGCTTGCAGGGTATTAATGTAAATGTAAAACCCCATATAGCTTCTGCGGAACCCTTGGGAACACAGCTTTAGAGCATATAAAACGTAGTTTCGTTAAAATAAATTCATAATTTTAATTTATCTGTATTAGTCAAAGATTAAAAACTTACTCAGAGAATGTACTCCAAATCTTTCAAAAACTACTACATTTTCAATCTCAATATCTGGCTTAGGAACACTGAAATATTTATTCATTTTAGTTACCGTCGCATTTTTTTAAATTACCAATATATTGTTTAAACTTCAAAACAGCGTCGAATTACGCGAATATGAGGATATATGCGACGAGAATTTATAATGTCAGTAACTCATTTCCAAATACACGAAACCGGCAAATCACCTTGAGGGCGAAATATTTTCACGGAATAATAGCAGCCCTGTGCATTTGCTGATTTTGCCGTCGCCCTCCCAAATCCCCCCCTCGCTTTTATAGCATTACGTATTTAAATCTCTTTATCTATCTATAATTATAATAGCCGGATGTCCGTCCGTCCCACCATGTATCTCAAAAGCCGTTCGTCGTAGAGATATGCGGTAAACTGCGTTTTGTTTCTGCAAACTAGGAAGGCCCCTAGAAAACTATTCTCATTTTCATAAAGTCCCGGGTTCGAATCCAGAAGACAATTATATTTTCCCATAAGTTTACACAGGATTCTTGAGTTTTCAGAGTGCAAGGTTTTTTCCTTCATTCGTTAAAATAGGTAAATATGGACCGATTTTCTCCGTTTTTGATTTATTCGACGGCTAAAACTCTAGATTATCTTATTCTTGCAATGTTCTCATTTTACGCAGTCGAATCATTCAGAAATACGCAATTGTTTTCGAAATTTTACGGATATTTCGTACTCTTTCCGGACGTTGTCAAGGCGACCGTCATTGTTGCCTCCGATTCAATTAATGCCAATTAAACCTTCAAATAGGTGAAAGAATAGCGTTATTCACTTCGCATTTTGTTTAAGCATCGAAATTATTGCTGTAGCAATATCAACATTTATACATAGCAATAATTATTCAGTTAACTGCGTATGGGAAGCGTTTCTAACGATTCAGTCAAAGCAGTTGAATCTTCCTAGCATCGTTTGAATGCTGGAATCTTATCTGTTTGTATGTAGAACCATTATATTATACATCCATAATGTTTATTAACGCAAATAGGCTCACGCATAAATTTAAAATTACATTAAATTAGGGACACACGTTATTTTTGTAAACACATTACATGGTTATCTTCTCTTCATTGATAATCTACATAAACGGTTGCATTGATTGTTATATAAAAAAGAAAGGACATATGTTTGAATAAAAAGAAAAACATAAAAGTTCGTGATCAATTACTGTGTAAGGAAACGCGTTTTTAGAGTTAAATGTGAATTACTGAGATCAACTTATTTTACATACTTCATCGTTTTTTATAAATCAATTGAAAATTCACCGCGCAAAGATTGCGCGGGATCAGCTAGTATGTATAAAGAGCTAAGAAACCTGGAGTTAGATGGGAGAAGAAGGAAAACCGCCCATAACTCAAAATCTTTTCAATTTTATTCGATCAAACTTTTAGGAATAACTTAGATTTTCAACTTTTCAATTTTAAACTGCTCGACGTGTACATAGTAGTCCTGGGTTTGACTCCAGGAACATATATTTTCTCAATTTCAATAACATGAGCCGAGCTGAAGCGAAGCGAGCAAGCCTTTTTTCTTTAGTATTTTAAAATATCTTTAAAATGATAAATAAACGCGAGATTTTCACAGTTATGCCGAGAAAACAATGGAAATTAATTTCCATACCGTAGAAATTCTAATATTGTTCGAAAAAACGCCAAAAATTACGTTTAACGACTATTTTTTCGTCATTTTTACGCATTTATTCAACTTATCGCTATGACAACTGCAATTGCTAAAGTCTATTACTGGCTCGATCCTAATGCATAAGAGACGTATAAAAATTGTGAAAAAATCACATTAAAACATTCTTTTTGGATATTTTGGGATGATATTTGAATTTCTGCGATATGGAAATTAATCTTCATAATTTTCTCCGCATGACGGCTTAAGATTCGCCTCAAAATCGTATTTTTGAGATATTTGAAAATGTTATCGAAATAATGTTTGCACATCAAAAAAGTCGATATTTACGAGTTATTTTATTGAGAAAAAGAAACTATCCCCGAGAGTCTATAGGAAATACCTATAAAAATTAACAATTTTTCGAGAAATCTACAATACCAAAAGGATACTTCCATCGGTGTTGTCAATATATGGGCTTCACAATTTTAAACGCTAAGCATGTAAAATCATAGATATTCTATTATATATATAAAAGCAATTCTGAACAACAATAATCATAAATAACGTATTTTTTACCGTTAACCTTTAATTAGTGGAGTTGATAATCATAGAAAAGAAACTCGAGATGAAAGAGAAATAAAACTTAACAGAGGAGCACAAACTCGCTGTATATATAACCAAATGGAAATATTGCTGAAGCTAGATGAAGAGAAACGGAACAGGATAGATAGAAAAGATTGAACTATCAGGACAAACGAAAAGCAAGGCATAGATATCAGTCACTAGAAGCAACTGCAAATCGATCGACACGCAACAGATACATATCTTTGTCGAAAAACTTTTATATGCCAATGACTATTATTACTTTCTGGAACATTCGATTATGTGGATTTTATATTAATTTTTTATGTTCTAGTGCACATAAAAGTTGGTGTCATTAATTATTATTTTATTTTAACGTAATACTTAATTCTCGCATACCCGTCATATATGACGGGCAATTACGCTAGTACTATTAATAATGAAGTATTCAACATTTAAAATTTTACCTTCTATCAATGAAGAAACAGGCATCATTGCAGAGGTTACATCTTAAATGTGAGGAAAGTGTGAGGTAGTATGGGTATCCCTTAAGTGAAACGATGTCCAACCTTTCTTCTCGGCACGCTTACAGATTGCATAAACAACGCATGCTTCTGTCTTATCTCCAATGCTGCTTGTTTTGATTAAATTCTAATGAAAGAAGTCATTCATAAAACACTCAAGAGCAGGAGTGCACAACTCAGAAGTTGACACGGGCCAAAATCGACCTTGATTGGACCTAAGCAAGCCACACTTTGAAAATTTTGTCCATAAAAAAAACTTAACTACACTATTGTCGATTTATTAATTACCATAACAACTATTACATGCAATTTTGTGACAAAAAATGAAGTGGCAAATAAATATAATTTACTTACAAATTTTAATTGTAATTTTGATATAAAAGGAATTAACCAGCTGAGTTACTCTCACTTTCAATCGGGCCAAACAAAACATTTGGCCCGCGGGCCGTATGTTCTGCACCCCTGCTCAAGAGCAAGAGGTCCCTTGTGAGTTCTACTGAGTAACTGAAGAAGGACTTAGCAGACAAAAACAATCTCCAAATTATAGCATCATATTAGGCAGTGGCGTGCAAAATATCAACGATGCAATTGCAGCTTTGGGCCGCTATGTAAGCTCTGATTCAACGAAGGGCCGTTTTCAGTCTTCATGGAGGCGTCAAAGACCACTCGAAACCTTACGAATTTATCGCCGTCGCGATAAATGCAATGATGCGGAATATAAAAGGGCGTGGAGACTATCGGTGGCTCCACAGGCTTAATCACATGGCCTTGCGCCTCGTAATCCGCCATAAAGGCATTATAGCATTGCCTAAGTTTCTGCTGTTTATCAAGACGCCGTTCAAGTTGGTGAAACCGGCGAAATGCACTGTTTCGACTGTTTCCTAACAGCGCCTCGTCACTTCGAAAAGGAAGCTCAACTACGTAACGACCAGTTTCCAATCTAGATACGGTTGACTGAAAGTGAGATTCACATTATTTATCATCCTCACTTAGGTAATGAGTGACCGGAGGTTCCTCCACCTCCCAAAATTTCCGAATAATGTAATCCAATTGAGATTCCATCGTCAAGCAAAACGAATCAATGCGTTTGGCCTCTTGAGGCACCTTTCCCACTAAACAATAGCCCCAACTGTCTATATTGCACACGGAGCGCCCTTTGGACCTATTACTGCATTACCAATCATTACTGTGCCCAACCATTCGGCACCCAGCAAAATATCAATAGCCTCAGGACGATAATACGATGGATCCGCCAGCGTAAGATTACGTATGTGCGGTCACTGCTGCCTTGCTACCTCCATCGTAGGGCAACGCGCAATATTTTCTATAACTAAGGCTTCAACCTCTAATGCCCCCATCTTCGGAGTCGGTTCTAATACACACATTAATTTCCCTTGAGAGACGCCCACCGATGTTTGAGCTAAACCGAAAATGGACGTGATCATCCTTTGAATAGGCGAACCCAAGCGCAGAGCGCATGCCTTCGTAATGAATGTTCCTAGACTTGCGCTGTCAATCAAAATTTTTACACTCTGATAATTTCCATGTCGGTCTCGCACCCGACCTTGTGCGGTGGATAACAAAACAACGTAATTTGTAACTTCCACCTGGGTCTTCGATGAATCAACAACTGCTTCCACAGGAGTGGTCAACGTTATAGACGCACTTTCAATTTTTCCTTGCGCAACGGAGATGCTTTCTGTATTCGCTCCCTTTTCCACGCTCTTGACTACCCTTTCACTACCCGAGGCTTGATTCCGTGGAGTGAAATGCAGCAATGAATGATGACTAAACGAACAGTACCGACAGGGGTTTCGACTGCTACAAGTTTTAATCAAATGCCCAAACTGCAAACAACTTAGGCAAAGGCGATATTCCTTCGCCACACGAACTCTATCATCTACGGATAAACCCTTAAATTTTCCGCACTAGTGGAAGCTTAGCTCCGCATAACACGCATTTCAAAGACGCGGGAGAAGGACATGCATCCGTGCTTGCCACCAGAGTACTAGTCCGGGCTCCATACAATTTATATTTTTTCTCCATTTGTATTCCCGATGATCTAATACCGGGCGAACGTCCTTTCGAAGGCCCACCTTTGGCTGCTTCCAGCACCCGAGCCTCCTTTTCCAAGAAGGAAATAAAACATCTCACCGTGACAACCCTTCCTCCAAAACATTTTCCTCCCAACTCTCTCTCAGATCTGCGCTGAGCTTCTTTCGTAAAATAAACAAAAGAAGTACGGCCCAATCTTCGACGCGGTGCCCTAACACCGTTAGAGCGCCCGTATATTCCGTCAACAAGGAAACGAAAGTCGCAATTGTTCGGGTGCTCGCTCCACTGATTTCAAACCCAGTAGCCCTTCCAAATAGGCGTTCGTTAACAATGACGGTTCACTGTAGCGTGACATCAACAACTCTCACGCCACCGAATAATTCCCACTATAGTCGATCCGAAATCGGAAGACTCCCGGCCTCGAAAAAGGGGCGGGCACCAGTTAGCAGCAGCCAATAGGAGACTGTTTGTTTGGGAAGGTAGTGGGGAGGAAACCAGTCTCACTCCTGCTCTCGAAGAGATCGCATCGGACTGCGTTGCCGTTTCTACCGCCGTTTCCTTGCTGTGGATCAAAAAGAAGGATGGGAAGTATTTTATTTAGAAACTGCGTAGTATATCAGCTGAGCAAGAGCTGGCAGCGCGGACCGATATCTGCTCTCCCGCACGAAAGTTGAGAGGGGCGATGGAAGGGGAAACGTTCGTGATTGGCTACTTGCTCTAAGTAGGCCAGGAGTCTTCCGATTTCGGATCGACTATAGTAATGGGCAAAGATGACACCAACGACAATGCTTCTCCTTTTAGACATGACCGCAAATACATAAATTTCTGTATATCAGACAATTCGGTACTATGATGAATCATAGCCACATACATGTCATGAAAACCTTGCCATGCCTTAAGGTCTCCATTAAATTCAGTTAAGTTCAATTTGGGTAGCGCAATGCCCGATATCCCTGGCCTGGTCATAATGTTAGGAGAAACTGACGCATTTTATTTAACCCCGATCCCTCCAAAAGAAGCATAATTGCCCATACCGCCTTAATGTTATAGTAACTAGATTCAAACTGGACAATCTTAGACTGAAAAACTTCGGCTTGGTCATCATTTTGTTTCTTATAATTCAACACGTTTTTCGCCAGAATTTCATGACAGCGATCAAACATTTGATCCTATCCTTCCGACATTACCCGCAATAACGCCGCATCTTTCTTGTTAGCCGGATCCCTTTTGACCCGACTAGCCACCTCCTCGATACGAATAATTTTCTGCGAAATTAACTCCTCCTCTACTAATAATTCTTCGATCGTAGGTATGCTTACCAAACGAAAAATGCAACAAATGTCACTTTACTTTACAAAGTAACAAATTCTCAGCGAAAAGATATGGAGGAAAGCCGACAAACTTTAACGAAGACGAAATTCATTTAACGACAAATTTTCATAAAATCCATAGGCCATCCGGCCCGAAGGACCAAATTGTTTGCGATTTGCACGAGAACGAAGTGGACTGTAATCTAATTTTAATTCTATGCGAGAGACACTGAGACGGGAACCCAAACCCGCGACAATAATCCACCACTCACCTCTTCTCTTGGGTCCTTTGCCTTCAGTATTAGGGAACTTTCGACTCCTCCTTGTCGATCCCCACTCCTCCGGTATCCACGACGACAACCTTCGACAGACTTCTCCAACAACTCTCCGTCCACGACGACAACCTTCGACCCACTTCCACCGGGACACAGTGCCTTCATAAAACCCCGACAGCGACCAACCCGTGAGCCGTGAACTCATGCCCCGGGTGGCTCCCTCTCGCGCATATATTACGACAGTCCAAGGAAATAGTATACCGCGCGTATTCAATCCTTTAAATGGCGCGAACAGATATATAATTTATTTATTTAACGAAACCAATTTTCCTTCTTTTCTTCTTGGAAGCGTATTTATGCACAAAAATATAAGCTGCAGCAGCTACTTGAAGAGAAGTCATGTCTACTCGGCGACCGAAAGGATACTGGCGGAAAACAGGAGAACAACGATTTGCAACACCGTGCCGAGCGCCCTCTTGTTGCAAGGTTTGGTTCGCTGCTCGATCCGCTGCTCGGTTCGCTGTTCTGTTGCCGGGAAATGCGCATATGTGTACATACCTTAACAGTAGTAAAATGTTGCAAAAACCACATCCAGCCATCTGTATTCGGTAGTTTTCTCGGAAGCCGCTTTCGGAAATACTATTTTACCATTCGAAGTAGAGCTTCCCCTGAACATTCATTTGAAGTAAAGTTTTCACATTCATTCGCAAGTTGCAAACACTAAACATATCAATGGAAAACCAAATGGAAAATTTTTGCCAGGAAAATTTGGCGCCCCTAAAAATTCGGCGCCCCAAGCGGTCGCTTGGTCTGCTTGTATTGTTCAGCCGGCCCTGCCTGTGCAAGTGCACGTTTTGCACTCCCGGTCGCGCCGGACCTAGTCATACCTCGCTTTCAACGAATCCGTTTCAAGGGGATTCGTTATAACGCGATGCAGGCGATCGGGTGTTAAAACAAGTTAGGAAATTACTGCGAAAGCAGATATTATACGACGATTTTTTACAAAAATCTAAGATTCAAATTTTAAGGGTACATTTTGAAAAAAATTGTTAGCGGCATCATCAAAATAAAAATTGTGCATTTCGAGATAAATTGTACTAAGGAATATTCTACCAAGGATATGGTTCTCGAGATATCCCCTGATAACACTTAGACTGGTATGGAGTCATCCTCATTCTGAAAGCATTTCCGCCTATTTTGAAGGTACAATGTACAAATAAAAGTATTAGTCTTTGCTTAACCCTGTTTCAATTTACTCGAAATTTTGCCGCTCTATCACGATCGAGAAAATGTTCTCCGAGAATAGCGCACCGTTTCGATAGATCAGGGGTGCCCAACCTGCGGCCCGCGGGGCGGGTGCGGCCCACTAAGCAATTTTATGCGACCCACCGCCAGTGTTTCATAGTTTACGAAACTTTTTCATTTATTTTAATTAACTACTAAATATTATTCTCCGTGTATCTGTTAACATATCTAACGTTGAATTGTAACCTCTTAGTAAATATTTCTCAATTCAAGTAAGTTCTTTTTAATGCTGTTTTTGATTTTTCCCTCAAAGATATTTCTAAGACTGAATTCCATCATGATTTTAAATATTGAAATGTTAACCCCAAAAAGCTAATTATAACTTGATTTCCACGCATATGGTGCCTAAGAATCTCTAGATAACTTACGATTTAACTATAATCCATTGGCAGTTTCCAATGCGGCCCACCGAAGGGTTCACTGCCACCAATGCGACCCACAATGCAGAGAAGGTTGCCCACCACTGCGATGGAAATCTTTCTATCTCATTGTCAGTTACAGTGTAATCGTCATTTTATTTGTTTGTCTGCTTCATTAAAAAATGGCGACGGAACTTTTCCAATTTTTTTTTCCACTTGGCGACAAAAGACGGTTGATCGAAACAACGATTATCGATGGCGACGGTTATCGAGGTCCTACTGTGTTGTGTATATACCTATATGTGTGCGTGTGTGTGTGTTCTAAAGTGAGTAAACACGAGAGACCAATCGTATTTCGAATAAGAACAGCAATTTATTTACCACCTTTTGCATTCATTTTAAAGAGTATCATAACAAGTTATAACTTTTAAGTTTGCTCGCATCTTTGCCCTTACTCCTTCCATTCCAGCTCCCATCCGAGTCAGGTCCATTTCCTCCGCTATAAACACGCGACCTTTATAGCTTATATAGAATAGAATGGATAGTCGATCGGGATACGCCATGTTGCCCAAAATACTTCCCTACCTCATGTTACTTCTTCTCCTCCCCCCTCTTCTCTCCCTCCGGTGACAGTTGGTGCCTCCTTCCCGAAATAACGCCCGCCATTTGTTTCACGTGACTCCGGTTGCGAATCGCGTTCCTTCGAATTGCAGCCATTTTCCAATCCGCACAGTTCCAGGTGAAATCCAGTGACCGCCGTTTCTTTCCCGGAATCGATCGATCCGTGACAGCTCAATCTCGCACCTTCACTCACGTAATAATGGCATCGCCGACTCCTTTTTCGAAAAACGCACGCGTTGCGGCATTTGCCTCCTAAGTACGCTGCGTTTACGTAGGAAATGCTATTAGATCAAAATATTATATGATTATACATATTATATTATATTATATTATATTATATTATATTATATTATATTATATTAAATTATATTATATTATATTATATTATATTATATTATATTATATTATATTATATTATATTATATTATATTATATTATACTATATTATATTAATATTACCTATATAAAAAATGTATTAGCCTGAAACGATGTATTTTGGAGAAAGGCTCGGTGCTTCTTTTGGGCACCAGCATTTATTCCTACGTGTATTCTTGGGTACTGTAATCAACCCCTTTCTCTCTTTAGTAGCAGTGGTGACAACAACGTCAGGCACACAAATTCTCAGCTAATACATTTTTCGGAGTTTTTTACTTTCTCCATACGTAGTAATGGGAAAGTATTGTGTTCACGAAAAAAATCGACTTCGAGATTTCAACGGAAATACACGTTTTGAGGTCCTTAGAACACGTTTAGATTATTTTCGGAATGATGTCTGTGTGTGCGTGTGTGTATGTGATTTGTGCGCTCTAACTCAAAAAGTACGTACCATATCGTTACCAAACTTCACATATAACACTTAAACATGAGCACAAAGAACTGGTTAGTTTTTGGACAATAACGGGTAACCGGAAGTCGAAGTTTATTCGAAACCCGATTCGGTATTTGCGATATTTCTTCGTTAAAACATCATTATTGTATATACAATTCTATACAAAAGTTATAGAGAATGTAATTTCCTACAACTTTAATTTGAAAGAATTTTCTATTGTAATTATTGTTTAGGAGTTATTTATAAATAACCGGTTTTTCGGTTTTCTCCTTAAAAACATCGTTATTGGTAATCTTCGTGAGGACCAAAGTTGTAGAGAATAATATTTCTTCCAAGTTTTGTTTGAAACAAATTTTCGTAGAACCATCCATTTCGGAGATATTTCGCTTTTTCGTAATTTCCAGTATACAGCGCCACGACCATGTAACGGTGAATTCTGTAAACGTAGCTATTCAAAATAGAGCTAATTTACGGCAATAAGGACGACTGTATTCTTTTACAATATGAAATAATAATTTTGCCTTATAATGCTATTCATAATAATTTAAATATCTATACCCCAAGTATGGAGAAAGTCATGTGTTGGCCACATCAGATTTTTTCGCTTGTATCTTCTACATTTCATGTTCTGCCACATCAATTCGATCGAAAGCTATGTACCGCCGGTAGCGTAACTGTAGACAGACTTATCGACTGGAGCCTATCTAGGCTGGACCATTTTGAGATCCTCATATGAGGTCTCTTCGAAGGCAATATACAACATTTGCCCTTAATAGTGAATATAAAAGGAACTACTTCCTACGAGGCGGGCAATTCCATAAGATACCGAAGTGTAACCTTTGAATATTACATCTACATCACGCCATGCAAGACAACTTAATGGTTTAGGGTGGGGGGTGCAATGCACCAAATATGCCCCTAGCAATTCCCATTTATCGTTTTCCTATTGCAATCCAAACACTGACCTAGAGCAGTGTTTCCCAAACTTTTTGGCCGCGCGAACCCCTTTTTATAATGATCCAGATATCGCGAACCCCCTCCTAGGTATAAAAAGTTTCAAGGATTATCTTTCTTATCCGAGTATAAATTATTGAAGAATATAGGTATATTGTCAACAGTTTTTAATATTTATTAATTTAAGTATACAATATTTATTATAACATTATTTCCACCTTTTATATATACTTTTCCGTTGCTTATTTGCGTGTTTCTAACCTTGTGGTCATATAAGTAGTAAGGGGAGCAGCGTAATTTTTATTTGCATATTAAAGTTACGAAGAATTATCATGAAAATTTGAGATATAAAAAAAACTCAGAAGTATAAAATTTACTTTTTTTACAATTTGAATAAAATATTATGTCTCAACATTCGTCCTTGTCTCTCTCGTTAACAGCGCATTACAATTATCCGTCATGATATCGAATTGTGCATTGTTTAAAGGAGACAATGATCTTCTATCAACTTATTGCTTACAAAGACGAAGGCCTATACAGTTTCCGTTGTTACGAAAGTCTTCTCTGCGTAGTGAAAATGGGGCGATTATTTTTCTTCTTAAGGCTGAAAAATAGGCTTAGCTCCAGACACATTCTTTTCGTGCTTCAAATAAGTTTGATATAAATATTGTTTAACTAATGGATTATTTTGCATTTTATTTAAAAAAGTAGTTATATAGAATTTGTTAAAAACTCGAATGCCAACAAGGACCAAATTAAGTGATTTACCAAAAAACTTTGCACGCCATTATGGAATTTTTTGTCGCGAACCCCCTGGGGGTTAGCGAACCACAGTTTGGGAACCACTGTCCCAGGGAAGAGCGATCCTTTTTATCGCTCCTTTCTACAATAGATATCGCGAATATGGTCCTTATTATCGTCCCTTTCGAAACATGTAGTTTCCCTGACATATATGTACTTTTCTATCATCTTAAGTCATTCCTGTAATCTGCGTTTTTTCTAGCGATGTCCAATTCAATTTTTTTGTTAGCGACTTAACGCTCTGTTTACTATCTTAATTTCTTTTTACAAATCTAGCTGTCCTGCGCTGCACTTTTTCTCTCTCCTTTATTAGACCCTTCTTGTATGGATCTCATACAGCTTACTCTACCTGCCGCCATACCTAAGATAACAAACACGATTCTCTCATTTTTTGGTGCTATTCCGGACTATCCTACCTATAAATGCTAAATTTATTCTAGAAACGCTTATCATCCGGCGAACGTGTCCCACGAGAGACTGCGACAAACAAAAATTCTGAGATATTTGATGGCATTTGAAAAGGGGATATTTCGTAGACTACATCATTAACGGACATTAAATTAGTTTTCATTTTCTAAAAGCTGAAAGCGTAGCTTTTCCTCTGGTCGATTTTCGGCTTTCATTCCTTGCATCACGCATTATATCGTCATGATGTGTTATTTGAGCACGGCCCGCGCCTCCATTGCATTCGTCAGAAGGCGGAAGGGACGCCATTTCTTCGTTCCGCAATTTTCAAAGCGTTAGTAGGACGGAGGATTTCGAATCCGTGGCACCGTTTTTTTGGAGAAGTGGGTCGGCGATTGGGGTCTTCCGCTGCGATAGGCCCTTAGAAGGCGTCCGGAGGAAGTGCCCCGCCTTGCACTCCCCTAGAGCCCTCGGGGTCCTCCGCAGGCCCACTGCCCTCTGATCCGTCCCGCGCCGCACGCGTGCTCTTTCGACCCATGTGATTCCGTTCTCATCACTCTCTTCTTTGACTCTTTCGGGAAAATTTTCAGTTTCATTTTGTTTGGTAAAGGTGGCAATGAATTTACCGCTAACGCATGAGTCTCTTTCACCTTCTCTCTCTATCTCGATACATAAAAACACTTCATAAAGCGATAAAATCGAAAGCTACGGAAAATCTTTCACCTTTGAAATAATTTTTTTTCGCCGCAACATGTGGTTCCTGGCGCGACTATATCTTCATGTTTTTCGGAAGAAATTTAACGGGATTATCTACTAATTTGGTCCGCAGCAGAATGCCGGATCCAAAACATCCGGAGATACCAACTTTCGGCCGAAAAAATTATTGCGTTGCTTACGCAGGATGCAAATACCCATTTGATAAATTGCAACGGCAGAAGCCAAGGAAATGTTTGTGATTACGTCCGCTCTTTGGCAAAGAGTAAATCCTGGACACGTCTAAAAGAGGCTGCCAAATGAAATTTCGCCACTGTCGTAAAAAGAGGACGAAAGAGGAAGCTCTGAATGCGTAGCGAATCGAGTCGTTTAACCCAACCTCCCAAAGCAGCTCCCCAACCTCACAACGCCTCTCCCCACCCGGAAGGCGTCCGGACTAATCCGGAGCGGAGCGGTTGCGGCGTTGAGTGCGAATGTGACGACGCAATCGCAGAACGAACTTCGAGGCCACGAGTTAGAGGGAGAATAGCGTGTTTTGTTTACACGAGAGCTTCATGGTCATCAATATAAGCGTGCGATGAGAAATGAAAACAAGAGAACACCAACTGAATCAAGCTGTTTTGCGTTCTTCACTCGTTCGAGCGTTCTTATTCGACCGTTTATCGTCTCGACTGAAAGAATTAGCAAACGACTCCCTTTCATCTAAAACACTAGAACTTGATAGAATCGGGATTCTTTGACAAAAATATGGAAGGCATAAATTGTTGAATGACTAACGTAGGTTTCGATTGTTGCAACACTTAAAGGCGCTCGGACCAAAACAACAGCGACAACCGCCAGCAAAAACGTTGCTCTTTTGGAACCGCTTGCAGTCTCTTTATGAGCTCATTCGGGCAGATATGCTAATTTACCTTTCTCTTACGACCGTGAAATCCGCTATCGTCGTACGCACACTCCACACCAACATGAGATTTCCGTGAGCGCATCCATTTATAGCACGCTTATGATTTTGGTCCAGGAGTTTATTTGCGTGATCTTTTAGAGCATTTGTGTCGCACGAGAGAGAGAGAGAGATGTGGGAGAAAGGAATGGAGAGGAGGAAGGGGATATAGTGGAGAGAGGGGTGGAGAGAGAAAGAGGTGGGGGGAGGAGTAGGTCGGGAGGTGAAAGTGAGGGAGAGAAAGGAAGAGAGAGGGGTCCATGTGAGATATCGATAGGCGATAATGGGAGAAAGACTGGAGGGAGAGATGGAGGGGAGGAGGAGGGGGAGATGATGGGAAAGAAGAGGCATGCGGAAGGAGGAGAAAGAGTGGAAAGGAGAGAGAGAGAGAGGGAGTGCGTAGGCTGTTATGATCTACGGACGCCGAAAGCGACGTCTCTCCGAGTGGAGAATGGAACAAAGGAACGTCGTCGTTTCCTGATAATTGATAGAGTCACTTCGTCGCCTCTCTTGCCAACAAGGAATAGCGCTGTTCGGAAACGCCTCGAGGGGCTGATGAAATACATAGGCGTTGTTCCGTAATCAGATCAATTCTTAGCCGAGAGAAAGAATTTAATTAGGGTCAGCTATTTGAGAAAATCGTTATTACGGAAAACAGACACACGGTAAAAAAATCGCTCTTAAAAGGCGTAAGTAACATCCGTTCGCAGTTCATCCTCCTCTATTCTAATCGTACTGTTTCCCCGTTGGCGAAATAATAACGCAACGAAGCTTTAAAATAGCGCCACCAAATAATAATTTCATAAAAGGATATTTAGCACGTTGACGACCGGGAATTTATATCCAAACTCTTCGTGTAGGACCGGACATTTAAACGATTTATTTCCAAATTAACAAAATTTCATTTTAAAATTCATAGCTTCGTTTATTTTTAACATATTTGAAAAATAAATTGAAGCGTCTTACTCACCAACCAACGATTCTATTATTTTTCTGTTGTGTGATAGCACCTGAAGCATTCTCCTTTATGCAGCGGAACCTTGCAGAAAGAGCATATGTACCTCGTTTCTTTTCTCAATCTTTTAGCCGCGCACACTCGTCACATTCTTGAAGGTTATTTATTTTTTCCTTTGCCCAATATCTTCTCCAGGTTATGCTTTCTCAGACTACCAGACATCCTGAACGGATGATCCTTTCAAAGGGCTCGTTGAGTCAGATTTTCTTCCTCCGATGCGTCATCACTCGAGGACTCGTTTTTCTCCGCCGAACTTGCAGCCTAAGCTTTCGCAACTACAACTATATATTTTTTGTATTTAAGTTTGCTGGATGAGTTTAAAGCTTTGTAAACTTTATATGAATTTAGAAGGGCACAGTTTATTAGCCATATCACGAATTTTTTATGTCCATAGAAATTTTGCACGAAATATCTTCTGTGAAATAAAACATTTCCAAAATGTTTCCGTTGACACTCGGCTAAATGAAAACGAAGGTAACTGCAACACTCCGGAAATGGAATTGAAAAAGCCGGGTCAACTTTCCGATGCATTCTGTATCCTCCACAACACACGGAGAGAAATCGTAAGATCCTTCTTCTCAGCCCCTATTGCTAAGGGTGGTTGGCTTTCCCTTTTCTGTATTCTCTCGAAAATTCTCCCAAAGTAACACTCCAAGTTTATTTTTGGAAGGTAGGGTCATTAAAGCCCACACTTCAACTAAAGTTTGCAAACATCGCATATTAGCATATCCAGAACAGGAACATTTCATCTGCCTTGTGCGTCGGAAGCAAAGAGTTACTACTCCCTCAGAAATATACATCCCTCGGATGATAAAAATGTGTTTTACGTATATTATAAAGAGCGAAATCCTTCGTAATCATAATATAACTAACGGCAAGATTTCATAGCATTATTCAGAAAATACTATACAAAATGTGGGCAATAAAAATACAATGAATTAAATGTCTCATCGATAAAAAATTACAAAAATTGTTCTTTTACAAGAAATAAAATTAGGAAACTTTTAACAAAAACATTTTTACTATGCAGTAAAAACATTACTTATTGTTTAAGAAACATTAACGTTTAAATTTCTCTAAAAAAGTTAAACAAGATGAATACCAAATACGGAAATCTCAGTGACCGGTCGTCAACGCGTTAGAACCCTTTCAGTTTATACACATATAATGTTTTTCTTGTCCATTTATTGATCAATAGATAATAAATAACACTTCAGAGAATCATAATATAAACATTAGAAAGAATATGAATTCGAATTTGACCGAAACCGTTTTCCTATATAGGTATCTCTAAAATGGAACACTACGTTGTTGTAAAGCCGTAATATGTGATGTTGTAAAGCCGTAATATGTGACCACCGAGTGGAAAATGCGGGATACCCGGTGGTGAGGTCGTGATGGCTGCGCACGGCTGAGAGGCCGCAGAAGATTAGACGAAGTTGTGTGTGAGCGGCAAAGGGAGAGTGGACGTTCTAGTAATAAGATTACGCCGCGGATGAGCAAAATACATTTCTTCATCGATGAAGCGAGAAATATAAACATCTATTCGAAAGCTTCGCTACTTTCGTAACAGAAACATCCAATTTTGAAGCGAAAGAAGCCGTACCGAAATACTTGCGTTTCTTTGGTTACATCAACATATGATCCTTTTTTTAATTTCGTTTTTTGCGCTAACTGGTCAACCTTATACATCCACGGCACACGATCGGAAGCCAAAAAACAGAACGTTTTTTTCCACTCGAACGCCGACGAATGCGTGGAGAGAGAGATAGGAGGGGAGCTGAGAGTGGGGGGGGAGGGGAGGGGAGGGAGGGAGAGGAGGGAGGATTGGGAAGGAGGGGAGAGAGGGGGGGAAGGGATGAATCTGCGAAAGGACGCGGAGAAAGGGCTGATATGAGAAAATCTCGCACGAATAAGTGTGTCCCGCTGAGGGTTGCGCAACCAACCTCCTCTGCGCTCCACTGATCTACTTCCCTTCCCTTTCCACCTCCGCCTCTCCCACACCATATCCCCCTTCCAACCACCCCTCCCCTTCCAATCCCACCTCCCCCCTTAAAGGTCTTCCGATAGCCCCAAGAACGTATGTACCTTTACATTGCACGTCGCTGCGTATCGAAGGGCACAGGGAAATAGAGTTCCCAGTCCATTCGATGTGTTTTACGAAAATGTCGCTAAAGGAGTTTAAGAAACGCAGAGAGTCGCTTTCTTGTCTACCAATCGTTGTAACAGCGGGTTCTGAGCTTGAAATTCTCTTCAGTTAGATTAAATCTGCTAATGTTTTGGGTCTAATAGGATTTTTATTATTTCGGCTTAACATTTGGTGGGTCGATGAGATGCGAAGAAAACAACGTTTAGAATTTTGATGAAAGAATATACTTTGTCGTGCACTCAATTTTTTAAAAAATTAAGGTAATAAAAACAACCTTGAGCAAACAATAGCCTTTTTTAAATTGTCAATACTTTCATTGGCCAGACGGAATCGATTTTTCATTGATTTTTCACCAACTAGCGATATTTCTATTTTCAAAGTTCACTTCACCCTATAATAGAGGCCTGCGTTAGCATTTTATCTGGCCCGCGAAACTTTGAAGAAGATGTGGTCTGTGGTATTTAATACAGATAATTTTGCAAATTTCAATTACAATTGTTGTCATAAAACCTTATCCGGTGACGTTTCAAGGCCAAAAATTGTTAAGACATTATTTTCATTCATCATTAGCCCGATTTTATTCAGGGCCGCTGTTTTCATTATCAAATATAATTGTTAACAAGTAAACACTTTGAAAGCTTCGAAATGTAGAGATGGTTAAGAGTGGTGAAAATGACTAAAGTAAGAAGTACCAGAAGAGTAGGAGAGAAGATAATGACAATACAAAGGACGAGAAATGGGGAAGCGTACAGGATAGGACATTTCCTGAAGAGAGAAAACATGAATAAAGGCGCATTTGAAGAAAAGCTGGAAGGCGTGCGGCAGAAGGAATCTCCTATTTTGCGATGTTTCACGCGAATGGTAAAAGAGGAATTTCAAGGTAAGAGCACGATATAGAAAGAGAGATAGAGAACTGGAGGCAGGCCAAGGAATCGCGTGAAAGGAAACAAAACGAGGCAAACAGAATGAAACAGATGATGATGATGCCGTTCGGTAAGTTTTCGGAGGCCAATATCCTCTGTATAGAGGCTATTGGCCGTGGTTTTTTTTGGAACTGTATAGTTCCAAAAAAGACAGAACGGCAAACGCAAGCTGAGAGATATTTAGAAAGGGAAGATGGAGAAAAAGTGGATGCACGATAACGCAGAAAGTACAAAAACGCAAAAAATCTGTATTTCTCTTAAACAATGAAAATAACTAATATTTGAACAATTTTCAAATATTAGTCTACTAATTTCTCGCGAAAATACGAAAACGAAACTTAAATGTCAATTCTTTAATAACACAACATTGCTACAAAATGTAAAATTACTGGATAGAATGTATCCGGTAAGCATTTTCAGTCCAGCTACAACTTATTCGAATATTTAAGACTAAAAAGTCATCGTTCCTTAGATGCAAGTTTTTGTACTTTTGTAGCTTTACTCCGCATAAAAAATCGGCATCCGAAATAAATGCAATCGATATACGTGAGACCCGCGGGCGGAGTCCAAAAGCAAGTGAAACCACTGTTTCGAGTGAGCGCGCAATATTCTCTTCGTCTGAAGGGATGAGTCGCCGCAAATTGTCCTTCAATTGCTGCATTCTGCGCCCTCTTCGGCCAATCAGGGCGCTCCATCCCTCGCCCAGGGCGATCATAGGAGTCGCCTGATTAAATGGAAAAATTGAGAGAAAGAGAGAAGACATAAATGTATTTATTTTTCAGGGCGAAATATGGAATGAAGGGAGGAAGAAAATGGGTGGGGAGAGAGAAAGAGAATAGGGGTTTTTGTGTATAAGCTGATATATCTAAGGGATATCTAAGAGAAAGACAAACGGCTTTATTAAGGGCGAAATTGAGACTATAATGTCCCTTCTAACATTTAACCCAACCCAACCCATAGAGAGAGAAAAGGGGAGGGAGAGAGGTTATATGGAATGAAACCGACTCTGGAGGGACAATTGTATAGCAACACTGCTCGCATAGATAGGCGATATTTTTACGAAAAGACGATATGCGCCCAGCGCATTCCTTTTTTCCCGCTAGTCGACGAATAATTCGACTCAATATTCCTCATAAAATCATTTACAATTTCAGAATCTCGCCGCGTATCTCGCGTTAGAAGTTTCTGTAGGTTAAAAGGGAAACAGAATAATATAAAAGATTTTATAAAAATCGTTCTTTGTATTTGGGAGCGTTAGCTTCTCAATCGGACCGCGAGGGGCGTTGATGGCAACCACCGAGTCAAGGTCCGCGATTTAAATGCCGGCGAAGTTCAAGATCTAGTCTGTGCATTCTGTTTCGGGATCGACCTTGGGATGAAGATTTATTTTTCCTTTCGCAAATATCCGAGATTATGAGGGCAACACTAATCAACAACGGTTATCATCCTGAAATTGAGCCTCGCACGATTTATCAATACATAGAATAAAATAAAGCGCGTTTTTAATCTATTTTAGACAGCGATGAAAATTTTTAAGAACGTTAGCTAAATATATTCCGCGCTTTTTATAGCCTTAACTTAAAAAAATTTTTTCTATTTTATTCAATTTATATTTTCACTCTGATTTCCATACAACATGTTACCCACTATTTAATGTATGTACGATTTAGTGTTTAGCTTTACAGTACGCGAAAAAATTACAAAAATGAAAATAAAAAATAACACTAAGGTACAGCATTGTTCACAGGTATTTCATATACTCGTAGAAAATAGTAATCTTTTTTAAAGACTTACGGAAAAATAACTTACTTTATAAAAAGGCAATTTTTATGCAAGCTTCTTTTATTTTCGCCTTTACTTTATCCTTTAGCAGGGGTGGATACAGAAACTTCTCAAGGGGTGGGGGGCGATCGCTCCTATACCTATTGAATCCTCTCCTGCCAACGACCCTATATTTTTAAAATCCCTACACCCCTATCAGAATCCTTCTTTTCCTTGCCAAACAGACATAATCTGCGGCGTATAATTGAAGAATTTGCGAAAAATAAATTTAAGAAAGCACCCAGTGGAGGGCAATGGGGTTATCCAAGGAGGCCCCGTGGATCCGCCACTGCCCTTTAGCAATAATCGTGAAAGTGAAAAAATTCGCAGTCAGCCTAATTGCAAAGCGGAGATAAAATGACCAAGACTATTAAGAGCCATGCGTTATTCGAGGAAGTTATTATGTCTCTAAAATGCCTAAGCAAATGTCTAATAAAACGCACTAGTTTCATTGGGAAGGGACACTAAACGCATTCAATGTGGAACTGCTCACGCATCATTTCTATTCAGAGATCGACTTTTAAATCATGTTATTACGAACGAGAGCAACTTTCAAAGGAAAGTCGCATTTAAAATTATGGAAACATCAATCGCCTATCCATTAGTCTCAATCTTAAGTTCCCTGCGGCCCTTAAAAACCTCCCATCTCCCTTTCCACCCCTTCCTCCCCTCATATATGTTTTTTCTGCCTTTTCTTGAAATCCCTATGATACTAGCAAGGGTTCAACAATGACTTCGTTAGAGAAAAAAATATTCCTCTCTTAGCGAGGAGGGATTTACGGTTATATGGGTGCATCGGACGGCGTGTGCACCGGATGCAATTCTTCTCGACGAGTGTGATTCCGACCTTTCACGCAGCAGTCGTGCGCAATTCCATTGAAACAAGTGAAGAGCAGACAGACCTCGCGCCACCATCTGAAAATGTGTCCAAATCGATCTTTCTCCTTTTACTTGGGTCGATGACATTTGCGACGTATATTTAGTATCTCGCAACGGCCTTGCGACGGAAAGCCGAACGGTTGAAATTCGGTGTGGCAAAATCGTCTATTTGCGCATTCTCCTCTCGTATTCCAATGTCGTCGCCTCGCAAATAATTGCCCTAATCTCGCTTCGACCATAAAATTAACGAGCTCGAGTTGTCCTCAGGTCGCCATACTCTCGTCTGGATGAGATAAATGCGAATGCGGCCTTCGATCGCGATGAAGACCTTTTCGTCCGCCATAGCCGAATATTCCTCGCGGCATGAGTCTCGCTCGTCGCATCCCAAGCATTTCTTTTGTTCGTGGATGAGAGAGAGAGTAAGGGAGGGAATGAGTAGAGGGAGAAGGGCGGGAGGATGAGTAGTGGGAGGGAAAGAGTAAAAAAAAGAGTGGGAAGGGAGAGAGAACAAAGACGGCCTTGAGAAAAGTATTTCCAACTTCCTCCGCCAGGGGGACGACCGGGTGTACACACTCCGTCAGCCGCCTAATGCTATCTACATCTGCGTGTGAGATGCAACAATGGACGAGCCTCCATACTCGCTGCCCTTCGCCTTCAAGGAGAGGAAACACCCCCGACACGTCTGCTCTCCTCGTCCCACCCACCCGTTTCTTCTGCCGAACCTAACCCCCTCTACGCAGTAGAATAATTAGTCGTTTTCTAATGGATTCTGACCATGCTCAACGCCCTTCGAAATAATTTAAATTTAACTGCCTTTCGGAATACTGTGTATCATTTCAAATCGACGGTGGTTCCATAACTGAGTTATTATGCAGAAATATGTATATTTAAAGAATCCGGCCTAGTTAGAGTGGTATTACCGCGTACGCCTCCCAATCCTAATGGCCTCCTAGTGCAGGGGTGGGGAAACTTTTGACGAGCCGTTGGGATTGCTTAGGTGGGCCGCATTAATAGGTGAAAATGCTTCGGCGGGCCACATTAGGATCCACATCAGAAGTTACTTGAGAGAATGCGGTTTCTATCTGTGAAAATTGATAATTAATAACATTTTATTGTATAAACTTCACAAGCAAAGGTTTTCCGGTCGTAATTTTAGCCAAAAAAAATGAAATTGTCTGTGTTACATTCATGGTTCGCTTTCGTAATGCAATTGAGGGCCGTATAAAGTGCTCCTGCGGGTCTGATGTGGCCCGCGGGCCGTAGTTTCCCCACCTCTGTCCTAATGCACTGAGCAGACGTGGAATCAGTGGGCATGCAGAAAATCGTAGACTGAGCGGACGTCTCAAAACTGGAACCCTCATTCCCTCTCTCCTCCGCGTTACCAACCACCTCCCTCAAACTCCTTCTTCCAACCCATCCTTCTATCCTATATATATGTACTATACTCTGTGTCGAACCACTCTGTATCACCTGATGATGACGCTAAGAGACGAAACTTAGGCCTTGAATATATTGAACCTACAGGGGAAAATTACTATTGTTCTTATTTACTATTCTACATCTACATCTACATGATACCCTGCAAATCACCAGACTGGTGGGTGGCAGGGGGTGCAGCACACCAAAACCTACCTAATAACGTCCCTCGTGGGAATCACTCTCCTGTTATGATCCCGTATGGACCTTGGGAAAAACGAGCTCTGATATCGCTCGGTCCTACAGTCGATCTCACGTATTTTATTCTCGTGATCGTGCCTGCCCATGTACGTAGGTGCCTCTAATATTCCTGAGACCTCCTCTAAGAGAACTTCCGACTTAAATTTCTCCAGAAGCCTTAACCTAGCGCTAATTCTGCGATCCTCTAGCGATATCCAATTCAACTCCTTCAAGAGTGATGTGACGCTTAATTTTTGCTCATATTTTTGCTTTACGAATCTGGCTGCTCTGCGTTGGATTCTTTCTAGCTCAAGTATTTGTCCCTTTTCGTACGGATCCCATTGCTACGGAATTATTTCACAAAATTACGCCGGGGTCCACTGAGATATTTACTTCGGGTTTTAGCGCCATTGTTTCATTTATTAATTTGGATTTGAAACCCAAGAAAAAGTACATATATTAAACCATGCATATAGCCTTTCTATGACTCTTGAGACGCGTCTGCCTATCCAATAAACCTCATTATCATACGTTTAATTTTCGTTAGGTTTTAGGCATAGCCAACCCAATCTGTCGTACGCAAGACCTTTCGCTTCATCTTTCTGTCTTCTTTAAAGACATAATATTCGTTTTCTCTTTGCATCCTCATTTCTATGATTTATTTCAACAAAACCTCGCTTCTCAAAATTTTACACACCTTCTTTCTCTTGTTGCTCTAATTAAACTCCTAGTTTCCCCTTATGTATGTAAATCTTCCTCGTTTGTTTACATGCTTTTACTTAACTTCCCTCCGTATTTATTTGTTTATTTATTCATTTGTCATATAACAACGCTCGCTACAAAAATACGAATAACTCGAGAAAGAATCGAGATAGAATCTTTAAATTTGGCAGGTATGCTCGATTCACATAGTTTAAGGCAGTGGTGCACAACCTTTTTCTATCATAGGGCCGCAATTCACGTTTTTTCCGAGACCGCGGGCCGCATTATGAAAAAAATTAAATTAAATTAATTAAATTTAAGGAAAATCTTAATTAAAACTTATTTTATTACATTTTATGGGATTTAATTTTTTTATTAAATAATGGATATAAATAATAACAATAATTACAATTTAATTTTCTGCTAAATTAAACTTTTCTGACACAAAATTAATAGAAAATAGGATCAATCAACCTTTTCTATTTTATATTGAATTTAATTTGCCTCAATGCGATCGTTGAGCCTGCATTTCCATTGTTAAACGCTTAATATCTGGTGTAATGTTTGTTGTGTTCAGACACAAGATTGAACACAGATTTTCATCCGTCAACTGGTTCCGATATTTCGATTTGATTAATTTCATCAATGAAAAAGCGTGTTCGCATATGCAGGGCCGGCGTGATGGGGTATGCTTTTCATCGGGGCCCCCGGAAGAGGGGGGCCCAGATTTTACTTGTATGTACCATAATTCATCGTCGTCAATAACTGGCACAGTATATTTATAAATATCGATACAGATAAATGAGCTGAGTTAGGGGTCAGATGCCAATACGAAAATCACTATCCGATGACCACAAACTAAATTCTCTGGTGTGAAGAAAGGTAGAATGTATGTGACATATATGTTTAAAATATAGAGTACCGATTCTAGCTAAAGTACCACGTATCGCCGCTACCTCATTATCCCAGGTCACGTAATGGCCATTGTTGGAACATTGCAGAAAAAGAAGAGGGGCCCCCGAAATCGTGCTTGCATAGGGGCCCCCAAAGGTATCATGCCGGCCCTGCGCATATAGTGCTTCCAAACAGACTTGTGCTAATAGCTGTCATCTGTCGTAGATTTAAATAGGATTCTTTAGGAAGGCAGAATTCCTTCCTTAAATTTTGACCTCAGTTCATCGTTACTCTGTAGATCGATGAGTTCGAGCTGTAAACTAGAGTCAGCGTCTTTATATGAGGCTTCAAAAAGGTGCGCACATGTTTTTAACAACGTTTTGTCCCGCTCAAAGTCTGCAAATCTTTCACTGAATGACTGCTGGATACGTTCAATATGAGTGGAATATTTGAAATTATTCACATTATATTTTTACTTTCTCATACGAAGTATCGAGAAAGTATTGTTTTCGCGAAAAAATTCGACCTCGAGATTTTTACGGAAATACACGTTTTAGGTGTCGCTGAATCCGAAAAAGTGCTTTTCGCAATGCCGTCTGTCTGTCTGTCTGTCCGTCCGTCTGTCTGTCTGTCTGTTACTGGCTCTGGAGCCTAGACGGAATAACGAAAATGAATGAAATCTCGTACTTAGGCATTTTATCATACTGAGCAGAGTATACATAGAAATGGTTGACATTGATCAATAATTAACAGTAGTTTATTCTACGCATTTTTAACAACAATTCGATTTTCTCAAAAACGGCTCTAACGATTTTGATCAAATTTCGTACAGTTACTTGAGTTTACGTCTTCAATAATACTGTATAGTTCATATTTCTCAAAAAATGAATATAAGGCTAGTTTATTCAAGGAAACTTTAACAACAATTCGATTTTCTCAAAAACGGCTACAACGTTTTTGATCAGATTTCGTACAGTTACTTGAGAATACATCTACAATTATACTACGTATTTTATTTTTCTCAATGAATGAATATAAGGCTAGTTTATTCTTGGGCAACTTGAACAAAAATTGGATTTTCTAAAAACAGGCTCATACGATTTTCATTTTCTAAAGATAACTAAACGACGCATTAGTACCCATATATGAGAAAGTTTGTACAATGTATGTTGTACCGATTTTTTAAATATTTGTTGGCAGTTAGGAAAGTGACAGGTATTGTTCTTCAACAGTTGCTCCCGAAATAATGATAATTTAATTTGATACGCGGATACATTGTTAGGAAGTTCAAATATCAGGTGGTTTTCACCTTTCAATTAGATTAAATGTGCAGTAATATCAGTGAAAAATGCCAAGTCACATACCCATGTTGGATATTCGAGATGATTTACTGCTTGTCTTTTTTCTGTCAGAAACATTTTTATCTCCTCGAACGGCGATATAAAACGATGCAAAACCATGCCTCTGCTAAGCCAAAGGGACTTCAGAATAGTACAGAATATTGCAATAATCAGTTTAAATTTTCTCGAGAAAAGCTTTGAAATGTCTGTGGTTTAGCGCACGTGATCTGACGAAGTTGACTGTATTTAAAACATCACTCATAACTGTACTAAATACTAGATCCTTCCCAATTAGGTTTTTCACATGAATTATTCAGTGGTATTTTATCAACTCATTTTTGAGCCCCAACTTTTGGACATGTTTGGACAGAAGAGATACCATCCCTTTTTGAGCACCTATCATAGAAGGCGCACCATCGGTAACTATCTCCACAAGTTTATTTAAGTCCATCTTATGCTTGTGAAGACTTTTAAGCAATCCCTGAAGCAAATCAGATCCTTTGGTCTGATCTTTCAACGGATAGAGCTCTACGAGTTCTTCATACACTTCAAAATCTGGTGTTACATCACGTGCGAATATACACATTTGAGAGGTTGATGTGACAACTGTCGATTCATCTACTGTCAGTGAAGAGTAAATGCACTTATTGAATAGTTCCGAAAATTTGGTTTCAACAACACAGGAAATATCTAATTTTAAAAAATCTCGAATGAAAAATTCCCGAGACTCGAGACAAGAAATCCCCCACCCTCTTCCCTAGAGCGTAACGTAATTTATGGACGATCCCATACAAATTGGGTTAGTTCCCACAAACTATTTAAAAAACCTGGAAATTTTTTTAAATTTTAGAAGTTTACGTAAGCGGCCGCGGGCCGCACAAAACGCCGTGGAGGGCCGTATACGGCCCGCGGGTTGCGCACCACAGGTTTAAGGTGATGACGAAAAAAAATTTCAAAAAAAGTCCTGGGTTCGACTCCAAGGAAGACATTTCCATTTCTTATTAGGTAACACATAAAATTGGACTTTTCGACATGCAGGCTTTCTTTCTTTTTTAGATTAGAATTAGAAAGGATTGACCTACAATCTTCAGATATGAACCATTTTGAAGAAAACATTATAAAGTTTCTTATTCTGTTCATCTTTTTCCGCCTACAGTTCGGAATCGTCCAATTTAAACGTTTAATTCACACACTTTGAGGAAATCTTGCTATTTTAGTGGGAGGCTGCCTTACCTACCAATTCCATTGTTGGATCTCGATATCATATTGTTATTTCAATCCTTATGGGTGTACACGTGGTTTGATTGCTTTTGATACGAGAGATAGGGAGAGAGAAGGAAAATTATTTTCATAGCAACCAAAGTAAACAACATCCGTAAATTATTATCTCCTATAATATATTTTGAAGGGTGTGTTTGTTGGTTTGTTGATTTGTTGGTTTGTTCATGGAACTCCTCCTAAACAATTGAAGATAGAATAACCAAATTTGGTACTATTCTTCCTTACATCCTAACTTAGTGAATGGTCAAGATTTGGTCAACCGGGATTAATCAGTGCTACCAATATAGGGGATTAACATTTTTCCATAAGATAACACGTATGAATCCATTTTTTGACTTGCAAGGTATTCTTCCTTCAAGAATCAAAATATGTAAATATGGACCGATTTTAGTCGGTTTTGCTTTATTGGACGAATAAAACTCTATACTATCTTATTCCTGTGAAGTTTACATGTTACACGGTCGAAGTTTTCAGAAATACGATATTTGTTTCGAAATTTTGTGGATTTTTCGTACTCTTTCCGGGCGTTGCCAAGGCGGCCGTCATTGTTACCTCCGATTCAGTTAGCTTCGATGAAGCTTACAAATATACGAAAGTTTAGCGTTATTCGCTTCGCACTTTTATTTAAGCAGCGAAACGATCGATGTCAATCTTTAACATAGAAACGTAAATAGATACCGATAATTATTCAAGAAACTGCGTGTGGTAAGCGTTTATAACGATTGACGAAAGCAATTGAACCTTCTTTCGTCTACTGAATACTGGAATATTACATTTTTTGTAAGTAAAATCATTATGTTCTACATTTTAATGTTTATTAACGTAAATAGGCTCACGTATCTGGTGTACATTTACCAGTCAGTGTTCAATCATGGACAACTGTACGTTGCTTTTTCAAGCCAAAAAAGTAAATATTTCAGCGAGGCATAATTACACAAGAAATGAAGCTGGATTTGGCGAAAGTAATATGATAGGAAATAAAATTGCCGTTATATTTTAATACAATACGTTTGGAAATGGATTGTTACAAGCAAATATGATTAATTGTTGACAAAAGCTAACAGGAAAGGAAAAATTATCTACCGTATATTTTAAAGAGTTTGTATGTTGTGCTGTAGTAGATTCACTACCCGCTTTCTACTCTTATGAAGCTTGACCGTGGCGCAGCGAATAGCCAATCAGGGCGTTTTCCCCTTCCAACACCATTTGAAGTTTTCGAGAGGCGCGGGAAAGTAGTACGCTCTTGCCCGATATCCGCTCTTGAATAAAGTCGCATGCGAACGCTAAGGCGTAAACGCGGTAGATCTGGCAACACAGTCGAGCTCGGAGCGATGTGAACAGCACGATGGCGAGAGACCGACTGACTTTCTCCCCTCCCCATCGACAGTCTCTCGAGATTTCATTGGCTGCAGAGTAAGCATACAACTAGGATTTTCAAGGTCAAGCTTCATAAGAGTAGAAAATGGGTATAGCATTGTATATATGAACATTTATTCTCTTTCGTGGAAGAATATAAGCAACTGTTTTAAGTTTAATTTATAATTGTTCTCACTTCGGAAATTTCGGTATGATAGCATAATTTTGAATTTTGAGTTCCATTCTCTCTCGTCGTCTGAATTTTTGTTAAATCCAAAATATTATTCAGTGAAAAGTTCATCCGTCAGAGAAAACAGTTGCATTTTTCGTTACGCATTTGTCCTGCATTTTACAATTATTCCAAATTTTTAAATTCATGCATGTAAAAAAGCGCATTATTAATAACAGTTATAAGACGAAAAAGATAAAAATGAAATTAAGTAAAAAACCATTTCTAATGTATACACACTTTTACTTAAAACTGCACTCAAACGTAGAAAATAATATATTCCTGGACAAAAAATATTATTAAAAATTTGGATGCTTCGTAAAAGTGGGTGGCTTTTTTCCCTTCTAATTCTTATATTTCATCGTCCTCATAAATTAGTTCTTATTGTTGGCCACTTACTTAACATATATTCATATTAATACCACCCACTTTTACGGAAAACAAATATTTGAATAATATTTTTTGTCCGGAAAAAAATTATTTTCTACCTTTGAGTGTGTATAAACTAAAAAACGTTTTTTTACTTAATTTTATTTCCACTCATCCCAATTTTCTCCGCTCTACTCCATATCCACGTCTCTAAAGCTTCAAATCTACTCGCTTCTTATTTTCTCATTTTTCACGTCTCGCACCCATGTGTCTGTAACAAAGTTTTGGCTGACCCCTGTTTAATAACTATATTCAGACTTTCTGTCAGAAAATCTCATCGTCTCGTAAATTCCTCCTTTGCTCTTTCTCTTGCTCCTTGTCCAGATCTCTTTCGTACTTCTTCCATCCTGTGATAGAATATTACCTAAATAAGTAAAAAAAATTCCAGCCTCCACCCATCCACTTTAACACTGACCTGAGAATCTCCACCATTGGAAAACACCATGTCTTCCTTCTTATTAATTTTTATCCCGGATGCCTTTGCGTTTTCATTTTAGGAACTAACAAGCATCTGCAAACCCTTTTCAGAATTGCTCACGAATGCTTTATCATATGTAAATTTACCAGATATGACTAAGCTACATCTTACTGTTACATTTTTAATTTTATCTTGTCATGCGTTTATTATCCTTTGTTTGGCATACATATTAAAGTCAACCCCGTCTCACGCCAAATCTGATGCAACCTCTGCTACCCATGTCTGCGCAGTCTGGTTCGTATACAAACTTCTGATTAAATGTCTATCACTCCAGTGTACTCCTATTTTCCTCTACGCTTCCATTAGCCTATGTCGCAAAACTCAATCAAAAACCTTTTCAAAATCCACAAAGCACACGAATACATTCTGTTTGTATTCGGTTCCTCTTTCTACTGAATCACTCCAATGGCCTCTCTAATGCCATTTACATTCCGAATCCCGAACTGAGCTGCACCTATACATTTATTCCCTTTAGCTTCAAACCTTCCGTTCAATATCCTGCAAAATATTTAGCAAAAATACGGTTATGAACAACGACTTAGGTCCTGTCCCACACTCCTCCCTTTTTCAGTTTCACCGTACAACCGTTGACCACCGACTGATACTACACATCCTACAATAATACTCGTATACAATGTTGCACTATGTTAACTGACTACATATTGCAACATTGTCCGTGTATGAGTCAAGCATCGAATTATAACCTGCGTGTGCGTTTTAGTGAATTTGCTCATATCCATATCATGTGAGACTCGCTCTGAGGAGTATTCGGTAATTTTCGTTGCGAAAGGAAAAAATTTCATTCGTTATAACGAATCGGGCATTTGTTTAGCAAAATTTTGGCGCTAATTTACCATACACGCTAAAACGAATGTTCGTTAAACGGGCATACGTTCTGTGGGGTATATTTTTATTGAAGATCTTGAAATGAAAGAAAAACAGGCACGCAATTACACCGTATCAAATACATTTTTACAAAATAGTTATCATTTCATAAAAATGTGCAGTATAGAAGTTTAATTTTAATTTTAACTTAAATACATATTCTAATCGAATGAAATGGTTGCACCAGTAACAAAAGAACTTTTTATTTTTCAATTATATTTGTCATCCTTTATTTCTTCGAAGAAAAATAGGCAAATGAATTCGCCAGTTTTACAAAGTAATTTTCGCTGCATTTGTTTGACGGGTTGGAAATGTATCATTTTCATTTATAAAGCAACATTTGTCTTGATTAAATCTAGTATAAAATTGTGTTAACTTGGAAAAATTAAAAGAGTGAAGATTAGTTCAGAGAGATAACATTTAAATATTTTTCGTGAAACGCATTTAACGTGTTATGGAGATTAATTTATTTGTAATTCGAATAGAATAAATAAATATTTTTTAATTAACGTTTTATTTCAATTACGTTTTCATTCTATTGGTAATGATTATGCAGGTGAGCGGACACATTGCGTAAAAATCTGCCGTCTGAGGCAAAAAGACAAAATGCTGCTCCAGTGCACGATAAATACAAAGGTGCAGATACGGGGAGGCGACACTGTGATAATGCCGTCGCAAGACTGAAGCAATCGCACTCACCTTCAAGTGAAAAACTTTCTTCAATCACAACAATTTAGGATTCATCAATATAAAATTTAACTGTATTTGAGAACGTTAAAACTTACAATCATTAAGTCAGGCGCAAAAACTTGTAACTTTTTGAAAAGTATCGAAGGTTTATGTAAAACTAAAACTATACATTTGTTGTGTTTGAAAGTATTTAATATAAATCAAATTAATCTCCAATTGCAAGCTTACAGGCGAAATCCATATTCGCACGCGAGCTTAAATTTTAAATTTATATGTGTAGACTTTCAGGATTTGATAAAGAACGCTCATTAAAATTTAATTCTTACTATTTTTCGATGTGGCACCATGAAACTCAGATAAGTTATTCGTAATTGCCTCCAAAAATTCTTTCATGACGATTTTTCTAAGAAGAAACTAAAAAATATAGCTCTCAAATTAGAAAAGCGTTTGGAAAAAAAACATCCCAACATTTGGAGTTTTCATTTTCATTTCAAAGCCATCTACGTGCGGAACTTCTCGCATAAAAATAGAGTGACTTCTGTAATCTACGAGAACTGTACGCAATATTCCATTTGTCCTTTGGTCTCGTTTCGTAAAAGACACGCATAGCAGCGGTGGGCTGCACGCGTGTGACAAAGCCAACTAAGATATCACGCTCAACAGAGGTGAGTGAGAGAGAGGGGGAGGGAGGGGAGAGGGGAAGGAAAAATAGCAATAGATGAAGATAGATAGACAGAGGAAGAGATAAAGAGGAAGAGAGGGACGAGAGAAGAAGAAAGTCCAAGTGGAGGCGAGGAAAGAGAGAAGTATTGAAAAATCGCGCTATCAAGTCGCTAGGCAATTAGCGATTTTCATGCTTTTTCTGATATTTTACTAACAATAAGCCCATTCCAAATCCCAATCAGATTATTTTTTATCTTAAAGAAATCAATATTAAATTTTATAAACTTGTAAGTCATACAAAGTTTTGGAGAGGCAAACGAAAAAAGAAACGCAAAATATATCCTACGTTATATTCGCTTTTGTATTTTTGTGATTTATTGATTCAAATGAAATGAACGGCAATTGGGACCCGTTAGATCGAAGATACATACAAAATTACTCAGTAAACAGAATGATAATAGGAGTAAAAATGTTCATAATCAGATATTTAAATCGCTTAATTTAGATATTTTGTAATAAGACCTGCCCGAATAAAGAATATTTTCACGAAGCATGGCTTCTCTACTTGATTCGTCTCTTATCTTCCCATTCAAACTGAAAGAATTTGACGAATTAAGGCGATCGCTTGAAGTTAAGATCTCAATTCGCCCTTGTTCCAAACGGATCGTTCAGAAACATACAACGAGTCGCATCTAATAATCACGAGTCTGAATGTTTTGTTGAAACGCCACTCTGAGTGATGGTATGCACTGTGATAAAAAACTACGATTCTTGAATATTAACCATTTAAATGTTCTTTCCACGTGTCACTCCATTCTCGTCTCGTCCGCGCTTAAAAACCACTAATGGTAGAATCAATAATGAGAAATGCGCACGCGGCTCTTTGGCCATTTGTTTTAGGCCCCTTGCTGTGGAGTTATCCCAAGCAAACTCTCCGAGAAATGAATTGTAGGACTCGATAAGAATACATATTGCGATCAGATAGCGAATGTAAGAGTCATAGAATATGTAAATAATGGCGTCCGTGTAATGGTAAGGAAAGTGAGGAGACATCGGAATCATTCTTTCGAAAGCGTCGGTCGCTAAGGAAAACAATGCGTTGCCAATGTCATCACACGCCGCTAATTTTGTTTTAACATGGATCCATTATAGTCAGATATATTCTCGACATACTGTTTTGAAAGTAAAACACTGAATTCTTTGCAATAGATATAAATAGATAATTAAAATGGATAAAGCATCCACACGGAAAGTAGAAGACCCGAGTTCGAGTCTCCATCAAGTAAAAAATTGTTCTATCCTTTCCTTGTTTTTGTTTTATATCTTTTTGTTGAAAAGTGTAAGTACATGATCACTCTGGTAAAAATCATTTGTTCATCGTCATTGCACAACCTTACTGCGAGTCACAGCTATAAAAGAAATTTGAAAACTTAGGTTGGGAGTTTTTATAAATTTCAGTTGCATTTCAAGTGAAAATCTCGCTCTCTCTAAGATCAAATTAAACTTATTTGGATACGTTTCGCGCATTTGATTAAGTTGGAATTTGAGCTCTTTTCTTTACACGCCTCTCGCAATGTTTCAATAAAATAAACAAGCATTTGGCTTGAGTAGGTTTGTTAACATTAAGTTGGTATTTATACTTTAAATCTTTAAAAAAATATATCTTTATTGCCCTTCGATTCGCGTAATTTGGACGCACGGATACTGTCCTAAATTTGTGTTTTAATTTTACTGGAGATTGGGTATTTTTACGAACATCGGCGTTAGGATGGCGGGCCATGACGGAAAAAACATCCGCCCGTGTGTTCCTTTTGAAAACAGATTCTCAACGGGAAGACTTTCACTTGCGACCTCTAAAATTAATTTTACCGCGGAGTTTGCTTTGAACAGCAATGTTGGCGAAATGTTGTCACAATATCTACCGAAATCGTCCAAATAATTTGGTTGTCTTTCAATGAAAACGCCTTTTTCTTCTTGCGACGAATGGGGGAGCCGAAAAAAAAATAGTTTGAAAATAATTGTGGCTACCATATTAATTTCAAGCAAGCACGATGTGTGTTTATAAAACAGAGATAAGAGGCTTTAAAAAAAATTAAAAGCTGCGGTTCGAAGCCACGTCGTCCACGTGGGACGAGAGATAAAAGAAAGGAGGGGAGCGTGTGTGTGTAGTATGTTTGCGCTTCACACAAATGTCGCGACATCCGTTAAGATAAGGTCGAAGATAAAACTGAGGTCAGTTATAGCTTTATATGTTTAAAGTAACAACACGTGGAACATTTTTCCTAACTGTGCGTACGTAACCTATTCGGTCGTTGGAGATTTCTATTACAATATTCCACTGTCAATTCAAAATTTATTGTATACGAGGGTGAGTCAATAAATAAGGTGAATTTACATTTTTCACAGACATATGTACCCATCATTTTTCTCTGATGGAATCAGAAAGATTGTCAGTCGCTGGACTAAATGTGTCGAGAGAGGAGGTGATAACATTCAAAAATAGTATATGTGCATGTTTTTGGAATAAACTGTGTTGATGCTATACTTAAATTCACCTTATTTATTGACTCGCCCTCGTATATTTGTATTTTAAAACTGATACGATATTACGACGAATGAAGGCGATGGAGTTCGTAATTACTCAGACGTCAAGGCCAAAGGGTCAATCTTTAACTTCTTTTGATGTTATTTAATAAATTATTAATATCCCTAATCTGTCACGATGAATCAGTATAGACCGAAATATAATCGATAAAATTTTGTCACTAACGATTGAAATGTCTTCTCGGAATAGTTTATAATTCGTATTAGGCCTTTAAAAATGAGGACAAGATACGTACCTACTTCAAGGTTCGGCCATTTTCCTAGAGTTCCTTAGGAATTAAGACGTACCTTCTTGTTTACAACACATTCCGAAAGACAAACGATATTTTAATCTACATTTCGAACACAACACCTGCTTTTCGATACAAATTATTTACGAAACATAACAAGCTTCGTATCAGTATGCCGTGTTTGAATAACACGAAAAATTAATTTAAGATTTGTTAGAAAATAGTGATGATGAATAATCGTAATCCGTTTAGAATTTCGAGCGAAGGTTTTCACAGCGTCGTGGTTGCGAATTGCACATGGCTTTCAGTTGCAGCTGTGTCTGGGTGAATTCTTCCCAACGTTTTTCACTCGTTACAGGGTGCATCATCAGGGTAAAGTGATTTTGGGAACAAGACACACAACGCCGTGGAGGAGGGCCAATAAGAAAATGTTGGGGGAGGGGGAATGCAAAAAGAAGGGGTGGGGCAGAGCTCCCTTTCGTAGAATTAAAGATACAACAGTGGGGACGCCGATATGCAAATATGAGGGTTAAGAAAGGAGAGGTTGGCAAATAAAATAAGTGAAAGAGAAACCGGGAGAACCACGATTGATGAGGGAGGAGGGAAAGGAGAGAAGATGACCAATGCTGACCCAAGGAAGGAAGAGCGTGAGGCCAGAGGATTGGTAGTAGTAGTAGTAATTAGGTTTTTTGAGGTGCGTCAACAGCTAAGGTTATTTTGCACCGTCGAATTCTCTTAGAGAAAATCAACATACACCACAACATCCATGCCCGAAGCGAGAATCGAACCCGCGACCTTTGGGTTAGAAGGCAGGCGCACTGCCTACCAGTCTAACCCGGCCAGCCAGAGGATTGGTTAGGGGAAGACGTCCACACCTGTCACATGAAGGCGGAGCGCTATGAATTAAATACAGACGAAGATGGTCCAAAAAAGCATTTCACCCTGAAGATGCAACCCATAACGAGTGCGAAACGTTGGGAAAAAATCACCCAGACACAGCTGCAACCACAAACCGTGTTTAGAATTTGTAGACAAAATCCTATATATAATTTCCCAAGTGTCTGTCCCACCGTCCCTCTGCATCTTAAGGACTGCTTGTCATAGAGAAATGTGATAAATGACATTTTGTTTCTACCATCTAGGAGACTCCAGGAGAACTATTTAGAAAACGATACGTCGGAGAGCAGTCTTTTTGGATAAAATATGCATCTTGATAACAGCAATTCCGAAAAATTATTTTCAGTTTAGCGAGGCGAGGCGAGGCGTAGCGACGATGTTCCTGGAGAGAACAGAGGCGTGGTTGGCGCACGTATGGGTATTTATATCAGGTACAATCAGGTATAACATAAGATTATCTCATTCTTTCCTTGATTTCAGTGTTTGTTTACGATTCACTGTATTGTTGACCGTATTGATTGTTGTGTGGAAATTAAATGTTACTCTGATTATGAAATTAGCCTTACAAGGTTAGATGAAGCTCTAGGAAAAAGACCAAAACGTTCAGTTGAAACTAACAAGCAGCGAACTAAAAGACTAGCAGATCAAGTCTTGAGGCTATGAAATAACCGGGAAAACGAAAGTGAATAATAAGGGAGCAAGAGACCGGTAAATCAAGAAGTAAGAAAAAGAGCAAGGTATATGCCACAATTTAATATTACAATTACCTTATCGAATACTTAAAGAGTATTCGAATGTATCACATTTAAAGCGCTTAACTTTCTGGGTGAATTGAAATTAATGTAAATCTCCAGTTGATTTTCAACGGGCAAATCTATAATATTCCTAAATTATAGAAAGTATCTATATGGCATAAGCTACATAGTTACATAGATTCGTCGGATCATTTCAATAATTTGTGCCGAGAAAGAGTAAAAATAATCCCGTTGAAATCCGGGTACGGCATAAATGCATAACTTATGCGCCATGAAGGATTCTTATACATATACGTACTACCAACATTGTACCAAGGACATCGAGGGCTTTCTGCACAAAGAAAAAAATTCCAAAATCCTAAACTGAGTAAACTTTTACTTATTTTTACGGTAATTGTGGTCTAATCTTCTCAAATCGCTTAGCTTAGCGGCCTTTAGAATGTTCCTGCCTCCTCTCACACCCTCTGACCGAATCCGCCATAATGGTTCTCCCGACGGCGCGCCGCGGCGTTCCCAAAACTCGCGTGCGCGAGTTAAGCCGTGCGAACAGGGTCGCGTCCTTCCTCTCGATGTGCCCACTTTCTGCACGCGCTCCCACAAAAAATGAGGTTCAAACCTTGGCCGCCATAAGTCAAGAACGAGGATCCATCCGCGTAGCAGAGATAAATAAAAGATACAATCGTCCCCGTCCTGCGCCTCCCCTCCACCCCCCCAATTCCCTTATTCCCCCTTCCCACCCCCCATTTCTTTATTCCTCCACCTCCCAGCCCCTTATTTCTCCACCCCCATCACCATCTCTCCTATAACCCCGCGGTTATCTATTTTACGGGTGGAAGGAGGTCGTGGCCGAGGTCACCAGATACTCTCCCTTTGTTGTTTTCTTACATTATTTTGGAGTCGCTCGCAAGATAAAGGGTTTAACTCGACCGGAAATTTCTTCTTCGATATGACGTTGTTTTTCAAACGAGAATTTCAACGGGGAATTCCTTCCCTTTAAATACGATTCACTTTGTCGTAATCTATCTACTATAATATATTTAGAAGCGTGTGTTTGTGTATTTGTGCATTTGTGTGTTTGTTCATGGAACTCCTAAACGGTAAAAGCTACAGTAACCAAATTTGGTACGATTCTTCCTTACATCCTAACTTAGTGAATGTTCAGGGTTTGGTCAACCGGGATTAATCAGTGCTACCAATATAGGGGATTAACATTTTTCCATAGATAACACGTATGAATCCATTTCTTGACTTGCAAGGTATTCTTCCTTCAAGAATCAAAATAGGTAAATATGGAGCGATTTCTTTCGTTTTTGCTTTATTCGACGAATAAAACTCTATACTATCTTATTCCTGAGAATTTTACATGTTACACGGTCGAAGTTTTCAGAAATACGATATTTGTTTCGAAATTTTGTGGATTTTTCGTACTCTTTCCGGGCGTTGCCAAGGCGGCCGTCATTGTTACCTCCGATTCAGTTAGCTTCGATGAAGCTTACAAATATACGAAAGTTTAGCGTTATTCGCTTCGCACTTTTATTTAAGCAACGAAACGATCGATGTTTATGGATAACAACGTAAATTGATACTGATTATTATTCAGGAAGCGTTTATAACGATTGATGAAAGTAATTGAACATTCTTTCGTCTATTGAATACTGGAATCTTACATTTTTTTGTAAGTAAGATAATTATATTCTACATTATAATGTTTATTAACGTAAATAGGCTCACGTATCTGGTGTACATTTACCAGTCAGTGTTCAATCATGGACAACTGTACGTTGCTTTTTCAAGCCAAAAAAGTAAATATTTCAGCGAGGCATAATTACACAAGAAATGAAACTGGATTTGGCGAAAGTAATATGATGGGAAATAAAATTATCGTTATATTTGAATGCAATAAGCTCGGAAACGGATTGTTACAAACAAATATGATTAATTGTTATGAAAAGCTAATTGTAATTTAAAAAGTGTCTACTATGTATATATTTTAAAGGGTTTGTATGTTGTGCTGTAGTAGCTTCACTAAATCCGTTGAAATTCAACGGGAAATTCTGCTAGTAGTACATATTTACTTCAGTTAGGTACTGTGTAGATTATTTACGTGGACAACAATTACGTATCCATTCTTGAATTTTTCTATCAAATGTAAGTTCAAAGCGAATTACGACTTTCATGTTGGATTTTTTTAGAACGGTTACTAAAAATGGAGTGAGCAAAAATATACTATTTTTCTAGTATGTAAATATTTTAGTTCCGAATTTCTAAGGTTTGTGTAGTGTCAGCGACGAAGACGGAGAAGAGGGAACGCTTATCCAAAATACCTAACAGAGATCACAACCTTTCCTTATCTACAAACTCTATTGAACTCTCTAGGATGTGGTAAGAATGTGCAATCAGGAAGAGAGGGTCGTCGACCACACAATCGATAAATATACGATATCAGTTTCCTAAATCTGAGTCCTTCCTAAGCACACACATCCACATCCAAAAACAAAAGTTGCATAGTGGTCGGACAGGGTCTGTTTGTATTTTCGATGAATTACTCGACAGTGGATTGGTAAATTTACTCTTTTAATGAAACCTTTCCTATTGCTTTAGATGTGACTCACCCGTCGTGGGTCTTAATATGACAAATGTAAAATTTCAAAAGCACATTGTGTGCGGAAATAGTTCCTCCTTAACTGTAAATCACAATGTAAAAGACTTCGCGAAGTAGAGAGGGGAAGGGATAGAAATAAGGATAAAAAATTTACACAACCGGAAAATGAAAATAAATTTTTTAAATGTTTTGATGGAAATAAATAAAAATCACACAGATTTATGGGATAGTTATACATCGTCATGGACATAGTTTTTCGACAGCGACGGGGACTTCCTACGTACACAGTCAAACAAAATACTAACACCTAATACATATCTCTCCCACCCTCTTCTTTTTCAATCTTTAAATATTGAAATTTACGGTTAAGGAGGAATTCTTTTGACGTTTAACTTCGCCCGAGTCTCTAAAATCAGTTTTTAATTAAAAACACGTAAACGTCTGAAAGAACTCATCGATCAGTTACGTAAACATTTTTGGTGTTTCTGCCTTCTTTCGTCATGATTCATACTAAACATATACATATAAGTAGTCGATTTTTCGATCTCTTATCCGTTGATCACCTGAGAAGATAATGATAGCTATGTTACCATGAATCATAAATCAACACTTTTGAAAGCAGTCTGTCAACAGCAAAGCTCAGACTACTCCTTTATTCGCTGTTTCATCTTCTTCCCGTTCCAGAGCTTTAAATATCCTTCTAAAATTACGATAAATAACTATGGGGACGGCGGTTCTACTTATCACTGTCCTATTTTTTCTTTGGATATTCCTCTTTTCTCAAACTGATGTGGAAAATTTATATTTGAAATTCATTCAAAAAATCTTTGCTCCTTAGATAGGTACTTAAGATTAACATCATACTTAGAAACTTTTATTAAAGTGCCCAATATGATGTTTTAAACCAATATATCCATTGGTTTGGCGGATAATCTTTACTTTTACTAGGAAGTAATCCATTGAATTACACAGGTACACAATTCTTTCTCTCCCGCTTACTTCTTTTTCTCGAGTTTTTGAGATTTCTATGATCCATTTGTGGATTTTCAATTATCATAAATCATTCTATATGTTTTTGCCTGTATTTGCGATAAAAAGGAACATTTATTTGCTAAAAGATTGCTCCTAAAATGAGTTATATTTTATTATATTATTATATTCACCGTAATCTCCACCATTGTTTATTATAGAAAAGATACTGCTCGATTGATCCTGTGGCATTGGAATGTCCTAATCATGCAATTAACAGACTTCTTCACGATGTTTCTCGAATGTTTTTCTTAACTTTCATCATTTTCGCCGAATTCTCCGTTTTTATTCGCCTAATTGCATGAATCATTTCTGGAAACATGTAGTTACTTCCTCCAGTTGGAGAATTCCACATTTTATTCCTCTTCAGGAAACGTGCGCTTGTACTGCCCAACATAAAGTGGTTAAACTAGTTTTATATACCATTTCCTGTTACGCTTTGTCGCGTTGGATTCCAGTTTCAATGAGTTTCTCAATGATTAATTTTTATTTCATATGCGTGCACGCAAAGGTGCGTAAGGCGTAATGCGTTTTCCCTAATGATTCGTTATCAAAATCTTTTGAGTTAATCGTTTTCAGCTGCGATCTACTTCCGGGCGAGTCTTCGATTCATAATGCTGTGAATCCAGCAGGGGGTCATGACGAATTATTATCACGACCAGAAATCCGTTGCAAACAATTGTTATTCACTTCCATAGCCTTGCGTTCTTATCATTATTGGATGTGCCCGACTTCTGTATCCTGAAATTTAGAAGCCGCTCTTTAAAATCATCTGAAAAAGCTCGATTATTCGTTAAAATCACACGAAGACGACGTTAAGTCGGGAAAAGACGTATCCAGAGAATAAGGCAATGCCTAAGATGGATATTTAAAATTACAAACAATTGTTCTCTTTCTAAGAGTTCTATAATAATTCTAAAAGACTGGAAAGGCAACTGTATTTCCTATTTAAAATATAAAATCGACAGTATAAAAACTACTTCAAAAATTACAGTTGGATGCTTTTGAAATTTACGCGTCAAGACAACCTGGATAATCGATAAGCAGCATGTCTTTAGAAAGGAATAATCATATGAAACTCAACTGTATTAATTGTAACTAGCATAAAATCCCGTCAATATGACGGGCTATCTTTAGTTAAATTTAATATAATTGCCCCTCTCCCTCCATAATTTAAGGGTTAAATGTAAGAATAGGAAAACTAGGAAAGTACGGCATAAACCCTAATATCGTGAGTTGGGTAAAAGACTTCCTCTCCAACAGAAAACAGATAGTAGTTATTGATGGGAAATCTTCATACCCGGTAAAAGTCGCATCAGGTGTTCCACAGGGAAGTGTTATTGGCCCACTGCTATTCCTGATATATATAAACGATATCTGCTCGGTAGTTCGCTGCAAAATAAGACTTTTCGCAGATGATACCGTTTTATATAAGGAGATAACGAGTCAGGATGACCAAAAATCGCTTCAGGAAGATTTAAACGCCCTTTCAGCATGGTGTCAACATTGGAAAATCGAAGTTAATCAGAGCAAATGTTCCTTATTGAGTTTCTGGAAGAGTAAGAACAATGACTTAAACTCGGAGTACAGAATTGATAGATTGAATATCCAATCTGCAGAGTACGTTAAATATTTAGGAGTCACCATTTGTCCTGATCTATCGTGGAATATGCATATTCGAAGGATCGTAGGCGCAGCTAATAAGAAATTGGGCTTCGTAGGCAGAATAGTAAGAAGTAGAAGAGAACAGGTACGAGAAACGTGTTATTTATCATTGGTCAGATCTCAGGTCGAATACGCTTCCAGCATATGGGATCCGTACGAAAAGGGACAGATACTTGAGTTAGAAAGAATCCAACGCAGAGCAGCCAGATTCGTTAAGCAAAAATATGAGCAAAAATTAAGCGTCACATCACTCTTGAAGGAGTTGAATTGGATATCGCTAGAGGATCGCAGAATTAGCGCTAGGTTAAGGCTTCTGGAGAAATTTAGGTCGGAAGTTCTCTTAGAGGAGGTCTCAGGAATATTAGAGGCACCTACGTACATGGGCAGGCACGATCACGAGAATAAAATACGAGAGATCGACTGTAGGACCGAGCGATACCAGAGCTCGTTTTTTCCAAGGACCATACGGGATCATAACAGGAGAGTGATTCCCACGAGGGACGTTATTAGGTAGGGCTTGGTGTGCTGCACCCCCTGCCACCCACCAGTCTGGTGATTTGCAGGGTATCATGTAGATGTAGATGTAGAAGGGACTTTACGGTCTCAATTTCGCCCTTAATAGAAACGTTTGTCTGTCTGTCCTTATCCTTCCATTTCTTCCCCTCCCCTTCCCTTCATCTCCTCCCCCCCTCTCTCTCGTATTAAAAGCATTCAAGCATTCAAAGTACGCTTACACCCATAAGGATTGAAACAACAATAGGATTTCGAGATCTAACAATGTAATTGATGGGCAAGTCAACATCCCGTTAAAATGGCAAAATTTCCACAAAATATGATAATTAAACGTCAAACATGAGCGATTTCGAACTGTAGGCGGAAAAAGACGCACAGAATTAGAAACTTTGTAATTTTTTCTTGAAAATGGATCAGATTCAAAGATCGTAGGTTAATTCTTTCTAATTTTAATCTAAAAAAGAATGAAAGCCAGCACGTCGAAAAGTCAATTTTTACGTGTTATTGTTTGTTTGTTTCTATGGTCATTACTTGCGGACACACAAACAACGAAATTAATAAATAAGATTAAATCGAAAATATTAAAAGTATTTTTGCTGAGAAAAGTAACTTGACAGACATTACATACCATTTTTGTCGGTCCATAATATTTCGCCTGCTCTTCGACGCAATTTCGATTCCGCTCTACAAATTCGAAAATAGCAAAAACCGGCGATAAATTAACGCGAGTACGAATCCCTGCGATTCCACATTTACACCTCCGATTGAAGAGTGGGTGCTAAATGCAAATGAAATGGAATAGGAGGTCGCCCATGGACAGGAGATGAGGACGGAAATGGGATCGGCGAGGGAGAGCGAGAGAGACAGAGAGGAAGTGGAGTTGGAGTAAAGGGAAATTGGCGAAGAGGTGGAGTTTTCATAATAGAAAAGGTGAGAACGGGCAGCGCTTCCATCATATGTGTTCAGGTGAAAATAAGCAGGAGGCGGTCGATTCGATATTTACGGAGGGAAGAGAGGCAATTGAGGATAGAAAGACAACAGACAGACAAACGAGTAATTGAGACTATACAGTCCCTTCTTACATTTAATCCTGCGTCAACAATTACAAATGAGAATAAAATAGTAATAATAATTTCACAGAAAAGAACCAGAAAATAAAATAAATAGAAAAACAGAAGCAAAATACCAAATTACAAATTCGGAAAATTTCTATAAAAAGAGTAATTGCGGTAAAAAACTAGGAAAGACCTGATTTGGCCATCCTAGTAAAAGACCACGCAGGAAAACACCCACGAAGGGAAGAGGGGGGGGGGTGGAAAAACCTGCGAAAACCTTAGATACATAAAAGAACAATAGTGGAATTACAATAATACATACCAGTTTAACAAGATAAGATTTACAAAATATATTTTAATGTTATGAGAAATAAAGAGAGAGAGGGAGGGAGGGAGGAGGTGGAGATATGGAGAAGAGGGAGAGAGGATGTAGAGAGTTAAGGAGGAGGGGGAGGGAGGAGAGAGAGAGGCTGAGGGGAGCGGACGGTGGAGGCGTGTGCAAGGGGGGGGGGGGGGGTAATACACATTGGAGATTGAAAGAGGCTCTCATTCGCGTTCTATTTTCCGTGACCTTGCACAAGTTTTGCATCTTTCGAGATTCGAACATGAAACCCACTATGCAGATGAGAAGAGTTGATTAAAGTCTGCGTGGGTAGAGGAATAGAGGAAGGAATAAAGAGGAGTGAGGAGAAAAGAGTTCAAACCTGTATTAGGTATGTGCCTCTCCTCCATTTTCTCTCTCTATTCCTGCCAAAAAAAAAACAATCTTTCTTTGCACAAATTTTCTCAACCTCCCGCTCTCTCCGATAGGTCGATTAACAGAGACACTCGATCGCCGAAATATTCGCCCTTCTCCAATCGCGAGGCAAAGCTTTCGCTTCGACACATCTTTCGCGAAGGAATGGAATGCCCACCCTCGCGTCCCTTCGACATGCACCATTCGAGTGCGTGCGGAACAAGACGTGCTCTGAATCCACGGCTTCGATTATCGATTCGATCGAACTCCTTGCGCCTCTGAGCCTCGCGTTTTTATCAACAACTGTCAAAACAGGCTAAATCCTAATGACAAAACTCCCGGAAGATAAGTCAATCATTTCCAGTAAATGATTCTCAAAATAATATGAAAATCATTTTATCTGTATTTGACACCAATTTCCTGCCACTATCTCCCTATTATAATGAAAGATAATCTCACGATATTAGAGATTAGTTTACATGTGAAAGAAGATGATGTGTGAAAGAACATTTAGTGCACTTCATTTCCTCAAAAGTAAATACCGAAACAAAATGAAGGACGAGCATCTTGAAGCTGCTCTCCGAGTATCTGTAGAAGACGGGGATGTGTATGAATTTCCGTTTAATAAACTTCTTTGATTATAAGAGATATGTACATTAATGAGTTATTTCATATTTATTTAAAAAATTGATCTTACATGAGTTTGAAGATATATACAAAAAATTTTTAAAAAATAAAAGTGCGGCCGCCGAACATTCACCACGACCATTTATATTCATGAGACCCCTGGTCTATAGCGTGCGCGATGTGCCGTTTGTGTCCACGTTTTCATTATGAGCTTTAATTTCTCCGGCTCTGATTTATAAGCTCTCAAACATTTTGTTTATGAATTAATTTCTTCTGTCTAAGTTCTGTGGTTCTTTGTCATCTGTGTTTACATCTTATGTTAGATATTTTTCCTTCATCGTATCTACCCCTTCATAAAGCCCTCAGTTAGTTCAAAATGTCTTCTAGCTCTCGTGCGTTGTGTTAGATGGCGACGACGTAGTAATATGAACATGGATATGCCATCGGAAATCGAAATAGCCGAAAAAAGACGCGATTATGTGTTTAAATTCAACGAAAAGAGTCGCGATTGAGGGGCTAAATTTGGTCTCATTGTCAGTTTTTGTGCGCTTTATTTCGTCACGACGTACGTTAACGAAAAAGCCTGTATCGGATGAGCGCATTTCGCGGGATACCTGTATTGTATAAACGGAAAAAGAGAGAAAATTGCAAATTCTTAATGAAAAGGATTTTCTATCAAACTTTCATTAGTGGAATTGCCCGTTAAAAATGAACGGGAGAATTACGATCATTCGAATCATTCAGAAAGCGAAACGCTTCAAATATAATACATCTGAATACTCTACATAAGTATTCTATAAGGTGATTGTAATTATCTGTGATGATAAATTATGACGTATATACATATCTGTACCCTGTTCTTTTTCTTACGATGTGATTTGCCAGTCTCATTCTCAGTTGTTATTTTCTTTCGTTTACCCGGTTATTTCTTAGTCTCCCGACTTGATCTGACAGTCCTTTGGTTCGTCGTTTATTGGTTTTAATCCTTCCACCTCTCTCTCTTTTCTCCTCTATCCTTTTCTCCTCTCTGCTTTCCCCCTCCCTCCCCTCTCTCATTTTCCCCGTACTCTCTCCTCATTTAAACGGCTTATAAAACACGTTAATTCTTGCATATCTCTTCTTCTCTCCTATCCCCCTCCCCTCTATCCCTCTTTGTCTTCCCCCTTTTCCCTCTTTCCCTTCCACCTCTCTTTTTCTCTCTATCCTTTCCCCTCTCTCCTTTCCCTCCTCCCTCCCGCCTCCCTCTCCCCTCCTATATAGTCTCAATTTCGCCCTCAATAAAGTCGTTTGTCGGTCTGTCTGCCTGTCTGTCTCCTTTTCCCCTTACCCTCTCTTCATTTAAACGGCTTATAAAACACATTCATTTTACACTCGTAAGTTATATACGGTTTTACAACAATAGGACTTCGAACACGACAAAGTTCGTCGTCAAGGTATTTAGCGTTAAAATGGCAACTTTGGCGCAAATTATGTGCATTAAACTTAAAATGCGGACGATCTCGAATCGCAAACGAAAAAAGACGATAAGAACAAAAATCCTTCATCATTTTTCTTTGAAACGATCTAGGTCTGAATCTCGTATGCCAATATTTCCAATTTATATGAATGAAAGCCTGCACGCCGAAAAGTCGAGTTTTACGTGTTATCTTATGGAAAATATAAATGGTTCCTAAGATTCGAAGCCGGGAGTTTATGAAAATGAAAATAATTTTCCAGAGGCCTCCTATCTAGTAGAAACAAAAAGGCGTTTACCGCATATATCTATGACGAACGGTTCTCGAGATACAAAATTAGATAAAGGATTGGGCACACGTACCTAAGCCATATATATATGTATAGTCTATATCTCCTATATATTTATGAAAGTTTGTTTGTTTGTTTGTGCATCTATACATTTCCACACCGTTAAAGCTACAGTAATAAAACTTTCAATAGATACTTTCTTCACTAATAGGAAGACCGTAGGCTACTTTTTAACTGTTTTATATTAATTGTACAAAAAGCAAAATAACTTTGTATGCTAATGGCAACGAGTGAATGCTAGAGATGGGTCAGAAAGAACGGAACAATTCTTTTCGAACCGTTCTGATGCCTGAACTGTTCAATAAAATAACTGTTCTCATAAACTTCCTGTTCTCAAAGAACAGGTAACTCTACATCTTATACACAGTGAGAAAGGTGGGAAACGACTACTTCCTTATCCGTAATTGGACGGCAGGGACTGATTGAACTAGGCGTATTTTCCCAAGTCCTACTATTGATTTGAATCAAATTTGGTACCATTGTGGAGGGCTCCCAAAAATAATTCATACGTGGTTTTTGTTTCTCTCTGCCCGTTTTATTCAAAACGGCGGCCGAGTGAATTCTTAAATACCATATATCATCTAAAATTCCGATAGGATTTGAACCAAATTTCCCCGAGCAACACCGGGTATTTCTGCTAGGGCGAGTCAATAAATAAGGTGATTTTAATCTGACAGAGGGGCCGCCATTTTGACAACTGACTATCAGTGACAATATTGCCAACTTTATACGGAAACTACGAGTACTACATGTTCAGATATGCAGTAATGCAGTACTGAGTTCAGTTCAGTTCCCTTTGGATCAGACGCTCCACCCAACACACGAGAAGTTCAAATACTATAAAGATTTCGATCGAATAGGAGGGTGAATGCTCAATGGGAAGAAAGGCCGTCGTACATTATGTTTGAGATCCATGTCTTACTGCATATGACAAAAATAACCCATCAGAAAAGTTCCGACGGAACCCCTAAAACGTGTAAATCCGTTAAACTCCAAGTCGGATTTTTTTCACTATTACAATACTAACCCTATACAAATACTACATACATATATAAGAAAGTAGAAATTCAATTCATAATTTCTTTACGTTACGTATAACGTTTTTTAGCACTTTGCTGTACGAGCATACGAGCTTATAAATGACGCACTTGGTCGATTGGTGAATATGAATCTGATTTTTTTTTCGGGTTTGCTTTGGCCGTCCACCCCTTGGATCCGCCACTGATTTGTATATGAGAAAGTTTGTACAATGTACATTATACCGATTTTTTCATTTTGTACAGCATTGAGCTCTTGGAAATCTGGTCACATTAATTTCGCTATTAAAAACAGTTTATAATTGTCTTTCATGTTCCTAAGAATCCGCTAGGAACAAAAATTTCTCTCCCATACCATTATTTCCATCTCAAGCTCAGGGGCAGTCGAATTTATAGCCCTTGTGACCACAAGGGGAAACAAAAGAGAGGGAGGGGGGAGGAAGGCGAAGGATGTGAGAGGGGTGGGGAAAGAGCCCGTGGGAATTGTATCGAAGCCCGATGCGGTGGAAATAAGTAAACCCAAGTGCCGCCTTTTATTATCGGTCGCTGGGGTTGGTAGAAACTGAAGGCTTGCACTGGTACCGATTTTCGTGTTCGCATCTAAACTTTAGCCTCAGTATATTTTTTCGTATTCCATGGATATGAATATGTTGTCTTTTTTCAACTACAATGAGTTATGACTAACGCAATTTGGGCGAATACGAGGACAACTCATTTGCCGCACCCAGTGAGGTGCCGCCCTAAGCCCTGACAGCCCCCATGAACCCAAATTTTAAATAATTATGTGTTTCCACAGTTTAGACACAATCACAATTTTCCAAGAGGGGCGGGAGGTCTGGACCCGGTGGACTCCCCCCCCCCCCGAGTGAGTTCCGCTGCCCACGATCATCTTTTCATCACAATTACACATACCCACAAAAATCCTCTTCTCTCTCTTCCTCCTATCCCTTTTCTTTCTTAAATGGCTTATGGTCTCCATTTCGCCTGGATAATAAAGACGATTATCTCTATATATATAAATGTGGACATGTAGAAGAATGCTGAAGATAAAATGGACAGATAGGGTGAAAAACGAGGAAGTATTACGAGAATAGAAGAGGAGCGAACGATTATACAAACTATCAGTAAGAGGAAGGCGAACTGGATTAGACATTACCCGAGGAGAGAGACAGCATGATTAAAGAAGTGCTAGAAGGAAAACTGGATGGAAAAAGAGCTAGGAAAAAGTTTCAGCTGATAGACGACTTGAAAGGGAAAGAGAGCTATCAAGACATGAAGAAAACCGCAGAAAATAGGAGAATATGCAGAACTAAGTTTAACCATGAATAATCACGGACCTGTCAACGGACAGACTACCTATGATGATGATATTTTTCTCCCTCTTCCTCCTCTCTCCCTCCCTCCACCGAGCCTACTCCTTTCCTTCCAACGCCCTCTCCTCTTCTCAATCTCCTCTTCGGTCAGAGAAACTGCTTCCGTGAAAAGAGGAGTTCCCTGGACGAGGGAATGCTGCGAAAGCAGATGAAAGCACGATAAAGGGGATTGAAAGAGATAGAGAGACAGGGAAGAAAGATCTTTTAGAAGAGGAGATGCTACTGGGAGAGGGGATATTGGAGCAGAAAGGGAGAGGCGGAAGGGGAGAGGAGGGGAAGAGAGGTGGCGGACGACGCTTCCGGGGGAAGGTGCTCCCCGCAGTGGCCCACTTTCCAGGCACAGGTGGGAGAGGGGCGGGTAGCGGTATCTGGATGCGGCAGAGATGGGAAAGTGAAGAGGAATGGGAGGCAGGAGAGGGAGAGAGTGGTAGAGGGAGGGGGGAGAGGGATGGGGAGAATGATAGAGGGAGGTAGTGTGTGGTAGAGAGAGGGAGCGAGGTCTTCCATATGAAGGTGCCGTAGAGCCACCGAGAGGTTCCCCGGAAGACTTCGAAGAGGATTCGAACAAAAAAATGAAAGCTCTTTTTACAGGGAATGAACGCACGTGGATTTTTTTCAGTGGAATTCGAGTGAGAGGATAATTTGACGCAGATATTGCTTCGGCTATGCTTTTTCACCAGCGTTCGAAGCGTGCGTCACGAGAGCTATGTTTGCGTGTCGGCTGCTCTTCTAGCTCTTTTAATGGCCTCTGGGTTATATGATTCTAAGGAGAATTCGCGCGAGGAAAAGTTATTTTTAAAGCGATTCTGTGTGAAAGTATATGCATATGGGTCACGTGCGGAACTAGGGCGAGGGACCAGGGTTTATTTTTCATAATTCTCTTATTTTTTCAAAAGGACTTCTTTTAACAGCTCAAGAGCGGCGATGAAAACTTCGCTCGCGGTCACAAGAGTTAACAGCGCTGCATCGCTCGATGTCAAGAGACGCGTCGCAAGATGGCGCTCCGAACGCCGCGATACTTCGAAAGAGAAACAAAAAGAGTGCTTCGATGTCGGTGAGAGGCGCGGATTATCGGTTCTGGAAGGGCGATGCAGGCGGATGCGCGAGGCGTGTGTGTGTGTCCGCTCTCGAGTATGCAACGGTGCGCGACGCCTGGTTCTCCGCTAGAGTGCCACTGATGTTTTTTTTTTTAGCGATCGTCGCTCACCCTCTCGTTGACATAGAAACACAGTAAATGCCATGCTGTGAGTAGAGAAAGGAAACCTCGATCTCTCGACGGCGAATCAAATGTGTTAGTTCGACGCCTTTTTTCTATTAGGTAAGCGCCTGTCTTCGTTGCATAAAGATTGAAAGTTTTTCGTAAGCTGAATGTTACAGGGCTCTGACGACATATATTTTTTAGCTGGGGCAGAACGAAGCTATGGAAGAAACAAAATGCCACTCAACTGACACATCCCTAGCGATGCACTCCCTTGCAATACATATATACTATCTATATCTACATTTTATCGTGCTGTTTTTCATAATTGATGGACGGCAGAAGCTGAAAATGAACCGGATTATCCTCAATTTAATCTCTCAGAATAAAATAGTCCCGGAGGAAAATAAATCCAATTATCGTCCTATCCTACAATCGACCTCACTTAGTTTGTCTACATCGACGTATCTTACAATATGGGAAAGACATTTGATTAGTTCTATAATATCGAAATTCAATTCCTCCTGCTCGTACTTCTCTGTAAAATTCCTCATATGTTAAACATAAAGGCGAAATAAACGTCTCCTCGAGAAGTAATTTTCACACGATTCGTTTTAGAATTCTCAAATGTTTGAAAGTGTAGAGAAGTGAACATCTAAACACAAATTTAAATGTTTCGCTTTTTGTATCCTTCCGCCCGTCGTATACAATCTGTAAATGAGAGTGGGACCAGAAGGATCATAAAGACGAAATACGTAAATAAATACGATTATTCAATTTATTAATGCGTAACATCGATCAAATTCATTAATTCCACTAATAATAAAATTATGGTAGAACCAAAAGTTATGCAAGGAAAAAATTTCCTCGGCATAGCGGCCATTTCACGTATTCCTAACGCTTTTGCAGACCGATGATAACATGAATGCATTAATACTATCACAAAATGTAGTCTATGAAATGATTATAGCTAACGGTTATATTTTAGCAGAGGTAACGTTTAACCCAAACAAATAGTAAACTATTAAATTTTTTAAACGAGAATCCTATAAGCATAAGATTTCGTTGCAAAATCTAATCACATTTTTGACGCTAATTATGAAGCACGTTTTAGTAAAAATGCTATGCTCAGATTTATTATTTGTTTCCAGCTGTTCAATTATGATGCAACTCTTTTTTTCATAAGCTTTGTTATTCGTGGTCGTGTTTCTTTTTCAACTCCCTTAACAACGCTTTTACGTAACGCATACTTTTTCTATCCGCGGAGTCACTTTTTTCTCATCGCTTAATCTTGCAGTGCATCCATCATAATCAATAATATCAACATAAATATTTATTTTTTACTCGGACTTACGCCATAAAAAAATCGACAGCATCGCTTAAGTTCGGAATCATTTTGAATTAATTTAATTTCCGTTCTTATCTTTATTGTTTATTTCAGACGACAACCGTCATGACACGATAGAAAAAAATTCCGCTATTGCCGGTAATTTCTCTCGTGATAAGAACATTTTCGACGAATATAAAGAAGCAGCATTTGATCATAATCGTGTGACACGTATACTGCGTTTATATAAAATGCATTAATTTGGTCGAATAAACGACGGACGTGTTCGCTTAATTCCGACATTGCCCGAACCAGTAAATCGACATAATCGCCAAATAGCGGTACGCAGCACTTAACAAAATATTCGAGAAAGAAATCTGCAATCATTAACTCAGGTCGGAAATCTAAAAGGCCCCCGAGGGCCGAATGCTATAATGAAAGGAGACAGAAAATATAACTCAGGCATTATTGTATAGTATAATTATAAATATGGTCATGAAACCTTTTATGCTAAATATGAAAAAAATGTTTATACCGTTTTTTCACACGTGATGCTACAGTATCTCTAATCGGCTCACCGAAGCATGAGAAATATCTAATGTGGCCCGCTTAAAAATTAGAAACTAATAATGTGGGCCGCCAAGTAGAAAAGACTTCCGAACTCTCGTGTTGTTTTTTTCGTTTCTTCGAATAAATAAATAAATAAAACTAATAATTTCGCCGGTGATATTCTAGAAAGGAGTTCGCATCCGACGTATGCTTGAATTACGCTGTGCAAATGTTTTGTCCTTCAAGAGGAGAAAGTGATGGATTATTGCGTAGAAGGCGAAAGAGAGAGAGAGGGGGGGGAGGGGGAAGTAAGGGGTGGTAGGAGGAGGGAGAGAGAAGGTAAGGGAGAGGGGAGGAGGAGGGAGTAGATACCGAATGAACTCAGGCGTCATCAACAAGGTCAAGAGCGTGACTGTGTGGAGAGGAAGAATCGCCGGTGCAGGTGATGCTCCCACCTGTTCACCCTTATTATTCACGAAGAAAGATTTATGGAATTATTCGCAATTCGATGTGATCTCGACCGCTCTTTCGAAAGCGCCATCTTCCCAAAAAAAAGTGCGTCTCTTCCTCGAGGCAATTAAATGCAATTCGAGTTTCGCTCGTCTGTCTGCTTACATTTTTGGGGAAACTCATTTTCGCCTATTCAGATTTTTTCAGTAAAATTAAAGTCGGCAAAGCGTTGAACCGAAGATATTCCAAAAACCTGTGATAATTATGGACAATACATTCGTAAAATAACTTCTCATACATTAGAAAATCATTTATTCCAAAACTTGTGTTCAAATATCATTAACGTATACGCTTCAACAAAATTTTCAGAAACATATATATATATATATACACACATATATACGCACACACACGTAATCCAAATAAATTGGAATGACGAAAGAATCAGAATAATATTCAGTTAGTTTTCATTTTATGTATCTGAATTTGAATAAATACTCTGAAAGCCACAGATACTGCGTTGTAGATATATATTCCCATACACTGAAATATATGTTTTAAACGAGATAATTTTTTCTCCCGCCGTACGAGACGAGACAAAGACTTGTAGCGGATTTGTAAAGATGAGGTCGTACAAACATAACATTAACGATTAAGGCAGAATTAAAAAATGAATGTTTAATAAATTGCATCGTCAACGCAAATGGACGAAATTGGAAGGAAAAATCGATGTGAAATTCGTCCATAATAAATAATGATCTGAATCTGAATAAATAACCTGCAAGCCACCGAAATTGGTGTGTGGCAGGGGGAGATTATCTCCGAACTATCATATTATTCTCCTATTGTGCTCTCTTATCGTATTAGAGGAGGATCCCTTGTATCTATCGGTCCTACAGTCAATTTCTCGAATATTGTCAGTATGGTCGTTGCGTCCTACGTAAATTGGACTCTTTAATTACGCCTGGTCAAAGTCTTCTGATCTAAATCTCTGCAATACCCGATGCCTAGACTTTTCTCGCCTTCCTCCAGAGTCTCCCGTCCAAGCTCTTCTATTAGGATTGTGACACTTACTCGCCTGCCATATCTACGTTTCACGAAACGCGCTCCCTTTCGTTGAATTTTCTCTAACTCTTGAATAAGGTCTATCTCATACGCGGTATAACTACGTAGAAATAACAAACCTCACAGGTCTTTTCATCACATACCCCTAATATTCTACGGGCAAATCCTAACCTTTTACGAGCTGCTTCTCTTATCCGTCTAATATGCTACTTCCAAGATAAAAACTGCACAATTCTTTGGGACAGTTTGTGTTGATTACTTCGAAAAATCTCAACAATACAACATGCATCATACATATATTTCCCGATGAACTACAGCAATAGAGAACTGATTTCTATAACCTCCCACATTAAATTTTCTTGAACTCCTGTTATAGAAATTCATAAAATATTCCTCTCCAAAATGAACTCTCGGCCTCTCCATACGGTTCTAATCTAAATAATCTCCTAAATGATAAACTAGAATCAATCATCGATCTTTCTGTACGGTTCGGCTGAAATTAGTAACTGGTTTATTCATATTTTTTTCGGCTCTTGAAACTTCCTAAACCATGATTTAGCTGCGTAAAAAACAGGCATTATTTTTTTTAAATTACGTGTTGCGTTAAAATAGTTTATTTTTTAATTTCAAGGTTAATTTCGAATTTCCGAATTTTAAATGTTATTATTTCCGATATATTCGACGTAACCGGTGTTATAAAAATCTCGGACGCATCGATTGAATGCGCATTTTTATCACATTCTTGAATGTGGTTTACTCGCCAAAGTCGTGGGAACAGACTTATGTAATTTGTCGCTGCAGACAGGAAATCTTTTTGTTGAGGAAATCGGATGGCTAATGAGAGAAATTATATTATTTATCAACTCCATGGCCATTCTTTATTCTTTAAAACTTACAATTAGGCAGGAAGTTTTCTGTTCAGTCTGTTGCCTAAATTAGTAATTACATATTACTAATATCTAAGGATTTGCATCGTAAAGTTTACATGATTTCATCTATTAATTCACTCCATAAAATCGACACGATTATTCAATTTTCAAATACGAGCGATAATTTTGCAATTTTTTTCAACGAGCTCGGCAACAATGGGCCGAACGGTCATCGTAGTTTATTCTAGCCGAAGCCCTAAAATTTTCTGGTTTAAATAGTTAAATAGTTAGAGCAGAGCTGGGAAGTTCCGGTTCGGTTCCGAGCTTAAACTTTCTAACTCGTTTCGTTCCGGGTTCGGTTCCGAGTGATCAAAATAAGGAACGGTTCGGTCCCGGTTCCGGAACCGTTCCTAGTACTTAAAAAATGTTTTTTATTGATAAAATTTTACATGAATTACAATTTTTTTCAATTACATTAAAAAATTATGGTCATTTTTAAAAAGAAAATTTCCTTTTTACTTTCTCCATACGTAGTGTATGTAAAAGTATTGTATTCGCAAAAATTATCAAATTCGATATTTCAACAGAAATACACGTTTTGAGATCCCATTAGTATGTTTGACTATTTTTTCGATGATTCTTGTATGTGCGTGTATGTAAATAAAAGTGGAATTAACCGTTGATATTTCTATATCACCACCCGCAGATAAAAACAAGCTGTTAACACATTTAAAAATTATAATATAAACTGACCTTCAACCAACAATTTCAAATAATAAAACCTCTAAAATCCTAAGGTGTGGAATTCACGAAGTATTCGGAGTGGCTGGAAGTAAGGAGCAAATTAACCGTTGATAATTCTTCATTATTGCTATGTCATCACCCGCAAATAAGAAAAAGCTTTTAACATATTTAAAAAATAGAATATATACTGACCTTCAATTAACGACATGGCAAATATAATCGTCAAAGACTAAGTAGCACTAAATCACGAATATCACCGTTTCCACTGCTAAGGGAAGACTGAAATTCTCTTAAAAATTTATCTAGATAGCGGGGTTGAAGTCGGTTGCGCATTGCTCTCAGGTGGAGGAATTCACCAATCATCCATAGCACTTGGGGAAAACCCTTTTCTAAATCTACATCTACATAATACTCTGCAAGTCACCAAAGCCTACCTATTACGTAACTCACTCACTCACTCTCCTGCTATGATCCCGTATGATCCTTGGGAAAAACGAACCCTGATATCGCTCGGTCCTACAGTCGACCTCTCGTATTTTATCCTCGTGATCGTGCCTACCCATGTAAGTAGGTGCCTCTAATATTCCTGAGACCTCCTCTAAGAGAACATCCGACCTAAATTTCTCCAGAAGCCTTAACCTAGCGCTAATTCTGCGATCCTCTAGCGATATCCAATTCAACTCCTTCAAGAGTGATGTCACGCTTAATTTTTGCTCATATTTTTGCTTTACGAATCTGGCTGCTCTGCGTTGGATTCTTTCTAACTCAAGTATCTGTCCCTTTTCGTACGGATCCCATATGCTGGAAGCGTATTCGACCTGAGATCTGACCAATGATAAATAACACGTTTCTCGTACCTGTTCTCTTCTACTTCTTACTATTCTGCCTACGAAGCCCAATTTCTTATTAGCTGCGCCTACAACCCTTCGAATATGCATATTCCACGATAGATCACGACAAATGGTGATTCCTAAATATTTAACGTATTCCGCAGATTGGATATTCGATCTATCAATTCTGTACACCGAGTCAAATTCATTGTTCTTGTCCTTCCAGAAACTCAAAAGGGAACATTCTCCGTGATTAATTTCGATTTTCCAATCTTGATACCATGCTGAAAGGGCATTTAAATCTTCCTGGAGCGATTTGTGGTCATCCTGGTTCGTTATCTATTTATATAAGAGGGTGTCATCAGCGAAAAGTCTGATTTTGCAGTGAACTACAGAGCAGACATCGTTTATGTATATTAGAAATAGTAGTGGGTCTATGACACTTCTTTATGGAACTCCTGATGCGACTTGAACTGTGTAGGAACATTTCCCAACAATATCTACTATCTGTTCTCTATTGGAAAGTAAGTCTTTTATCCAACTCACGATATTCGAGTTTCCTAGTTTTCCTATTAAATTCTTATGGGGTACTTTATCGAACGCCTTTTTAAAGTCAATGAAAACTGCGTCAACTTGAGTGTTTTTTTCTCCGCATTGCAAAAAGCATTTACAAAGGGTGAGCTGCGTTTCAGATGACCTACCTTTCCGAAACCCGTGCTGGATTTTGCTTAGCGAAGAACGACCATCTAAATAGCGCAGAACAGAGCTAATGATTATATATTCCAGAATCTTACACGGTAATGACGTCAAGGAAATCGGTCTATAATTTTCGGGGTTCTCTTTATCACCGCCTTTGTGGATGGGCGTTACGTATGGTAGTTTCTAGTCTTTCGGAACGATATCATGTGCAACGGATTTTTTCAAATAAGGTGCGATTACGGAGGCTAACTCTTTTAACACACGTGCGGGTATGCCCTCAGACCCGGGAGACTTATTTTGCTTAATGGACTCTAGTTGGTGCGGGATACCTGTTTCAGAGAATATCACATCCTCCATCGAATTTCCCTCGTCATTCAAAGCTGATTCCTCAAATTCGTTGCTCTCCGAAGTAAACGCTTTCCGAAAGTGTTCATTTAACAAATTCGATTTTTCCGCGCTATTGTAAACTACATCACCTGCCTCCGATATGGTGGGGCCTCTACCGTGAACCTCCCTAACGTACGACCAAATTGCTTTCGGACTTTCTTTCAAATTATTATGCAGAACTTTCTTTTTGTAGTCATTAAAATCTTCTCGCATTGTTACTCCAGCTCTTGACCGCACCTCCCTATATTGATGCCGTATCACTGACCTCTGTTCCTCCGAGACTTTAGAAGAATTACTATTTAAGCGAGCGTGAATTTTTTTTGCCGTCTAACATAAGAGCGTATCTAACTTTCTGGTTGTACCATCTTGGTTCCGCACCATCACCTTTAAGTTTATGTGGAATGAATTTATCCGTACACTCTCGCATCATATCTCTGAACATGCACCAGGATTCCTCTGTACTAAGGTCGATAGATGCCTCGCAGAAATTAGGGAATTGCTTCTGTAAAAAAGAAAAAAAAAGTTCGAGAAATCGCCTTTGACGAACATACTCGTATATACGCGCCTTAACCTGTTTCTCCACTTTTGGCGGAATGAAGACAATAACTCTCTCGAAGAAGCGCACTCCATGGCGAGGGTTGTTCGCCACATCGAAAAGGTTGGGAACCCCTGCTTTAACCCATAGCTGATATGTAGATATTACGGAGAAATGCGCGACAAAGTGAAAGTTAGGAGTTGCAGCTGCTAGTTCAAGTGCTGAGATCTTAACTCAATCGCAAGCTATTTAAAATATCAACTGAGACTGCAAGGACGTACCGGAAAACTTTCCCCCTTTCCACCTCCCCACCCCCCAGCAGCAAATAATACGGCCCCTCCCCTATGGATGTCATCTTCAGTACGGTTTGAATGATTGGGAGCCCCCTAAACCTCGGGCCCCCTCCCCGCATTACCGGGGTTGCGGGGCCTATCAGTACGCCCCTGACTGAGACGTCTAGAATTGAATTCATAAAAAACTACGACCAGTAGCACGAAATTTCGAAAATGATCTTGCAAAAATTTAGAATTCATGGAAAAGATTCTTGTTCGAACTGAGCATTTTTCCCCCTCACAATCATGTAGTCTACGAGCCTAATTTTTGGAATGCATACTAGACTTAAGATGTGTTTATTATTTCGTATTGGTTAGGGTTACTTGAGATAAAACCAAATGGTGTATGTTACATTATTTCAAATTTGAACGTATTTTCAACTAAATCTTATTTTCGACTATTTTGAGTAATTCATCGATTGATGTATTTGTCAATTTTTTCTAACCTAATATTATATTTTTTTGAGAAAGTAGTACTTACCAGTCAGTGTTCAATCATTGACAACTGTACGTTGCTTTTTCAAGCCATAAAAGTAAATATTTCAGCGAGGCATCTGGATTTGGCGAAAGTAATATGATAGGAAATAAAATTATCGTTATATTACAATGCAATAGGCTCGGAAACGGATTGTTGCAAGCAAATATGATTAATTGTTAAGAAAAGCTAATTGTAATTTAAAAAGTATCTACTATATATATTTTAAAGAGTTTGTATGTTGTGCAGTAGTAGCTTCACTAAATCCGTTGAAATTCAACAGGAAATTCTGCTAGTAAATGTATATTTCTAACGCAGAACTTACGGCCGTATTCTATATCATAGTTTTGTTAATCATCATCTACTATAATTTACAATGTCTGCGTGTCTGTCAGCAAGATGGCCGCCAGCGAAACACTATGAGAAATTACGACGAACAGCGTACTCTATGTTTATTACGAATTATTATTATTTGGTTCATTCCGAAAGAAACACTCCAACATAATACTTTTAATATACGAGAGGCGGATACCTATCCAGGTATTATTTTCATTGCAATTAACGTAAATGATTTTTATTCTGAAAGTTAGCAAATATAACTAACTATTTTTGTATCTGACCTTATACCCATAAGCGTGACATGATATTTTCATTACGTGAGAGAGGAGAGAGAATTTAATTACATAGCAACCGAAGTAAACAACATTCGTACGTTATTATTATTTGAAAGAAGGCTAATCGAAATGTATTTGATGCTCATAGTGAAAAAGAGTAGTTTATTAAACTGTTTATTTCAATAATTACTTAGGATAATTAGTGACAGTGAAGAAACACTTGAAGAGAAATATTATGTACTGAAAAACTTTGATTATTCATGAAATACATCATATTGAAGTGAGTTAAACTACCATACTATATGAACCATTTCTTGAGAATAGATTGACTTCAATGTTTATAAACTTTGTATAAATAGTTTTATTTCTTTAACGAATTTGGAATTTTAACTTAATTATTCCGTTGATAAAGAAGACATTGTTTGCAATATTAGAGTTTAAAACTTTTAAGTTTAAGTTGAAAAAGTTAAATAGTACAAAAAAGCCAGCGGAGAACGATTATTCATACGTTTATTTCTTACATATATCAATTAAGAACAAGTATATGTGCTTATATTGTATATTCTTCTAATATTCTATTTTTAAAACGTATTAAATTTATTTTTCGTTCTTTTTTGAGATATTATAAAATGGATAACCAGAGTGTGCAAGAAGAAACACCACTGCAAAGACGTCGACGACAAAACAGAGAAGCACAAGCAAGACGTAGAGCTCGACAATCGAACGAGCAAATAGAAGCAAGGAGAACACAGGATCGTGAAAGAGCTTCCAACAGGAGACACAATGAGCGTTATGCTCAAATAATGGCAATTCTGAGAGCTAATGAGAATGAGCAACAAACTATTGTTGGCCTCTATATCATATTGTTAATTCAATCCTTATGGGTATAAACGTGCTTTGAATGCTTTTAAAACGAAAGAGAGGAGGGGGGGAGGGAGAGAGAAGTAGCGGGGGGAGCGAGAGGGAGGGGAGAGAGGGAAGTAGAGGGAGGAGGGGAAGAAATGCGGGGAGTGGGAGAAATGAGGAGGGGGAGAGGGAGAGAGAGGGTGTGAGAGGGAGAGAGGGGGGAGAGGGGGGAAAGGGAGGGAAAGAGAAACAACTATTTTAAGTTTAACTAAAGATAGCCCGTCAACAACAGAACATTCACTAGAAATGTTGTATATGGCAAAATATTTCATATGTGAAAGTGTGACATTAATTATTTAAAATGAAAATATTAATAATCGATCTATTATCTATAATTCTTCCGTTGATATTTCAACGGGCATTACACTAGTTGTAAATATAATCACCATAAAAATACATATTTTGTAGAATTGATTCTATGCGTCAATGAATTCTGCGTTTCACGTTCATATCCCAAAAAATAAGAATATCGATGTTTTGCTATTCCCAAATCGAAAGTGTGCACGTCATGGTGCAGGAAATTTTTCTACTCATTTTATTTTAACGACGAAAATTTGTATAAATTTTATTCTTGTTAAAACTGAGTAATTTCAAAATTTTTGGACTGAAATTGTAATTCCAAAATCACCTGATATTTCTCAACAAGCTACGAGCTCGGAGCTAAATGAGGCATTTTCGAACGGTTTCTCTCTTGCTGCTTTTATTGAAAACTTTATAATATTAATAACCTATATAAACACAAAAAAGTCGTGTCCAGTTAATTAAATGTCTAAAAAGAAAATTTTAAAAAACTAGCTTCTCTTTCCCCAGAAATACGCGTGTAATTAGGGCGACCATAGCGCTGATTTTTTTATTTCTAACTTCTTATTGCAGAAAATAAATACGACAACGAATTTCCAATTAGGAGTTTCATCGTACCACTACTACGGATTTTGCGATGCGACTCTTTTTCATACACTACGTTGCTGAAGCGTTATTAAGTAAACGTGGGTTTGAATTTCATCAGTCTCAAAAATTTCTTAGGAAAAAATTTAATGTGAGTGGCAGAACGCGAGACCCTACTCTTTCTTTTCCAATTTCGTTGCTCTTATTAGTGTTCCAGTATTTACAACATCCGGGATACAAACTATATCCTGATAACCATTTTTCAGGTGGTCTCTTCCCTTCCCCTCTCTCTCTCTCTCTCCATCCCTCTCTCTCTCTCTCTAGGGTTAAATATAAGAAGAGACTACAAAGTCTCAATTTCGCCCTTAATAAAACCGTCTGTCTCTCCCTCCACTCTCTACTCCAGTCTCTCCCTTTCTTTCTGCATCCCTCTCTCCACTCCTCTCTATCACTTTCTTCTCCACTCTCCCTAGACTTCACTCTCTTTCTCCATCTCTTTCCTTTCTCTCCCTCTCTCTCCCTACCTCTCGCCCTATCTCTTATATGGCGCAGCGCGTGAAAGGGCTGCACAGAAGATGGGCGGAGGAGGGAAATCCTTTTCGTTTGCAACCTCAAACCCACTCGCTCAATCTCCCGCTAACCTTTCCTATCAAAACATGCTTTCCCCTCCTACATCGTATGCCCGTATACATGCACACTAGCACGCACATACGCATGAATGAAAAGCAGTCCTCCCCCGTACCGAATCCCTTCCTCCTTGTCATCTCAGTGCCTCAGCAGTCGCCTCCCTTCGAATAAGCTCCTCTTCCTCCCCCCAACCCCCGGCTGTGCTGAAGGATTCCCAAATAAGAAAAGACGCGCCACAATGCCTTCCCACTCCATCTAACACGCACGCCATTCCTCCCGATCTCTCCTTTTCGCCTCCGCCCTTACATCCCTCCCAAGAAGCGATTGGATGGGCGCTCCGCTGTTGCTATGCCGCCGTGTATCACTTCGCCCCTTTCGCCCTCCCCCCTTCCTCGCCCCTCTCCCTTTGAGCCCTCTGCCCCCGCTCCCGTCTCTCCATTCCTCCTCTGCCACGACGCCCTCCGTCTCGCGATCATTATTTTCTGTACGCGACGCATAAGTGTCAGTTTCCATCCCTTCGGTCACCTCGCCCCAACCCGAGCACATTCCACCTTCCTCCCCCCCCTCCCCCCCCGTCACCTACCCCCCCCTTGCCCTAACCTGCACCATTCCAAGAGAGAGCGATGCTCACATTTTTGCGGATCTATCGGGGCAGGATTGTTGATTCAATTACTAACGAGATTCCGCTCAATCCTCGCGGTTTATTTTTCTGCAAAGCTGGAAAGCGATGCACTCGATCGTCGAGAGATAGAGGGGGGGTAGGAGGGGAAAAGGGAGTGAGGGAGAGGGGAGGGAGATAGAAGGGAGAGAGGTGGGAGAGAGGAGAGACATTGGAGGGAATAAGGGAGATAGGAGCGAGAGAGGAGGGAGAGAGGGGGGAGAGAGAAGTGAGACAGGGAGGAGAGAGGGGGTTGAGAGGAGTGAGATAAGAGGGGAAATTGCGAAGGAGGCGAATGTGGATGCTCCCTCGCGGTCAGATGCTCGCGAAATCGCCTTCGGATGCGAAAATAGCGCCGCGTGGCCAAGTCTTCATTGACTCCTTTGAGAATCCCTACGGAAATAAATCTCCCCTCGGGTATCTCCCCTCCCCCCACCCACCCTCCCGCTCCCTCATGTCTCTCTTCTTTCCTCTCCGCGTTCCTCATCTCCCTTCCCTTCCCTCTTCCTATCCTCCCCTATCACTCCCACCTCCTCCTCTCTCCTTCCTTCCCCTCTCGCTTTCCCCTATTTCCCTCTGGACGAAATTCCCTCAAACTCTTCCTGCCATATTCCTTCCAATTACGCGCGTTCTTTGCACGCAGCGCACTCAGTAAATGCGTAGAGAAGAGGTCGTTTCTACCCGAATGTCCCTCCGTCCGTCTCTCTCATTCATAAAAAAACTTGACTCATAAATATTATCGATTGGAATTAATTCTGGCTCCACTTTTACGTCATTTAGAACAACCCCTTTTCAGTAAAAAGAAACGTTTTATGTGGAGACATTTCCAAATGTTTCCATTTAATAACAAGGTCAGATTTTTCAAGTTTTAGCAGTATATAATACAATGAAATAAAAATACTGCTGCATAAGATAGAATTTCCGTTTCTTCAAAATAAATCCAATGATTTTTGCACATTTTTGCGCAAATCGCCAGGAATGTATCTGGAAATAATAATCCGAGGCGAAGTCCATTTTTTCTCTCTCTTCCTTCTTTATCCATTTCCTCATCATCTTTCTCTTCTACATCTTAATCATCTCTCTTCTTCAACCTCTCTCTTTTACACCACTTGAGGCTATTTCTCAACCGAATTCTCTTCCTTCCTCTCCTCCTTCTCTTGGACAGCGGCTGTTTGGACGTCTCCTTTGGGAGAGCTACTGTCCCATCCGCCATGGCCTCTGCTGCCCAGATATAAGTGTCCAAGGACAAGTAAACATTCCATGTTGACTCGAGAGTTATTGCCGTTTCCTGAAGGCGAAGTTTTCCTTCGCGAATGCGCTCTCTCGTTTGCAAGCGAATCAAGGGATAGAAAAAGTTATGGCGAGGAAATAATTCACGGATCAGGGGTGGAAATATTACGTCACTTCACTGATTATTATTATTGTATGATATTATTATATATTATATTTTCATTGATGCGTCGAAAAAAGTTATAAATTTTTTATATAAATAGTTACATATACAATATGAGTGGCAGAGCATTTATGACGACTGCCCTCCACCGGATGCATTCTTAAACCCATTCAGGACAAAATTTCTTCATTCCGAATTACTTATTTGCTCCACAGAATAATGGAAAGAAAGGTTTCGACAGAGCTAAGGATTATCAGGATCGTCGACTGGCAGAAATGTCTTTATGTGTTGGCAGCAATAACTCTTTTGATATGTCAACCAATCGATACTCATACGTCCAATTTCAGTCCGTCGCACGCGCCCCTCCAGTCTGCACGAATTCTATTTGCTTTCCTATCGCGCATGGCGTGCTTGCTATCGATCTCAAAATGAACGGAGCCGTGTCCACAGACCCCTAAAACGAGGAGGAATTAGAGGACGCGATCGGATACCTCCGGCGAAATGTCGCCTTTGATGAGCCAATATTAGTGTAAGCAAATGCCAAAATCCACGAATACCCTGAAAATTAATTGCTTTAATCAATTCAAATATTTTGTAAGCGACGAAATTCACCAGTCCTCGATTTTACTGAACTACGCTATTCTATGAAATATTTATAACTTCTTGGTAATCGTATGTTTGTCAACAAGCACGTATACAATCGCAATTGCAGATACTCGAGAGCGGTCGAGAGAATTCCACTAAACTAAACGTATTTTCAAAAAGCAAGTGGGGTGATGTAACGCAGGCATGTCAAATTGGCGGCCTTTTCTCTGCCTTACTGCGGTCCCAATGATCTTTTTTCTCTCAACTAAATCCTTAGAGATTTAATATAAATACTTTATTTTTGTGAGAATGAGACAAGATTTGTTCTTAGTTATTGAGATACAATAGTATGCGATTTCTAAATCATATTTTTAACTGCAAAACAGGTGGCCAATATTCTAGGTAAAGTCTATGCTGACAAATCTGGCCCTCATTAACAAATTGTAATCCACTTCTATAACATGCATGCTTCTTCGAGTTTGACCTGCCTGATATAACGAAAGGAATGAATGCGATTTGTCACACGGAATTTCTATAGATTACAAGTGATATTCCCACTTTTAAATGAACCCGAGCATTCAGGTGGCACGTCTATAAACAGTTCGACCGCGCCCTCTTGAAGGCGTACAAGTCTCACAGTGAGCACTTCGAGAGCCTCCATATTCCACAGAGAAAAATGTTATAGTTTCGCCCCTTATGCGTAGATGACCCTCCGTGCACATTTACGAGAGGAGGCGACCCTTCAGCCATTCCCATCAGCTGTTTCCTTTCATCGTGCGTCGCAATAATCGTCCCCTTTCACGCATGCGCAACACCACGCAATCGCCATTCAAGGCCGACGCGAATCCGCGTTCTTCCAGCGGCCGACCGAAACGGCGTCGATCGGCTTTTTCTCTCCCGCCACATGGCGGCCGTTTGCGAAACGGCGACGTGCGCCACGTGCTGTGGAGCAGAGGAGATCCAGGCACGCGAGCAGACGCGTAGAAGGGGTAGGAGAAGCACACGCGGAAGAAGGGATTACTCCGAAGACCGGGTTTCGAACCCCGGGAAACGCCGGCCGACCCTCGAAAAATGGAACGGTCGGCGGGAACTTCCTCTTTCAAAACGGGTAGTCAGGGAATTTCCACTCCGGAGCAACGCTCGCTTTCAAAATGTCGGAACGGAAAGGTTGAACATAGGGGTGCGTCACGGAGGAACTTGAACGCAATTTGGAAAAGCTCGGAAAAGCAAGGCCGACCGAGTGCCGCAATGCCTAAAAGCCTCCGAAAGACAGCAAAATGTCCCGGGAGGGGAAATGAACCTCGTTCTAGGCTGAGATCGTAGCAGGATATTCCTGTTAAATACTATATAAGCTGAGTTATTTTTTCCCAAATTCGAATGTCGCAGGTAAAGGCCCTCGTTAATCATCTTCCCCCGGGGACCTCCTAAAAGAGTCATAACCGACGATTTTATGTCCCCTCCCGTTTCGAAAAATTAAGGGTAGGCACGGAAAAATAATGAAAAAAAATGTAGTGCTGAATCAGTAATGTTATCGTTCTGAAATGTTCGCAATAATTTTGCACTATATTCCTCCGTTATAAGAATGCGTCGACTACAAATTGTATATGAAACCTGTCATTCTCGTAATCTTTCTATTCGCATTTCCCAGATGAAGGTTTACCCATGCTTGTGTCCAGGGCTGTCCGTGCGATAGAGCGAATCGAGGCTTTGACGTCACCGCAAGAAAAATCTAAGTTTTTGTCTTCGGACCCTTCTGGGGACGGCCCTGAATCTGTCTCCCATATTTCCTAGTTCCTACAACTAATATTCGTTGAGTTCGACTAATATTATATCAATAAATGTCCAAAATATAACTTTGTGCTCACTCGAATTATCGATTAATGAATACCAGAATCAATGCAGAAGATAAATATAGGCTTTACATTTCTTTCTATATATCGAAAATTTTAATCCCTTGGACTACATCTACCTCTTCCGTCCCTCACATTCTCTCTCCCTTCATTTTCTCAAGTCTCTCCTTCCACCTCTTCCATTACTCATCCTCTCTCTCCCGTCTTCAATTCCAATCCACGCGTAATTATACCTCATCGTTGCCTCCCAATCCAATCACCGAATTAGGCCATTGAAATACTCATTGCATTCCCCTCCTCCACCCTCTCTTAATTTCTCTCTCCAGCACTTTCTCGTTCCCTCTTATTCCATTCCTGCGCGGTCGCCACGCGCTCACATCCGCATTAAAAGCACAAAATACCACTCAGATTCGCTCAAATCGCATAAAGCGACACCTCAAACGCCCCGAAAGGAAGTAAGTACCGATCACAATTAAGAGAATTCCATTTCCATTAATATCTTTATATTTGGGTAAACGCTAAAAGAAGTTATTCGGAATACGGTGAATCGTTCAGAATTATTCGGGATTTTCATTCAAGCAATCGAGAGTACCTACATCTGGTCCCCAGGAGTAGTTTTTTCCAGTGTGCAGATTGTAAACAATAGTTTCCCATCCGAAATTGTAATTTTGGTTGAAAAAAGGAAAGACTGCGTTAAATAGTTCAAATATAGGAAATAATGAGTTGTTTTTAAATGAGTTGAGGTGGGAAACGGGCGTGAACTCGATTAATTCAGGTCAGAGGGCAAAGGGTACACTAGGCAAGGCAAGGCTGGTCGGTCCAATTTGACAAACGAGGTCAAACTGGGAAATCGAGAGGCGCATCGCAACGATGATGCGGAAGAAGCACGAATGAGAAAGGGGTTTTGGCGCTGCTTCAATGTGGATGCGATGAGGACAGCGTGTGGGAGGGAGAGAGAATGGACAAGAGCTCTGTGAGGAAACTCCCTCATCTCACCTGCGACTCCATCTCACGCCAACGGCCATAAAAGCAACGATACGACGAGTAGTTGTAAAAAAAATTAAGGCGCAGAGTAATAAACAGCCAACTATCGCCTCAAAAAGACGCAATCAAGTTAAAGAAATTTTCCACTCTGGTTGCGTATTCAAATAAGGCGAATTACGACTGGAAGAACTAAGCGCTAGAAATGACATTAATTGCGTCGCAAATGAAACAACTGCACAAGCGAGATTATCTCGCACTGAGTAAACCAGGAAGCGAGTTGGGAGGAATAGAAAGAACTTCTAAGTAACTACGAAAGGGAAAAGAGGGAATGGGAGAGGGAGGAAAGGGAAGGAGTTCAGGAATTGAATAGGATTTGTAGAACTAAGGTAAGGAGAGTCCTCAAAGGAATTAAAGTTAAGGAGAGAGGCTGATTCGTAGCTAATTTTAGGAGGCTAATGGTGACGGAACCAAAGAGAGTGTGCTCTCAATCAAGAGGGAGTGGAGGGAGGGAGAGGGCGTGGAGGAAGGGAGAGGGCGTGGAGGGAGGCGAGGATCCCATTAGACCGCCGAGTGCGTGGAATCGGAGCAGAAATGCGTGTGGGAGACAAGGATGTGTTGGAAGAAGGGTGATATCGACGATTTACCCCTTCTTCCTCCCTGGATAATGCTCGACTCGACGCGAGGAGTATTAAATTCTCCCTTTTGCAAATTTACAATCTCTTTCTATAGGACTGGATTGAAATCCGGATATGCCGTCATCTTCCATTTTCTCTTACCTGGGTTAGTCGCGCACGCGGTATATGCTAGGTTTCGTCCTTTCTCACTCACTCCCCTCCCCCCTCCCATCTTTCCTCTATTCCTTCTATCTTCTCCTCCTCCTTTCTCTCCCTTCATTAGCTCTGTTTAATACATGACTCCGGAGTATGCTGTAAAGGGACATACAGGCGACTCTCGAGTTTCGACCGTTAGAGATTCGATAAATTCGAGATTTCGACCCAGCCGATCGAATTGGGAACTACTTTACGCGAGGAATTTTCGCGGAGTAATTGGTTCCGACCAATTACGCGAGGGTTAGTTTTAGTGTTGACATAGTTATATCTGCTCTAATTGTTTGAATTTGTGCTGATTTCACTCTTTTTCTATTAGTCTTTTATTTAAATTTATGTATTTTATTGATTTATTTATAAATTTATCACTTGACATGGCATCTAAAAGGAAATGTAATAGTGATAATGTAAGTGAATCAAATAAAAGAATGCATAAGACTCATAGTTATGAATTGAAATTAGAAATTTTAAAGCGTGTAGAGAAAGGTGAAAGCCAAACTGAAATAGCACGATCGCTGGGAACAACATATTGCATACATCTATCTTTGAAGTTCGAAACAAAAATTTATTTTTTCCTTTTTAGTGCAAAAAATAAGTTATACATTTAAAATACTTATTATATAATTTATTCATAATTTAATATTGGTGTATTAACATATTAGTAATGTTATTTTATCTTTACAGAACGTGAGGGAAGACTTTTTCCCGAGATGCGGGAACGTATCCCCCCGATTATAACATGCAAGTATATGGAAAAACGGCGTTCGACATTCGACTATTCGAGTTCGAACACGTTTTCAGGAACGCATCCCCGCCGAAACTCGGGAGTCGCCTGTATTTGCCTATGAGAACATCCTAATGATACAGCATATGATATACATATCTTTACCCGAGTTAGGTTTATACTTTGTTATGTACAAGTGGACCCTTTGTAGCAGTCTTACTTAGAATGGATCTAACCTTTTTTATTTTTATAAATTTCCACAAATTTCTTTCTTGTTATATTTTGTGACTTAAATTAAATTACATTTGAAAGACATTTATTTAACACACTTATAATATTAATATTTACAATAGAGGAATTCTTTGATGAGTTAGCTTTACGCCATTAAAATATACTGAGGAATTATATGCTTGACTTAAATTCTAATTTATTTCTGTTACAAATCCTAAGTCCTTTTAGTAAATTTATTATTTGCTTAAGTTTTTCGAAGAATTATATAGCTAGCATAGTAATGTGGTTTTCTCTGGGATATTGTCGTTATTTGTAAGGTTATTTCATTGGAATGCAACTTATTTTTTAAATACTCTCTTTAGAATTGTATTTTGCAGTCTCTTAATATTAAAAGTATTGCCCATATTAGCGCTGCGTAAATACTTCTTGATTTGATAACGCTTTTATAAATAGTAATTATTTAAGATTAATTTTCGAGTTTATGTTTGTCAGTGAATATATTTGGTTGGTTACTGTGTTACTTTTAAAAAAATGGTATTTGTATTTAATACAAAATTATATTTATTGTCCAGTGCAGTGGTTCGCAAAAGGGGTGTGACGGCTAATTTGCCGGCCATAAACAGACACATTCCTGCAGGATTGGCACACTGTCCATATCATGTCGGATTGGAGCGCAGTGACAACCTGCCAGTTTTTAGAGGGAAAATTTCGCCGCAGGGTAATCATGCACGCTTTCTTGCAGGATTAGTACACCACTGGAAAAAATGTGCGTTAATGGAGATACCGACTTTATTCCTTGTTTGGTAAATTGCTTATAATTACCGTTTATGATTTTTATATATTCCACAGGTCAGGAGTTGATGTTTGTATATTTGTGATACTTTTATGCATTAATGGAAGAAATTTCGAAAATGTTTTGTCTTTTTGCGTAATCTTTGTTGGCCAAAAAATCACTGCTTTGCAAAAATGTATTCTAACTTGCCCATAAAGTAATTCCCACAAAAAAACATCAAATAGCAACTAAAAACCCGCAAAGCATTTCATAAATATAAAACGAAATACCTCCAAAATGAGCGAAACAAACAATTAAATATAACGCAAAGAAACCTGGAATTGAGAAGTGAAAACTATGCCGAAACTGAGAAAATCTAAACTATAAAGATAACATTTTTTTGTAATACATAAAAAGCTTATTACAAGTGTCACAAGCATAAAGGTATACATGGCATGCTGGGAACAACAAACTTCAAGAACACGGTTATTATTATTATTGTAACGCAAAGGTCTTAGTCAAGCGCAGGATTCTCATCCGCGACCTTAATAGCAATAACACAATCGCAGGAAGTTGCAACCATTCTCTCGCACGCTTTACTTTCGATTTAATTTTAGCCCTCGAATATCATGCAGTGGAGTCGATTTTACTTAAAATGTATGTTTGAAGTCAATAAAACGGTCAAAATTCGACACAAAAGGTACTCGCGGCATGATGGCTCAATTGGCCAACCGCCCGATGCAGCGGATAAGCACGCCCCACTGCATAAGCTACGCGAAAATGCGTCTCGCTATATTATGACGCGCAGTTTCCTCGCTTCAATTACCGTCTATTCGGGTGCGCGAAACTTAGTCACGACGCGCGCGAGGCGATAGCTCGACAATATCCTTCGGATGCGAATAAATCTCACTTTAAACGCATTAGGAAGTAAACGTTTTTGCAAGTCTCTAAATTTCCCGTTTCAAAGTTGAACAAATAGTAGCAATGCGCGCGAGAAACATGGCACGAATTAATTTCAATAATTTCAACAATTGTAATTTCGATTATTGCTTCCAGCAGAGAAACATTATTCAAATTCGACATAATTTAACTTTAATAAAAATTATACAAATACCAAACATAATTAAAGTCCATCATAGGATTAAACAGTCGGATTTTTTCAATTTTATTTCCGGTGAAATTATGTACGCCATTTTCATAACTTATCTTATGTTACTTTAAGTGAAAGATGGTGGTCCTGATTGAGTGATAAGAGCCAGACATGGCATTTTTGTCTTTTGTTTCAAGCAACAGTCCCAATTTTGTGTATAAAGACAGACAGAGAAGCACACCGAATAAAAAGAAAAGCAACTAAAAACTAACCAGAGTGTTGATAAAGTATCGGGAATAGATCAATTCACTCTCCATGATTAAAGGAACGCAATATTTATCACTTATAAATAGAAGATGAATGAAATGGAATTTCCAGTAAAATTCGAGCCGTTTAATGCGTTCGTATCTGAAATCAGGGAAGAAGGAAACCGCGGAGATAGATACGTAGATACATACTCTTTATTAAAGTGAGATTGAAAGAAGGGACCTTCCTAGCAGAGAAGAGTAACTGGAGGAGAAAGATACGGGCGTAGGTAAATTGCGGGCCAATACGATACTTTAACCCCCTTGAGGAAGGTTCGTAGGAAAAGGCGACCTGTAAATAGCGGACTAACCGAGGCAAATAATAGGAGAGGGGAGGGAGGGGCTGGGCTAGTGGTAAATTGCGGACTAACCGGGTTCAACGTTTTGCAAGAAGAAACTTCTGAAAAGTGGCGAGGTGTTCCGTCTTGTACAATGAAATCGTGTGGAGCGAAAATTTTTTCATTGGGAGAACGAGATGTCATATCATCGCTAAGTGATACAAATCATTCTCACGAAAAATATGTGAAAGAGTTAAACAAAAATTGTGAGCAGTACCGCAAAGAGGAAAGCGGAAGAGGATTTGTCTCAGCGGCCATCAAAAATCATGAATGCAGCGATCAAAGAGAACCAAAGTGCTTTGGAGACTGTCTCAAAATGATATATCCTGTACTCGATGGAACATACATAATGCCAGGAGAAATCTACCACCACTGCCCAAAGACCGCGATACTGCTATGAGAGCAGATTTTATTATAAATCTGTCAGTCCTAAGTCTGGAAAAAGTGGGAAGGGAATTTTTCCGCAATCCGTAATTTACAGGTGAGTTTTCAAGGAGTCAGTCCGCGATTTACACGTAGTATTAGTCGATCCCATTAGTTTGTTCCGCAATTTACCTACGCTCAAAGATATGAAAGGAGGAAGGGCGGAGAGGGACAGACAGACAGACAAACGACTTTATTTAAGGCGAAATTGAGACTGTGAAGAGAAGGGAGCAGGAAAGGAGGGATGAGAGGGAGGGAGGGTGGGAGGGAGGGAGGGAGGAAAGGGAGGAGAGGGAGGAGAGGGAGGAAGGGAGGGGGAGAGGAGAGAGAGAGAAGGGAAGGAGGCGAGGAAGGAAGGAACTGTGGGATGATGGGAGGAAGGGATAATGAGAGGGAGAGAGTGTAGGAGAGGGAGAGAGGGTTGGAGATATATTTGGTAGATAAGAGTCTTAATTCGGGCGAAATTTACATCATAATGTGGAGGGAAGGGAGAGTGGAGTCAAGGGGATGGTGGGGAGGGGAGGAGGAGAAAGGGATGAAGGGAAGGAGAGAGGGGGGATAGTATAGTCGAGGGAGAGTGAAGAGAGGGGAAGGAGAGAGTGATGGAAGGTGTGAGAGGAAGATAGAGGTGGAGTGGAAGGAGAGAGAGAGAGGGGTGCAGACAGGGGCGGATCCAGAAACTTCTCAAGGGGGGGGAGGGGGGGGGGAGGCGATCGCCCCTCCACCTATCGAATCCGCCCCTGCCAACTGCCCTATATTTTGAAAATCCCTATCAGAATCCTTTCCCATGCTATACAGACCTAATCTGCGGCGTATAATTTAGGATTTTTGCGCGGAATGAATTTAAGAAAGCGCCCAGTGGAGTGCAATGGGTTATCCAAGGAGGGGGGCGATCGCACCCATCGCCCCCCCCCCCCCCCCCCCCCTGGATCCGCCACTGGGTGCAGAGGAAGGAGAGATTGATGGAAGGATTGAGAGGGAGAGAAGGATGATGCTGTTTCTCGCGGCTAGAGCACATGCACGTGGAGTTTAGGGTGAGGAGGGAGGGAGGGGTGAATGAGATGGAAAGAGGGGAGGTGGGCGGGAGGGAGATTTGACTGTAGGGGAGGGAAAGAGGGTGGACGAGAGGGAGAGAGGGAATGGAGAAAGAGGTGGATGGGAGGGAGAGAAGGGTGGAGTGGAGGGAGAGAGGGGATGGGGATAGGGGTGGATGGAAAAGAGGGGTGGATTGGGGAGAGAGAGAGGGGAAGATGTGAGAAGGAGAGGTGTTAATGGAGGGGATGGGTGGAATGGAGGGAGATAGGGATGGAGAGAAGGGAGATAGGGAGAGGAGAGAGATATGGATGGAGGAGGCAAGAGGGGTGGATTGGAGGGAGAGAGTGTTGCTGCTCTTCCTCGCGACCGCCGCACGTGCACCCCAAAGAATGCACCTCCTAGGCAAGGGATGGCGAATAAATGGCACACAAGCGATTTTACTGGGGACGCGTAAGCTTGTATTTTCTGTATAAAAGGTGAAGTTTCTTAGAGAATGAGTAAACTAGTGGCATGCAAAAAAAAATTCTGATGGTTTACATTACTTTCTTGGCACGCGACTCAAAAATCATTTGCTATCCCTGTCCTAGTTTAAATTGAGGGCTCCAGGCTGGAGTGGAAATGGATCGATGGCGACTTGAGGAGAGGATTTTAAATCTGTACACGCGCTCACTTTTACGCATCGGTTGCAAATGGCGAGGTGTGAAACCATCGTCATATCGGTTAGTGAACGTTACCGGCGATCTTCTGCAGCAAAATGTCGCTGCAACGAATATCACTGCAGCGAGAATTTCACTATAATGAGAAAACGAAAAAGCTCGATAATCCAAAGTAAGAGAACTCTGCGAGTCTACACTTTAATAAATATACATTTTGAAGTTTAATTCGTTTCATTATTAACGTAAAGGTTGGATTTACCTCCAATAACGTGGGAATTACAGTTATTTTTCGGAAAAAAGCTTTATTTTAAAAAAATCAATGAAATTTATCATGTAATACAACGATTCCCCAGGAAAAGCAAACGTTTCATCGCATCTCCGGCTTTGGAGATTTTGCTGCATATCGATGGCAATAAAACAAATGAAGCACGGCACAAAATTAATACTGTAAATTGGGCGCTCAGAAAGCAGGATGCTAATCATAACCAGGGTTACCACCTCTCCGGGTTTGACCCGAAGTCTCCGGGTTTTCGGACTTGCCTCCGGGCGAGAGAAAAAATCTCCGGGTCAATATGAATATTTTGAAATTGGCATTTAAGATAACGATTTATTTTTCACTTCTCTAAAAGAATAAGGATTTCATTCTAGAATGGCTGTGCCATGCAATTAACCTGGTAGAAGGTACAAAGGGCCGGTCAAAGGGCGGGGGGGGGGTGTGCAGCGGATGCGAAGTTTCCGGGTCCCCGAGTAAAAATTCGTTTATTGTTCCCAAAATTTAGAGATATCAGTTATTTATTAAAGAATCTGCCGTAAATTTTTGCAAACTTTGATTAAAAAATTAAGATTTCTCCAAGTTCATACAGAAAACGGCATTAAATAAATCAACAGGCATTGATCCAAATAATTATAGTTAGTATACCTCGTTTTTGTGTTTACTATACTGTTGTTTTAACATAATGATTATTTTAAATTTTAGGAATTAATAAATTTCTATTAAAAATTATATTTTTCGTCAGTTTTGTATCTTTTTCGTGCGTAGGTGGATTAGGGCCCCCAAAATTATTTGTATCCTTTAATACTTGGCCGGTCCCGAATATACATGAAAATATTTTTTGAACGGTAATGCAGTACGGTGTATGAATAACACGGATGAGAATACATAATTATAATTTATCCTATTCGACATTTCCTATAGAATTTATGTGAAAGTTGTAATTTACGTGGAATGTATTCATATATTTCCTGTGGCTGTTTATTTTAATGTTAAAATTGTACAATTTATTGTAAAACTGACCATTAATCATTAAAGAGAGTATGTATTTTCAATATATTAAATTTGTTCTTCCCTAAGTATTGTTCAAATCTTGCATTATTATTGTAATTTTGGAATTAAATACATTTGCTCCTAACATTTTTATAAAAAATTACCTAGCTCCTGGGTATTAAACTGTTAACAAGATGAACGAACAGAATTTAAGATGCCTACTTTCCTAAGGTGGACATCGAATTAATTACTTATATTGGCATTAACTTGTTAATTAACTGGATGGCATAGCCATTGGTTATATTGGCTTTTAAAACTTTAAATTCACAGCCGATGACCTGCTCTTTGATTTCTCACATTACATACTTTATGTAACATCATCAGGTATTATACTTACATTTGCATAAAAAATTCAGTTAATTACGCGACTTCGGAAGAAAAAATGACGCATCTGTATATTAGATTATACCCCAGGGCAGTTGAATAATCGTCTCCATGACAATAATCTCGTTATGAGGGAATAAAAATTGCAATTATTAACGCAAAATTCAAAGAAATACGATCGATAAGAAAATTCTACGACAAAAATTAGAATTTACATTCCATTCCGCAGAGAACAGCGAAGATCCCGCGCTGATATTATTTTTCTTGTGTATTTTAGTGTGGGTAGGGAAATAATCCTGCACGATGGATTTCCGATTTTCCATTTAAATCAAAAGGATAATTCATGGAATCGATCCCGGAAGTTCAATTTTCGTCATAAAACCTATCCCCATGATCTTGGCCTCTTAAGAAAGAGTTTCTAACCAATTTTCATGAAAGTTGGTGCATTGGTTCAAAATTTGATAGTGAGGACCGGCAAAAAAAGAAAGAATCATAGACAGTTAAAACAAAGAAACCATAATCCTATTTTCATTCTGGAAGGGCAAAAACAGTAAAAAAAATTGGCCTTTAAAAATCTCCGGGTCAAATTAGGAAATCTCCGGGTCAGGCCAGAGAAATCTCCGGGTCAGAATTGAAAATGCCCGGGTTGGTGAGGGCTTCGAGGTGGCAAACCTGATCATAACCAGAGTGGAACCCGCTTTCCTAGGGACCCTATCATCTCTCTCTCTCTCACTCTTCTATTCTCGCATCACTCATGCCTTTTGTCCTCACTTGCAAAGCGAAGGTTTTTCGGTATCCTTTCGCAATATGGTGGCGAGCGTGTAACTCATTAAACACATTCGCATCGGACGGAGTGGTATACCTCGCTAAACTGGTAAGATGCCAAAATTCTTCGGAGGTAAGGAGGGAGTCGTTGTTTCGTCATGAGAGGGGTTCTAGCACCTTACCTACTCGGCACAACTCGCTCGCGGTCATGTCAGCATAAAATATAATTATTCCGTATACCCCTTTCGCTCTCTTTTTTCTAATTTTCTCCCTTTGCTGCACCCTCTACCAGCAGCGACCGACCGAACTTTCTGAATATTTTATTCCATACGAAAGTTTTTCCACTATCTCTAGCCTGAGAGAGAATCCTCAAATCTAGTTCTGACCTAAAATTTATTTTCTCTCTTCGGAAAAGGTTTCCTTCGAGATTTGTTAAATTTTAAGCACGGCCATTGTAGATCGTCTCACAATCAGAGTAACCAAATTTAAAAATTAAACTTTTGTCAATTAGTCGGCGCAGATCAGGAGTTTCGTAAAGTAAAAAATGATTTAGTGTTTAATAGCAAGCTGAAAGACATGGTCAATATAAAGAGCAAAAAGTAACCATTTTGAGACGAGTCAGTTATCGACACTATGGAAGGTCGTTATCCTAAATGTTCAGTTGAATATAGTTAACCTAAAAGCTTTACATTTCTCAACATTCTGTAATACATTTGTTTCGAGGTGGAAGGAAAAGGCGGGATTTCCTTGAGCTCTATTTACGCGTGATAGAATGACAAATATATCCAGTGGAGCTTGCCCCTCGAGTGAGAACCGAGACAGCGTTGTTGCATCCTCGCGGCCCCCTCTCTCCCCCAAAACGAAGACTTGAACCCGGTCCAGCAGAGGGGGAGGAGAATGACCAGCGAGGGGAGGAAGATAGGCGAGGTTTATTTAAGTATCTCCAGGGAGGTCTCCGGTTCGAACCTCTTGCGTTACCGAGAAAAATAATTTCCATCCGGGAATGCGAAAGTGTTGCGAGAAGGGGCGATGTGTGCGACGCACACGGGCGGCCAAACAACGGGGCGGCCGATTAATCGTCAGACTCGTACAGTGTTTTGAACAGTAATGCGGATTATATTAAAATATGCCGTATATTCTTTCATATTTATTGACTACGATAATTTATCAAACCATAAGGCTTTTTTTTTATTTTTGTGAAGGACGCCTGAAAACGGCGGCCAATGAGAGACTTGCACACGAGCGGCCAAAGAGCGACTTGTACACGGGCAGCCGTAAGGCGAGGATCGTCATCCAACTCGGTCCATCGGCAGCCATGGCAGTCGTGGATACTATGGTTTTCGTCAGAATGATGTGCCGTTCTATAGATGGAGCGAGAGGAGGTGGGCGCGGGGGAAGGAAAGGAGAGGTAGGGGTTTTTTAAAAATGAGGCAGAATGGAAGGAGACTATCCGTGGCAGCACCGCAAGGTTACGGCCGTGGATCCTTCTCCCTTCCCCGCCTCCACCCAGGCCTCCCTCCCCGACACACTCAGCGAGAGCAGTGAGCAGCAGTGCCTCGCCGTACCGCACCAGTTCACGCGGTTTTACAATACAAAATTTCCTCCTGGCATAAACGTCATTTTGGGAGAAAAATCGCCCTTCGAATCCCTTCCAGTCCCTTCGGCGCCCATTCTCCGCCCCTCTCAAAAACTACTCGAACTCCTGCACGTCCCTCAATTTCGCATCTACACTGGCCATTCGCCTCCCACGACTGATTTATCCATTTCCACCTCCTCTCTTCCCCCCCACCCCTCCCAACCCTTCTCCACCTTTCACCTCCTCCAACCTTCTCTTCCTATCTTACACTTTCCCCGCCCATTCCCGCCCCACCCCATCCCGAACACACTCCCCCTCCTGCTATTCATCAATCTGCCTCTTCAGCCTCTTATACATCCATCCTCCTATACTTCTCTACTCTCCTCCACTCTCTCTCCACCATCTTTCCTTTCCCTCTCTCCAGTAACTACATTCCTTCCCTTTTCCCATTCTCCCTTCCGTCTTCCTTCTCCCTTCCAAGCCTTTCTTTTCACGCATATCTCCCTCCTCAATATTCTCTATTTCTCCTGCTTCTCTCTCTGTCTCTCTCACTCCACTCCTCATTCCTTTCTCTCCCACTTCACCAAACCTCTCTCTCTCTCCCTCCCTCCCTTCCCCCCCTCTCTCTCTCCCTCTACATCTCTCAATTTTTCACCCTCGTCAAAAGATGGACTCTTCATCGGTTAAAAGGAAGACCGAAATAGAATGGACCAGCGTTCCCCGCGCATGCGCCGTGCCCTCTCTCCGCCCTCTCCTCTCACGAACCCATCCTTTCTTCTGTTGCAATGTCCGGACCACGATTCTCACTCCACTTGCCACTGTGTTCCCTATGCACGCCGGCACAATTTCTATCCCCCTCCTTCCTTCCCAATTCCTCCCCCTTTCCTCCCTCACTCCTTCCCCTCCGCTACCATTACACCCCCAGGCCACAATTAAGCCTTCCCCTTCATTTGTTTACGAATTTCACTATCCAAAATAACAGCGATATGAAGAGAGAGAGAGAATGGAATATGTACCCTCCCTATCTTTATTATATCAATATACGAGGGACGTTCAAATTTGACCTGGACTTTTTTAAAATCTGATATTTAGTAAAATGAGTTGATGAGGTGTGTATGTCATCATTATAATGTTAATAATGCAAAAAAATAATGTTTTGTTGTCAAAGCAACCATGTCAGTGGAACAACGTATTATTAAATTTCTATGTAAGAAAGCTGTAAAAGGGCCTGAAATTCATTGGAGACTTCAAGTACGGTATGGTGAATCCTGCCTATCGCGTTCTTCAGTGTAGGGATGCTCCAAATGATTCAAAGTGGGTTGTAAATGCATGGAGAAAGCAAGACTGCAGTCAATGATGTGACAATTTCGCATGTTGATGAGCTCGCACAGAGTGACAAGTGAATATCAGAGCGTGAATTAGCATTGCAAGTTAACATTAGTTTTGGTAGTGTTGAGATCATCCTTTACAACAAGTTTAGATACAGTAAAGTCAGAGCTCGATGGGTGCCCAAACAGTTTTTGCCGGAATAAAAGGTGATGCGAGTTCAAATTTCATGGGTCCTGAATCAACGATTTCTGAGGGAGAAGGGGTTGATTTTTTTAATCGTATTATAACCACAGATAAGACATGGGTCCATCACTTCAGAAAACAAACATTCCAGTATGAAGTGGAGACACAAATTCTCCTCTGCCAAAAAAATTCAAGTCAATGGCATCAGCAAACAAGGTGATGACCACTGTGTTTTGGGATGCTCAAGGCATTATTCATGTGGATTTCCTGGAACAAGGCTGTACAATTAATGCTGATTATTACTCAGTGCTCGTAAAAAATACTCGGAAACCAGCTCTAAGGAAGAAACGACCAGGTCTTCTGTCCAAAGGAATTTGTTTTCTCTATGACAACGTCCAACCACATAAGGCTAACTTGGCCGTGAAGACATGGCTGAACTGAAGTGGGACATTCTCTTCCATCCTTATTATAGTCCTGATTTGTCACCATGCGACTTTCATCTGTTTGCGCTGCTCAAAGAGCATTTAGGAAGCAAGAAATTCAGTTCGAATGACGAGGTAAAAAATGCAGTCCTCAACTGATTTCGACATCAACCGAAAGATTTCCTTGAAACTGGAATAGAAAAACAAGCAGAATGCTGGAACAGGTGTATTTTAAAGGAGGCAGAATACATAAAAAAGTGACTGTATTATTATTGCGCTGGGTTACTTTTACGATGTAAAAATAAACAAAGTCCAGGTCAAATTTGAACGCCCCTCGTATAATAGATTTGCTCTCTATGCAAATCCACACCTTTGAAAGTATAGTCATGAAAATTCGCATAGGTATATAATTTTACACTGCCAGTAAGATAGGCTATATGGCGATTTAAAAAACTGGAATGGAGGGAGTGCTTAATTTAATAGTTATTTTCCCATAACTTTACACATCATTTTCGATTTTTCAATGTGCAAGATTTTGTTTATTCATTCATCTAAATATGTAAATATGGAACGATATTCTTCATTTTCACTTTATTCGACGGTTAAAACTGTTTACTATCTTATTCTTGCGTTTTCAGAAATAAGCAATTTGTTTCGAAATGTTGTGGATTTTTCGTACTCATTGTTAACTTCGATTCAGTTAGCGTCAATGAAGTCTTTAAATAAACGTTATTCGCCTCGCGCTTTTGTTTAAGCAACGAAATTATCGTTGTAAAACGTAAATATATACTGATAATTAATCATAAAACTGCTTGTGGGAAGCGTTTATAACGATTAACCTTCTTTCGTCTATTAAATACGGGAATCTAACATTTTTGTAAGTAAAATAATTATATTCTACATTTTTAATGTTTATTAACGCAAATAGACGCCCACATCTGGTGTACATTTACTAGAGCCAGTGTTCAATCATGGACAACTATACCTTACCTTTTCACGGGTTTCTTGCTTACAAGACAAAAATAAACATTTCAGAAAGACATAATTACACAAGAAATGAAGTTGGATATGGCGAAAGTGATATGATACGAAATAAAATTACCGTTATATCTTAATGCAATACGCTCGGAGACGGATTGTTTACAAACAAATTAGGTTAACTGCTAAGAAAAGCTAAGAGAAAAAGTATTCTTTGTAGGTGATATTCAGTTTTTCGTAGACTAAAATGTTTTCGTATATATCGCATACGCCCTAGAATTGGTAGCTAAAGTAGATTCACTAAATCCGTTGAAATAAGGTTATGGGAATGGGAGGGAGAGTGAAAATCGCGAGGGGAAGGGCACACGGGTCGAAAGTCTCGAATTCGAAGCAAATTAGAGGCCAATCGTATTTTCTAGTAATTCAGATCGAAAAAGGGTGCATCCTATCCGTGGACTATTTTATTGAATACGGAAAAAATGAAATTAATCATAAATTAAAATCTGTACTCAAAGATTGAAAAAATCGATACTAGTTAATTCTCGTGTAGGTACTAAGTTTTGCACTGGATGGGGAGGATTTTTTCTCAGGAAATATCTTTCAAGAATGTCGTCAAACTAAATATATTCTAGGATAGGAAAAATTCTCACTAATGCAACATTCTTTTAAAAATACATCTCCAAAATTTCTAAAATCGAGTAATTGGCAATAATAATAATTGACATTCTCAGAGAAAGTCATCCGAAAAATAGCAGGGTATCATATTCATGCTGTTTCTTTCGCTTGTTCCTAGAACTCAACAAGGTACTTTTTACCACCCTCTGTTCCGACCACCCACTTATGCTTCTTCTTCGACCAAATTTTTAGGCGACAACATTTTCGTGGAATGATTTCAAAAGATGTTTTTTATCTCTAAAAGATATCTCTTCTCGGAAAATCATTTTCCCTGAAACGAAGATCCCATAAATTGGCAACATAGATCTCTCCAAAAAATCATCATGCGCCCTTTCAGTTTGTACTAGCCCTTCGACAAATACGGACGCTATGGCAGAAGTTAAGGGAAAAATGACAGTCTTGAATTTATCAGTGCGAATCAAAATGATAAAAGATTCCGAAAAAGGTTTGTCGCAAAAGAGACTAGCGGAAAAATACAATTGTGGGAAAACGCAGATTAAAAAATATTGAAGGACAAAGACTTTATTAAACAGAAGTGGTTGCAAAACGCAAATAGAAGTGTACGTCGTGATTCTCATCAACTATTCCAAGAAATCAACGAATTGACTCGGTCCTGGTTTGATGGTGTTCGTGCTAGAGGATTACCAGTTAGTGGCCTAATATTACAGGAAAAAGCTCGATTCTTTGCAAAAAATTTAAAACTCGAAAATTTTCTTGCCAGCATTGGATGGCTAGAAAAATTTTGTAATCGTAACAACATCTTATTGAAATCAATCAGTGGCGAAAGAGGAACAGTGAATGATGCAGATGTGGCGGAGTGGATTTCACGTTTACAATCGTTAATTGATACATATGAACTGAGAGACATTTACAATGTCGATGAAACGGGACTTTTCTATCGGGCTTTACCAAACAAAACATTGGCAGTGAAACGTTCTCAGTGTTCTGGATTTAAGAAAGCGAGACAAAGGCTGATTATATTGCTTTCTACAAGTGCTTAAGGTCATAAAGAAAAACCTTTAGTAATTAATACTGCCATGAGACCACGATGTTTTAAAAACATGAATGTGGCAGCTATGGGTGTTCATTGGTATGCGAATAAAAAGGCATGGATGTCGACTAAGATTTTTACTGAGTGGTTTGAAATATTTAATGAAAAAAAGAAAAAAGAAACAGAAAGGTTCAATTGATGTTGGATAATGCTGCATGCCATCCGAGAGGGTTAATGTTGTCTAATGTAAGCTAATTGTTTTTACCTTCCAATACATCCAGAAAATTACAACCCCTAGACCAAGGAATAATTCAAATGTTCAAATTGTTTTATAGACGATGGATTTTAACTGTATTGGTTGCAAAAATGGACTCGGCAGAAAATGTTCAAGATCTGGTGAAAAAAATTAGACTTGCAGATGTTTTAAAATACATCACCAAATCGTGGGATTCGGTTTCGAAAAATATGATTAAAAATGCTTTGTGAAATGTGGAATTGGTTGTGATGAAATAGAGGAAAAATTGGTGGGATAATGGAAAATAGTAGCGAGTTAGAGGAAAATAGGGAAATTTTATCTGTGCAGAACGAACTTTTACACCTTGGTAAACAAACTAATTTGGGTGCTGACATCAGTTTTGATGAAAACATTGAAACATGTGACGGTGATTGTAAAAATTGGGAGAAAGAGTTAATTGTACTATCAGAAAATCGTGATGATACTAACGGAAATAAAGAAAATGAAGATGAACATACCGAAGATGAAAGTGAACAAAGATCAACTCCTATTTGTGAAAGTTTGAAAACAGTATCAGAACTAAAAAAATGTGTCCCGTGAATTAGGCAATAACAGAATTGTAGACATGAATTCAAAAAAATCTTAGAAAAGGAAATTATAAATACAAACTCAAAAAATCTGATGTGGCCAACAAATGACTTTCTCCATATTTGGGGTATAGATATTTAAATTATTATGAATAGCATTATAAGGCAAAATTATTATTTCGTATCGTAAAAGAATACAGTCGTCCTTATTGCCGTAAATTACGTATATTTTGAATATGTTTACAGAATTCACCGCTACATGGTGTTGGCGCTGTATACTGAAAATTACGAAAAAGTTGATTATCTCCGAAGTGGATGGTTCTACGAAAAATTTTCAAACAAAACCTAGAAGAAATATTATTCTCTACAACTTTGGTCCTCACGAAGATTACCAATAACGACGTTTTTAGGGAGATATTTGACGAAATCCGAAAAACCGATTATTTATAAATAATTCCTAAACAATAACTGCTTTGGAAAATTGTTTCAAATAGAAGTTGTAGGAAATTACATTCTCTATAACCTTTGTATAGAATTGTATATACAATAATGATGTTTTCACGGAGAAATATCGCAAACACCGAATCGGGTTTCGAATAAACGACTTCCGTTTAATCGTTATTGTTCAAAAACTAATCAGTTCTTTGTGCTCATGCTAAAGTGTTATATATGAAATTTGGTATTAATATGACAAGTACTTTTTGAGTTAGAGCGCCCACAATCACGTACATCCACACAGACAGCATTCCGAAAATAGTCTAAACGTGTTCTAGGGACCTCAGAACGTGTATTTCCGTTGAAATCTCGAAGTCGATTTTTTTCGTGATCACAATTCTTTCCCATTACTACGTATGAAGAAAGTAAAAAGAGCATACAGTTTTGTAGGATTATTTTAAATTTTTGTATTTTTTATTTAATTTATAATAATAGTAATTTTCATAATGTGTACTGGCATTCTTTTGTGAATACCTATCTGAAGAAAAGCTTTTTTTTTGCTCAAATTTCATAGTATTTTAAGTAGTATAACGAGGATTTAACGGTAAACTATAAAATAAATAAAAGTTAAAATTTCTACAATAGCCGCTCCCATTTAAAAATACCAATGACCGCTCTTCATTAACATTCTTCCCTAAGGCGACCACCTCTCTGCGTTCATTATAAACTCGCTAGCAAACGAATTAACCCCGTACCTTAAGATCGTATTCACAAAATCTTTAGATGAGGGTGTAGTTCCTTTGATATGGAAAACAGCCCACGTTACACCAATACATAAAACGGGAAGTAAATTAAATGTGGAGAATTACCGCCCTATATCGTTGACGTTTTGAGCACATTATCGGTAGCTCAATAATGTGATTTCTCGAAGGCAAAGATGCGCTTAATAGAAACCAGCATGGTTTCCGGAGAGGCAGGTCATGCGAGACTCACTCAGTTCTACTCACACGATGTTCTGAAAGCAGCGGATAAAGGAATAGGAGTTGATGCAGTATTTTTAGACTTTAGGAAAGCCTTCGACACCGTTTCTCACGTGAAAATAGTGCAAACATTAAGGACTTATTCAATTAACGAGAAAATTGTAAATTGGATCACCTCGTTCCTTTCCGATAGAACCCAGAGAGTAGTTCTCGATTGAGTTGCATCAGACGTCGTCAAAGTGACTTCCGGCGTGCCTCAGGGAAGTGTAATCGGACCTTTGTCATTCTTGATATATATAAATGATTTAGCGGTAAAGTTAGACTCTTCGCGGATGACACACCTGTGTATGGAGCAGTGGCGTAGCAAGGTGAAGCCGGGCCCTGGTTCGAGAAATCTTTACGCCCCCCCCCCTCCTCCAATATATATTTTTTAGCTATTTTATTTTTTAAGGGAAAAATTTTAATGAAATAAGTTTCATGGTCCCGGATTCTTTTAACTGTATTTAGCAGCTCTTGCGGTTTAAAATGACACAAAGGGTAAAATTTTGTATATGTCGACCACGGGCCTTCGGACCCCCTCGAGCTCCGGGCCCTGGATCGACTGATCCATCGGATCCATGGTCCCTACGCCACTGGTATGGAGAAATCAACACAATACACGACCAGGAGAATTTGCAAAGGGACCTTCAGGCTATTACGAAACGGTGTAAAGATTGGCAACTCGACCTGAATATAGAGAAATGCGCCGCAATGAATTTCACGCGCTCCATGAATTTCAACCGTTACCCGTACCAAATATCTGAATTAAAGCTAAAATACGTCAATAGCTACAAATACCTAGGAGTAACTCTCAGTAGCAATTTGTCTAGTAGAGAGCAAATCAAAACCGTTATAGCATCGGCAAACAGAGTTCAAGGGCTTTCCTCTAGCGCCCTGCGGGGATGCCACTCTAATATGAAGGAAATCGCATACTTTTCTCTAATCCGACCCGTAGTGGAATACTGTTGCATCGTCTGGGACCCTTTCGAGGAGGTCCTAACTAGGGAGCTCGAAATGGTTCAGCGTAGAGCGGCTAGATTTGTAAAAGGAGAATATCGGTATGATGCGAGTGTATCAGAGATATTGAGGGATCTGAAATGGCAGACGTTGAAGAGTAGAAGAATTGAATACAAAAGGAAACTATTTGAAAAATTCAAAAGCTCCGAATTCGTTGAAGAGGTAAGCGGCATAGTCGTCCATATCGGTGTTAGATGGGGATGATAGATCACAGTGCAGGAGAAAATATGTCGAAACAATCGCTAGAACAGAGAAATACTACAGATCTTTTTTCCCAGACGCGATAAGACAGTCCAACAGAGGAATTAGTTAGAGTTCACTTAGTGCTGTGACACCCCCTGCCAAACGCTTCTGGCGGCTTGCAGGGTATTGATGTAATTGTAAATGCAAGGCGACCGAATTCTCTGGGTACCGTAGGTGGTCGTCTTGGGGAGGTTTCACTGTATGTGCTATTAAAAAAGTTGTAGACAAGTTTTGTTTCTAACATTTTTTATAAATTCGATAGTTTCAGAAAAAATTCGATTTTTCGTCTGTGAAGTACATCGATAGATTGTTCGATTGCAGCGCCACGAGTTTGAAACGGAAAAACACCAACTACATTACGATCGTGTGCGTAATGAATAGGCCAGAGGGCAGAATACGGCCAACGAGAACTCTTCTTGCGGCCCACGAATCTATGATAACAAAGTATTGAGACATGTAGATATTTTTAAAATATAAGACTACCACAAGTATGGAGAAAGTCATGTGTTGGCCACATCAGATTTTTTAGATTAAAATTAGAAAGAATTATCCTCGAGAGCGTTTTATGAGGCCCACGAAGCTATGATTAAAAAGAGATTTAACATCAAATCATATTGCATACATTCAAGTCATTATAATAAAACATTTGGCATTGAAATATTAACCCTAAAAACTTAATTTAGGATTGATTTTCACTGATGTGATACCTCCGAATTTCTAGTTAACGTCCGATTTAAAGTCTAATCCGGTCCTCCGAAGTATTGACAACTGGTAGTGCGACCCGCCACGGAATTTGCAGCCGCCAAAGTTTGCCCGCCACTGGTGTAGATGTATGATGGTGTGAAACTCTGCAACTCGTTCACATAAAAAATAAACACTTTCTGAAATCTTTACTTAATAAATTTGCTTTCTCTAGATCCAGTCTTATTTCGCATTAACACTAACAAGATAGGACCCCTGACATGAACCTCTCTTAGGTAAGACTAGAATGGTTTGGGTCCTAATGCTGAAAATCTTTACATACACTTCCAATAGTCAGCTAGTAAAATCGCTGGGCCCGATACAAAGTATACGCGTCGATTATTTTTAATAGCATATTTTAATAAATAAAGCAATCTCACTCACTATGACAGCGTTCGATATTTTTCTGATATTTTTAATGCGTGTGCTTTATAAGTACAAAAAATATGTTTTAGATAGCGCGTGGCCTCTGTAAGCGCGGAGTCCGGTACAGTTGGCACCGCCATCAGCAGCATGGCCCTGACTCTTGAAATCTTTAAATGTCTTTCCTATGGAATGCGTCTTCCCGTAATGTTGCTCAATCGCTCCCATTTTTTCCTTCGCGTCTTTCAGTGATGCAGTAATTATATGGCATTTTCTATGTAATTATCCTACAACTAGCGCAAGAAGTATATCGCCAGAACGAAAACGATAAATCATCATCTTGTGCCATCAAATTAATAATTCAATAAGGTACATATTTCAAAAATCAGTTTTACAGAAGAAGCTTATATTTTCGTCTTTTTCATCTAAAAGTCTGTAAATCGTTGCTAATGCTATCGGCTGAGGCAGTTTTCTTTTTTTTTCTTCCGAGTTCAGAAATAGAATCGCTCGCTCTTGGCAAGCTCTAGTGTAGCGTGCTCCAAAATCAAATACGAGAGAAAAATAAAGCCTTAGAACGGAACGCCATTTCTGGAATAGGTGTCCTGAACGATGTTTGAAGAGATACAAAAGGATGAAGTGTAAATTGGCGGCTAATAATCCTGCCATGAGTGCTATCGTATACACTACTCTTTAGTCATTTCGATATGAATATTTTAAAATTCTGTTTATGATATAATCAAAAATAAATTAATAAATAGAAGAAGTTTATTAGGAAAAGCCTTTCAAATATCCAGATCAAGCGCAGATTTAGAAACTGGAGCCTAGCGCCGCTTGTCACCTTTCCTCTCTCCTCCTCCCCTCTCTCCCTTTCTTCCTCCCTCCCTCCTTACCTCTCCTCCTCCCCTATCATCTTCCCCTCCCACCCTCTCCTCCATCCTCCAAAACAGCTACTGCCTCCACTCCATTAATTGCTCTCTCGAATCCTCTCTCATTTCTCCTTCCTCCCATCTACCCACCTCCCTCTTTTCCCCCTCCTACGACATGATGGCCGACATAGTACTTTCTGAGGGAGGGGATAGCAAGGCAAGTGTGATTAGACCTAACAAATCCCGTGGCCCTGAGGAAATTCCCGCTCGGGTATTCAAAAAATTAGCCGAAATTGTAGCATATTTTCTTAAGATAATTTTCGAGAAATCCATTTCCCGAGGAGAGGTCCCGAAGGACTGGAAGTTAGCGAACGTGACTCCAACTCATAAGGGCGGCGACAAAGAGAACCCAGAAAACTACAGGCCGATTTCGCTAACCTCAATATCATGCAAGATACTGGAGCACATACTCGTTAGCAACATAATGCGTTTTCTTTATAGTAATTCATCGTTAGACAACTGTTAACACAGCTTCAGGAAGGGTAGGTCTTGCGACACGCAGCTCGGTCTATCTGCGAATTATATACTGAGAAGCGAAGAACATAATAGGCAGGTCGATGCCGTCTTTTTAGATTTTAGGAAAGCCTTTGATAAGTAATCTTACAGAAAGTTAATAATTAAATTATAAACCTTAGGCGTTAATTCCAAAATTATTAGCTTGATACATGATTTTTTAAATCATAGGGAGCAGAAAGTTGTTATAGTTGGGAAGTGCTCGAGCTTAATGGGGTGGTCTCTGGCGTTCCACGGGTTGGTGTGCTTGGTCCGGTGTTATTTTTAATTTACATAAACGATATCTGCTTACAATTAGTAGTTAGAAGTAAAATTAGGCTTTTCGGGGACGACACCGTCATTTATAGAGAAATAAGCAATCCGGAAGACCATCAGTAGCTCCAAAATGATTTAGAAGCTATTTCAGCGTGGCGTAAGGAATATCTGCTAGAAATCAACGATGGAATAAGAAATTCTATTTCAGATTCAGTTAAATATTTAGGAGTTACGATCCATTGGGATCTCTCGTGGGATACCCACATTCGCTCGAAGATCGATGCTAACTAGAAAGCAAAGAAACGTGCAATAACATGACGGTTGTGAGTCTGCTTACTTTATTCTCATTGTGAATAAATGACATATTTTTGCGACCCATTATTTGAAAATATCTAACGTCGACAAAACTATGAAATCGATTTTCTTGACAAGGCTACGCTGGCGAAATCTATAAGAATAAATTATCTTTGAAGACGAATAATGACATTAATGTTTTTGAGCTTCCAGCTCTTTAAAATATAATATATTCGTAAATTAATTCTAATTAAGTTACGAAAATCTAAATACATCTACACTACATAATACACTGCAATTCACCTTATTGGTGAATGGCAGGGGGTGCAGTGCACCAAGGTTCCCTGGTGTACTTACGTTACCTCTTCCTATTATGTTGCCTTATCGTCCTATGGGCAAACGATACTCTGTATCGCTCCGTCCTACAATCGATCTCGCGGATCTTATCTTCGCTGTCCTCCAGCCTTTCGATATACAGTAGGACCTCGATAACGGTCGTTAATTGGTTTCTGCAATCTCCGAAGATTAGCGAAACGACGATAGTCGAAACCGATTTTCCCATAGGAATAATGTCATAGGTCAATACTTTGTTCAAAAAGACCTTACACGTATCATATAAAACTGAATTTTTAGGCCTAAGTTTGCTTGAAATTTTAGGCTCTGTTTCATTTGCATTCATTTACTTCTAGTTTTATTTGAAGGGATGTCACATTTCTGGACTTTTTTGCAGCATTGTCACTAACACTGCGTTTTCGGACCATTTTTATCACTTGTGGTTCAATAAGCTAAAAAATATTTAAGAAGTATGTCAAATGTTGACAAATGAGTTGACAGTTGTACTGCAGTAATCCGCGAAGGAATGTATTGCGGTTTGATTCTTATATTTGAAGGCAAAATTCTAAATACTACTAGTCTTTCTTTAACCCTGTTTCAATTTACACGAAACTTTTTCACTCTAACACGATCGAAAAAATGTTCTCCAAGAACAGCGCACCGTTTCGATAGATCAGGAGTGCCCAACCTCCGGCCCGCGGGGCGGGTGCGGCCCACTAAGCAATTTTATGCGGCTCACCGCCCGTGTTTCATAGCTTTCAAAACTTTTTAAATTTATTTTAATTAACTACCAAATATTATTCTCCGTGTAGCAAAATCTGTTAAGATATATAACGTTGAATTGTGATCTCTTATGTTAGTAAATATTTCTTAATTTATTCTTTTTAATGCTGTTTTTGGTATTTCCCTCAAAGATATTTCTAAGACTGAATTCCATCATGATTTTAAATATTGAAATTTTAACCCTATAATGCTAATTATAACTTGATTTCCACGCATATGGTGCCTAAGAATCTCTAGATAACTTACGATTTAACTATAATCCATTGGCAGTTTCCAATGCGGCCCACCGAAGGGTTCACTGCCAACAATACGGCTCACCATGCAGAAAAGGTTGCCCACCACTGCGATAGCAATCTTTCTCTCTCAGTTACAGTGTAATCGTCATCTTATTCGTTTGTCCTGCTTCATTAAAAAATGGCGACGGAATTTTTTAATTTTTTGTACCACTTGCCGACAAACGACGGTTGATCGAAACAACGATCGTCGATGGCGACCGTTATCGAGGTCCTACTGTATGCCGGACTTCTGATAAGATGGGCTATCTCATCCGCTAATCCCTAAGACATATATTTTTCTAGCAGATTAAATCTAGCCTGTAGTCTACGTTCCTCTAACGAGACCCGCTTAAGATTTTCTATTAATGACGTTACTCTTTGTTTACAATCACAAACATAACATTTAGAATCGCTAAACATACACGGGGATAATTACTACCGATGATTAGGGGAAAATTGTAACCTAGAATCAGAGACTGAATCACCGTTTAAATATGGTGTGAGTCATCCACCTTTACCAACTCTAAAAAAGAATAGAAACACGTAAGAAACCCTTGCTATAGCAAGAGGTGAAAGCACGTTTTCTTAAAAAGATACTCAAAGTTATGAATTCTCCTAAGTTGAAGGCACCTAGCAGAAAATCTAATAAATGGGAAATTCGTAGTTCGATAGTAGCTATCTAATTCAAAACGAATATATCAGTATCTCTTAAAACAAAAAAGTCGATTCTCTATAGACGGGCGGATCGATACCATTAGCACACTTTTTTTTTATTTTAAAAAAATTTACCAAAAATTACGCTTGGATTGGTGCATAAAACACGAGGCATTTCAGGAATCCATCATGAGGCAAAAGGCTTTAAACACAAGTCCGTCCGTCAAACCTTCTCTAACCGCAAAATATTTAAATCGTCCATTCATCGTCTACTCTTAGACATGAGGAAGCGATAATGCCGTTATGTACAAATAAACAGACTGGTGTTCCTGAGCAATACTAACGACTGAAGTGAAATGCAACCTCCAAAAAGAGGAGACATTTTTTTCGACTGTGTTGCCATAGGGATGACGATTCGTTAAGGCATTCGAGGGGCAGTTGTGTTGTTTAGGATGGTAGGATTGGAAAGGGTTTGGAAGGAGAGGAAGAGGGAAGCGGTAAGGGAACCCCTCTTGGAATCCGGAGCTTTTAAAGTTAGCTCCGAGTGAGGACGAGGGATAAGAAGGAGGAGGGGAAGAGGATATGGAGGGGAGGTGGTAGGAAATGGAGGGGAGGGGGTAGGAGGTGGAGAAATTGGGAGGGAAGAGGTGGAGAAATTTGGATGGAGGGGAGGGGATGAAGAGGTTGGGAGGGGTGGAGGGGGAGATTTTGTGATGGGGAGGGGGAGAAATTGGGTGGGAGAGGAGAGGGAGATAAATAAAGAGGTATAGGAGCGAGAGAAGTAGAGATAAAAGGAGAGAGTGAGGGAGAGACAGAGAGAGTACTGGGAGGGCACTAGTAGCTCCCAAGTCTATTTATAAATCAATCGCGGGAGAGGTCCATCCGCCACTCCCTCCAACCGCCACGCCGAATACGGAGGCGAGTGAGTGAACCCAATGGCTACCTCTGTCGTAGAACTCCAACTAGAGGAAATTAGATTTTGGAGATTTTTTTCTTACAAAATCGTTACTTTGATGTTTTTACGAGTGTCTAATTCCTGGGATAATGAAAAAGTTACAGGTAATAACTTCGACTCTACCTACAGCTAAAGCCGTTGCAGAATTTTTAACTTTCTGTTACAACATATAAACAGCAAAACTAATCCGATGTTAATATAAGATCGCGAATATATTTTGAAGAGCGCTAATTCTCGGAAATTGCAAAAGTATATATATACTTTGAAAACAACTCTTTGCATTCCATGTTGTCATTATGCTGAATCACATTTAGAATGTCTTTTATTTCGCGAATCGCTTTAGATAAACGTTAGGGACAGAATGACTTAGTCTCAAATTTTGTATATTCAAAGCGATAACATAACCGTCGCCGACTCCTATTACATAATGTAATCAAACTCGGTGCGTTGTCGATTAGACGCGTCCAAATAAAATCTGAAATAACAAGGAGCAATAACAGTAAAAATTTAATTTTAATGAAAAAAACACGATCCGGATTTCAACGTAACAAAGTCATGATCAAGTGATGATATTTTTCCTTGTTACTCCAATGCAATTCCACATAATTAAGGCTTCATTTCATTCATGGTTTTCAATCCTATGATTGGTTTTACATGACTAGGGAATAAACACACATGATGTGGTGGTTTCCCTTTGCCTTCCCCACCACACACACACACAGAGAAGGGAGAATGGAAACCCGGTGCCGGCATTAACCCACTCTTAACGAAGAGCACCAAGGGGGCCAACTGCTTAACGTCCCTTCCGAAGGACTGCGCACACTTATTCGCATGTTCTCCTCTTAACCACGCAAATAGGGAGCCGGGCAACCTCGGAAAAAATCCTACCTTAGCAGGATTCGAACCGGGTATGCTTAGCGTAGCAAGCTCACCACTACGCCACGGATTCCCTAATTAAGGCTTCTAAATTTTATTTTTTTCGTGTATTTAGTCTGTATATTTGGTGTATTTCTCAATGGCGTGAGCCGGTTTGGCGTGGAACACCGCGTTCCGTCGCCATTAAACGACAGAAAGGATTCGATGAAATGGCAAAGGACGTTTCGGGTAAATTATCAATAGCGAAACGAATACGGAAGGAATATTGTCGAATTTTATCTCGGAAAAATAAATCCAATTGCAATTTTAAAATATCAATAACTATTTCGAGGGAAAAATTTAAGAAATTGAATTAACTTAATCTCAGATTTTCTGCAAACATAATTTGTAAAATTGAACGTTTCAGTTCGTATCCTTACACTTATTCAACCCCGGAAGCGTTATATTTGACAGCCACCAAAGCATACTCGCCATACTGTCTATTTCACATTGGTCTTCAAATGTCAATTTGCAGCAAATAAATTTTATTGATTTTATTTAAAATGAAATGAAAAATACACAGAGCATGAAAATGCTTCCGTATTTTATTGACAACTTTAAAAACTTCGAATTTCTAAATTCATTCTATCGACTTTCCATTCCTTATTATTAATATTCATTGCGATATCGATTATACCAAAGTTATAATCGAAACTGATTGACAAATGAAAATATATAATAAAATATTTTTTACACGTGCGATTCCAAATGCTAGACCATGACATGCTATTTCCACGAGTTGGTTTGTAGTATATTATTCTGGAAAAGGCGGAAAATTATGCTTTTGACACAATCCGTGACAAACGCAGTGTTATAAATAAGTTTCCCTAAATGGTCTGCAGGCGCGCACCCAGGATTTTCTCTTGGGTGGGGGCTCAATTCTAACAAAAAATATTCCACCAAATATTTGGACAATTTGGGTTCCCCTCCACTACAGAGACTTCTCCTGTACTCAGTGAGATAAGACCACCGTGTATAAGTAAATGCATCAAAATAATAGCTAGAACCGACAAACATAACTGGTCCTTTCCCTTAATGTGATAACACACGCTAAAAGATATTTTAAATGTAGATATAGTGTCATGGCACCTCCTGCCGTACACTTTGATGGATTTCAGGGTAATCACATAAATTTAAAGCACAGCCTCACGACACTGTTTAAATTTAATGACCCATTAACTGAGTGGGAAAGAAAATTGTTTTTTACCGAGGAATCATCGCCGAATTCAATTTTCTCGGTTTGGAGAGATATGAGAGAAGAGCAGAGTAGAAAGGTAAAGAGAAAAAGAGAGTGGGGTGAAAGGGAGGAGAGAGTGAAAATACCCTCAAAGAGGGAGACTAGGCGGTCGAGACGGCGAAAAGAGAAACATCGGAAGAAGTCAAAGAAGGAAAATAAGAGAGAGAGAGAGAAAGGAGGAAGGAGGCAGAGAGAGAGAGTGTGAGAGTGATCAATGCTTTAACATCACTCGGTCAAAATTTAGAGAGCACACGTAAGCCTCAAAGGGCGCGTCATGAGCAGGCGCCATGGGAAGAAAGTGAGTAGCAGACGGTAGGTTAGATCATAGCGGGAAAGATGGCCTAATATTTAAAAAAATCTGATGTGGCCAAGACATGACTTTCTCCATATTTGGGGTATAGATATTTAAATTATTATGAATAGCATTATGAGGCAAAATTATTATTTCGTATCGTAAAAGAATAGTCGTCCTTATTGCCGTAAATTATATTTTGATTATGTTTCCAGATTTAATTAAATTAAAACATAAATTATCCTTAACCGTACAAAGTGAGAATATTTAGAGACAAAATAAACAATAAAATAGGGTTTTAAAAAATTTTTTAAATTTAAATAAAATAATTATTTTTTTGTTAAAAAAACCGGGTAAGAAAGGAATCAATGAAAAGAAAAACAAAAGTAACACTTACAGGTTTTACGGGGGAAGAAAACCTCGCAGGTAGCCTGGTGCCACCCGTTCATGTACTCATATCCTTCCCCAAAGGAAAAAAAAAACTTTTTCCTTCAGGAGAACAATCATTCAAACGCACTCAAACAAGAAAAGGAAAAAATCTGATGTGGCCAACACGACTTTCTCCATATTTTGGGTATAGATATTTAAATTATTATGAGTAGCATTATAAGGCAAAATTATTATTTCGTATCGTAAAAGAAGACACGTCCTTCCGTAAATTACGTATATTTTGAATGTTTACAGAATTCACCGCTACATGGTGTTGGCGCTGTAGGCTGGTATTAAGATAAAGCGAAATATATCCGAAATGGATGGTTCTACGAAAATTAGTTACAAACAAAACTTGGAAGAAATAATATTCTCTACAACTTTGGTCCTTACGAAGATTACCAATAACGATGTTTTTAAGGAGATATTTAACGGAAACCGAAAAACCGGTTATTTATAAATAACTCCTAAACAATAACTCCTATAGAAAATTGTTTCAAATTAAAACCGTAGGAAATTACATTCTCTATAACTTTTGTTTAGAATTGTAAATACAATAATGATATTTTAACCAAGAAATATCGCAAAAACCGAATCGGGTTCCGAATAAACCTCGACTTCCGGTTATCCGTTATTGTCCAAAAACTAATCAGTTCTTTGTCCTCATGTAAGAGTGTTAGATATGAAGTTTGGTAACGATATGGCAAGTACTTTTTGAGTTAGAGCGCCCACACTAACATACACACACACGTACACACACAGACATCATTCCGAAAATAGTCTAAACGTGTTCTAGGGACCTCAAAACATGTATTTCCGTTGAAATCTCGAAGTCGATTTTTTCATGAATACAATACTTTCGCATTACTACGTATGAGAAAGTAAAAAAAACTTTCCTTCAGGAGAACAATCATTCAAACGCACTCAAACAAGAAAAGGAAAAAAGAGCGGAAAACCTAATACACATTCACTCCTAAAGAAAACAATGTTTTAAAAAACACATTTATACGCACACTCTCGCAAAAGAGGGAACATCATTCAACATCTTTCTCTGATGATGGCCGCTTCGCGTCCGAAATACGTAGCAGTGTCCCTTGAATATTTAGAGATTCCCTGTTTTGCGAGAGTGTGCGTATAAATGTCTTTTTTAAAACATTGTTTTCTTTAGGAGTGAATGTGTATTAGGTTTTCCGCTCTTTTTACTTTCTCATACGTAGTAATGGGAAAGTATTGTATTCATGAAAAAAATCGACTTCGAGATTTCAACGGAAATACATGTTTTGAGGTCCCTAGAACACGTTTAGACTATTTTCGGAATGATGTCTGTGTGTGTACGTGTGTGTGTATGTTAGTGTGGGCGCTCTAACTCAAAAAGTACTTGCCATATCGTTACCAAACTTCATATCTAACACTCTTACATGAGGACAAAGAACTGATTAGTTTTTGGACAATAACGGATAACCGGAAGTCGAGGTTTATTCGGAACCCGATTCGGTTTTTGCGATATTTCTTGGTTAAAATATCATTATTGTATTTACAATTCTAAACAAAAGTTATAGAGAATGTAATTTCCTACGGTTTTAATTTGAAACAATTTTCTATAGGAGTTATTGTTTAGGAGTTATTTATAAATAACCGGTTTTTCGGTTTCCGTTAAATATCTCCTTAAAAACATCGTTATTGGTAATCTTCGTAAGGACCAAAGTTGTAGAGAATATTATTTCTTCCAAGTTTTGTTTGTAACTAATTTTCGTAGAACCATCCATTTCGGATATATTTCGCTTTATCTTAATACCAGCCTACAGCGCCAACACCATGTAGCGGTGAATTCTGTAAACATTCAAAATATACGTAATTTACGGCAAGGACGTGTCTTCTTTTACGATACGAAATAATAATTTTGCCTTATAATGCTACTCATAATAATTTAAATATCTATACCCCAAATATGGAGAAAGTCATGTGTTGGCCACATCAGATTTTTTTCCTTTGGGGAAGGATATGAGTACATGAAAGGGTGACACCAGGCTACCTGCGAGGTTTTCTTCCCCCGTAAAACCTGTAAGTGTTACTTTTGTTTTTCCTTTCATTGATACCTTTCTTACCCGTTTTTTTTAACAAAAAAAATTTATTTTATTTAAATTTTTTTTAAACCCTACTTTATTGTTTATTTTGTCTCTAAATATTCTCACTTTGTACGGTTAAGGATAATTTATGTTTTAATTTAATTAATTCATCTCGCCGTAGTCTCCGACCTTTTTTATTTATTATGTTTCCAGAATTCACCGCTACGTGGTTTTGGCGCTGTATACAGGATATTACGAAGAAAGTTGAATATCTCCGAAATCGATGGTTCTCCGAAAATGTGTTTCAAACAAAACCTGGAAGAAATATTATTCCCTACAACTTTGTCTTCACGAAGATTACCAATAACGGCATTCTTAAGGAGATATTTGACGGAAATCAAAAAAACCGATTATCTACTATAATAAAACGCTTAATATCTTTGTCGGTGTGCCTCCATGCAGCCTCAGCAGTTAGTTATAAATATCTCAACATATCTCGGTCATTTCTTCAGCCAGTTCAGCTAAATTCGGTAGGATTGCTGTCAATACGTTAAAAAGCGAATGCTATAAAAAATATTCAAGTAAGTCCCGGGTTCGACGCCAGGAGATGTTTTACATTCCATATGAATCTCATATCTCGGCCCATAAGTTTACACACTAAAATTTAATTTTCGACGTGCAGAGTTTTACTCTTTTGGATATTAAATTATAAAGAATTGACGTACGACCTTCAGATTAGGACCATTTCAAAGGAAAATAAACAGGCCGTTTAATTTTTTCCTTCTTTTCTCACCTAAAGGTAAAACTTTAGCAAATTTTACGTTTAAATTCGCCGATGTAAGAAAAATGAGAGTCTCCTTGGCAACGCCCAGAATGAATACGAAAAATCCGCAAAAGTTCGAAAAAGAATGCGTATTTCTGAAAACCTCGACAGTGTAACGTGTAAGCATTGCAAGAATAAGATAGTATAGAGTTTTAGCCGTCGAATAAAGCATAAAAGAAGAAAATCGGTATATATTTACGTATTTTAATGAATGAAGGAAAAAACCTTACACTGAAAAATCGAAAATCCCGTGTAAACTTATGGGAAAATATAACTGTCTCCTGGATTCGAAACCGGGACACTTTAGAAAACGAAAATAGTTTTCCAGAGACCTTATAGCCAGTAGAAACAAAACGCCGTTTACCGCATATCTTTACGACGAATAGTTCTCGAGAAATACGCCGAAAAATTGTAAACAAATGTCTACAGACATCAACGTTAAATTAATATATAGTTAGATTTTCTTCTTTAATTTTCTCCATTTGAATAACATAGGGATGAGTGCAGCTTATTTTTCATTTGTATTTTAAAATTACTTGGAAACATGGTACGAACTTGAGACTTGGGTGGTTCTATGAAGGAAAGAACAAAGTTTATTTTTATTGAAGATAGAATCAGAATCCTGATCGAATTAGCATAAAAATGCGATTAGAATCAGAAAAATACGTGATTTTATCAGTTTTATGACAAGAGCAATTATAAGCTACCATGACAACTCCCATTGTCGCCGAAGTTGAGAGTCCAATGGGAAAATTTTTAACGTAATATCGTTTTTCAATTCCTGAGTGCGATTTTGCTTTGTTTACATGCCAACAGAATATTTGTTGATTTTAATCGAAATATTGCTAACAAACTGATTTTAATGATATTTTTGTGGAGCGTAGAGTTCTCCAAAGCAAAAAGTTTTTAAAACTACGTAAGTAACTTAATTAGACGTAGAATTTCTACAAAATGTGATTTCCAAACCCTTAAAGATATCGTCACGAAACTTGGCATAGGTATATAATTTTACCCTGCGGATAACATATGCTATATGGCGATAAAAAAATTGGGGATAGGGGTTCTTAATCCGATAATTATTTTCCCATAGGTTTACACGTAATTTTCGACTTTTCAGATTGCAAAATTTTCTTCTTTCATTCGTCTAAATAGGTAATTGCGAACCGGTTTTCTACATTTTTGCTTTATTCGACGGTTAAAACTGTGTACTATCTTATTCCTGCGATGTTTACATGTTACACGGTCGAAGTTTTAGATTCACTAAATCCGTTGAAATTCAACGGACACTTCCGCTAGTAACGAGGTGCTGGGCTTGAGTGGTACCTTACTTTAAATGGATGAAACGCACTCGTTAGCATCCGTGTGGCCATGGAATGGTATGTTCCAAAACTGAACCTTGAGACTATAAATGTGAGCGTGGATACACGGCCATAAATAGGGATTGGTTTGGCAATTTGAACCGACGCCAGTTCCCGTGGATGTGGTGCGAAAAACCAAGACAGTCTCTTCGCGACAACCGAATCGCCTGTCGACCTCGTGTGGAGTGTGCAGCCTCGAGATGGCTCTTTTCGGACCTTCGCTTCCTGGTTCGAGCGGTTAGCATAAAATAAAAATATCTCGCGGGCAGTGGCGGAAAGCCCCGGGGGGGGGGGGAGGGGAGGGGGGGGGGATGGTGCGATTGAGCCGACTCCCTCCTTGGATAACCCCATTGCTCTCCACTGGGTGCATTCTTAAATTCATTCTACGCCGCAGATTAGGTCTGTATTGCAAGGGAAAGAAATATTCTGATAGCGGTGTAGGGATTTTCAAAATATAGGGTCCTTGGCAGGGGAGGATTCAATAGGTTGACGGGGGCGATCGCCCCCCCCCCCCCCCCCCCCAAAAAGTTTTTCAGATCCGCCCCTGCTAGTGGGTCCAAAATATTTCATCCTTCTGACTGCCTCTTTGCTTCTTCCGATTGAGAAAATGATCCAAATAAGCCGATATGTAATACATCCGACATAAACCCTTCGCATTCCGCCGCCCTCCCAAACGGCCCTCTCCGACCTCTTCCTCCTCTCCCTCCATCTCTCTCTACTTTTTTTCAACTCCCTCTTCCGATCTCTCTCTTCTCTGGCGCCACTCGCGGAGATGAGAGCTTCTCGTCAAGACCGCTCTCCAGGACTGGCGCTGCAGAGGCGAAATCGTCCAAAGAAGCAACGAAGATTTCTGCAGACGGTCGCGAGTTCACCCAAGGTCTTCGTAAAACACGGTGGGGGCCTAATTTGGCCGCACCCACGCCTCCAAAAACACGAATCGCGAAGGAAGATAACCTACGCCTCCATCCTTCGCTATTAATGGCAACGCTGCATCAAATGAAGGGCGAATTTAAGGCCTCACTCTGCGATTCGCCGAACGAGGTTTATTTTAAGATTCCTTCACTTTCATCGAAGCAGGAGGAGCAGAATATAAACAGCTCCCTCATTTGAATATTGAGCAAATCTTGTGAGAAAGTGACCATATATCCTGGTAAAAAAATTTCTGGGGAAAAAACTTCTAAAAATATAAAATATTTGAGGGCAAAGCCTTTTCCCTGATTCACGCCCTGTGGCCTATGGTGCATTGCACCTGCTCATTATTAGTGGTTTAACAAAGTAAACCTTTAAAAATTTGAGTGGAAATGAGAACCGAGCACGAAGTTAAAGGGAGATAGTTTCGGAATTAGGCTGGAACTGCACCACTCCTTTCAATATTGCCAGAAATATACCTAAAGCAATATATAGTACATATTTCCTTTAAGATTACACGCCGCCAAATGAATAGCTACGAGCAGTACGATTATTTCTTGATCACTCCAAACTGAGTTTCTCTCTACATCTACATAATACCCTGCAAATCACCAGGATAATGGGTGGCAGGAGGTGCAGCGCACCAAAACCTACCTAAAACGTCCCTCGTGGGAATCACTCCCCTATTATGATCCCGTATGGTCCTTGGGAAAACGAACCCTGATATCGCTCGGTCCTACAGTCGATCTCTCGTATTTTATCCTCGTGATCGTGCCTGCCCATGTACGTAGGTGCCTCTAAAATTCCTGAGACCTCCTCTAATAGAACTTTCGACTTAAATTTCTCCAGAAGCCTTAACCTACCGCTAAGTCTGCGGTCCTCTAGCAATATCCAGATATCCAATTCAACTCCTTCAAGAGTGATGTGACGCTTAATTTTTACTTTCTCCATACGCAGTAATGGGAAAGTATTGTGATCACGAAAAAAATCGACTTCGAGATTTCAACGGAAATACACGTTTTGAGGTCCCTAGAATACGTTTATACTATTTTCGGAATGATGTATGTGTGTGTGATTGTAGGTGCTCTAACTCAAAAAGTACTTGCCATATCCTTACTAAACTTCATATATAACACTTTAGCATGAGCACAAAGAACTGATTAGTTTTTGAACAATAACGATTAAACGGAAGTCGTTTATTCGAAACCCGATTCGGTGTTTGCGATATTTCTCCGTGAAAACATCATTATTGTATATACAATTCTATACAAAGGTTATAGAGAATGTAATTTCCTACAACTTCTATTTGAAACAATTTTCCAAAGCAGTTATTGTTTAGGAATTATTTATAAATAATCGGTTTTTCGGTTTTCGTCAAATATCTCCCTAAAAACGTCGTTATTGGTAATCTTCGTGAGGACCCAAGTTGTAGAGAATAATATGTCTTCCAAGTTTTGTTTGCTTAACGAATCTGGCTGCTCTGCGTTGGATTGTTTCTAACTCAGTTATCTGTCCCTTTTCGTACGGATCCCATATGCTGGAAGCGTATTCGTCCTGAGATCTGACCAATGATAAATAACACGTTTCTCGTACCTGTTCAGTGCTACTTCTTACTATTCTGCCTACGAAGCCCAATTTCTTATTGGCTGCGCCTACGACCCTTCGAATATGCATATTCTACGATAGATCACAAATTGTGACTCCTAAGTATTTAACGTTTTCTGCAGATTAGATATTCAGTCTATCAATTCTGTACTCCGAATCTAATTCATTGTCTGGCTCACTATCTCCTTATATAAAACGGTGTCATCTGCGAAGTCTTATTTTGCAGCGAACTACCGAGCAGATATCGTTTATATATATCAGGAATAGTAGTGGGCCTACGACATTTCCCTGTGGAACATCTGATGCGACTTTTACCGGGTATGAAGATTTCCCATCAATAACTACTATCTGCTTTCTATTGGAGAGGAAGTCTTTTACCCAACACACGATATGTGGGTTTATGCCGCACTTTCCTAGTTTTCCTATTAATTTATTATGCGGTACCTACTTAATCAAACGATTTTTTTAAATCAATGAAAATGACATCAACCTGAGTGTTTTTCTCTCCGCATTGCAACAAATCGTTTACCGCAGTACGTTTCTTCCGTTTTGCACCCGATCTGCCCGTCACATCGATGTTTCTTCGCTTTTGCAGAGTTTTTAAAAAAGTTATTCGCCATCCATAATTATTCCCACGAGAAAGGGACGATTTATTCCGGCAGTGCGTCCTTATCGCTATTAGGCTAATTACTCCAGGAGTCGTCTGGTAACAAGAGGGAGCCCGTTAGGCTACCCCATAGCCATTCAGATCATCACGGTTTGCCTTCGCACCTTTGATTTGGATTGTTTTAGAGACCACCCTCTCTAGGTCATAGGAAACACCCGATGGCTTTCAGCCTACAACCATTTTCATTTGAGTCGACACTTACGGCAAGCAGGGCATACTGATGGAACATTCTATCCCCGGCCCAACACGGGCTGCAGCGCAGCGCAAAGATTCGTGAAACCAAGTTACTTCATCATTAGAGAATTTGAATTAGGTATCCCTAGAAAGGCACCGACTTAACGCTCAATTGAAACTACTAGAGAAATATAGATCTGAAACCCTGAAGAAGTATTAAAAATTATTGAAGTTCCTACTTATATAGGGAGATAATACCACTACGAAAAAAATGCTTAAGATAAACTGCAGGTCGGAGAAATATGAAGGCTCCTTGTTCCGAAAATGATCAGAGATCATAACAGGATATTTAAGGCTGAATTTTATATTGTTACCCTACACCCTCTGCCACCCGTCCGTCCGGTGAATTTCAGGATTGATTTATTAGTCAAGTTACTGCGAGCAGAGGAAGAAAATGCTGTTGTTCAAGAATAAGAGAAACTTCCAAGCTTCTGATTGTGTGACACAACTGCATTTTATGTTTATTATGACTTGGGAAAGTGAACCTGATTGTGAGCTTCAAAAATGGAATTCAATTAAATAAGAGCATCATTTATTCGTATTTTAGTTGGAATGAAATTGAAAGCGTGAATGACGTTTCTGCGTTTGGTTAGGAGTTTAATCGTAGAATAAATCTTTTGCTTCCAATTAATAGACCGCAAGAGAGTTTTTCCAACATTTAATGCTGCACTATTGGAACATTGGCACGCATTACAGGATGCCTCCACCTTAAACAAAACGTCCTTCAATAGAAAGAGAAAAGGGATTACGATCAATGTCAGTTCAATGTAGAGACGGAATAAAAACTTCTGTGTCCCATAATGTTTTCAGAGTTATCACATTTTCAAATTGCAGACTAATGTTCTCTAAGCCAAATATGTTATAAATCAAATGATAGATTTCTAAAACAATCAAACTACATATAATTGGTTAATAGTCTCCAATTTTTGGATTAAAAAAATTAATTTATGAGATATTGACTAGAGAAACACAACCAGCAAAAAACTCAAATTCATAGTGATTTCATCACTCTAGAGAGGTTAAAACTTATAGAAAGTTACAAGCCGGAGGATTTTGCTATGGAAGCGTTAGCAAAAATTAAAGAAAATGCGGGAGACGGTATCACAAAATAAAATAAGTAATATCGATCGCTGGATACATTGATGCTACGATTCGTGTTTTCCTAGGATGATCTGTGATCATAATAGAGTTAACCCTACAAGCGAAAACTGCTTAGCAACATTTTGACGCATCACACCCCCTGCCAATGGAGACTGAATTCTCGACTTTTTTCTGTTCTCGATATTTCTCGTTTTTCGCAATATTTTTTTTCTCGAGAATTTCTCCTGCTCTTCTCGAGAAATCTGTTTCATCCCCCCCTCTGTAACCTCTTCCGTCCTCCCTCTATAACTTCTTCCATCCTCCCTCCATAATCTTCCCCCTTCCACATTTCCTCCCGCGGCTCACTCGATCTGCTACTCGCCGCTCTCTTTCCGCCGAATAAATTCGAAAGTGAAATCGTACTGCTTTAGCTCTGCTTTTAGCGGAAGCGAGCAATAGTGGACACACTATTTCTCGGTCGCTCCAATCACATTTATTTTCTTGAAAGCAGCGATCGCCATTTGGAGCGTATCCTTTCACTCGGCGTGTTTCTTCCGATAAACAGCCTCTCAACTGTCCTTCGACACTTTCTTTTCGAATGCTATAGTGCTCGTAGCAAAAGTAATCCGAAGCGACCGATTCAATGTCTTCTATCTTCATCAAAGCGAAAACTAATCTTCAAATTAAGTGATCGATGGCAGGCAGTGGCGGATTCAAGGGGGGGGGGGGGGGGGGCGATCGCCCCCTCCTTAAATAACCATTGCACTCCACTGGGCGCTTTCTTAAATTTATTCCGCGCAAAAATCCTCAATTACACGTCGTAGATTAGGCCTGTATAGCAAGGCAAAGAAGGATTCTGATACGGGGTAGGGATTTTCAAAATATAGGGCAGTTGGCAGGGGCGGATTCGATGGGTGGAGGGGCGATCACCCCCCCCCCCCCCGCCCCTTGAGAAGTTTCTGGATCCGCCCCTGATGGCAGGGTATGCGATGTGCCAACAAGTCTCTGAAAAACTTCTCTTGGAGGTTTGAACGAGGAAGGCGTGACTAGTCGAACTGCAATTACGAAGAAACCTTGATGAGCAAAATAATGTAATAAATGTAACAAGTTTCACTAAAATTTTGCAAGACTCAAAGAGCCATCATATGGTGATTTTTTATTAAGCTGTAAAACATTTTTTTTGCATAAATTTTTTTTTTATCATGTTAACTTTTCAACGATTTTCTTTCTAATATTATTTTATGCGAGTTCTCCGAAGGTTGGTCTAATTGATACTTCAACCATTGTTTTTAAGAAAAACTCTAATATCCTTCGTTACGACGAATTATCTCAATGCAATTAGAATACTCTTGACAAAAGTACTGGAAAAGTGCAGCGCAATAAGAGACATTATTTCACCGAACGAGTTCCTAGCAAAATAATTAGGTTAACAGACGGAATACAAAAGCTATGCATTCACAAATCTTATTTTTATCAAAGTAAAAAGACACAAAGATAACTTGAACTTTGACAGTAATCTATAAAATGTTTCAGGGATAACGTTTTCCGATAAACGGGAACAAAGAATTCAAATTTTTAAGACAAATAATTACAACACTTAGGTGAATGTAAAATTGTACTTTTAATATATCTGATGTCATTGTGAAGAGCCTACGTGCAGGAAATCGGGCACTCTGAAGAAGAATCAGCTGTTATTCGAGGCCGTTCATCCTGCGTCAACAACATCGCAGCAGACTCATTTCATAACTAATTAAAATTGAGCCATTTCATTTAGCCTTGTAGAAACTTACTTCGGAAATACGACGGATTCCGGAATTTGTCACTTTTCGCTTGGAAATGAATCACGGCCAAAGACTCATCTGGGTGAATCACATTTTACAGGAACCGATTCGATAACTCGCGGACTATCCTCCTCTTTCCCCTCTTCTCTACCTCCTGTTACTCATCCTCTCTCTCTCTCCCTTTTCACTCCATGTCCACTACAGTAAAACCCCGCTATACGTTGTTTCGCATATACGTCGCCAATCAATTAAGGAACATGTTTCGTTATAAGTTGTATCGCTTCGTCTATACGTCGTTTGTGAAATGCTAAAAAGCAAAACTTCAGAAATTCCAATTGCGGTGCATAAATTACAACTATAACAATAAAAACCCTCTATTCGGCTTTTAATTTCATGTTTATTATTATTTATATGAATTAATTTAATTTCGTGTTTATCAATTCGTGTAAAATCATAATCAGAATAAACATTTGCTGAACATGTGTTTGAGAGATCACGATGGGTTTGGTGGTTCACAAGTCACACGGGATAAAAGGGGCTGTCCCAATTTCAATGACGTGTAAAAGCCTATTTCTGAGCGACAGCCAGCTATAAGAGAGCTTTGTGAACAGTTTTGTCTAACATTTTGTGTCCTTTGATCCCAGTTTACGTTTGCGTTCATATCTCATGACATACTGGATATACTTTGGTTTGCGACATTTGCATGAAAAGTACTCTAAAGTGCGTATCAGTGTACGTGTAAGTAAAGAAACAATTTTTGTGCTCCATCACACTATAGACAATTATTTTCGGTGATTTATGAATTTATTATTGAAATTGGTTACTCGTTATTACGATTAAATGTATATTAAACCCTAGTAGCAATGAGTGATAAACGCAGTGGTAACATAGTATGTCTAATTTACTGTATTGATATGTATTATTTGGGACACAAATGTCAGAAAATATCCGCCAGGAACGTAACCCCTACTTTTATCATAGTTCTTATAGGAATCTTTGTTTCGCTATACGCTGTTTCGTTATAAGTCGCATTTTTCAGGAACACATCTCCGACGTATATTGGGTATTACTGTACTACCTTTCTCCTCTCTCTTTTTTCCTCCTCCCCCTTCCCTTTCCACTCCCTATCCCACTCCTCCTCTCTCCCCACCCTCTCGTCTCTATCCCCAATCCCACTCTCCCCTCTTCACATTCCCCCTCTTTTCTTCCTCCCTCCACCTCCCTTCCAGCAAATAGGCGATCGTAGATTTACCAAGGCACCAGTACGGGAACCAATTGCTTATAAAAGAATCGAAGACAAATTTTCGGTATAAAACGAGTACTATAAATTTGTCCTTCATACTTATCCCACGAAAATCGGGGGCGCCAGTTTACAAGAGCAAGGCCTCGCGATTCGTGAGACTCAAGGTTCGAAAGAGGACGCTAAGTGCCACGAGGAATTGGCTTCCAACAGCGCCGACAATTTTCAAACGAACCGTTATGATTTCAGAGCGAAATCCATCCTCAATAAAACTACTACGCGTCATCGTTCATTCTTTAGAGAGCGTTTGTTGCCGACGGATATACATCTACATAATACCCTGAAAGTCACCTTATTGGTGGATGGCAGGGGGTGCAGTGCACCAAGGTTACCTCTTCCTATTATGTTCCCCTATCGTCCTATGGATAACCACTATAAAATATATTCGCATTCAAGGAGTGGAATCTCCACTACAACCACCTTTGGCCTCTTTTTAACAATATTTATATTAACTTTCCTACTATTTTTACATATATTTCTTCCTTCCTATGACAACATCAGAGGCGTTTTTAAGACTCCGAACTACTCAGTGCAAGTTTCTTAGGGGACCGTTTGTACCGATCTGCTAAAAAAATTCGAATTTTCATTTTCAAATATTTAATTTACGTTATCGTTTTAATTTATCATAAAATACTGAATGTGAAAATAGAGGAAGAATCACTTATTGACACAAAGGCAAGCTTCTGAGCTAAATCAACACCCAGGTCCCGCCATCCGTGAATTACTTTGGGGCCCGCAATATAAGGGGCCCATCGCTGCGTTGCACCTATTGCACCGACGTTAAAAACGCCCCTGCTTAACGTTAAAAGCGATGATCACAATTTACTCAGAATAAACTTCTGCCACCTTTGGTATTTGGTTCTCTAGTCCTCCGCCTTACCCTCAGCGCCAACTTGCCTCTTAACAGATTTGCTTGCAAGCTTGTTTCATATATGGTTTTTAAATTATGATAGAATTGCGCTGCAAATCAATTTTTTATACTATATAAAAGCTATTTACAAAAAATCAGTTTTTTATAATCACATGGCCGTTGTCGATTCGCCTCCCTCCAAAAACCTCCACAGACGCAACGAGGGAAGGAAAAACATTCGGCGTCAAACCAACCCCCTTCTCTAAGGACAACCCACTTTCACAGACTGCCGCAGACCGCGATTTAAAGCATTGAAGAAGGGGAACGCGATAGAACAGGTTGAGGCAGTCAGAAGTGGCAACGTCGGACGCTGCGTTTGAAAAAGAGACCCTCCCTACTGAGGGAGAGTGAGAGAGAGAGGAAGAAAGAGGGGTGAATGTTAGGAGAGAGGAACCGGTTGAAGGGGATGAGTGCAAGATATGACGAGGATAGAAGCGAGGGAGGGGAGGGAGAAATTGAGATGCGAAGGGAGGAGGGGAAGGGAAGGAGAAAGAAAAGAAGAGAGTAGGTTAGAAGGGATGGAATAAAGGTCGGCGACCCTCTGCAGCTCCCCTCCATTGTTTCGGGTGGCCCCACAACAACACGGAATAATAATAATAACAATAATAAAGATGACCTCTCCGTGACCTTAAAGAGCGCCCTTCCCCTCCTTGCCCTTTATCCAAGGGTGGACTGTGAGGAATGAATAGGAAGGCCGCATAGGACCGTCGCAGGATGCAATGGACGTCTCGTTCTGTTATCGGGATTCGAGAGGATTTTTCGACATATTGGCAAGAGAGCGGGAAAAAGCGCCTTAAAGGCCATTATAGTCGATCCGAAATCGGAAGACTCCCGGCCTCGAAAAAGGGGCGGACACCAGTTAGCAGCAGCCAATAAGAGACTGTTTGTTTGGGAAGGTAGTGGGGAGGAAACCAGTCTCACTCCTGCTCTCGAAGAGATCGCATCGGACTGCGTTGCCGTTTCTACCGCCGTTTCCTTGCTGTGGATCCGAAAGAAGGATGGGAAGTATTTTATTTAGAAACTGCGTAGTATATCAGCTGAGCAAGAGCTGGCAGCGTGCACCGATATCTGCTCTCCCGCACGAAAGTTGAGAGGGGCGATGGAAGGGGAAACGTTCGTGATTGGCTACTTGCTCTAAGTAGGCCAGGAGTCTTCCGATTTCGGATCGACTATAACACTCTTGTAACAATGGGATCTTTCCTATTCGAGGGGCGGAATGGTCCCATCGATCAGTAGGTTGGGCACGCATCGCAGGTCTGCGGACAAAAGCGCTTGTTTACGTAGACCAGGGGTCCGCAACAATGTGGCGAGCACCAAGTTACATTTTAGAGAACCAAGGAAACATCGCTATACTTTTGTTAAAGTTAGAATGATCATTAATAAAATCAAATGAACGTCTAAGTGAATGAAAATGTCCTTTCGTACGTTTAGAAAGATAACAGACGAGCAAATGGTACTAAGAAAGGTGTTTTTTTAGGATCGCATAAGTATACGGAAAGACTTATAGAGCACCGCGGTGTTAGCGAGCACCAGGTTGCGGACCCCACGTAGCTAAAGAAACCCTATAACGACGCAGCCGAGATTACGGAAAATCGGGCTCGTTGCTCCCTTTGGACTCGGCAGCCATATCACGAGTCCTATGTTTATAAGTAGGGCAACGTACCATTTGGTGTCAAATTTGAACTGACGGTGGTGGGAATGAAATTAAAGACTAACACGGTGCATTCGACGGAGTGCACTCGTTGCACGCTCAAGGTCACTCCGAAACCGCTATTTTAAAATGGCGCAATCGGTTTAAATGGATCTTTATCTCCTTGCGATTCTACGCGCGTCTCGTCGAACATCTGTGGCGAAACTCCTTATCACACATTCGCAAGTCTATCGAATCGCTTTGATATCGTCCGAGAGTCATTTCAATTTGCCGAAGCAGCCACGCGAAAACGGAAGATATGACGTACAGAGTTACCCTCAAAATAAGAGTTTTTTTTAATTTTCGGTCCTTTTCCATATTCCAGTTCATGTTGTCACACTTGCGGAGTGTATCAAAGACGGTCTCAGTTGCGGCGATTTCATGTCTTGTTATGCAGGTTGGAGGAGACTTTCTCAGACATCGAATACGCCCTTGTAAGAAGAAGAGGAGTGAGGCTGTGAGATGCGGTCGGAGAAGATAAGAGAGAGGCACCGGAAACAGGTGAGCGGGGGGGGGGGAAGGGGGGGGAAAGAAGAGGGGGAAAGGGAGAGAGAGTAGGACTTTCACTTTTGAGCAAGCAGTGTCTCGTTTTATTTCTATGTTACTACAGGCTCTTTGAGATTCGACTCAGAATCAACAACGAAATCAGTTTTTTTTACGGTTTTATCGACGTTTCACATCGGCATTATGGTACATACATAACTATAATAGAAAAACGGCAAAATCCGACATAATCCCCATCCTAGTGCTCCAACTTCAACACATAATTGTTCATTGTGAAGTGTCCGAATTCAGTGACGGAATGCAAAAATTACGCATTACAATTTTCTTGATACGAGCTTTAAATATATATATATATATATATATCGCTTGTGTAGCTACGAATGGGAAATATTGGGTATTTGGATTTGGATTCTGTCTTCAATAAAAATAAACTGATCTTTCCTTCATAGAACCATCCAAGCCTCAAGTTCGTACCATGTTTCTAAGTAATTTTAAAATTCAAATTAAAAATAAGCCTCACCCATCCCTATGTTATTCAAATGGAGAAAATAGAAGAAAATATTTTTTAAATTAGAAAGGTTAATCAAATCGGTATAGAAACCTTACTACACCACTTAACTCTTAAACTCGATTAAAATGACATCTTCTTGTTTCTACGTGCTGTAGTTGCTGAGTTATAAAAAAACATACATGCAAACACTTCACTTTATAGATATCTACAGATAGATATATAGATAGATTAAATTTTATATCCTTGGGTAAATAATTGCGATGAAATGTAACTTTCAACACTTTCAATATATACCTATGTTTACAGTGATGTGGAACATGCGTGGTCATCTAGGAATGTTTGCATTTTTACGAAAGGCGAAGAAATGAATTTTTAGGCGCGTTTCGCTTCCAGCGTGAGCGCCTATTGTCGTAGGTATGTCCGTCCGTCTGTCTGTCCGTCCGTCCGCATGTTCGTTCTCGGTTTCTACTGAACGGATTTTCATGAAATTTGATATTAAGGACTTACCAAAGATAATACGAAAATCGCAAAAATGAATCACGTAAGCCAATCAGGGGTACCACTTTACTGGTGATAAAAAATGAACTTTCCGTCTTATCTCGTAAAGTATTGCTCATATAAAAATATTTTTCAAATAAAAGTTGTAGAACTGGTAAAGAGGAGTATTTCTTTTCCTACACATTTTTTATCGTAGGAGTAGCCGTTACCAAGAAAATTAAACAAGAATGTCTTAATTCGAGTTGAAATTTTCTTGCGTTACTTCTTCATTGTTGCTAACATAAACAATCTCACAAACAAAGGTTTAATTTCCTTACGTGTGCATACAATATTTTTAAATAGGAAGAAAATGGATTATTTTTGACGAAGGAAAGAACTTTAAAACGCTATTTCCCTTACGTACAGGCAGGACCGTTTTAAGACCTTCGTAGGCCTTAGGCACTCTTGCATTCGAAGGCTCAACTCTACGTCATATCAAATATATTAAAATTCACCCACGTTAAATCTAATTTTTTGCTATTAAATATATTCGAAAGCATTTTTATAATTTTGCTTTTGAAATTATTTCAGCAATACTTCAACACTTATTCAAGCATCAAACATTTTCGTAGGCCCTTGAAAGGCTCGTAGGCCCTAGGCACTGTGCCTAATGGATAAAACGGCCCTGCGTACAGGTATATCCTGAAAAAACCTCCCGTAGTTCCGGTTGAATACCAGTATTTACCTCCTTCCTCTACAACCCTCTCACCTTCCTCCCTCTACATCTCTTTCGAGCGCATATAGGCACCGCATTGACACTTCTGCATTATACACGTGAAATGATGCAACAATTGCCATGGTTTGTTAAAAACGCGGAAAAAAAATTTTCTACTTAGTATAAACCCAGGAAAGTAAAGTCTCTTAAATAACATGTAATTTATTTGTTAATAAGTGTTCATTTAATATTATAATCATTAATTCTGTTTAGACAATTTTAGTATAAAGAATATTAGTGTAGATTATTTTTTATTTCTTCTAACAATAAAAAGTTTTTCATCCTTGTGAACCGTTTAAACTATGTAAATGCAATTTCTGGTGATAAACTATATTGTTCTTTTCTCTTTCTCATGTTTAGAAAGACTGTAATAATAGAAAAATTCACCTTTACAGAGCTGTAATAAATAATTTTCGCTGTCTTATACCGTTTTACTTTCTCATACGAAGTACTGTTTTCGCGAAAAAATTCGACCTCGAGATTTTTACGGAAATATACGTTTTAGGTGTCGCTGAATCCGAAAAAGTGGTTATCGCAATGCCGTCTGTCTGCCTGTCACTGGCTCTGGAGCCTAGACGGTATAGCGAAAATGAATGAAATCTCGTACTTAGGCATTTTATCATACTGAGCAGAGATACATAGAAATAGTTGACATTGATCAATAATTAAGAGTACTTTATTCTACGCATTTTTAAAAACAATCCGATTTTCTCAAAAACAGCTTTAACGAATTTGATCAAATTTCGTACAGTTACTTGAGTTTTCGTCTTCAATAATACTGTATAGTTCATATTTCTCAAAAAATGAATATAAGGCTAGTTTATTCTAGGCAACTTTAACAATAATTCGATTTTCTCACTAACGGCTGTAACGAATTTGATCAAATTTCGTACAGTTACTTGAGCTTACGTCTTAAATAATACTGTATAGTTCATATTTCTCAATAAATGAATATGTCTAGTTTATTCTAGGCAACTTTAACAACAATTCGATTTTCTGAAAAACGGCTCTAATATTTTTGATCAAATTTCTTAAAGTTATTTAAGTATACATCTACAATAATACTACGTATTTCATTTTTCTCAATTAATGAATATAAGGCTAGTTTATTCTTGAGCAACTTTAACAAAAATTGGATTTCCTAAAAACAGGCTCATAGATTTTCATTTTCTAAAGATAAGTAAATGACGCATTAATACCATATATGAGAAAGTTTGTACAATGTATGCTGTACGGATTTTTTTTCATTTAAAAAAGTATCCTGCAATATATACTATTATGTTGAGTGGGAGAGAGGGCGGCAAATTTTGTTTTGCACACCGGCGGCCATATGGGTTGCGGCGGCCCTGGGGAGAGAACTTGAAACGATTTTCAGATTTCACAAATCAGTAATCGATTTTACTCGGCTTAACTGATGATGTGATCACAGTTATACTTTCCAAAGGTCGCGGAGGGCCACTCATATACTATGCATTCAAATAAATATGAGAGGTTGGAAATGAGCGTTCCGAAAACATATAAAGAATAAATTCCCGAATTCGTTGAAATAGAAGATGCCAGGCGATGATTTCGCTTAGGTCGTTTGAATTCAGAAATATAGCAAATGACTACATAGTTATTAGAACTTTTTTAACAAATAATATTCTTTTTTAGTATTGATTGCGATTTATTTCCTTATTTATTTAAGAAACTTTCAATTTTTTGTTGTTTCACCACACAGTCACCAGCATAAGAAATGTAAAACCCACTGTAATTCCTCGCGGAAGGAGAAAAGATGAAAATTGGTATTTTGGCAGTCATTGACTTAAAACAGCCCATACAGGACGGGGAATACAAAGGTCTTCGTCCACAGCGTAAAATGTTCATATGTCAAACATATTTAATTGAAAATGTCTTTAATCAAATCAAAATCTGAAAATCGTATTACCCTTTTAAACGAATTAACGTTTCTAGGTTTTTAATTCTGCATTTATCTTATCGAAAGTCCATCGTGGCCAGGATTGCAGCGCGTGCATTTGCAGGTTATTCGAAGTCGCAAAATGAATGTCAAAGAGAAAAAATTTAAGTTACCATAAAACAAAGAAAATAGGGTATAATGGGATCTTCATTCATTAATGATGATTTTATAAATAAGGATATACAGTAGAACCCCGTAAACCCGGCAACCTCGGGACCTTGCATTTGCCGGGTTTTTGAAAATGCCGGGCTTTTGAATATTTATTAAAAATCCTTAAGTAATGTACATTTTTGGTAACTGATTACATAATTCAAATGATGAATAACAATTAAAAGGGAACCCATTATCAATAAAGACTATTGCTTATACATGCACTAAAACAAGGAATTATAAAAGAACCATTAAAAAGTAAATAACGAACGTGAAACAAAGCGTATATCTAATACGCATTTACAACATTATTTTCATCACACATTATTCTGTGAAATTTTTTAAGCAGATCAGCCAAACTAGCTTGCTTCATGCATTTTGATTTTTCCTTCATAAGTTTATTTTGTATTCGATACAAACACGTAATCTCTTGAAAATCAATGCAAGAGCGTTGTTCTAAAACAGATATTGTATCTGTGACCAACTGTATACAGCGATCTATTGAAGGTTTGTCCTTAACTAACTCTTGATCATCGTCACTTTCATTTTCTTCATCTTTTTCATGTTCAGGTTTCAAAACCATGTCCGCTATTTCGACTATTTCACATCAGTTAGCTGAAGTACGACAGGCGCATCAATGTCGATATCAACCCAGTTTTCAATGTCATCTTCTGCCACTCTTTTTGCTATTGTGAAAAAATTTCGCTTGCTGTATCAGCATTAGCATTAGAAATAGGTACACCTTCACTTCTTCGCTGATGAAACCACTCAAACAAAACCTTATCAATATTTACCCGGGACGTGTAGTGTTTTACGGCTACACATAGCTTTAGGTGTATCACTCTCTGCATAAAATTTCAATATTTTCGTTTTTTTTTCTTTTTTAAATCATACACAGTGGAACTACCAATGCTATATTCTTCGCAAAGTCTCTTCACTGAAGTACCTTTTTCAAGTTTTCTTAGTAATTCCACTTTTTTTATCGTGAGATTTTTCTGTTTATGTTTCGTAACACCACTTATGGGTTGTATTCTTTTTTTGAAGTCATGTCAAAATAAAATTTAACAAAAGTACTAATTTCATTAACGAAAAACAATTGTTATCGCAACGAATCTAAACATGTGATTCTAATGAGGTAAACGAAACAATGAAAATAGATAAGCGGACATCATTTAAAGTAAATTCTGGAGTATTAGGATTTTTACATATAACTTTCAAAAAAGTGCCGAGTTTTTGAGAATTCCGGGTTTTTGAATGCCGGGTTTATGAGGTTCTACTGTAGAAGGAAGAGGGAGAAAGGGCAGATGCGCCCACCCTGATCCAGCGCTAACACAATCATTGTATATTTAATTTTAGTTTTGAGTCAAACGTTCTGCACTTTCTTCGGTTAGGGATAATGTCATAACGACTATATCTTTGCGATACAATTTTTTTCTCTAATAAGATCGCCATCCATTAAAGGATAAGACCTACGATTCGCAACCAACACGGCTCACGACAGACACTCATTTGCTAAAGTGAAATACATGAACTATTTCCACTAAGACAACAAAATTGAATTGAATCAATTTGTTTGGGCTCTAACCATCCTTGTGGTAGTTCTGAATACACTATGATTAGATGCAAAATCTAATCTTTCGCTTCTGATATAGCGCTGACTGGCCGCGCTGGAACCATGAGACGAGTATGCTCGTAACGCTGTTTGGCTTTATTAAAGTGATTCGATATGAATAATGAATCTATGAACAAATGCTAGAATGCGGATGGAAATATCATCACTCAATTAATAAGCCGAAAAGCGAAAATCTTTTTTGTGCTGTCAGAATTGGTCTCGTTACTTCCTGTATATTTCCAAAATATCAATATTGATATATTCAGCAAAATGCACTGTGAGCGCGTGTTCAGGTTTAGATTAAACTAGTTGCTGGGAACAAGAAAGAAACTGCTTACGCACACGATCATTGCGGTCGAATTGAAGCAGAGCGTAACGCAAAAAACACGAACGCCAGCGAACACACTTTGAAGAGGGAAATAGACAGACAAACAACAAAGAAAGATATGAACGCAAATGAATTTCAAAGATTTTGGTCTGTTCGTTACATAAGCTTTGTTTAGAGCGTGCAATTTTGACTAAAATTTGTTGCAAATTAATCGAATCATTTTCAGATCAAACTGGAAATAATTTTAACGATGGGATAATATTGCAGGTATAAAAACTCCATTACCTAATTACCCACTTCTTCAAATTCGAGAAGTAGATACTGCGTCCAATCTCGTCACTTACTTAAGTTAACACTGTACAAACAGTGGCGCGTTTGTATCAGTTGGCGCTGTGGTATTATGGGGCCCCTATTGCTAAAAAAAATTGGATTGGGGCCCCCTAAACATTGGGAGCCTGCGCCTATGCCTAAACGCGTCAATGCGTACGAATAGATTTCGCCTTCCATTAAAGTTTCGAGCAGAAGCAACTTCCCGCATAGACTTGGCAACTGCCACAAACGTTGCAAGTTAAGCAAGGAATAAATAGAGTTGCAGCGATATCGGCATTTAACACTCGATTAGCGCAAGTAATACGACGGTTTACTTAATCATTAACATTGAAGGACAGTGACAGCAGCGCCATTTCCGAGAAGGTATACGTGCAGTCTGGCATCAGCTGGGCTTCTGCGACGGAAATGGAGAAGAGTGAGGAGGGGGGAGGAGGGAAGGAATGAGGAAGGGGGAGAGGGAGGAAAACCTGTTTTCTAAACAGATCCTGTTAGAGACTCCTTTTCTGCTCTTGTATAGTCGGCTCCGCCAGAGACGGCTACGAGTGTGGAGTCAGCCTACAGGCGCAAAAAACGGGAGGGAAGTGAAAAGGTCAGAAAAAAGAACAACTGTTGATGTTTACTAATCGAATCAAAACAGTAAACCTCGACCTTGTGTGGTGGATGGGATTCGTGGCACATATTCGAAAAAATATACAGCAATAGAAAAAAATCTCCATGTCGAGTTAATTGGTGAGCACCAATGTAAGAAAAATGAATATGTATCGAACGAAGATATACGCAAGGCGTCTTTTTTGATTGCCATTGACCGTCTCTTAGTTACGCCTTCGCAACCATGTCGAAGGAAGTTTCACATAGAAACTACGAGCGTGCAAAAACAAACAGCCCGCTAAGGATGAGTAATTGACCCCTCTTGAAATGGATATCGCCGAGAGCGTGGATTCATACGGCTTCAATTGATTTCTGTCGGTCAAACACGACCATTCGATTCATATCGAAATGGCAAGCTGGGCTCGATTTTCAAAAACTATCGGCAATCTCTAGTTAAATAATTTTACACCAAGGATATATTCATTTATAGAGAAATAAGCAATCCGGAAGACCATCAATATCACCAAAATGATTTAGAAGCTATTTCAGATTGCTGTAGGGAATTTCAGCTACAAATCAACCAAAAGAAAAGCTGCCTTATCAATTTTAGAAGAAGCAAAAATAGCTAGCTAAATGTTAATTATTCGTTCGACAGAGTGAGGATTCCTATTGCAGATTCGGTTAAATATTTAGGAGTTACGATCCATCGGGATCTCTTGTGGGCAGGCGCGCAACCAGCGGTGGGGGGGGGGGGAGGGGGCTGAGGGCTCCCCAAAAAAGCTAAATTCTCTGACTTAGGAATTTAAAACTCTACAAGTTTGCATTAACCAGATATGTAGGTACTCAGGAGGAGCCTATGCTCCTGCCTGTTGTTGAGGGAACCCCAAATTGTAAAAATGTTTGGTGTAATATTATTTGTAAGAATTGATCCCCTCCCCCCAAAAGGAAATCCTGGGTGCGCGCCTGCTCGTGGGAAAACCACATTCACAGTGATATGTGCCGCTAACAAAAAGCTGGCCTTTATTGGGAGAATAGTTCAAAATAGCTCGGAAAAAGTGAAGGACGTACCTATGTTATTTATCCTTGGTTCGACCGCAAGTCGAATATGCGGCAGCAGTGTGGGATCCTTATGAAGAGGGACTCACCAAAGAGATAGAAAAGGTACAGCGCAAGATTCGTAAAGAGAAATTACGTTAGTATGCAAAGCGTAACATCACTAACAGAAAATCTTAAATGGGCCTCGTTAGAGGAACGTAGACTGCAGACTAGATTTTATATGCTAAAAAAAGTATATGTCTGAGGGATTAGTGGATCAAAAGTCCGACAAATATCGGAAGGCAGGACAGCGATGATAAGATCCGCGAGATAGATTGTAGGACGGAGCGATATAGAAGATCGTTTTTCCCTAGGACGATAAGGAAACATAATAGGAAAAGGTAACGTAGGTAAACTAGGGAACCTTGGTGCACTGCACACCCCGCCATCCACCAATAAGGTGACTTGCAGGGTATTATGTAGATGTATATGAAATTCACGAAATGTCTCCGTATCACCGATGGAGACAGACCGGAGGAGATTATTTTTATAACCAAAGAACAAAAATGAACAAAAAGGATTCAATGACGTAAAATTTTACCAAAGCTTAGTTTCATCTTATTGTTACATATTAAATGAATACTTTCGTTTGAATAAGCCTTTTTCATACCAGATAACATTGTTATTATTTTCTTTTTGATTAAGATAATGCAATTCTGTTATTAAAACAGAACGATTGATGACTTTGATATTCGTTTATTCTAACGAATTTCCAATAAGATAGCCGGATAACGAGTCACTAGCTAGTTGGTGGGCTGGTGGTCTCGCAGGTGTTCGCTGAGCAACTGCCTGCTAGCTACTCACAACGATGAAATGCCGACTGCCGCAGCGCCAATCCTCCGAAGTGATACAAATAAATGACATTCAAAAGCGCAAAACATCCAAAATACAATAGAGATACAAAAACAAAAATAGTCTTTTCTATACATTCACCGCCCACCTCTCTTCGCAGAAGAGAACCATCAATAAAACAGAAATTGTTCTTAAGGTAGTTAATTAATGAACAGGTCCGGAAAAACCGGAGTATGGATTCAACCAATTTCCTTCGATTGCCGAAGAACTATAAGCTTAGTTATTGGTCTCCTTAGCACTGATTCCGCAGTTCCAACTGTAACGACGCGAATGTGACCGTCATCACCAGGGTGCGTAGTCACTACTCTGGCTAACGGCCAACGCGACGGTGGTGTATTCTCGCTGCGTAATATGACGAGATCACCGACTTTAATATTTGGGGTTGGTTCAGCCCATTTGTGCCGTTGCTGAAGTGACTGCAAATATTCTCGGGACCAACGTTGCCAATAGTGATGAAGCATTTGTTGGACCTGCTGCCACCGTCCCAGTGCTGGAATTTTTTCCTCAGTTAAAACAGGTTCTGGAATAAGATAAGATGCAGACTTGATAAAAAAGTGAGCAGGGGTTAAAGCTTGGATATCATTAGGATCATCAGATAGCGGCACAAGGGGGCGCGAATTCAAAGAAGCTTCCACTTGACACAACAATGTCGAAAGTTCTTCAAAAGTTAACATAGCCTCTCCAATAACTCGTCTGATGTGATGTTCAGTTGACTTGACAGCCGCTTCCCATACACCACCGAAGTGTGGTGCCGCAGGTGGGTTGAAACGCCACTCCGTTCCATTAGATGCCAAGGCCCCTTTGACGATGCGAGTGTAGCTAGATGATCTCTGAAACATTCTTCTTAACTCCTTGTCAGCACCCACAAAATTAGTTCCTTTGTCGCTTAGTAGCATAAAACAGTGACCTCGACGACCCACAAATCGTCGAAAAGCTGCTATGAAGGCCTCCGTTGAGTAATTGGAGACCGTTTGCAAATGCACAGCACGGGTACTCAGACAAATGAAAATGCATATAAAACCATTGTAAGAGGAATGACCTCTCCCTGGCGATGTCCTTATGGATATAGGTCCTGCATAATCAACACCTGATTTTGAAAATGGTCGACTAGGCGTTACTCGGAAAGATGGCAAATTTCCCATAATCTGATAAACAGGACTTGCTCTGAAACGTTGACACGTAATGCAGTTATAAATGACTGATTTGACTTTCTGACGACCTTTGATTACCCAATATTGTGTGCGTAAAGTTGTGAGCGTTAACTGTACGCCTCCATGAAGCGTACGTTTATGACAATCTTCAATGATTAAGATAGTGAATAGATGATCACTAGGAAAAATCAAGGGAAAGTAATGAATGCTTGATTCTTCCTCCGACTCAATAATTTTTTATCAATAAAGGGTGACAGTTTGACAAGTACACTACCCTTTGGGAGTAGTCCATTTTTCTCTAAGATAGAAATTTCTCTGCTAAATGATTGGCGTTGTGCAATATATACCAACAATAACCGAGCTCGATTAACTTCCTTAGAAGCTAAAAATATTTCGGGATAACTAGCTTCACTTCCGAACCAAGTCATTTCAAAAATTGGATGAATCAGTTTCTTAGCTAGTAAGAAAGGTATCACGTAAGATGTTACGTTCACAAGCGTTTTGAGTTTAGAGAATTTCTGGAAAAGTGTAAAATCTTCAGGTTTTAATGATACAGAACTAATTAATGAGACAGTCTGGTGTGTAGTATGCTCACTCATTACATAATTAATAGATGTCCGTGGCCAGTATTCCTCATCCTTAGAGATCCAAACAGGCCCAGACCACCATAAGTCCTGATTCATCATCGTTGATGGTGAGCAACCACGCGAAGCCAAATTAGTCTTAGTTTCCACATGATGCCATTTTGCAGTTGGTACCAATGTGAGAATATCAGAACACCGATTGGCGATAAATGCAGGCCATCTTGAAGGATGGTCTTGAAGCCAAAACAATACGTCTTGTGAATCAGTCCACAGGTGAATTTCTAGTGAATCAGATTCAAATATTTGCATATGCTGACTGGTCAATTTAGCAAGTAAATGAACAGCAGATAACTCCAAACGTGGAATACTAACCGTTTTCAACGGAGCCACTTTAGTTTTCGCTTGAATTAATTTCACCTGGAATGCAGATTCCGAGTGTCTTTCACATGTACGAAGGTACAAAACTGCACCATATGCTACTTTTGAAGCGTCAGCAAAGCCATGCAACTGTATGACATTCAATGATGTACTAAAACCCAACCATCTGGGGATCTTAATGCAGGAAATTTGAGGTAATTCATTATAGAATTTTTGCCAATGATCAACTTCTGAATGAGGCAAGGGTTCATCCCAGCCTACCTTAAGGATCCAAAGCTTTTGAAGAAACATTTTTGCAGTAATTACTACTGGCGCAATCCACCCTAATGGGTCGTGTAACTTTGCTGCCTTTGATAATACTAATCTCTTAGTCCATAGTTCACTATGTTGTTCAATTTTGACTTTGAATTTAAAATAATCTTCATTAGGTTGCCAAGTAAGTCCCAATACAGCAAAAACTGAATCATTCTCAAGAAGTGACTTAGGCTCAACGGCTAATAATTCATTAGGTAGCCAATCAAGCAGTGCAAGTGTATTTGAAAGCCATTTACGTAATGAGAAACCGCCCACCCTGCACAAATTAATAACTTCCTCTTGTTTTGCTCGGGCAGTTTGAATATCATGACCACCAGATAGCACATCATCCATGTATGTCTCTTCATCAAGCACAATGGAGCCCAATGGGAATTTTAGCACTTCATCTCGCGCCAGCTGTTTCATAACTCTAATAGCGATGAACGGACTACACTTCAATCCGTATGTTAGGGTACACAAAAGGAAGGTGCGTATCATCAGATAAGGATCAAATCTCCATAAAATTGCTTGCAGATATCTATCCGTCTCATGAACAATGATTTGCCTGAACATCATTTTGATATCAGCTGTGAAGGAGTATCTATATTTACCCCATGATGTAACTAAGAAAACAATTTCTGGGAGGTTCGGACCTGTATAAAGGCAATCATTTAAAGATAATCCAGTATTTGTCTTAAAAGAGCCATTAAAAACTGTACGCAGCCTTATCGTGGTGCTGCTTTCTTTCAAAACCCCATGGTGTGGAAGAAAGAAATATTTATCTAATTCCACTTGAGCATCAGATATTGGCTGCATGTGACCTAAGGTCAGATATTTTTCCATAAATTCACGATAGGCATTGTGAAATCCATGTTCATTCTTAAACTTATTCTCCATTCGATATAACATTTTGACAGCAGGAGAATATGAATCGCCTAGATTTTGCAATTTCTGAGGTATGATTGGAAGTCGGACAACATACCGTCCTTCTGGATTCCTAGAATGTGTTGCAACAAAATGATTCTCACAAGCCTGCTCATCAGGAGTGAGTGACGTGCTTTTAGTAGCCACTTCTTCTTGCAGCCAAAAACGCTGAAGAAGCGAGTCCAATGGCATCTCAGCACTGCTATGATGGATTGTAAATGAAGATGATCTTTGAGTAATGTCAGAATTTGTCTCACCAGAGATGATCCATCCAAGGACAGTTTCCATAGCAATTGGCTGATTTGGCTGCCCCTTTGTGACCCTGCTTTCCACGATGCGAGCGTGAACCGGTACACCCAGTAGTAGATCGATTGACCCAGCCTGGAGGTAATGGGGATCAGCCAGCACCAATTCCTTCAGATGATACCAGTCGTTATCCGTTGCATGAAGATTTGGCTTGTACGAAGTCACCTTGGGTACCACCAATGCTTCGGTGTGACAGCTAAATGTGGATGTAAATCTTGGCTTGATTATAATACCAGTAATACCTCTGCTTGTCATAGGGTGTCTGATGCCAAGTCCACTCACGGCCACTGCAATTGATTTTTTATTTAGTTTAAGTCTTTGACATAGTGATTCCGTAATAAAACTAGACTGAGCACATTGATCTATGAGTGCTCGAGCGAACACTACATCTCCATTAGGGCCTTCCACTTTTACCCAAGCAGTGGAAAGTAATACAGCACCTGGTTTGCTTTTAATATGATAAGTCAAGTGAGCTGATGTACTAGTGAATGCATCAACAGCAACTGAAGATTTAAAAAAATTTTCTGGCTTACCTTTCTCTTCATCTTTAGGCAATTCTGAACTACTTGACTCGATATGTATTAAAGTATGATGCTTTTTATGGCATTTCTGACATCTCTTTTTTGATATACAATTTTTCAAGGCATGATTACCAAAACAATTCGAACAAATATTTCTAGAATTTGCAAAATCCTTGCGCTGCTCAACAGATTTGGCTAGAAATGTCTCGCAAAATGCCAACCAATGAGCCCGACCGCACAAAACACATACTGGACCACCCCATCCAGAGTGCCCGATCACATGAAAACTCCCTGCAGTGGACGAGCCACTTGAACGTCCATTGGCTCCACGCACCTTCCGCCGCTGTTGCAAGCCCTGGGGAGACCCTGAAAACTAATTCAGAGATGAGGACCCTGTTCCACAACTTTCAAGACTGTCCAAGCTCATGATTTTCGTTTTCAGGAAACTTTTCAGCATCTCATAAGTAGGGGGTACTGATAAATCCTCCAATTTAATTTCCCATGACCGTGCGTTTGTGAGTCTAATCTCCTTTCAGTAAGAAACACTATTAAGTCATCCCACTGATTTACAGGACGTTGCAAAGCTTCAAGTGCAAGCAAGGGGTTTACTGTGCCGGAATAAATACGGCGAATTTCAGATGCAGATTCATTTTGCATAGGTTTAAGATCGAACAAAGTCGCAAGATGTGCACTAGTTAATCTTCTAGTATTTTCGTAGTAATTCTGCAGAGAATTCCATGCAAGCGCAAAAGTTACTTCTGTTATAGGAGTAGTTCGAATAAGGTCTGTAGCTTCTCCATAAAGGCACCCTTTAAGATACTGCAATTTTGCCACATTTGAAACATCCTTACGATCTATGATCATAGATTTTATAAGATCACGAAAAGTTTCCCAATCACGAAAATTCCCCGAGAATTTTGGTAATTCTGGAACCGGCAATTTAACAAATTTATCGACTTCATTATCATTTTCTCGCGTCACAGGACCTGACACTAGATTTATAAGAAATTCTTCAAATTCACCCTTGCGTTGTAAATATATTTCCTCTGCATGATCCAGAAAATTTGATAAAAAATATTCATGCTTAGGATCTAAATATTCACCTTCAAGCCTCTGTTCATGCGCATCAAGTATTTTTTGCCAATAATAACGCTCTTCACGCGAACTTTGCAAGAGCCTCGATTCATTTTTGCAGCACCTTCTTTTTTAAAATTGATAAAGGAATTACTGATCTTCCTTAAATATGATTTTTGTTTCTCATAAAATGCATCCATTTTGATAATTTAAAGATAAATAATACAACAGATATTATTGTATTAAGATACAAGAATACAAGTCTGATATGACAATGATATGTCATAAAAAACAATTCATTTGCTTATTTTAAAACTCAGCTCGCTCTTGGATTTTCCTTACTGATAGGACAATGGTAGTTAAGTCAACCGTGCAAATTGCGAAGAGAAAATCAATATTGATAGGTAGATTAAATGAGCCCACTCTCTCTTCTTCGATGCGCCGATCATTCTTGATAAAGCAGTCAAATGGTTTTTCAGTTCTACACCGGCGTGACTTTTCAGTGAATTTTTAACTTATATGAACGTCACGAGATACGAGTGGTTTCATGCACTCAATTTCACTTTGTAATGTTCTTGACATCAAGATCCGTCGCTCCGATCCGTTACCCATCCAACAAATCCTTCCAACGAATCCGGCCCGAAGGACCAAAAATGTTATTAAAACAGAACGATTGATGACTTTGATATTCGTTTATTCTAACGAATTTCCAGTAAGATAGCCGGATAACGAGTCACTAGCTGGCGGTCTCCCCGGTGTTCGCTGAGCCACTGCCTGCTAGCTACTCACAACGATGAAATGCCGACTGACGCAGCGCCAATCCTCCGAAGTGACACAAATAAATGACATTCAAAAGCGCAAAACATCCAAAATACAATAGAGATACAAAAACAAAAATAGTCTTTTCTATACATTCAATAATTACAGTCGTCCGCGAAACATGAGAAATCCTCAAACTTGTTTCGAAGAGAAAGGCTCCCTGTAATGTTCATTCTCTACCTGGCTGTTGAAGTGAGCGGACGTGCCTTTCACTTCCTTCAGTGGAGCCCAACGGACTTACGAGCGACCATTGTAGCAGTAGCATTAGAGTAGAAGTAGACGTACTGTTAAGTAGAACTAACTTTTCTTTTATTTTACTTGTTAACCTTTCTTATAGCTTATTTACTTATAGTAGTAGTTATCTTAACTAATAACCTCCGTGTCATTTTTTAAAATCGTAATACTTATTAGTCGTATACCGTAGTGTAGTAATTTTCTAACACTCCATTTGCGCATTGCTTTTTTACACCGATATTTATATCGTAATTGTTGTTATTTTCTTCTCTCTATAAACGTAACTTCTCCCTTTTATTAGAATTGTACGGTGTTTGTGTGCTAACCTGTGTTTTATTAACGTTGCTTCCTGCTTACTAACGTTGTCTGTAGTATTTGAGTAATCCTTTTCATCGTTTTTGTGCTAACTTAATATTTCATTGTTGAATACCGTAGTATCGTTCTTTTTCCAGCACCCAGTTTTTATTTTTTTTATATAAGCCCGTTTATTTAAATATTAATTGTATTTTTTAGCGTATTTTTTTCCGTAACTCATAGTTTACAAATCTGCACGTTGATTGTGTACTAACCATCTTGTGTGCGAAGTAACGTTGTTTGCGTTGTGACTAACTTTCACTTTCTACCTGCGCTTGACCCTTGATCCCTTCACTCGAGCACTCCAGGAATAACTTCCCCGCGTATATTAAGCGTTAGGCTAGTCTATTACATACGATATTTAAGAGCTTATAGAAACCCGTAATTGGAAAAGATAGGATGACTCCCCTTAGGCCCTCTGTTTCTCTCTTCAAGAGTGCTGCTGATTGCGAGTCCTTGCGGGCCCGGGTCGCGGTGTTTGAGAAGTTAGTTGCGGAGCTCCGCTCTAGGGTGGAAGGTAGCGAGGAGTCTTGTGTCCGGGTGGGACGCGTGAGGCGCTCCTCTAGATCCCTCCGCGCCGGGATGGCGGCTCGGGTTCGCCCAAGTGCTAACGCCGGCTGGGTGATCGAGGAGTCTTGCGCGGTCTCTCCACGGGTAGGGACGACTCCCTCCATAAAGCCCGATGACTGGAGGGTGGCTACACGTGGTAGTCGTGGGGTGGTGCTGCGGAAGCAGGTGGTATGTGAACCTACCCCTGTTAGCAACAGGTTTGCGGTGCTGTCGGAGGATAGCTCAACGAACTCTGTGACCGTACCTACTCCACCTAAGTGAAGTCGGGTTGGGAAGGGAGGGCTGTTAGTGATAGGTAGTTCTAACGTCCGGCGTGTGATGGCGCCTTTGCTAACAAGGGCCCGCCGGGAGGGAGTGGTGGAGCGGGTGTTCTCCAGGTGTATACCAGGAGGTACGGTGCCCCAGGTGACGAAGGTGGTTCGGGAAGAGGTCGTTGGCACGGGCTGCTCTAGTCTGCGGGTGGTGGCGCATGTTGGCACCAATGACGCTTCGAAGCGCGGCTCCGAGGAGATCTTGAGTTCCTTTAGGGACTTAAAGTCCGAGGTCGGTCGTGTCCGAGAGGAGTCTGGGGTTAATGTGCATTTAACCATCTGCAGCATTGTCCCACGGATTGACTGTGGCTCTGAGGTTTGGAGTAGGGTGGAGGGGCTAAACCGAAGGCTATGGTCTTTCTGTAGGGACATGGGGGTGGATTTCGTTGACCTTCGTCCGATTCTCGGATCGTGTGGGGCACCCCTAAATGGCTCGGGGGTTCATTACACGCAGGAGGCATCCCAGGGTGTAGCGCGTAGGATCCTTGATCATAGTAGGGCTTTTTTAGGCTAGAGAGCAGGGTAGAGTGTAGGCGTCCTAGGGGAATGGGTGTAATTGAGAGGGTAACAGAGAACAATATTACGAGAAATCCGGCCAATACCGCAAATAAATTAGAGTTACCAAGCGATGAAGGCGCTGACATCCGTGATGTCAATAGTGTTAACGTTAGGGATTTCGATAAAAAAGGTGAAATAAAACGCGATAAGAAAGAAAATGCTATATCAACCAATTGGCGGAATAATAGTATGAAGAACGCATGTATTCCTACAACGATTACCAATGGTAAGGCTGAGGTTTATCTGAGAAGCGATAGTGAGAAATTAAATGTCGTCGTATTGAACTGCCGCAGCATCCGTAAGAAAATTGCCGATTTTGAGCATATTATTCGCAGTCTAGAAGCCGATGTCGTGATCGGTACAGAGAGTTGGCTCACTGACGAGATTGCAAGTCAGGAGGTATTCCCTCAAGACTATAGAATTTATAGAAAGGATCGTAGTATCCGGACGGGAGGTGGAGTATTTATAGCAGTCAGCAAGGCATACGAAAGTTTTCCACTACCGATTAATGACGCCGAAATAGAAAGTGTTTGGTGTGGAGTTAGAGGAAGCGATTACACTATAGCAAATATATGCGCATTTTATAGGCCTCCCAATTCAAGTTTAGAAATGATTCATAATCTCGAGAAACAAGTAGCAACGCTAATATCGAAAAATAAAGAGAGGGCCATTATAATAGGAGGAGACTTCAACTTACCTTCAATAGACTGGAATCATAATTGCTTTGATCCCGGTGGTAGAGAGCGTGAATCCTGCGAAGCACTTATAGAAACCTTCGTTAAACACTCGTTGTGTCAGCTAGTAAGATGTCCCACGAGATCGAACAATATATTAGATTTACTCGTAACGAATTACCCCGAGCGTATGAACAACCTTTCCATAGAGGAAGGAATAAGCGATCATAATGCTGTGTACGTAGAATTTAAGCTAAAAGTGGAGAAACAGGTTAAAGCTAGAAGACGCGTATATATGTACGCCAAAGGCGATTTCTCGAAATTTAGGTCTTTTTTACGGACACAATTCCCTAATTTCTGCGAGGCATCTATCGACGCTAGTACAGAGGAATTATGGTGCGTGTTCAGGGATATGATGCGAGAGGGTACGGATAAATTCATTCCACATAAAGTTAAACGTGATGGTGCGGAACCAAGATGGTACAACCAGAATGTTAGATGCGCTCTTAGACGGCAAAGAAAACTTCACGCTCGCTTAAATACCAATTCTTCAAAAGTCACAGAGGAACAGAGGTCAATGATACGGCATCAATACAGAGAGGCGCGCTCAAGAGCTAGAGTGACAATGCGAGAAGCATTTAATGATTACAAAAAGAAAGTTTTGCATAATAATCTGAAAGAAAATCCGAAAGCATTTTGGTCGTACGTTAGGGAGGTTCATGGTAGAGGTCCCACCATAGCGTCATTGAGAACGGAGGCAGGTGATGTAGTACACGATAGCGCGGAAAAAGCAAACTTGTTAAATGAACACTTTCAGAAAGCGTTTACTTCGGTGAGCAACGAGTTTGAGGAACCAGATTCGAATGATAAGGGAAATTCGATGGAAGATTTGATATTCTCCGAAACAGGTATCGCGCACCAGCTAGAGTCGATTAAGCAAAATAAGTCTCCCGGGCCGGAGGGCATACCCGCGCGTGTGTTGAAAGAGCTAGCCTCGGTAATCGCACCTTACTTGAAAATAATATTCGAAAAATCCGTTGCACATGGTACCGTTCCAAAAGACTGGAAGCTAGCATACGTAACGCCCATCCACAAAGGCGGTGATAAAGAGAACCCCGAAAATTATAGACCGATTTCCTTGACGTCATTATCGTGTAAGATTCTAGAACATATAATCGTTAGCTCTGTTCTGCGTTATTTAGATGGTCGTTCTTCGCTAAGCAAAAACCAACACGGGTTTCGGAAAGGTAGGTCATGCGAAACGCAACTCGCCCTGTTCGTAAACGATTTGTTGCAATGCGGAGAGAAAAACAGTCAGGTTGATGCAATTTTTATTGATTTTAAAAAAGCGTTTGACAAAGTACCCCATAATAAATTAATAGGAAAACTAGGAAAGTACGGCATAAACCCTAATATCGTGAGTTGGGTAAAAGACTTCCTCTCCAACAGAAAACAGATAGTAGTTATTGATGGGAAATCTTCATACCCGGTAAAAGTCGCATCAGGTGTTCCACAGGGAAGTGTTATTGGCCCACTGCTATTCCTGATATATATAAACGATATCTGCTCGGTAGTTCGCTGCAAAATAAGACTTTTCGCAGATGATACGGTTTTATATAAGGAGATAACGAGTCAGGATGACCAAAAATCGCTTCAGGAAGATTTAAACGCCCTTTCAGCATGGTGTCAACATTGGAAAATCGAAGTTAATCAGAGCAAATGTTCCCTATTGAGTTTCTGGAAGAGTAAGAACAATGAATTAGACTCGGAGTACAGAATTGATAGATTGAATATCCAATCTGCAGAGTACGTTAAATATTTGGGAGTCACCATTTGTCGTGATCTATCGTGGAATATGCATATTCGAAGGATCGTAGGCGCAGCTAATAAGAAATTGGGCTTCGTAGGCAGAATAGTAAGAAGTAGCACAGAACAGGTACGAGAAACGTGTTATTTATCATTGGTCAGATCTCAGGTCGAATACGCTTCCAGCATATGGGATCCGTACGAAAAGGGACAGATACTTGAGTTAGAAAGAATCCAACGCAGAGCAGCCAGATTCGTTAAGCAAAAATATGAGCAAAAATTAAGCGTCACATCACTCTTGAAGGAGTTGAATTGGATATCGCTAGAGGATCGCAGAATTAGCGCTAGGTTAAGGCTTCTGGAGAAATTTAGGTCGGAAGTTCTCTTAGAGGAGGTCTCAGGAATATTAGAGGCACCTACGTACATGGGCAGGCACGATCACGAGAATAAAATACGAGAGATCGACTGTAGGACCGAGCGATATCAGAGCTCGTTTTTTCCAAGGACCATACGGGATCATAACAGGAGAGTGATTCCCACGAGGGACGTTATTAGGTAGGGCTTGGTGTGCTGCACCCCCTGCCACCCACCAGTCTGGTGATTTGCAGGGTATCATGTAGATGTAGATGTATTTAAGCTATGGACCTTTCCATTTCTTGCGCAAAACATTCGGCACTTATACACTAAGGTGATTAAGAGCGCCTAATTGAGTAGCGGAAAAGATATTCGTTCAATCAGAGTCCGCGATTTCCACCATTGTTGAAGGCTCTGATAACTTCCTCACGAACATCATCATGAATTCGTCAACTTCAAATTGAAGGAGAGATCACAAGTCATCTTATGAGTAATTTTGTTTAAAGATGTAGACAAACACGGAAGAGATAGTTTATCGCGAGACGATACTCGATGGATTACGCGGAATCGTCCTCGATATATCGAAACGAACGACTGGGGTCTACATAGACGATGATTATTTTCGGGATCAAAAGAGAGCAAAGAAGAAGCAAGTCGCTCGGCAATTGCGTCACGCGCGCCATCTTTCGCCAGAACAAATGAAATCCTGTGGCGTTTTCTGACCTTCGTAAACACTTTCCCCACCACGCATTCCCGAGACCTCTCTCTCTCTCGTCTACCGAAATATTTACACTTGTGCGCGAGGCAAGAGAAAATAGGCTTAGGCAGAGCGACGCCCCTCTTTCTCGCATTACCCAAGGCGGAAACCGCCGTTGCGCTTATTGGTCGGACGAAGAGTAAAATGCATTCACGATTATCTATGACTATTATAGCTGCCCGTACAGCTCCGAAATCGGAGCTCTGTAGGAGTATTATGTTAAGAATGTCCTCCAACAAACCCAAACGTTATATTATACTATTCTTCCAACCCAACCAAACGTTATTTTTGAAACCCTTCTTCCAGCAAACCCAATCTAACGATTTGTTTGATACCCTTCTTCCAACCAACCCAACGATGGATAAAGGAAGAACTCTAAACACGGTGAAGGTAATGAACAGAATAGGAAAATTAAAAAAAACATACACAACAACCAAAACAAGATAATGAATAACGACGCTGGCCCTATCCCCCACTCCCCTCTATTTCAGATAATGACCAATACACCTTTCTCTTTCCCCTCCCCTACTCCTCTAACGGTCAACAACAGTATAAATACTCCGCCTAACCCTACACACATTGACATTGATGAAGATGACAGCGTAGCTGTCGAAACGCGCGTCCTCTAAGTGGTCTCATCTACATCTACATGATACCCTGCAAATCACCAGACTGGTGGGTGGCAGGGGGTGCAGCACACCGAAACCTACCTAATAACGTCCCTCGTGGGAATCACTCTCCTGTTATGATCCCGTATGGTCCTTGGGAAAAACGAGCTCTGATATCGCTCGGTCCTACAGTCGATCTCTCGTATTTTATTCTCGTGATCGTGCCTGCCCATGTACGTAGGTGCCTCTAATATTCCTGAGACCTCCTCTAAGAGAACTTCCGACCTAAATTTCTCCAGAAGCCTTAACCTAGCGCTAATTCTGCGATCCTCTAGCGATATCCAATTCAACTCCTTCAAGAGTGATGTGACGCTTAGTTTTTGCTCATATTTTTGCTTTACGAATCTGGCTGCTCTGCGTTGGATTCTTTCTAACTCAAGTATTTGTCCCTTTTCGTACGGATCCCATATGCTGGAAGCGTATTCGACCTGAGATCTGACCAATGATAAATAACACGTTTCTCGTACCTGTTCTGTGCTACTTCTTACTATTCTGCCTACGAAGCCCAATTTCTTATTAGCTGCGCCTACGATCCTTCGAATATGCATATTCCACGATAGATCACGACAAATGGTGACTTCTAAATATTTAACGTACTCTGCAGATTGGATATTCAATCTATCAATTCTGTACTCCGAGTCTAATTCATTGTTCTTACTCTTCCAGAAACTCAATAGGGAACATTTGCTGTGATTAACTTCGATTTTCCAATCTTGACACCATGCTGAAAGGGCGTTTAAATCTTCCTGGAGCGATTTTTGGTCATCCTGACTCGTTATCTCCTTATATAAAACGGTGTCATCTGCGAAAAGTCTTATTTTGCAGCGAACTACCGAGCAGATATCGTTTATATATATCAGGAATAGTAGTGGGCCTATGACACTTCCCTGTGGAACACCTGATGCGACTTTTACCGGGTATGAAGATTTCCCATCAATAACTACTATCTGTTTTCTGTTTGAGAGGAAGTCTTTTACCCAACTCACGATATTAGGGTTTATGCCGTACTTTCCTAGTTTTCCTATTAATTTATTATGGGGTACTTTGTCAAACGCTTTTTTAAAATCAATGAAAATGGCATCAACCTGAGTGTTTTTCTCTCCGCATTGTAACAATTCGTTTACGAACAGGGCGAGCTGCGTTTCGCATGACCTACCTTTCCGAAACCCGTGTTGGTTTTTGCTTAGTGAAGAACGACCGTCTAAATAACGCAGAACAGAGCTAACAATTATATGTTCTAGAATCTTACACGATAATGACGTCAAGGAAATCGGTCTATAATTTTCGGGGTTCTCTTTATCACCGCCTTTGTGGATGGGCGTTACGTATGCTAGCTTCCAGTCTTTTGGAACGGTACCATGTCTTGACACGTAAGTACCGCCTTTACGGTGAATTGGAGTTTTTTTTTAATTTTCCTATTCTGTTCAACCCAACGATATTTCTGAAACGTTTCCTACGACCAACACAACCAACGATTTTTTGATGCTGTATGTACAATCATTTCAAAAAGTCTAGCGACACGGCTCGGTCACGCCACACACAGGCCGGAGCTGAAAGTTCCGAGTATGTTGGTAACCAATGCTTGAGGGGAAGCAGGAGAGGGGAATGATGAGGAGGGTGGAAGAGTGAGGAGGTGGGTTTCGAAGCTTGGGTAGGCTTGCAGGGAGAAACGAACGGAATCAGAGCCGCTGAGACAAACTCCATTCAACAGTGCGAGAACATCAATTCCAACTCGGAAAAAAGGACTCTCTCAGAGTTTGCCTTCGAATGCCAAGAGTAACAAGAAAACCCCCGATAGAAGGAGGCGTGTAAACGTTTCGAAGTCCTCAGTGATGTCTTACAATTAGATAGGGAAACATAAATGAATATGCCGCGTCTAGAAAGCACTTTTGGAAAAGATGCAATATTTTCACCTTTGTGGGCGTTATTAATGCGAAATGCTAGGCTGCAATTCAATTCGGAAAGCGTAAAAATCATCAATGGGTCAAGGGCAAAAATTATATAATACTCCATAAATTACGATAACACGAACCGCGGAGGTAACGAGGATTTTGTGGGAATCGCCTTACCGGTTTGTTAAAAATGTTCCTTAAAATTGAGCATATCACAGTAACGAAAGTGTTTCTGCGAGCGCCGGGAATTTACGCTCTATGATTAAACTAAATTTAAAAATATGATCTGCCATAAATGGTGATACGAATAAAACTCATCTCTGAAAGCAAATCACATCATCGGAGCTGATGTGAGTCGCAGTTGTCATCCGGCCAAACTCTCTTCCGAGGATCGAGGGTTCCATTCTTATAGCGATACAAAATTTTTTCTACGCTGTACTGTATCACTCAAGCGCCGAGAAATTGTCAGGACGAAAATTGCTTTTTCGGGAGAACATTGGGAAATATTTACATCATTTATCTAATTAATTTTACCAAAATTCTAATAAATGGAAATTTATCACATGTAGCACTTTTCTCACAGATAGTGGATACATTGTATATTGACTTCATTTGAAATTTCGAATAAAAATTTTATTCTAGCAGAATTTAATAGGCAATGAAAACAATGAAAGATTATTTAGGGTTTTATTTTAGTATTCAGTGAAATCTCCTCCTCAGTCGGTCTAGGACAACTGGCCACGGCCGACCGGCCGCGAGACAACTGGCCGCTGGGCCAACTGGCCGCGAGACAACTGGCCGCGAATAAGTTTCTCGAAAATGGTCTGCGATTAATGAAATACTGTGCAATGGTTGTGAACCCGATAACATTGAAATTGGTTTATTTAATTATTATTAAAATTACAAACAATATTTTACAAAATATGAGAATAGAAATTGATTACAAAACATTATAATTATTTGTAACATTTGGTAATCATAAATAAGATGAACAAAAGTAAAGGGCCATCATAAAACTACACCAACACCAAATGACTTGTCGGGTTTGGGGGAGGTAAAATAGAAAGTGGACGGGTGCGAGGCACTGAGGGAACCAAGAGGAAAGAAGGAGAGGGAGCGTAAGCCTTCGATGGGCGACTCATTATTGGGTCTTCACAGTCATCGAAGGCTTACGCTCCCCATCCTTTCCTATTGGTTCGCTCAGTGCCTGGCACCCGTTGGGGATGAAGGGATGGATGGGGATCGGTTGGGGGTGTTAAGGTCTAGGAGAGGTTTAGGAGGAGAGTGTGGGAAAGTATATAGATACTCAGTAAGGAGGTTACAAGCTGCGTTGTGGGATGAAAACAATTTCTAATTGCTCTTAGGCTAGGGCCACACGAGCGTTTTTTGTGACTAAGACTGACGTGAAGATAACGCTACAAAATAGGTATTTTGTTTTCTTGTGGAGTATGCAACAGGGTTTTTTCGCCCGCCTGACCACAGGGAGAAGGGCGCGTTCTCAAGGTCGAACACCGAAAATTGGGCCAGGGTGCGTTTCGACAGCGTGGCGATAACGCCCATGGGTGGCCACATGGAGCGGTTTCCCTCACTCTTCTCAGAATATTTTGATTGATAAATGTCAAAACAACTATGAAGCTGTATGTGCTGTGGAGTAACTTATATCGTATGCCCTGGGGGCTGATTCCATAACTTTCCCGCTTACGATCGATCAGAAATCCGACCTCTCATTGTTGTTTCGATCGGAGGATTACATTATATCACATATGTTTGGCGATATTAAGGGGCAGATCCTTCAAAAACACGCGACTGTCATACATTTTAATGCATTATTACTGACTTATTAATTGCTTTTTATAATAAATAAATGAATGAAAAATTGAAAGATTTGAAAGCAAAAAATAAAATGCGTTATAAAATTTTTCAAAATTAAATTACATGAGTAAATAGGGAACTATAAAAATTTCTCATTTTAGCTATTGGTTCGAAAGACGGGTTGAGTATTTTTGTTAGAGTGATTTTTTGGTTGTTTCTGAAGTAACCAATTGACTGTGGAGAAGAGATATATATTTCAATGTTATCGGGTTCACAACCATCGCACAGTATTTCAGTAATCGCAGACCATTTTCGAGAAACTTATTCGAGGCCAGTTGTCTCGCGGCCAGTTGTCTCGCGGCCAGTCGGCCGTGGCCAGTTGTCCCATTATGCGTTTCACACGGAGCGATTGCAGTCGCGCGACTAGCCCCCGCGCGGCCAAGAAGTACACAGGAGTGTATTGCCCATTTCACACGACGCGACCAGCAGCGCGGTTGGTTTTGTCCAAGCGATCGGGACGCGGCCAGGTTGCCGCGCTGTTGCAGCGCTGTTGGCAGCTTTACACTAGTCCTTATGGCGGACTTCACACGAGGGCGACTAGCAGCGCGACCAGGCGCTTTTGTCTCTTTGCAGTCTTTCTTGTGATCTTCGATGTGATTGGTGAAATCGACATTGAAAGGTTTATTTCAGAATTGGACAGTAGCCCTGCGCTATGGAATATGGAATGTGAGGAAAAATGGAAAAGAAAAGACAGTGTTGGGAAAGGTTATCAATTTATTATAAAACTGTTCTTTTCTTGAACGTTCACTTAAAATAGGATGTATCCACCACATTGTCCTTCGTCTACTCCTACGCCGTTTCCTCCACAACCAAAGCAATGCAATTTCCTCGACATCCGTCCCAGAGAAAGTTCACTTGTCAACTGATCTACATCTACATCTACATGATACCCTGCAAATCACTAGACTGGTGGGTGGCAGGGGGTGCAGCACACCAAAACCTACCTAATAACGTCCCTCGTGGGAATCACTCTCCTGTTATGATCCCGTATGGTCCTTGGGAAAAACGAGCTCTGATATCGCTCGGTCCTACAGTCGATCTCACGTATTTTATTCCCGTGATCGTGCCTGCCCATGTACGTAGGTGCCTCTCATATTCCTGAGACCTCCTCTAAGAGAACTTCCGACCTAAATTTCTCCAGAAGCCTTAACCTAGCGCTAATTCTGCGATCCTCTAGCGATATCCAATTCAACTCCTTCAAGAGTGATGTGACGCTTAATTTTTGCTTATATTTTTGCTTTACGAATCTGGCTGCTCTGCGTTGGATTCTTTCTAACTCAAGTATTTGTCCCTTTTCGTACGGATCCCATATGCTGGAAGCGTATTCGACCTGAGATCTGACCAATGATAAATAACACGTTTCTCGTACCTGTTCTGTACTACTTCTTACTATTCTGCCTAAGAAGCCCAATTTCTTATTAGCTGCGCCTACGATCCTTCGAATATGCATATTCCACGATAGATCACGACAAATGGTGACTTCTAAATATTTAACGTACTCTGCAGATTGGATATTCAATCTATCAATCATTCGAAGCTGGTTCCTCAAATTCGTTGCTCACTGAAGTAAACGCTTTCTGAATTGTTCATTTAACAAGTTCGCTTTTTCCGCGCTGTCATGTACTACATCACCTGCCTCCGTTCTCTATGACGCTATGGTGGGGCCTCTACCATGAACCTCTCTAACGTACGACCAAAATGCTTTCGGATTTTCTTTCAAATTACTATGCAGAACTTTCTTTTTGTAATCATTAAATGCTTCTCGCATTGTTACTCCAGCTCTTGACCGCGCCTCTCTGTATTGATGCCGTATCGTTGATCTCTGTTCCTCTGTGACTTTTGAAGAATTGGTATTTAAGCGAGGGTGAAGTTTTCTTTGCCGTCTAAGAGCGCATCTAACTTTCTGGTTGTACCATCTTGGTTCCGCACCATCACGTTTAAGTTTATGTGGAATGAATTTATCCGTACCCTCTCGCATCATATCCCTGAACACACACCATAATTCCTCTGTACTAGCGTCGATAGATGCCCCGCAGAAATTAGGGAATTGTGTCTGTAAAAAAGACCTAAATTTCGAGAAAACGCCTTTGGCGTACATATATATTCGTCTTCTAGCCTTAACCTGTTTCTACACTTTTAGCTTAAATTCTACGTACACAGCATTATGATCGCTTATTCCTTCCTCTATGGAAAGCTTGTTCATACGCTCGGGGTAGTTCGTTACGAGTAAAAGATTTGTTAGCCGCGCGACCACAATCGCGCATCAATCGCGCACCGAACGTGGCCGCGCGGGGGCTAGTCGCGGGACAGCAATCGCGCCGTGTGAAACGGGCCTTACCCTTGGCATGCGAAGGCAACCTCTGAGAGAGTCCTTTTTTCCGAGTAGGAATGGATGCTCTCACACTGTTGAATGGAGTTTGTCTCACCGGCTCTCATTCTGTTCGTTTCTCCCTGCAAGCCTACCTAGGCTTCGAAACCCACCTTCTCACTCTTCCACCCTCCTCATCACTCCCCTCTCCTGCTTGTCCTCCAGCAATGGGTACCAACATAATCGGAACTTTCAGCTCCGGCCTATGTGTGGCGTGACCGAGCCGTGTCGCTAGACTTTTTGAAATGACTGTACATAGAATCAGGGTCATGAACGCAAACTGCAGTAGACGTATGCTATGCATTGAGCAAAGGTACAGTTTGTATATCTTAGGCGCGCAACCGGGGGGCCGGGAGGGGGGCCGCTAAAATTTGTCCAAATGGGCTACCAAATGCCAGGTTACTGCGAGGGCACCAAAGATAGCTGAAAAGGACTGATTAGTGGAGGAATAAATGGACAAGCTAAGAAGTTATCGTTTATAACTAATCCATAATCTCCTTATGATATTACGCTACTAACACTTTGAATTGATAATGTAAACCAGATTCGTGGGACTATTTTCGTTAATAAAAACAAAATATACTCAATATCATGATTTTACTTTCGAAATAGGTACGGTTTCAATATTCAAATTCAACTGCTTTGGCCAACACTTATGTAATAATTATTTACGTCGCTGTCGCCTCCGGGGACTGTTACTCGAAGTCCTATTCAAACTACCTGCGTGCCCTCCTCGTGTCCCGCGCATTACATCTACATCTACATCTACATGATACCCTGCAAGTCACCAGACTGGTGGGTGGCAGGGGGTGCAGCACACCAAAACCTACCCAATAACGTCCCTCGTGGGAATCTCTCTCCTGTTATGATCCCGTATGGTCCTTGGTAAAAACGAGCTCTGATATCGCTCGGTCCTACAGTCGATCTCTCGTATTTTATTCTCGTGATCGTGCCTGCCCATGTACGTAGGTGCCTCTAATATTCCTGAGACCTCCTCTAAGAGAACTTCCGACCTAAATTTCTCCAGAAGCCTTAACCTAGCGCTAATTCTGCGATCCTCTAGCGATATCCAATTCAACTCCTTCAAGAGTGATGTGACGCTTAATTTTTGCTCATATTTTTGCTTTACGAATCTGGCTGCTCTGCGTTGGATTCTTTCTAACTCAAGTATTTGTCCCTTTTCGTACGGATCCCATATGCTGGAAGCGTATTCGACCTGAGATCTGACCAATGATGAATAACACGTTTCTCGTACCTGTTCTGTGCTACTTCTTACTATTCTGCCTACGAAGCCCAATTTCTTATTAGCTGCGCCTACGATCCTTCGAATATGCATATTCCATGATAGATCACGACAAATGGTGACTCCTAAATATTTAACGTACTCTGCAGATTGGATATTCAATCTATCAATTCTATACTCCGAGTCTAATTCATTGTTCTTACTCTTCCAGAAACTCAATAGGGAACATTTGCTGTGATTAACTTCGATTTTCCAATCTTGACACCATGCTGAAAGGGCGTTTAAATCTTCCTGGAGCGATTTTTGGTCATCCTGACTCGTTATCTCCTTATATAAAACGGTGTCATCTGCGAAAAGTCTTATTTTGCAGCGAACTACCGAGCAGATATCGTTTATATATATCAGGAATAGTAGTGGGCCTATTACCTTCCCCTCAAGCGTTGCTGGTTTAAATTGAAGGGAAGATTTTACTTACGAAATTGGTACGGTTACAATATTCAAATTGAACTGCTTTGGCCAATACTTTTACTTATATAACAATTATTTAAGTCGCTGCCGCCGCCGCGCACTAAGGATCGAAGCCCTATTCAAACTACCCGCGTGCCCTCCTCGCCTTGCCCTTACTCAATTCATATATACGTTCTGTATAAAATATGAATTTTCGTAGAGAATGAGTAAACTACAAACTACAAAAATTCTGATGGCTCATATTAATTTCTAGCACGCGACTCAAAAATCATTTGCCATCCCTGGAGTAGAGCTTGCTAAAGAGAGCTTGGTGTATTGCACTCCCTGTCACTGATCTGATGAATTTCAGGCTGATACAGGCAGTCCTCGACTTACGACGCTCCGGACTTAAGGCGCCGCTCCACAGCTGGGCTGAAACGACGTTTGACCCCTTAAGTTCGGTTCAGGCTACAATGTGTACAGCAAGTAATGACACGCCACGAAAAACGAGCTACAATGTAATTTAACACGAATTCACATTAATACTCATAATATCATTATCTTCTTAATTCCATTCTACACGAGTTATTAGATATCGGACAAAGAGGGCATTCATAGTGATCCAGTGTGTGATTAAAACTTACAGAGGCAGAAGGGAAGGAAGTAGCATCGGTGAAACTATTCTTTTAAGCTCGTCGGGAAAATGCGATTTTCGTAGCTAAATGCTTAAATCCCAGGAAAACCAAATACGAAAGATCATTGTTAGAGTTGTGATCCTCGGTTTACGAGTCATTTACATAGTATGTTAAGACGCCAGTGTGGTTGGGGAAAACTGCATATTGTTTGCATTATTTTTTAAAACTTTATTTGACCTTAAAAATGTCTGATGAGAGAAATTCAAGTGCTGGAGATGTTTATGGTTCTAAGAAACGTAGAACCATAACAATAGAAACGAGGATTGACGTAATTAAGCGCTCTGAAAAAGGTGAGACGCCTGCCAGCATAGGTCGAGCCTTGGATATCCCTCGTACGTCGGTGGTGACAATCACCTAAAACGGCAACATTATAACCTCCATTTTTTATAAGAACACAATTTATTTCACTTGATACTTTTGGATGATGTTTTTACAAGTCATTATTGTATCCCGATTAGAATAAAAAGATTTCTCTAGTCTTTAATGTTATATTTGTGCTTATCATTGCCGGAATACAATATTACGGGTCATCTATAATATATTTTGAAGCGTGTGTTTGTGTGTTTGTTCATGGAACTCCTCCTAAACGATAAAAGCTAGAATAACCAAATTTGGTACGATTCTTCCTTACATCCTAATTTAGTGAATAGTCAAGGTTTGGTCAACCGGGGTTAATCAGTCCTGCCAATATAGGGGATTAACTTTTTTCCATAAGATAACACGTATGAATCCATTTCTTGACTTGCAAGGTATTCTTCCTTCAAGCATTAAAATACGTAAATATGGACCGACTTTTTCATTTTTGCTATTCGACGAATAAAACTCTATACTATCTTATTCCTGCGAAGTTTAAATGTTACACGGTCGAATTTTTCAGAAATACGATATTTGTTTCGAAAATTTGTTTTTTCATGCTCTTTCCAGGCGTTGCCAAGGCGGCCGTCATTGTTACCTCCAATTCAGTTAGCTTCAATGAAGCTAACTCTCTACTATAAATATTTTGAAGTGTTTTTGCATTTATAACCCAACAACTGCAAAACATAGAAGCAAGAAGAAGGTGCCACTTTAACCGCAATAAAAAGTTAAGAAAAATGGGAGGGTTTTGAAAGTGATTTGGACTACATATTTTATATTAAGAATGATTTTCTCTTTTAATTTTTCCCATTTAAATAACACGGGAATGAGCGTATTCTTGGATTAACAATTTACGTGGCAATCGTTATAAACAATACGTAATACTAACTAAAAGAAGCAATATATACATAATATAAACTAAAAGAAATAATATATACCTAATATAAACTGAAGTAGCGAAGAAACACAAAGTGTGGCATAGAGTTCTCCAAAGCTAACTGTTTTTAAAACTACGTACATAAGTAACTTAAATAATTAGACATAGATTTTCCACAAATTGTGATTTTCAAACCTTTGAAGATATCGTCACAAATCTTCGCATAGGTAAATAATTATATCCAGCGGATAACATAGGCTATATGGCGACAAAAACTTGGGGGTGGGGGGTGCGTAATTCAATAACTATTTTCCCATAAGTTTACACGAAATTTTCGATTTTTCAGATTGCAAGATTTTCATCTTTCACTAATCTAAATAGGTAATTGCGAACGGGTTTTCTTCAGTTTTGCTTTATTCAACGGTTAAAACTATGTACTATCCTATTCTTACGATGTTCACATGTTACACGGTGAAAGTTTTAGATTCACTAAATCCGCAGAAATTCAACGGGAAATTCTGCTAGTTTTATATATATTTATCTAGCCATTTGAATAGAAACATAACCCAAAATTTTAACATTGGTCTTATGGGAAAATGTGCTTCGACTTACGACGCGACTTTCTGGACCCAATTGTGTCGTAAGTGCGAGGACTGCCTGTAGATAGATATAGATGCGTAATCATGTGTTTACTGTTACAGCGCTAGAGAAGGAGAACGTTGGCCATTGTTCCGGCGTCGTTTCTGTGGAGGATCAAAGGTTACAGGTAAGGCGATGGCCGCCATTTAGCAATAGCGCATCATGGCTTCCACTCCGACGGAAAGTGGTATCGAAAAGATGAAAAATAAACAACAGAAAGTAAGTAATCGGCTTTATTTTTGGACGAAATTGAGACGACACTCTTCTACCATCTAACTTAAGGGCACTCAACATGCGGCTCACGGGCCGGATACGGCCCACTATGTAATTTTTAGCGGCCCACCGCCCTTGTTTCAGTTTTCAAAACTTTGACCATTTATTTTAATTAACTACCAAATATTATTTTCCATGTAGCAAAATCTGTAAAAATATATAACGTTAAATTGCAACCTCTAAGAAAATATTTCTCAATTTATGTAACTCAGGTTGATGCCATTTTCATTGATTTTAAAAAAGCGTTTGACAAAGTACCCCATAATAAATTAATAGGAAAACTAGGAAAGTACGGCATAAACCCTAATATCGTGAGTTGGGTAAAAGACTTCCTCTCAAACAGAAAACAGATAGTAGTTATTGATGGGAAATCTTCATACCCGGTAAAAGTCGCATCAGGTGTTCCACAGGGAAGTGTCATAGGCCCACTACTATTCCTGATATATATAAACGATATCTGCTCGGTAGTTCGCTGCAAAATAAGACTTTTCGCAGATGACACCGTTTTATATAAGGAGATAACGAGTCAGGATGACCAAAAATCGCTCCAGGAAGATTTAAACGCCCTTTCAGCATGGTGTCAAGATTGGAAAATCGAAGTTAATCAAAGCAAATGTTCCCTATTGAGTTTCTGGAAGAGTAAGAACAATGAATTAGACTCGGAGTACAGAATTGATAGATTGAATATCCAATCTGCAGAGTACGTTAAATATTTAGAAGTCACCATTTGTCGTGATCTATCGTGGAATATGCATATTCGAAGGATCGTAGGCGCAGCTAATAAGAAATTGGGCTTCGTAGGCAGAATAGTAAGAAGTAGCACAGAACAGGTACGAGAAACGTGTTATTTATCATTGGTCAGATCTCAGGTCGAATACGCTTCCAGCATATGGGATCCGTACGAAAAGGGACAAATACTTGAGTTAGAAAGAATCCAACGCAGAGCAGCCAGATTCGTAAAGCAAAAATATAAGCAAAAATTAAGCGTCACATCACTCTTGAAGGAGTTGAATTGGATATCGCTAGAGGATCGCAGAATTAGCGCTAGGTTAAGGCTTCTGGAGAAATTTAGGTCGGAAGTTCTCTTACAGGAGGTCTCAGGAATATGAGAGGCACCTACGTACATGGGCAGGCACGATCACGGGAATAAAATACGTGAGATCGACTGTAGGACCGAGCGATATCAGAGCTCGTTTTTCCCAAGGACCATACGGGATCATAACAGGAGAGTGATTCCCACGAGGGACGTTATTAGGTAGGTTTTGGTGTGCTGCACCCCCTGCCACCCACCAGTCTAGTGATTTGCAGGGTATCATGTAGATGTAGATAGAAGTACCGCCCAAGCAATTAAGTCGCCCTTTCTCGCGGGAGAGCTGAACTTTGGACTCGTAGCAGGAATTATGTTTCAGTCGATGTGGCAACGCCTAGCGTCTTCTCCGGCGAGGAGACATCTCCCCAAACCCCTAGCTGTGAAACCCCACCTCCTAGTGGCGAAAAGAACCGAGCGGGTACGGACCCGTACGAAACCTCAGTAGCAAAGATAAAATGAACAGATAATAAGAAGTCGCAATTTACTTGAATTGAGAAATATTTTCTTAGAGGTTGCAATTTAACGTTATATATTTTTACAGATTTTGCTACATGGAAAATATTAGTAAATATTTCTCAGTTCAAGTTCTTTTTAATACCGTTTTTGATTTTTTTCTCAAAGATATTTCTAACTGTAAGATTCATCATTATTTTACTTTCTCATATACGAAGTAAATTGAGGAAGTATTATCGCGAAAAAATTCGACCTCGAGATTTTGATGTAAATTTACGTTTTAGGTGTACTTGAGTCCGAAAAAGTGGTTTTCGCAATGCCGTCTGTCTGTCTGTTACTGGCTCTGGAGCCTAAACGGTAGAGCGAAAATAAATGAAATATCGTACTTAGACATGTTATCATACAGAATAGAAGCTAAGAAGAAATGGTTGAAATTGCACAATAATCAATGGCAGTTTATTCTACGCATTTTTAACAATAATTCGATTTTCTCAAAAACGGCTCTGAACGATTTTCATCAAATTTTGTACAGTTACTTGAGTTTACGTCTTCAATAATACGACATAGTTCATATCTCTCAATAAATAAATATAAGGCTAGTTTATTCCTGGGCAACTTTAACAAAAATTGTTTTCTAAAAAACGGTTGGTACGATTTTCATCAAATTTCGTATAGCTATTTAAGTTGTTTATAATAATTCTACATAGTTCATATTTTTCTAAAGATAACTAAACGACGCATTAATTTATGAGAAAGTTTGTACGTGTTGCACCGATTTTTACTTTCTCATACGGAGTATCGAGAAAATATTGTTATCGCGAAAAAATTCGACCTCAAGATTTTTACGGAAATATACGTTTTAGCTGTCGCTGTATCCGAAAAAGTGGTTTTTGCAATGCCGTCCTTCTGTATGTCTGTTACTGGCTTCTGGAGCCTAAACGGTAAAGCGAAAATGAATGAAATCTCGTACTTAGGTATTTATCATACTGGGCAGAGTAGGTATATATAGAAATTGTTGTCACTGCTCAATAATTAAGGGTAGTTAATTCTACGCATTTTTAACAACAATTCGATTTTCTCAAAAATGTCTCTAGCGATTTTGATAAAATTTCGTACAATTACTTGAGTATACATCTACAATAATACTACGTAGTTCATTTTTCTCAATGAATGAATATACGGCTAGTTTATTCTAGTCAATTATAACAACAATTTGATTTTCTAAAAAACGGCTCATACGATGTTAATCAAATTTGGTACAGTTACTTGAGTTTACATCCGCAATAATAATACATAGTTCATATCTCTCAATAAATGAATATAAGACTAGTTTACTCTTAGACTACTTTAATAACAATCGGATTTTTTAAAAAACGGCTCATACGATTTTCATTAAATTTCGTATAGTTAATTAAGTTGATGTTTATAATGACTCTACATAGTTCATATTTTTCAAAAGATAACTAAACGACGCATTAGTATATGAAAAAGTTTGTACAATGTATATTATACAGTCGAACCTACATAATCCGGCAACTCTCCTAATTCGGCATAGTCTCCTAGTTCGCCTTGTTTCCCGTAAACCGCAACGTTTAGAACTGTCGGCCGCCAAGTTCAATGCATTATTTTATTCACCCCTCAATGGATTAAAGGATTTCAGCATGATTTCCTTTATTACCATCTTATATATGAACCGTTAGTTATACATACTAGCTGTAACCGCGCAATGTTTGCGCGGATTTTTAAAAATTAATTTATAAAAAATTAAGAAGAGCGTGAAATAAGTTGACCTCAATTCACATTTGTCTAATAATGCATTTCCCCGGTATAGAATTTTTATGTATTTGGCTCCCAATATATGGTTCGCGGGTACGAATCTCGCTGAGGACACTGCTGTGTGCGCGTATTGACAATTTATTATGCGAAGTCAGTCAGAAATATGCATTTTAAAAGTCATATTAGTGAGAAATTTAATGCTACACAGTAATTGATCGCAAACTTTTGTTTTTAATTTTCTTTGTTTCTTTTTATTTAAGTATATGTCCTGTCTTTTATATATAACAATGAATGCAACCGTTTCTTTGGAATATCAATGAAGTGAAGATAACAATGTAATGTGTTAAAAAATAACGTATGTCCCTAATTTTAAATTTATGCGTGCCTATTTGCGTTAATAAGCATTATAGATTACAAAAGTGTAAGATTCCAGCATTCAAACGATTGATTAAATCGTTAGAAACGCTTCCCATACGCAGTTAACTGAATACGTAATTATCCGTAAATATTTACGTTGCTACGTATAAAGTTAGACGTTGCTACAGCAATTTATTTTTAAAAACCTCGGATATTTTATTTTCTTTATGAGAAAATTTACTTTTAATGACTCTTTACGCCCTGGATTTCTGTTTAAATGTATTTCTTGCCCTACATTTCCGTCCAGCTTATCGTGTCTAGCTTCAAAAATCAATTATTCAACGAACAACCTATTTTTGGACTAAAAATGTTGCAACAAAAAATGAGGCCTCGGTATCATCGAAATTTGAGTAATTACACTGCATTTCAGTGCGAAATACTTTTACACTGTTCATAAAGAACAAACACTCTGCGGGTATTAACAAAGAGTGCGAAAATCTGAAGTCTTTGTGAAGCTCGTTATTGAGAAGTGCGTTAACGTGAATACCGTCGCAGCGAAATAAAGTACGTATAAGCTCGCCTTCGTCCATCAGGGACGGCAAATGATTTTTGAGTCGCGTGCCAAGAAAGTAGTGTGAACCATCAGAGTTGTTTCGCGTGCCACTACTTTACTCCTCTAAGAAACATATTTTATACAGAAAATACAGGCTTACACGTGCCAAGTAAAATCACACGCGTGCCACGTATTTGCCATCCCTGCACTACATGAATTCAGTCGTTCGCTGTCGTTCGTTCGCATAGCGTATCTGTACCTTAAGCATAACGGGAGAGAGAGGCAGGCGGGGAAGTGGGCGTAGCGAGCGAGCGAGAGAGGGGTGCGTGCGCCACACCGGATCAGCTGTTTTGAGCTCCCCTTGGCATTGCGGGAGAAGGGAAAACGGTGTGGTGTGGGGAAGTAGAAGGAGGAGGCAGCGGGTCGATGGCTGTCTCTGCTCCCCCTTTCCTCCCTCCCCTCTCCAACCACACTCCCCTTCCCACTAGCCCCTACTTCCCCTTACATTCCGCCTGACCCACTTTTGTCCTCTTGTGTTGCTAGGTGCCAGGCAATGTCATGGCTCCGGGACCTTCCCCTCTACCCGGCTCCCCGGAGTCCTCCAGCGAGGCGTTCCATTTATGGCTACACGCGGCGAAGAGTTCCTTCGCCCGCCATCGAATCATGCGGCAGCAGAGAAATAACGAATACATATAGCCGAGTTTACCAGACGTCATTTCCTTTCGATACTCTGCGCTACATCACTTTGCCACCTATATTTACACATGCATTGAGCTCGATATTTTTACTTTCTCATATGAGTATCGAGAAAATATTGCTATCGCGAAAAAATTCGACCTCGAGATTTTTACGGAAATATACGTTTTAGGTGTCGCTGAATCCGAAAAAGTGGTTTTCGCAATGCCGTCTGTCTGTTACTGGCTCTGGAACCTAGACGGTATAGCGAAAATGAATGAAATCTCGTACTTAGGCATTTTATCATACTGAGCAGAGTATACGTAGAAATAGTTGACATTGCTCAATAATTAAGAGTAGTTTATTCTATGCATTTTTAACAATCCGATTTTCTCAAAAACGGCTCTAACGATTTTGATCAAATTTCGTACAGTTACTTGAGTTTACGACTTCAATAATACTGTATAGTTCATATTTCTCAAACAATTAGGAAAGTGTACAATGTGTCACAAATGGGCGCGTTTCGTGCGCTGGAGTATTAGAAAGAAATTATATACCTGTACGTGGTACGTGAGGGGAATAGCGTTTTAAAGTTCTTATATTAATGTTTCGAGAAAAAATATCCTTAGTAAAATCTGAAAATCAAACTATGAGCAGCAGGGCCGGATTCAGACATTTGCCTGCCCTGAGGCGGGAAAAATATTGCCAATATAGCCAAGCTAATATCTATCAGCCCTAACAGATGTTCTCAATGAGGTACGCCAATGAAAACCCACTACCCTCTCACTTGCTTTCCTTTGGAACATGATGGAATCATAGATACCTACAGGTACAGTATGGCACCCACACGCTCGATAAAGTTGGGGCTACTAAATTTTTCTAAGAGCTTCCGTTATTACTCCACTCTTCGATATTTCGTTGCCTTCCAACTAAATTCACCCAAAATCTGTTACGCTAGTATCGTCGCCTTCTACAAAAAGTGCCGCTCGCCTTGAGAACACGTGAAGTCTCTATTCAAGCCCTTCTAGTATGGGTCCCAAATCGCGCATCAGCATTCAAACAAAAATAAGCGGACTACTACACACTGGAAGGGCAATTTCCCAGGATTCTGTGCGATACTATATGATCTTCATTCCATGATGCTATGGCGTTTATGTCACACGCCTAACAGGACATGTTATCAATAAGAGAAACTTAAAGATCAAACTGCATGTCACGTTTTGCGTCAAAGCTTGATTTTCGACCTTTTCCTGTTTAATATTATTCAAAGTCGTTTTTCTATTAAGTAATTTTGAACTGCACAGAATGGAAATGACAAGATGCCTCCAATCTTCCCTAGAAAAAGTAACATGGAGGAAGCGATCGCTTCCTTAAACCAGTGCTGTTGAAACATATTTTTGCATGTACCCTTTCGAAATTTTCAACGAGTACTTGGTACCACCACACTTTTTCTTAAAAAGAAATTTTCCTGAAAAAATGCCATCAAAACCATCATGGCGATGTGGAAAACTGTACACTTTGTACAGTTGCCAAATAGTTTTATTTATGCAATTTAATTAAAGTGAAAGTCGAAGTAGATGAGTGGCTGTGGTGTATGAGGTAACTAAGATAATACCAAGATTCTGCTGATACCACTTTCAAATCCTTCTGGTACCATTTTGGCTATTGGTATGTACCACACTTTGAGTACCACTGCATTAAACCTTCGTCGCTGTCGTAGACAATTGAAGAACTATTATTTCGTAAGAAGGATATGGCAACGTCGAAAATTGTAAGGGTGGAAGGGTTTATCCGCTCGTGACAACAGAAAAACGAACGCATTGAGAAAACACGCTTCCCGTAAATCAAGTCCGAGAATAAGAAGGAGAAAAGGAATGGGAGAGAGGGAATTAGGAGGGTGAGGCAATGAGTGCAGCTGAATGAGTACGAGGGAGAAAGGGGTGGAAAGGGGGGGGCAGAAGGGGGAGCTGAATGGGGGAGAGGGGGTGTTGAATGTGTGGAGAGGGGGAGTTGAATGTGAGGAGAGGGGGAGTTGAATGGGAGGGGGGGCAGAAGGGAAGAGAAAGGAAAAGGGCGGACCACTCGAATAAGTAAGGCTAGGGGGAGGCAGTTTAGGCTCGCAAAAGGGACAAAAAAAGTGAGAAAGAAGTTTCGTGGCGATGTGAGAGCGCTGCTTTCGACGACGACGCATTGGAAGCGTTTTCCAAGCCGAAGCCTTCGAGCCCTCATCCGCGCCCCCCCTCCCGGATTCCAATCCGCGCGAGGTTTTTAGACGGAACTCACGTAGAATAATGAAAGAAAAGTTATTCCCCATACGATACGTTAAGGACTGGATTTTCCAGCAGAAGTCAGTTCTACAGACGAACTAAAAAGAATCGAAGAATACGCGTTCTATTGGAAAGACGACAGCGACACGAATGTAGTCAGTTTAGGATGTCATGCACGACGAGGAAGGAGAGAGGACTCGTGACGTTCGAAGCTATCAGAAGGAGCGCGAATGAACCTCTGGAAAAGGGGGTCAGCAGCATGCGGCATGCGGGCCACGTGCGAACACCGACTGCATTGTTTTCGGTCCGCGAAGATATGAAGTAATAAAAAGCAATCAATTAAAATCTGACACAGACTCTTTTTTAAATTTTATACTTAACATGTCCGTCCATGCAGTGGCTAAATTTTCTCCACATTTCCAAAAATATTTCTTTATGCTTAAACACGTACGTTTTATTTTTATATTAATACCTAATATATCTCACTGGAGATGCTAATGTATTATAATATGCCGGTTTCACAAAAAAAACAAGGTGGTAGCAAGTGAATTTGGTTCCCTATAGTTTCAAAGTGGATCCCTATGGGGAACTGGTATTTTAACGTAAAATATTTGTGCAATAATGTTGTATTGTTTTATTTAATAGAAAATTTTAAAATCTGCCGTCGTAATTGAACAATCATTATTTTCCAAGGTTATTCATATTTGTATTTCACTGAAAATTATATAGGTATGTACATTACCCAATACCGGTTTTTCGGAAAATCTTTTTATACGGAATGAACTCAGTTCCAAACCACTCTGTAAAAAGAGGAATTTGGTATAGTAAAAATGAATGTGCCATAAAAATAATAATTCATAGATAATACTAGCGGAAGTGCCCGTTGAATTTCAACGGATTTAGTGAATCTAAAACTTCGTCCGTGTAACATGTAAACATCGCAAGAATAAGATAGTACACAGCTTTAACCGTCGAATAAACCAAAAACGAAGAAAATCTTTAGGTATTTTGATGAATGAAAGAAAAAACCTACCACTCTGAAAAATCTAAAATTACGTGTAAACATATGGGAAAATAATTATTGAATTAAGCACACCCTCCCCCCAAATTCTCTATCGCCATATAGCCTATGTTACCCGCAGGATAATTTTACGTGCTTAAATGTAGTGAATACAGCATTTATTCAAAGACTTAAGACTGTATTTAAGTAATTTTTAATTTTAACGTCCCTCATAAACTATTGTTCATAATGTCTTCAGTTCGTTATTCTTACAAATCTTTAACCTTTGCAAAAAATGGAATTGCTACAAGAGATTGATAAAAAAACTGTCAAAGTGAAAATTGGTGGAGAAAATATGGTATTCCCACTTCTTCCCTGTCAAAAATTTTGAAGAATCATAAGAGGATTGAAGAGGCGTTCTACAAATTTAAAGAAAGCAAAACGCGTCAACGACTGCGTCCAGCAAAAAATGAAGAGTTGGAAACAAGGCTTTACGAATATTTTTCGCAAGCACGCGAATATACATTCATTCTTTTTCGTGGAAGATTATACGCAACTATTTTAAGTTTAAGATATAATTGTTCTAACTTTGGAAATTTCGGATATCTCAATTTAAAAAACGGTCTCCGGAGAAAATGAAAAATACGGAAGATGACAATGACCGGTGGTTATCTTCACCTTTCATCGTCTGTTGTCCATTCGAACATTGCAATTCACCAAACAAAGCGTATATTATAAGGATGAGCTCGATCGTCCTATGACCAGCAATGGGTCAGTTGCAGAAGCCGTCATGCGAGAGAAAACGACCTATCGACTCGAAGTGTGCAGCCCAGCACTGCAAACGCGCTCACACACACACGGTTAGGGTTGCCACATGATCGGGTTTCAGCCGAAGTCATCGGGTTTAATATTCAATATGTCTCCGGGTTGCGCTTTGTAAATCTTAGAGGTGAAATAAATTTGGACAAAATTCGTCATAATGTATTAATTTCGATGAACTTAATGTCGAATTATACTGTAGTGGCGTAACTTCCGGGGTGCAGGGGGTGCAATGCACCCGGGCCCACTTCGCAGAGGGGGCCCACTCGGTGGTGTAGCCGGTATTTGGGGACCGGTTTAGGTTTTTAGGGCCGCTTTTTTAGTAAACATAAAAGTCATCCAGAGTAACCAATATCGTACGAAACGGAACTAATCCCAAGAAACGAAAATTGCACAAAAAACAAGAAGACGAAATTAACAAATGTCAGAAAATAACATCTTTTGTAAAACCATATTCAAATCACCAAGGACATGGATTGGGCAGCGATAAAAGAATATTATCTGAATCAGAAACTCCACAACCGGTAGGGAATGAATTCGAAGGTCCTTTGGAACTGGATACATTAGATGAGTTAAGAAATTACGTTGAATTACCTGATGATACGCATTTACAATCTGCACGTCCCAAAGGCAAAGCCTTATACTCCAAAGATATGAGTGGAAATGAAAGACGGTTATTTTATGTGGACCAAATCAACCAAAAGGACAGTTTCCTAAAGATCCTAAACAGAATAACAGATCATTCTATGAATGTTATTATTTTCAAATCACGCAAGCTGGGTTTCATATTAGAAGAGATTGGCTATGTTATTCTAAAATAAAGGATTACGTTTAATGTCAACCATGCTGGTTATTCTATAAGAAAGTTCCAAACAGTATGGCAAATGGAAGCAGAGATTGGCAACATTTAACTCGAAAAATTCAACGTCACAAAGAATCTTCTGATCACAAACAGTGCCGTGCAGTGCTGAGTCAGTGGCGTGAAGGAAAAACATTCTCTGATGAAATCGATCTCAAAATAAGACAAGAAGCCTCATACTGGAGAAGAATCCTTGATAGATAAATCAATGTTACGCTAACAGCTTTGGGGAACTTGCCATTCCGTGGTCATCGAGATGATAAGAAGTCAGGAAACAGAGGAAATTTTTTTATCAATTATAAAGCTATTAGCAAAGTATGACGACGTGTTGGATCAACTCTTAAATTCACCCCAAGGAAAAATAAAGTATTTATCGCAAAAAATTCAAAATTAAATAATTGAAATATTAGCAAATGCCGTTTTGGAAAAAAAAACATTTCTGAATGCATATCAGCAGTTTTTTCTATATTGGTTCATACAACGCAAAATGTATAAAAAAATCGATCAGTTGAGCATCATTGTCCGTTACGCAACAATTGAGTACAATGAATACCACAAAGCCTCAGCGCTGAAACTTAACGAACACTTCATCCAGTGCCCAAGGCCTATGAAAAAGTTTTAGGCCCAAAAAAATCATAGATGAGTCAAAAATGAGAAAAGAAAACTGCTAAACCAAACTTAATAACTACAAAGACTGTAATCCGGCCCTGATGGAACCTATACATTGTATACAATGCATATATTTACCTATAGATCTATCTTGGGGGCCTACGATTATGAGAGTGCCCAGGGCCTACAAAGACTTTAATCCGGTCCTGACCAATAGGCCAAGTTGGATATATTCTGGTCAAAGTTAGAAATCTTCGGGTTGACACGGAGGAAAGAAAATGTGGCAAGCGTACACGCGACAGATATGGAGACGAAAAGTCCCGAATGTTCCTTTATCGTGAAAGCGATTGTGCCGCTCGTATCGCAGACCCAACGAAACCATTCGATGGTCGAATGGCTGATAACGCGGCTTGAATTGTGGGGAAAGAATTAAGGCGAATCGGTAGGTAATGCCACTGAGGCAGTGCTGGAAATGAGTCGGAACGCACCGGAACGCCGCTTCGGCTCGTCACACGCGCCGATGATAATTACGTTTCGTCAAACATTTAGAAATATGTACCGTCTCTTATAACAAACGTTCCGTTTCGTGAAAATTTCCGTTCCACTACCAATCCAAGCGTTCCGTAACATTTTCCATTTCGAGCTCTGCACTTAGGACAGTGGAGGATACAAGGGCGGGGGCACCGAGGCACGTGCCTCCCCTGTCGTCAGACCCGCAAATATTTAATTGAAAATTTATTAAATTATATATTAGTATTAATTCATAGCATTCATTCCCAATGCCCAACCACGTAGTATAAATGTTATTTTGACTTCTGTATGTGTAACAAAAGAGTAATTGAGCTTAACCTTTTCTGTATTGACTTTTAAATGTATGGTTATCCCTCTCTGTACCAAGCCGGCCGAAACTACTACTAGTAGTTAAGGGAGGGCTCGAAAAATACGGTTGTCCGCTCACCAGTGGCGAGTTGATATTACCAGCTGGCGGCAATCTATTCTCAATAGCAATTTTTATTTGTAAATTTAGCTCTCCTCCGATAAAACCAACTTCCCCTGCTATTCAAAAGAGATTCGCCTGTCACAATTGTCGTTGGAACGTCTGTGAAGTAGTTAGCTCTTCGTCCTGAAGCGTCTCGTTCGCCTCGTCAGGAGTCTTAAAGTAAACTATTTATTCTAATAGTATCTTACTAGATCCAATATATTATTTGAAAGTGAAATTAATACTGTGAACTAATTAGAACATACTAAAGGATTGACGGAGAAAACATTTCCTGAGGACACGTCAATGAATGGAAAATTTCTGAGTTCAGCTATCTAAAATACCGCAGGTAATATTGAAATTTGAGAAAGCTATCGAAAATATTCTTAGTTAATGGTATGAAGTTAAAAGTATCATGTAAGAAATTGAAGCTAGAAGACATTCCTAAATCAACAGTTTCACACGAAGAAAGGTTGTTCAGTAAGTTGATAACTATCGTATAATATCAATTCTTCCAACTTCAACGGCATCGTGTGACAGGTTTCAGTACTAGTTAAAACAGTTTATGTTTTCAAATTTGTACATTAGTCAGAGAAAATTCTCATGTTCTATGAGATGCAATTTACACAATAAGCAATATATCAACTTATTTCACAACCAGTAATTAAAGCAACTTATTTTCCCTCATTAGGATGATCAGCTAGGATATCTGGCAACACTGCACATACCGAACAAAAAAATCTTGCAAGACTGCATCTAGATCACGAATTTCATCAGGAAAAGTTGCATAAATTATACATTTGCTAAGAATGTGGCATAGCGATTGAGCATAAAAGAGAAGCAGAAAGACTGGAAATTCTTGAGGAATATTGAGCAAAGTTAACAAAACAATAATTCTTTCAGATGACACAGCCATCTGTCCTTCGTTTTTCCCTTTCCCTGGAATAGGACAGCGTTTGTTATTGTCAACAGATACAGGTTGGTTCTAGTTTTATATTCTGCCGCTGTGGCAGCACCACGCAGAGAGACCTATCGTGTTATATAGTTATGCTTTCGTGAAGCAATAAAACTATTTTGTCATAAAATACCAATAAAAGTTGAGATTCTCAAATTCTAAACAATGTTGTATGACAGGGAGTCAAGTTTTCGTTTTTCTAAGAATAATCCAGACTGATTAGGTATATGGCTATGTAAGGATACAGTTACTATCATTCCCAGTCATCCAATTTTAGCTCTAATGCATGCTAGCTGCTTAAGATAATAATGCCAGTTAACCCATGTTGGGAAAGTCAATAATTTATTTATTATCTAAAATACACCAGTCCTTATTGAAGTATCAAAATAAATCGTGCATAGTATTTTTTTTAATAATCAGCCATAAAAAAATTGTGGTGGCAACGATCGATGAAAACATTCTTGTTTATTCTTACAAAATGCCACGTTCAAGACATAGCAAAACATATCATCGATCCAAATACCATAATTTTCTCTTCAGAGTCCCAATAAAAGCAGATATCGTTCTGCCTTCAGGTGCCCACCTCCAACTTATGAGTCGGCCCTTACGAACCCTGCTGATTTTTTAAAGTTATCCGCGACCTTGGACATCATCGGTTAAGAACATTTGCGACAAATACATCAAAGTTAGCGTATTCACGTGCATCCAACAATTGTAATTGTGATCGAGGTAGAGTATTTCGGTCGAAAATTTTCCGACACGTTACCCGGAGATTCAAGTGTCATATTTGCAGCAAAAGTGTATAGCAATGAGAGGGTTTTGAGTACAGAATGGGTTGGAAAGGGCGGACGAGTGTGAAGTAGGATGGGAAGATCGAGTGGATACGCTAATACAGGATTTTTCATACTTTTTTCTCCGCGGCCCAGTAATAATAATAGAAGTTATTCGGTCCATCAACATTATACCTCATTAAATATTGTTAAGTAAGTATTTCTAAGAATGAATTTAAAATCTAAACGATACAATTATAAACTTTAAATCCCATTATTTGATTTGGCAACAATTTAGCCTAAAAGTTGCATCAAAATCAATTCAGAAAGACCCTTCTTTGAGGCCCATATTGAAAGTTTCGCGGCACACTGCTGGTCCGCGGCCTATACTTTGAAAACCCCTGCGCTAATAGACTAAAAATCAGACAGCTGATTCGAGTTTCCGGATTCACCGTCGTACAAGGCCACATATTCAACGCGGTGTCGATATCTTGCAAATCGATAATAAGGAAGCGATGCCCTCATGTATCTTGGTGCTGGATGAAACCAGCTTTGGGTTCGATTCTCGGTAAATGCACGATGGTTCAATGGCCAAGGTTCACAGTTAGAGACTGCGACGGTGCATACAAGAGGGAGATTTGTAAACGGAACGGATCCCTCGCCACCCTCGTCCTCCACGCCTGTCCCTCTCCGCCACGCACACCCCCTCTCTCCCCCCTCGACTTCACCACCTACATCGCTCAGCTGTTGCTAGGCGGAGGGGTTCACATCACTCCCACCCCTTCGCCTTGCCCCTCCCCCAAGCGCTGTAAGGGAGATTGTGCCTACTCGAGCAATACTCGGTGCGAGGCGTAATGCTTTAATCAGAAGTCTTACAAATAACTGCAATGATAAAATTGAAATTTTTGTTGGAAAGGATAAAATCAATAGCTTGGTAAATCTTTGTCTCGCAGGTAACGGAGACGAAAATTCGACTGTATTACAGTAACATTCACGAATAGAATTTACATTAGCCATGACATTTTAAAAATTGATTTTCAGATAACTTAAAATATAAACAGCTGACACAAACAGTAATACAATCTCAATGGCTAAAAAAAAAACTAAAACCAAACGCTGATACTTTCCTAAAAGCATATACTGATTAGGACATACCGCAGATATCTTCTTGATCTTACGATTGTAATCCTCTTCTTTAATAGTCTTGTCATTTCCGAAAGGTTCAAGCTCCAAGCTCGACACAATTCCTCCCATTTACCCAGTCCTCCATGGTCTTTTTCTTAATACTGATTACCAATTTTAATATCCTCTCTTCACCTTCACCGTTATCTGTCATTCTAATATATGTAACACTTAAAAAAACATTCTCTTCTGGGTATATGTCCTATCCCGTTAGCTTTCATTTGTTTTGTTGTTTATTATCAGCTTTCTTCATTTATTCATTGTAGTACTTCATTTATTACATATTTTGCCTGTTCATTTTATTTATCGACATTTCAAAGCTTCTGCTCCACCAACTGCTATACTCCAAATTAACACTACACGAACCTTTTCATTTTCCCAAGAATAATAATATTCGTATTTTCTCATTTTCTAGTTCTAAAGGTAACAATACTATATTATATTTATTGAGCACGTATTAAACAGGAAATAATGAGATAACAGCAACAACAGTGAAGCAATGTGTTAACACAACTTGGAATCATTCAGTAAACTGACAAAAACAATTTTTAAAGCCAACAACTTATTCATGTACTTAATTTGACTGTTCATTTTTATACAACTTTTATTATAACTTGACCTGTATGTATGCCGTGTTTCAACTAATACATTTTGGACACTTTATATGAGCTAGGAGTATGAAACTGACTATTTTTAGGTTATGGTATACCTAAGGTGACCAGACGTCCCGCTTTAGGCAGGTCAGTCCCTTTTTTTGACCTGTCCCGCTGCCCACTCCGATCCAGAAATGTCCCGATTTCTAGCAGTCACGAAAGAAAAGTAGGAATTTTACAGCAATTGTTTCGTTAAACCGTCGTCGACGCCTCGGAGCTACTGACATTCTATTGCCTCTAATGCAACACTGTACCTAGCATGTACCGCGAATTAATTTTGTAACTCACCTCCCGTCTCAATGATCTTGGCGCATTTTTAGTGGTTGATCGTGTTACAATGTAAACCAGATATATCATTCGTCATTCCTCTAGTGACTACTTTTAGCGCGATCGCATGCAGTACGAATGATGCGCTATGTTATCAGTAACGGAATCACCCTCTTATCGTACGCTTGGGGTAAATCGAAATACATAGTGTGCCGGAAATTGACGTGGTTCAGTGGTATATTATTTTGTGAATTTTCAGTAGCGGAATCGCACTCCTACGGTAAGCTCAGCTTTGAAAAAATAAACTGCTTTCACGTAACTTTTCGGTAATTATTTTATGATTATATAAGGCCTGGTAATACTTTGAAAATTAAAAATATTTTTTAAATTAAGTTCTATCCCTTTTATACATAGAAATGGCAAAAAATTCTGACAGGAAGAGAACTTGCAAATTCAGTGAATTTTTGGCGAAGGAGTTTCCTTTTCTGAAAAGAACTGAATTAGAAGATACTATTCGTTGCGATAAATGCAACGGTGAGTTTTCTGTAGCTCATGGTGGCAGATATGATATTATAAAACATTTAGCAACGGAAAAACAACAGAGCTTTAGGTATTGCCACTTCCTGCTCTAACTTGGAAGATTTCTTCCGAAAACCTAATTTTGCAGAAAAGGAAAGACAATTAGCAATAGCAGGACTATTTTCATTCCATGTAATTAATCACAATCAAAGCTTTCAGTCAATGGACTGTACATCAAAAATCATCCAAACATTGTTTGAAAAAAGTTTTCATGTGCCAGAACAAAAACCGAGGCAATCATTTGTAATGTCTTCTCTCCATTTCCGCATTTGAAGTTGGAAAAAGAACTAAAGAGTGCCGCATTTATCTCATTATATTGTGATACATCTACTCATAATAATTTAAAACTTTTTCCAACACTTGTTCGATTTTTGACCCAAATGTTGGCATCAGAATAAGAATTCTTGATTTCATTTCATTGCCAGGTAAAAATTTGTAAATAATTTATGACTCACTAAAGACAATTTTAGAAAAATATAACCTAAAAGAAAAATTAATCGCATATTGTGCTGACAATACCAATACAAATTTTGGTGGTAAATATAGGAAAGGAACTAACAACATTTTTGCTAAACTTAATGAATATTTTAAACAAAATATAATTGGAGTCGGCTGTGAGGCACATATAATTCACAATACGGTCCAAAATGCTGCTGATTTGTTACCAATTTATATTGAAAATATTGTTAAAATTTATTCTTATTTCTATATATATATACAGTACGAGTTAAAACTTTAAAGGAGTTTTGTGAATCAGCAGAAGTTGAGTACCATAAATTGCTTGGGTATAGTAAGACTAGATGGCTAGCCTTGTTGCCTGCAGTTGAGAGAATTTTAAAGCTATTTAAACAATTGAAATTATTTTTTGTCTCAGGTCAAATGGCCCATAGTCTTAGAAGCATTTTTTAAGAACGATCTTGCAGAGCTATGGCTACAGTTTATACACTGTCAAGCTTCTTTATTTCATTGTGTGTTAAATGCATAGAAGGAAACAAAATAACGATGACAGAAGTGTCTGAACAGATAGCTGCCTTAAAATTTACAATTCGTGAGAGATTTGAAAATGGTTTCATACCTCTTATGATTAAAAGTGATATTAGTAAACTGCAAGAAGAAGGATTGATTAAAAAATCCTTTTTTACTGGACATGTTCAGGATTTTTATAAGGACTGCTTGGATTATTTAGAAGTGGTCCTCCCAGTTTACTACAATTGGTGCATTCAATTGGATCATTTTGAAGAAGCCCTTAGCATGGAATGACATTCAGAATTCCCTGGGTCATATATGTTCACACTTTTCAACAAATAATATTTGTGAGAGTGAGTTATTTGATGAATTTTCATACGTAAAAAGATATGCTGACGAAGAAAAAATTAACTCTTGGGCTAAGAGTGCTACACCTGAACAGAAATGGGTTGATGTATTTGCATATTTTAAATCAGAAAGTATTCCTTTCAAAAACATATTGCTACTTGTAGAGTACGCGTTGTCTTTACCTGGAACAAATGCACCTTCAGAATGTCTCTTTTCTCTGATGTACAATCTCTGGACTTCAGAAAAGTCCCAAATGAAAACTGACACTGTCAAGGCAATTTTGAGTGTTAAATATAATATTACAAATTCATGTGAGGAATTTCATAAAATATTAAGTGATAATCTAGAACTTTTGAAAAAAATTCATTCCAATGAAAAATATTTATCAGATTGAAAACTCTTTTTTGTGGTGTTAATTAAAATATTGGTTCTTTTTACTTATACTATTTTGTTATGTATGTACACTATCGGAAAACCGATACCTTAATCCCATGCTTTTTTTCGAGTTCCCCTGAAAGCTTTGAGGAACTAATCTTGGGATCTTCAGAAACTAAGCTCTCCAAAAATCCAAATGAACTGGCAAAAGTAACTTCCTTTGCCCAGAGGTTCTTGGACGAATGACAGTCTTCCGCATCATGTAATTTTATATAGCGCAGCCTACAGTTGATTTCGTGATTGGTAAAGTCTGGGTGATTTTTCGGATTGATTTACCCGATTCATAAAGCCCAACTATTTTTCCCTTTTCAAAGTCACTGAGCAGTCTATTAGGGGTCATTAGTAGCTAACAAATTGTTTATATTTAATTTTTGGATGGAAATTTCAAAATTTTAACAATGTACCACTTTTTTCTGATTTCAAAAAATGTATGCGCTATTTTAATGAAAAATAAAATAAAATATTACGTAAATCATAAATTAAATTATCATTTAAGAAGCAAAAAAATATTTAAAAATTTTCTGTTAAATAAGTTTCGTGTTTTATTTCTGAATTTGTTAATTTTTTTAAGTGTCCCACTTTTTTTCCGATAGTGTACATCTATGTCTATGTAAAAAGTTTATAGTTTTTATATTGTAACTCCTTTTTTTAAAAATATATATTGAGGTTACTGCGTCATAATCTATCTTTGAAAGTATATTACCAGTCTGTCGCAATCTTGACGTTTGACTCCGCTGTCCTTTTTTTTAATTTCCATTTTTGAGCTTTTTATTCTGGAGAAATTCAGCGCTCCATTAATTTGACGAAAATAAGAAGAGAAAGCATGCAGAAGTCTGTCGTCACTCCCACAATTTATCGTAGGGAACAGCTGATTAATAAGCGGATGCCGTAAATTGTCCACACTCCAGGGGCTAACAATTTGTCCCGCTTTGACTGATCTGAAGTCTGACCTGTCGAAATTGCAACGTTTTGACTCCGCTGTTCTTCGTTTTATATTTCATTTTTTGAGATTTTTATTCCGTGTTCCACTAATTTGATGGAAATAAGACGTGAAAGCATGTAGAATATGGCAAGAGTGTTCAACCCCTCAATCTATCAGAGAGAACAGCTGAACAATGACTGGACGCCATAAAATTGCCTAAACTCCAGGGGCTAACAGAGTAGTCCCGCTTTGAAAACAACAAACTTGTATGAAGTCATAAATTGCCTACACTGCAGGGGCTAAAATAGTTTGTCCCGCTTTCCCTAATCTTATATCTGGTCACTTTAGGTATACCCCCAACGTAAAAATTTGCAAATATCTAACAAAAAGCCCCAGGTTCGACTCCAGGGGATAATTTTCATAATGAAACACAGAAAACGCGATTTTTCGATGTGCAAGTTTCTATTCCTTTGCTAATTTAAGTTGGTAGAAATTGACCTACGATCTTCGGACCTGGATTAATTTAAGGAAAAATGAATCGAGTTTCTTATTCTTATCGACTTCTGCCTTCAGTTCGAAATCACTCAAATTATACGTTTAATTAACATATTTTGGGGAAATCGGTTTTTTAGCGGGATTTTGCCTTGACGACCATGACACTGTTAAACCTCGAGCTTACATTGTTGTCTTACTAAGCGTAAGAAAAGCATGCTTTGAATGAGAGAGAGAGAGGGATGGAGGGAGAGGGAGGATGGGAGGGAGGGCGAGAGGAAGTTAAAACTTACGATGAATTGCCTTTTAGTAAGAAGTAGATTCAGGGCACTAAAACCTATAAATAAATTAAATAAAAAACTTTTTAGTTTATACAACTTTTATATTGTGGACTAAAACCCTAAAAATAAATTAAAATTTGACATGGAGTGTCATAAATTGATAGAAAGAATGATCTGAAGATCCTTATGCAACAGGCATAAGCTGTTATGATGAGCATGAGAAAATTTTTTTCACCTGTTTTCTCATGCTCATCATGGAGTGTCATGTTGTGATATTCTCAAATTTCCATATTAATAACATATTTGGTTAGGATACTAATTAACAACATTTGAACCCACCTTAATATAAAAGTTGTGTGGCTGATCTGCTGGATCAAGAAATTAAATACTAAAGTAGAGGTTGGCAACCTATGGCAGGCGAGGTGGTTTTGAATGGCACGCAAAAGAAAAAAATAATATACTTTATATATTTATTACAAATATGTGGTACAATCAAAGATCTTTGGAAATTTAGTGAACTAAAGTTGTATTTAATAGTAATTATTCACCTCTAAAGTTTGCTTATTCTAATTCTGTAACACTGTTCTCACATAGTTCAGGTGTTCTCATGTTCTCTCTCGACACCTTTGTGACTAATGGACACAAAATACAGAAATTCAGACCGATATGTACGAATGCATACCGTTTACAATGCTATCCTTTTAAACCGGGGGTGATCAAATAATAAAAAAATATCATTTAATTAAATTAAAATGTATTACTGGGTGCCATTCATTGGCATGAATTTGGCACCCCACTTGTGAAAGGTTGCCGACCCCCGTACTAAATAATGGAAAATGTAATAACAAACATCCACATCCCAAACGTCAAACATTCCTGTAGATTTACGATCAGCTAATTAGCCACAGAACTTTTATATTAAGATGTGCTCAAATTTCGTAAATAAGTATCCTAACACTAGATGTTATTAATATGGAAATTTGAGAATCTATCACAACATATGACACTCACCCCATGTCAAAATTTAATTTATTTTTAGGTTTTTTTTATTTACTATGTATACTTATATTTTAGTGCCCTTAATATAAAAGTGGTTTAGACATTGACAATATCTAAACCTTCAACATAGTGTTTAATCTCCCAGTGGTGACTGGAGTTATATTTTTGCTAAATAACATTATTAATGCACATTACCCAAGATATAATTGATGAAAGACTAATAAAAAGGCATTAAGAAAATGAATTCTGTATTGTATTTATTTTACATAGGATTAAAATTTTTCTTGCAAGGGTTATGTACATTAATCTCAAACAAAATCAAAAGTATTAAAACGAACTGATAAATGAATACAAGGTTAAATCTCACGATTTCAATGCCCTCTATGATAGCTAAAGTGAGGGAAATCTCACTATGTGGGTATTTCTCTGTCATTTACATTTCTTGAAGGCCCTGGCAACGAAGTTACTATTTTGGGTTTAGTTACAGAACACAATCACCAGCTATGCTCTATAACACGGTTTTTCAAAGTATAGGCCACAGCCCAAACAAAATTTTGGCTAAATCGTTGCCAAGTTAATCAAATTAAACTAATGGGATTTAAAGGTTATTAAATCATAGTTTAGATTTCAAATACATCCTTAGAAATTCTTATTTAACAATATTTTATATGGTATAATTTTGATGGGCCGAATGACATATTTTCTATTATTATTAGGGCAAGGAGAAAAAAGTTTGAAAACCCCTGGTCAATAGAAACAATTATAAAATGGCAATCCTTAAGTATGCTAACAAATGAAACCTCTACATAGTAGTAAAGGTAAATTGTTCAGAGTGGATTGGAGTTCTATGATTCCTAAAGGTGACTGCATGCCCATTAAAGGTTAAAGGGAATTCAGAATTGCTATATACAAAATTACTAGAGCAATCTACCATTGTTGGAATATTTTATGGCTTTGGTAAAGCATTTGACACCGCAGATAAGACAATTACATTGCAAAATTAAAAGCACTTGGAACCATAAAAATCTCTCTTGAATATATCAAATCAAATTTTAACAGTGGAAAACTTTAGAGAGAAGTAAATGACTAAAAACTTCTAGATCAGAAGTAACTTGCCTAAGGCAGAGTTTCTCCAGACTCAGTCGCTGATCTTATCTTATTTTTAAATTAAAACAATGATCTTGTAATTCAATTAAAGCATGGATAAATCTCAATCAGGATCAGCTCAAGGGTTTTCAATATCCTAGGCCAGGAGTCGGCAACCTTTCACAAGTGGAGTGCCAAAATCACGCCAATGTATGGTCTCGCCTGCCAGTAATAAATTTTAATTTAATTAAATGATAATTTTTTATTGCTTAAAAAATTGGTACAACATACATTGTACAAACTTTCTCATAAACTAATGCGTCATTTAGTTATCTTTAGAAAAATATTAACTATGTAGAATTATTATAAACATCAACTTAAATAACTATACAAAATTTGATGAAAATCGTACGAACTGTTTTTTAGAAAATACAATTTTTGTTACAGTTGCCCAAGAATAAACTAGCCTTATATTCATTTTCTGAGAAATATGAACTATGTATTATTATTGAAGACGTAAACTCAAGTAACTGTATAAAATTTGATCAAAATCGTTAAGAGCCGTTTTTGAGAAAATCGAATTTTTGTTAAAAATGCGTAGAATAAACTGCCCTTGATTATTGTGCAATTTCAACCATTTCTTCATAGCTCCTATTCTGTATGATAACATGTCTAAGCAGTGGCGGAGCATGGATTCAAGGGATGTGTTAGCCTAACCCCAAACCCCCCTCCTGAAATGACAATACATGTAATATGACAGACGCATGTGATAATCCACATTTTTAATTTCACATCGTAGAAAATGTTGATTGCGACAAATTGTGTATGAAACTACACCCGAAAATGCAACCTCCATTCCATTACATATTTTTAATGGGACAATTGTCCCCGCTTAACGCATTTTCGCTTAGCATGCAAGTTTTCACAAACGTAATTATCGCATTATTAGAGGAATTAACCTTACTATTAAATACAACTTTAGCTCACTAAATTTTCAAAGATCTTTAATTGTACAATACATAAATATATAAAATATTATTTTTTCTTTTGCATGCCATACAAAACCACTTCGTGTGCCACTTCTGTCCCGCATGCCATAGGTTGCCATCCCCTGTCCTAGGCAAACTTTTCACTTCCACAATCCTTTCAAAAAAATATCACAAATTAATAATAATAATAAATATATACCACCCCTTTCCTTCTAAATCTTGCCAAACTATGGATCTATTTTCCCTTGTGGTTGCACCAGCTTCAATTTTGAATTAATTATCTCCTAAATGATGCAATACAGAAAATTTTCAAATAGAAGTAATATAAAATAAAAATTTTTTAAACATTATTTATCAATAAATATATACAACTAGCTGAAACGCCCGGCTTCGCTCGGGAAAGATTTTTATTGCTCGGGACAAACGTTCCCCATTCCTTAATTATGCAAGCGATGCTTACTTAACATTTACTATTTTATATATTGTATTTTAAAATTTTACCATCCTATATATAATTTCTGAAGTGTCCGTCTGTCCGTCCGTCCCCTGTCTATCTCGAAAACCGTTTGCCGTATAGATTTGCAGTAAACTGCGTTTTGTTTCTACAGGCCAGGAGGTCCTTAGAAAACTATTCTCAATTTCCTAAAGTCCCGGGTTCGATTCCAGGGGATAATTATATGTTCCCATAAGTTTACACAGGATTCTTGAGTTTTCAGAGTGCAAGGTTTTTTCCTTCATTCGTTAAAATAGGTAAATATGGACCGATTTTCTCCATTTTTGATTTATTCAACGGCTAAAACTCTAGATTATCTTATTCTTGCAATGTTTACATGTTACACGGTCGAGATTTTCAGAAATACGCAATTGTTTTCGAATTTTTATGGATATATCGTACTCTTTCCAGGCGTTGCTAAGGCGACCGTCATTGTTGCTTCCGATTCAATTGCCATTGATTAAACATTCATATTGACGTAAAAATGGAATCCTTAAGTTAGTAAGATCATTATACGCTACATTTTTGCTGTAATTAAAGTTTTATTGTTATAAATATAACAATGGATGTATTCATTAAGATAATGATTTAACTCGAGAACATTCAGTAAGATTATTTTCTGTGACTAGGACGCGTTTATCGTACATTGTGGTAGAAAAGCATATTTATTTTTTTAAATACTGTATCTGAGTATTCAACCTTTTGGAAATACCAAATGTTTTTGTTTTCGTGACTGAAGCGACCAAGAATCACCCTGTCAGTGGAAATACGCGTAAGACTCTGCCATTTCGTTACGAAGGCTTTGGTGAGGAGGAATCTTCCTAAACCCCGGTAAGTTTATACTCTGCATTATTCTGCAATCGTTTCAGCACTTACTTTTTTAATACTTTTGCCTGGCTTAAGTGGATCAATAATTATTTTTTGTGGCGTCGCTTTTACAAGAGTTATGTTTTGTGACTGATTAAGTGGATAACATTTCCTGTAAATTACAGAAAGTTTACATCTTTCTTTTCCCAATATTTGCTTTCTTTGAGGTGTTAAGACCCAGTTTGACTCCCGGTCTTAGCAGTTCTATTCTTCTGTTTCCTCATTTCACATCACTACAGTTTATGCCTGTTGCATAAGAATCTTCCGATCACTAATCATTTCAATTTAATTACTGTGCCGCATCAATTTACTCTCTACCATAACTTATAAAATACAGATTTCTGATTACCTACAGATAACATTTTTTTAAATATGCGCACACTGCCTTTCCCTCAGTGAGATTGTAACACGCAAACCTTACTTTGGGAGTCAAATATCTAAGTATCCTATACTGTATAAATTCATTGCTAGAGTAAAATATGAATTATTAACATCAACTTATTTTACAAACATTATTTTTTTATGAATCAATTTAAAATTAAATGCGCAAATTTTGCGCGGGCTCAGCTAGTTAATATAATTATGCATTAACGTCTTACTTAATATTCACATGGATAGATGCACCGAAGCCTTTAAAGCGGCAATAAAATTATGTGGATTATGTCAATACTATTAGCCAAAACGTAAACAATAACATCTTGGTTACCGAACAAATGTAAGCAGATGTATCGATTTATGTTGCGATAAATCTTTCAATGTTAATGGTAAAAGATAACAATGTTCTAATATTCCTTAAAAATCATTTGACTCACTTTAAAAGTATTCATAGACTATATTTAGGCATATCTTAGCATTAGCTATTCTTCGTCTATGGCGTGCCACAGCGTGGATTTTCCTTGCATTAATCTTTACGTGTATATCTCCCTTTGAAGAGGACAACAATTAAGAAATTTAGCTTTGTTGCCACCTGGAAAATGGACATCTAAACCAATAAATTTTGCACTTAGAAGGAAAATTGAGGGATTTAGCATGTAATATGACAAAACGAACAGAATTAAAATATTCAGTCTTTCCTGCGTAAAATAAGCCATTTCCCATGATCATAAGTTAATATTTAGGTATAATTATATCCACATCAGTGAAGGACTGCATGGCATTTTGAGGTTTCTCCACACCATTTCCCATGAATTCTTATGGAAATAGTATTTTGTTGACCCCATAGGGTATAAGAGACCCCACGGTCTGCAAACCTAGACAAAGTTCTTCCTTTGGTCCATAGGATGGTCCATGAAACTTTTGAGTTCGATAGCTTCAACGGCGTAAAAACATATAAAGAACATACACACTAAAATATTTATAAGATAATGGCATTTTAATGGAAATATTTTGCTAAAACCAAAGGTGACAAGAATAAATTTCTACTTCCGGTTAACCTATATTGTCCAAAAACTAATCAGCTCTTGCCCCTATGATGAAAATATTATATTTGAAATTTGGTACTGAAATGGAGTTAAGAGCGCACACAATTCCTATCACATACAGGCACACACACACAGACATCATCGAGAAAATAGCCAAAATATGTATTTCCGTTGAAATCTCCAAATTGATTTTTTATTGAAAACATTACTTTCCCATACTATGTAGGGAGAAAGTAAAAATGATTAAGCGATTAATACTGCCCTATTATTAACAGCTCATTCACCTGTAGTAGTGAGTTTATTGTTTTCTACTGAGAAAATATGGAATTTAGATCACCAGTATGCCAGGAAGAGGATTTTCATTAAGTTTACATACTTCAATAAAAAATATATTTTCATTTAATCAAAAATAGAGAATACTGTTTGAAATTTTTCATTTATTTGTAACATTTTTAATACCTATAAGAAATTACATTTTTATTTGTTTGACACACAAACCACATTTCTATTTATTGACTTCATCAGCTTCTTAGCCTTTCATAACCATCCAAGCCAGGGAATATAGTTGAGATGGTTTTCCATTGCATTTCTCAATAGTGTTTCTAACATGACACCAAAACTTCACTAGGTCAACGCACTGCCTTGGCCTCTCTTACACACACACACAGATGCTCCATGGATAACTCTTAGTCTAGCCCTTACCTACTGACCCTACCAAAGCACATAATCCAGCCAGTTTAGCTTTTTAAATATAATCAACACAAGACCTTATCCTCATGTCAAGGTTGTAATCCAAAGAGTAGCAAATTAACAACTTCAGCAGTAAAGACTCCTATTAACTAGATAGGATACTCTTCAGTTTTCTTTTAATGCTGTGAAAATAATTAATACTCCAATACAGGATCACTCATATTAAATGCCCAGAGATTTCTATGATTTGGCCTTTTTAGTTTATTCTTGAGATTCTATTTTGAATCAATAGCAAGAGTCTAGATTTCAACACGTATTGAATAACTGTCAATCTGATGATTCTAACAACATTTCAAGTTGTCTTTCAATATTTTTTCAATATCTGTGCTATACAACTTGTGTGCCATGACATACTACCTAGTCATGTAAGTTCTGCCACAACGAAATAAGTGGATTGTGGGAAAATAGAAACGAGTTTGTTCAAAAATCTTTCTGGGATTTTTTACTACACTAATTAGGAAAATAAGGTACAAAAATTATTCAAAATGACCTCCCTTGGCCTTCACACAGGCTCTCAAACGGCATGGCCAATCGTCAATCGAATTACACACAATATCCAAGTCAGCTTCAGAGTTTGTTTTAAGCTCTCGATATTGTCATATCTGGAAGAGCAGACCTCCTCCAAAATGTCCCACAATTTGTAATCGAGAGGTTGACTTCCTGATGGCCACTCTTCATGAGTGATGAATTGGGGTACATTGCACTTAAGTCACTGTTGGGTGGTTCTGGCCTTGTGTGCCGGTGCTGAATCTTGCTGGAAGATCGAATGCTCACTTTGGAACATCGTCTGGCTTAAGGGTTTCACCACATTCTCCAAAACGGTCTGCTGATAGACTTTGGCACCAGTTTTGACCCCTATTTGAAAGAAATGTACTTCTGTCAGGCCAAGGTACGACACCCCCAACCAAACCATCACTGACACTGGATGATGACCGCGCTGGACCTGGACAGCAGCCTGGCCAGTTTCCTCACTGTTGTGGGCATATACTTTATCATTTTGTTTGTTAAACTTTTCCTCGATGGTGAAAATTTTTTCATCGGTGAAAAGCATGTGGTGGTGCTCGTCGTTCGCATATCGACAAAGGAGATTCTTTGATCTCTGCATCTGGATTTTTCTCAGCTGAGGCATCAACAGTTTGTCAGTTTTCTGATAACAAGCTCTCACAAGGGAAGGGCCACTTATTGAAAACTCAGATTTTGATCAAACTTGGTAAATAGATAGTAGTCGAGACGAGATTTACGAACCACCCCCCTTTTGGACATAGACAGTTAATAGTTTAACCAGAAAATGAACTTTTTACTTTGGGGTTCCTTAAAGCCTATTATGAACAACCCGTAACTCACAGCAGATGTAGCGTAGTGGTTATCGTCACAGCTCACAAAGCGCTATGCATAGTGTTCGAATCCAAAGCTTGACTTTTTCTTTTCACCTAGCAGATTTTATTTTTTCTTGATTATAACTTTACGAAAACTTCACATCGACTACTTTTCTCTCGATATTTTGTGTTTGAAAAAATCTGCATATTTATTCTGATTAATACCAGCTTCGCCTTCACTTCCTAAAAATTACTATGTATTGTATTGCCGCCCATGTGTATAAATATCTATGGAAAACTTTTTAGCCATGGTAAAACTTTCTCTGGCGACGACAATTGTTCTAAACGAAACCTTTTCAACCATTCGTCCATGCGACACATGAGCGGCAATACAATACATAGTAATTTTTAGGAAGTGAAGGCGAAGCTGGTGGTAATCGGAATAAATTCGCAGATTTTTTCAAACACAAAATATTGGTGTGAAGTTTTCGTAAAGTTATAGACAAGAAAAACTAAAATCGGCTAGGTGAAAAGAAAATGTCAAGCTCTGGATTCAAACCCTATGCATAGCACTTCGCAAACCAGGATGATAACCACTACACTACATCTACTGTGAATTATGGGTTGTTCATGATAGGCTTTAAGGAACCCCAAAGTAAAAAGTTCATTTTCTAGCTGAATTATTAACTGTCTACACCCAAAAGGGGGGTGGTTCATAAATCTAGTCTCGACTACTATCCGTTTACCAAGTTTCATCAAAATCCGAGATTCCAATAAGTGGCTCTCTCCTAGTCAGTCCTAAGCCCTCATTAAGCACCCTTGACATGCTCATTTTCGAAATCTTCATCTGCTGAGCCATGATCTTTTGCTTCCAAACCAGATTTCTGAGAATTCGAGCCTTGACTGCATTTATAGCCTGTGGTGTCCGAACGGAGCGAGGTTGGCTTGATCTTTCTTGGTCATCTACAGTGCTGAGTTCATGCAAATGACACATTACATTTCAGCAGGTTTTTCAAACTTAGCAAAAGGACATACACAAACTTTTTTCAGAAATGAAATACAGCTGAGATGGTACTAAAAAACTTGTGTAACATGTGGATATGAACAGACGAGACTTGCCTACGAAGGCAGATTATGAATTTATCACAAATATATCACAGCTGTCAATGACAAACTTAAAATTAAGAAAACATTCAAGTTTGATTGCTTTCAATAACTCCAAAAGCACCTTCAGATGTATCATCTGTTGACCTACGTTAACACCAACCGAATATATTTCATTATCTCCATTGGATCTAGAAGATACGAAACAAGCTCGGCTGCTGATCTGTGGAATAAATTATTAAATAAAGATACAATAATTATAATTTTCCTTCTTTTAAAACAAAAGTTACCTTACATTTATTACAGAATAATACAAATTGTGACTTAGATAAAATTTCAGGAATGGCTATAATTAAAAGAGATCCAAATTATTTCATTTAAAATTAATAACTGTTACAAACACTTACTTGAAATTCAGTTTAGTTGAAGCCTTCTCACAAGGGACAACAGTTACCTGAAAAGAATAAAATTATTAGAAAAACGCCTGATAAATTATGCACAAATAAGATGTTCCACAAACAAAGGGAACCAGAAATGAATTATTTTTCAGTGCACTGAAATACACAGCTTCTTAATGTACAGAATAAAAAAATCGATAATTCAGAACCACTTACAACACAAGTAACAATCTGCAATAATAATCAATCTAAACCGCAGCAGTAAGGAACATTAAAACAATTTCCACAATGTACTTGTGCAACATTTTATACCAACTTAAATGAACAGAAAATGAGGCAAGTATTTAAAATAAATGGAATGATTTCTAAATGCACAGCCAAATAACTCCAAATCTGGCCAAGTTCTCCGATATAAAAAATTTAATAACAACAGAATGGTAATTTCACTCTGCTAATATTACCAAGTATGAAAAATCTATAAAGTTAATTAGAAGTAGCATGAGTTGGAGAATTTCTGACCAGCCTTAATTATCATCCTTGCTGAACAGAATCATCCCAACCAAAGGTGAATTATCTAATTACCAAGTGACCTCTACCACCTAATTTTAAAGTGTATTAAAGTTTTCATTTCGGCTTTCCAGCCTTCCAAGAAAGTAAAGTAAAATACCTCATAATATTTATTACAAAAGTAATATTCTAGCCTTTTAATGCCCATGTGAAAATAACACACCTTATACACCAAAATTAAATTTAAAAAGAAATATATCAATAAAAACTGGTGATGGTACAAACACACACACACACAGTTTATGGAAAACTAATTCTCTTCAGGTACTGAAGTATTATGCATATGACTTTGCAGGAACTTACTCCACATCATGGTCTTGCGCTTGCATAGAAAATCAATCACTACACCAGTACTTAAAATGTAATGGGATCCTATAGGAATTAGAATAATAGTAAGTGCTGATGTAGTTACTGATTTTCTGTATGTGTGAGTGTACAAGAGCACAAGTTCCTGGATGGAGTAAGTTCCCGCAAATTTACATGTATAATATTTTGGTCCCTAGAAAGAATTAGACTTCTGTAAACCTAGTGTCTGTACCTCCACTGGCTTTTCTTTATATGTACAGGCACTCTCCGGGTTACATTAAGCCTCAACTTACGTAAACCAGCACTTAGTAATCACCAGAAAAATTTTTCATTATGCGGAACGTTTACATTAGCAGGTGGAAACTACATATGTGCACGGAAGAGGAGCGCAAGTGGGTTGTAATGCAGTGTTCCCAGTGTTCTTCAACTCATGCACATTTGCTATATCTCTTAACGTGTTTCGCTTTCGCAGAAATTAACGTGTTGTCTTTGCAATCATGGCTGATAAGCGTCACAGTGAGAGTTAAAGTGTTAGTTTACATGCCTCTATTTTAACCAATTATTTGTACTTTACTGATGAAGTAAATTATACTTTAAACACGCAGCATCCATAGCAATTTTTGACTTACACAAAATTCGAGTTACGGAAAGGGTGCCGGAACGCATTCCTAATGTAACCTGGGAAGTGCCTGTATTTCCCTTTTCTTATTTTTGAAGTACAAGGTGATACATTTTCACATAACTTCACACCAAAGGCAACTTGCATACTCAATTATACATTTTCATGCCTAAGTGAAGATATTATCAGAAAAATCTATCAGTGACTTAGACAAAAACCTTCACTTACACATTATCTTCATTAAGTATAAATATACAAAAACAGTATAAAATATTTTTCTGATGTAAAATTTATTTTAATGTAAAGAGAGATCAATATTCAAGTGACCTGCAACAGAAATAATACAGCAGTCCCTCCATATTTATAGGGGATACATTACTGAAAAATGATGTGCTCAGTAACCATGAATATAGACGGACCAGAAGCTTAGGGGAAAATAGGGTTATGCAAATGAATTTTTTGCTCTTCTGACTTTTGTCAATACTTATTACACTTATTTTGCATTTTGGGGCCATAGCTTCATCATGGTATCTTAAACAAGATTAAAAAGATTGTAGTTAATTACACACATGCAAACAAAGAGGGTGAGAAAGACAAATTGATATTATAGCATCATTATTTTTCTAATATGAATGTACCATGTACGTCATTTGTCAACAAGAAATTGCAGTATTTCACAGGGTTTAATGAACGAGTGTGTGCTGTGGTCATCGGGCACAAATAAGTGAAATTTACCTCTCGCAGGCATTGAAAACTGCAACAATAATTTCTGTGTAGGTGAAACTGCAAACATAAAAACTGCAAATATTCAGGGACTACTGTATTAATAACTCATTGAAAAAATATTTTAAAATAGAAAACATCAACAACATCCTAATTAAGACAGCTAACGTAAATTAGTTTTTAATTTATTAACTACATCACATCAACATAGATCACTAATCATCACGCTTATAAAAATATTCTCCTATAGTCTAACACTTAACAAAAATATTTTTCCAGTATTTTTCTACAACAGCTTCCTAATACTGACATCTCACCATTTAAACTCTGCTTAAGCATTTGGCCTATATAAAGAATATATGCTACAAATTCTAAAATAAAATTCAGATTTAAAGAATTATGGAGCTTCAAATCCAATGCTGGCAGATAAAATTTTCAAATATTTCATTCTTGCTCAGGAACTGATTCTTATTCTATGCATATACGTTGCTTGATTTCCTTCACTGATCATTGCAGGTGCCATATAAAGATTCCGACCTAGTTTTTATAGCAGTAACACATCCAAGCCATACACGACTGTGTGACATTCCAAAAACTGCACATATTACAAAAAACCTATTCATTTTTAAAAAATGATTCCATCCCATAAACACTTCCACCACCAATCCTTTCGTCATTCATCAAATAAAAATTTAATTTATTAAATGCATTCTGTGGCTTCTCAAAACTAATAGGTTTTTCAATACAGCAGAAGGCCACAGAAAATGCTCATTTGTTTATCTTTTTCTATACTCGTAATATCTTGCCACATACAAGGTGACAGCAGCTCTGAAAATCAAGTTTTCTTTACCTGGAACAGCTCACAAGCAGCAACTCAATCAAGTGATGGGGTGAGAAGCAGCACTGTGTGAAGAGCTCAACTCTTTTCCAGTAAGAAGTGAGGCTCATTATACCCGGACCCAATCTGGCTTCCAAAACATCAGTTGCAGTAAATTTAAGTTTTCAGCAAGGAGGAGAGTGACTGGCACACGATTATAGCCAATGAACAACATATGAAGATGATACTCATGGTTAACAAGACCATTTGTTATGAATAGCAATAGCAGAGACTACTTACGTAAAATACTTCATGATTAAAATACACAAATTTATCAGTAGTTCAAAAAATATATGGCATCATTAAATGAATGCGTTTGTACTGGAAGCTGTGCCTTTCCTCAATTTTCTCATTTGTAAATATGAGGCAGCCAGCATCACAATATCATATTACAGGATGTAGCAATTATAAAAGTAGAAATCACAAGAGATAATGTGAAAACATAGACAAGGCCCAAACATACAAAAGTTGCACAATTTTTGGCATTAATAAGATTAATATAATTTAAATATTAGACAAAACTTCAACAAAATGTGTTCCAATATAAATGTATAATTCTGCAGAGTAATACCGTATTTACTAGTGTAACCTGCACACCATTTTTCCCATAATGTCGGTAAAAAAAAGAGACCACACTATACATAAAGATTTCTGAATAGGTTATACAAAATGTGAGCTTTGATAGTAAATTTACTGTAACATGCTTGCGTCTACATTTATACTCGTAGATAAAAAGAATTCTACGAAGTATATGCATATCTATACAATCAACCAAACATTTAGTGTTTAAATGCACGGTTTATATTGCATCTTCAAGATCACGATGGACATTTTGACAATTGAGATGACGCAATATTTTTATAATATTAAAGCTGTACCTTTTAAATGAGTTTTAACTTTATTTTTGTTACTCAAAATAAGCAGTTCTTTCATTGAAAATTTACTATCAATTTCTATCTATACTTTGCCCAGAATAAGTTGACATCTGGTATCTGCATCTGCCAAATTCACCATGGGCTACTGAAGCTCCTTTAACATTAAGAGTGGCAAATACTGAGGAGATTTCTACTTGCATCGGCAGGCCCAAAACTAAGGATGTGCATTTTAAACAAGTAAATATGGTATTATAATCAGCTTCAGTTACTTATCAAGAAAAACAATATGAACTTGATCAGGATTAGTCTGCAGCTTTTCAATTGCCTCCAATGCACTTCTACCAGCTTTTTTAGGCTGCTATTGAAGTATTCCTCTGGAGTATTTTTTATCCGGTTTTACATTATCTTTTACCACTTCCAGGAAGTAAAAACGAATTCTCCTGGGAAGTTTTTTCATTTCACCAAAGTAACTGAGGAAAAGTTCTGGAGACTAGGGTAGATACAGGAGCTCTTCCCATTTCAGATCAGAGATGGTAGCAGTCATAACTTAAGCAGTAGGAGGCCTGGCATTGTCATGTTAGAGTAGTGGACAGTAACCAAGCTTTCTGGGCCACTTGGTAAAAGAGTCCTGAAAGCAACTTGGAATATTAACAGGCATTGATTGTGCAGCCTGTTGATTATTATTAAAAGGCTTCTCCACTGTTTAGCGGTTGCCTTGTACTCCCAATCGCCACAGTTGTCGCTCCTCCCACTGGCCATCTCTCAGGTTGCGTGCTCTCATAGCTTCTTCCATCTGCCTCGCCAAGTGATGCGCGAGCGTCCTCGCTTCCTGCATCCTGGGGGTGACCAGTCGAATACTCGCTTCGGCCATCTCTTCTGCGACATTCTCCACAAACGTCCATACCATTGAAGTGACCTGCACTCCAAACGGTCCAGGATAGTCTCTTCTGCTTCCATCTCTCGCCGAATCACGTCATTCCTTACCCGTTGCAATCGGGATACACGCATGCTACACCTCAGGCCATCCATCTATAATGCATTAATGCATTTCTTTAACCTCTCCATGAGAGTCCATCCCTCTCCTCCATATGTCATTATACTTTCCACAATGACCCGTAGAATAGTCTTTTTTGTTCTCTTACTAATCTCCCGACTCCACAGCACCCCATTCAACATCTTGATTGCCATCTGAGCCTGATTTACCGTTCTCCACATCCTTCTCACAAGTACCAGATTTGTTGATAGGTAATCAATATAGATAATATCTTGGCAATCCCAAAACACTGTGAAAATGACCCGACTGAGAGCCTTGGGTGCAGGTCCATCCTGAGTTTTTATCTTGAGATTGGAGAACGGAAGCCAGGTCTCAACTGAGGTGATAATTCTCTGCCAAAAGCTGTTCCCATATTTCTCTGCCATTTCCAGGAGTTCACAAAAAGTCATTAAATAGTCAAGTTTCCAATCTGGTCCTAACCTTGCAGAGACTGCTCGTGCTAAGGTAGTCATGTGAAACCTCATGAAATGAGAAGATTCTGATGCCTAATGACACAGCATGGATTATCACTCGACAATCTCTAAGTTTTAACTGCTAGACAGTTTGAACATTTTCATCATTAACTTCAGTTAGTGGTTAACCACTTCATAGATCATCAAGGTTCCCTTCTTGAAACATGCAACCCAAATATAAACTGTGCTTTTTGATTCTGCTGCTTCATCGAAGACTGCCTACAGACAAGTGACTATCTTGCATGTTCGTACTCCTTTCCATAAAAAAATATGATTGTCCTCTAAGACTTCACTGCTCCTTCATTGGTTAGAAAAGTATGATTGAATGTTAAGAATATAACTTAAAATTGAATTGTCCTATTTCAATAACAATCACTAGGAATGAACAGTGGCAGATATACCGATAAGCAGACTAAGCGGCCGCTTAGGGTCCCGATTCTTCTGGGGGTCCCAAAAATTTAGTTTCATTCATTAAATTTTAACTAATATTATTTTAATGATTAAAATATCAGTAAAAATTGCGCTTGGGTCGCAGTTGCGTTTAAATTATGATTATTCGTTCTGTATCTGCTGTGGCTGCGTTTACTTCAAATTGCAGTAGGGCCCCAAAATTCTGTACCGCTTAGGGCCCCTGAACTTCTAAATCCGCCACTGGGAATGAAACAGACTTACTAATACAAGATCACCAAGTACAGTAAACTCCCAGTTATCCGGAATGCCCGGGGAATTGGGTTTTCCGGTTAAGTTAATATTCCGGTTGCTTGAGTTTTATTGGATGGGCTTCAATAAAGCATTTGGATACCATAATAAGGAACAGATGTATAATTGTACATTCACCTTGGAATTACTAACCTATAGACTAGGAACTCTACTCAATTGTTCTTAAATAATTCCTTGACATTCGAGGAAGTAATGAAACTCAAAGATACAAGTATTCAACACGTTTAAGTGCAATATTTTAATATTTAATAACTGCATTACATCCCACGGAATTTCTCATATGCCTATCGCTATTAACTTCTCTTTTGTTCTAATAACAATGCGAGGTGAGGGTTAACTTTGTCCAACATTTAGGATTTTACAACAAAAAAATTGTTTCCTTGTCCAAGAAAAGGAGAGAAATTATCCACACTCAACACAATGTATTAGCAGAAATTCTTGAGGCAAATTAATATTAAACAAAAGAGAAGCGAATAGTGACACACAGTCATGACACCATTACATAGTGCAGTTAGTAAATATTAAAATTATTGGAATTATATATTGCTTAAATAATGTTTCAAAAAAGTCGCACAATTTATCGGCAGCTTCTTGGTCAGCCAATTTTTTATCGCCCGAAACATCTAGATGTCTGCTATTAAAACGTGTTAGCCACCATCTGAAAATGCACACAGTTCACTAATCTCCATTTATTCATAAAAATATTTGGCCTTTTCAATCAACATTGGTCCAGAAATAGGGGCTCCCTTGAACACTTTATAGAGAACCATTCATAAATACCAATATACAATTGCTCAAGTTTCAGCTTATGAAGAATGCGCCAATATTCAACTCTTCTAGTTGTCTCAGAAGACGTAATGAATTTCATTAATGGGGATTTCTGTGCCTTAATGTTATAAATAGTGGAAGAACCAAGATTGAACTTAAAACATTGTGGTTCTCACTTTCCTCTAAACATTTTATTATATCAAGTTTCTTGGTTAATGTTAGCACAAACAGTTTCCTTTTATTGCCTTTAATGCATATTGGAGTATTCGGAGGCATTTAAAAAGGGTGTGCGAAATATTTTATTTAGCACAAACACCAAGTTCAAGAAACACAAAATTGTGTATTGCGACTGCTGAAAACACAAATTTTAGCGGTAACATTCCAAATTAGATGTAAACAAAAAATTGCAGAAAACGCCAATTTTATCAGTAACATTCCCAACTAAATGTAATAAAAAATCGAGAGGCAGGAGATGCCGGTTGCTTGAGAATTCCGGTTGCATGAGTGATAACTGGGAGTTTACTGCATTAAGACAATAGGGCAAGGGATATTTGTTCACTGATAATACACCTAGGACTTGCCAAATATCCCATGTATGTGTATAGAAACATATATAGTGGAATTTTATGCTCGTTATAAACTTAAATATGACCTGATAGCAGAGTATACATGGATGCCTATCAAATGCCAAATAAGATTTCATCATCATAAGAAAATACTTCATTACTGAAGCTCAAATTATCTAACCTAATACTCCCTCTACTACTCTGATAGTTTTATTTAATTTCATTAATGCTATCTACTCCCAAAATACACCAAAACATACTTAAAAATCAAAATTGGCCTTTTAAAGCTTCCCCTGACAATTCAATTAATTTTCCAATTGATAATAATAAAACTTGAAATAGTACTCTTTTAAGTTATAAATAAAAACTTCCATTTAATTTCAGCCCATTCCTAGGATTTTCAACTTTGTGATAAAGTGAACTTGATGATTTTGCAATTTCAGGAAATTCCCTAAAAGGAAAACCGTGCTAAACCTAAAATATGTTAAGTGAAACCGTGAAATTCAAGGGATGAGTGTAATACTATATATATTATTAATCTATTAAAATAATAGCTATCGTATATAATTGCCACGCTTAGAAAGTATTATGTCATTAATGACAAAACTTTATGAGATGATGTATACCAAATTAGATTTAGATGTGGGACAGCATTGTCTCTTAAAATAACTAATATGCGGTGTAAAATGTGATCTCCCAAGTTGTGCAGATTAAAGTTGTAAAGTTATATTTGTGTATCATTTAGATCAGTGTTCTGCAACCTTTTAAAATTCACGGCACACATTTGGAATCTCTCCAACTTCGTGGCATGCCGAACCAAATTTATCGAGGCCATGTAGAACGTTCTTACCACCCTGTAGCCAAGAAAAAAAGTAAAATCGCTTTTCCCACAGGGATGAAGAAAATTGCTATAAATTAAATTTTTCAAATCGTTTAGCCAAGGTAATGAAATAATCCTATGATAAAAATTCCAATTCTCCCGTTACAAAGCAACTTGCTTCGGTTGCCAATCTATGAAATCGTACCATAAAAGATATTTGGTTTTTTTTCTTAACATTTGAAAATTAAAATATGCCTAGGATTTCAAAATTTACTGTGGTACACCTATTACTTTGTCGTGGTGCAGTAGTGTGCCACGGCACACTGGTTGCAGAGCACTGGTTTAGATGCACATAAACAGTATATTAATAAGCCTAAGTATTAACATAAGAAATAATTGATGGAATTTACTTTATAGAAAATTTATTCATTTGCTTTTAAATTCCTCATTAATGTTGGATAAAATAAACAAGTCAAAAGAAACAAACGAATTATTTTATAACTGTCCTCACCTGAGACAATCAAGTTCTTACCATATTTGCTAACTATTCCGAAAAAGTTTTACTAAAAATTGATTGGCATTTTATAGGCCAATATGTTAAGTCTTCTTATGAACAGGATAGTTCTATTGAATGACACCACAATAGAAAAACCAGCAAATTTCACTCTTGGTAGGATGCACAATGCAAAATCACCTTCTGCTGCAAATGAATGAACTGCAGTTTAAGGTATCACCAGAAGTGAAAGAGAAAGAAAAACTCTTGGTATTAAGTGGTAATTGTAACAAGCATATAACCTCACCACAAGCATACACCTCTCCAATAGTTAGGTGAGGCCATTCACATACCCATTTAAAGTTTCATCTAAAGCAGAGGCACATTCATACATGAGTGCTTTGGCAGGCAGTGTTAGAATTCGCAGGCAAGATGAGAGTTTACATGGGAACTTACTCAAGAGATCATATGTGATTTTAAATATAAAAATAAAGTTTTAACTTTTACCGTGAAAACTTCTCCAGGAAATTTGTTATGACAACAGTTCTTAAAATGCAAAAGTTATCTGTAGTAAACACTGCAACCATATCTTTACTAAAGCTTCGCGAGTTGCATAAAATGCTCTACCGGGCCGGATGCGGCCAGCAGGCCATAGGTTGTACTTCCCTGATATAAAGTAATAGAACAGCCTTAATGCTGAGATAGAATAATTTTCTCATTCCTGACAGGAAAAACTATAGCCATCTACACCAGTGGTCCGCAACCTGGTGCTCGCGAGCACTGCGGTGCTCTTTAGTAGTTTTACTGTGCACCTCTACAATGCTAAAAATCATCTTCTCTAGCACCATTAATGTAATTTGTTCGATTGTTTTCTTACTAAACGTACGAAAGAAGATTTTTATTCAATTTGTTGGTTTGAGTTTATTAATGATCATTCCTACTTTAACAAAAGTATAGTGGTGCTTGCTGGGTGCTCTATAATGTAACCTGGTTCACTGCATTGAAAAGGTTGCAGACCCCTGATCTACACCATGGATTAAAATAGATCTTAACTGCATGAGGTGTTTTCTTCAAGAACTTGAGGTTTAGAAATGGTAGTACCATTTCCAGGAAGAGAAAATGAAAAAATTTTATGCGAAAAAGATGGCCAAGTAAGGGTTTAATTGGAAGGGAAGATGGTAACTGTTGATGTGCTAAAGCAGGGATGTCCAAACTTTTTCATATCATGGGCTACTTTCATCCTGGTAATTGTCTTGCGGGCTACTTATTTTTTCTATATATAAAAAGGGATTTTAAGAATAAATTATACTACAAATTTACCGCAAAATGCATATTTTATACATTATACATCAAACAACATTATACAAGTGATTAATTTTATCGTGATTTGTGCAATTACGGGCACGTTTACACTCCATATCTTCAGCTAGTGAATGGTAATTGGGCATGTAACTAGAAACAGAGAGAAGTAAACAGTTCTCGAGATGTTCATTAGTGACAGCATTTCTGGATTTTGATTTAAGTTCATATTAGAAAATAGAACTTACTCAGGATAATAAGCTTAATGCCTGGATGGATGCGTGGACGACACAGACCCTCTCAAAGGGCAGAGACGTAATGGGCACCCCTGTGCTAAAGTATACACCTACGAGTGTTGTTAATGATCACCCGAGATTAATTAAAAAACCTTATTGACCTGACAAAATGCTTGGAGTCAGGGATGCACTATCAATCAATTAACATCAGGCTAAGATAAGGGAAGAAGATAGAACTAAGCTTGGGTTGTAAGTTTTTAAAAGGACAAATAAAAATCCATCATTTATGCTGTTATTATACATTCGATTTTTATCTCCCATTACATAGGATTCAATAAAGTCACCAAACTGAAATTTGTTCTATATGGCCATCGGTTGCCATTGATATTACAATTTGCAACAAGTATGTACTCTTAACTCACAAGAGCAAGCATATAATAGGACAGTGGTATTGTTGCACAATTCAGCATTTACACACAGAAAGCAATACATAGCAGTTTTTAGTTTATTTCATTTTCATTATTATGAAATATTAATTTTAATACATGCTAGTTACGATAAACACAAATGTTGCAATTTTTCTAATTACATTTTAAGTGAATCTGAGAGATCCTTGAGGGTAGGCATTTGGGCAGTGCAGTTGAATAGAGAGCAGCACTTTAAGCGAAATGTCTTCAAGAAGCAAGTTCTTAGTCTCACACAAAAATGATAAATTTTGGAAGGATACTTTACTATAAAGAAGTCATACTTTGATCCCTTAAGAGTAAAATAGCATTTTCTCAACATTTATGATCATTCACTCTTATGTAATTGGTCTCTTTATGTAAAATAAATGACCCATGCATTCATTTTAGAATCAACCATTAACAGCTACTTTTAGTGAAACCACACTTGGGCTACTCAACCAATTTATGATTATGGGAGTAATCTAAATAACTTGCAGAATTCTAGCCTTAAAATTAGGTACAGTAAAACCCCGCTATATGTTGATTCACATATACATCACCAATCAATTAAGGAACATGTTTCGTTATAAGTTGTGTCACTTCGCATATACGTCGTCTGTGAAATACTAAAAGCAAAATTTCAGAAATTCCAATTGCAGTGCATAAATTATAACCATAACAATAAAAACCCTCTATTCGGCTTTTAATTCCGTTTACTATTATTTACATGAATTAATTTAATTTCAGGTTTATCAATTCGTGTAAAATCATCCTCAGAATAAACATTTGCTGGTCATGTGCTTGAGAGATCATGATGGGTTACGTGGTTCACAATATACACAGGGGATTATCCCGATCTTAATGACGATGTGTAAAAACTTATTTCTGAGCTTTTTTAACAGTTGTGTCTAACATTTTGTGTTTATGTTTGCATTGATATCACGAGATATTGGATATACGTACTTTGGATTGCGAAATCTGCTTGAAAAGTACTCTAAACTGCGTATCAGTGTACGTGTAAGTAAAGAAACAATTTTTGTGCTCCATCACACTATAGACAATTATTTTCGGTGAATTCTGAATTTATTATTGAAATTGGTTACTCGTTGTTATGATTAAATGTATATTAAACCCTAGTAGCAATGAGTGGTAAACACATGGTGGTAACATAGTACATCCAGTGTAATGTATTGATGTGTTATTTGGGAAACAAATGTGTCACAAAATATCCGCCAGGAATGTAACCCCTAACTTTTATCATAGTTCTTATTGTAATCTTTGTTTCGTTATAAGTCGCATTTTTCAGGAACGCATCTCCGACGTATAGCGGGGTATTACTGTATATTAAATCATTTTTTAAGATTAAATAATTGGCTTTTTCTTTGTTCAAGTTCTAAAATCAGTATGTAATATACATTAAAACAGCAAAAAGTAATGTGTAGTCAACAGAAAAAAATTAATAAAGCACATTTAACATTCACATTATGCTAACAATGGACTGCTATGAGTACATAAATTTTACTGTGTAACTAGTCGGGACAGCTAAGGGCCATACAAGACAAAGTTTTAAGATTTTGATTTAACTTTCTATGACCAAATTTTTTATATTTTCCTATTTATAAACATTACCCCACTTTGTTAATTTTAAACAAATCATTATATTTTTGCTTTGACTTTCGTTTAAAAAAATGCACTTTTTTCACGTCTGGCTACATGTTGGTCTCTCCATCCATGCAATTACTTCCACTGAAATTACTATTAAATGATAGAAAAGACAAACCAAAGATTTTTCAGGACACTTGTCATAATGGTGACATTTGTTCCACACTGTTTTATAATTCCCTGAAGATAGCGATATCTACTGGAACTCCATAATAGGGGGATGAGTGTAATTTAAAATGAAAGAAATTGCAGTTTTATTAACTTCTGTGATTATATATGATATATATATATATTGGGACACCCTGTGTGTGTGTGTGTGTGTGTATATATATATACACACACACACAGGGTGTCCCAAAATTCGCGCTTAATGGCTATACCACGTGATTCCTGGATAAAAATTGAGACGAAAATACTCTTGGGTAAAATTTCCGCAGATGCATATTTTTCCAGAAAAATGCATTTAAATTTGCACAAGGCAACACTGTATGGGGAATAGAGGAGTTTCTTTTTCATAAACGTCAGTTAAAATTGTGTGAACATGGAGTACAGTTGGAACAAGTACGCTGAGATGTATTAATTTATGGGGAGTGTCATGGCATGGCATACACTGCAGCAGAAATGTATGCTGCACGTTAACAGCAAAGGTGACATCCAGACTACAAGGTGTTTTTACGGCTGGACCATCGTCTCTGCGAGATGGGTGTCCCTGTGTGTGTACACTCATTGTGTGTGTACACACACACATATATATATATATACACGCACACACACACATACATACTGTCATTGTTAATGTAGGGTTAAATGGAAGAGGGAACCTTACTGCCTCAATTTCAGCCTGATAATAAAGACATCTCTCTGCTTAACTTTGTACTATTTCCACACTTAAGGTAGATGACCGGTTTTGGCAAATGGTTGTCATAGTAATAGTGTGCTAAGTTTATAATACCAAGTGCAATTGTTTAATTTCTAATTACTCATTCCCTTAAAGTAACTTTTAAGTTTTGGGAATCCTGGGTGAAAGAGGTTTGGAAGGTCAATGTTTCTTTCCCAACTCCATATTTTTACTATAAAAATATATTTTTGGTATACAGTTATCTAGTACAACTTCTGGGAATATCTTTTCTATAGAAACTTAATTTTTACAATTACTTAATGTGATTGGACTTAGCAGACTCAAAAGAACAAATGCATAGAAGGTAATTAAATAAAAATTTATTAAGATAAATACACAAAATAAGGCATTGTCTGGGTAGCTTGCTTAGTCCCCTTGTTAATAGAATGGTTGAGGGGTAAAAAGAAACCTGTAGATTATGAGATAAGCAGTAGCCATCCATAAACAGCAGACTAACTATTCAGGAAGCTCTGGATTTAAATGTTGCCAGATTGTTTTTTTATTAGTCCTAGAATATACATGCAATATTAATCTTTATAGTCAGTACTTATATTTGGTTTGGCAGTGGCCCGTTTATACACTTATTTGTATGTAGAGCTATGAATCACAAATATCAATTTCAAGGTTGCTAAATTTCTTTGGTAAATTAAAATGAAGTTCCACACATGGCAGTGCCGAGTACAAGCATGGGGGAACTGGGCGGCTGCCTGGGGCCCGACATGAGAGGGAGCCCGGAATTGAATTGGTGGGCTCTGATATTTCTCATGTTCCCGGCCCCCTTATCATCCTTTTCCTCCACTATAAAAAATGTCACAGTCTCCAAATGGCATTTAACAGTATATAACACGTCGTAGTCTTAATTAGAAAGTAGTTAAAGTTTCAGAGAATAAATCCACTTATAAAAGAAGGGGCATCTGTACTATTAATTTTCCTTTGAACAATAAGAGATCGATAGATAAAAGTCAAAATGGTCCCCTGCACAGCATTTTTTTAAATAAAAACGAATGCCTAACTGTGGACCCTTAATCTAGTAAGGACCAGAGTCATACCAGAGAAACTGGGGACCCCATAACAAATAATGTGCCCCCACACCTTTGAATATCTTGCATTTTTCGGGTTATATTCCTTAATTCGGAATCAGGCCATGGCAGGGCCTGCTAATCATGGTGCACCTACCCCAACCAACATTGTGGGGGTTGCAGGGCCCATCGAGATGCTACTGTGGGGGAAGAACGGCACGAAGTCCTTTTCGAATTACAAATTCTATATCTAAATTGTCCGTACATTCATTTTCAAGATTTTAAAATGGAAAAATGAAGTGTATGAGTCAACAAAATATGATTCCATAAGAGCATTTATTACAGAGAGAAAGAGAAGGATGGTTCAAGTATGTACAAAATGTTTTGTTGAGTTCGGGAGGCCCTACAGCACGGATCTCTAAAGCACAGGTCCCAATGGCATAACCTCCAGTTATGTTAACTGGTTTAACCACTAACTCAGGACCCTAATTCAGATCAAATATTTTTTTACTATCTTTTGTATATCTGGTTTAGTGCATTAAGTACATTAGCACACAATTGCATTCTGTCTGTCACCTTATTTGTTTATGGCTAATAATGGTATAATCTTTTGCTGAAAAAGTAAAAAGATAATTTTTGATATTGCTTAATCCTCAATATTATGAGAACGACATCACAAACTACATGTTCCATGAACATGGCTTTTTCTATATGTTTAGCTTAATTATTATAGTTGATTATAATAATAAGTTGACTTATTATTTAGATTATTATATTTGATGTATTAAATTAGATTGCATCTATGCACATTCATGGGGCCCTAAATAAAGGTTGCATGAGACTGGGGCCCGCGAACCCCATCTCACCCGGGACAAGTTGTGTCTGCCACTGATACATGGAGTGTGAGAACATTGCTCCAACCAGATGACTAAGCAAGATAGGCATGTTGAGTTTTCCCATAGGAGTCACCATGCCAAGTTTGGTGGAGATGGGTTAAATAGTGTGGGAGGAGATAGCAGACAGAAAAACACGAATGTACCTTTATGCAGATGTATACATAGCAATACTTAAATATCCCAAATTAATTTCTATTATAGGAGTTTACAGTGACAATTTAAATCTGTTCAATTAAAATACAGTAAGAAAAATGAATAAAGACATGCATTTACCGGCTCAGAACAAGTCTGACAGGTATTTGAAACATGCCAGTCTTTAGATCACAGGATAAAAGGTTCCCTTAATATACATCAAAATCTGAACAATACATCTCTGTAATGAAACCAGACATCAAACATCAAAACCCATCATCACTGTTTTTCATGTAGTGTATATGAAACTTATCTTGGTTTCTGAAATGCTGATAATTGTGGTTAGCACTACTGAAGTCTTGAACATCCAAATTGCATGGGAAAATGGCTTGTATTACTCAGAAGTCATAATTGTTAAAGATAAATACAATTTCACACAAAGGCCTAAACAAAGCAGCATGCACTGGAATCTCACACCTTTCTGTTATTATGAGGCTTGTGGTGAAATACTGGAGGCAAGATTATAGTGTCATTTTTTATTGGCTCCAATGGTTTCTTCTCAGCGGCTTCTAAGAACATGAAATTATCATTTCTATTGCCATTTACTGACAACTTCTCATAACTTTACATGACCATTCACAAAATACCAGGGATTCCATACATATAGCACATACCTATATCATGGCTAAGCCCACATGGGAACTGCAATGTTTGACTTCTTTCTGGGATTTGGCTAGAATATTTATTCGCCATCTTCTAACAGAAAACAATTTTAATGAACATCCACTGCTTAAAATGCTCAAGCTCTAACTTGCATGATTTGGGAATCAATGTAACTACCGTATTTAATCGATTGTAAGCCCTTTTTTACGTTTTTACCATCTCAGAAATCGCCACTCGGCTTAGAATCAGTGCAAAAAAAAAGTAGTCAATGAATTTATGTCTGTAGTTACATTATAACGCGAGATATAAGTGTACTAAAGTGTAAGTAAACTATCTACTTTAAATGTATGCAAAAAAGAATCAAAATGACTGAACACCTACGAAGAAATAAATTATGTAAATAATACGTGGCGCATCAAAGTCGTAAAACAATGCAGCAATAGCGCTCATATGCGTAAGAAGCTACATGTACACGATGTTTCATTTTACTCGTGAATTGAAACATTTGTCTTTCCTACCCCCCCTCCCCTCCCTCCTCTACCTATCTTGTTTCAGTGTGTCTAGCATACTGGGATTTCCAGAGTGTACCGTTACTTCCTCGTGCCTTAGCGGCATAGCAGCAAACTTGGGAGAATAATTTAAGAATAAAAGTGAAAAGGCATGCCCAGGAGATACTAGTGTAGTACTAATGTATGTTATGTAATACAGTGTCCATATTTGATTGATGAGAAACAGCTATTTTTTTACGAGAATAAGATCCGGGGAAAACGAAGTCAAATTACTCATTTAGTAGAAGTTGTTATGAATAAGTGAATAAAATGTATTTTATGTCGCCGTAATTTTAGTTAATACTCTTTATTTAATTACGAACTGAAAATCTGAGATGTAATACGGTGTCTGTATTTGATTGACGAGAAACGGCTATTTTTTACGAGAATAAGATCCCATAATGAGGTCAAATTATTCTTTTCATATGAGTTGTTATGAATAGGTGAACGTATTTTATGTCACCGTAATTTTAGTTAATACTCTTTGTTTAATTATGAACTGAAAATCTGAGGCATTCATACTTGTTGGTATTTTGAAATAAATGACCCCAGCTGTCTAATCACTTTAAAATCAAAATTTTTCCTTGTGTAGCCTTGTGAAAAGTGGGGGTCGACTTACAATCGATTAAATACGGTATATTGATGCATAAGTCTACACTGACACAAATAATGCCAAAAAGCAGTTTAGTGATATTGTCACTTATCTGATTGATCTTGAGAAAATAACTTTTAATAGTAGTAATATGCCAACTTTCAAAATAACCTTTCATTATAACCCAATATTTTCATTTGTTTTAACTATGATGAATACATCTCCTAAAACACGTCAAATAGTCTAAATTCAATTCCATTATAAAGACAAGATATAAAATGAAACAGGCTGAGTTGACCAAATCCAAATAAAATCTTTCCTTATCCTAATAGTCTTTGTTGAAATAAACTTCATAATTCAATAAAAATACAATAGCAAGCATAAGAAATTCATCTGGTAACATTACAAGCTTAATTTAAATTAATAAAATGTATTAGCTGTTTATGTTAATTATTCATTAGTTTTATGGTCAGATATAAAATAACATTCTTAAGAGTTTAATAAATATTTTAAAACAACTGTGATTAACACAAAATTAGATCTCAATGAAAAAAATGTTAGTTTATTTATAATTCAGTTATGAATTTAATGGAATAGAGGGAATAATTTCACACAAGGTGATTTACAGAATATATTACTTATTATCCAAAAGTGCAAACCATAAATGTTCTCAGATGCAGAATACAGATTCACAGTAATCTTGTTATGAATAAAGATAAACATGGCTTTACATTTTAATTTATTCCTTATTTCAGAAAAATACTGACCCAGGTTTGAACTATTTCGAAGGTAATATTTATGAAAAAGTAATGTACAGCCACAAGTTATAACTAAAGAGAAAGAATGCACTTTATTACTACTGTGACTAGATTTCGGTAAGCATGACCCAATTTACTCCCCCTTCATTATCAGATAATATGCAATTTTACTTAAGTGATCAAGTTATTAACATGTATTTCAAGTGAGACTTTCACTGCATAGAAAATTCTACCCCAATTCTGTATTTTCTTACATATTTTTATAAATCCAGTAAAAAATACCATGAAAAAATCATACATCTTGCTTTATCATTACTTATATTTTACATAAAAGACATTACAATTAAATTTTAACTTATGAAGATCTTTAAATTTTCTAATTGTTATTTTTAAATGGTCTACCAAATTTTGTGAACCTTATTTTCATCCTAAAATTAATACAATTAAAAATAAGGTAATAAAATATTATTAAATTTATTTTAACAAAAATTCAAAGAAAAAAAATCAATTTAAAGTATGACATACATATCCAATCTTAACAATATTTATTTATTTTAAGTGAATGTAAAGTTTTTAAAGAGATATTTAATGCAAATGTTAATTTGCACTTCACTGCCTATTTCAATATGTCTATTGCAAGTTTTTATCCTGCTGAAACAATTGTTTGCTTAACCCTTGTAATGGAATTAAAGGCAGTCATTTACTATGCTGGTAGGTATTTCTCAACAATTTTGTCCAACAAATTTAGTCATTTATATTCATTAATTAAAATAAATATTTGTTACAAACTAAATTGTACACCACATATGACAAGCTTATTTACATTACAAAATTAATATTGCACATAATGTTGCTTTTTATGTTCGTAAGCATCAGTAGACTAAGTCAAAGAAATTTTGGAATAATAAAATTTTATTTTAAAAAATGGACACTTTTTGAAAGTTTCTTTAAAATCAGAGATGTCCAACTTTATTCTGTAGAACCAAATTATCCAAAATACTAGGCCAGTGATGCATAAATAAAAATCCACTGCTGAAGTTTATTAACCTTTAAATTCCAAGCAGGCCATATAGAGTGAACTCCCAATTATCCAGCCTAATAGATGTAAGAGGAAGCACGAATAATCAAAAAACACGGATAATGCAAAAATGGTTTAATTCAATTAAAAAGACACACTCAAAGACTCGCGAACCAAAAAAACTTGAAAAAAATTTAAAATGGTCTATTCAAAAAGTCCATAACTTTTGCTTGTTTTGACGACTTCTTTACTTTTTCTCTAATAATTGTCCGTATTTTCCTAGCAAGGCTGCATCCAATTTCTCGTAGGTTGACATTTCCATACTCGTACGTTTTGATGGACCGGCACCGCTATCAGACACTGCAGCAAACTCCATCAACTTAGTTTTGTTTTTCTTTATATCATGAATGGTCTGTACGCCAGTACCATATTCATCAGCCAATTTATTCGTATATTCTCCTTTTTCAAGTCTCTCAATTAATTCAATTTTTTTCTAATAGTAAGAACAATTTTCTTCCATTTTTCTGTCATTTTAACGAGGGATAAGATATATGTTTATCACCATAAAAACCACATAGCTCAGTGAGCTAGCACACAGTTGACGTTAGCAAATGACTACTTAAAATCAAAGTGATATAAAATGAATTAAAAAATCAAGATGGCCCTCCCCACGTGATTTTCGTGAAACTCCAGATCATTAAAAAAAAACAATATACTCTACAACAGTGTTTCCCAACCTTTTTAGAGTCACGGCACCTTTAAGTGACTTTTCAGAATTTGGTGGCACCCCTTCCTATCCACCATCAGTAATAATCGTGGTGAAGTTGAACCCCTAACTCCCATCTCCATATCTCCTTTCATTTCGAAGTGCCTTTGCGACGAAATGAAGGTCGACTTAACTCTGGTTTGCATTTTTGAAAGCCGACAATGCAAAATGAGTCTAAAATGGGAAAACAGAATATTTTTTGCAGCACCCTTCATAACACTTCACGGCACCCCAGTTGGGAAACACTGCCCCACAAACTTGCCGTTTCTGCATATAATATAATTATTTAGACATTGATGTAATGAGAATACGAAAATATTGCAGTCCCGCAGATATGAATTTCTTTTAAAGCATTGCAATTAGAGTATTAATAAAATTTTGAGGCATAAGGAGAGACAGCACAGATAATCTGCAAACCAGATAATCCGCACATGGATAATCGGGAGTTCACTGTATGTACTGCTTAGTTCTGAGACCGCTTACAGTAGTTGTATTTCACAGGGAGTCATGAGATTTGGATGAGAACATCTCAGAAGAATTACGTCATGATAGACAGAGGCAAGATTGCCCAAAGTCTAAGACTTAGTGAAGATATTTTAGCTGTCTTTTACAATAAAAGCACTCCCTGGGTTATGTAAGGAATGCGTTCTGGCAACCATTTCATAACACAAAATTTGCGCAAGTCAAAAATTACTATGGATGCTGTGTTTAAAGTATAATTTACTGCATCAGTACAGTACAAGTAATCGGTTAAAATAGAGGCATGTCAACTAGCGCTTTTACTCTCACTGCGATGCATATCAGCCATGATTGCAAGGGCAACATGTTAATTTGTGCAAAAGCGAAACACACATTAAGAGATCAAGCAAATGTGCATGAGTGGTAGAACACTGAGAACCGCATTAATCCCATGCCTTGCATTCTTCCTCCATGCACGTATACAGTTTCCACTCGCTTATGCAAACTGCTAACGTCAACTTTCTGCAAATCAAATTTTTTTTAGTGATTCCAAATCAAATTTTTTTTAGTGATTCATGGAAGAATGGGTTTATGTAAGTCAAGGCTTAGGTAAGTCGAGGCTTACGTAAACTGGGAACTGCCTGCATTCCAACTAGAGCAGTAGTAGGCAAAGGTGAGTAAAATTTTCGTAATAATGATATTCAAAATATTTTTCGTTTTTCCTCTGAACACAAAACATGCAATTCTTCATTATTTTGGCTATAAAATGCTTTTTATTTGAACATTTTATCACCAATAGCCCATGAGATATGCAATTTTCCCAGAAAACAGACAAAAATAATTTAAATGCCCAAAATAACTGGCATTTAAAGGTTAAACTATTTACAGCAATAATTATTGAAATGATTTTTGTGCTTAAAATAAAATGCTGTAGTAAATAATATCAACATGAACACCAGTTTTACTTTTTGGGCAAATATGAATTGGCTTTGTGTAGGTCTCCACATGTTAGGATCTGAATTATTTATGATGGCAAAAAATATTAACTGACATAAAAAAATTACTTCTAAGGTAAGTTACAACAAAACAATTTCAAGGCAATTGTTTTTACCTTGTATGATATTGGTGTATTAGCCCATAAATTATAAATTTGAAGCAAATTATCAGATCTAATAAAAGTCATGAAAACTATAGAGCAAATTATCACAACTAGGCTTGGTATGGTTCAATTTAAATCAGTAAATGTCATTAAACATCAAGTTTGTAAAATTTCCATATTCAACGAAAATGAATCGTCTTCAATAAGTGGCAATTTTTCACCACTGCTTTTCCTATGAAATTATTTGTCATGATTTTTATATTTGGCTTACCACACACAAACTTAATATATATTTTGCCACCAAACACGCAAAATGGAAGAGAAAGTTGGTACAGTAGAAGATTGTTGATCCGAAATGGTCGGGGTCTGACCCATTTTGGATAAATGATATTTTTGGATGTTCGATCCCTTACACAGCATATCAACCATAAAAAAGTATTTGTAACAAGGAATGGTAGAAATAAATGATGTTACAAATAAAATAAACTTAGAAAACGTTTTATATAACGAAAAAAATCACAAGTATCATCTTTCGACATAAATAGTGATTATATTAAGTGATATTTAAAGATGTATATGTATTAATCCTTGCATGGGAAATCAACAAATAACACCCGTGTTTACCTGGAAATGGCAAAAATAAACAATGTTAAATGATGGAATACTTTGAATTGTCTATATTACAAACTAAAGGAGGGTAACCAGGCTACTTGAAGCGGTGGTGGCTTTCATAACTACTCGGTTATCAGTTATTTCACGGTTTAGATGTTTTTGTTGTTTGGAGTTTCATATAAACGATCTTCTACTGTATTTGACATGTGGCTGCAGAACATTCAGAATTCACTAGTTTCTAATGCCACATACTAAGCCAAGGATAAGAGACAAAACAATATAATCGGTTTATTTTGCTTTTTCTTTGCCCTTGACCAGATCCGATAATCCCTACACACTTTGGGCTCCATTTAACAAAAAGTTGTAAGGCATTATTGTGTCTTCTGTGCAACAACATCTATTGACCTTCTCCGAGAGGCGAATAGAAAGTTTTTCCGAAGCTGAAAAATCAGTACCACCATCAGATGTCCTTATGATATTTTCTATTGCACACCTTTATGAAATTTCTATAATCCATTCTCCGAGTGTCTCCCGTGCTTAGTTTCTTCTGCATTGCTTTTGAAAGAGCATCATTCCATATATGCACTGGTGTTTTCTGTATTCACCATTGTTGGTTACTCAACAAGGTAAGACTTTATGAAAATATTCATTCATATATTTGATTGTACATTATATTCACATCGCATTCATTTTGTAACAAATTGTCACAATTTTGCAAATAAGGAGTGTGCATTAATAAGTAAAATATACTTTCTAATTTATTCCAAAAAATTAGCCATTCCGAGTTGGTCTAAGTCAACAACAACACATTCACCAAAATTTAGATAACAACAAACCAGCACACAAGAAGTCTTATTTTTATTTATACACTTTTAGTAAAATTTAATTAGAAGGAATTCAATTTATAAAACTTTTCAAGACAACATAAGATAAAGTGTATTAAAATAACCATAAATATTCGTCGCTGATTTTTAGGAAAATAAACGATTTTATTCATCAATTTTTAAGAAAAATAAATGTTAAAAATTACCGAACCTACACACAACCTACCAAAACAAAAAAATAACTTTGTAAACATCGTTCAGCAATTCTGTTGTGCATTGAATTTTTATATTATTTTAAATAATCTTTCATTTGCCAATAACTAAAAGCCTTTGTTCAAAAGACACTTACTAGAAGTGTAACAATAACATTCTCACAACACTTTTCCGCATGGAGGGAGGTTTTCTATGCACTACATACAGCTTCAAATACCTGCATTCATTCTGTAGAATTCTTAGATATTATTTACAATAATAAAGTTTTGCTGAATTATTCATCACCAATCAGCAATATATTAATTTTGTTGGATACAAAGGACAATTAAATTGAAATCTCTGCATACTTTTTACCCAAACATGCTGCATGTTGAAAGCGACAAAAAATGGCAATGACTTCCGAACGGAAAGAAACTCTATCACAATTTTTCTCACAAAAGAGTTATCGAAATACGAGATTGAACAGTGATGATGTATATCCACCAGATTACAGCATTTTTCTTGTGCGCCCCTGGAATTACTGCAGCTATCACTTGCAAAACCCAATTTAACTCTTGACACCAATATTAATATTTCTTTCCATTCTTTATTTATTGTCACATCCTGTGTATTGATTCACCTAGCCAATTATGGAATTGCTAATGAATTTCAATGAATATCTCACATTTTTGAATTTACTGATTTTTTTTACCTACAAACCTCATTGAAGAAAAATTTGGAAAAAAATGTGGCTAATACGCAAGTAAATATACATTTTCAAAATTATTAAAGTAATCGATTCTTTCCAACCAATAATCAACTTACTTTTTGTATTTTAACCACTACTAAATCTTATGTCCTGATATAAACTAATGTCTTTATGAGTACAAACTTTTTAAAACTAGAAATGGCCTTATTTTCTGGGGTATCTTATGCATGGGTGCATCTCATACACCAGAAAATATGGTAATTTTCACAATTGGTGATACTCAATCACTTTTCACATTGTACATACAGTAAGTAAACAAAATTGTTTTGCTGTAGAAAATTTGTCCACAAAATACGACGCTAGATGGAATTGGGATAATTTTGGTCACAAAATTATGATAAGTAGTTTTTGAGTTAGAGCACGTACAAAATTCCTATCACACAGACATCATTGAGAAAATAGTGAAAACATACTCAAAATCCCAAATTTCATTTTTAATGTAAACAATACTTTCTCTATACTGCATATGGAGAAAGTAATAGCTCTTTTTCCTAAAATCAATTAAAGTAAATTGATTAGTAATAAGTTCAAAATGATACGCTAAGAGTGTGTTAATAAAAGCTCCAGACTCATAAAATTTGACCAAAACAATAGTAAAATATTTGTGCAGCCTTGTAAATGAAAGGCAAATATAGATAATCTACACAATTATATGCTATTAAATGCATATTAATATCACAGAAAGGAAAATTGATCAAACTTTGCTAAAAAAATCGAAAGATGTATTTGATATGTCGTGAAATGGAAAGATTATCATATGTTGTAAAAATGACTGACATCACAAAGTTATAGTACCAATTTCCTATCCAAAATTTACAAAAAACCACTAACTGTAGCCTGCTTTGAGCCTTAAGAAAATTGTATAATTTTACATTGGTAAATTTCACACTGATAAGAATTACAAATAAAACTTTTAAAACTTTGTTTGACAATTCATAGTTATTTCTCCGATTGCAAAAAATAATTTACACGAAATATCACAAACCAAAAACAAACTCCATAGCAAATACTACCAAAGAAATAAAAAATAATTTGTCAGTTTTCTTTGAGTTTAATTTTCTTTACAAAAATACTTTAAAACCAAAGTAAACGATAGCCTTTCAGTTGAAGTATTGAAATGTCAGCTAGAAAATACAGATGACAAATTATTTGAGTGAGTTAGAGAACAAGTAAAAATAAAATGAGAAAGTTTTGAAGATAAAAGTGTAATGAAGACAACCTAAATAGAGAAAGTGATTCATATCTAAGAACAGAAAAATTGCACTTCTGCAGAAAACTAGACAAGTGGAAGACGGTAACAAAAGCTCAGCCATGAACATATAATTATAGATTACAGTACAACTCTGAATACCCGAACTAACTGCAACCAAGGATGGTTCAGATAATAAAAAAATTTGGATAATTGGAAAAGTAAAAAAATGTGAAGTAGAAGAGTACATGTATTTTGAAAGCTCATCTTAAAATACACTTCAAACTGCAGTCAATATAAATACAGAAAATTAATTTAGCGGTCAACAAAAATACATAAGAATGTACATAAAATGCAATGAAAAATATAAATTATGATCCCTATGATTAAATAACGAATAATGAACAGAGAACCCCATAATAAACAAAAATTATTTAAAAAAGAAAGTATTCACAGGCACAATAGTTTAGGGAAGTGGTTTCCAAACTGTGGGGCAAGCCTCCCTAGGAGAGAGAGGCCACAAAAAGATTTGACATTGTATTTACTGCCTGTTTAACTATCATAATCGTGAGACAGACAATATGCAGCTGCTAAATTCTAGTCCTGAAGTGTTTAAGGTATATCGTTTACGTCCATGTTTTTCTTCGTCTATATTAATTACAACTGAGCCAAGTTATGCAGAAAGCAACCAATCCTCAAAATTGAAAGTTTTCAAGTAACCTGTGCACTGCATAGGGAAAACCCTATTCTGCCTCCTGCAAAAAACATCCAACCCAAACTAGTACCATGTTGTGCTACAGCAGCCTTCAAACTAACCCACAATCTGTGATTTTTAAATTTAACAATCAGTAAAAGTCAATATCTCAGCTTCTTGTCCATGTGGGTTGGTAGATTTCTGCATAACTTGGTCCAATTGTAGATGCAGTAGGTATTGTTTATGAACTTTGGTTGAACATGAAATGCAGAGGTCTACCTTACACCATGCACACGTTATTAAAACAATTGATTGACAGGCAGTTATTTTTAACAAATTTATTCCGCCAAAATACACTCCACTCCACCAACCTTGTGATGCTTACTTTTATAGGCAGGTTAAAAACTTCATTAAGCAAACGGACAATTGCTCATTTTTAACAGAACAAAAGCACGAAATATCATCACGTGAGGATGGAATCAAATTACATTTGTTGCTTCATCACCAATTAAGTGAGCCAGTATTTCGCAATATGATTAGGTAAGCATGGTATGCCACAAAACTAACAAGCAAAAGGATTTTTATGAATGTGTATGTGTTTTTCAGCAAAATCTGTTAAAAATACCTGTGCCTGTCAATCAACGGATTTAATAACGTGCATGATATAAGCCAGATCTCTGCATTTCATGTTTCTACGATAACTACCACCCAAAATATTGTATGTCATATAATAAAATCAAGGTGTACAATAATAATTTGCAATGAAGCATTAGCTCCTTGTAAAAGAAAAGTTGAATACGTGTGATAAACGGCCCTTATTCCCATTTAATTTTTGCTGATAATTCTAATTCAATTCTTTTTCAACTTTATTGCAAAAAATATTTTTTAGCTTTACATAATTAGTGAAAATGTAATTATAAATACAGTAACTTTCAGCAAATAATATATCCCAAAAATTGCTAGACAACAGAAAAGAAATGAAAAATAAAAATTGAAAAAAAATTGCAAGTGTTAGGATCAAACTCGTGCCAAAAATTTTGGGAAGCCGACCCCTAACCAAATCGGCCACTGCCTCGGCTGCCTAAAACGACTCATATTAGGATATACATTGGAACCCTAGTATGTTCGCTAAATTTAATTGCAAAAACCTCGCAAATGCTTGAGAGGTGCGTCTTCTTGCTTTGGCATTTTTCATCAATAGGAGTGTGCTACATGCTCACCAAGTTTCAACCGAGTAGACGATGAACATTTCATAAGGTACCCTTGTTCATTAAGTTAGGAACAACTGGTCTATGGGAATTTACTCCACACCAGGGACCAAACACATGCAATCTCACAAATGCACAAATACACATAAGCAAAAAACCACACACGAGCACTTCCTTTCTAAATAACTCCTAAATGGAATCAATAATTTCATCCTCAGTAGTTCGATCAAAAGAGACCCTTTTGGCTTGTGTGTATTTGTGCATGTGTGAACAAGAAAGGGTCCATGGCATTGGAGTAATTCTCCCTAAACCTGGAATGTTTGAAATTGCATGAATGTTTGGTCCATGGTGTGGAGTAAATTCCCCTAAACCATTGTGTAAGTACTTTCATTTTTAAATAATTTTTATGTTTATTAGGAAGATTCTCCATTCATTATAAAATGCAATGTTTGAATATAAAATGTAATTTATTTAAGATAAGAACTGAGTGATTGATAGCTGTTTTGTAACAGACTTCCTTTTTTTGCAGCTAAATCTCAAATCTTTTTAAACAAAGCAGTTTGATCTCCCTGCCCCTCCAACCATGTCATTGCTGTTTCCAGGCATTTGAAGGCTTCTGCATGGGAAGGGCCCTCATAACCTTTATCATCATCTGACTTATTTGCTACCAGTGTGTCTCTGCTCTTCAAGTAATGTTTCAATTATCTCCTCTTCTGATAATAGTTGAAAACCAGGGTCATTAACGTCACAGTTTAGCTATTCCCTTACATCATCTAAATTACATTCCGATCACCCAGTAATTTCTTTTAGTGCTACTACTGTGACATTGACAATTTCCTCTTTGCCGCTGTCCTCCTCAAATACAATTTAAAAATTTTTATTCCATGCCTTTTGAAGAGAAGTATTTTTTAAGGAATTCCAGGAATCTGCCACCATGTAACAGCATTCTCTGATACCAAGATGTTTTAAAAAGCTTACAATTCCTTCTTTGTCAGTATCATTTTCATAGTAGCTGCTTCCTATATTCATGTTTAAATGTTTCAATCATACCTTGATTCATTGGCTGTATTATAGAAGTGATATCTGAAGGGAGAAATAGAGCTTTAAACATACCATCGTCATGTTCCAGAATTGTACTGCTTATTCAGACTAAAGTCAACTTTGAAAAAAACAGCTAGGTTTACAAGGAGAAGATAGCCAACAAATTGTTGAATAAATTCAGTTAGGATAATTTGATGTTCCAATAATTAGAGTTCTACTGCAAATGCCTGCAGATATGAAATTTATTCATTTAGTGCAATATAATATTAGTAAATAAATAAAGCAAATAGAAGAAATGGGATCAGAAGAGAAATACTCCCATAAAAAAATTAAGATACTGTCACAAATAACATTGCTGTAGATATGAAGGGCATTCAAATTTGACTGGACTTGAATTCTTTTTACACCGTAAAAGTAAGAGCACAATAATAATATAGCCACTTTTTGATGTACTCTCCCGCCTTCAGAATTCAGTACAACTGTCACATCTTTGACTGCAGTTGCCAGTCTTGCTTTGTGTTCTTTGTTCGCCATGCATTTGTATCACCCGAACGCTGAAGACCGTGACAGGAAAGATTCACCATACTGTACTTGAAGTCACCGAAGAATTTCAGGATCTTTTACACCTTCCTTACAGAGAAATTTAATAATAATGCAGTTTCAATGAAGAATCACATTCAGATACCATCTTTGTTAGTTCTGACATGGGTTGCTATGGCAACACAATTTTTTATATTGCCAACATTATAATGATAATGTACACACCTCATTATATTAAATATAAGATTTAAAAAAATAAAGTGCTGGTCAAATTTGAACATCCCTCACAATTTCTCTCATTCGCCAAGATTTGCCATTATGCAAAATCTAAACATGCATTTATCATGTTCTCTCAAATGAAACAACAAATAACTAGGATGGTCTAGGAGAGTGATGCTCTACCATTTACCTGTCATGCGTCACTTTCCATGTGGCAGTGTCAATATGCCACTTCATTTTTGGTGTGCTAAAAACACATGCCACAAGTTTGCTCCAAAGCACTTCAACATAACAGCAGGACAAGTGAGTGTAAGACAAGTAATTCGCACAGAAATGAAATCCACATTACTGCAAATCAATGTCTAGCAAAACAACATACTGCGGAGATTGCCTGTACTTGGACCTAAGCTTTGATACTTTAGCATATGCCCTAGTTGCACTGCTATGAGAATTGTGCAGAGAGACTGGGAGAATAAAAAAGAAAAGTAACATAGGAGCAGATGGATTAATAGATGTTAACTGGAAAGAAAGGCAACAACAAAAACTGCACAATTGAAGGAAGGAAAGGATGGATGAGATAACCATGTAAATTGGTGAGGGATTTTGGGTTGCAGAAATCTAGAGAAAGCAGCAGAGAATGACAACGAAACAATGCTTCTAAGAAATTCATAAATTGCAATGGATTCTAAAGGTTTCAAGGGAAGAAACCACTCATCCAGAGTGTTTTATAACAATCTTTAGCTTTGTAAAAATAAGGTAAATTTTAAAAAAGGTCTGATAGAAATAGGAGGAATTCGGTAGTTTTAGTTCACAAAACAATGTGCTGGAACCTCTCAGCACACTCCCAGGATGTGCACTGTTTATTTCTTGTTTTAAGCTATGCACAGGTAGTCCCTACTTAACACAAGAGATTAATTCCTAAGAAGTGTCGTGTTAAGCGAATGCATAAATACTATATGAAACCACATAAAAGGTTAGGGTTAGGTCACGTTGTTTTGCGGGCCATCCACTATGGGTATGCTGAAATAGTCCATGAAGCTTCTCCGGTATCTAGCTGTGTCCATCTAGTACAGGTTAGGACCCATAGATGGTGTTCTCTTCCTTTTGCTGAGAAAAAATACGCTTTGTACAAAAACCCTGCATTTGTAATGCGGGGATGCCTATGCCTGCCCCTGCGATAGTGAAAGCAGGGGTGTGACCTCTGCCTTTTTCACATACCCTTATGAAATTTAACCAGTAGAACCACTTCCCTCTAACTGTATAGGTTACTTCTAGCCAACTGGAGCAATAAAATCTTCCTCTCCATTGCAGTAAACGTTTCACATGCAAAACATATGTGAAGAAAACCAGACGGCTTTTGGACAGCATAGTAGACGCTGTGTTGTGAAGTTAAGACATTTTTCAGTGTGTATCGTAGTACAAATAACGCATACAAAATTTTATTTACATTTAATATGTACAAATTTCGTCTTTCATCCATTGAAATATTGGAATCAGTAATGGCATCATCTTGCAAATGTGCAAAATATTTTTAGAAGATTGAGAAGGATATTGTGACATTATGGATGAAAGTGATTCCAGTGAAGATTTGGAGGACGTTTATATAAACACTGATATAAGTGACAGTGAATCTGAGAGAGAAATTGAATTATTTGAAAAAATCCACTTCCCAGAATTAAATACCCAAATGGGGTGCATTCTCTGAAAATAAAAGTATCCACTCAAGTGGTTAATGTGTATTTTACTTATGTTTTTATAAATAAAATATAATAACCAATAGTGTAAATACAATACAATGCATAAACAATACAGAAGACGTAATTATGCCGGCCTTGGTAGAGGGGTGGTTAGTGTGTCTAGCTCCCAATGCTAGGGTCTCAGGTTCGAATCCTGCCAAGGGCATGGTTGTGTGTTTTGTCCTTGTTATTGTTGTTACGATATTCAGTATAACTGACCCTATGCTGTCTCTGAATTCTTGCCAATAAATAAAATAAAAAATAAAGTATAAACACAGCAATGTGTGCTAGTTCCGCAGGCCTTTTGAGATTTTATACTATAAATTACCTAATATTTTATGAATAAATACAGTAAAACCTGGTTAATTCGATCCTCTATATTTCGAAATTCGACGTAATTCGAAATTTTTTAACACTTGAAAGACCGAAGAAGCCAATTTCATACAAATGTATTTCAATAACTCGAAAATCTCTATAATTCGTAATTCGAAAAATTTTTTTGCCCGATTCTCGGAATATCAACACATTTTTGTCGACATAATTCAAAATAAAACTTACCAAAAAGAAACTAAATGAAATTTACTAAAATATTTCTGGCACTATGTCGGCTGGTTTACAAACATTGTGCGATCGTGATCATACCGACTGGGCGTTGGGTATTGTCACAAGATTCTGTCCATCCCCTCAATTTATCTACTGTTTTGCGAGTTTTGTGTGCAAAATGCGTTCCAATATTCCTTTGGTTCGTTGTTTGTTTCGTATTAGATTGTATTTTTCATCATTGTTAGTTACCTGTTTAAATAATATTCTTAGTTTAATAACTGCAAGAGAGACTATATTTAAATTTATTGCTATAAAATATTTTTTTTTAATATACCCTCCGATGGCTCCGGTTCGTGGTGCATATAAGACTCTTACTCTTGCTGAAAATGTGTCTTTGCTGCAGACATTGACAAGTTAGAATGGAAAGGAAACCTGGCCTCAAAGTATGGGATTCCAAACTCGTCTTTATCTACAATTTTAAGGAATCGGACGAAGATTGAAGAAAGTTTTCATAAATTTAAAGGGAGCGCTACACGTCAGCGTTCACGGCCTGCGAAAAACAAAGACCTTGAAGAAGAACTGTCCGATTTTTTTTCACAAGTACGAGTGGCGAATTTACCTGTGACAAGCCCGATGCTCATTGAAAAATCAATAAGTCTTGCGAACACTTTGAACATTCAAGATTTTAAAGCGTCCAATGGGTGGTTGGATGGTTTTAAAGACGCCACAATATTGTTTGTCTCGCAGTATATGTGGTGATGCCGAAAAAATTAACGAAGAGGTAGTGACGACCTGGCTGCAAAGTAATAAACATGTTTTGGAGAAGTACGTGCTCAAGGACATTTTTAATACGGATGAAACGCTTTTTTTTTTCAACATGTTGCCTGATCGTACTTTGGCTCTCCGAGGCGAAAAATGTCACGGCGGCAAACGTAGTAACACACCGCCGCGCCGTGCTCTGCACAAATATGGATGGGTCGAATAAAGAAAAACTTGTAATCATCGGAAAATATGGCAACCCACACTGTTTCAAAGGTATTAATCGTGATTATTTGCCAATAATTTACGAGCATAACAAAAAGGTGTGGATGACAACAGACATATTCAGAAGTTTTTTAATAAGAATGCAAAAACGTGCAGCGGTGCAAAATCGTAAATTTTGTTCACACTAGACAACTGTTCTGCTCAACATGTGGCTCAGATAAATACGCCCAATGTTGAGTTGCTGTATTTTCCGCCGAACACAACCAGTGTTCTGCGGCCACTCGACCAGGGCATCATTCAAAATTTAAAGAGTCATTACAGAAAAAAACTATTGTCGTCATACTTGGTGCAAATTACAAATGGATGTTCGCAGGATGATTTATGAAAATGGACGATTTTAGACGTGTGCCTTGTCATCGGCGTGGCAACTGGTAACTCCTCAAACCATCGCCAACTGTTTTAAGAAAAGCAGGCTATCTTCACAGCTGGCAGAAGTGTTCCAAGGTACAGAAGTGGAGGAAGTAATCGACAGTAATGTATTGGGGCCTGTCAGTTTCGGAGACTTTGTTTCCTTTGATAATGACTTGGCTACGTCGGTTGTGTATGACCCCACGATCGAGGAATCGAAAACCGTTGCGAGTGATAGCGACGAAGAAGACATTGTGGATAACGTCGATGCTAGGTTGGATGTGCCATTGCCATCTAAGGAGGATGTTTTAAAAGCTTATGATACCCTTCAAAGGTACGTGTCCGGGATGCCAGACGTGCCAATGAATATCTGTGAAAAAGTTGATGCCATTATGCAACACATTGCACTAGGGAGTGCCCTGAAATTGAAATGGGAAAATAACCAACTTTTTAAAATAAATTTAAATTAATATTTTATTATACACTTTTGTTTATTTACTTTTAAGTTGAAACAAGTGAAAGACATTAACATTTTAGTGGTTTAATTATATGTTCATGTATGTTTCAATGTTTAAATGAATAATCCTAAATTTGACTTTTATTCATCGACATCATATTTTGAGGTATGCATGTGTAGTACATCCTTTTTTTCTGTATTTTAATATGGTGTCATATTCTTTTGTTTTTCTGTAATTTATATTTGCATTTTTTAAATTTGGTAAATCACGCTTTTTTGTAAATTTCGAATTATAGAGGTTCTTCGTAATTCGAAATGCTTTTTCTTTGGTCCCGTGAATTTCGAATTAACCAGGTTTTACTGTATAATATATACGTTCCATTAATGGCAATATTTTTAAAGGTTTTTTATGTAATGGACTGTGTTGCAGTGTTAAAACGGGAGCCTTTTCGTGTCAAATGAACAGGTTCCCCAATTGGTAAATCGTGCTAAAGTGAATTTCATGTTAAGCGAACTTGTGTTCAGCGGGACTACCTGTACGCACTTGGGCAGGCCTCCAGAACAATGCACTGGCATTTGCATGAGCACATGCCAAGCAAAGGGCCAAACTTCTCATTTCAACTGAGAACATGCTCACCTAACTCCTTCAGTTGGAAAATGAAAACATCTTGAGAATCTCTTAAAGGCTTAGTGGAGAGGGTGCACTGAGTACTTGTTAGGGGACACTCCCTCTACTCAGCACATGGACAGATCACAAATCACAATAATAATCTAATGTTCATAACTTTCTCAATGTTAAAAGAATTAAAATATATTTTTCACATTAAAAAATCGCTTTACTCAGAATAAATTAAATTTCTTCAACAAGTAAACTAATTTAATAAACTGACCATCCATTCAAGTCCCAAATTCTTACCTCAAATTTTATCTACCCTAAAGTCTCGTGCACAACGCCCATCTCATACTGAGCCCATACTCCATGAGTCCCAATTCTCACGTATAACACATACCTCATATATAACGTGCAGCATTGACGAAGTAGTGATTCTATAATTTTTTCCCTTTAACTCTATCTAGCAGGAAGGAGGATTTCAACAGTTACTATAAAATATAAAACAAGAATAATAGCTCATGAGAGAAACATTGACGATTTTTCAGGTAGTAATTGCTGGTGCTTCAAATTCATGAAGCAACATAATTTATCAATTCGAGCAGTTACGTCGAATGGTCAAAGATTACCAGAGGATTGAGAAGAGAAAATAGAAGTATTCCTTGTTTTAATGGAAAAGGAAAAAAAATGGATCAAACCAAGGCAACATGGGTGAGGTTCCAATGAACTATGACATGCTGTTGAAATTCACAGTTGATGTAAAAGGTACAAAGGACATTAAAATGTACATTACAGGAGTTGAGAAACTGTGTTTTACTGTGGTGTTATCAATGACAGCAGATGGTCATTTTCAAACTTAAGAATATTCCTAAGGATAACTTCCCAAAGGGTGTTGTAGTTTGCATTAATGCTAGGACTGGATGAATTGTGAAGCACTTATAACATAGCTTAAAGAGATATGGGCAAAGAGGAGAGGCTCATTCTTTAAACCAAAATCATTACTTATAATGGATTCGGCTGGACCCCACATTGCTACTGATTCAAAGTTGGTGACAAAATGTTCCAATTTAAGAATTACTCCCAGAGGTCTGACAAAGAACTCCAACCACAGGATATTTCAGTGAAAAAATTCTTTATATAAAAAAAAAAATAAGAAGGCACTGGGAAAAGTGGAATGGGTGCAGCATAATTTTAATTTGCATCTAAAAATTAATAATACTAATCATAATAATCTGAAACTTAATAAAAACAGCTAAAAGACTATAAATTTTTTCCTTTCATTGATTTTAATATATGCATCGATGTAATGCGGTCTTGGTTTTGAATATGAACTTTATATTTTATCTAAAAATCTTTCGCAGTCAAAATAAACCAACTGTTGCTGATGTAGGGAAATTTCATAGTATAATGCATATCATACACAGAATTGGATAGTGGCAATAAGGGGCTTTTGGGTTGAGTAGTGATGAGTGAACCGACTAATAGAAAAAATCGATTGATAGTCGAATCGCCGACCAAAAAAATTGACTAATTAGTCGAGTTATTAGTCGGTTTTCAGTGCCACACATCTAACGATATTAGTCGGTTAAGATTAGTCGTTTTCCAGCGCTATCTGTACGGCCAACTATATAACGATATTAGTCGGTTAAGATTAGTCATTTTCCACTGCTATCTGTACGGCTGACTAACGATATTAGTCTGTTAAGATTAGTTGTTTTCCAGCGCTATCTGTATGGCCGACTAACGATATTAGTAGGTTAAGATTAGTCGTTTTCCAGCGCTATCTGTACGGCCAACTATATAACGATATTAGTTGGTTAAGATTAGTCGTTTTCCAGCATTATCTGCACGTCCAACTAACGATATTATTCAGTTGGTAGTACCAACTCATCTGAACAACAATGTTATTCTAATTAATTCAGTCTGTTGTAGAACTTTGAAAGAAAAATACCAAAATGAATTGTAGTAAGTAGTATATAATTTTGTTTCCTAGTTATTTCATCTACTTTACATGGGTGAGGTTGAGGCTTTAAACCCCAATCCTCCATATAAACTCATAAAGATATATACATATAAACTTACAAAAACAAGCAAAAGATACAACAATGAAACATAGTTACACATATATAAAATTTGTAAATATATGAAGTGAAAAAATAATTTCAAAGGAATGCAAAAAATACCTGAAATAAGATAATACGAATTATACAAAGATATCAAAATTACTAGAACGTCCTACAGTAATTGTAAGTAATTTTAAAAGCAACGAAAAATGCAAGACAAAATATTCTATATCAGTTTCTATGTGAGTGGAGATGCAAGGCACCAAAGTATCACTAATTTTCCTCTGTTCTGACTGAAACTCTCCTATTATGTTCCCTGATTGTCCTATGGCAGGGGTTCTCAAACTTTTTTGGCCACGGAAACCTTATATTCAAATATTTCTTCCAGCAGAACCCCAAGAGATGGTAAGCCGAATCGCAATAAAATTAACTTTATAATACACTAATAGTCATTTACATAGTTTATGTATCCTACATTATACAGTTTACAAGTGAGTTGGTAGTTGATGAAAACGACAGATAGCGCTGGAAAATGACTACAAAATCCGACTAATCTTATTCGAATTAGTCGTTCTTGAATTCATTTGGATGTGAAACGACTAATTCTAAAAAATCGATTTAGTCGGTTTTTTGAAATAATCGACTTAGTCGATTATTATTTGTCGGTTTTGCCCATCACTAGGGTAGAGTGACCAAGTGTCCCGGTTTCCCCGGATTTGTCCCAGTTTTCCGAGTTTTGTCCCGGTGTCCCGATTTTTTTTCAGGACGCATCAATGTCCCGGTTTTTTCCTTGTAATAGTGATAGTATATGCAGTAGTTTTTTTATTCCTGTTTATACGAAATTATTTTGAAAACCAAACTCGATATTCCAAATACTATTTTATAAAAAGCATTTGCATTTAAGTGCTGGAAAATAAAAGACTCACGGTAATTCACTAAGAGCTGATTCTAAGAAAATACGAATTTTCTTATCCATGATTTTCAGTTCACTCAAATTATATAAGAAACTAAAATATTCACTGTGGTTTTTGAGTTGCTGAAACCTCTCCTTTATCGAAGTAATTGTCTGATCCCACACAAGATAAAAAAAATTACTCTGAAATAATCTTGGGGATTATGAAAACTTGCATCAACCTGTGCAGATTCAAAATTGGGGTTCTTTCTTCGTGGCAGAATTTCAGTCTCTTGCATAAATTTTGATTCAGTCTCTAGTTCTGTTGCCAGTTCTCGTGCATCTATAATTAATTAATTTAACCCTATTTCTGACCTACAAGCTCCGAAATATTGCTGAATCTGCTCAAGAGAATTTATTGAAGCTTTCATATTCACGAATGGACTACGCAACAATTTACTTACTCCATTTATCTTAAATAGAATGTCGTGCCAAACTGTTGAGAAAAGCAAAAACAATGTCTTTTATAAATTACGCGAGAAAATTAATCTCAATTTACTAGATTTTTGGATGTTCGGTGCAGATTTTGCATAATGCTATGCAGTCAGGAGCTGAGAGATTATCTTGTGATGTAGAAATGGTAGTGGTAAAAATACTGTCATACTTTTCAACTTTTGTAGTACGTACCATGCGACTGAAAAATGTTTGTTCTCTATTAGATTTACAGTATGAAAAGTTATTGACCCATTCAAAAATTCGCTGGTTAAGTTTATACAATGCGGTTGATAGAGTATTAAAATGTTTGAAGCACTGAAAGCATATTTCTTTTCAGAAGAAAAGTCCCCAAAATGCATTGTGAATTTTTTTGAATCGCCAGTAAATGAAGCATACTTCCATGCAATGCTTAATATTCTTAGTTTATTTAATAAACAAATTCCAAAAATTGAATGTTTGCAAAATTGTGTAATAGAGGTAATGAATTACATGCATGAAACGATTGGCATGCTTACATTACGCATTAACGAAAAATTTGTTCCTTTGAGTGTCCTCAGAGTTTTATCTGATAATAATATTCTGAAGGATGAAATAGAATCATTTAAAGAGGAAATATTTGACATGTACATAACCTGTGACTATCTAAAAAATGGGTTGAACCCTTACTGAAATTGAAGTATATGGAATGAATGCTATTAAAAAGTTCCCCAGTTTGGGAAGAAGTGCAAAGTATGTGTAAAAATGTTATTGACACGGGCTTTCAAGTTTATGAAAGTTTATTATTTAATCAATTTTCATTGCTTAAAAATTTGATTTCAAAAGAGATGAAAGAAAGGAATGATGAGTGGCTTATTAGATCTTGCTACTGCCAGTGGTCATATTTTTCTTTTCAAAATTTGAATTTCTAGAACAGACCTCAGAAATGGAGAAACTATGTAACTTTCTGTTTGCCGTTCCGGCATACAATGGAAATGTGGAAAGAATATTTTCACAAATAGACATTCAATGGTCTGATGAACGAACAGTTTGGATATAAAAACCATCAATTCCATAATGTGTAAATTCAACTTTAATATGACCTGTAAAAGTTTTTATCACATGATTAAAAATGAAAATTTGATCAAGGCAGGCAGAAGTATGTACTTTAAAATGATTGAAAACACTATTTTCACCTAATATATATTATTGTAATACTGCTTAATTAATCACAAAATATGTAATTTAATTGTTATTTCAATAAATTATAGTTTATATATTCTTTTGTAAACATATTTATTTGATTTTTAGAATATTCAAGAAAAAAAATCAAAACACCCACTGTCACGGTTTTTTAGAAATGTCCCCGTTTTTCCCTTTCAAAACTTGTTTCGTCCCGGTTGTTAACAAAAGCCCCACCCTACTTTTGGGCAATATTACGGCTAGGGTTGGGGGTTTTGAGGTATTGCATTAAATAGATATCATAAAATTCATTTTCATTAAGAAGTCATTTTAAAAAAATACTTGTATTGAGTAAAAATTTATACCTAATAGATATCGCGCACTAAGAAATGATCTCAAAGTACCTTAAAAAAACCTTGTATAATGCGCACATTATAAACAAGATTTTAGGGTATTTGCAAAATGCAATTTTTAAATTCTCTGCTCACCTCTTAAAAATTTGAATATACACAGTAACTAAATCATTAAATAAATTTAGAAGTTATTTTAAAAATCTATATGAAATCTGTCCATCTTCTACTGCCTGAATGAAGCATGTTTTGATGTACTTTTTAATATGAATTATATCTGTGCTATGATTCTAAAATTGAACTTCAGTTTCCCCTCATTTCTTCCAAATTACAGAGGTAGTATCAGTTTATAATTGTTTTTATTTAAGCTAAATTAAAATGAAATAAAATAGGATGTTTGTTTCAAAATTGAAGATTTTTATCTATGGCTCTTATTAATGTTCAGTGAAATTGTTTAAATGATTGACATAATTTACTATTAATTTAGAAAATTTATCAACACCTTAACGCAAAGCATATTTATCAATGTTTTGAAAAACATTCACATGTAACGTGCAAAACAATAACATATAACCACTAAAGTTGCCATTAGGCCCACCCCTTCAGGAATTTGGCCAAGTTAATGTGAATGCAAAAATTACACCAACAGGGTTGACAAGACTGCCTGATCACACACCATTGCACTGCAGGATGCCTCACCCTAGAGGCTTCACTATTGGCATGAATGTTTTTCAAATGCATATGAGCAGCACAGTGGCCTACCCACACTCAAACCAAGCTTCTTTTAGTACTAAACAAACAAAACAGAAGTTTATTATAATACTGCCTCTACCCTCAACCAGATGACAACTTCCACTATCCTTTGATCATTTCAGCAATAGGATAAACCACTATTTATCAAGAAGGTACACTTTCCACACATCTAACTTATCTTCTGCACTGAAAAACATACCGACTTCCTAGTTCCAAAAATAATCAAATATACCAAGATAAGCTGGAAACTTGTCTCATCCAGTGCTCGAAATGGAAAATGTTACAAAATGGAATGCTTGTATTGGTAGTGGAATGGTAATTTTTATGAAATGGAACACTTGTTATAAGATATGGCATTTCTAAATGTCTGATGAAACGAAACGGTATCATCAGCCCATGTGACAGGCCAGAGCGGTGTTCTGGTGCATTCCGGCTCATTTTGAGCACTGGTCTCAGCACAAGTTCACAACTGTTGTGACACATACCGAAAGTGTTCATATAGATTACAGTGGCAACTCCTCATCAGAGAAGAAAAAGGTACAATAATGAGCCATCCTATAATAAGCATGCAATGGTTAAAAAAAATTATGCTGTTTTAATAATTTCATCCTTTTGGTAAATTTTAAAATGTAAGGGAATATTGAAGTCAAAGTTAAATTCCTGACCTATGACAAATATCATTCGAGAAACTCAACAGCTAAATTGTTTACAATTATTTTAATTTCTTTGAAGCAGTTTCAAGACATGATTCTGGAAAGTGAAAAGAAACACAAGGTACCATATTAGCTCGAATGTACAGCTCCTTCGGTTTATGATGGCAGCCGACGACGCGTGAGATGAGAAGGGAAAGAATGGGAAGGGGAAGCTTTAAGGGAGGGATGATGTCAGAGCACCTGTGCAGTATACCTTCTTCCCCTCCAGAGTATAGGTTCATGCATCTATTGCCCACAGCTAAACACAGCATCCCATATAGGTAGTCCCAGCTTGAGGACTCATCCTACCATGAAAGTGCCTACTTCGGACTGCCACCGTAAAATGATCGAAAACTTTGAGTTTTTCAAGAAAATGCTGGGGAAAACAAAACAAAACTGTGGATTTTTTGTATTTCACCTTTAAATAATTAAATAAACAGATAAATAATGTCATCATAGATACCAAAATAAATTTTAAAATGTCACCAAATCCACCCTAAAAAGTCACTAAACTCAAAGAAAATGTCGCTAAAAAGTCGTTAAAAATAAGGGAATTTTTGCAAGACTTTTATCAATAAAAATTGGAATAGATATTAACATTTATAGGTCAAACTTATTTTATAAGTGGAATAGTAAAATATAGTAAATGTCTGCATATAACACGCAGGGAGGTTTTCCACCTCATATTCAGTGATTTTTGTTATATATCCACGCATAGCAAGCATTCGTTCCTAGAGTTTTTAATAAAACTTTTGGATTTTTGGAATAACTTAAAAACGCAAATGATTGAGGATCAATGTATGTACCACCTTCAAATTCTCTGATATACTACGTACATGCATAAGAAACGTTCATCCACATATGACAACACTCTCCATACTTTGTAACACACTGTGAGTCACAATTTGTGACAGCAATCTTGCTATCTATTCTAAAATTCGAAACAACAAGGTAAACTTCATTTATGACATTCAATAATCATAATAAAAATTGGTCTAATTTTTACATGGAGGCGAACATCATCTTTAATTTTTAATGGAAATCATTTTTTCTGTAATTTTACTGCATTTTATGATGTATTCTATGTAAATTATAATGAGTACTTTCATAATTAGTAACTGTAGAAATATTGTAAGGTTTATCAAAACTTTTATATAGGTTTTAATAAAGCAATCATAAAATTAATTTGTTTGATTTATGTTGTATATTGCATGTATTTACGCTTACATAAAGCAATATTTAAATATGTTGCTAGATTAGTAGCGAATTGCAAAGTTAGTGACATGTCGCTAAACACTAAAAAAGTCTCTAAAGGAAGTAAAAAGTCGCTAAATCTAGTGACAAAGTCACTAAATTGGTAACTATGAATGCCATGTGCTGTATTTAGGGTAATCTCACACTTATAATTAGGCCCCCACCAATGTTTTACCTTCTTTCCGGAGTCTTCATTCACTCTAAAGCAATATAAAGTATAATAATTATAACCGCGAAAGTTTTACAACTCTCTCTTAATATTTTCTGTTAAATGACACCTAGGGCTGCCACCTTTCAAGGATTCCAAAACTGAAGATATGAGTAAAAAAATTATACAGTATTAACCCCTTAAATGGGGTAAGCGTCTTTGGATGCGCATCGTAGTCGCTCGCCGGACAGGGAGTGCATCTCTAGATGTGCTTTATAAAATTATCGCCTACTCATTGGGGAAAGTGTTTTTGGACGCAAATCTTTGATGTAGCTTGTCTATGAGGTCCTGCCATCTTACGTGATCATTTCTAACTTCGTGGTAATTTCGGTTTGCATTTGAAATGTTTTCACATCTGTGACGGTCGGGAATACTTTTAGGCCTTTTAGGGTAATAAAAACTCCTAAAGCTACCTTTTTTTCCTTCACCCTCAGTGTCGGTTTTTCCTTTGAGAAGTGCGGATGTAATATTCTGTTTCTGTTTGAAACCAGATTTTCCTTTTTGCTTGAAATACCATTATTTTTTCAAAATTTCGGACTTTTTTCGTATTTTTTATATAAATTTTATTGAGCAGAAACATATAAAAGCAGGAATTGTGTTTTTGTGCTCTTCAGTAATTTTTTCATTGTATAATATATATATCCAAGCTTTTATGCAGGTCTAATTTACTAGCTAACGTATCATAAATTTTTTCCCGTATTTGCATTATTTCCTGAGGAAAAACGTAGATTTGCAGACTATAGTAACGTGTGTTCATGCGTTTGTAATTGAGTGTATAATTTTATTAACCTTTATTACTATGTCAAAAAGGAAGGGAAATGTATCAGAAGGATTCATAAGAGAAATTTTAGTACTCAGCAGGGCCGGCTCAAGACATTTTGGCGCCCCAAGCAGATTTCAATTATGGTGCCCCATCGATACATAAATTTTACATTAAAATTCGGTAGTTAAGCAGTATAACAGGATATAATTATTTTGAAGTTTTGTGTATTTTATGATTACACAGTTTAATAAGAAAACAAGGTTTTATTCACAGAAAAATAAATTTGAAATGTCACAAAATTATAAATTGTGCGATACTTATTTCAATGACAATGAGATTGATTGGAACTATTGCATCGCTATACGTATGCACAGATGGGGCTCAATCAAATCAGTCAAATTTTCTGGTGCAGTAAGTTTCATAAAGAAGGCATCGAAAAATTCAACATCAACACATTGCCTTATTCATAGACAAGCACGTGTTGCAAAACGCATAAATAAAGGCAGTGACGAACTTATCTAAAGCCAATTGTACAAATTGCTCTTTGAATGAAATAGAAAGGATGAAATTGAATCTTGATTGAAAAATGCACTTGGGAGTCTGTGAATACTGTGAAGGAAGGATGCAGGAGAAAAGGAAGCGACGAAACGAATAGAATCAAGCCTTATCTTGGAAGTGATCATAGAAAGACATTCCGAAAAAAATGATTTAAAAAATGTAGGTTGGGATGAAAAGCGGGCTTTATCGCGAATAAATGAGACTTCAAATTTATGACTGATTACGAACTTCAAGAGCAAGATGAACATCGTCTATTACTTGGAATCATTATAACAAAGGACAACTTTTGTTACAGAAGCAGCTTACGAATTTGTTACCAATTTAAAATTTAAAACGACCTTCAGGATGAATTTCTTAAAAGGAAATAAAATTGCCCAATACTAGAGTTAATTACCACAAATTTTAAAGAGAAAACCTCTATGTTAAACTGCTTATCAAAGGTTGGTTTAAGAAAGAGTATAATAGCAACAAACTTATTTGAATTAAACTAAAAAATAATTTAACCATACAACGTAAAAGATGTATCTATATAAAAAGATCGAATAAAAATATGTATATACTAACTTCCTGGTTTAGAAAATCTTTGTTGATCGTAGACTAGGTATAGCTCCAACCTCAGGGTAAAACACCCGCTTTTATCATGGCGAAAAATAATATTTACACTAAATATTGACGTCTTTTCTTGAGTAAAGACAAAAACATATCAATTATGCCCAAGGAAAACTAACCTGCAATAACTTGATAACAGATTCTTCAAACGCTAAAAGACGCACACCACTCGACTGACGTTTCCACAACGATGGGCGTATTGGAACAATGCGGACAAATACTTCTTTTTCAATGTCATCAATGCAAAATGCGAGGGAGGAAATTTTGAAGGAGAAGGGGTTGAAAACAGTGGTGTGAGAATATGTACCCTGTCCTCACACACCCTAACACAGCGTAGCAATTACTAAGAATCAGTAAAAGAAACCCAAAAGATATGTATTTCGTCCTCAAACAAGAGCCGCAACCAATCAACCGAGAATTTCAAATGTGCCTAAATAAGTGCATGTGGAAACAAAGAGGAACCGCAGGAGGGAGGGTCTTTGGATATCCCGTATCCTCCTCGGACTTTGTAAAGATTTCCTTGCTCTTGGACACCCTTGCAAATGTCTACCATTGGCCAACTTCTGATGAGAATGCAGAGGCTAGTAAGGCGGGGGCGATGCCAAGGCATGACCTTTCTCACTCCCCCCTCCAACCTAATGGAATGCTTCTCTCTTCAGGCCTTTGATGCAAGAGATGCATTGCACCCGGACAGAAATCCTCGGGGGCAGCATATCACAGAGGGAATCAGCTAAAAATATTAGGGGCGGTGAGAACTGCTTTCACCCAGTCGGCAAAGATCCTCGGCATGTAACAGCAATAAAATGTTAGAAAAACCACATCCAGCGATCTGTATTCGGTAGATTTCTCAAAAGCCGCTTTCGGAAATACTATTTTACTATTTGGAGTAGAGCTGCCCCTGAACATTCATTTCAAGTCACATGTTCACATTTATTCGCCAGCTGTAAACACTAAACATTTCAATGGAAAAGCAAATGAAGAAACTAAATTAAGGTATTTTCCAAAAATTTTTGTCAAGAAAATTTGGCGCTCCTAAAATTCAGCGCCCCAAGCGGTCGCTTGGTCTGCTTGTATTGTTGGGCCAGCCCTGGTACTCAGTGAGGAGGAAAAAAGTTCGACGGAATATAGTTCCGAAAGTGATGAGGAAAGTGTCTGTCGGTAATGTAGCAGGAACAAGAGTAACAACTAGATTTACTAGATGACTGAGTGAAATTAGAGAAGAATCAAGTGGAAGTGAATTGGAGAATGAAAGCAGTGAAGAAGACGATGACGAAGATGATATTGGCGAGATTCAGGATTCTGAACGGGTTACGACGAGTCAAGCTAGGTCCCGATTTACAGCGAATTACTTTCCTGGTCCTAAACAGGAAATGCTTGGTAAGATACAACCAACTGACATTTTTCAACATTTTTTAGATGACAACATAATACATAGCTGTGCAAACTAATTTATATGCTAAGCAGAAGATAGGCAAAAAAACTCTGATTGGTAAAATGAGGAGAAGTTATGATAAAGACTCGGTGGAAACTGATAAAAATGAACTTAAATTGTTTTTTGGAATGCTCTTGCTGCAAGGAATTGTGCAAAAACCAACATTTGCCAGCTATTTTTCGCGAAAAAAATATGGGAAATACCAATTTTCCATGAGCTTACGAGTGAAAAACGTTTTTGTCTTTTGCTAAAATTTTTACATTTTGTAGATAATGAGACATACAGTAGGATCGATGAGGTCTCCCAAAAATTGTTCAAGATAAAGCCTTTGCTTGATCATTTGAAAAGAAAATTTTCTGAGAGTTACGTACCTAATGGTGAAGTTTCAATTGACTAGAGTTTGCTATTGTGGAAGGGGCATTTGTCATGGAAAGTTTTTATTCCGAAGAAAAGATCTGTTTGGCATGGAATCGTTTAAATTGTGTCAGGCTAAGACAGGATATGTTTGGAACATGATAATTTATACTGGAAGGACATTGATTTGAAAACAGAAATTGAAGGTATCAGTTTAAATGCCTTTACGAAAACAACTATAATTGTGCTCAATTTAGCAGAAAAGCTCCTGAACAAAGGGTATTTGATAGGTTTAGAAAATTTTTATAGCAGCCCAGAACTGTTTGATTTACTAAATTCCATGCAAATGGACGCAGTTGGCACAGTACGTTCCAATCATAAGGAGCTTCCTAAAAATGTCATGAATATGAAGCTGAAGAAAGAAGTTGTAGCGGCATTCCAGAAGAAGTTGATGTCTTTGAAATGGAAAGACAAGAGAGACGTTTGCATGCTTAGTAGCATCCATGACGCAAAAATGAAAACTGTAAAAGAAAGAAAGAATGCGACCAAGCTGAAACCTGATGTTTGCATTTATTATAACGATGCAATGGGGGGAGTTGATCTTTCCGATCAATATATCATTACGTACAGTACGGCAAGGAAGAGAATGAAGACATATTATCAAAAAATATTTCGTCATCTTTTGGATTTGTGTGTATTCAATTCCTACGTAATTCACAAAAAAATGGAGGAAAGAACAAAAATCTTGAGTTTAGATTAGAACTTATCAATCCCATCATAAAAAAATATGGAGAATATAACAAAGGTATGCCTGAAACAGAATGAAAAAAGGGATCGTCTACGAACACACCCTTGAGACTTAGGCCGGGATTACGATCGACGTTTACTGACGTTATGGTAACAGACGGTGGCGGTGGAGCCCTACGTTCACTGCACGTCAGGGTAGATCTATCACGATTGATGGAAGTGGTAGCACCAACTGTTGACCGTTGAACGAAATTCTTGGATTAAATTGCAAGTTAACTGGGCGTGTTGCTATGTTTGCCTTTGCTTTTACGCTGGACATTCTTAAACTCGCTGTGCTTTTTATCACACAGAAATGCACGATTCCTCACAAATTCAATTAGCAACTCTTCCCTCATTATGAGAATCCACAATTCACAGATGCTTAGCACACACAAAGATGGCTTCCTCAATATATTCCAACTCTCACCTGATGGGCTGACGGAAACAGACGTGACGGAAAAGCTAGACTTCAACAAAGTTTACCCAGCGTCCGTTGGCGGCGCCGTCACCGTACGTCGATCGTAATAGGTTACATTGTATTACACGTACCAAGCTTCTCGAACAATGCCGTCCGTTTCCGCCACGTCACGTCGATCGTAATCCCGGCCTTAGTGGCAGACATTTCCCAGAGCTAAATTCCGCCTTAGCATAAAAAAAACGCACATAAACGATGCGTCGTGTGTTTGTCTCATAAGAAGCGTAGGAAAACCATCTATCAATGCAAAGACTGTAACGTCGCGCTGTGTGTCGCTCCATGCTACCGGGCATACCACACGGATAAGGACTACTGAAAAAAGAATAAATTTACAGTGTAAATAATGTATATATTTCAAGAGTAAACCGTTAGATGCCTACGTAGCAGACTGCAGCAAGAAAATAATTATTATGGTATTTTACTTATTTTTACCAATCCCTAGTGCGTGCAGTTATGAGAATTATATAAACAATTGTTCTACGGGATATGAAATTTATTCAAGCAATTGTTATTTTTTGAATGTCATAATTTCAACAATTAACGTGGGAAAAATGAGTCCTGAAAATATGCCACTGCGTAGTTCTCCAGCTACAGACCACAAGCGTGCTGCACACGTGCCTTCAAAGGATCCACAAACAATAGCGTGGTCGGTAAAGTCTCATAAAAGGGAAAGACTAAAAGGATATATAGAAACCGTGTAACGACCAGGGCCAGCATGGAAAGTCTGTGCGTGAGGCCTTTTCCTTTTACAATCATAAAACACGTGTGGCACGGGAAGTCTGCTATATCCGCCTGCGTTGGACGACGGTGAGCATGAGGCCTTCAAAAGTGCGGTGCTCAGTGCAGTTGCACAGCTCGCTCAGCCCTCAGACCGGCCCTGGTAACGACTTTATTTGAATATTTTCATTTCCAAAACACAACAGTTGCCTAAATTACAAAAATCAATTTGCCGCAACAGTAGGAATCACGGCAAGTGAGGAAGCCCCTGAAGGTATGTAACCGGCAATAATTAGCAAAATCTAAGTTTTTCGCGAAATTTGAGTTATAAAACAAATAAAATTTAAGATATATGAGTTACAAAAACCACTAATCATAAAAATAAAATGAATTTTACCTGGTTTTTTAATTATAAAAAAATTTACTTTTATAAATTTTATATTTGCATAAATTCGTTAACATTGTAAATTTTCAATTATGAACTTTACCGATCATCTATGTTCCGTTTATTTTAAATTATTAAAAATAATGGATTCGTTCCCCATCTGGTGAAAGTTAAGGAAAATTTAGTCCCCAGTTAAGGGGTTAAGTATTTACATGAAAAAAATGCTCATGCAACAATGTATGGTTCTTCAATGACGTTACAACAATGTATAACATTGCATCGCACATCTGTTCTCGGTGGCTTGTGAAATCCAACGCGGAGTCCGAGTTGAACAAATTGTCTTCAAAATACGCATACAAAAAGATTCATTGGAACGACTTATAGATGAACGAAATTTGAAAGAAGTGTTAATGGGACCATTGGGACTGATATTAAAACCGGAGATCGGAGATGAACTGCGAAAACTGGAGTCTTCAGTCGAAAACCAGAGAGGTGGCAGCCCTAATGACACCTGAACGCATCAAGCACAAGCTTTCTCCACTGACGCAGTAACGCACCTGGATGTTGCCCTCACACAACCTTCAACAAATCTAATGCAAGTTTCTCATCCATCCCCTATCCTGTGCACAAAAAATCACACCTGGCGGTAATTTATCCTTTGGTATCATTTTACTCTTTAAAACCACATAAATAGATAGTTTCCGCTCATCGGCTGTGACTGCAGGCATAACAGTGATCCTTACTTTCTCCTTTCCGGTGGATTTCATGTTGACTGTTACAACTGACGGAATATCAATAAACAGGTGTTTGTTGCATTCCCCATTTATACAAGCAGATACTTATGTTTTTTACATAAGCCTATGATGTGCTGCTGATAAGCTATCAACTGTTCACTAAACTCACTAGACCAGGGGTGTCCATTACGTCGCCCTTTAGGAAGATTGGAGTCGCCCGCGTAGGCAGCAATGTGCTATAAAAATTAAAAAACTGAATTCGAAGGACGTTTTCTAGATTTTAAATACCTCTATTGTAACATTTTTCGCTGAAATTGACAATGAATAAATTTCTAGCAAATTAGGATATGTTCAACATGGATGCAACAGATCTGGAATATGAAATATTAATTATGTTGCAAAATGATATAGAGTTGAAAGCAAGATACAATGATTCAAATGTTTGTTTCATCTGAAAAATTTTCAAACATAAAAAACATGCATTTATTTTGAAAGCATATTTTCCTTCCATTTACTTATGTGAATCAATACTTTTTTAATATGAACGTAATTAAATCGAAAACCAGAAATGCACTTATGAATGAACATCCTCAATACTGTTTACACCTCTCGGTTTAGAGTTAGAAGCCCAATTACCAATCACTGGCTAAAGATATGCAGTGTAAATGTGTCCATAATTGTTTAAATAAAGAAGAAATTTAAAAGTAGCAATTATTTATTTTGTCGATTTTCATAAATGGTCTATAATAAATGCTTTCTTTGCAGTTATTTTTGCCTTTCACTTATAGTTACAATATCCTTAAGTATATGATAAAAAATTTAGTAGCCTGCAAGACAATTTACAGAATGAAAGTAACCCTTGGCATAAAAAAGTTTGGGCTCCACTGCACTAGGCAGACACTGAGCCAGGCCTTTCTACACATCGTATGTCTACAACAGCCCATGCTTGCTTTATGTTTGTTTCGTGGAATTTTTAACTCCCTCGCCACTTCCAATGCCTTCAACGTTAACACTTCACGAGTGATAGGAAAACCTTCACTTTGCATTTCTAAACGAAATCGAAAACACAATTACCAGCTTTTTCAAATCTTCCATTTGATGGCTCCTAAACGCCTCCCTTGTCGAATTAGCACACTTCTACTTTTCTAAATATTTACGCCATAGACGTATGTTGACTTATGGTATACCATACTTCTTCGAAGCCTGAAAATTGTTAATTTTTCCACCCCTCGAGTATTTTAAGATTCATATCGTAGCTTCGCCCGACTCCTTGAGATTTAGACGAACCTTCCTTCTCAACATGATCAGCAGCACTCCTACCCTGATCATCCATAACAAAAAATCGGATGGGCTAAAACTCGCAAAAGTAGGCAGAAAGAATACACCGACTTACTGATATCTATAGTTCAATGACAACAGTGTGTTTGGCGCAGGTTTGGTCCTTTTCCCTCATCCACTTTAAGGTATTCCACGTGGTGAAATTTTGGTGAATGAAAGATTTCACTTTTCGAAAGGAAGACAGAAATTCCCATCTCAAGTGTTTGGACTTGTTTGTTCCTAACCATCCAATATTTACTCACTAGACTAGACGCTACGTGCTAAGGGAAGTCCCAGTTCATAGATGAATGACGTTAGAAGTGTTTTGGGCTTCGTACTTGACTCAAGTTTCCACCTCTGTGGGTTTCACCGTCTTCAGGTTTAGCACTCAATATGCATGCTCCAAATAGCACTAAGTAAACTTCGGTTTGAAATTAATTTTGAAAACCGTCTGACTTAATTAATTTTAGTCATTTCCCGATGAATTTACATTTAAATAAAGTTTCAAACGATACAAATTAATTTTATATAGATAAGGGCCAGAAAATCGTAATTACGCCTGTGTACCTCTTATACGGCGGAGAATAAAGTGCCTGTACTATTTTAAAAAATCATTAGTTGCCGAATATAGCGCGACTGCTACTTTTACGTCATTTCAGAAAAAATATCGTTATATTCAAGCTATACCTTAGGTCTCGAATAGAACGCAAGTGCTACTTTTACAATTTCATTTCTGGAAAAGAACGTCGCGTTATATTCAGGCCGATACTATAACAAATACCGTATATGACCGAATATAGCCCCCGTTTTTGGCCAAAAGCGTAGTGCAAAAGTTGGGGGGGGGGCTATTTTCGGGCACTAAAAATTAGGTGGGTACAAACAAGTGTGCAAAGCTTCAGTAATGATGAATTTCATTCGAGTCAGTAAGTCTTTCTATCCATTGTAAGACCAAACTACTCGGGTTGCGAATATTTATTTGCAAGGCTGATTGACGTCACCATATAGGAAGGATTTTTTTATTACCTGATCGCTCTCATTATTGTCAAATTGCAAGTTTTACCGTATTTGCTCGTGTAAGCCGAGACCCCGTGTATTTCGCGCACCCCGGTTTTTGGGCCAGCTCTAGGGAAAAAAATTTATTTGAGCCGAAAAAGGGTTTTTTAAATCACCAATTCCTATTTCTAAAAAATGCTACGCTCAAGTTAAGCATCTTCACATTCCTACGTGACGAATTTATTGGGTGATCTCTCTATATCGGTACTAGCAGAAATCTCGGTAGTCCTCTTTTGTTAAACACGTAACTGTTTTTGTGGTCACATTGGTCATGTTCGCAGAAATCACTCCGGTAGCGATCATTCTGCTGTACGTAATTTTCCAGCCATATGGTCACTGATCCCTACCGTAGCGGTCGTCATTTTTTTGGCGAACTAAAATTATTATCAGCGATCATTCAATGATCACCACGGTGGCTATGACTTTCATAGACGTATCATAGAATAAAGGAAGCACGCCGTATCTGAACATGGTAGGCGTCGTCTGCCGTGAGAACAAAACCACCAACCCGAACTGGTCGCGCATGCGCCGTGGCCTCCGTGACGATTGCAGCAGAAGAATTCGTCGAGTTTGGGGAGCACCCTTAATAAACTTAAAACTCATTTAAAATTGTTTACGAATGAAAATGACTAAATACACCGAAATTCAGAAATAGAATAATAGATGCGGCATGGGTGCTAGCTTAACGTATATTTGTTTACCGACACGACATTTTGGGAAAAAAGGTGAGCGGCAAATAAAAGAATTCGTGTAAGACACGCACCCCCTCTTTTCCACCAGCGTTTTGGGAAAAAAGGTGCGCAGATTACACGAGCAAATACGGTAATACCAACGAAATTGACCTTGCCCGAGAATGGACTAATTGCCTGGCTAAGCTCGAATTGTTAATTACACAAACGAAACATAGATCGAAATCTGAGCAAAGTGCGAATTTATATTGCTGCATAAATTGGTATGTTATTTCGACTTGCTAATATTGCTGCATTAATTAGTATGTTATTTCGACTTTTTAAAGTTTATTTTTACTCCCTAAAAATGTATTTTTGTTCAATTCCTTGTCAAATATCTCTCTCGTTAGTATACCCTCTGAATTCTGAGGAACAAATCTGAAAACCTTAAAATTCCAATTAGCATGGCGTTTTATCACTCGCTAATTGGTACTTTTTTATTAAATGAGTGCAAGTTTGATATTTCTTCAAATTATACAACATGTTTCATGACATTAAAGTCCTAAAAATAATCGTCCTTTCAGGGTATTAAAATATTTTCTAGATTTGTGAGAAAAATGGGTAGGGGGGCTATATTCGGTCAAATACGGTAAGGACAATCAATTTAAGAAATTGCTGAAAATGTTTTTGATGCTCTAATGTATTGCCAAACAGTAACTTAAGATTCAACACTGCCACTTGAAATCCAACATGACGTGTTGCAAATGATTCCATGAGAACACCGTCCACAGTATATTATTTATCCATAAGATACACAAATATTTACACAAAATTTTTAAAATATTATTAGTTCCAATTAAAACCATGTAATTTATATTTATACATTTACTCATCAAACTATCGTTGCTGATATAAAAAGGTTATTCAAGCTGAAAAATATATGAAGATTTACAGGAAATGACTGGTGAAGTTAAAAAGAATTTCATTCAAACAAATTAGGGTATCTAATACCAAACAAATCTCAATGGATTTATTAATTATTGTATGGAGGTACAAATCAATTTAGTTAATGATCAAAATTAAAATGGCTTCATGAAAGCTTCTGGCAAGCAAACGTAATTAATTGCCATAAGGGCCTGTGTATTTTCTTAAATCTTTATTCAACAAATTACATCCGATTTCAATTATAATATTTTTTGGATCAAAAATGAACTAGATAAATTTAAGTTCTTGATTTCACTATTGAATATTTTAATAACATTTTGATGAAAGTCTACATTTCTAAATAAGGAAAAATAACAGTCATATTCAAGTATTTAAATGCAAACTTTATTGTATTTTCAAGACATTTTGTTTGTATTCTTAAAAAGGTTTTTTGGAAGTAATACACAACTTCACTATCATCATAACTTTCAGCTCTTCAAAGTTTTATTGAATACTAGCAGGAGTGCCCGCTGAATTTCAACGGATTTAGTGAATCTAAAACTTCGACCGTGTAACATGTAAGGATCGCAAGAATAAGATAGTACATAGTTATACCCGTCGAATAAAGCAAATATGAAGAAAACCGCTCCGCATTCTCCTATTTAGATGAATGAAGGAAGAAAATCTTTCAAAAATAACGTATGAACTCCTTCCTACTCCCTTCCACCCTCTCCTCTTCTCCCCCTCTACACCCCTTCCCTCTAATTCCCTCTCTCCATCTCCCCCCTCCGTTACCATCCATCTCTCTCCCTCCCTATCTCATATTAAAAGCATTCAAAGCGAACAAACTTACAAACATTCTCCTATATATTTTAGATCAGAAGATAATTCAATTAAAAACAACAAACATTTCAATGAAATAAACAATTTTTGTATGATAAGGAATATTAGTAAATTTCTATACTTCAATAATGCCATAAATGCAAAAATTGTTTTACAGAAATAACTGATGAAAAATGTATATATTTAAACCTATTTCAATTTGTTGCTGAGATATACTCAAAAAACCAAAATTTGAACCGACCATTACATTAAGAACTTACGACCCAGTGGACCGATTTTGTCCACTTTCAGCTAGAAAATGTATATCATCAAAACATTGATATTGGTGTAAGATTTATCAAAATCGGTCCAATGGTTGCTGAGATATCCTTAAGAAACTGAAATTTTGACTGACCGATCCATGACCTCCGGTGTCACGACCCCGTGGGCCAATTTGAATTATATTCGGCACTGCAACTCCCATGATCAACCTGAAGCTGTTGTCAAAATTTCAAGCTCCTAACTTTATTCTCTGATGAGTTATGGCTGCCACAGACAGACATCGTCTTTTACTTATTAGAATTATTTTAGTTTTGACCTTTACCTTAATAACAAATTCCATTAAGAAAACGTGTAACAATTTTGTTACATTTGAAAAAATTTGAATGAAACTGCATTAAATATTTGATGTAAAAATATTCTAAAAGAAAATTTCCAATGTAATAGTGAATCATAACGCCATCCATAAAAGTCTTCACTTGGCATTAAGTAGCAGCATTTTGCCAGCATAATACTGGAGTGCTTAAAACCAAACTGAAAAATGCTGAGACATCCTCTGACATTTCCATAGATTGAGAATATTTAGATTTTGTGCATAGCATATGGATTGGTGAAGCCAATATAATTATATACGAGAAAATTTCAGTTTGCAAAATGTTATTTATTAATTTTAATCCATCTTTAGCATTAATTTGTTAGTATAAATATAGCAATAAAATGTATCTATTAGAATAGGGAGTATAGAATGATATCAATAACAGATTGTTCCTGGATAATAAGCTTTGGAGATATTGAAATATGGTGCTGGAAACCATATTTAAATATCTGAAATTGATCTTGAGTAAACGCCACCCCTCTTAGTAACCAAGCATAACATTCCTTCTGCATCAACACAAACATCCCACAATGGCTATCCCTCTAGGGCAGGGGTCCCCAAAGTGGTCTATATCGACCCCCAGGGGTCGATAAATTATTTTTGGGGGTCGAAAATTACTCGGTGGTCGATTAGAAATTATTGAAACAGAAGTACATCACATCATTGCATACTTTATTAAATATTGTTGGTCAAATCGACGTTTTGTGCCGAAAGCAAAAGTCGTATATTATACAAATTGACAATCATGCGTCCACTCCGCTGACAGTTGTGATTGCACCAATCAGGAAGCATTGCAAGCGTGACGTATTCTTCCCTAATCTCCGTTTTTCACTGTTTCGGTTTCATTCTGACTTTCCTTAGTGCTAATTACCGATTATAGTTTCTCTTGATTATTTTACTTATTTATTTGTGTTTACTGTATCCGGAAGTGGAGATGTGAGTTCCTTTAGTAACTAAAGGAACCTACTGCCTTAATACCAGTTTCGGCCCTACAACACAACGCATAAAAGGTATCGGTTCGCTCAAAACAAGATGCCTGATCCCAACTCGGAGCCGAAGATTGAATGAATGACACGATGAATGAGACTGGAAGACCAAGTGAAGTACATATATGAACTAGTTATTGAATGAGTGAGTGACCGGTTGACTCACTGTTTTATGCGACAGCCTCTCAGAACGAAATGGAATGAAGCCGAATCTAAAAACAAGTGAAGAGTTGGTCACCGCCGCAAAAAACTAGTTCAGTCGTTCAGTTTAATTATTCATTCACGAACTACACATCTCTATGTTGAAGTCTTGAACACGGCTGATAGTTTTGTATATCCTATAGATATATAGAAGTACGTGAGTATATTATTGAGACTTATTACTTTTTACTTACTGACTTATTTAAGTAATTTAATTATTTTGTTACAACCCCAGTAACCACAATGGCAGCTTCAGATTCTAGAAAGAAATGCAGACAATATTCATGGGAATATTTGAAACTTGGATTTATTCCTTCGTTAACAAACGGAACAAGGCCTGTGTGTCTTCTCTGTGAAAAAACTTTTAGTAATGATGCAATGAAACCAGCAAAAATGAAAGATCATCTTCAAAGACTCCACCCTGATAAGAAGGATAAAGATCTTGATTTTTTTAAGGAACTGAAAGAGAAATACACACATCGACCAAATATAAAATCATTTATGAAAGCACCTGCCGAAGCTGACAATGAACGAGGATTAACAAGCTCGTACAATATTTCTCTTAATATAGCAAAAAAGGGAAAACCATATACACTTGCAGAGGACATCGTTATTCCCGCAATTAAAGAAGTAATTGAAACTATAATGAGTGAGTGTGAATACCGTGCAAAGGCGTATTGATGAAATGGCTGAAGATGTAGAAAAAACTGTAGTATCAGAGCTCATACATAGTAAGTTCTCCATCCAACTTGATGAGTCCACTTTTGGTAGTTCCTCTATTCTTATGGCTTATATAAGATATTTTAGTAAAATCAAACATCAAATTATTGACGAATTTTTATTTGCAAAATATCTTGAAAGTGATGGAACGGGGTTGACAATTTTCCAGCGACTGGAGGAATATTTAAATAAGTACGATATTCCATTTACTAATATAACAGCAGTAGCCACAGATGGCACACCTGCGATGGTGGGCCGTTACCGAGGTTTCGCTACCTTTCTTAAAGAAAAAGTTCCCGGTGTACGTACTATTCAGTGTTGCACAGAAACCATCTGGTGGCAAAAACTCTGTGACGAATTGCATGATACTCTAAAGGTGTGTATTAAATCTATTAATCAAATTAGAGCTCATCCTCTTAAATCGCGATTGTTTGCCAAACTTTGTGAAAAAAACGATGAATTATCAAACAAATTACTCTTGCATACTGAAGTAAGATGGTTGTCTAGAGGTGCAAGTTTACAAAGACTTGTTGAGTTGTTCGACTCAACTGTAGAGTTTCTTACAGATGTTAATTCGTTTTTGAGTGATGAACTGAAGAGATATAAGAATCATATTTTCTACTTGGCGGACTTACTTGCAAAATTTAATGATGCCCAGATCCGTCTACAAGGTAAAGATGTCACCATTATTCAAGCTCGGACAATTCTTTCAGGCTTCCAAGTTAAATTAGGCTTGTTTAAATCTTCATTGTTACGGAGAGACTTTCAGTACTTTTCGAATCTACGGCAATTGGAAGTAAAAGATGAAGATTTGGAAATATACACTAAGCATCTTCAAAAATTGAGCAATGATTTTAAATTGCGTTTTGAGGATTTAGAGAACATGCACATTCCAGATTGGGTTATCGCGCCATTTTCTGCAGAAGTTGAAAACATCGAATGTAACTTACAAGATGAACTTATTGAATTGTCAGTTGATCTTGAAGCTAAGACACTTTTTAAAAATGTGACTTTAAGTTACTTTTGGACGAATATAAATGTTGTACAAAAATATCCAAAACTTTCTGAAATGGTACTTCTCTTTTTGCTTGCATTTCCAAGCTCGTATATGGTTGAAGCTGGTTTCAGCCATGTTAATTCCATCTTAACAAAACAGAGAAATAAGTTAGATATAGAATTCCGTGGCAATTTAAGGCTGAAACTTACTAATCTTGAACCCAACATTGCTAATCTTGCCAAGAGTCACCAAGCACACCCGTCACATTGACAATGTCAGTCAATTTTACTAACTTAATAAAAGTCTTATTATAATGCATCTGATTAGACATAATTATATTAGATATATGTAATATAAATGATAAACACTGTAAAATAAACAATCTAAAAAATCACATAAGCGTCTTTTTTTGCTTGTCCTATTATAATTACGTAATATTAGAGGGGGTCGATAAAAAGTCGAAAAATTCTTGAAGGGGTCGACGGTCAAAAAAGTTTGGGGATCCCTGCTCTAGGGCAACACCCTTTTCAATGGCTTATTTTTTCTCTAACTAATTCATTCCCACTCTCATTCAGCCCTGCCTTGTTAGGCAGTTACCCCCTCAGAGCTCCTACTTTTTCTTTACAGAACTTGGGGCCAACAGTTCATAGAGATGCCTTGGTCAAATATTATACATATATTATGTGTTTTTACTGTTACACATCATTTTAGACAAAAGTGGCTCTCTCTAGCAACAATTTGAGGATATCAACATTATAACATGGCACATACCATGTGCTACATCAAGATATCAGAGACCATGGTAGACTTTGTGATATGATTTAGAATAAGTTATATCTGTATATGCTACATATAAACTATACATACAATGAAAAAAATTACCTTTGTCACTCCAATGAATTGATGTAATATAAGAGAAAATGGCAAATGGGTGCCTGGGCTCATCCAAAACTGCTATGAGCTATACCAAAATAAATTTAATTCTAATTTTCACATAACATACTTCACCTTTACACCAACTTTTCAATTTTCAATTCTTTTTATAACCATTAAGGTCAGAAATAGTGATTTAATTGCAGAGCATCTCCTAATAATTCCTCATTTCTACTTAAATGCCTACCAAGCAAATACGTTGCATATTTTTTCACATCCTAAGTTAAGATGTCAGTACAATGACATAGATTTTGGACATTGAATATATTTTCTTTTCCTGTACATTTTTGTTCACCCAGCAGCTTTATTGAGGAAAGAACAAAGATAATTGTTTTCTCTGTAACGAGAGAAATAATTACTGTTTTCTTCTTCTTGGGGACATGAACATTCTCTTTTTAAGAAATGGCTTCTTTGCTAGAGATAAGGACTGAAGTCTCCTTTATATCTTACTAATAAGCATAAATTTGACATAACTCAATTATTAAGAACGACAAGGTAAGAACCATTACCCATACCCGAGTTTTTAAATCTCGTATGTCATCATCATCATTAGGTTCTCTGCCCTTGGGCAGGTCCCTGGCACCAGCGTTGTCTCCATTCCTCCCTGTTCCTTGCCAGTTCTTTCATTTGCTGATATCTACCCCTTCCTTTTAGGTCATCAATCATTTTTATCCTCCTACGTCCTCTCTTCTTTCCACATTCTACTGATCCTTCCAGCATCGTCGTCAACAAACTTCCTCCTCTCAAGATGTGCCCCAACCAATTACCTTTCCTCTTCTGAATTGTTTCAAGTATCCTTCTCCTCTCTTCCACCCTTCTTAATACTTCTTCATTCCTTATCTTTTCAGTCCACTTAATTTTCTCCAATCGTCTCCACACCCACATTTCGAATGCCTCTAACCTTTTCTTATCTCTCTTTGTTAATGCCCATGTTTCACATCCATAAAGTAGCACACTCCAAACATAACACTTTACAAGACGTTTCCTCAAATTTAATTCCATTTTACCACACAATAACTGTTTTTTCCTATAAAATGATTCTTTTGCCATTGCTATTCTTGATCTTATTTCTTTTCCGCTCTTCCAATCGTCTGCCAGCAAACATCCTAAATATCTATACTGTTTTACTTGCTCCATCCTTCATTAACACATTCATAGTTTCCTCATCCCCTATTCTCATTACTTTAGTTTTCTTAATGTTCATTTTCATACCATATTCCATCATCTTATTTTCTAGCTTGGTAATCATTTCTTGAATAACCTTCGTTTCCTCTGCCAGGATGAGCATATCATCAGCAAACCTTATACAATTTATTTTTCTACCTCCAATACTAATCCCTTTATCATCATCTATTCCGTTGTTAAGCATATCTTCTATATAAATATTAAACAAGGTAGGCGATAAGCAGCACCCTTGCCTCACTCCTCTTCCTAGGCCAAACCATTTGGTCTGTGCATCCTTTATCCTCAAGACTGCTTCCTGTTTCATGTATATCTCTATAATTAATCTTCTATCTTTCCAGTCTATTCTTTTTCCTTTTAATATTTCTATGAGTTTTACCCAATCCACTCGGTCAAATGCCTTCTCCATATCTATGAAACATAGACTAATTCCTTTACGTCTTTCTATATATCTCTCCCCAATCATTCTCATTAGCCCTATTGCGTCTCTTGTGCCCCTTTTCTTTCTAAATCCAAACTGCTCTTCTGCAACACTTTCTTCCATTTTACTAATTAATCTCCTATTCATGACCCTTAAAACAATTTTTGCTGTAAACCTGGCATTGCATAATATCTCTCATATGCAATTGCTATACCCAGTAATTGTCAAATATCAGTTAATATTATTGGTGCAATTTCAAACTTATCTACTATAATATATTTTGAAGTGTGCGTTTATGTATTTGTTGTTCATGGAACTCCTCCTAAACGGTAAAAGCTAGAATAACCAAATTTGGTACGATTCTTCCTTACATGCTAACTTAGTGAATGGTCAAGGTTTGGTCAACCGGGATTAATCAGTGCTGCCACTATAGGAGATTAACATTTTTCTATAAGATAACACGTACGAATCCATTTCATGACTTGCAAGGTATTCTTCCTTCAAGCATTAAAATACGTAAATATGGACCAATTTTTTTCGTTTTAGCTTTATTCGACAAATAAAACTATAATATCTTATTCCTGTGAAATTTACATGTTATACGGTCGAAGTTTTCAGAAATACGATATTTGTTTCGAAAATTTGTTTTTTCATACTCTTTCCAGGCGTTGCCAAGTTGGCCGTCATTGTTACCTCCGATTCATTTAGCTTCAATGAAGCTTACAAAGAGATGAAAGTCTAGCGTTATTCGATTCGCATTTTTGCTTAAGCAATGAAACGATCGATGTTTATGGACAGCAACGTAAATAGATACTGATTATTATTCAGGAAGCATTTATTGATGAAAGTAATTGAACCATCTTTTGTCTATTGAATACTGGAATCTTACATTTTTTATAAAATCATTATATTCTACATTATAATGTTTATTAACGTAAATAAGCTCACGTATCTGGTGTACATTTACCAGCCAGTGTTCAATCATGGACAACTGTACGTTGCTTTTTCAACACATAAAAGTATATACTTCAGAGGGACATAATTACACAAGAAATGAAACTGGATTTGGTGAAAGTAATATGATGGGAAATAAAATAATCGTTATATTTGAATGCAATAAGCTCGGAAACGGATTGTTACAAGAAAATATGATTAATTGTTAAGAAAAGCTAATTGTAATTTAAAAAGTATCTACTATATATTTTAAAGAGTTCGTATGTTGTGCTGTAGTAGCTTCATTAAATCCGTTGAAATTCAACGGGAAATTCTGCTAGTTATTGTATAAATCCTGCTATACACATTGGTAAATATTAATTTAAAAGCTCAGTTAAGGTTAATGGTTCTTGCCTTGCCATTGTCAAACTTTTGGCTTGAAAATATAGATTTAGGCAGACCCTCACCAATCAAGTTGATTCAATTCTTTCACTTGAGTACTTGTAAAGAAATTAAGACAATAACGAAGTCCTGCACAGTGAAAGCAGTTCAGAAATTATTAAGGCAAAATCTACGTTCTTTACATTCAAAACTTTGAGTGAAACTATAAAACAAATACTTCAATAATGTGCAGCTGCTTTGTCAATCATTAAGTATGTAGGAACATCTAAATGTTCACATCCATGTCAGTATCATGCGTTGATATCCAATGAAATTCATGATGCATTCACTCATAATTACAGCAAAAAACATGTTAAATGAAAATGAAAATAAAACAGCTAATACACCATGAGGGTCACCATAATGAACAATCGGCTAGGGGTAAAAGTTGAACCTAGTTTTTTATTTCTACAGTCAACTAGAGTGGTTTTATACTGGTTAATCAAGATGAGACTAGATTAAATGAGCAATACAAGATATTACTTTCAGACTGATTACTCAGTTGGAAACAAGAAGTCAGAGGAAGTTAATCTTTGTGAAAATTTGACCTAAGAAGTATGTCTGCGGAAGCTGAACGAAATAGCTCAATATTTAGGGGTCGCGCTGCACCCTGAAATTTTCACTTTTTTAGGTACTCGTCACCCGCCGCCCCGAGTACCTCTTTGAAAAATAGAAATGTTACCATCGATCCCTCTCAGATTTTTCCTTGAGGTCTTAACATGATCTGTGCGAAATTTGAGCTCAATCGGTGAATATTTAGCGGTCGTGCCGCGCCTGCCATGTGTGGGTGGTGTGCCCACCTGAGCAGCAGCCAGCCAGCCTGGCCTGCGCCACCCATCTCGCCTGCTCGTCTCCTCCTTTCCTCCCACCCTCTGCCGCACTCTACAAGTAAACAGTGACGTTGTGCTTTGTGTTCTTTCAGTTCAGTTGCTCACATGTGTGACGATATCGCATCAGAAAAGTTGTAGGAAGAAGTATTTTTTGTTGGGTTATGAACGGGGTGAAATTCCTGACGTGGGAAAGCTCCCATCGAATAAAGATGTCCTAATATTTTTTCTATTCAACCACAACACATTGGGGAAAACTCTGCGGGACAGTGCTTGGGCAGTGTTCAGAAGCCTGGAGATTTTTTGGATGAAAGGAGGTGTGCCGATGAAGGATCCTCAACGTTGCGTTGAGATCAAGAAGCTGCATGAGTCCTGGGTGAAGATAAAGAAGGAGTTAAATAGAACGACTCGTAAGAAATCGACGTCGCAAGAAAGGCGTGAGGAACGCTTCAGGAATGAGCTCAATGATCTCTTCGACATCGCTAGTGCTTCTGCACTGCATCATGTGAAAAATCTTGAGGATGGAGAATTTCTTCTCCTGCAGTGAAAGAAAAGCTGTCCAGGTTACAAGGCACGAACATGTTTGTGGAGTTCCTGATCACGTGTTAAAGCTTGTCTTCCTCACTTTCACAAGCAATTCATTGAGTGGCATAATGCATGATTATTTACGTTTTCCGCGACAGGTATCGACGTGGATAACGCAGAGAGCGAGAAGCTTGTTTGGAGGTTCGACAGGTGGCGCTTCAGGAAAGATTTCAGCGTGAGAAGATGCGCAGTGTCTTGCAGTAAGACCGTGCTGCAACCGTCCTCCGAAAGCGAGCAGGTAACCACAGGAACGGAGTGATGACAGTTATCATCCTGATGACACCTCGAAGATAGTGAGGCAGAATAAAGTGATGACTGCACGGCTGGCTACTACACTGGACTCAACGAAAGTTATTGATAGGAAAGCTGAAAAACTCATTCAGGAAACGGCTGCTGCCTGCAGTGAAGCATCAGTAGCAGGTCCAAGCTGTTCTACGATTCGACGGCACCGAAGGAAAGAGAAGTCAGGCGGCCTTGAGGATCAAAGAAGAGTTCAAATGCGACACTCAACTTGTTGTCCATTGGGACAGCAAAATAATTAAAGACTCACGTGGAAAATAAAGTGACAGGCTCGTTATAGCGGTGACGGAGGCGATCAACTGTTGAAGTTGTCAGACATTCAAGGTACTGGAAACGCACAAGGTGCAGCTGTAGTGCAGTCAATAAGAGAGTGGAAAATTGTAAGAATGAGTTTTGACACTACAGCTACTAACACCGGATCTAAAAATGGGGCATGCAGTTACATATTGACAGAGCTCGGAAAAGAGCTTTTGCAGCTCGCTTGCAGGCTCCATGTCATGGAGCTGGTAATGGCTGCTGTATAAGAGTGCTGCATGGGTCCATCCAGTGGCCCTGATGTGTCTATCTTCAAGAGGTTCCGGGCAGCATGGAAGATCATTGACTCCACGAATTTCAAGGAGGGTGTGACACATGAGAATGTATTTGCCGCAGTAAAAGATGATATGCAAGATGTGGTTGAATTTGCTAAGACCTACCTTAAGGTTTGTAACATCCTATGTATGTAGTTCAATGCAATTGCTGCAGTCATTCAAAAATTTACACTTGTTTCACAACAGCCTTATCCTTTTTTTCAGAAATCACATCCCAGAGACAATTACCGAGAGTTGCCGGAGCTGTTGATAATTTTCTTGAGCTCCGTTCCTCCCCGTGGTATTTGCTTCTCTGCACCTGGCACGGTCCATAGTGCCCGATGGATGGCTAAAGTGCTCTACTGCCTCAAGATAATGATGTTTGCCGATAAATTTCTATTGTTGCAAGGAGAGGAGAAGGGCCTGATGTCCATGTGCATCTTTATAGTCAAGATTTACGCTAAGGCCTGGTTCACAGCACTGCTTGCCACAGCTGCGCCATGGAATGATTTGGTCCTCTTCCAGAAACTTGTCAACTACGAAGCTACCAACGAACGCGTAAGTGCAGCAGCTCTCAAGAAGAACATGGGGCACTTGTGGTATTTGGGTGAGATCCCTGTGGCACTCGCTATTTTTGATGACAAATTACCTGCTACAGTCAAGAGGGATATGGTCAAGGCAATGTTTGAAAAACAGGGAAGTGACGTCAACCTTCATCGCCTAAAAATGACCGATTTGATGGTCAGCAGCTGCAAGAAACTCACACTGGCCAGTTTTGTGACAAAAAATATGCCACGATTTTTTGAAATCATAAAACTGTCATGAGACTTTTTCTTCTCAGGTTCAGAAGAGTGAGTGGCCCAGTATGGAGGGGTACCAGAAAGCTCATAAAAAGGTGTCAGCTTTGGCAGTGACCAACAACATGGCCAAGGAAGTAGTTCTTGCGGTGCAGTACTAGTCCTGCCTCACAAAGGACGAGGAGCAACTCCAAGCACTGCTTCTCACTGTCGAGGACGAGCGGAAGAAGAGCAGATTGGTAAAAAACAATACATGAAATAATAAGATGTTTCTTCTGAAAGGGAAAATGTTTAATTTCATATTTTTTACGTAAAATAATCACAAGTTTGCAAATAAAACTGTGTTCCTGTTTCTAAATAAAATATTTTAAAGAAACACTTTTGTATCAGAACTTATTGGCTACTTTCTTAAAATCTCAAACATGCTTTGCCTCTAAGGTATTTAACTTTCCAGCATGTGCGATGCACCCTTTGCGTTGAAATTTTCATTAAGAAATCTTATCACCAAGGCTCTGATTTATGATCTCTGAGGCAGAGGTTATATTAGCTGATTCATTCTGCTCTCGTTCTGTGGTTCCTTGTTCTCTGTGTGTACATGTTAGCATTAAAAAAAATTTTTTCTAACATGGGTCTGGTCTCAGTAGAACCTACTCCGGCTCTTATCGCTCACGAGTTGTCCCTAGCGTCAACACATTTCTGTATGAGGTCAAATCTCTTGGGTTCTTCTTTACGGGCTTTCAGGTTGAGGGAAGAGGTTTCTTCTTTCCTGTGTTTGCATCTTATGGTTTTTTAATTTTTTTAGCTTTGGTCTGTCCTTTGGCCAAACGTTTATTCAATCACCATGGTTTCTAGCTCGTTGTCCACACATTTCAATTGAGAACTAATCTGGACTCTTATTTGTGAGCTTTCAAGTTTACTCTGAGCGCATTCAAGTCACCCCGAGCGGGCCAGGCTGGCCAGCTATCGCTCAGGCGGGCACACCGCCCGCACATGGCAGGCACGGTGCGACACTAAATATTCACCGATTGAGCTCAAATTTCGTACAGATCATGTTAATACCCCAAGGAAAAATCTGAGAGGGATCGACACAAACATTTCTATTTTTCAAAGAGGTACTCGGGGCGGCGGGTGACGGGTACCTAAAAAAGTGAAAATTTCAGGGCGCGGCCCCTAAATATTGAGTGATTTCACTCAGCTTCTGCAGATATACTTCTTAGGTCAAATGAAAACAATTAAGGGTGATCAATCATGACATTTTAAACTTAAGTCATTTTTGGACCACCCTAACCCTGGGGTTCTGTGAGAAAATTTCAATGGCAGTGGTAAAAGTAGCATGACTGGTGTAGTGCTCATAATGTACAGGATACACTTACGCATACTAACTTAATGTGTAATATCCAAAAACCAAAATTTTCCCAATTCCGAAATACTGTCTTTCCCAAGGATTTCGGATAAAGGGTGCTCGACCTGTATAACCTAGGAGCACTGCATTTTTATTTGGTGCTTAGCCATCTTCAGATTTGTACAAGCAACACAAATTTTTACGTCCAAACTTTACATTTCTGCATAAAATGCACCCCTCAACTTCTGACATCCAACAATCAGGTATAAAAGACTAATGAGAATAAAACATGCTGTAATCTTAACTGCATCAGACAATACATATAGTAATGTTTCTGTTTTTCTTGATGAGTGATGCAAGACTGATGTCCCTTCTATAAACATTGTCTCATTTTGCATCTTGCTGTCTTGACTAGTGGTTCCCCACACTATTTTTAGACACATCCAAACAAAAAGAAAGTTCCGCAACATCCCAGCTTCAAAGCAAGATTTCATATTTTTACATACAAGGATTGCAACCTTTGGACGTAACCGTTTCGCAGTATTGCACAATAATCTTTTCATTCAAATCTCACTACTAACATGTTTCAACTATTAATTGCTTTGCTGACTAGATTTATAAGCCCTCACTGCTATGCACGGATATATCCAGCTTGAAAAACCTGCAATTTTTTTAGAATTTCCTCGAAATATCAGTATTGAGGGAAAATGATATGCAAACATATGAGCAAACAAGGAAATCACTTAAAAATCAGGTATCTCCAATATGCACAAGGTTTTGAAAAATCTTGTTGTGACTATTGAAGATACCTGAGAAATATATTGTTCTTGAAAATTTTCAGCCATATTTATCTGTTGAAAAAACTGAGAAAGGATTAAATTAAAACTATCATATTACAAATATAAGTGAATAAAAATTAAATTGTTAGAACATGCTATTTCACTTACTATTAATGTCAAACAATCCTCTGTGAGACAAACAGCCTTGAGGTTTCAAGTATTAGAGGCAAGGTCACTAATCCAAGCCTTATCTTTTGAGTAATCTGCTTTCCTCAACAAGCTCATCCTTTTCTTCTAACATAAGAATAGTAACACTTTTACTGCCAGGTTCAGGTATAAATTTGATCAGCTGAAGGATGAAAATATATTTTTCACTGACAAAAAGATCCTAAACTTTGAATTCCAATAAGCACACCCCACAAACATTATGCCATGCCCTAATTCTATGACAACGCTATAAAATTGAAAATTTAACTTGAATCAAGGAAATGAAAAACCATTGGAATGCAAAATAACACAGGAAAATATTTTTGCCAAATTCCTGGTCAAGTTTTACAACTTAAAAAAAATGAAAGGAAATATTGATATTTGCAAGGGGCTGTTCAACTGAAAAGCAGAACTTGCCAGTTATATACAAATTAATAACATTTTTGACAACCCATTTTCCTGAACAGTTGCATGTATGATATCACCAAGCTGAAATGATGATCACTGTTTTGAGTCTGTACATGAAATTGTTTAAAACTGAATTATATGTGCATAGAAAGATAAGCCATAAGGAATTTATTAATTCTTTTCAATCTTGAAGATGCCCAACAACTAACTATTGAAAGTCACCTGAGTGACTTGTTACATTAAATTGGAAAAACAGAATGGATTCTGTTTAGGTTAGACTGGTAGGTAATGTGCCTGCCTTCTAACCCAAAGGTCACAGGTTCAAATTCTGCTTTGAGCATGGACATTGTGATTCGTCTCGAGGTTTTTCCCCTACCTGCAGACAAGCCTTTGACTTTGCGGGGAAGGCATCAATAAAAAAATATATATGCAAGCCTATTATAAATCAAAACATGCTCTGCACAAGAGGGCATGTCACTTCCTTACTTGTGTACTTAAAATTCAACATCAGCTTACAGGCTCATTATGGAGATAAAAACAGTGCATTCCATGTTTCAGATCACATGAAAGTATACAACCTGCACTGACTAAATGAAGATATCTCAGGATAAAAATAAAGCTCTTTTGAAGATGGGACCACTTTCTACACATGATGTGGCAGCACACTTAAGAAACACCCAAAGTCTGTAATTTACTTGTTTTACTGCAAAAAAGCTCATGATACTAATGGCACCTTGCAGTAACATCAACTTCTGGAAGCCATAATTTTTTAGTCCAATCCGATTGGTGGAAAGTACATCCAGTTAGATGAGGAGTGCTCAAACTGCAGCCCACCGTGATTCATAGGTTTCAAAACTGTTTCAATTTCTCTATTTACTTATCAAATATTATTTCATATCTAACAAAATCTGTTAAAATATCAAATATTAAATTGGTAAATATTACTCAATTAAAATAAGTTCCTTTTGAAGTGGTTTTTGATCTTTTTTCAAAGGTACTTCTAAGATTGAACTTCATGATTTTTAATATTGAAACGTTAACCCTAAAAACCTAATTTTCACTCATATGGCAGCTAAGAGTCTCTAGGTAACTTTTGATTAAATTTATCTAGTCAAATGATGCATCATAAATTACTAATGCATCCCACCAAACGGTTCATTACTACCAATGCTGCACACAGAGCAAAAAAGGTTGACCACCCCTGAGTTAGATTAGTTTTAATTACAATGGAAGATGTGAGAATTACCGTATCTGCCCGAATACAAGCCGATGTTTTTTGTTAAAATCTATCATGAAAAAATCATCCCTCGGCTTAAATGCGAGCCCGAGGAAAATTTGGGTCATGGTTAAATATCGAAGTCTCTCATTGCCTTCGCGTTCAAATGATAATAATATATTTTTCGTAAAGTAAATATTTGACCTACGATGAATATATATAAAAATATCTTGGCGAGATCGCCTGCGTAAATTGACGATTAAGCAAAATACGTTGATGGCTTTGAATGCTCAACTGTTTGAATTTCGGTAAAACTTTACATGGAACGTGTATAATTATAAAAATGCAATTTCTTAAGGCAATGTAAATGCTAATTTCATTGGAAATAGACTTGGATGAAAAATATCTTGGCGAGATCGGTTACTATATTTGACCTTTTGTGAAAGTGGTGAACGAAATTACTGTCACTGAATGTGGAACATAATTCAACAATGCAAAATTATTAATTGGAGTAATATTTCAAAATGTCAACAACTAAACCATTTCCCACACATTTCTTCGATCTCAAATAATGTATTCTAAGATGGGCATGAATGCCTGGCACACTTCAGCATAAAATCTACGAAATTTACATTTTTGCCAAAAAATTATGAAAATTTTTGGGGGGTCAGCTTAAATCCAGGATCAGCTTCTATTCGGGCAGATACGGTAATTATTTTTACTGCTACCCGATTCATCAAATACTCCTCTCAGGTGCAATAAATATAAAGAAAAATGCAAAAAATTGCAATAAATTTCTTGATGGGAAAACTTCAGTTCACATTATACTTAGAATGAAGTAACTCTGGGTATTGTATATGATTTAATTAAGAGTATACAAAATTTAAAATTTTTGACCAGTAATTCTATTTCAACTGATATCATTCTATAAAAATAATAATGAAAGCAATAGTTACTCCATCAGTTCAAATATAATGGTATTTTCAACACTATACAGCTACAATTCCCAGAGAAATTATAAACCGAGAAAAATGTTAGCATGTCAAAATAGAGACAACATGCAAAGCAGTCCCCACAGATGATACAGGGAAAGAGTTAATAGCAAATTTCAGAAATACATTTAATCAAGTAACATGAAACGGGTAGTCACACCTGGTTCTGTGCAACCCCATTTTAAGCGCAAAGCAGACCCGCACCTAACAGGCAGCCGACAAATGAGGTTGCCTAACCATAAATTCATTAGAAATTCCATTTTTTTACAGGCTTGAGGATTTTAGTAAAACTGTCTTTGGATCCCCATTTAGGGTCAGGATGTGGCATACCCATTCTATGAAGGAAATCCCCAGGATGGCACACCTTTTTCATCATGATAAAGGCTTTTTTGGGTATTATTATTTCTAAAGAAAGGTGGCTTACCGAATAAAATTTCCCCACTTATTTACAATTCCAATAATTTTTTACTGAATATAACAAAGTTTCTAGTTTTATATACCCAAGAATGCAATTATTTTACTTCTGCCTACTTGCATAGCAATTTTCGATTCTAATGTTTACAAGTCTCGTATAGTAACTTTTGAAACAAATTTGTTGAGGCCTACATTTTTCCACTCCAGACTGGATTAAGTTTCAAATGATTAAAAATGTTGCTTAGTTTTTTGTTATCTACTATAATATATTTTGAAGCGTGTTTGAGTATTTGTTCATGGAACTTCCTAAACGATAAAAGCTAGAATAACCAAATTTGGTACAATTCTTCCTTACATGCTAACTTAGTGAATGGTCAAGGTTTGGTCAACCGGGATTAATCAGTGCTGCCAATATAGGGGATTAACATTTTTCTATAAGATAACACTTATGAATCCATTTCTTGACTTGCAAGGTATTCTTCCTTCAAGAATCAAAATATGTAAATATGGACCGATTTTAGTCGGTTTTGCTTTATTGGACGAATAAAACTCTATACTATCTTATTCCTGTGAAGTTTACATGTTATACGGTCGAAGTTTTCAGAAATACGATATTTGTTTCGAAATTTTGCGATTTTTCGTACCCCTCCCGAGCGTTGCCAAGGCGGCCGTCATTGTTATCTCCGATTCAGTTAGCTTCGATGAAGCTTACAAATATACGAAAGTTTAGCGTTATTCGCTTCGCACTTTTGCTTAAGCAACGAAACGATCGATGTTTATGGATAGCAACGTAAATAGATACTGATTATTATTCAGGAAGCATTTATTGATGAAAGTAATTGAACCATCTTTTGTCTATTGAATACTGGAATCTTACATTTTTTATAAAATCATTATATTCTACATTATATTGTTTATTAACGTAAATAAGCTCACGTATCTGGTGTACATTTACCAGCCAGTGTTCAATCATGGACAACTGTACGTTGCTTTTTCAACACATAAAAGTATATACTTCAGGACATAATTACACAAGAAATGAAACTGGATTTGGTGAAAGTAATATGATGGGATATAAAATTATTGTTATATTTGAATGCAATAGGCTCGGAAACGGATTGTTACAAGCAAATATGATTAATTGTTAAGAAAAGCTAACTGTAATTTAAAAAGTATCTACTATATATTTTAAAGTTTGTATGTTGTACTGTAGTAGTTTCACTAAATCTGTTGAATTCAACGGGAAATTCTGCTAGTAATAAATAATGGCAGGCATATAGGCATAAAAAGTATTATGCAAGACATTTTTATTTATTCATAATAGGCCCAGAATGCGAGTAATAGGTAAAAAAAACTGGCATGGATCAGTGGTTTCCAGTCTTAGGTGGTGACCATTGCCCTGAGACAAAATTTTTTGAACCCGAAAATACATTTTCACCTGTAACCCAACCCATCCCAACCAGACTGTCCACCCAGACCCTACATATCTGACAGGTCATAAAATGAATGAAAAAGTCACGTTCCCCAAATTCGAAAAAAAAATAAAATTCAATTTGATGAAATGGGCAGTTTGAGGTTAAATAAGGCAAATCCAAGGTGCTGTGTATGCCAATAAATTTCTTCCTATATATTTTTTGGGCGATCCAAAATTTTAAAATCCTGACCCGAACCTGGTCGGTTTGGCCACAGGTTCAGGTTACCACCAGGGTTCTGGTGGTGACCATAGTTCTCTCTTATTTTTTTCATCCATGTGCATGCGCTGTGTGTGCTTACATGATGCTAATGCACAGATATGCGCCCAGGTTGGCATGGCCCTGTTCGGCTATACCCTAAGATAAACCCAGTCGTGCACGGCACTTCAAAAACTGCTGCACAGCCTCGCATCTTAGACGGAACCATGGTGGTGACCAATCTCAGGGTTGAGTGGGAGATGAAGGTCCTCAGTAATGTTGCAAGGGTTAATAGTAAAAACTTTCCAAGCAGTCAGTTTATATTAAAATATTATTGGAAAGTTGCCTAACCTTTGCAAGTCAAAAAGGTTGGGAACCACCCGTATAGATGTGTAGATTGGGATGGATTTAGGAAAATTATTCTTGCACCGTCAAAATGCTGAAAAATCAGTAGTATCCAGAACAAAAACTAGAATTTTCTAAAATCCGGCACGTGCTATGCCCCGAGGATGCTGGATATACAAGTTCTAATGTATACAGTAAATTAAATTGAGATCGGGATAAAATAACATTTTTTGACCTTGCACCACTACTTTTATAAGTCTATGTTTGCTCAATATTCAAATGTACCTTTTTAACATTTATTGACTAATAAAGACAAAACAGTTTAAATAGATGAGTACAGAATTTTTTTTACTGGAATGCATCCTACCAACATACACATTCTTATGGAAAACAAGATTTTCACTTAATATGGTGCTGTTAAGGCATGTGTTTACTGCATTAACTAAGGAATTATTGTATAACTACAAAATATAAAAATGTATTGTTTGAATGATGAAATCTAAACATGAGCTAAAAGAAGGTTCCAAAACAGAACTACCTTCCAAAAACAAAGAAAATTTCCAAGCACTACCAAAGCCATCAGCCTAAATTCGTCATTTATAATAAGGAATTTATTAAACTAACATTAAAGTCAGTTAGTTGATTTGACCAATAAACAAATGGCATTGTGGTATAACCAGTTCAACTACAAGTAAATTTGAAATAATACTTATTAAATATCTAACTCAAAAGAAACAACCGATATCATGTATCACCAGAACAAATATATAAATCATTCACCCCAAGTCATGTTGAAAATGTTTTCGCATAAACCACCACTACACATCAAAATGAGAGCCATTTCCCAGTAAGACCTTAAATTACAACATTGCTAATATCAAAGTACAGGAGGTCCCAGAGTTATGTACAGGTTGGGTTCCAAAAGTTCATTCCTAAGTCTATTGTTTGGAACACGGAACCATATACAATATTATATAAACTGTTCCAAAGTCAGTCCACAAATGCCTATTTAACCCACAATGAAACTGAAATATTGTATACAGTCAGCCCTACTCCAACATGGAGGTTACGTTCCTTGAGAATGCTGCGTTGGCCAAATCTACATTTGAGTAACTTAATAACTTATGGCAGGGGTTGGCAACCTTTTCTATATGTCAGGCCACATCCATTTTTACGAATGCTTTGGAGGGCCGAATTGGAAAACACAAGAGCTTGGGCGGGCCAGGTGGGTGTTTAAATTAAGAGTTACCTAGAGCTTTTGCAGTCTAATATTAGTGAAAATCAAATTTTATTTGCGTTAAAAGCCCACCAGAAAAAAATTTTAGACCATAATTTCATTGAAAAATATGGTTGACTGTTACATTATACCGATCACTTTTTCATCATGGCATTGCGGGTCGGATGGAACACACTTGGGGACAGCATGAGGCTCGCAAGCTGTAGGTTGCCAACCCCTGCCTTATGGGACTGAGTGAGATACGTGAACGCAGCCACGTGAATTCTCCGATAAATACCTAGATATGTAATTTTTATGCACATAAATGGAAAGGCCTACCTATAATGTGTGCAATTAAATGGGCAGAAGCCTTAACACTTGCATGTATTTTCCCTTCCCTCTTCCTGATCACAGCACCGGCTTCAGACGGTAAGCGAGGCAATCGCCTCAGGGCGCACTCTCGAGGGGGGCGGCCTAATGCCGTTTGTGGTCACAATGACGCCCCTCCCTCTCCCAACTTCGGTCTTACGGCAGGAGCGGCCACCCAGATCATAGCGACATATATGCGAAAAATGGAGGGAAGTATAAAGCAAAACAAAGGCAACATGTGCGGGTTGGATCCGCGAGGTAGTTTTTACAAGCTTTCCCTCTCCTTTGTCTCCGAGGTTGAAGGAAAAAGGGGATGTTTTCAAGAAAGTGGGGGGGGGGGATTTTCCCCATTGGTCCATCGGGATATTTGACCTGAAAGGGCATACGGCATCCCTGATTCCAACGATTCTGTTTCCCTCTTATTTATATTATGAAGACCCCTTTCCACTCTCTGAGAATCCAGGAAACGGCACGATTTTCACGTGAGTTGAGAAAATATTTTAAAGCACTCTTTCGGATGTTTCTAAAGGAAAAGAATAATTGGAGGACAGGAACCAATGTACCGTCTTTGACGGTTTATTTCTGTATGGAAATTCCACCCGCATGCGCCTTCCTTCTGAATGGGAGGACACGTATGCGAAGATATATAAATGCTACTGCTGGCAGTCTTTCCTTCTTTTTGAAGGTTTTAGATTTTATGACCTTACGGGTGGCTAGAAAGAAATCTTACCGACGCGTCGGCAAACGTTGCGACGTTCCCAAGAAAACTTTCTGACACGTGTTTTACACATTGGTCTCTTCACCCTCTCTCCTTTTTCTCTTAAAATTTCTCGAAAAAGAAATTACTTCAAGACCCTCAGATTTTCTTAGTTTGTGGAAGAAGTAACATCGCAGAGAGAGCGAGTCGTGTCGTATTTTTGCAGTAACAGTGTGCATTTTGCGTAAAAATTAATAGGACTGGTTAGTATTTTAACTCGTGAAATATTTTAATTATTTGTTTTTAATTTCTTCTGTTTCGCTTTTGGAGTTTTTGTGAGAGAAACTGTTTTAATTTTGGTAGAAGGATATCCTAACGATCCAGATCTTCTCATCACTACGTGGGACATCTTCACTCACAACATTGTCAGTACACTGTCTTCCATTGGAGAGGTTAGTTTGAATTTAATGAATTGTTACTGTTTATATTAAACTTCTTTTAGTACCTAATCTGATTTATTTCAAGAGATTTACTTCAATTATTTCTCGGTGTACTGTGACATTTCTCGGAATAATTAGTATCATTAATATTAGCCGATGTCGGCATTTTCGCCTTGTCATAATGACCCCTATGTTATTGATGATTCCTATAATAACTTGCAAGTCCAAATCAGTTATTCAAGTAAAAATCTCAGAAGTTGAAAAAATAAACCCTAATATTTAGGATGATCGTTTTTCGGATAAATTTCCCACCCCGTTATTCGGTAAACCCTTTGTCGTGAGGAAATCCTACCGGCGTCTATAACTGGAAAGACCTTACTGAATATAAATATCGCTGCTCTCAGCTTCAGAGCAACTCCCATGAATTCTCCTCCATACTACCCCTACTAAATTACACCTTTTCATTGCTTTACTTTTTGGTTTGCCAAAACAAAGGGGGAAGGTGTGAGTCTTTTTATATAATTTTAATATCGAAAGTGAATTCTTACAGTTGCGTAGTTATGTTATAGTCGGAATTAATAATGTTACTATTTCTTGATTCTTCGAATTAAGTACAGTTGATAGTAAAATTAAAATTTTTAACTTATTATAATTTTCTTGTTGGATTTTATTCTTTTATCTAGCCCTTAGATAATAATCATTACTTGTATTTAGTATCCTTCCATTATTGTACGATAAATTCTATAAATCTTTTCCCCAGTACTCACAGTAGCTAGTTCTTTTCTCCTCTAAGGATTTTCACGAAGGTAGGTATAATTAAATAAGTGAGAAAATTTCAAATCAATCTAAGATATCAAAATAGTGAATAACATTTTGTTTTTGAGGATATTACTATTAGTTGCTGTGCCTATGACCATAACTTAATAATTCTCGAAGAGTGAATTGTTTCTCTTTAACTTTGTTAAAATGATAGAAATGACAAACGTGCGACGCACATTTTCTACAGAAACTTCAATCAAGTCCCTTATTCCTAGCGTCTCTAATTCGGAATGGCTTAAATCTGACGTCTATAGTAGTTTTTTGTTTCATCTCATTTTAACGTGATGTCCCCACTGCGATTTGCATTGTTGGATTGCACTGTCGCACTCGATTCAAATCGACTCGAAAAAAACGCCTAAATTGTATTTCACATTTAAACACTAGCGGATATTTTCTTATGAGAAATAGTTCAACATAGTGCTTACATTTCATTTTATTTAATTAAGCAATTAGTTTTCTATGTATGCATTTAAAAACTTTTCATTTTAATGTCTTCATTTTAAAACGAGTTTTACATATTCCGACCTAATTATGTTGCTCGATGTATTTTTTCTTTAAGAGTACGCATTTTGTAATTTGATATATTTTTTCTACTGGATATTAAATATGTTCATAGCATCATTAACTTACACGAGATTTATATTCAATTTTTCACAGGCAAAATAAGATTATATTTTCTTCCCTCTGTCTGTCTGTTCTTTCTTATTAAGTTTTGATCCAATGGGTGAATACAAATCCACTGTAAATTTAAATATGAGATAGCCTTACAAATATTGTTTTTTAATGGATACTCGCACAATAATGGATTTTGTTTAATATAAAATTAGTATTATTATCATTATTATATTATAAACTAGCAGAATTTTCCATTGAATTTCAACGGATTTAGTGAAGCTACTACAGCACAACATACAAACTCTTTAAAATACCTATATATTATGTGATAACTTTAGATATTAATGGTTCAAAAAAGTGTGAATTCTTGATCATTACGGGACATGAGGGTGGGAGGGGGGCGGCCAAAAACTTCCCGCCTCAGGGCAGCCAAAAGTCTGAAGCCGGCCCTGCCTGATCATATGTATGGTAGACTTATTCATGCCATATTCCAGGCCTACCGATGCTACATTCAAGCCGCTTCGTAACTTATCAAGAATCTTAATTTTCTCACCTAATGTCGTAACTTTGCATCTTATCTTAGCCTCACTACCACTTGAAAATGGTTTACGTTTTGATTCCATACTAAGGATTATTACAAAAAACTGCAAAAAGTGGCACTGAACTTAGCGCGGTCACAGCTTACACGAGACTGAGGGAAAGGAGAGAGCAGTGCTCACCAAACAAATAAAAACGTTACTTTCTCTTATATCAAGTCTGTGAAACAATGTTGCAGTGATTTTTAGTATACTAATTGGCAATGTAAGGGATACCTGGGTAGCGTTTATAAAGTTGTAGAATGCACATACTGTTGCATTTGGGTAAATGAGAATATTCGAATTTTCCACGTTCGGCAGATAATTGGATGCATTTTTAAGCATAAAGCAAATCTACGCTGGAGGAGGGTTTGCTGTATTTGCTATGAATAATAGTAAAAATAATACTAGTAAATTTTGGTGTTGTCCTTCACTATACTCCTGATCATCAAACGAAAAAGTAACTTAGAATGTAACGGACCACTGTGTTGTAGAGCACTGCTTTGAAGGATTGATGCCACACTCCACCACTGCAATTCCCAAGAGAAAAGACTGATTCATACATGCGAGTTGGTGCTGGTATGCCAGATTTATTAAAATATTGACACCTTATGGAGCTTTATAAGTATGGATGTTCGTTAAGTCAGGGACCTCCTCTATGCCACCTTTTCCTTTTATATCCTTCCCTAACCTAAACGGAAAGCTGGAAGTCTTTAGTTTTATGCAGACAGCCATGAACAATACATTTTTGGATGAGTGTACCACCGGGGGTACACAACGACCACGAGAAAAGATGCGCGTGTACCACGGCATCACAAACATGTTAATAAAATAGCTGAAATATGATCATCATGGCCCTTGAAAAGATGCTAATATGGAAGTAATGATTGGTAAGTTATCAATGTGAACTCTACAATCACTGGCAATAAACATGAACTAACATCAGTAACATATGATTATCCTCATTAAACACATCCCCGATTACTTATATCTTTCCCATTGACCCTATGTTAAACCTGAAACATTCCTCTTCTAAAAAAGATAGAAAAACAATTCTTACCTCAGATAAGGCAATAATATTTCTCAATATCAGGTCCCCTTAGGGTCCACATCCCTACCATAGTAGAGTGCATGACACCTCACATTTATTCCACATTCAAATAAAACTGCACTATAATATCCTAAAAATCCCTTAACCCTCTCCTGTCTGAATTTAAATGTCCAGTACAGGCGACTCCCGAGATTCGACAGTTCAAGATTTGACAAATTCAAGATTTTGACCCAGTCGATCAAATTGGGAACTAGTTTACGAGAATTAATTTTTGTCCCGACCAACCACACGAGGTTTAGTTTCAGTGTAGACATAGTTATTTCTGCTCTAATTGTTTGAATTTGTGTTGATTTCACTTTTTTTCTGTTAATCTTTTATTTAAATTTATTTATATTATTGATTTATTTATAAATTTATCACTTGATATGATATCTAAATGGAAATGTTATAGTGATAATGCAAGTGAATCAAATAAAAGTGTCATTTAACTATTAGCACTTATGTGAAACAGGAGAAAATTCTAGAACGTGATAAATTCACGTAATTTGATGGCTGGTTTGACAGATTTAAGAGAAGGGCAGGTTTGCATAAACTTAAATTAACTGGCGAGGCTGCAAGTTATTTTGTGCTTTTTAATAACTTTTATATTAATTTCGTTGTTATATATAGTTGTATAGATAGATGCATGCAGGGATGTGCAGCAGACGGCCCAGTCCAGCTCGCATGAGTCGTTTGTAACAAATGACTCACACGAGCCAAGATGCGGGAACGTATCCCCCTATTATAACATGCAAGTCTATGGAAAAACGGCATTCGACAATACAAGATTCGACCAAGTTTTCAGGAACGCATCTCTGTCGAATCTCGGGAGTCCCCTGTATCTCTGGTTTTGAACCTTTTAATTCTTGAAACCTCACACTAAAGACTCTTGTTCACATAAAAGACAGTAATCTCACTTGATACTAAGTCATTCGTAACTCCATAAGGAAAAAAAATCATTACGAATAGGTGCTTTAGGTCGGAGAGAGTTGATTCCCTTTAGACAAATCTGTCATAGAGAAGAAATAAACTAGACAATATAACTTCTTCACTGGCAACACCATAGAAGCTGAAGCTACACTGTTAATTTAAAATTTCATGATAGATGCAAAAAAATTAATAAAAGATGTCACAACAAAAATCTGCTTTCTTTTGTTTCCTGCTGAATGTGGAAAGGCAGGTTAAAACATACTATCATACATGATAATCTAGAAACAAAGTTGATTCTACTTATTAAAAATAAGCAAAGAGTGAACAGAAAATGCATGAATGCTTCTTTATTATACATCTATCTAAACTGTAATGATGAAATGAAAAATAGAAATGGATTCCATGAAAATTTCCTCCAAAACTACTTTAGATATCAAGAGGGAAATTGGCTCAAGGGAGTCAAGCAGCTGATCCTGTCTATGACTAATCAGAGGTAAATTTGAATGCCAACTGAAAATATTGTTTTTCAATCTTAGCCCATGTACCTGAACTACATAAGGAATGTTAGATAAAATGAATAAAAATGGTGAATGATAGATATTGAAGAGAAAATAACATTACAATCAAAAGGAAAATTGTTAAGTGTTACTGTATGAACTATAATACCTACTCCTATTTTAGGATACTTTCAGAATGCTTAAGTACTTGCATATTAATTGGAATGATATCCAAATTCATAATCAGAAGCAAAAAAAGACTTATAAGATCACATTTCCAAATGCAATTCAAGGTAATTACCGTGGTTAAGTGAACTAAATACAAAGCACGATATTCTTTAAATCTTACAAAACACATTAAAAAAAGAAAAAGCAATTGACTCTACACAAAAACAATTAAGATTTAACATACCTATTTTACCAATCCAAACCACCATAGGAGAAAATTAAAATCCAAACAAGAAAATAAAAGAAAGCCCCCTATGTGAAAATAAGACAAAAGAATCTTACCAATGAATACATGCCAACTCTTGAGTGATACTTACAAAAACCCATCACAACTCCACGCCGCTTTGTCGAAATTCTGGATATGTTTATAGGCTACCACTATTTCCAGTACAATTCAAATGTGGTAGGCCCACTTAAATGCTCAGTAATAGTCAGCAAGAAAACTCATCACTACTGTTAGGATCTGATCACAGCATTCAAAACAAACATTTATCCACAACTTCGGCAAGTAGGATATTATCTACTCACCTGGATAAATCACATCACTGGTGTTTCAAAGAAACATTCAGTGAAATGACAAAAAAGAAATTAACACGGATCTTATCTTATATTCCAAGATTTAACAAACCTTGTAAAAAAAAGTAGAAAATTATAAAAATTCTCAAAGAAAACTACGAGTAGAAAAGGACAATTGGATTCATTTTTGCCAAAGAATAAGCAGCTCAAATTCATATTTTGGTTTAACTCAATATATAATAGATAGTAAAATTTTTAGTCCTCCAAATCATGGCATCTAGAAAAATGATTACAGTATTTAATTAATTGTAAGCTGACCCCCACTTTTCACAAGGGCACTTGAGGAAAATTCCATTTTGGGTGTACAATGTCCTGGTTTTCCGAGATTTGTACCAAAAAGTATGAATGTCCCGGTTCTTTCCAATTCATAGTTAAATAAAAAAGGTGGCAACTAAAATTACGACAACACAAATTACGTTATATTCAAGCATTCAATGCAATTTTTACTAAAATGTAATTTGTCCTGGTTATGTCCCAGATTTTTAATCTTGCAACAAAAATGACCCAGTTTCTCTCTTTCTCTTCTCCATCTCACATTCGACTCATCAATCCCGTAGCACCATTTTGCAGCAAGATTTGATGTTTCTTCCGCATATGCCATCACTTTTCTCGTAAAGTCCGCAGAATAATGCTTTCCTCCCAAAATGGGATTATTAAGAAAAAACTGAAAACTCGCCAAGTAAATGGCAAAAATTTACGCTTGCAAAGGCATGAGGATGGTTGGCTCGAGGAATCCTAGAATTACACTCACGTACATACTAGAGATGGCTTTGTAGTGAATCTATCGAAACATTTATTTCAATTATTGACTCGATTCTAAGCCTAATGGCAATTTATGAGGAAGTAAAACCGTAAAAAAGGGTCGGCTTACAATAGATTAAATACCGTATATCACTGGCTAAAATTGAAGATGAAACCATCACAATCTTTTGTTATTCATATCCAAGGTAACTTCATTTTGAATATACATTAGCCAGGAAAAATAATAAAATGTTAATTGATACACATCCTCATGAAATGTCTCAAGTCATTAAACATAAAACAACTAATCATCTTTAGTAATTTGCAAAGATGAAAATTTACATTGACCATCTCCACAAATATAAAATGCGATGAATAACATTCACTGATTTTATGCCTTACCAATGTCTCGTATCATTTACTTAAGCATTTACACTTGTCCAACATGGAAATGCTAGAGCAGAGGACAAGTATTGCTTGTTAAAGGAACCAGTCTTAAGAACACATACCTAGCATAAAACTTAATTTCAAGTTCTGCAGAAGTTTTCAAAGGCAAAATCCCACTGGGTTACTTTATCATAAAAATTATCACATCATCTATGTCCTGCCACCAATGAAGCTGCTACACTGAATTTTTAAAATCTCAGGTGATCTTTAAAATGAACATATAATGCCTTTGCTACTTTTAAGCTTGTACAGTAATGCTCCACAATTAATCGTTCCAATGTTCGCTGCTGAATAAATAGGTATCAATACCTGCAGAATGTCGCAGTTTTGCAATTTCATTGTCTGGCCCAGTCTTGATCTGCCTGATCAGCTGTTCTTTTGTGCAGATCGTGCTAAAGAGCAGAGTTCTGCAAAGGCACAGCCATCTTCTTCTAGAAAACGTCAACTATGCCATTTTTGGAATCATACACGTCTTGTGCAGCATCTTCCAGCTTTATGAATAAATATCTTGCTCTTTATGAACGAATTTAACTCGTGCATTGAGCCATGACTTCTCTTATGTACCAATGATTACACATGTAAGGATTATGCAATGACATATATTGTTATTGCAAAGATGTAGCACTGTTAAGCTAATTAAAAAACAAGCAAGTGTCAAGGCACACGTTTTGATCCTCTCATCACTACAGAACACCAGTTAAGTCCTACCAACTTCACTCCATTTACATTCTACTTCTCACTACTGACCAAACTTCACTCAATACTTATGTCAAATTGATTTTCATTTACCTTGTTTTTGTGTAAAAAGACATTTTTCAAGAATGCACCAACAGCATTAAAAGATGTATTCATATACTACATATCCACCAGCTTTTCCTATGCTTTGTCATATAAATTTTCGCATTTATATAAGAATTTTTGATTAGAAGGTCATCAGCCATGTGCCAATAAACGCATTATAATAGTTTGCACAACAGCACTTCTTCATGAAATGAATTAACGTCGCTATGCAAGGGAAGCCTGTATTGCAAGTTCATATACACTGAAACAGGGGTTCCCATCCTTTTTGATGCAGCAAGTACCAAGTGGTATCCTAGAATATCAAGCAAGCACCGATATAACTATCAAAATAGGAATGATCATGAATAAAATCAAACCAGCATCCAAGTTATTCTGAATGATCTGGAATACATTTAGAAAATCAGCCTAGCAAACTAATTATTATTTCTAAATGGGATATTAAGCACCATATAAAAGCACTGTCAGACTCAAAGAGCACCATCAGGCTTCCAAAAAGCACCAGGTCAGGAACCCCTGCACCAAAGTCTCAAACTTCCATCTCTGTCACAGAATCTCTACCAGCAGTCCAAAATTCATTCTACATTATTTCTGCTTCCCACAAGTTCTTTTGTATTAAGCTATTAACCCAAGCTGTTTGAAGTAATGGCTTCTTTAGCATACAGAAATAATTTCTTTTTTTTCTTTACATGTACCTAATTGCCTCCAAGGCTACAAAGGAAAAATCATGCCACATTCTCTGGATTAAAACAAGGCTTTTAATAATATCCAATGCCAATGGATTTAAGGTGACTATTTAGGAAGAAAATTTTGAAAGTTTGAGCAGCTTGATGAACCAAACTACAGGAACTGGTAAACAATAAGTAAGGAGTATAGTGTTTTTTGATCCTATAGATCAGTTTGGTGAGCATATATTTTCTTGCCTCAAGTTCTCTTGTTTTTGAAGTACAATAAATTGTCCACAGGACACTGAAGTTAAAATAACCCACAAAGGGCATAACAAAAAACAGACCATAACATGTGTATTCATTAATTTAGCTCCTCTGAATATTTGAAGATTCCACTTTTAATATCTATAAAGTGGAATAAACCATAATAAATGAATTACTATTCAAATTCTATGATGACAATACTGCTCAATTACAAGCCACATGAAGACATCTCAACTTATTGAATTTACTTGTATTATTGCCCTACTTTTTCACACAATTTTTTAAACAAAAACAAGGGTGGGGAAAATATTGTTTTCCCCTTCTAGTAAGAAAGTTCCTTTTAGAATGAAGTATACTAATTATGCAATTTAAAACATTTATTTATAAAAACACTTTCTTTTTTATCGAAACTTGACGTCTTCAATCAAGTCATACATCATAAACAATGATAATCATATTTTCAAAGTAATGGAGAGTAAAAGTTATTTCAGAGTTATTTAAATGCTCTTTATGCCTGTTAAAAGTGAGGTTATTATTTAGATAATTTAAAACTGGATGCAAACTTGACATTTGGATGCATATAAAGCTTAAATTAATATCTTGTCTAATTAAAATGAGGAAATCTTGTGGTGCTAAAAATTTAATTTCTTTCTCATATATCTGGTGGGACAATTGTGCAATGAAAGTTACTACACCAGTAAATGCAGAATATTGCATTTTACAGAAAGCCCTAGCTACAAGCTCAAGGTGACTTGGAACTTTTACTGTGCATACCAAAATGAATCATTTTATGAAATAATTATAATACAATCTGATAAGATCATAAATTGGGTGAAATATTACCAGATAAAATGCCACTAAGAATGTAAAAGCAACATTACGAGGAGTAGCAAAAAGTTTTCAACTTCAAATTCCTAAGTATATAATATTCTACCCTACAATGAGAGAGGATGATTAAACCTGACAAAGAAAAAAAAACTTTTGACAAAATAGACCTAAACCTGACATTAAAACCATGGATTTAGCCAAACGTTGCATATAAATAAATTTCAAGGTTGTAATAACGGAAATAATTGCCATATTTTTCGGGTGATAAGAAGCACCCCAATTAACAAGGGCATTTTTCAGGAAAAAATTGCTTTTAACCAAAACACTGAGGAAAGGCTATTTCATGCTTCATTTCTGTGATTTATTCCATATCTCACAACATTAAAGAAAAATTCGTCATTTCACTCATTCGTCATCCATGTATTACTGAACAATGTTTTGGTAACCAGTTTTTCGTTTCATTTATTCGTCATTCGGACTGCTTGCCATGGCAGAGTAAGAAGTCGATAGCGACTGCCTCATTTAACTTTTTATTTTATCTTCGGGGCTATTTTGTTTGTTTTGCTATTGATAATGAATATACGTTTGTAATAATCAAGAGCCGACTTGATTTAGGTGGAAACGGTGCAACTGCACCGGGCCCCATGCTCAGTAAGAAACATTTGTCGTACTTATCAAGTACATGCATTTCTAAAAACATATCAATGTCATAGTGAGAGAGATTGCTTTAGTTACTATAATTTAATATTAAAATTTTTGGATGCGCACTGCATCAGGCCCCGCAATTTTCCTAGCCTTCTCTGGTAATTATTTTTAACTAGTGTAAAGAAGTGAACTAACACAACATCTTACCATCTGTGTATTATTACATACATGCTTTGTTTTGGAATTGTGCCGTGGACATCATATCTGAGATTCTCGCGTATTTTACCCCACAATATCTGTGCGCATGTGCATTACTTGTGTGCGCATGTGAGTTATTTGTGTATTTTCCATTTGTCTTCATGCAATTTTAAGTTATTTTCACTTATATTAAGATTAGGCAATGCTCAGTGTATGCACTGTCCTGTATATTAACCCCTTCATGACCGGAACGCCTGTAACAGACGTTTTCTTAGTTTGGATGCCATAGGGTACTGTGGCAACGACTTCAACCTAATCTCCCTTATTACATGAAATCTTACGAAAGTTTCATTTTGTCACGTACGCGATTTCAGTGGTGAATCAGAACATAACCTCCCCTTATATAATGCATTTTTATGGAGAAAAATTCCCCTGTATTTATGACAATTTTCTGGTATGTAACCTCCGCAAATAATGGAGATCCACTGTAATATCACCTTCAGCCTATACGACCGAGGCTGACTTTGGGAGTCATTTTCTGAAAAAAAGTGCGTCTTATCACCCGAAAAATACAGGAATTATAAAATTTATAAAATTTTCTGTGAATGTGCCATTCAATTCTCCCATCTAGCACTGCACCTATAAACATTCAACCAAAAGATACTTTGACATTAAAAAATTAAAGGCATAACAGTACCTAAATGATCGTTCATATCAACAATTTTAATCCAAACTGATGTAGTAAACTGACAAACACAACATCAAAGATGGGAGTTAATATACTCAATATCAAAGATAAAATTTGAAAATCATTCTTCAAACTTAAATCCATCACATAGTGTACTACTTCAATAAAATCGTATGTACAATAATACTTTTAATTGTTGGGCTAACTAACAATCCTGCAAGTACTTTATATGGAAAAATGTAGATGATTGCACATAATGATCATGAGGGACTACTACTATAACAATTAATAAAAATCAGAGATATTACTTCAAACAATATTCGACTACAATAGCCAAGATGTAAAACTTATTGGAAATAATGCCTGCACAGCATTAAAAAATGTTAGGTAGTGATAGGCAAATTACCACAAAATGTAGTGGTCAATAAACGAATAACAGCAATGGCTACAGAGTAGATCCTATAAAAAGGTAAAAAAACGTTGTAACACTAAATAACCTATTATCTGAAACCACAAAAATAGCTCATCCAAATTGAAATTGCATCAAGTGTAACACATCAGTAATAGTATTATCGATGAAGTAATGTGGTCAAATATTTTACAGAAAAACCTCAACATATTTCGATGGGAAAAGCAACACTTTAGCAAATTGGTCAATAGCTCAAATAACATTTAGTCACCACTGCTATGAATAGTTGCACTCATAGATAGTACACATTATCAGACACTGACACGAGGAAGTAGTGCATTTCCTCAGAGCTTTCTCTAGAACAAAGATGCCCAAAATTACAGTTTTCAAACCACACCCGGCATTCCAAGTGCCTTCATCCAGCCCTCAATGAGTTGAATAATTTAAGGGCACAATGTCAAGGAAAATAGAAAATTATAGAGGAATACATATATAATTTTTACCTCTCTACTCCAATATTAAATAAATGCATTTAAAATAAATCATGTAGCTTTGACAACTAAATCCTTCAAGTTATTATTGAACTCCATTGGTATAACCCATGAGTGCAGCAATGGGTTATGATGTGGTCCTCTGGCCGAAAATTTTGGGCACCACTGCTCTAAACCATGCTAAGTAAATCCATTTTTATGTAAAAATAAGGTTTTTAGTGGTCATGCCTTTTTGAAGGGTTGAAAGCTGAGTCGGGTAAAATAGCTTAAGTACATCCAGCAGCTAAAGATAATACGAAAACAAGAACTCCACAAGCAAAATAAAAATTAATATTAAGTATATCTGAATGAAGAAACTTAAGGATATGGGAGATGTCATTGCCTACAATGCAACTATTTCCCAAGAAATGTATAACTGCAACTCAACTGACAAATAAAGTGGTTGCAATGCAAATATTTCTGGAAAACTCTTCTTTGTGTTGCCCGTAAAATATTCATAAATTTTCTGATCTGATTACTGCTGTTTGTTATTATAATGGCAGCCAGTAAAAGGCGAGCTCAATGGACTGCTCTCAAGTTTTAATGAAACATATACATGAACACAATCTTATTTTACTGTTCATATAAAAATCACATACTACAATCAAACTTGAAATAAATATGGCCTTTACCAGAACATAATAGGTTATCTCCTTTTTTAGCAGTGAAAAATAAAAGAACTACCTAACATGAAATAACTCCAAATAAATCATTTTAATGTTCAAGTGGAGAAGCATGACAAATTGGTTTCTCTGGCTCAAGTGTACTATGCTGTAAAAGAATGAAAGGAATATATCTTTTGTACGAAGATCTAATTGAAAACAGTAAAAGAAAAACTAAGCATAGATAATATTAAATACAAAATAAAATAAATTCTGCTAGCAAATATTGTAAAACTATAATAATGGTATTTGTTGAAAGCTACATACAAAGATGTTTCAAAAGTTAGTGATAATATAACAGACAGTTACTCCTTGTTATATGCAAGTTCGAAAAATGTGATTTCATTATCATGTGCTCAATTTAGACCGATTTCAATTAATAAGATTCGCTTTAATGCGAATTGCAAATTTTTTGTTTAATCTCGGTGTGAGGTCTCCCCACCCCCAGTCATTGGAATTCACTATTTTCTTTCCTTCCTTCCGAGTGAGAGAGAGAACGTATTCTCTCATCTTCAAGCGCAGACTTCGCTGGCAGACAACAACATGTTTTACTCAAACTAAAACGAGGTAAATATTATTAAAATAAGAAAAAGGATGTACTGTACTGGACAATCAGTTTAAGTAACAGCAAAAATATTCTGACATTTTCAATGATTCTTATGGGGAAATTCTATTTGATTTATGCGATTTCACCGTTTGAATTTTTATTGGAACAAGACTGTTGCATAAATCGAGGAGTACCTGTATATTATAAGGCAAAAGTGATAATATGAGAATGATCCAGGATCTTTCATTCGTGAATTACACAGCTCCTACTGCAATTAAGTAACCTAAGTATGAAGTCTCCCGAAACAATTTAATGCCCCTCAATTTAAAATAATTACAGGCACATAACAATAATAATAAAAATATGCATAAAGAATTAAAGTGAAACACTAATGGCATGACTATTACCATAACTTTCCGATTATAATACGCATTTTTTTCTTGAAATACTTGACAAAAAGTTAGGGTGCATATTATATATGGTTATAAATGCATACAACTTTTTTCAGTAAGGAAATAATTTATATTTTTGAACACGTTTTTACCAATAAATCGTATATTTCAATGCATTTCGATAATAAACATGTTTTTACATATTAATCGTCCATTTCAATGCATTTTGATAACATTCCTTTAAATATTATTTTTCAAAACAAAACTAAGAATATTTATTTATTTACTTTAGCTGTCAGAATTACTAAAGCCTAGGAATTCATTATCACTCCCCTCACTGTCCTAAAACAGTTCCTCGGCGATCTTGTGTTCTCGCTCATCGTCTACGTAAATTGCATCGCCGAGAACATTTTACACACCTCAATCGGCTTGTATGAACTAGACTTGATGTACAAGTAAACGATGTCGTTGTGTGGCAAAGGACGAACTATTATTCCAACGAACCAGGTTACTACAAAAGGCAACACTGAGACTGAGGTTTTTATACACTGCATCTATCTTTAACGGGAATCAGAACATAACGTGACATTTTCATAAACTCTCTCACACATATCTAGTTTGGCAGCAAAGCGTGAACTTGTATTCCAACCGATCAGATTAATACAAAAGGCAACATTGAGACAAAATGTTTTTATACAGCAGAGCGATCTTTAATGGGAGTCAGAACGTTACGTGATATTCATGTAAACTCTCTCACACGTATCTCACTTGGCGACAAGGCAAGAACTGTCTCGTTACTACACATAGTCAAGTAAAATTACATTGATCTTTTACAAAAAAAAAGGTGCGTATCATACATAGTGATAAGAGAATTTTCACATTTCACTCACGAAATCGGAAAATTACAGTAAATGCAAATGTCTGGACATTGAAATTGTGAAAGCAAAAGCCAAAATCTAAACAGAAATGTTATAGACCGTTGGTCACTTGAACGGAAAGTAGATGATTATGAATCTTGTTGAATAACAAAAGTGAGGTGTATGTAACAAGACTTTTTCACATTTACAGTCCTGTCAAAATTTTCATCTCTAAGCAATCCTTGCAGCATATGTCTATCCATGCATCTTTAATGCAGATCTAAGACTCAAATTGTTGCAATTTGTTAGTATTGGCATTCTACACAAAATTTGCAATGCCAGGAATTAATATACTCCAAAGAGGAATTGAGGCTTTTTGAAATGGAAATTTAACCAAAGTAAATGAGAACATTTATTAAAAGAATTTGCCAAGACAAATATTACATTTGACAACTTGACCACTATCACTAATCTTACTTCAAAATCATCATGAAATCTATCATCAATTGTAGAAAAGAAACGTATCAATACATAGTTGAGAATGTAAGTCAGAAGAATAATCCTCTAAATTAAAAAATACATCTTACTTTAAATGATGCTGAAGAACAATTATGGAAAAATCAATAAACAATATGACAAGACCAATTCCATAATTCACAAAGTTCACATGAACAACATTACCAATATGATTGCATGTGTATAACACGGATGCAAATATCTGAGGCCAACAAAATACCATCAGTAAGCACACAATCTTGCTAGGCTTTTATTGCAGGAGAAAATATGGAGCAGTCTTAGGTTGTGAGAAATGAAAAGCAGTTTTAACCTATGTTGGAAAATGCAAATATCCATTACAGTAAAAGTTTCTCTAAAGAATTTATGTAGGAAAAACTTTGGTGGGGTAATGCTAATGAATCAGCATTGCCAAAACTATGTTTTTTCTGTTAGTTTCAGACTCCTTGATTCTGAGCCACGTCTTCCATTAAAGGTATGAATGTTATACTCCAGCTTTCCCAACACTTCTGAAATCATCTACTGTTTTTTCATCATGTTTATGGCATTATTTCTTGGATAACGTTATTTTTTCAAAGTAGTACTGCTGCATTTTTAATTAACAAGGAAGATTGAAGTGTTTGTTTATGTAAACATTGGTTTCAACTGAAATTGGATAAGAGTATGTGTGCCTCATCCTCCATATGTGGAGTCTAAGTGTCATTTGAACAGTAGATGATTTCATAAGTGTTGGGAAAGCTGGAGTATAACATTCATTCCTTGAATGGAAGACGTGGCTCAGAATCAAGGAGTCTGAAACTAACAGAAAAAACAGTTTTGGCAATGCTGATGCATTAGCATTACCCACCAAAGTTTTTCCTACATAAATTCTTTAGAGAAACTTTTACTGTAATGGATATTTGCATTTTCCAACATAGGTTAAAACTGCTTTTCATTTCTCACAACCTAAGACTGCTCCATATTTTCTCCTGCAATAAAAGCCTAGCAAGAATGTGCTTCCTGATGGTATTTTGTTGGCCCCAAATATCTCAGTGTCCTAGTATCTTCTTCGCTTTTGTGGGTACTCATCCCCCCTGCGATCATTCCCTCCCCACCTTCCACGAGGGCCAGGGACACCTCCCCCAACCATGCTACCCCGAGGCCCGGTACCATTGGGCCCACCAGGCCCCGGGGCAACCATTTCATCAATACCATGCATGTCCCCACGTCCTCCACCACCCCCACCCTCATACCGCACCTGGCCACGGTCGTAAGCATCCATGAAAGCCTTCGGGTCCTGGACCCCCTAACGGTGAATATGACGCCCAGGAGAAACAGGGAAATCGCAGCAAAGGTTATCAAAGGGATGGATAGATAAGGTATGACAAAAGGATGACAGGTTTAAGGGATAGGGAGATGCCGGCAGCGTCATCATTACCACATAGAAAAGAAAGGGGAGAAATGAATCTGTTAGTCTTGATGCAAGACTAATGCAACTGGAGGTGTCAGCCTACCAGAGCTTACACAAATTGAAATATGGACGAAATAACGCATGCGAGAATAGCCCTGCACTAAGGAAAGGGCCAAATATTGGAGAAACATAAAACCCCAAAGCCTAGCAAGTGCAACAATACATTAACTAAAAATTGGTTTCAACTCAATTTCTCAGAATAAAATAAAAAATATTTAAACATTGTATTGCACTCTGAGAAGGTTTTGGGGTTTTTGTTGGCAGCAAATTTTTACAAACAATCGATGGATGCTAACAGTACGTTCAGCATAGTAGAAAATAAAATTCATTTATTATCGAATCGCAGTCCGAGTGATAAACAGTATGAAACCATAAAATACACCAAGGAATGACCATACAGAATCAAGAATGTCACATCACAAACATTAAAATTCTAAGGTTCGACGTAATGGAGGTTCACTACTAAAAGTGCATATAAAGATTACCTAAATTAGTTCCAAAAGTAAAATGCACCAATAGTAGCAATAAAAATGTGTTCAATCGTCATATAAACAGCAAATAATATGCCTACATATGTCGAGTAATAAGTAAAACTGAAGATATCAGTGTTCCTAGTATAAAATTCAACCAATGCTACTCTTTTAACGCAAATTATATATTTCAATAACGTAGTAAGCCCCAGCCACTCCCACTTACATGGTCAAAGAGAAGCTAACAAGGCTTCCAAGGACCAACTTACAATGGAGTTTTTGGCGGTTTTTGGCATAATTTTGGATATACAAGCTACAAGAGAACCCTTCTTTCTGTTAAAAATTAAGTAAAGAGTAGGACATTTCATTATTTAAGGTAAAAAAATTTATTTTCAATTACTGTCAACATGATATTTTAAGTAAAAACATGTTATATTAAAAATGAAGAGCTCAAATATAGCTTGTATTGATCGTTAGATACAAAGTAGAAATCCAGACATCTGAAGCACCATAATTTGCTTCAAGTAAACTCATTGTTATAAGTTGCTGGACAAACACCATCTCTTGACATAATCAAAAAACTTTTTTCTGTCATTTCCAGCTATAATCAGTTGGTAAATCTTCATTCCATTACTGACAGAAGTACATTTCTCAAGCACAGTAACAAAATAAAATCCGTGTGCAATTCTATTCACCTACCTAACACATTAACATAATTAAGTTATGCATGGTATGTGACATTCTACTCAAGTAATGGTATTCCTCAGCAAATAATTTTAAACAATTTATTGCAAACCCAACAATGATACAAAGCACTTAACCAACTAAATACAATCAGCAGTACGTTGACCACAGTAAAACCTGATAATTTCGCACATAAATCGCCTCAATCCTGATGAACAGTGTGAACAAACTAAAATTTATTGTAGAATTTGATTCAATTCCTAGAAAGCATGTTTCCTGAACGCCTTCTTTAAAAAGAAAGATGTAAATTAAAATTTTTGACAGTCATCAATAAATGCATTCATTAACAATAAACCCCAAAAAGAAAAAAATCCACTTAAATTAACAGCAGACGATCAAGATTAAAACTATAAAAAACATTCCACCAGCCTAATGTTTGGTAGTTGTCTTTTACACTACATAAAACTTTTTAAGCGGGACAATGTATATCATATAGATAAAAGAGATATGACCATGAAAAAATTATAATCATTACTTTAAATGCAGTATCAGCCTGGTCAAACATTTTATGGTCCAAGAAAAAAACTTCTTGATATATATATATATATATATATTCGAAATGGTTACAATAAAATGTTTTACAGTTAAAATTTTAAGTGCTAGATATCAGAATAAAAAATTGTTTTAAATTTACAACTGAACTACATAACATGTAGACACATTCCTAAACTCCTTCAAGTGTGCCATAATCCATAGTAAAATTAACTGATCAGATGTATTTACAAAGAAGAGTTTTTATGCAACTGCCGAAAACTTTCCTTCATTTCTTGTAAAAAAAGTAAAATTCATGTAATTCACAAACCAGATATTTATAATAGATTTTTTTATAAATAACCAGTAATATTAAGCTATTAAAACCTTTATGTTACGTCATAATGATTAACTAACCCTAAGATTCAAGCTTTTAATAATATAAACAAGGGAAATCGACGTACATAAGCAAGTCAGTCTCTGTAACCGAGGGAAATGATCAGTTTATTCAGTCAAATTAAAAAGCATCTACAGAAAAATGAAAAGGTTGCAGTGTTCAATAAGTTTAAAACAGTTAATGGATCTGCAATTTGACTACCTACTCATGACAAAATTATATTTCAAAATTTCATGAATCTTGTCATTTACAGAGTAACCTAAACGTATTATGTAGAAAATTTACAAACACGTCATTAATGAATAGAACAGCATAATTTAGTAATATAACAAGGTTTTACTGCACTTAAAATAAGGTGCTATGCTAATTGTATACTTGGATTGCATGATCTAGTGCAAAATACTACATCCTAAGAAAAACTTTAAATTGAACTACCCTCTGCCTGAATGCAAATTTAAAAAAAGAAGCCCTTAAATCTCTGAATCACTACTGTGAAACACAATAGATAACCAAACTAAATGCCACCTAAAAATTTCATAAATTAATAAGAGCTGTTAATAATATTCTAATCATATTAAGACATAAGTGAAATGTATCTTTCAATCACAAAACTAACATTTTCAAAAATAGTGCTGATAAATTAAGAATCTCCAACAGTCATTAAAAGATTAGGAAAACCAAATGCCCATTATAGCTACAAAGCAGCCACCATCATCAGTGATCTACTGGAAGTGGAGTATAAAAAGAATCTTTTTAAAGTCTATTATTTGTGAATCATCACTGATGATGGCTGTTCAACTTTCCTATCCATTTTTCACCAATGGAGTTAACTAATTTTTCAACTTTATTCCACTCAAGGCAAACTTGGTAATACTTGGAAGATACAGTGGAATCCTGATTTAAGGTTCTCCCATTTAAGGTTTACCAGCATTTTAGGCTGGTTTTTTGCAGCCCCGACCAAAGCTCCATATAAGTAATGTATTGTATCACCCGATTTAGTGTTTCTCGATTTTGTGAATTGCCCACAATTAAGGGACAAAATTCTGGTCCCTTGCGGGGCATCGCCTCGATTTCAGATGCGTTTACACCGTGACTTCATTTGGTGGAGATGTAATATATTAATTCAATCAAACCATCAATGGCACAACACATACTGGCATTGTTACTACATTAAATAAACTCAAATTAATATTTAGTCGTGCTTTTTTTTGTCAATCCACCTTAAATGATCTAATCTGTTACGTACTTCACGAAAGTTGCGATGACGTCATCATGTGAACATGGATTTTTTTAAGTTTCATTTTGCAGGCGCTCACTCACTAACATGACGCGTTAGCTAGTTGGGCCACCCGCGTTTACCACAGCCGTATTTACCTTGTTAACCCAAAAGGAAGGCAATCCCCCATAAAAAGGAAAGTCTTATTCACAACCATGTTATTATTACATTGAGGCGGCGATGTTATTAAAACTTTGTATGTTCTTACTCGTCAGTCACTGTAGCATTTCCCTACACCGCACAAGACGCAATCAAATTTGCGAGCCCACTTTGCATAAAGGGCCAAATGTAACAAATGACACTAAAAGGACATTGGAAATGTTAGCGCTGTCATTTTATGCACGGTCAGCTGATAACAGGCATCAAAACGTCTGCCAATACTCACCACACTGCTTCACTGAGGGATAATTATTCGAAAATTGTAAATACAGTAAAACTCTGTTATAACGTGCCTCACTATACCACGGATTCAGATATACCGCGGGTCTAGTCATGTCCCCCAAAATGATTCCACTTATTTTCTTCGTAAACAACTTGGTTCAAATTTTACCACGATGCTGAACTCCTGTCGCTGTTTATAAGAATGATGAAGAAATTGTAGCTGAAGTCCAGAACCGCGGAAGAGCAGAAAAATTATCAGAAGATGACAGCGAGAATGAAGAGATGTGCAAGGTTGAGACCCCTTAAATAAGCGAAGTATTGGATAACATCAGTTAAGTGATGAATTGGATGGAGAGAATGAATGTGATCATCTTCATCTTTTACATTTGCAAAACATTAAGACCTATGTGACGAAGAAACGCCATCAGCTGTCGTGCCAAAAGAAAATATCAACTATTTTAAAAACACCGATTAAAGTAAGGTATGCATTTAAATCAAAATACGATGTTTTTATAGTATTTTGCAATTAAATTTGTTATAACACATATACTTTCACATTTTAAAAATTATTTCCCGAAAAACCGCGGGTTGCCGATAACGCGGGTGTACATTATGTCTCCCAAAACCCGCGTTATAACGGGGTTTTACTGTATTATCTTATATAACCCATATGAGCCCAATTATATCATGTATTCATTATAGCATGCGAACTTAAAAAACTGAAGGATCTGCATGCTTGGTTGATTCCTCCTACATAGGAGCGCTTCAATTAAGTGTGTTTATTTGCTTAAAAATTTTAAGAAAGTTTATCTCGGAAAAATTAAAGATCGCAAATTCACTGCTGAGGGTTGCAATGTGGGTCACAGCCATGAAATGACCACTAATTTCGCAAAAAAAAACATAAGCTAGAAGAATCACCTCCACCGGAGGACTTACAGTTGGTATTATTCTCAACCATCTTCATTCTGTGAAATTTTACGAATGAAAAATTGATCGTAATTAATCTATACACTTAATATTTGTGTTTTAACAAATAAAACATATTTGACATTAAAGAACTGCCATTTAGTCTTTCAATTTTAGATAACCCCCATTTAATGTATTACTCGATTTAAGGTACAAAAAACTTGTCCCCAATGCAAACGTTAAATGGGGATTCCACTGTAATTGTTATATATAAATTAAAAATAAATATTAAATAGCAGGAATACAGAAATGCAAAGCTAAGTAGAAACCAGTTATAATGCAGGGAATATGAAGAACATCCATATCATGAGCCACCATCGTTAAATTGGTAAGGTTGAAGTTGTGACACTATTGCTATTTCAATATAAATTGTGAAACAATAACACAGTCAAATCTTAAATAGAACTACCAAGTACATCACACGCACTTCAATTAATATTCTTTTAAGTACCGTATTTACCTAAATATAAGAATGGTTTTTCCTATAAAGTACCCGAAACATCACTCACAATCAAGTCACAGGAAATTAAACAGCCTTTCTGAATACTTAAAAGCCAATGCAGATGGCATTTGGCCGAGTGCTAACAGATGAAATTCTATCCTATAAGAATGCAAAAATTAGGCACATACATTGAATGCCACCCAGTACAATGTAGCATAATATGGTGCGGCTAATGCAGAATAATAATTGTGAAAACATAGTCCACAGGATGCAATCAGGTGCTTGCAGAATAGCCTGAAGTAATAACTATACCGCAAAAAACTTAAACATTATTGAAGGAAACTTAAGATACAGGATACTTAACGAAAAACATCAGTGCTGCCATTCTGTGTGTATGCATTCTGTAGGCCCTAAAAGGTTATCACAAAGAATTATACAAGAAAGTGATTCATTTGTGTGAAAACCAATTGATATTAAGTTACAAAATTTTAAGGTGGAAGCCATTTGAAGTAGTAATATCACTGCAGCAGAATGTCTATCTTGATTGGATACCTGGTTAATAAGGTGAAATAGTTAAGCTCTTAGTCAGATAGCAACATAGACACAGACTTGCCACAGATTATACGGAAAAACTGAATATCAGAGTTGTGCAATTATGTATGACAGCAATATGACTACCTGTCACATTAAGTGAAGAATGCAGAAAGTTGTTTCTTGATTTGACAACCACATAAATTATAAGGTATAACCTGTCATCTGGCAACTACTGACAATGAAAAGCTAAAGTCATGACTTCAGTATTGGTGGATTAAAGCTAACTGCCACCTTTGTGACACTCAAGAACAAGGACCACATAGCATCAGTGTATGCAATGAAATGAGCAGTAACTTGATTGTGGCTAAATAAGGTTCAGAACAAACGGCTATGTGCTCTTTTGAAGAAACAAGTAATGATGTGCTATAGAGTAAGAATGACCTCAACTGCAGATTCTTAAAATTGTTAAGAAAGAATTCGGAGATTCCCTATGTCAACTTTATGGAGATTGGTTGCTATCAGAGAATGAACCACTAACCACAGAAAAATAACAAATAAGCTTAACCATCACAAGGAGGAACATTTCACGACTTTCAATCATGAAAGTGAAGAAAATGCCTAGACATAGGATTTGAGAAATATGCAGCTTGTGAAAAAAATTCAAAAACTATAGATATACATAACGTAAAATAGATTTCTTTCTGGAGTACCGCCTTAATATTTTGCTATAGAAAGAAAGCTCTAGGGGTCATATTTGGGTAAATACGGTATATTGATATTTCTTTAGACGTGAATAGGACTTTCATTGCAACAAATTGGGCATAAAAACATGACCAAAATTAAAGAACTTTATTCATCGCCACATGGATGTTGTCTATCAGTAAATATTCTACAGCACTAAAACAAATAATGAGTCAGTGACAATTCTGAGATGTTGAACAACAGAAATGAAGTCATATTGTTAATCATTTATCTCATTATATCATGCTGATAATATATATTGGAGATGCAGCTTGAACCACAACACATTTTATTTTTGCAGCAAATGCTGTAAGAAATAATTTTGATTGCAATGATGTGCATCATAAAAGACTTCTACTGTATCTGTTTAAAATCTTAGTCCATTCCACGCATTATGTAACCTTGCTGGTTATGTAGCAAAAAGCTACTCTTCAATCGAAATGCTTGATATATTAGCCGAATTAATCTGAAGAAAAAGTAGTTGGTATGTACAACATACCGAGCTGAAAATCCAAAAGCTTATACAGAAAGTTAAGCATAAAAGGGAAAGTATTGAAGAATTCGCTGTTTAATGCAATAAACTGTGTCCATACACCTGCTGAATCGATGATAATAATAAAAAACATTACAAAAAGCCGATATATAAACTGACATACATAATACTAAACTGTACTTACAATTACACAAAAATTACATTAATGTACTAAATGTTCATTTGAAAAGGAACGTCTCTTTAACCTTTACTGTCCATTCCATTAGCTATCAGCCAAAACTGCCAGTCATGGCTGTTCAACATTATATGAGGTTGCAGTGTATTTTTTAAACCAATTTGCATCCAGTTTCAGACATGTATCATACTTAAAATTAAAAACGTAAAAATTTAAATGGTGAAAATGAATCCTAAATAGCAATGTGGAAATTTCAATTTCAGAATTTCCCATCATATACTTTTGCTAAAACTTGACTGGACACAACAAAAGTAAAATAATTTACTACAAAATGTCAATTTGTTGATCTATTAGCATCTAAAATGCAATACAGCTGGGTCAAGTATCCAAAATTATTACTTTTTTGACAATCCTGTGCCATTTCAGAAAAAGTTAAGGGAAAGCAGACTTGGTTGGTAAAGCTGCCAATCTAAATATAGAGGTGGACTATTTCTTCACAAATAGCAAAATAAATTAAATCACATTCTTCCTCAAGTTCCATTAAATAAATAAGATTTAAAATACTTTATCAGCATAGCCTTAGATTTGAGGAATTTCTGAACAAATTTACTGAAAAATGAGAATTTCAAAACTATATCAGAACTTAAGAGTAAATTTTAATGCCGGATTTGTTATTTCATGAAAAACTATTAACGCTAGCAATCACATAACTTTCTGATATCAACTTTTAATTTCTTTTAATAGCTTTCCTGTTTAAGTTTTTCACGGATGATTAGGTAAAATAACAGCTTGGGCAACACCAACTCATTGGCCAGCAATACCTACAAATTAATTGCACCTCTGATAGCAAATATTTTAAGTTGACAATTCAGGAAATAACACGTTTTAATACTAATATCAGTTTTCGAAGCATTCGCCAAAATATATTCTCACTGAAAGTGTTGTTGGAAATAGGTCTTCCAAATGCAAGTTGAGCCTGACTACACTTGTGATGGTAATAAAAAAACATTCCAATCCAAAGGAATATTTGAATGTTTTATGATGATGAATTCATTTAAAAATTACCTCTTAATCATCACAGTGAAGCTATGAAATGCATTGTATCCCAAAAGAGTATAACTGAAAACAGAAATTTCATACCTCTAGAACAGTGATAAAGCACATCTCTTCAAATATTACAGTTAAAATATTGGCACATACTTTTAACAACATTTAGTTCAAACAATTATTAAGTGCCACAAAATAACTTTAGGCATGCCCACAGTGCTCCAAAGGTAATTCATTTGTTTCAAAATTTAATAAATAATAATTAAAATATAATAATTCAATGAAATTAAACAATTTCCAGAAAAGCTTAAGGTTGATTTAATAATTTGAAAAATACATTACCGGAGGAAGATTACCAGGGCCACCTACAGGTCCTGAAAATGAAAATAAACTACTACAGAACATTGAAAACTAATATGTAATTGCCTAAATAAGGATTTTTAATACCTCAAGAAAGTTTTATTGCCAAAAATCCATCTAAAAATGCTACTTTCATTGATAAATCTAGAAGGCAGAAGAGGGACAGACAAAAAATACATTCAACTGATGCATTTTAGGATTTTTGGTGGGCATTTTTATTGTGAAGTTGATATGGTAAGTGGTCGGTGAACTTATTTAAAATAGCAAAATATAGTAAAAGTGGAAAGTGAATCAAAAAAGGTTGACCTATGACATAGACAAGTACAAACAACTAACAATATCCTAAATGGTTTTAATTTTCTGCAAAATGTCACTTATCCTATCCACACATCAGTTGACCGATCAATGATAAAGACAACATTACTTAAAATAATTATGCAATTTCACTGAATTCAATGTTATTCTAATGCAACAAAATTATACTAGTGAAATTCATAAAATTTGCACAAAGCCATTTCTGAAACCAACATTATGCACAATAATATGCGATACATACAGTAATCAAACCCAAGTCATTTTCTCAAATGTGTAATTAATATGGAACAATAGATTAGACAAGTTTCTGATGCTCGATACCACTAATGCCAGGGTGAGTCCAAACATTATACAACTTCAAATGCAGGGAAGCACTGACCCAAAAGTAAAACAAAGAAAGGGAAAACTTACCACCAATAGCAGCATCATATTCTCGAATGGATGCTTCTGCAGGAAGGGGTGAGTCATACCCACCACCGCCACCTCCAGGAGCTTGCCTCAAGGCCTGTTCCTGCTGGTCAAGGAGACTGTTCAGCTGATGAGCCTAAGAACATTCAAGATACCAAACTCTCAACACAAAGTGGAATTGTTCCACTGCATGAATTACCATTATACAAGCAAGGTGACTATCAACTGCACCTAGTTACATTTACCAAAATTAAAGATTCGCTAATCACAACTTAATCAGTAGAAGTTTTTAAACTTGAGACCATGACTTAGCAACTTCAGATGCCTCAAAAAATACTTAAGATCAAGGGAAAATCTACTAAGCCTGATTACAACATTACATTTCCCTCTTAGATGAAAAGCATAACACAAACCCAGGAAAATCAGTTCAGAAATTATATTAAAATGAGATACTAATGGAAATGCCATCAAGCAAATCAATCCTCTATGCTACTACCTGCATGAACAGACTATTCTCCTGTTGGCGACGTCTCAACTCCTCTTCCTGATGACGCATTCTAATATCCATATCTTCTTGCTGACGACGCATCATTTCTTCATCCTGACGACGCTGTTCCTCGTGTTGCCTCTCTTTCAGTTCCCACTCACGTTTCTGTCTCTCACGATCCTGCTCCCTAATACGCAATTCTGCGCAACATTGCCAAAATAGTTGTCAAAATATGCATAAGAATATCTCACAAATTAATTCAAAGATAACTAAACATATACTCACGTTCCCTCAGCATCTCTGTTTCATGTTCATATCTTGCATACTCCATCTGTGCTTCCAGTTTTTCTTCTTCCATCTTTAATTCTCGGTTAAGAGCTTCTTCCTTCTGTTTGCGTAGTTCAAATAGCTGCTTCCAACGAGTACCATACTCATATTCAAAAGACCCTGGAGCTGCAAATCTGGGTCCGACCTACAAAGCAAAAATCAAGTGTAAACAAAATTTGCAGCACAGATAATTTTAATTTGACTAATTGACCTCAGACTAAAAGCAGCCAAGAATATTTAATCACTATTCAGACGGTAATTCCTTTTATCATCACTGGATACACTTCTATATTATTAAGTTTCTTCTAAACTTAACTCACCTCTCTAGACTTGACATATTCAGGATTCTTCTTAGGCAAATTCCTTTCTGTGTAACCATCGACATCATCCACTTGCTCAAATGGTTCCAAAACCACAGGACGAAGGGACCTGGAGAACAATTGTCTAGCGAATTAAGTATCCCAGATGAAGTCTAATACAAGAAAACAACAAACACTTACGAAGTAAGGAAAAAACAGCCCTCTGAACATTTCCTTAGTGCCATCTGTGCTCCTGGTTTTCGTGCAAACTCTATTATACCTTCACCTGTAGACTTCCCACGCTCATCAACAACGACAACTGCACGTTCAATCTACAAGGCATATAAAAAAATTCAATTATAAGTTGCACAATCCAATAAAGTTAAAAAATTTCAAAGTTCTAATTAAAACCAGCCAAAATATAAAGTCCAAATGAGTAGCTATGATCTTAATTCAAGCATGAAATAACACCTCACAAGGAAAAGAAATTCAATTATGATAAATTTACCTCTCCAAAAACTTGGAAAGCTCTCTCCAAAAGCTCGTTAGTAACCCATTGAGTAAGATTGCGAATTTTAACAGCTGCACTGTGAGGAGCGAAGCGAACCTTGAGGGCTCGTCCTTTGCGGACTGTGCCATCTAACTCACGCTTAGCCTTTTCTGCACTAGCACGATAATCCTGGAATGATTTAAAAGCTTAGTAAACAAAATACACATAAAAATGACAAACCAGTGCTTTAAGAAATATATTCAGAAAAAGCAGCCAAAGGGCATAATCACAAAATCAGTCGGTAATTCCAAATTTCATCATGCTATCATATTATTACTATAAAAAATTAATAATAATTCTTTTTAAGAATAAATTACACTTACAAGTCTAATAAATGCAAAGTTTTTGTCCTTGTTGACAAAAACTTCTGATGTTTCCCCATAAGGGGTAAACATGTTGTTGATTTCTTCCTCGGTCACATCATTAGTCAGATTTCCAACATAAAGGCGGCATCTCCCTGAAAATTTTTTTTCGCGTACATCTTGAGGTGGGAGATCATGGGTTGGACCTGCTAGAGCAGCTAGTCTTTCATTGAGACGATCCTGCAGGAAAATTTTATGAAATAAGAAGGCAATGCATACAGAAGTGCCAACAAGCTCAAAATTTTAACTTAACTATACAAAGTGAACAATGGCATCATAACACAATGGTTACAAATACTGCCTTTGCTCATGTAATACCCACACTTGTTTTCCCTAAAAGCTTCCTTGAAATACAAGATGTGGAGATAAAATATATTTTTGAATTGCCAGTTCAGAACGTCAGTATTTGCTGTATATTTTGTACACAATCTTTCAAACATTCCATTAGCATATACATATTTACATTCAAAACTGAGTTGGTTTTGCCTGCAATGGATATTGAAAATGTAGGAACATTTTCTGGCCAAAAAGCTGAAAGCATTGGGAAAATAAGGGAAATCCTGCACGAACCATTTCTTCCAATGAGAGTGAAAGTAATTTTATCGTTTAACATTTGTTAAAATTATGCAAAATGCTAGATTATTTTTTTAATGCAGACTTTCAAGTTGACCTAAATTAAATATTCTCTGCAAATATGAGAGAACTTGATACAAACAACTTAGTAAGAACAATGTAACAAAAAAGTTATCACAATTGATCATAGCCCAGAACATTTTGTAACAAGATTGCAGAAACATTTTGACACAGGTACCAATGCTGCTTGGTGGGCACAAAATAATTCTGGCAATGGGTCCTAACAGTTTTACAGTTGGTACGTACATAACTTCGAATTTTGAGCCCTAAAAATTATGAAGGTCATAACGAGACAGGTACAATTCACTTTTATTTACATCTGGCCCTCCTGTAACAGTGAATAAGTTCTGGAAAAGCACCATGAACTGTAAATCCACATTATGTATATCCTGCATTACATAGTGAAATGGGAATTGCATTCCATACCCTTTCATGCCTCCTCATCCAGAACCAAAATTCCAAAACCTATCTCTCTTATGCACATTAATATAATAAGGCAGTCTCATTTGCACTAAAAACTTGCTGTGGGTTGTATCCTTCATCTCTCACAACAGTCTTAAACTCATCTGGGAAGTTAGAAGCGGCAAAGTCATCAGCACTAGCAGCTTCACCCTTAAGTTTGATTTTATGAAGATTGACACTTTCTGAACTTGTCAAACCAACCTTTACTTGCTAAGAATGGCTCAGCAGTCAAAGGACCTGCTTCTTTCTGTAAGCAATCGTAAAGCTTTAGCACCTTTGCATGGATGTTAGAGCTAATCACCATCATCTTTTGATTCTGGTCTTCCACCCAGATAGCCAACATCTCTTCACTCATGCCATTTTATTTGCAGCTATTGTGCATGACTGAGCACCAGACCTAATTATTTCTGAGTTCTTTTTTGTGTATGCTTGACTTGTTCAAGTTATACAAACGCCCAAGGGATGCACTCTCCACTGCCAAGTCGTTGAATAATATCAAGCTTTAGTGCAGTCCTGGATTTCTTCACGTATTAAATATTAAAAAGAAATGAAAATACAAATGCACAAATAATAAAAGGAAGAAACAGGAACCCCACATCCCAATTCCGACCAAACCACGTTGATGCAAACCATAACCCGTGTTGTGAATTTTTTGTAGTAACAAACAAACCGTGCTGTAGCGTATTTGTTATAAGAACCCATGTAATTGGAGGGCCGGGTGTATTTAAATTTTTGTTGAAGTAAAATTGTGTAGTCTTTAATTAGAGTTCTTTAATGATACTGCAATAAATCAGTTTTACACATTTTGTGTTATCAAACTCTGCCTCAAAAGACTGCCACACAAATGTGGCTTGCAATATCAACATTCCAAAGTTGCAGTGCAGGCACTACACATTGCATTTTATTTTTTCCTGATACAGTGGACCCTCGATATATCAAGCTAAAGAGGGGAAGGCTTGTCCATTATATGTGAAACATCCGTTGACTTAAACTGCTAAAATTTGCATGCTATTAAAGATGTTTTACGCAGCCATATACAAACTGTTAGAGCATGTGCAATAGTTGTGTGGAGTCTTTCCTGTTCATTTACAAAAAATATGAATCGTATGAATTACGTATTCATTTTTATATTTTCCTAGTAAAAGGTGCTTGCAGTTTGCAAACAGGAGCATATTTATAAAACAATTAAAAATGTAATAAATTAAGGTGACCATAATAAAAATCGCTTGCAAAATTGAAATTGATTTTCCCATGTATTCTTGTTTGAAATGGAATTATTCTTAGGAATCAAACTAGAGATACAGGCAGTCCCCTACTTTCGTGCATAATGCGTTCCTGAAAACGTGTACAGAAGTCGAATGTACGAAAGTCGAACAATAGACTTACATGTTATAATAGGGGTTCCATTCCCAGAGAGCCAAAAAATATTATAAAATATCTAATTATGGTATAAATGTTTAGTTTTTTGAGCAGGGGCTTTTTAGACACAATCATCGACGACATATTTCCAGCATTTTGTACGTGTTCTTTAATTTTGTTCTTTTCCTTCACAATTGAATACACAATCGTCCAGCTTAAGTCCAATGAGCGACTGCTTCATTCATAAATTCATATCTTCTGTCATTTGGAGCAAGTTTTAATTTTATTTTCTATCTTTAAGCCTTTAAGTGCATATGCATGGAAATTACAGACAACAATACCGGTAACCATGGAATCTTATTATTGAAAAGTTAAAAAAATTACCAAAACTCGAGTATAAATTCAAAATATGCGCGAATTCAAATGAGATCGAGTATTCTACGGTAAGAATAAGAATCCTCATTTATTTTGGCATGTTTTAGCGCAAATTTCGCGCCGATAACTTAATTTTAAGATATTTTAAAGAGTAAAAGAATGACAGCCTTCCAACCATGAAGTTGATTTTTACGTGTTACCTTATGGGAAACGACATTTATCCTCTGGAGTTGAACCCGTGCCCTATTTCGAAATATTTTTAGTCATAACGTAAAGTTTCATTAACACTGAAATCCTGAGAAATTTCAGGTTTCTAAGTTTGTTTCTAATCGAGTTATTCACAAAATTAAGAGTGTTATGCCCATGATGACCATTACGATTTTATAATATAGAGAGATACGGCAAAATGCAATAAAATATTTAAATAATTGTACAAATAAACACTGCTGTACAGACAAAGATGGCGATGCAGCTATGTCTGTTGGCTGGCAGGCAGCACCACCACTCGGTAACTTGAAATGTTCGTTCGGCATTCCGCTGACATACGAAAGTCCAAATTATGCGTACGAAATGTGATTTAGGGGTGAGAATGTATAATGTACGAAAGTTCGAGTTGTACGAAAGTCAAGGACCACCTGTACTTTACTGAGATTTTAGATTTTACCAGAACCTGGTGGAAATTTGGGAGAAAGAAAGTTGGAAAGTCTGTCCATTATATCTTGTCTGTTTCACCGAGGTCCAATATATAGAGGGTTCACTGTATTTAGTTTAAAATAGAGAGTGTAGGCATGACACGCACATGAGCAAAGACAGTAATTATTTATTTTTTATTAAAAAAAGACAAAATAGTGCAACAATGAAAGCATTATATCCATTAAAGACATTTAAAGCAGTAATAAGCAGGCAAAAAAATCCACAAATTATCATTCATCAAGCTTTACAATCTTAATGCAATGAAAAAAACTGAACAGCAACTTTAAGCCATCCTTACACTAACCATGAAATGCAGTACAACTAAAAATTTAATTATCAGAGAAAAGTTACCCAAATGGTATCTCCAGCAGAACATTTCTTGTCTAGAATATAAATAATCAGAAAAATGCCACCACCACGAGTAAATTCATTCAAGATAACTTACTTGACCTAAACTAAATAAACTAAAAACAAACTTAGCCTTCATTCACAATAACTATACTCTTCACTTCATGTTACTACCCTGTATGTCTTTTCTTCATTGAACATAAATCTGATGAGACCTGCAACTTAAGCTACTAGTAATCTTCTAATGCAAGTCCTAACCCTCAGCTACAACTAAATCCTAATAAAATCAAAAATTCTCTCAAAAGGTATCAGAGAAAATATTGCAAATGAACTTCAGAATACTATTCTTACATAGTTGGCAATATTAATTGGAATGGCATTGCATAATGAAAGTATCTCCATTGCTGTTGTCCCCTCAATGAGAACTCGTTTGTTGCTAAACTGCATATGTACAACAAAAAGCAAAAAACGCTAAATATATTGAAAACAAGTATACTATCGATAAAATTAAGCACCCATCGTTTCTTCATTATTAGTGTGCATATCCATAATGTATGACCAACATTTTAAAGCAAAAACGACGCAAATTGTTCACGATTCAAAGTTGCTTAACTACCATATTTGGGATAAAATCCCATAAGTAAATGTTTGAGTTAATGTAACTTGCTCAAGACTACGAACATGCAAACTCAAAATTCTGACGTAAATGAAAGGATAATCATGCATCCTCCAAGAACGGTAAAAATAATACTACTAGTAAATGCACAGGAATTCAATTCCCAATGGACAGGCCACTATTAAAAAATGCCATGGTAATTTTAATTAATCACAGCTTAAAACAGAAAATTAGCGAAGTTATTTCTAAAATCGAATCTTTTCGTTTGACTTCGTGGTACGCCCAACTGAATTAATGATTAAATTCAATTCCAGATTACTAAATTTTTATTATAACATCGAATAACTCAGAATGATCAAAATTGGCCAGTGGTACTCCCGATACCTGTCACTGCTTTCTAATTAACTACAGGTTGATAAATTAGTTTATACGCTAGTAAATCCTTAGTTGAACTTCACAACTAGAATGAGAGCAAACATACATTCCTTCAAAATTATACAAACCTCTTGACTTCTTAAACCAGCACCAACCCCCGCACCACGAATCTCGTCTCTTCCACCCCAATATCGGTTACCTCTACCCCTACCTCTCCCAGCCATGCCACCAACACCCCCAGGTCCCATACCATCCCCCCCTTCCCCAAGCATATCCCCATCCATGACGCCATGCTCCTGCAAAACAATTCCGGCGCTTAGTTAAAACCTATCCTAAAATACTGTATGAAGAATTCAAAAGAACACTACGGCAAATTCCCTCAAATGCTCGAGTTGTAAACTACATAAAAATCCTAACCGCCATCTTAAATAGTCATACCGCCGCCATACTGAAAAAAAATCTATTACTTTTATTTTGGTTATAACAACGAATCCAGAAAAGTTAAATGTCATATTATACTTACATCATGTTGTCTTATGTTCCGCATATCATCTCGTTGCCTTGTAAACCTGTTTCCTCTACCACCACCTCCACCGCCAAGACCACCACGTCCACCACCACCTCTGCCGCCCGGATGATTTTGAGGACTTGTATCTTTTGGTCCATTTGCGTCTCTGTCGTTTTCCATTTTTGGTTCTATATCTGCCCCAGACATAGCGCACTCAAATATTAAAAATTCCTACTTCAGCGGCAGGATTTCCTTGAAACTTCCTGACAAAATATTACCCTCACGCTACGAGACCTTCTGAGACGAACAAATGGCCGACAAGAAGGTATCACTAAACCGACGCGTACAACGCTTCAGATTTGGCCGCATACGATTGGACAAGACATATGACGTCACGTAAATAGATCGAACTCGACCGAGTAGCGACCGAGTTTAACGATACTAACTTACTCGATCTCTTTTCAATCAATCGTTCTAATTTCTATTTCGATAAGCGCGCAATGGCTGAACAAGCCATTAGGGAACTTGAAGCAGCGGCTCAAGTTTTGCTAGTAAGCAACACATGAATTCTGGATGATTCTTTAATTTAAATTATTTAATATGTTACTAATGTTTTAGTAGACGCAAACAAAATTTTTATCAAATATCTTTTTCTTCAAATGTAAAATGAATTTACAATTAGATAAACAATTTTTGCAGGCACCTCCTAATATTGTAAACAATGAGCAACGACATGCATCCGAGCTGGTATTCCTTAATTTTAAGAAGACAAAATCGCCATATAATATTTGCAGGGATATTTTAGGTCAGTTGTTTGACTGGAATCGTTACGACAGTTGCGAATAATTGTCACTTTTATAAAGGAGTAATTGTCTTTGTTTCTTTATTGATAGAAACATCGGCAAATGACTACGTACTGTTTGAGGCCGCCAGTCTATTGAAGGATGCATTAATAAGAGAGTGGTCCACCTTACAAGAAAGTGATCTTTCATCATTACGTCAATATTTATTGCACTATGTAATGGAAAAACCATCTTTGCCTCCGTTTGTAAGAGAGAGAATCGTTCAGGTTTGTTGCTGTTGTATCAAGATAGCGTAGAAAATTGTACCTATATTGATATTAACATTATTTTGTCAGCTTATAAATGTAACACTGAAAATTTCTTTGGTACAGGTTGCAGCAATAATGGTGAAAAGGAGCAGTGTGGACGATTTTGGTTGTGATAGAGGTCAAATACTCAACGATGTACAGCATCTCATCCTTAGTGGGGACCCTCCACGGGTATGCGCATTTTGTTAATGTTATGAATCGCATAGTCCTTTCCAACGGATTTGAGAAATATTATGAATTACTCTTCAAACGATATTTGTATTAATTATCAATTTATATGTTGTGATTTCCAGCAACATGCCCATTATAAATTATACATTTAAAGGTGTTTCTAACAGAGTATTGTGTCAGTGAGGTGCTGAATGTGTTAAGTATATAAGTTGATGTTTCTTGAGGTAAATGGGACTTATACAACGAAAATTCCGTTTTAATATTTGTTGTACCTATAAAAATACTCATGCTTTCTCTATTTTTCTGTGAAAGAGATGCTAATGAATTAGAGACTTCTATTAAGGGAAAAAAGGAAAACTAGAAAAAGTAGGCAAAGAATTTTTTAAACATTTTTCTGGCAATTGTTACATGAATGCTTAAGTGCATGTTTTTATTCTTCATATTCTCAGCAATTGATTGCCTGCAGTATTATCTCTGCATTAATGCAAGAGTATGCAATAACTGTGAAGTCATCAGATGTGGGACTCACTTGGGAAACTCATTTCAAGGCTAAAAAACAATTTCAGGTTGGTCTCATCCAGATTTTAAAGTATTTGCTTTGAAAACAAGATCAGGTAGTAGAATTCAGATCATTTGTAATGGATATCCAAATGGTGTAACTTAGTAATGTGTACTCTTATGCTTATAAATGTTATGCTTTCAATGATTTGATGTGTCCTTTTCATTAGATTAAATATTATAATTAACCAGCATTTGGATAATTGCTCAAAAGTCTAAGCTTGAAGTTTATTAAACCTTTAAAGTGAACTTCCACAAGTTACTGCTGATTGACTATATTTAATTAAATACTTCATCTATAGAATATGTTTCAAGTAATATTTTTTCTAAATTTATAATTTAAGGTCACCGATTTGAAGCGAATTTTTCAATTCTGCCTCCAAGCTTTTGGTGAACTGGTAAAAGTGGAGAACATTAGTGGACAAGCGCTTCCTCTTTTCCATCACCTGCTCTCTATTGCACAAGCTGTCTTGTCTTGGGGTTTCATTTCCAGCAACTATATCCTTTAAAAATGTTATCAACACTTAGTCATATTTCATTATTATTGAAATTGATGATAGAGTATTTGTTGAAATATTTCATATTGTATTTAGGCATAAGGTTCAGATAGAGATGTTTTACTTCATAGTTTGATATTAAATGAAATTGTTATTTTGTGCCATCTTTCCTTAGAGAAATATGCTTTGACTAGGGGATAAGCCCCCTGCTTGCCAACCCCCCCTCCCCCCCACCCTTTGCTCGCTGTTTCTTCGTTCCTACCATGTACCTATTGGATTTAGATTAATTTAATGGGAATATGTTTTGAATATGAGTTTAATGACTATATTTTATAAGGGATGTTTGTTTGGTTTGTAATAAGAAAATTAGTTGAATAACTTGATAAAAAATAAACTTAGAGGGCTGAAATTCCAGGAGATTAAAATTGGCTGAGGTATAGAGCATTAAAGAGAGACAGACAACCAGAAATAGAATTTTAGTAATATAGATAAAAAATATAAATAACATGAATACTGGGTTTGATTTATTTACATTAAATTCGTATCTTTGGTCATTTTGAGCAAGTTTTAATCTTATTTTCGATCTTTAAGCCTTTATTTAAGTGCATATGCATGGAAATTACCGAGGACAACATTGCCAGTAACCATGGAGTCTTATTATTGAAATTTTTAAAAAGTTACCAAAACTCGAGTATAAATTCAAAATATGAGCGAATTCGAATGAGATCGAGTATTCTACGGTAAGAATAAGAATCCTCATTTATTTTGGTGTGTTTTAGCGCAAATTTTGCGTCGATAACTTAATTTTAAAGAGTAAAAGAATGAAAACCTTCCAACCAAGAAGTTGATTTTTACGTGTTACCTTATGGGAAACGACATTCATCCTCTGGAGTCGAACCCGTGACCTATTTCGAAATATTTTTAGTCAAACGTAAAGATTCATTAACACTGAAATCCTGAGAAATTTCAGGCTTCAAAGTTTATTTCTAATCGAGTTATTCACAAAATTAGAGTGTTACGCATCATGATGACCATTACAATTTTATAATATAGAGAGATATATAATTTTACTTAACCAATTACTACCCAAACCATTGGTTCCCAACATGAGGGTTTTTGGGAATGTTGCAAAAGGATGTAAGAGGATTGTGAAAAGTTTTCAGTGGATTGCAAAGATGAAATATTTTTTAAGTGTGGCTATATTTAGAATATAAAATCAATTTTATTCGTAAATAAAATTGACAATATTTTGAAATTATTGTTACATTTTATATTTATTGCTTGGTGGATAGGATTAACGGGTCATGATAAGGTTGGCTGCCTTAAGAAGAGTTGTATATGCATAAGTTTGGCCCGATACTATTAATTTTTTCCTTTAATCAAAGCAATTTGATAAAATGGAAATACAGTAAACTCTCATTAGAATGTACTTCACAACAACGTACTTTACAGATTAACATACTTTTTGTAAACCTCTATCAAATGTGTACTATAAGCTTTGTAAATATATTTCAGACTAACATACTTCAATGTAACAAAATTTTTCAGTATTATGTACAAATTTATGACATCCCGAAAGAATATTTTTCAATGCAATATGTTTTTTCACCAAAAAATTACTTGGAGGGAGGCAATTCACACTCATTCTTAGGGTATTATTGCGCTGCATCATCATAACAGGAGGGAAAAGAGAAATTTCCTATTGTATGGGCTCCAGACCATTCTGAAGTTCATAACCTTTTTTTTCTAAGAGTCATCATACGACTTGACTTGACATTGCGACCATGATTCATAAGCACGGAAAGCAGACAAAAAAATGCATTCAAATTATTGTTTTCCTGTATCTACCCTTGAATGAGCCTTTAATATCTATCCGTCTTGATTGTATTTATGATTAGAAGTAAGAAAAGAGCTACTGAAGGAGACAGTAAACAGTTTTCTTAGGTGCATTTCACTTCCAGCATGAGTGCCTATTAGCATCGGTTTGTCTGTCTGCCTGTCCACATGTTTGTTCTTGGCTTCTACCAAACGGATTTTCATGAAATTTGATATTAAGGACTTATAATCAAAGAGAATAAGAAAATCGCAAAAAATGAATCACGTAAGCCAATCAGGGATACCACTTTACTGGTGACAAAAAATGAACTTTCCATCATATCTCGTAAAATATTGGTCATATTAAAATAGTTTTCAAATTAAACTTGTAGAACTAGTGAAGTAGAGTATTTCTTTTCCTATACATTTTTATCGTAGGAATAGCCATTATCAATAAAATCAAAGAATGTCTAATTCGAGTTGAACTTCAAAATTTCTTACATGGTTGCTAACATAAACAGTCTCACAAAAATACGTTTTATTTCCTTATGTATTCATGCAGTATTTTTAAATAGGAAGAAAATGGATTATAATCTGTTAGATTTCAAGGCACCATCACTGTTTGTTCTCTTATTCTGATAATTCTGTATAGGAATAAATTTCTTTGCTGTTACTTTCAAATTGGAAGTCATTTTTAGTTATTTCTATAGTTTCCTCTATTATTAAAAACCTCTGAGGGAGAATGGAAGGGAGTCTATGCATTCAGACTGCATAAAGACTATAATACTGTACCTGACAAAGTTCACTATTAACTTTCTAGCCATTCATCTGGCATTTTACATGTGTGTGTTAGGGTAAAAATACTGCACTAAGCCCAGCATGGCTTCTAGGCACCAGGCGTAGTTAAATTCATTATTTGAAGGTAGCCATTCCATTAATTTTATTCATGCATATTAACCTAGTAAAGCCCTTTACTAGTGATGTACCGGGTACCTGGCATACCCGGCCATATTTTCAGTACCCGGAAATTACCCAGCCCCGGTGCCGGGTACTGAGTCCCTCATGAGCAAAAAAGGATAACAATAAAAACAAATTAAATGGAACATAATATTTTACTTTTATGTTTTAGCCTGCAAGAAACATTCAGAGAAACGATATTCTTAATTATAATAAACTTTTAAAAAACCGATTACTCTAGCAAAAGTTAAACTGAACCATGAAATAACATTTTACATAATATGCATAATTATACTTAACAACCAGTTAACAGTAGCAGATTGTAAAATCTTATAAAATTTATAAAATCTTCTTAAGTAAAGAATGAAATAAAAGTTCAGTCAAAATTTTAATAATTTTATTTCAACAATGGGAGATTTTGATGAAGAAACAATAGTTTTTCTGCATTTCGCAGAAGGAGTTTATTCCTCTGCTCGTCGTATATGATTCCCGCCTCGCTAAACATCCTTTCACTGGGTATGCTGCTTGGAGGTGGTGACAAGTAACGTCTGGCCAATTTTGACAGTTCAGGCAAGATAGCTGCATTTTTTGCCCACCAAGTTCAAGTATTTTATTTATGAGGGATGTTAGGACATTTAAGAAAATTTTCAAATTGCCTCTCTTCTTTAGAATAAGACGTAATATCCTCAGCACGAAATTCTTCTTGTTTGCTTTCATTTTCAAACCAAATTTCATTTAAGCAAGCCCACACATCTTGAACCAAATTGGTTCAACCTACCCAACCGGGTAATTTTTCTTTACTTCTCCGGGTACCCAGACCCAGTATTTTTTAGAACCCGGTACATCACTACCCTTTACTAATCATTATTGGTAATAAATTATATTAAAATAAGATAAAATTCTGAATCACTTTTGTAAGTGTTCAGATATATCCAAAATGTGAGAAAAATTAACACTTTTAAGAATTGTTCAATATCCTCCTTTTACCCTTTCAGAACTTTCCCTTAATATTTTTATCTCACTGCCCAAACGATTGATAGGAGTTTTTGAGTCAGTTCTAGATTCTGAACCTAGTCCAGCCCTCAGATTGGGAGCCTCATGGAAAGATGTCATACTCGATCCAAATATTATCAACCTTTTTTTTGAGGTAAGAAATTTTATATTCATTGAAACTCCTTTTGTATTTTTTAAATTCTTCATATTGAGATGCCTTACCTTATCTGTTTTAGTTTTTTAAATGCTTTCTACATTTCTAAGAATGCATTGCTTTTAATATTTATATATTATCTGTAACCTGAAAAAATAATTTCTTTTATTATGATTTTAAATGAATTATCTAATTGACCTTAAGTCTACAGTCTAATAGATGATAAAGGTGAGTCATGCAGCCATAAACAGGTAAGGCATGTGATAATTCACTTGTGAGTCTTAAAAACGCAGCCAGCCTTCACTGTAGGTACAAGTAACCTTCCGGGAAAGCAACACAGATGTCAAAACAGAGTATACTAAAACGAAGGCCACATGGAAAATGGGATTTAAGCTCCTGGCTTGCAAGACTAAATATATTTTGAAAAGCATAAATATGTATATTTATTAAAAAGAGAATTTATTCATAATCTATAAATCATGTTAATCCATAAAATATTGTAATTAACCGTTACAAAAAAATACTCTCAGGATAGTTTATAAACCATATTAGACCTCTAAAAAAATTAGGAAGAAATGTATACTTCAGAAGTTAGCCAGACTGGTCCCTTTCTACTTTTTTGCATATTTTCTTGAACTCTGAAATTAACACCTAACCTGCACCCAATGTTGCTAATACACCCAGTCTCCGACTAACACAAGTTCTACCAATGCAAATTCAATTTAACATGGTTTTAAAGTACTAACATGACTGGTTGTTCAGTGTAACACGATTTCTCCACGATTGTGGAAAGGTCTAAAAGGTAGAATGTAAACTTTCCACAGAATTAAAAACTTTTTAGGTGATTTTTGGGGCTGCTTAAGTGCGGGTTTATGTAAGTCAAGACTTATGTAACCTTTGAAAGTATCTCAACAAACATCTACGAAGGAAGGCGCTGGAGTGCTATCTCACCCAGGGCATCAAAATTCCCCTAGCTGCCTCTGCCTCCTATGTTATTACTACCTCTATTAACAAAGTTTCTGACAATGAAGTGACATCATGGAATGCAACTACTTTGTTAATTGAGGTATTCCTATATAATTTTGCATTAAAATTTCTTATATAAATAGGGATAGACTGTAAAAGAAATAGTTCCATAATCTTTTAATATGTAATTCCCTACATATCTCTGACCGCCTATGATGCAGATATTCTTTGTCTCTCCCAATACATGCATAATAACAGGGTTATACCATACTACCAAAGCTGAGGATAGCAAAACTATGGATGGCAAGAGCATACTGTATTTGCGTGCTCATTTTCTCAAATGAATGTTTAACAGCCCTTTTTGGTGCATTTATTGAAGTACATTTCCTTTATGTTCACAGATTCACTGGAAAGTCAGAGAAAATCCTGATCTCTCTCATCTGTCATTGGCATGCCTCACTCAACTTGCTTCACTTAATGGAGCAGTAGTTTCTGCAAAGGATACCCGCATCCATTATCTTACTCATTTCTTACAGGCCTTCCTTAAACTTGTAAACAGGTAAAGTCTAAATGATTTCATTTTTTAAATAATCAGTCTGTCTAAACTGTAATAACGTAATAAAGAAAACAAAAAACCTATGTAAATGAAGTTTGATATGAACCATGGATAAAAAGTGACAACATGATAAGTTTGGGTATTTATCTATCCATTGCCATGGTATGCATGCTGGAAGTGGCACACGTGCGAAGTTACTTGGCACGCGTAAGCTTGTATTTTCTGTATAAAATATGAAGTTTCTTAAAGGAGTAATGTAGTGGCACACAAAAAAATTCTGATGTTTCAACCAACTTTCTTGGCATGCAGCACAAATATCTTTTTCCATCCCTGTACTAGAGCATGGTTTACTTTATTGTCCGGTTTCATATTTTGGATCAAACACATTCAGGTTATTGGCTGAGAGGGTAGGATTTTTTCTTATTTTCCTGTGTCTCATTTCTTAGAGGTATTTTACGAGGCTTCAAAATTGCTTTTAAGATTAAGGCAGAGAAACCAAAAAACCAGCATTGTGAAGCATTATGTTTTTAGCTGCCTATATTTACAAAGTATGCATAATTATCCCTTGGTTAAAGTCATAGTTGTATTCTGAAAAATGTGACATTTTGGCCCTGGACATATTGTGACAGTTTTGTCTGCTCTTGTATCACTTTCTCCACACATAGTATAGGAAAAAGTATTGTATTCATGAAAAAAATCGAATTCAAGATTTCAACAAATTGGTGTTTTGAGGTCCCCTGAGTACATTTTGACTATTTTTTCGGTGATGTCTGTGTGTGTTTGAGTTTCTTGCTAAAAATTTGTCTTAAAAACCCGACCTATACTTGAGTATGTACAGTAATCAGATCATAAAATCCAATGAATTTGGCTGAACTTTGTGGTAATTGATACTCATATGAAGAAAAATAACTAAGTAGTTAAATTTCACGACCAGTTTCGCTAAATAACTAGCATCATCAGGTGAGAAAAGTGCTCAAGGAGGGGGGGGGGGGGGGGGGGGGTAATTTTAATTACGCATCAATATTTTGTTATCCATAGCAACAGCTAACAATTTTGTTTACTTATTGTTTTTTCAATGTAAAGATTATTGAAAGTGTTTAAAAATTACCCACAATTGTAATTGCCGATAATTATTCTCGAGGACACTGATGTAGAGAGCAATCACATTCATTATGTTCTCTGTATGAAGAAAATTGTGTGCTAGACACATCAGATTTTTTTAGTTTTGGTGGTGGGTACCATGAAATGTTGATTGGTTTTATGTGACCTTCCCTTTCAAAAAGTTAGGGAGCCACTTCGTAGACATAATATCGCCTCGGATCTGTTGGAGCAACTCATCGTTTCTCATTGAGCTCTTATCACACTTTAGTTTATGCACCTGTATTATGGGAACTAAAAATTATATTAGAATGTAGTCTTTTAAAAAAAATAATTTAAACATTTCTGCACATTTCGCCTGCTTGCTGTACCTAACTAAATCGATTAGGGAATATGATTTTTTTGTCTCGAAAAAATTTTGAGAAAAGAATAATGTTATTACATTTTTTAAAAGCCTTAGATTAATATACATTTGGTTATCATTTATATAATCATTATTCACTACCTTTTAAGAAGCTTGATAAAAAAATTGCTGCTATTGAATTAGTAGAAGATATGATGATGTCTGTTAAAAAGATGATAAAAAAAACTTGCTGTGCTGGAATTTTTAGTTTCTCTAATTTTTAATAATTTTCCCAAATTTTTAGAAAATTAAAATACACATAATCAGGTCAGCATGAATTACTTGGATTGATCATCATAATATCACTTGAACAATGTGCCCATAACCATTACAAATTTGGCAACAGAGTGGAAGTAAAGAAGGACAGAGCTATGGGGAAAATCAATGGAAAACAAAGGATAGCAATATCTCATAACAAAGTATTATGCCTTCTAGAGGTGGAATAGGCTATAGAAGCAGTAATAACTTTAGCATTATTAAACTTTATCTGCCATGCCAACCCAGAATTTCTCTTTTAATGATGTGTGGTACATACGCTGTACCACATGTACTGCAGTGATATTCTATACTCTAGTACAGGGGTTGGCAAGCTATGGCGCGTGTGCCAAAAGGTGGCACACAAAGAGATTTTAAGTGGCACGATATTTCAGAGAATAATTACGAAAATTATACATTTTTAAAAGAATTTCACTCTTATTTTTAATTTATTTTGTATTTTAATGATACTGCATTATATTCAGAATACCTTGTAATATAAGAACTGTTTTTTGTAATCGTTACGAGCAAAACAATTTCAATTGTGGCATGAGCGGAGGGTCACAGATAATGAATATTGATAAAGAGTGGCACTCAACAGAAAAACGTTGCTGACCCCTGCTCTACTATATACTGAATTACTCCAAACTTTGTATTTACTCGCATATAAGCTGTACCCTTGTTTGCAGGGATTGTATCTAGGGGGAAAAATTCTCATATATAACCAAATAATTTCTCAACAGAAAGTCTTCTTGGAGGAAGAAAATTTCAAGATTTTTTTCTTCTTATTACTTTCTCCATACGTAGTATGGGAAAGTATTGTGATCACGAAAAAAAATCAACTTCGAGATTTCAACGGAAATACATGTTTTGAGGTTCCTAGAACACATTTAGACTATTTTCGGAATGATGTCTGTGTGTGTGTATGTGATTGTGGGCACTCTAACTCAAAAAGTACTTGCCATATCATTACCAAACTTCATATATAACACTTTAGCATGAGCACAAAGAACTGATTAGTTTTTGGACATGTCGGTTAACCGGAAGTTGAAGTTTATTCGAAACCCGATTCGGTTTTTGCGATATTTCTCCATTAAAACATCATTATTGTGTATACAATTCTAAACGAAGGTTATAGAGAATGTAATTTCCTACAACTTTCATTTGAAACAAGTTTCCATAGCAGTTATTGTTTAGGAATTATTTATAAATCGGTTTTTTCGGTTTTCATCAAATATCTCCTTTAAAACGTCGTAATTGGTCATCTTAGTGAGGACCAAAGTTGTAGAAAATAATATTTCTTCCAAGTTTTGTTTGAAACAAATTTTCGTAGAACCATCCATTTCGTAGATATTTTGCTTTTTCTTAATTTCCAGTATACAGCGCCACCACCATGTAGCAGTGAATTCTGTAAACATATTCAAAATATACCTAATTTACGGCAATAAGGACGACTATTCTTTTATGATATGAAATAATAATTTTGCCTTATAATGCTATTCATAATAATTTAAATATCTATATCCCAAATATGGAGAAAGTCATGTGTTGGCCACATCAGATTTTTTTATAATGGCTTCCCTATTAAAAATATTATAATTGTCTTGAATCACTAAGTCTGCTATGATGATGAATGAATATAAGATGGCATGAGCCAGTTATTACGTAGAGCAATGTTTCCCAAAGTGGGAGCTGCTGAAAAATAGGCTGATAACAAAGATGCTGAATTAATTTTAATCCTAAATAAACAATAAGATGATAAAAATGATGTTGAATTAATTAAATGATGCAGTATGTTGAAGGAAGATCTTATTGTTTTTACTTTGGCATTGTTTTTCAATTATCATGCTAAAGTAGTAGTAGTAGTATTTTTTGCATTGATAACAAAAAGCCACATTTAATTATAAACAATTTAATAGAAAAAGTACTTTATAGATATCATTAAGATTCATTAGAAATTATTTTTGAAAACCCTAAATCACACTTTAAGCCATTTTTATAGGTTTGGAGCCCTCAAAATCCTTGATTCACATCATGGGAGTCTCAGATATTCACATTGATTATGTTGTAAATATTCATATTTTAGGTAAAGCTTGTCATTAGGGTAAAATGATATCTTGTTGAATTTTTTAGGGTGTTATATCATTTCTTCTATATTGTTTTCAGTGTTCAAATCATGGACCGTGAAGCCCTTGGCATTTCTAACATTATTCGGAAGTTGCTGGTATATTCACCCCCTCCTGTACTCCTTGGCCTTCCCTCATTACCAGTCTCATCAACTATATGTTCTCATTTGGCTGGTCCATCACCTTCGTCTTCGACTAGTTTTCAAGCAGAAGAGCACCTTTTTCATACTTTTCTCCATCAAATGACCAAACTCACTTGTCAGTTTGCCATGGGAGCTGCTTTGGAAGAATCTGTAAGTAAAGATAGTCAACGATAGAGAAAATATAGGCAAGGGTTCCATTTAAAAATCATTTTTGCTGTTTGTAGAAGTATTTTATTCACTTTTATTTGCTTAGAATAATTTAATCTACCTTTTACAACTAATAATTGTGTTATTACATTCAAAGACCTGCTCTGAAGATCACATGTATACTGAAGCCTTTGGTTATATGCTGGCTGCTTGGACATTGGTTCTTCATGATTCCCATGTTCTGCCCCGGGAGATTTTGCAAGAATCCTCTATCCAGATATTCAACACTTATCTCAAATGTCATTTATCTCCACCAGATGGTAATAGAGGTCAGGTAAGTGATTAATATTCCACAAATTTTACATTTTTTATTTTGAATTGTAAAATGTCAGCTATCATTCTTAGTAATCAATTTAGCATTTCATGGGTGCTAATAGAATATTAGTCGATAAAATTTGACTTTTAGATGAAATCCCATACTGTTAGCTTGATTTGATTGAAATTTTAAATTTCTCATTAAAAATACCATTAAATATTTTGAGCTCTCTAAAAAGGGAATTTTTTCAAATAATACAATCAAACACCTCAAAGCTGGAGATCCAGTAAACCAGAAATCCATGAGAGCCAGATATTTTTTAAAAATATATCCTTATTTTAATATAAAATGAACTCCAATAAGCTGGAAATCCTGATACCGGGATGGAATTTTTCCTCCCAATATACCTTTGTTAGAACTTAGCTCCTGAAAGCTGGAATTTGTATGATAAAAATTTTACGTTTTCTCTCTATACTAATGAAAATGTTACGATGGTCGTTGTGTCAGATGCATAATTTGAAAGGCAAACAAATTGCTGATCATTTTAAATGTGGAACAACACAGGTTTATGAATGTGTGAAGAACAAAGAAGCCATTAAGAAGAAATATTTGGAAGAAAAGTCTACCGAACTCCAATGAAGAAACCTCGGGAGCCATCAAATGATAAGCTTAATGGCAAGAAATCAAAGTCTTTTACTCTTGCTATGCAAAACCATTCAAAAACTTTGATTTCTCGGGCAAATCTTCAACTTAAAGTTCTATAATTAGCCCATAAGCCAAATTTCAGTTATTTTAGAGCATCAAATGGATGATTCAGAAGCTTTAAGACAAATCGTTGAATTGTTTTTCGAACCATTGTGGGAGAAGCAAATAGTGTTGATGAAAATTCGGCTTCTTTGTTGTGAACAAAATTCGGAGAAAAATCTGTGAGGGATATGATCCTCAAGATATTACTAACTGCTTTGAGACTGGGTTGCTTTTTCAGATATGTGCCAAACAAAAGTTTACATTTGAAAGGTAAAAAGTGTTCAAGTGGAGGGTTTTCAAAAGATGTAGTCACAGTCCTACCGACAATATTTGCTGACAGATCTATGCTGAAACCAATACAATACAAAGTAATTATACCTTCCGGTAGGTTTTAGGCACACACCACCAAATCCTGGCTATCCAAGACCTTTCTCTTAAAATTCTCATATCTTATCCCTTTTTTTAACGAATCTAATATGCCTATCCTCTTTCTACCCCTTTGCCTCTTTCCTAACATTCTTCCTTCTATGATGCCTTTCAGTAAACCATTTTCTTTCATATTTTTACCCACCCATTTCTTCTGTCTACCCATTATTATTCTAATTAAGTTCCTCTCTTCCCCTGCTATATTCACAACTAACTCGTTCATTTTTCTCTCTGTCCAACTGATTTTCTCTAATCTACACCATACCCACATCTCAAACACCTCTAATTTCCTCACATCTTCTTTTCTCATCGTCCATGTCTCGCACCCATATAATGCTACACTCCATATCAGGGTTTTCACTAACCTCTTTTTAATCTCTTTACTCAGGCTGCCGGTCAACAGCTCTCGTTGTTTCATAAATGCCTCTTTTGCTCTTGCTATTCTTGTTCTGATCTCTTTCGTGCATCTTCCATCATTTGACAGAATACCACCTAAATAAGTAAAACATTCTACCTGCTCCAGCCTTTCCCCATCTACTGTAACATTGATCTGGGTATCTCTACTCTTGGAAAATCTCATAACTTTCGTTTTCTTAAACCAATATTCATTGGAAAATCAAAAAATCTGCATCGTTTAAAAAAAATGAATAAAACAACTAAAAGTGGATCACTGCTATAATAAAAATGCTTGGATGACCGCAAACATTTTTTTCTGGCTACTTTAACCAGCTTATTCTAGAAATAGTGAAGCAAAACAAAAATTATTGTGTTTTTAGACAATGTGTCATGTCATGGAGACCTTTTTCAGATTTCTATTCATCACAGAAGTAGAATCCATTACAATAAAAGATCTCATACATTACTGAAACATTGAAATTCAGAACATGATCCAGTGTATGACCAAAACGTTTGTGCCGCTGGTGATTATGTTAACATTGATGAAAAAAGCATCTAGCAAAGAAAGTTTCATAAATGTCAAGAACATCATTGAAAAAATAATTCAACTAAAACAGGTAGGAAATTAGTCAGGAGATGAAATATATATTGTCCTTGAAGGTGTGGAGGTTTTTGAGGAAACAGTGACAAAAACAGATGTTTTATGTGTTTGGTTACTTTAGAGAAAAGAAGCAAGCAGAATAGCAGCAATGAATTTTATTAGAAAACATCTGCTTTGAAATTTGTTTGTAAAAGAAGTTGCTCATTAAAATAAACAAAACAAACAGCAATGAAAGGATTTTTGTGAAAACAAACAATTTCAAATTTTTGCTAGGAATAATTAATTAATTTTTTAGAATTTTGTAAATTTTGGAAATTATGTTTGTAAAAAAATTGTGTACAAAACAAAATCAAATAAAAAATTTATTGAACATAAAAAGAGTTTTTTAAGTATGAAAAATTAACTCCTCAAAGACGGAAGAATCTTAAAAGGTAGAAAATTTCCGTGACCTTTCAGAATTACTAATAATTTCAAGTTTATTAGATGCTAGCGGAACTGCCCGTTGAATTTCATTGGATTTAATGAACCTAAAAGTTTGACTGAGTAACATGTAAACATCGCAGGAATAAGATAGTACACAGTTTTAACCGTCGAATAAAGCAAAAATGAAAAAAGTCGGTCAATATTTAGGTATTTAGATGAATGAAAGAAGAAAATCTTGCACTGTGAAAAATCGAAAATTACATGTAAACTTATGGGAAAAGAATGATTGAATTAAGATCCCCCTCCCCCCAATATTTTTGTCGCCATATAACCTATGTTACCCCCAGGGTAAAATTATATGTACCTATGCGAAGTTTTGTGATGATATCTTCAAAGGTGTGGAAATCACAATTTGTGGAAAATGTACGTCTAATTATTTAAGTTTGCTTTGGAGAGCTCCACGCCACACATAAATATCTTAAAAAACCTTTAATTAGTAATAATTCAATTAAAATCAATAAATATTTGGTTACCATGTAAACAAAGCAAAATCGCACACAGAAATTATAAAACGATATTATGTTAAAATTTATCCCATATAAATGCATTGGACTCTCAACTTGGGAAACAATGGGATTTGTCATGTTAGTTTTTATTTTGCATTGTTATAAAGCTGATAAATCACAGGGACCACAGTAATATTTAAAAACTTACATAAGCTTCTTTTTTGAAAATGGAACACGTTAAACTTGTCTTCTTCCTTATACCTTTTCCCATACATACCACGCAATCCTTTTGTATTACTAGATTGTTCTTATTTCTTTCCACGTGATCGGGATACTGGCACTCTAAAATTATGCATCTGGCATCCTTGTGCTTTTCTGCTACTGTAGTCACCAATGAGGTATCTGATTACATACGAATAGAATATTTTTAAGGAAAAACTGGCGTATTAGTAGCTTGTATATAGTAGATATAAGAATTTACTCCTAGTTAGTAAGTCAAAGATCAGTCTATGCCACCTCTTTTTTGAAGAAATATACTATCTGTAGTAGCTACATAGCTTGTCATTTTTATTCAATTCTCCCATGAATTCTTTATACCTATATCCTTACAATCTGCCGCCTTTGACCCATCCTTTCTGCATGGAAAGCAATAAATCTAAATTGAGATCCTCACCATGTTTTCTTTTGGTCGCCTTTGTCAAATATAAAAAGGGTAAAGCTCAAAAACATGTAAAACAGAAACTGCTTATGAAAAAAACGTGTAACTGTACAGAACAGAACTTCAAACTGTAAGCTGCTGGCAAAAAAAGGACAGAAATAGTAAATACCATGCCGTCACAATAGAGGGCAGAAGAGGATGATACCCTGGCACCAATATATTGGTGCTCCGTCCCTAATCAATTAATGTCTCATTTCTTATTCTCTTCATTGAGTAAACACACTTCTATAATCCTGCTCTTCTCTGTCCTGAAGGGAGACTTTCTTCGAATAAGTGACATCCTCATTGGAGTCAATGCATGCTGTGTTGCCCATTTCCTTTTCAGCTCAACTCTCCAAATATTTCGTGAATATTTCATCTATGTATTAGCTTTCTTGTGAATAAAAATTGGTTCTTTTATTGCCTTTTTAGGCGTGTTTCGCTTCCAGCATGAGTGCCTATTATCGTCGGTCTGTCCATCCGCATGTTCGTTCTCAACTTCTACCAAATAGATTTTCATGAAATTTGATATTAAAGACTTACTATTAAAGATAATAAGAAAATCACAAAAAGGAATCATGTAAGCCAATCAGGGGTACCACTTTACTGATGTCAAAAAATGAACCTTCCATCATATCTCATAAAGTATTGCTCATATCAAAATATTTTTCAAATAATACTTGTAGAACTAGTAAAGAATAGTATAATAGTGAATAATATTTAGAATGAAAGAAGAAATGTTTTCTTACAGCAGAAAGAACTTATTACAACACATTTTTTTTTATTATCGCATCATTTGGTGGGAATTAAGGCTAGTATAGAAAGTAATATCCTTCAGAAGCATTACTCACAAAAGAAAGAATACTTTTGTCATCACTACCTTCATTTTTAGTTATGTTCAGCACTTCTAAATCATCAAGCATCTTCCTCCTTGTTGACACCATGGTTTTCAACTGAGGGGAGAAAAATCATATTAAAAAATATTCTTTTAGTGGAGTAAGAGAGGAAACATTTGTATAGGAAGGTTCCTATATCCAAGAAGCTTTGAGACATCTGTGATTCATGGAAGACACTCTTTCCATAAAGGATAAATGAACTGTAAAAGTGCATTCGACACAGGATGGCATAGGACATCACACATGTTTGAGGAGTATATTTGTTGTAAACAGCATATATTAGATTATTAATTTGCAACACAGAGTTATGGGGATATTTTTATCAACAAATAATCTTTAAAAAATATATAATTGAAAAGCAATTTACTGTTATAATGGTACCATGTTTTTTATTCTATGTTAATCAACCACATAGGGAAGAGAGATAGATGTTGAGGAAATAGATGAAACGGAAGAAGATGACAGGACCAAATTTAAAGATCAACTTGAAGCCATTGGAGCCTTTGGAAGACAGGTATGCTGCTTCAGGATTTATTCTTTTGTAGACTTTTCTTTGGTAATTGTGTCATAATAAATTGTAATAGTAACAAAAAAATAAAACAATTTAAAATTTTAGCTCTAAAGGAAATTGTATAGTTAATTCAGTTTTCTTCTTCTGCTGATGACCATGTAGTACTCCATTGCTATTTGGCAACTTTGTAATTCTTTGTTAATATTTCCTTTTCCATTTGTCTATTCTTTTATTGCATAAGCTAGCTTTACTATATTATATATTTTCAGGGCCGGATGTAAGGTTTTAGCACCCATAGGCATTATTTTTCTGTGCGCCTTTTTCTAATTATAAATATATTAGTTGTGTATTATTTAGACATTGATACCTACTACACAAAATATTATTTTAGCAAATATTATATAAATAACAATATTATTTATAAAATAACAATACATTTATTTGTTTGACAATGGCGAGTTTAAAAAAAACAAGATTATTACTAAAGTCCTATTATAAAATAGAATGTAAATTATAAATACTTACATTTTTGAAACTGAACTAGAACTTCTTTCTTCTGCACTTCTGGGCCGCAAAAGTATTGATGACATCATCGTAATTTAGGGACATTGATAAATCCTTTTCTATTGCTAAAGTTGAAAGATTGTTTAGCCGATCATGGGCCATGGTTGATCGTAAATAGTTTTTAATTCATCTCAACATGGAGAATGATCATTCTACACTGCAATTTGTAGCTGTCGTACACAAAAACATTCTTATTGCAATGTCAATGTTTGGGAAGACAGATTGAATATCTTTTTCTCAAATAAGTGTGCACAGGGTCAGAAGTGAAGTGGTTTTATATTCATTGGCTGCGGAACTACTACCTAAATAATCATGAAAATGAAGGCATTCTTCTACAAATGTTTCTTCCAGATCTAAAGGGTAGGTATTCAACAAATGTTGTCCCCTTTCTGAAATTAATTCTACATATTTTAGTAAGAAACTCAAATGGACTTACGAATGTTTTATAAGCTTCACAGTGTCTACTTAATTCTGTTTTCAGCGTATCCAATATAGGGAAGAACGTATTCATTCGAAAACTCTCTCTTCCAGTCATTTCAACTATGTTACCTTGTACTTCATCGAAGAATGATTTTCTTTTCCTTGTTTTTTGAATATATTCCAAGAGTCCAGAGAAATTCATAGTGCTAACTTCAATTTCATCAAATCTGCCACGCATATTTGACACAAATTCAATTAGTGAGGCGTATAGTTCTGCTACCATGCTTACATCAATACTAACACTTTGAAGTTTTTTACTAACAGCTCCGAATCTTTCCAGTATTATATTCCATAAATTACAAAGGAAGTCAGTTTCCAGTTTGTCTAAATTATCTCGCAACCACGAAGCTTTACAACGTGTAGTAGCTTTCTCTGATGAATCTTTTTTGATCGTTTCTAAAGCTTGAATTATTTTGCTCCACGACTCTTGCAGACTTTGCAAGCATCCTCTCGAGTTGACCATCGCGTTCTTAACTACCTTAGCTTTAGGTTTAATACATGACCGGAGGACTTCCCATCGATGCGTTGACACAACAAAGAAATTATAAATTTCTTGTAAAATGTCGAAGAAAAAAACTGCATTTGGGCTGTTCTCTATGGCACTTGTTCCAGCAAGAATAAGCGAATGAGCTGAACATGGCACAAAAAAGGCGAGATCATTAATCTCTTTAATTCTTGCTTGAAGTCCGGTGTACACTCCAGCCATATTGCTACCATTATCGTAAGATTGTCCCCGACAATTGCCTTTATCAATATTAATTTTTCTTAATTTTTAGGCGCATTTCGCTTACAGCGTGAGCGCCTATTATTGTCGATCGGTCCGTCTGTCCATATGTTCGTTCTCGGCTTCTACCAAACGGATTTTCATGAAATTTGATATTAAGGACTTTCAATCAAATATAATAAGAAAATCGCAAAAATGAATCACGTACGCCAATCAGGGGTACCACTTTACTGGGGACAAAAAATTACATTTTCATCATATCTCGTAAAGTATTGCTCATATCAAAATATTTTTCAAATAAAAGTTGTAGAACTGGTAAAGAAGAGTATTTCCTTTCCTATACATTTTTATCATAGGAGTAGCCGTTATCGAGAAAATCAAACAAGAAAGTCTTATATCGAGTTGAACTTAGAAAATTTCTTGCATGGTTACTTCATTGTTGCTAACATAAACAACTCCCAAACAAACGTTTAATTTCCTTACGTGTGCATATAATATTATTAAATAGGAAGAAAATGGATTATTTATGATGAAGAAAAGAACTTTAAAATGCTATTTCCCTTACATACAGGTATGTAATTGCTTTCTAATACTCCATTGCACGAAACGCGCCCATTTGTGATACGTTGTACACTTTCCTAACTTGTTTTAAAATAGCGTCAACTAATTCCTCAGATTTGTGGCCGGTATTTTCTAGAAAACATAAAAAGCACTCTACAGGAGCCCCATCTTCCACTACATATGTAATAATGGAAGCAAGCTGATCTGTATGAGATATATCTGGCATAGAAACTACAATAATGGAGAAATACTTTGCCATTAATACTTGACGAATTATTTCTTGTGTAACTCTTTTTGACATGACACCAATGAACTCGTCGCAAATAGTGGATGGCAGATATGAAGTGCTACCACTACCTTTATTACCATGACGAGAAAAAATGTTCTGACAAAAAACTGTCAAATTTTGCAGTTAATTCCAAAGCCATCATATAATTCCCATTATTTAGAGACCCAAAAACTTCTTCATCTCCTCTGAAAGGTAATCCTCAAGAAGCCAATGAAAGTACAACAGCTACAACCCTGTGCAACACCTTTCACCAGTAAGTCATTTCTTCTTCAAGATGAAAAATTAGTTTACTATTGATCGACTCAAATGGCAGCCTCTTTCTTTCAAATTAATTACACACGTCTTGTGGCCATGTGAATTTTCATGCTCACAAATTCTTCTTGCAGCATTTTTCCAATCATTGAATCCTTCTTTAGAAAACACTGATTCACCACAAAAGAGTCTACAAGGTCCACAAAACACTTTACCGGTACTAAAAGAATATATTAACAAGCTACGTGGCCGTTTTTCATTATTTAAAAGTTGCTGTTCATATAGATTTTTGTCAAAAAGCGAATGCAATTAGAATATTGTCTCTTTGAATTACTGAAATCGGCCTCTAAATTCTGTTGAAAGCCGTTTTTTGTTACAAAATCTGTAGTTAAATCATTTATGTCCCAAAAGACAGGATCACTACTTACAATAGAAGCTTGAGCCGGTTGCATGGCTGCTTCTTGTCCTTCAGTATTAACATTCTCAGTAAGCATTTCAAAGTGGGATGGTTCATCACTTTTTCCGATTTTATCAGATTCACACACTACCTCTTGAGCTCCGGATATCAATTCTGATTCCTCTACTGATGAAGATGGTAACTCATTGGACAGTCCAGGCTTATAAAAGAATTTCTTTAAAGCACCTTCCTGTTTTTTTAATGAATCCAGTTGTGCTTCCTTCCGCTTCTTGTTTTTCCAACCGCAAAGTTTTTTCTTGGGCACCATTATTATTTAAGAAGGGTAAAAACTTGAAAGATAAATACTAACCGCAATGGACAACAGTATGCACAGTCACTAAATAAACTTAGTGAAACATAAAAGGGCTGCTAGGATAAAAGTGATGAAGCACTGAAGTAAGAATAACTGCCACTGTAACTGGAACTGCTTCACAAATGATCATTGTCCAGAAGCTCTATCGCCCACACCATTTAAGGGATGCAACATTCTGAGAAGCGCGCAGTTTTATTTCCGTTGTATGCACCACGCAGCTTGTGAGCACTCGCAACAATTTGTTACAGTGTTGCGACAACAGATCAAGATCATCATCCAATCCGAGCGCCGGTCGTGCGCGAACAGGATTGTCTTCCAGGAGAACGGGGTGGGAGGCAAAAGTGATGCAAAATGTTTCATTATAGTCTAATTCTGGCACCCATTAGATAACACAGTCCAACAAATGAAAAGTTTTTTTTTGTTTCCTTTGCTAAAATAGGTGTTTCTTATAGACATTTTTGTGCTGAATACTAATCTGTTTTTAAAAGTTTTGTATCACGTATACTTTTTGAGAAATGAACATAGTTGTGTTTACGATAAGAAAAGTGAAATATGTCTTCTCTTACCTAAAATATTTTGGCTGATCACTTCGTCTTGTAGGATGACTGTGGAATTTCTCGGATGAGACACCAACAATAATCAGCTAACATGGAAGAACTCCACTTTCCTTTATATCATTGTTCCATTGTGGAAATATCTTGGTAGAACCTTTCTCCATGTTCATCACTGACCTCGCCCAAATTGGCAGGAAAAAAATGCAGATGGGAATCCAGAAAATGTAATTTAAGGTACACATTACACCCTAAATTATGATATGCCTATAGCATTACTGCCACAATATTTTCGTAATTTGAAGACTTCACTTTTCCCAAAAAATTTTCTGTAACCTGCTTAAATCCAGTCCAGGCAGCACGTTCCTTCTGGTTTAAAGATTCTTCAAATTTTGTGTCTGAAAGTAGTTGCCTAATTTGAGGGCCAATAAAAATGCCTTCTTTCAGTTTGGACTCGCTAATCTTTGGAAATTTACTATGGAGGTACTGAAAACCTGGACCATCACGATTCAATGCCTTCACGAAGTTTTTCATAAGTCCAAGCTTTATGTGTAATGGTGGCAAGTATACTTTTTGTGGGTTCACCAATGGTTTATTTTTAATATTTTTTTCTCCTGGCGTTAAACATTCACGTAATGATCCTTTTTCGCTCAACTATCCCATTCACAGAGAAAACAACAGTATTTTGTATATCCACTTTGTAATCCAAGAAGAATTCCTATTACCTTAAGGTCAACACATATATTCCATTTATACTTATCATAATTAATTTTTTCTAAGAGGGACTTCATATCTTTATAAGTTTCTTTCATATTGACTGAATGTGCAAGTGGGATGATGGCTTAGTGTTACCATTGTGAAGAAGTCCAGCTTTCAAACTTATTTTTGATGAGTCAATGAAAAGTCGCCATTCTTCTGGTTTATGATCTTGTCCCAGGCATTTCATTAATCCATTTACATCGTTACAGAAAGTTAGTTCGCCGCATTCTGAGAAAACGTAAATTTGGTCTTTTTGGCGGTTCCGAAAAGCAGTTACTTTGGTTTCCTTTTCAAGAAGATTCCACCCTTGAAGGCGAGAGGCTAAAAGCTCTGCCTGAATTTTTGATAGATTGAGATCTATGACAAGATCGTTTAACTCTGATTGAGTAATTAATGGGGGCTTTTTGAATCATCAGCTTCAAAATCTGTATCATAACTATTTTTTTCTACAAACATCGGCTCTTCATCTCTGCTCTCCAAATCTGAATTTGTTGGTGGTCTTGGCACTGGTAAGTCAACAGAATGTGGAACTAGTCGAATAGCTGATGCGAGATTAGGCACAATTTCACCATCATCACGGAGTAAGTACAACTACTCTCATTTCTCGAAATCTATACGTGATACAAAAATTTTTAAAGTAGATTCGGATTCAGCATAAAAAAGCTCAGAATCACCTAAGATTTTTAAGGGAACAAAAATTGTTTAACAGTGTTATGGAAGTATTTTTCGATTAAGAAAGCAAAGAAAGTCGCGAACGCGACATCGCTCTTTTAATCAAAGTAAGATATATCGGTGTAAGATTATGATTCTACTAGAGAGATTTACCTTATTTTATTCTACGTTATAATATTGAAATATTTTCGATGTTAGAATATTAACCTTTAATATATTTTATAGAATTGTCGTTATCGAACTCAATGAAGCAGTTTATATAATTATCCTGGCAATAAATATCGTCTATACCTATTACATTTCTTTGAGGAATAAAAATCTACTTTTGTTTTCAATGTGCAAAAATAATTTTAATACTTAAAAGAATATTTGATGAAGAATAATTCACTGGACAACAGAAAAACACTTATTTTTGATTATTTGTTGAAAAGTTATTGCATTTGATGCGGCACAATGCGTGAGCTGAGAAGACTACGGATAGATTGCGTCGCAGCCTAGCGGTGGTTATAGCGGCGACGAATCTAACCGTGAACTCTTCGAGCCATGCGCATCTCGGTGCTTCAAATGCTAATAACTTTTTAACAAATAATCGTAATTCAGTTCTTGAAAAAATACTTTAAAGTAGGGAAAGTAAGCTTCAAATTTATGCTTACCAAAATTTTTTACGATTTATTTTCGGAGAGTTATGTCATTTTCAATTTAAAAAATTTCCGTTTTTTCACAAAAATGTCAGAGTTTTGTGCTTGTGGCTTCTACAGTAATTTATTTTTGAACTGATGCATTTTTTTAATACATAGTAGCAACCTTTTGGAGTAATAAGACGCAAATCAGATTGCGTTATCATTTTTTGTTGCCATCTGAGAATTTTCGAGAAAAAATCGACTGAAAAAATAGATTTTTGCAATTTAAAAAAAATGGAGGGTGATGGAAAAAAACGGATTGCGGATTTGTTTTCAGCGTGCCGAAATCATAAAGAACCACCCTTCAAAGTTCAGGAAACAAAAATGCTGTCGAACAGTGTAATTTGTGGTTTCAAGATTAGGCGCATTTCCTAATTTGATACATTTCATAACTTGTTGCCTTCACAATTAGGCACCTTTCATAATTTGGCGCCATAGGCAGTTGCCTGTGAGTAAATCTGTCACTGTATATTTTATATACATTGTATTGCGGATATATGTTAATTTTTGTTACCTTGCCACCAGGCCAAGAGCCTATTTCCATTGTAAACAAGTAAATAAATAAATATTAAGTAATTCAGTTTTTTTGCACCATTTGTGTCTCTTTTCTTTAGTATACTGATTCAGTTATTTTTCTTGAGTCTCCACCAGCACTTCCATGTCATTTAAATGCTTGGCCACATTTTGCTGTCGACTCTTTTAAGGGTTAATCAGGATATTCAAGTGATACTTCTTAAAGAATCAGAAAATTAATGCATGTAAGCTCATAAATTCCTTATGGTCTATAAACCGACTGAGCCAAAATAAGTGTTATTAATTGTTTAAAGGGAATTTCAAAAGAAGCAGAGATGCCAAATAAAAAATATCACCAAATGGTAAAGCTGCAAGTTTCTTTTACATTCAGGTATATATTGGGTATATGAATCAATTTATACCATATTGCTAAAAATAACTTCTTTCAACCAAATAAGGATGTAGATTAGTAACACTTATAACATTAGTTTTATATACATTTAAGGTCTTGAGCCATAGCCTCCCCCTTCTCTCAAGACTCATTGAAGAGAGAACAAGAAGATTACAAACTCACTTGCAGAAAATGATGCAGCTAGGCAGTGGAGCAAGTGCCGGGTCCCATGGGGGCACAGTTGTAACTATTGCTGACACTAGTGCCCTAGACTGCCTCTTTGAAGACATACACTGGCTTATACTTATTGCTGGTACGTTGTTCCTTATATTTTTTATTTTTTGTGATGCTACATATTGGAATGTTTTCAGTAATGTATTTGTTTAATAATTTTACCATGATACAGTTTTGTACGTAGATGTATTTTAACAGTTTTTTTCCTCTTAATGGGAGAGGTTTCTTCACAATTGTTATGAATTTTGCTGCACATGATGTTAAAGAAACTCTTAGTGTATAAGACATTTTTTACAAAATAGTTTTACATCTTTTGGATAAAATGTGTCGTTACATTTTTAACTCATTATGTTTAAGCTAGTTTTCATCAGAGTAATAACCAGCCTGTTTAGTAATAATTAGACTTGGTTGTTTTCAGCATTTTTTAAATTGTTGGCTTCAATTAGTATTTATTAGAAAATAGAATAGAATAGAAATTTATTCTTGTTAGTGCATTGCACTAATATCACAAAAGAACAAACATGAATACATTTTTATTATTACAGCATATGACAAACATCGCAATAACAGAATTATACTCAGATTGCATCTAACATCTCCACTCTGTGAGTTCTTTTCTCACATCCCAAAATAATTCTCATTGCTCTAGACTGTAATTTTTGTATCCTATCAATATTATATTTACTTGTACCAAGTAACAGTGAAGCACAGTAGTCAGTATGTGGTGCTACATTGGTTTTGTACACTAACAACTTTGACCACTGAGTTAAGTATTTTCCAATTCTTTTTAATACTCCAACTTTCTTTCATATTTTTTTTGCAAATGAATGTAACATGATCATTAAAGGATAATGTCTGATCCACTATAATTCCTAAATATTTCTCTTTTTTTCAAATTCCAACACCTTATCTTCCAGTGACACTACCCATTCCTTATCTTCTAATATCTTATTCAGCTTCCCAACAGAGTTTCCTACTAAAATACATTGTGATTTATCAGCGTTTAATTTTAGTGAATTCTTACTAAACCAGTTTTCAATACTTTTTATTTCTACATTGAATCTACTGATTTCTTGCTTTGCACACTGCCCAGCTATATATACTAGAGCATCATCAGCAAAAAGATTTAACACTGCATTGTTACAACATAAATTCATATCATTAATATAAATTAAGAAAAGGAGGCTACTGAGAACACTTCCTTGTGGGACACCAATATGACAAGGTATTTTATCCGAAATGCTGTCATTTATTTTAACTCTTTGGTACCAATAGCTTAAATAATTTTTAAACCACTCAAGTACCATTCCATCTATTCCATATTATTCTAATTTTCTAATCAATTTTTCGCGATTAACTGTCTCAAATGCCCTTTTCAGATCAAGCATTACACTAACCACAACATTTACTTTATTTAACTCATCTCTCCATTTTGACATAACTACCTGTTAGGGCTGGAAAAAATATCCGGATTATGAATAATCCGGATTTTAGAATTTTGAACTATTCGGATTTTCGGATTTGGAATCCGGATTTTCGGATATTCGGTTTTAAACCAGTGCTGATTTGGATAGTCCGGATTTTGCGGATTTGCGGATAGTCCGTATTTTTCGGATTTGCGGATAGTCTGTATTTTTCGGATTTGCGGATAGTCTGTATTTTTCGGATTTGCGGATAGTCCGGGTTTCTGGGATTTGCGGATAGTCGGTGTCGACCGGATTCGAAGTGGAGTCTGAGCGAGTTTGAGAGCCGCATTGCACGGCTCTACTCGCTGCTCCGATTGGTAGAGACGTTGGTGGAGCGTGGAGCATCAAGTATAGACGGTGAAGAGGTTGAAAAGAAAGGCCCATATCACAGTGCCCGTAGTCACCATGACGTTAGCACGATCTGCACTGCTGAGGGACAACTCGGGGCAGTCCGGGCTGTGCTGTTATTGCTTTATTATTAAATTCAAATACTCCACTACACTGCGTTGGTCGCATAGTGTGCATTTCGTTAAGTGTTACTTTGTATCACATAAAAATCGTCTTCCTCTTTATTTACTTCAGAAAATATAATTCAGCGAACGGAAAGGTATTGTTCTGGGGGCCGATAGCGGCCCACCAACTGGTGGTTTATAAACGCTGGTACAAAGCAGTAGTTCTCAAAATAAAACTAATCGTGAACCTGGAAGTTCGTAGTGGGCTATTGGCACACAGAAAAATGCTTCAAAATGAAACGTGAAAATCATAAATTCATAAATTTCTTTTATTTTGTCAAAAAATACAATTTTCTTAAAAGTGCAAACTTAGATTTAGAAAATGCACTTGATAAATCAGCATCAAAAAGATACCGCTCAGAAGAAGCAAATTCAGCTTCCTGTCATCCGTTCTTTATCTTGTCTACCACGCGCGACACAAACTGAGCCTCACAACTTAACAAAAAATAAACAATGACCGCTTTGTTGACAATGACCTCTTCCTCGACAATGTTTAAATCCATATGCCACAAAGGAAAATTTTCTATTGATCATTGATTCTTCGGGAGGGCAAACTGATTATTCCATCTTCGATGCAAAATTCATCGATGACGATAATGTTTCAACTTGCCAGGTAAAGATAATTGTATGCCTTTCTGCCAACCCTGCGACGTCTATTTTTACAGGCAAATCAAAAATTTCATAAAGCGCCTGCAAAACAGTATGTATTTATTGCAAGAGAATCATCAGATTAATACAAGAGACGACGCATTGAAAATTCACTCCATCATTCATCACCAGTTGTGTGCACCCATTTTCGAAGACATGATTAAATATGTGTGGTTTGCGTCAAAATTAACGACGACAAGGAGTTTTTATGAACGTAAATGAAGTTTGTTTCCTCGATAGCCTGCGTAAGAGGAAATGTGAATGTGAAAATGTTGCGTTTGTTGTGTGTTCCTTGTGCTAGAAGCATTTGTGCTTTGTTTGTTTTTATGACAATTTTCATCCCCCACTTTGCCGGCACGCATGACAGATTTTTTCAAAAGAAGAATCTGAATAATTAATTTATAAGGTATTGATGTATAATACAAAATAATTATGTAAATTATTTTGTAGCAATAAAAAGTGTAAGAATTTATTTAAAAAGATTGCTGAACTGCAACTATAAGATAAAAAAATATACTCTTATAATCGAGAAAAATAGTACAAATTAAATTTTTAGTCGTAATAAATTAATAATGGGAATTGTAATTTTTTCAGCATTAAAAAAGATAAAAATCAAAAAAGAATATTCCACAACCAGGACTGCAACCCCGAATGTATGGCTTACTAGCCCAACGCCATACCAACTCAGCTACGACCGACTTGTCGTGGTGGCTTGACTTTCACGAGTCTTAACATGCACGAATTTCAAACTGCGATATCTCGGCAACCAAGGCCTATTCACACAAACGGCAAGTTACACGTTAAATCGGAACACATCAGCTATCACCATGTGAAATTTGAACAAAATCCGAGGGTACTAGCCTCCCTACTCTCCTTGTTAGTTAAATACAGGTATATTTTATCGAACGTTTGGCCTTGTAATTTATTGATTGTCATTGAAAAAGACAATCGTAGGGGGAATGTCTTCGTTTGTATCAAATGGAATAATTTGGATTCTCGGAATAAATACTGTATCCGAGTTTTCTGTACCTATCACCTTTGCTTCGATTACGTTTGTTTGTAATCGAGTTACAATAAGTCTTGTACCATTACACAGTCCTCTCAATGGCATTAGGTTTCTAAGGAGCATGACGACGGCTCCTACTTTTAGTTTTAGTTCATGAGGAGGCATTCTGGTTGGAGTAAGGCTATTTAAGAATTCTTCCGAGAATGCAAGTTGATCAGAAGCATCATCACTCACAATACTATCCTCACTTTTAAAGACCACATCAGGTCCATCAATATGGCTAAGTACTTGATTATTGAGATCAAGAGAGTCTTCGTTTGTTACGGTTAATATAGCTGAGTAAATGTCTTACCATAATTTTGAATGCATTTGGATGCCTTACTTTCGAAAACACGTATAGAAGCGCATTAACTTAATATTTTGATTAATATTAATAATATCACATAAAGTTTCCGATCTTATAATCATACATAATAATATAACTATTACGAATCAAAGTTTTACCCACCGAATGTATCGATTGAAATGATATGCCTCTTCATCCATTTTTTACGTCAAATAATACTTTCTAATGAATTATTAAGTTAAGGACTAAATAAATTCTTCGCATACGGTATTCAATATAAACAAAGAAATACCTCATTGTAGGGTTACTATCAACAATCAGTAGATAGCAGTTGATAATCCAGATTTTGCGGATTTTCGGATAATCCGGATTTAGCGGATTTGAGGATAGTCCGGATTTAGCGGATTTTAATTCTCGCGCACGACACTATCCGAATATTCGGATTATGAATATCCTTTTCATGAAAAATCCGGATACTCAGAGTTTTTAAATCCGGATAGTTCCAGCTCTACTACCTGTAGAGCACTTTCTGTTGACATTTTTTTTCGAAAGCCAAACTGAAACTTATAAAATAAATTGTTCACTTCAAAAAAGTGCATAACATGTCTATGTACCCATATCTCAATTATTTTTTCTAATACAGGCAATAGATTAATTGGACGCAATTCTTCTGGTTTCTTGGGATTGCTAACTTTTGGAATTGGTACTACAATTGAGCATTTCTATTCATCAAATAATTTCCCATTGCCCAGTGAAAGATTCAATACTTTTACCAAAGCTTCACCGTATACATCAAAGTTCTGTTTTAATATTTCCCCATCAATATTATCTGGGCTTGCTTTCCCATTTTTTAGCTTAAATATTGTCCTTCAAGTCTTTAATGCTCATCGGGAGAAATTCCGTTAGCCTCACATTCTGATCTTTGTAGGGCATATTAGTTATTATGTCATAATTCTGAAGACTAGGTTGTATTATACTCTTTTTAATTTTGACTATACTTTCAACAATATATTCATTATATTTTTCTGAAAATTCTTGATTGCTACATGTGTCACTTGTACTATCAAATTCAGTCTTGCTATGATCTATTGCAGCATCTTTATTCTTACTTGTAATTAACAGTTTTAAAGATTTCCACATCTTTTTGCTATCATGCTTAGATTTATCAATAATTTCCTTAAAATATGTTTTCTTTTCCCTTCTCAAAACGCTAACAAATTTGTTTCTTGCTATTCTATAATTTTCCCATTGCTGAATGCATCTATCATCCTATATATAATTTCTGAAGTGTCCCCTCTATCTCAAAAACCATTTGCCGTAGAGATTTGCAGTAAACTGCGTTTTGTTTCTACAGGCCAGGAGGTCCCTAGAAAACTATTCCCAATTTCCTAAAGTCCCGGGTTTGATTCCAGGAGATAATTATATGTTCCCATAAGTTTACACGGGATTTTCGAGTTTTCAGAGTGCAAGGTTTTTTTCCTTCATTCGTTAAAATACATAAATATGGACCGATTTTCTCCGTTTTTGATTTATTCGATGGCTAAAACTCTAAATTATCTTATTCTTGCAATGTTTATACCCCACGTGGTCGAAATTTTTGGAAATACACAATTGTTTTTGAAATTTTGCCGATTTTTTGTTCTCCTTCGGGACGTTGCCAAGTCGACCTTAATTGTTGCCTCTGATTCAATTACCATCGATTAAACATTCATATCGACGTAAAAATGGAATCCTTAAGTTAGTAAGATCATTATATGCTACATTTTTGCTTTAATTAAAGTTTTATTCTTATAAATGTATATCATTAAGAATAACTACTATTATTGTAAAATGTTGTGTTACAATTAAGATGTCTAATATACTTCAAGGTAAATAATTAAGATTAAGAACTGTTATAAAAAAATATTGTGACAAAACTTTTTGTCATTAATAGAATTAAATATAAAAAATGGAGATTTACAACAATTATTACTACCATAATTACTTACTTCTCAGACTTCTTAATGTTTTAATATATTAATTGAGCAATAAGCACACATACCGCATTCACCTGAATCTAAGACGACCTTTTTTTCCAAATTTTCAGCTGTAAATATCAAGAGTCGTCTTACATTCGAATACGAAGTATATTTAAGCATTTAATCAATGGTTTTTACAACAAATGGTATATTAAACAATTCACAACAGCAAATTCAAGTACGTACATAAAGAAGTGAAATAAACAAATAGTAATAACAATAAGAAAAACATGATGGGAATAATAATTATTTAGACTAATAATCATCGTCGACGATCATAACACAGACGACGTACTTTCATCTTGCACGTAATGGCAACCGCAATGTCAAAATAAATGAGAGCGGAAATTATTGGAATTCCCCTTTCAAACGACGCACCGCGATTCACTAAGTGTGACAGTAATTTTGAGTTGTGCATTCTTGATTTAAATGCACAACCCTTAAGTTAAAATGACAGATCATGTTGAAGTACGTGGCACGAGTGCAAAGGGGAAGTTAACAAAGGAATTAGACGGAGCTAAAATACAAATTTTAAGCTGATCGTGATAAATTACGCCGAAAAAACAAATAACTGTGATGCGAGTAGAAAGTTCGGTGTATCTGAGGCAAATGTGCATCGATGGAAACTCTCAAACTCAAACTAGAAAAAGTCAAAGCCACAAGGAAGTCGCTCAGTGGTCCAAAATTAGGCCGATTTCATGGCATTGAAGAAGAAGTAGTCAAGTTTGTGTGCACCATGAGGAAGAACGGTATGCCTGTTTCGACTGAAAGTATTATACTTAAAGCTAATGAAATTACTAGAGGACTTAATATATCATTGTAAGAATTCAAGGCCAGCAGAAGTTGGTGCGTGAGAATGATGCGGCGAAATAATTTTTCTTTACGGCGACGAACTTCGCTGTGTCAGAAATTGTCAGAAGACTATGTTGAAAAACTTCTCGCTTACCAGAAATACGTAATTGGACTTAGAAAAACCAATAATTACCTTTTGAGCCAAATAGGAAATGCCGATGAAACTCCGGTTTTCTTCTACATGCCATCTAATTATACTGTGAATGAAAAAGGTACGAAATCCGACCTAATTAAAACTATAGGCAACGAAAAAATGCGAGTCACGGTAATGTTGGCGGTTTTAGCAGATGGGACTAAATTACCACCATATGTGATTCTAAAGCGGAAAACAATGCCTAAGAAACATTTGCCAAGTGGAATAATAGGTGTCAAGAAAAGGGGTGGATGACTAAAGAACTAATGAGAGATTGGTTACATGTGGTGTGGAATAGACGGCCAGGAGCTTTACTGAAACAAAGAGCAATGCTTTCACTGGATGCATTCAAGGACACTTATCTCCTGAAATTAAAAACATAATGAGTGCGATGAATATTGATCTTATTGTAATACCTGGAGGAATGACATCGCAACTTCAAGTTTTAGATGTTGCTGTCAATAAGTCAATAAGTTTTAAAAATAATTTAAAGGTTTTGTATTCTGATTGTGAGTGGTTACAGAGTGGAACTCACACTTTAACACCAAAAGGAAATCTTAAGAAACCTGAAGTTGCAATGCTCTGCCAATGGATCAAGGCATCGTGGCAACAAATAAATGCAAAAGTAATAGTGAAAGGATTTAAGAAATGCTGCTTATCTAATGCCATGGATGGGAGTGAGGATGATGTTTTGTGGGAGACTGATGATGAAGTTGAGAGTGATAAAGATAGTGAGCATGAGGAAAATAGTGAAGGTTGCATAGACAGTGATGATGACTAACACAATAAAATGATTTTATGCAGCACTTGGATTGAAATGTTTTTTTGTTGTCCTGAAATGAGTATATTCTTTCAATGTATTTACTTTATTTTTAATGTTATCTTAAAATGAATGCTACCATTTAATTTGTTTGAAAACCTGAATGGTTCTATTTGTGATGTGATCTTATGATTTTAAAATGTTAAAAGACAATGACATTCAAGAAAAGTATAAGAGAAAATAAATATTTCACAAGATTTATAATTTTTGTAGTCATGAAGGTCAATTTGAGCTTTTTTACTTTCTCCATACGTAGTAATGGGAAAGTATTGTATTCATGAAAAAAATCGACTTCGAGATTTCAACGGAAATACATGTTTTGAGGTCCCTAGAACACGTTTAGACTATTTTTGGAATGATGTCTGTGTGTGTGTGTGTGTGTGTGTGTATGTTAGTGTGGGCGCTCTAACTCAAAAAGTACGTGCCATATCGTTACCAAACTTCATATATAACACTTTAATATTAGCATAAAGAACTGATTAGTTTTTCGACAATAACGGGTAACCGGAAGTCGAGGTTTATTCGAAACCCGATTCGGTTTTTGCGATATTTCTTGGTTAAAACATCATTATTGTATATACAATTCTGTACAAATGTTATAGAGAATGTAATTTCCTACAGTTTTCATTTGAAACAATTTTCTATAGGAGTTATTGTTTAGGAGTTATTTATAAATAACCGGTTTTTCGGTTTCCGTTAAATATCTCCTTAAAAACATCGTTATAGGTAATCTTCGTAAGGACCAAAGTTGTAGAGAATAATATTTCTTCCAAGTTTTGTTTGATACTAATTTTCGTAGAACCATCCATTTCGGATATATTTCGCTTTATCTTAATACCAGTGTACAGCGCCAACACCATGTAGCGGTGAATTCTGTAAACATTCAAAATATACGTAATTTACGGCAACAAGGACGTGTCTTCATTTATGATACGAAATAATAATTTTGCCTTGTAATATTATTCATAATAATTTAAATATCTATACCCCAAATATGGAGAAAGTCGTGTTGGCCACATCAGATTTTTCTCTTTTGGAATCATCAAAATGGGGGGTCGTCTTAGATTCAGGGTCGTCTTGGATTCGGGTGAATACGGTACATTGTATGCATTCAGTGGTTTTGGTTCGGAAAGACCCAGTTTGATACCCGGTCTTAGCAGTTCTATTCTTGTTTCCTCATTTCACATCACTACAGTTTATGCCTGTCGCGTAAGAATCTTCCGATCACTAATCATTTCAATTTAATTACTGTGCCGCATCAATTTACTCTGTACCATAACTTATAAAATACAGATTTCTGATTACCTATGGATAACATTTTTTTTAATATGCGCACACTGCCTTTCCCTCACTGAGATTGTAACATGCAAACCTTACATTGGGAGTCAAATATCTAAGTATCCTATACTGTGTAAATTCATTGCTAGAGTAAAATATGAATTATTAACATCAACTTATTTTACAAACATATTAATTTTTTTATGAATAAATTTAAAATTAAACGTGCAAATTTTGCGCGGGCTCAGCTAGTTAACATAAATATACCTCTCTGCCCTCAGTCTTTTTCTACTCTGCATAATATTTACATTTCCATGAAGCCATGGTTTATCATATACGTTTTTACACTTCTTTACCTCATTTTTTTAAATTGCTCATAGAAATACTACTTTGAACATGCACATTTCACATTTATTAATCCACATTTCTTTTTCTAATAGTTTTTCCCTTAACATCATCATATTGCACTTCATGTACCTTTGGTTTGTCATTGGTTTTCTATTATTTTTACTCTTGAATTTATACAGAAATACAAGACTTTCATGATCGGTTATATTACATTCTTCAGTTACATTAACACTTATTTCACTATTATTACTGTAAATTAAGTCAATTAGTGTTTCTGAATCCCTGCCTATTCTTGTTGCTTTATCATACAAGAGTTTGAGGTCAGTCATACCAATCAAGTCTCTAAGGTTTACTGCATAGAAGTCATCCTTTAGCATATCTATATTGAAATCACTGACTAGAACAATATCACAATCATTGTCAATAATATCCTCCATGCAATCAGTCATAAAATTCATAAAGTCTGCATGAGAGCTACTTGGAGAATGATATAACATGTAAATAACTATTTTAGACCCATCTTTAACAATTTGTGCACCCAACAACCAACAATTTCTTTCTACTACATGCCTAGAAACTTTATCCACCTTCAGATCATCCCTTACATAAATACAACAACCACCAGCATGGTTACTTTTGGATGTCAATGAAATATTTTTGTACCCATGAATATATAACTCTTGTACCTCCACTTCTTCAGTCACATGCATTTCACTTAGACATACAATTACAGGTTTTCTCTTAAACATGAACCGCTCTAATTCATCTTTATGTCTAGTCAAACCTGCAATGTTCAAATATATTATCTCACTGCTTGCCTGTGTGCTTCCTCCCTATTCCCATTTGCTGTTTAGCCAATCAAATGGATAATTCTTAATTGTATAAATTTTTATCTGTAAAATTTTTGTATTTTTGTGCAGCATATTTCATATAAAAGCGTGCCACATTAAACAAAATTATTTAGATTTATAGCATTTGTTATCACAAAATTATTCAGTGGTTCTCTTAAAACCACTTTTCTTGTAAATTTCATTTGTATATGGTTAGGTGGAAGAAGAGGCTATGCAGCATCAACATCATCCTTCATAGTGTCAAATAAATAAAATAAAAATTGATTTTTGAAAATACTAGTATATCAAATCAAAATAAATACAAATTATTATTTATGGCCGTCTCATAATTTACTTGAATTGATGGTTTTTCAATAGTTGTTACACAATTTAAAATGTAGAAATATTAAATATTTTTGGAAGTTACTATAACTCTACATTTCAAGAAACATACAGTTGCATCCCTGTGCTAATGTTCAATGTTATCAAAGTAAATGTGCAGTGCTGGGAAAGATCAAAAGAAAAACTAAAGTAGACCAGTTCTACATGGAAAGCATTTCTATCTATCTATCTACAGTTCACCCTGCAAGCCACCGCAATGGTGTGTGGCAGGGGGTGCAATAGCACCAAGGTAAAGCGCATAATAATGTATAGTATCACTCTACGTCGGCTGATTTCTTATCGTAACTTCTGTTCTTCTCAGCTATCATTCTAGGAAAAAACGAGCCTTTGTACCTCTCAGTCCTACAGGCTATCTCTCTTATTTTACGAGGATGGTCCATTCTACCAATATAAGTTGGTGCTCTTATTATTTCTTCGACATCGCTGGAGAATATATGCATTCTAAATCTTTCAAGAAGTTTTAACCTAGAGCGTGATCGGCGCTCAGTTAGTGATTCCCATCCTAAGTCCTGTATCAAGCCTGTAACACTTTTGTTTCTATTGTAACAATTTTTGACGAATCTAGCGGCTTCTCGCTGCACTCTTTCTAACTCTGAGATTGATCCTTTCTCATACGGATCCCATATGCTCGACGCATACTCTAATAGCGGTCTTACTAACAAGAAGTAACATGTCTCTTTGACTTTTTCCTCACTTTTACCTACTATGCATTTGATGAATCCTAGTTTCTGTTTAGCCTTCCCGTATATATTTCGTATGTGCATATCCCACGAGAGGTTGCTTGTTAAAGTAATGCCTAAGTATTTGACGGAATCGGCTAGTTTTAGCTGGACGCCTTCAACAGTGTAATTCGTCGTGTCAGTGTTTTTGTTTCCCCAGAATCTCATAAAGGAACACTTTCCTAAGTTCAATTCTAACTGCCACTCTTTACACCACTCGAGAATTGCATTTAAGTTGTCAGAAAGTAATAATTGATCATTAAGACTGTTAATCTCTCTGTAAACTACTGTATCATCTGCAAATAACTTGATTTTACTTTTAATAACCTTATCTAAGTCATTTATATATAAAAGGAATAGTAGGGGGCCGATTACACTTCCCTGTGGAACGCCTGAGGCTACGCTGACTGAATCTGATTTAAATCCATCTATAACTACTATTTGTTCACGCTCATTAAGAAAGTCCCTGATCCACTTGATTATCTTTTGATTTATTCCACAGTCATTTAATTTCTTCACTAACTTACTGTGGGGGACTTTATCGAAAGCCTTCTTGAAGTCGAGGAAAACCGCATCTAACTGAGTCTTACGGTCTCCTGATCTTAGTATATCGTGAACGAACAGAGCGAGCTGTGTTTCACAGGCCTAAATAAGGGCGCTACAAAGATTTATAAGAGCAAGTAGTGGCATTTATACACAAAAACACAATAGTGGCCTGTCAGTTACAAAGGTAACTATACAGATGAAATAGCAATATCATTTCAGATAATATGACAGCATTTCAAGGCAAGTGTTGGTTGGATCACCAGGTTCATGAAGTGAAATAGATTAGCTCTTCATAAAAGAACGACATTGATGCAAAAGTAAGTGTAACTGTAATGTTATTGGCTGAGAGGAATAAAATGCCACCATGTAATATTCAAGAGGAAGAATCTGCCTAAGGATTAACTACCGTGTGGTCTTATCTATAAGGCTGGATACCAAGGAATTGATGTTCCAGTGTTTAAATTAAGTTTGAGATAAATGGCTAGGTACTCTTTTAAAGATGCAGCATGGTTTTCATGGACATCTTACTGACAGTGTGAAATCTTGACTGTCAACTAAACGCTGATCTTGTGGTTATACCAGGAGAATTGACCTCCCAACTGCAAGTTCTTAACATGGTGATCAGCAAACCATTCAAAGATCATCTACATTGCCTTTATGGGGAATAGTTTTTGTCATGGAATTGTCCACTTACTCCAGCAGTGAAAAAAAACAATTGATGTCCTACTGGGACAATAGATAAAAATTACATGGGGTAGCATCTCATCAATCAATTGTACTTGAGTTTAAAAGTGCTATATTTCCAATAGCATAGATGGATTGGAAGATGACCTTCTATGGATGGAAGTAAATGAAGGAGCAGTTGAAGACTTCCAGTGATGAAAGTAAAGAAAATTATGAATAAACTAGCATATACAGGGAGACGTCAATCACCACATTTTAATACCTTAGATTTGAATATTATTGTTTTTCCTCGATCAACCGTTGGTTGTCTCACACCGATCGTAGTAGTTTCCGGAACATAAAAATGCCTCTACATAAAACATCTAAAGATGTTTCATATACAGCCATCCCTTGCTGATCGTCATTTCACACTATTGTTGTTTAACGTTATGAGCTTAAATATTTGAACTTTTGTCACCGATTTATAACGTTAGGGTTATGGAGAAAAACGGATTGGTTTTTCTTTTCGCTATTCATCGTGATTTTCAGGAATGAATTAACAATGACCAATGAAGGAATGAACTATGTATTGTTTCGACTGATATTTAAAACTCTCGCCTTCACACTGGAAAACCGCTAAACTATGTAATAGCTCTTTTCTTAAATGGTGGATTTTCATAACCGACTTGAGTGAAGTGCTGTCTTACTTATTGTTAGTACAAACTCAAGTACGTATATTTTCACAGTGGCAGATTTAAACAATCTGAGACTCCTGACGCTAAACTATTGGGACCCCTGGTGCTAAATTATTAGGGACCCTGCAATCAAAATATGTACTCACCTAACGAATACCCCTTTATTTGACTCCCCGTTTCAATAAATTAAGTATCGCCGTGCAAAAAAATAAAATTTCCTTTGTGATTTTTAAAATGAGATATATAATATTCTGAGATTATACATAAAAACATTTTTTCGGGGCCTCTTACTTCAAGGGACCCCTGGCGCGCGCCATGTGCGACCTCCCTTAAATCCACCTTTGTATTTTCATTAATTTACTTATCTCAATGATATTGGCAATATAACGAATAATTTTGCCGTTGAATGATAAGCATGTGACAGAAATCGAATTCTAGAAACATATGCGTGCTATGCGTGGGTACATTAAAAAATCGCAGAATATGGTGCGAAAAACCTCCTGTGTGTTATACATAGGTGCGTTTTATACATGGGTATATATGGTATATAATGCTGATTGGGTCCGACAGAACGCATCCTCTATTTATAGCATTGTTCTTGTAGAAAAATGTGCTTCGACTATCGTTGTTTTGATAATCGTCGCCTATTCATGGAACGAATTAACGACAATTATCGAGGTCTCCCTGTATACCATTCCTACAATGGATGGAAATTATATTGGTTAAAATAAAAATGCATATTGCTCTGAAGTTTATAGCAACTTTTAATGATAGAAATACAAATTTTAGAGATGCAATAAAAGTTTAAGCAAATACCGTAATTTTCCGATTATAATATGCATTTTTTTCAGGAAAAATTGACAAAAAGTTGGGGTGCATATTATACATGGTAGCAAATGAATACAACTTTTTTCAGTAAGGAAATAATATATATTTTCAGACATATTTTTACCAATAAATCATACATTTCATTGCATTTCAGTAACATTTCTTTAAATATCATTTTTCAAAACAAAAACAAGAAAAAATTATTTATTTACTTTTTGCTGTTCAAATCTTAGCCTCTAAATTTGTTATTACTTCCCTCACTGTCTTCAAATAGTTCATCGGCGATTTTGTGTTCTCTCTCATTGTCTAGTACATAAATGGTGTCGCCAAGAACATCATCTTCATCCTCACTATCCACTTTGGCAAAATCATCATCCCATATGATGTCATCTTCAAACCATCCAGGGGTTTGTGAGGCAACACTTTTTAAGAAAAATCAATGCAGTAGGGGAGGGTCACCACCATTAATCCTATTCTTTTTCGAAATTTTGCAGATTTTTCCTACTTATTCCGGGCGTTGCCAAGGAGACTCATTGTTGCCTCCGAGTCAATTAACATCGATTAAGCATTCAAATAGATGAAAGAATAGCATTATTCACTTCACACTTTAGTTTAAGCATCGAAATTATTGCTGTAGCAACATCAAACTATATACATAGCAACATAAATATTTACGGATAATTATTCAGTTAACTGCATATGGGAAGCATTTCTAACGATTTAATCAAAGCAGTTGAATCTTCCTTTCATCATTTGAATGCTGGAATCTTACCTTTTTATAAGTAGAACCATTATATTATATATCTATAATGCTTATTAACGCAAATAGGCTCATGCATAAATTTAAAATTAAATGAAAATAGGGACGTTATTTTTTTAACACATTACATGGTTATCTTCTCTTCATTGATAATCTACATAAATGGTTGCATTGATTGTTATTTAAAAAAGGACATATATTTGAATAAAAAGAAACAAAAAAAATAAAAACAATAGTTCATGATCAATTACTGAGTAGCATTAATTCCCTCTCTAACATGACTTTAAAAATGCAGATTTCTGACTGACTTCGCATAATAAATTGTCAATATGCACACACGGCCATGCCCTCAGTGAGATTCGAACCCATGAATTGAGAGCCAAGTACATTAAAATCATATACCGGGGAAATGCATTATTAGAGTTAAATGTGAATTATTGAGATCAACGTATTTTACACACTTCTTAATTTTTTATAAATTAATTGAAAATAAACTGCACAAACATTGCATGGGTTCAGCTAGTTATAATAGAGTGCAAGTTGCGAGCAAAAAATATTATTTTACATACCTCAACTGGCTTGTATGAAGACAGAGTCAGAACTAGATGTGATATTCACGGGAACTGTTACTCCAACCGACCAGATTATTACACAATGCAACATTGAGACATGTTTTTATACATTGTATCGATCTTTAAAGTGAGAGTCAAAACTATATAGATGTGAAGTTTTCGTAAACACTCTCGCACATATCTCACTTGGCGGCAAGGCGAGAACTGTCTCAATACTGCTAATAAGTGAAAAATTACAGTGATCTTTTTACATGGTGATAATTTTCCCATTTCACTCATAAAAAACGTGGGTGTATATTATAATCAGAAAATTACGGTAATTGACGGTTTTTAAATTTTCACAAGTAACACTAAAATAACGGTTGTTTGGATAATCAAATATAAATAGGTCTACCTTGTCAATCCAGTGGTTTTCATTATTCATCAAACCAATGGAAATTAACCAAGCATTAAATCCAAATAGTAACATACGTGAACAGAATCCTAAATTCATGCTGAAATAAAATCTAAAAGTTCTAATTTTATGTATTAATTAAAAATAAGTGTGTGTATTGTTAAAATTTCAATGTAAATACACCAATGATTTCTTTCATAAGAATCTATTTTTTATTTTCACAATTCAACCAAACCTAAAATTTTTTTAGATAAACCAAAATTGTTATCTTATATGTGAATCCAGTTTTTTAATGCACATAATTATTCTGAATCAGCAACAATCCAGTTTCCCGTGACAATGAAAGATTTCCACCTCAAAAAACATACAATTTTCATTTTAAAAATAAATTTGTAGGCCGATTTGACATCCACTTCAAAATCAGCAGTGAGAAAATGAATGTCCATTCCTTTAGGTGTTCTTTAGTTCATGTCCCAAATTTGTATGAGTTATAAATAATTTTAAATTGCAAATAAAAAATATACGACACCCCTCCTCATGTTAAGAAAAAGGAGAAATGAAATACTCGAGGAATCAAACCCACAATGTTGTTTTAGACTTTGAGCAGTCTGAAATTTGAAAGCTGTTTGGCCAAGTAAATCATGTATGACTCAAATTGGAATTACCATTCTTGACTCATAAGCATTTTTATGTACTCCCATGTAATTCCATACACCGTACTCAACAAACGGACAAACTAACAGATGGATTTAAGCTTTTATTTTAAAGATAAATGTGGACATGAGGAATAATTTACATGAAAAATTGTAATAATTGAATATAAAAATAAATTATAGCAAATATACTGGTTTGTTTTTTTCTTAAAGGCAGAGTTATCTGCTATTTTCTGATCCAGGATAATTAACTAATACAGAGGTTGATGTAATTTTCTGTCTTATAATTTAAATAGGTCACACCTGTTGCATGGTAAGTGAGGGAGAAACAGCACTTATCCCTAGAGAGGTGATGCATCATAGTATTGAACAAGTATCACAGTATTCCTTAGACAGAGGTGGGGGATGGCCAGGAGGTGGTGGGGCACCAATTGTCGAAGCTTCGCTTCGTCTTCTTGCTTCATCCCCTTCCCTTCCTCCACCATCACATGAAACACCAGAAATGGAAGGGAGCGATCATGTTGTTAGGCAAGCTACTTATTTTCTTTGATATCCAGCTAGAAGACATCTTACCGTCATTTAAATAAAAACATCAATAAAAATTATCATAGAGTACAACTTTGAATCAATTGTATCTCATTTCAACCTTTAGTTGAGTAAAGATATATCCAATATCTCAGCTTTAACTATTTCTTTGTTTGAATTTGTCATCTTATGCTAATTTGTTGCTGATATGGGACAAAATTGTTGCAGATTAATTTTTCAAATGGGATTTATGTTTAACAAGTCTTCTGAGATTGTTGAATGATGGTACTATTTAATCTTTTCCAGATAATTTACCTGTAATTTTATGAAGAATTGGTCAATTTTGAAAATGAGTGGCATACTTTTGAAAGAGTGAAGTAATAAATCATTTTTCATAACATTATTTGCTCATAGAATAATTTATATTACATCTTAGAATACTTTCAAGTTAATGTTGCATCTATTTTATTTTATTTCTCAGCTTGAAAGCATATGATTAATTTTCATTTCATAAATCAGGCTAAGTTTATAGTGCTGTTATTGAAATTCATTTTTGTCCTTTTTTCTTATAGACTCATTGCAGCAATGTTTCGAGTGAGTGAAGTGGAACGGCAAGCATATGAAGGTAAGCTGGGGCATTTGCTTAGCCCAGAAGTCAGCAGTACACTTCTCTGGTTTCTCCGAAGGTGGGCTCTCTCATATTTGCTTCCTAATGAAACATTCTATTCTGAGGTTAGTAGCATTCATTAAGCTTCATAACTGTAAGGAACTATTTAAGAATTCATGTTGACCTAATCAAAGTTCAAATTGTGAATGCAATGGAACCTCCATAATCTGTCTTTCTGTAATCCAGCAACTCCCCTAATCCGGTATAGTCTCCGAGTTCACCTTGTTTCCCCGTGAACTGCAATGTTTAGAACCATTGATTGTCAAGTTCAGTGCATTATTTATTAACCCCTCCATGGATTAAAAGGTTTGAATATGATTTCCTTTATTACTAACTTTTATATTAACTTTGCTAGTTATATGTTTTATATACAGTAGAACCTCATAAACCCGGCATTCTCAAAAACTCGGCACTTTTTTGAAAGTTATATGTAAAAATCCTAATACTCTAGAAATTACTTTAAATGATGTACGCTTATCTATTTTCATTGTTTCGTTTACCTCATTAGAACCACATGTTCAGATTCGTAGCGATAACAATTGTTTTTTGTTAATGCAATTAGTACTTTTGTTAAATTTTATTTTGACATGACTTCAAAAAAAGAATACAATACATAAGTGGTGTTACGAAACACAAACAGAAAAATCTCACGATTGAAAAAAAAAGTGGAATTACTAAGAAAACTTGAAAAAGGTACTTCAGTGAAGAGATTTTGTGAAGAATATAGCATTGGTAGTTCCACTGTGTGTGACTTAAAGAAGAAAAAAAAACAAAAATATTGAAATTTTATGCAGAGAGTGATATACCTAAAGCTATGTGCAGCCATAAAACACTACATGCCCCTGGTAAATATTGTTGATAAGGTTTTGTTTGAGTGGTTTCGTCAACGAAGAAGTGAAGGTGTACTTATTTCAGGCCTAATGCTGATACAGCAAGCGAAAATTTTTCACAATAGCAAAATGAGTGGCAGAAGATGACATTGAAAACTGGGTTGATATCGACATTGATGCGCCTGTCGTACTTCAGCTAACTAATGTGAAATAGTCGAAATAGTGGACATGGTTTTGAAACCTGAGCATGAAAAAGATGAAGAAAATGAAAGTGACAATGATCAAGAGATAGTTAAGGACAAATCTTCAGTAGATCGCTGTATACAGTTGGTCACAGATACAATATCTGTTTTAGAACAACGCTCTTGCATTGATTTTCAAGAGATTACGTCAGTGTCTCCCAACCTTTTTAGAGTCGTGGCACCCTTAAGTGACTTTTCAGAATTTGGCGGTACCCCTTCCTATCCACCATCAGTAATAATCGTGGTGAAGTTGAACCCCTAACTCCAATCTCCATATCCCCTTTCATTTCGAAGTGCCTTTGCGACGAAATGAAGGTTGACTTAACTCTTGTTATTGATAATGGGTTCCCTTTTAATTGTTATTCATCATTTGAATTATGTAATCAATTACCAAAAATGTACATTACATAAGGATTTTTTATAAATCTTCAAAAACCCGGCATTTTCAAAAACCTGGCAAATGCTAGGTCTCGAGGTTGCTGAGTTTATGAGGTTCTACTGTATATTCAACCCTACAGATATCAGAAAACATCTTCCTCGAACAGGTTGCATATATCATCTCACCTCCCATGAGTGGTAATAGTGTAATATCATGAAAAGATGGGCTAGGGTTAAATTTAGGATTAGATACCTCCTGAAATCCTGCAAATTTCCTAATCTGGCTTCGGTCAGGTCCCAAGGTTGCCAGATTAGGGAGGTTCAACTGTAATATGATATATCTGTGCCTTTTGTCTAGACTGAGTGACTTAACAAATCTTCATTGTGTGCCCATTTGCAGAAATATAACATTTGTTTTAATTCACATGTTTGCAACATAAACAATTTTTATTGCTTTTCCCCTTGGACGTAAAATTTATATTTTAATTCAGACCTAATAGGAAATTTTCACACTTTATTTCTGTAGATCATAGCATTAATGAGAGCTATCTTTCTGTCCCTCTGTCTTTCCAACCATCTGTCTGTCCATTCATCCATCCATTTATCCTCACAATTACTTCTACTTGAATTTTTCATGTTTATGAAGTATAAGGACATTTTTGAAGTGTACTAAAAGAGATATCACATTGAAAATTGTTAAAATAGCCAAGGTATTTATTTATTATAGCAATTAATTATGCAGATATGTTGTGGGTTGAAGATGCCAGGTTAAGCCATAATTAACCTGTCTTGTAACTTGTAAACCAATTTTATTTGCGTGCATTATGACTAGGGTTGCCGGATTTTTGAAATCACAAATCGGGACATTTACATGAAATCAAGCATTTAAAAAATATTAAGACGGGACAATTATATGATTTTTACAAACATTAAACTTCAAACAAGCATGTAACATTAAAGAAATAATTTTGAAATTAAATTAAATATAAATATTTTAGGCTTGATTGGATTTCCTATAGAATTTTATTTCCAGCTTCTGTATCTAGATATAATCAAAATTCCCTACAATTCATTTGAAAGTTCTTAATCATAAGGTCAGCTTCTAATTTTTATAGCAATGGTTTGTTTATGTTTTCTTCACGCAACAGCAATCAAACTAAATTTTCTTTCAGTAGCTGCATTCGAATATGGTAATGATAAAACAAAGCTTTTTAACACTTAATTAGGATCTACATTTAATTTTTAAAATTCAACCCATTTCTCTGCGATCGGTTTTTCATTTGACCAAGATTTGGCGAAAAACACTTTTAATCTTAAAATATATTCAAACAAAATGTCCAAGTCCACATTTCATAATACGCCACATACCATCCCTAAACTCGACAGCCGCAACGCATCCCCATCCAAACGACGCTCAGGATAATACAAGCATTATTACAATTTACAAAGTGATTGAAAAATTATATTCCAATAGTTAAAGAGTGTATCCCACCAAATATTCCGATTACATTTTGAGTGTTTAACGGTTTTGTTTAAAAAGTGGGACATTCAAAAGAAAGTCGGTACGCAGGAAACATGTTATCAAGGTCAGGACAATCCTGCGAAAATCGGGACATCTGGCAAACCTAGTTATGACCTATCAGTTGTTGTTCATGGCCAGATTTTGGGCAAAAAATATGAGTGAAACTGGAATAACAGTTGTTCTCTAAACACATACACTTCATGTTACTGCCAAGTACCATCCAAATTCTAACCCTTGGGGAATTTTTTACTATTGAATCGAGACCCATCACATGACATAACTGCTGCATAAGGTTTATTGCTTCTTGGCAGTAGGGTTGAATCTCTTTTTGTATGTGTTTGAGTTTTTTCATTTTTAATCATCTCCGTCTGCCTGAGTGAAAACTATTTAACCACTTGAGTGGGTATGCCATATATATTTGTCATGGCCGGTCGTAATCCATGTGCGTATGCCACATATATATGTCATGCTGTTTTATGGGCCATCCACTATGGATATGCTAAAATATTCCATCATGCAGTTTCTCTTGTATCTAGCTGTGTCCTTCTAGTACACTTTAGAGACCATATATAGGTTTTTCCTCCTTTTGCTGAGAAAAAAATACTCTTCGTACGAAAATCCTGCATTTGTAGAGCGGTGATGCCTATGCCTCCCCTTACGGTCGTGGGTCATGAAAGCGAGGATGTGAACTACAATGCCTTTTTCACAACCCCTTTTGAAATTTAACCGTTAGGACCGCTTTCCTCTGTGTCAGATATTTCTAGGCAATGGGAGCAATAAAACCTTCCTCTCCGTTGCAGTAAATGTTTCACATGAAAAATCATATGAGAAGAAAATCGGACAATTGGCTTTTGAGCTGCATAGCAGATGGTGTGTTGTGAAGTTGAGCATTTATTGGAATAACGCATACAAATTTTTATTTGCATTTCATTTGCATAAATTTGATATTATTTCATCCCTTGAAATATTAGAATCAGGAATGGCGTCATCTAGTATACGTGCAAAGTATTCTCAGGAGACTAAGGAGGATATTTGTAATTCATCCAACAGCAAAAAGGTTTCCCACTAAAAAGTCTATTGTGTGCTATAAAAAAGGAACTCGTAGTGGGAGAAAGTATTGGTGTCAAAATTGCAGTGATGGTTTATGTCTAGCACCATGTTTCAAAATATTCCATACACAAGTGGATATATATTGTGTATAAATTGTTATAATAAAACATTATTTCTGCTTAATTGTTTAACTAAAAAGAAAATGAATTGTTTAATGGAAATTTAATGTTTTTTAATATTAAAGTATTAGCTGAAAATAACTTATTTCCCTGAATTAAATACCCAAGCAGAGTGTGCTCTTTGAAAAAAGAACCTACTCAAGTGGTTAAAGCATAGGCATCGTGTCCCACAGATGGGTCATGATGTATAGAAGTAAAATTACCCAGGGTCCACTGGTACGTCACAATTGCTACAAGAAGTAATACCAGTGACCCACCGGTGGATTTGTGATGATTTTTATTATTAAAATTCCATTTTTATCTATCCTTTCCTATTATTAAAGAAACTTGTTCAGAGTCATATTTTCATGTAATATGAAATAGATTCAGATTTGTTTAAAGAATAATATTTTCTGGTTTTATCATAAGTATATTTTGTTCTAATTATCCTGATGTCATATTTGTCTCAGATAAGCATGTCTCTTGTGAGTGCATTTGGGCGAGACACGGATGCTGCTATGTGGACCGTCTCCTTCATACTCTCTAAAGTGCAGTCAAATCTTCACTTCTGTGGGTGTGAGCCTGGCATCATCAAGGACACAATTCTTCTTTTAACTGCATTGGTTGACACCAAAGATAAGTACGTAAAAATACTCCCTTATTAAGATAATTTTTAGTCGATAAAAAATAAGATTCTTCCTATGATGAAAATTATTAACCCCTTCAGTGGTGACTTAAAAATTGCTATACGACTCTCCCCAGGGTGGTTTTTTTTTTGAAAAAATAATAATAATAGATTTATTCTCATTTTCATGTGAATTTCTTTTATTTACAGTTATAATAAAAAAATACAATAAAATTTTTAAGATGTTTTGTTTGTTTATGAATTTAAAAATCCCATTAAAAATGCGAGTTCACATTTTTTATTAGTACATAATAATAATTAATTATTGAACTATTTTGAAAGAACTACTACCGGCCTCAAAACCAATGTCTGATATACTAAAATCACTTTCCGATTCATTGTCGATCTCTAAAAATGCACGAATTACTTCCGTGCACAATCTTTTAGCTTTTCTTTCTGCCATTTTGCATTAGACTATGTTGGGGTTAGAGTGCTATGATATAAAAAATTCAAAAGCTTCACAAATACCCCACAAAACGCACAGGTAATGACTCAATAAAGTGCTGCCATCTTCCACCAAATGCAAGAAGTACGTATAACTGCATAGAAATAGCCCTGAAATATTTCAGGAGCACAACGCTGAGCACGGAACTGTTCTGGGATATGATGACTTGGGCTAGTGTGTGATTCACGGAACTTTTCCGGGCGTACCACTGAAGGGGTTAATAAGGTAATTAGATATAAATTGATAAGGTAAAATTGAAAATCTTATTATATTTAATAAGTCTTGCATTGTTTATAAGAATTCCTTAATACTGAAATGTAGAAGTACGTTTGGTAAGAATAGACAATCTTCTTTTCAACGATTTAATGTCCCCATATATAGTACCATCCCTACCTACTGCCCATGAATCATTGTGAACAGAACTTCCATCTTATGATTACATAGAGCAAGCATATACAGTAGAAGATCGTTTATCTGAAACAACAAAAACATCCAAACAATATAACTGACAACTGATATCAGTTGTAGTTACAAAAGCCACCTCTGCCTCAAGTAGCCTGGTTACCCTCCTTTAGCTTGTTAATTACATGAGTATAGGCAATTCAAAGCATTCCATCATTTAACATTGTTTATTTTTGCCATTTCCAGGTAAACACGGATGTTATTTGTTGATTTCCCATCAAAGAATTAATACATATCTTTAAATACAGGGTTATCTGTTTGGGTATGGATAAAATAAAACCGTTGTAAAAATGAAGCAAGCAGTGATACAGCACTCATCTATTGCATGTGTAGTCATAAGACTTGGAAGTTTGCTATGCGATACTCACTGCACATGTGCAGCATGAGAATCATAGATAGTCAAAGATGGTAGCGAATGCATAGCAACGAGCAAAATGTCTTATGGTTTGCGATGTTTGAGAGTGTAACAGCGATGCTGCATGATTTTTGCTGTGTTTATGGTGTTCAAAAAATCCCTAAATAGGAATCCATAATGCAGTGGTATCGTACGTTTGAAAAAACGGGTTCTTTCAGTAAACCACACACTGGTGGTTGTACGCGCCAGACTGAGAAAGAAGCTGCTGTAGTGGTCACAATGATGAGGGACCCCAGGAAGAGCCTTAGATGACTGTCTCTTGAGGTGGATGTGCCATACACAATGTGCCCGCACATTGCATGGCAGTGTTTAAAAATGTACCCATATCGCATGCATCATGTTCAAAGCATTATGTGAACAGGACCACCAAGCGCGTTTCACGTTTACAAGCATCATGTGTAAGCAAATGGAGTTGGACACGTTTTTTACTTTCTCATATACAAAGTATATTGAGAAAGTATTGTTATCGCGAAAAAATTCGACCTCGAGATTTTGATGGAAATATACGTTTTAGATGTACCCAAGTCCGAAAAAGTGGTTTTCACAGTGCTGTCTGTCTCGTCTGTGGGTCTGGCTGTTCGCAGCTCTAGAGCCTAAACAGTAGAGCGAAAATGAATAAAATCTTGTACTTTGGCATTTATCATATAGAATAGAAGCTATGAAGAAATGGTTGACATTGCTCAATAATTAAGGGAAGTTTATGCATTTTTAACAACAATTTGATTTTCTCAAAAACAACTCCAACGTTGTTGATCAAATTTCATAGTTACTTGAGTTTATATCTTCAATAATACTATATAGTTCATATTTCTCAATAAATGAATATAAGGCTAGTTTATTCTAGGCAACTTTAACAATAATTTGATTTTCTCAAAAATGGCTTGAACGATTTTGATAAAATTTCGTACCGTTACTTGAATTTACGTCTGCAATAATACTACATACTTTATACTTCTCAAAAAATGAATATAAGGCTAGTTTATTCTTGGGCAACTTTAACAAAAATTGGATTTCTAAAAAATGGCTCATACGATATTCATCAAATTTCGTATAGTTACCATATCTGCCCGAATAGAAGCCGACCCCGGATTTAAGCCGACCCCCCAAAAATTTCCACAGTATTTTGGCAAAAACGTAAATTTCATAGATTTTATGCTGAAGTGTGCTGGGCATTCATGCACATCTTAGAATACATTATTCGAGATCGAACAAATGTATGGGAAATGGTTTAGTTGTTGACAGTATTTACCAACTAACCGTCGCATTGATGTCATCGATTCAATGATCACTGGTCTATGTTATGTATCTTGTCTTATAATTTCAACATATTTTGGTGTTATTATTCAATGTTTATTGTATATTAAACATTTATACTACACAAACTCGTTCCCCATGGATCTGTGGCTGAAAGAAGGAAGTTTTAAACGAAAAGCAGAGTCTTGTGGTTCTCAAACTGTGTCTGAATCAAACAAGCAAAAAGTCTGAATACTTCAAAGTGAAGATGAACAATCACAGCCTTCGGTTTCTAAAAAATCAGGAGGTGAGCTGTCCAAGATGAAACAATTAATGTCCAATTCCAACAAATTAGCATCAGGTAGTAAGAAACAAAAAGAAAGTACGATGCAAGTTATTTGTCTTTTGGATTTACTTCCATTGGAAATAAAGATGCTCCTGAAGCTCAGGGTGTGTTGTACAACAAAACATCTAACAGCTCTTAGTCCTTACTAAGCTTCAAAGGCATTTGGAAACTAACCATGCTGCATATAAAGACAAAGATGTAAGTTTTTTCAAGCGACATCTTGATTCACTTGAAAATAGTAAACTCTCGATGTATACAATTGCCAAGTTGGACAATGAAAACACAACATAGACATCATACAGAATAAGTTATTGTATAGTGCTTGCCAGAGAAGCGCACATGATTGTAGAATCACTTATCAAGCCTTGTGCGAAAGAGATAGTAATGTGCATGTTTGATGAGCAATATAGTAAAAAAATAGACACAGTACAGCTCTCAAACAATACTGTTGTACGTCGAATTAAGGATCTTGCTGCTGACATCGAATAAGAGCTAGTTTGCCGACTGAAAATTTGCGATGGGTAGTCATTGCAACTACGAAGATGAGTCAACTGATGTATCAGGGCTTGCTGTGTTGCTTGTGTTTGTCCGTTATAGGTTTGACAAGTCTATTGAAGGGGACTTGCTCTTATGTGAATCTCTGCAAAGTAACGCCACTGGTGAAGAAATTTTCAACTGCATCAACAATTTTATGCACAAACATGCAATTCAATGGGAAAAATGTGTCGATGTATGTAGCGATGGTGCCAGGGTAGTGGTCGGAAAAATCGCAGGGGTTGTAATGCGGATCAAAAGTGTGGCACCAGAAAGAACCAGTAGTCATTGAGTGTTACATAGACATGCACTAGCAGTTAACACTTTCAATGCGGATGAGGTTATATAACCTCCTACGGTCCGTCCTCACTGACGGATGAGGTTATATAACCTCATGCCTTACCCAAGGTTGAGCATTTCAAATTTTTATGGTACGGAGATATAGGAAGCCATAGACTTTCCGTCAGTTCTCTTAGTCATTCAGTATCGTTCTAGTTACGTCCATGTGAAGACCGTTCTTGAAATTTGTGCTCTCTTTTTTATTTAGAGAAATATTTGTGAATGTAAGTTTTTTTTCGAGTACAGTATGTTCGTTTTGTTATTTTTTGTTTTTATTTGCAGTTTGAGTTTAATATTTCATTCACTGTTTAAGGAGTTACTTTGTGGAAGCAATCCATGACATACAGAGGTAAAATACTAGGTAATTTTCCACTTATAAAGTATTAATGTGCGACCGGTTTCGTGTGCACAACAACATCTTCAGGCAATACGTTATGGAAAAAGTCGCAATATATACACAAAAAGAAAGAGGGAGGGTAACCTGGAGAGAAGAGGAGACAGTCGGAGAAGAAAGGGAAAATCCAATGTAGTGGGACAACCCCTCTTGGAATAGGGAAAAGTGTGATGGGGTGCCCCTCACATGTGGAGAAAGTAGAGATATTTCTGAGTTTGGGTGTTATGAGTGCATATGTTTTTTCTTAGGAATAGGAAGCCGTAGACCTTCTGTCTTTTCTTTCAGTCATTCAGTATCGTTCTAGCTACGTCCATGTGAAGATCGTTCTTGGAAGTTGTGCTCCCTTTTTTGTTTGGAGAAATATTTGTGAAGGTAAGTTTCTCTTCGAATATAATATATTCATTTTGTTATTTATTGTTTTTATTCGCAGTTTGAGTTTAATTATTATTTCATTTTTCAGGGTAATTGAAGGTTTTTCTGAGGTCCGTTCTTTTTGACATTTCTGTTTTTTTTTGCGGCCCTTCAAATTTACTGTGGCCCAAATAATTTTGTATATATTTGATTAGGTAAGTTTCTCTTCGAATATAATATATTCGTTTTGTTATTTATTGTTTTTATTCGCAGTTTGAGTTTAATTATTATTTCATTTTTCAGGGTAATTGAAGGTTTTTCTGAGGTCCGTTCTTTTTGACATTTCTGTTTTTTTTCGCGGCCCTTCAAATTTACTGTGGCCCAAATAATTTTATATATATTTGATTAGGTAAGTTTCTCTTCGAATATAATATATCCATTTTGTTATTTTTTTGTTTTTATTCGCACTTTGAGTTTTATTATATCATTTTTCAGGGTAATTTCAGTTTTTATTTTTGTGGTTCTTTTGCTATGGATCGTGGTGGACCTTCAAGGAGATCCTCCTCCAGAGTCCGTATGTATTCAATATTTACAGTATTATACATAACATTGAAAGATTTATAAACAAATGTGGACATATGCACACACTTCCTCCATTAATTTCAATTGTTCCATGTACAGTGAGATCGGCAAAGAAAGCTCGGTTTGAGGACAGATTCTTCCTCAGCGACTTAGATGACGAAACCATTGCGAATTTGCTTGAGGAAGAAGAAGATGAAGGGGAGGAGGATGGAACCCTTCTTGAGGCCCAGGGATCCCTTCACACTCAGGACTCAGGTAGTGAAGCCCCTTTGTGTTATGTACCATTAGAAACTGGACAACCCTCCACCTCCGGAATATCGCAGTATCTTTCACCCCAGCCTTTTTCTTCTCCTACTTTTATGACCTTAACCCCTGTCCCACCTACCAGCTTTACATACCCACCACTGTCTTCCATAGTCCCAGAACCCTCAACCTCAACCCGAACATCCTCACCCTCTTCCCCATCACCCTCACCCCTACCAACCTCACCCCCCTCACCCTTGCCCTCACCCCCACCACCCTCACCCTCACCCTCTCCACCAAAATCCCCTGCACCAGTTCTGCCAAATATTATTTGGAGTTCTACTCGTCCCACAAATATTCCTTCCATCCCCTTTACAGGGCAAAGACTTCTGAAAAGCATCCCAGATGGTAATCAGCCCATCGATTATTTTAATTTACTATTTACTCCAGATTTCTACAGTTTGATAATCCGGGAAACAAATAGCTTTGCAGAGGAGTTATTCCTTCGGGGGGTTTCTCCACGAGCCCGGATTGTCGACTGGAAGGATCTGCAGATAGATGAATTAAAAAAATTCTTTGGACTGATGTTCCATATGGGAGTCATAAAGTTGAACAGGATCAGTGACTACTGGAGTACTGACCATAAATTTAATATCAAATTCTTTTCATGAACCATGCCCAGAGACCGTTTTCAATCAATTAGGCAGGCATTTCACCTGGCCAAAACTCCAGTAGCTGGTGATCCTGTTCCACGGGACCCCCTGTATAAAATACGTCCCATTTTGTCATACTTCCATGACATCATGGAGAATGTGTACGAACCGGGGAAGGAGGTTTGCATTGATGAATCAGTTGCTCCATGGCGTGGTCGAATAGCGATCCGTCAGTATTTGCCATCAAATAGGCATAAGTATGGCTTCAAGCTGTACTTACTGATGGATCCAACTGGACTAATTCACCGCCTCTTAGTTTATGCGGGAGCAAAAGATGAACTCAGTGGCCTAGGACACGCCAGAAAAATTGTCCATAAATTAACAGAGGGACTGAAAGGGGTGGGTTGCTCTGTTTATATGGACAATTATTATAACAGCGTGGACTTGGCCACTGAGCTTATTCATGATAGAACGTATGTAACAGGCACTCTTCGTCCCTCTCGCAAAAATAACCCAAGAGAGGTTATTGCAAAAAAAATAAGAAGAGGTGAAATGGTCCAGCAGTGGTCACAGGAGGGCGTCAGTGTTGCCAAGTGGAAGGATAAGAGGGAAGTACTAACCATTTCGTCAGAGTTTTCTGGTGATTTGGTTAGTACTACCACTCGAAGAAACCAGACCCTTATAAAACCAGAAGTAATTTTGCATTATAATAAATTCATGGGGGGGGGGGTTGATAGGGTAGATCAATATTTGGCTTATTACGTTTACGAACATAAAACAATTAAATGGTACAAAAAAATTATTTTTCATATAATAGAACAAATGCTGCTTAACTCTTTTCTAATTTATAAAAATCATTCACCGGATAAGGGTCTGGATTTATTCCACTTCCGCTTGTCCATTATTGATGCCCTCTGTGGATGCCCCTTACCACTGTCAACCACACCACGGAACACCCAATTCATCAATGCAAATCATTTCCCGAAATTTTACCCACCTAATGAAAAGGGGAAAAGACAGCAGAAACGGTGCAGGGAGTGTTATGGCACCACAAAGAAATGGGTTTCCAGTTTCTGCCCTGGGTGTGAAGGACAACCTGGGCTCTGTATAGAAAAATGTTTTATAACATTTCATAAAGAGAAGGGCTTCCAAATCTTGTAAAGCTACCACTGTATATATTTGTTTATATTTATATGTATGTATTTATTTGTATGTTTATTTGTGTTTATTTGTATATATTTATTTGTATAATTTTATATGTATACGTTTATTTTTGTATTTTATATATATATATATACACACACACATGTACATTTATAATTTATGTAATAAATATATATGTATAATTTATGTATCGTATATTTGTGTATTTTTATACTAAATTTTTATAAAATATTAAATAAACAGGATTATAACATTTTATTACTCGGTTATTATTATCTTTCTTGTTTCCTCTTCTTTCTATTATTATATTTACTACTTAAAATTTCATTTTTCTACTAACTAATAAAGAAAATATGTATACGAAAGAAACTCGAATCAAGTAGGATGTGATGCGGATTGCATAGATAGGAGATTGTGTGCCGCTGGTTAGCCTAACATCCTGGGATAAGACATGCGAACTGACGGATGAGGTTATATAACATCATTAATTTTTTGTTTATAAATGTCAAAAGTTAGATAACAACTATTAATATACCAAGTAATATGTGAAAATATACTCTAATGTTAATTTTTTTTCTCAAGTATCCCGTCACCGAGGTAAATTGAATTGATGTAATCGCGTTGAAAGTGTTAAAGAAATGCCTAGATCTCTGAAAAATGTGCTAGACCAGGCAGTACAAATCATCAATTATATTAAAGCTCGACCACTTCTATCCAGACTATTTAAAATTTTGTGCGAAGAAATGGGTACTCAGCACACAGCGCTTCTTCTGCATACAAAGGTGAGGTGGCTTTTGCGAGGTAAAGTTCTTGTAAGACTTTCTGAGCTACGTTGTGAACTATTTGTTTTCATGGATTCCACGTTTGACAAATTCCTCTTGGCTGCTGAGATTTGCGTACCTTGCAGATATTTTTACGAAATTAAATGAGGTGAATCTGTTGATGCAAGGAAATGTGACCATTTTTGCAGCATTTGATAAAATTTCATCATTGTTAAGGAAACTGGAATTTTGGGCCTTGTCCGCAGAAGAAAACAACTTCGATTGTTTTCCTACACTCAGTGACTTTTTGATTGAAGTTAATTCTACAGTCGATAAAGATATTTGCAATGCCTTTGTAGAGCACCTAAAGGACTTGCACTCTACTCTGTTAAAATATTTTCCTCTAACAAACGACGATAATGCTTAGGTTCGAAATCCATTTACAATTACAGTCAAACCAGTCGCATTAGTAATGCAGGATTATGAGAGTCTGATTGATATGACGTCGACTCTCAACTGAAACAAAACTTTAATGAACTTTCGCTAAATGATTTTTGGAGCAGCCTAATTCAAGAGTACCCTATTATTGCAAAACGTGCAGTTCTTGTTCTTCTTCCCTTTGCTACAACGTACCTGTGCGAAAGAGGATTTTCATATTACTGTGCAATGAAAAAAATATAGGAATAGACTTGATGTTGCACCTGATATGAGAATCTGACTCAGCAACATAGTTCCTTATATTAAGCGGATATGTGGTAAAAAGACACAAAAACACTGTTCTCATTATACAATGTTTTTTTATTGTTATATTTTATAACAATAAAATGTAAAATGAAAGATGTTTTACTTTATCTTGATATGTTTTGTTCTTAATAAAATAAAAATGATTTAATTTCTCTAATTTGTTATTATTGTTTTTTTGTTCTGTTATAAAGTAAAACAAGTTAGGAAAGTGTACAACGTATCACAAATGGGTGCATTTCATGCAATGGAGTATTAGAAAGAAATTAGTATATACCTGTACGTAAGGGAAATTGCGTTTTAAAATACTTTTCTTCATCATAAATAATCCATTTTCTTCCTATTTAAAAATATTGAATGCATGTGTAAGGAAATTAAACGTTTGTTTGCGAGATTGTTTATGTTAGCAACAATGACGAAGTAACCATGCAAGAAATTTTCTAAGTTCAACTCGATTTAAGACGTTTTTGTTTGTTTTTCTCGATAATGGCTACTCCTACTATCAAAATATATAGGGAAAGAAATACTCTAATTTAATAGTTCTACAAGTTTTATTCGAAAAATATTTTGATATGAGCAATACTTTACGAGATATGACGAAAATTTAGTTTTTTGTCCCCAGTAAAGTGGTACCCCTGATTAGCATACGAGATTCATTTTTGCGATTTTCTTCTTATATTTGATAGTAAGTCCTTAATATCAAATTTTATGAAAATCCGTTTGGTAGAAGCCGAGAACAAACATGAGGACGGACGGACGGACCGACTGACAATAATAGGCGCTCACGCTGTAAGCAAAACGCGCCTACAAACCCATATGAATCAAATTTTGATCATTTCTTGCAGCAATTAATTCGTTTGCGAGACCATTTTTTGCTGTCTACTTTAATCCAAGCGTGCATTATATCTCATGAGCTCCTGTTGGCGTTCCGTCAACAGATTATAATTAAAAAAGTGTTCCGTGGTCAAATAAGTTTGGGAAACGCTGCACTAAAGGCCCTGCAATCCTTCCTAGATGGGAGTGTTTGTGACAAACACACAAAGAAACAGATGTAGACTACTATTATGATTGTTTAGTTAGGTAGTCCACGAAAAATGCTAAATGTGTAAAATTTGTCACTCTTATTTTAAGGTCACTTCTTAAATTCAAATGAAAGTGTTGATGTTAAGTGCTATGCAGGCAGGCATATGCTGGTCAAGAAGACATTCTGGAAAAGCAGAAAAAAATTTCTACCTTGACCTGATATTGAACTTACTGAGCAGATTATTCTATCACTGAATTATGGTATATCTTCGAGTATAAGGCGATTCGAGTATAAGTCGAAGTGTACTTTTTTGCCCAAAACAGCATCTAAAATCCAAGTGTTGAGTATAACTCAAAGCAAAGAAAACAAAAACGATAATTTTGAAATTTACAAAAAAATTAATATATATACAGGTGAACCTCTACTTATGAACATTCAAGAAACGAACAATTCGTATTTACGAACATTCCACATATCAATGAATTGCGCAGTAAGGACACGTAAACTTGTCAATACTTGTCATTTTTATTTAAAACCGTACGGATGCGTGTTTATATATGTATTGTTTTTTATTACCCTTGAAATATGGAAAACAATCGTAAATGTAGTGTTTGTGAAAGTGCTAAGAGTGGTAAAAAACGTCGAGTGCTTTCAATGGAAACTAAAATGGACATAATACATAGATCACTTGCTTTGATTGGTCGTGTTTATGATCTCAATCGTTCAACAATTGCAACCATTTTAAAAGACAAAGGAAAAATTTGTGATCATATTCGCAGTGCAGGCTCTGTTCAGTCCATGATTATAAGTAAACAAGTTAGGAAAGTGTACAACGTATCACAAATGGGCGCTTTTTGTGCAATGGAGTATTAGAAAGAAATGATATACCTGTACGTAAGGGAAATAGCGTTTTAAAGTTCTTTTCTTCATCATACATAATCCATTTTCTTCCTATTTAAAAATATTGAATGCACGTGTAAGGAAATTAAATGTTTGTTTGTGAGATTGTTTATGTTAGCAACAATGAAGAAGTAACCATGCAAGAAATTTTCTAAGTTCAACTCGATTTAAGACGTTTTTGTTTGTTTTTCTCGATAATGGTTACTCCTACGATAAAAATTTATAGGAAAGGAAATACTCTTCTTTACCAGTTCTACAACTTTTATTTGAAAAATATTTTGATATGAGCAATACTTTACGAGATATGAAGGAAAGTTCATTTATTGTCACCAGTAAAGTGGTACCCCTGATTGGCGTACGTGATTCATTTTTGCGATTTTCTTCTTATATTTGATAGTAAGTCCTTAATATCAAATTTTATGAAAATCCGTTTGGTAGAATCCGAAAACAAACATGAGGACGGACTGACCGACGATAATAGGTGCTCACGCTGTAAGCGAAACGTGACTAAAAATGAAATGCCATCATTGAAGAAATGGAACGGTGTTTAACAATTTGAATTCAGGATCAAAATAAAAAACCAACGCTTGAGTACTAAATCGATTCTTCTCTTCAATCCACTCATTTGGGTGTTTTTTAAAGATAAAATATAAATTTTAAGTTTTCCTTTGAAACTAAGAATGGCGATGCTGTATTATTTTATCATTAGTCTTCGCATTTTCCGATAGTCAGCATAAAATTTTCATTCTAATGCCCTTCAAGGTCAGTCAGATGTTGTTTTTCACCAGTCATGTTTAATTATTGACCCAGAAAAATGTCCATCTAGTTTGCGACTTGTATATAAGTCGAAGTTAGGGTTTGATCGGTCTACAAAAGCAAGAAATTTCTCAACTTATACTCAAAGATATACAGTAGTCTGCCTAGGTAGTAGAATATCCGTCTGGCAAATGGGAGACCCAGGATTGATTCCCAGCCAAGGTAGAGTTTTTCTCCTGCTTTTCCATATTTCTTCATGTCCAGCATATGCATGCATAGAATTTGCATCAACACTTTCATTTGTGTTTATCTGACCATCTCACCATTGGAATGTGATTGGGTTTTCTTTGGGCATTCCTCATGAAGGACATCTGTTGGGGGAAGGTGATATTAGCTTTGGTAGCCCAACCTTAATACGTGAAAAATAATCCATTTTGAGTCAGGAGAATCAGTCATCCACAGTAGTTCAGTGGTGGAATATCTACCCAGCAAGTGGAATACAGGCACTCCCCGGGTTACATAAGCCTTGACTTACATAAATCCGCACTTATGTAAGCGGCTCCATAAATTATGTACGAAAAAAATTTTGTTATGCTTACGTTATCGGTTTTTGTAAATTTATATGTATGTGCGCGGAGAAAGTATGCAAGGTGTGGGTTGTAATGTGAAATCCCCGCTATGCTACCCAGCCAATGTTGCCATTCTAGCGAATATCTAGCGACTTTGGGTTCAAATTGCACCTGAAAAAAAGCCACAGCGACTACCTACTAATCTCGCGAATCGATGTAACAATCTACCTAATTCTAGTGACTGGCTATAATTGCGGCATATATCTGCACTCATATGAATACAATAATAGATTACATTGTTACATGTCTATGTGATACTGTGCTTTCTCTTCCAATCTCTTCAGTCTTTTTCCAATCGTTGACGTGGGTGCTTGATCTTACGTACTTTAATTTTCAGAGATCACTTTTTCGAAATAGCTTCGCATGCTGAATAAAATGCCTTCGGGGGCTGGATCCGACCTGCGGGCCATAGTTAATTTTCGACAGTGGCATAGCAGAACCATTCTGCCCCCCCCGCAGCACTCTAAAAGTCGATTTACACCTTACCGTACCATTGCCGTCCATGCTTTCCAATCCCGTCTTTACAATTTCCACGCGTCGGCCTTGCCATATCTGTAGTGTCCGTATCTTTCTTTACAATTTTCACTTTGCACGTTTTAAACTTTTAGTGAATCCCTTATTTTACTATTCACTTCATATCAAGATTTTGCTAAAAATGCTAAGCAAATATTTTAAGCGAAAGCATTTGTTTAGTTCTGTTAAATACACTAGAAATAGTACAATTTGAATTTCAACACAACGCACGTAAATTCACTGAAAGCACTTCGCCGGTCTGATGGGAACAGTACTGTCAGTGTCAGTAACATGACCATGAAACCTTGAAAAATAGCGACAAAAACTTGGTGACGATATCTGAAAATACGGCACAGACAGACACTCTGTCATCGGACGCCACGGCGCTGGATATGTGTAAATGCATTGGAGATACATTGGACAATAATAGCATCATGGTGCCGTCACGAACAGCACCGTGAAGTTTTATTAACCTATCTGTTTCAATGCATAAAACTTGGAAAATTAACAGTTACATTTTTGGTGGCAATTACCTCTAACAAGGCTTATTATATCAAAAAATATAAACATGAAAATATAAATTCATCATTTTTTAATCTAAAGATACGCCAAGGGAAAATGACACAACAGCTTGAAATGATGGCTACGCAGGCAAGCTTCATTAGCTTTGTGAGTGGATAACAATGTACCCTTACGTGATGTTTACAAAGCTGAAACCTTCTAGAAGACAATAGCATCCTTTAACTCTCAGAGAACCTAGTCGGCAGGGCCTGGTCCAGCACGCTTTTCAATGTTCCATATTCCAGAGAATTCTCGATCGCTTCGAGCGCATGGTTCTTTAATCTACCTCCTAATATTTCTTTTTCTTTGTCCCCATTAGCCATGAAGCCTTTTAACTGTGGTTCGCTTTGGACCCCCATTCGGTACCGGGCCCCCCCCCGCCATGTGGGGGTGTCCGCTACGCCACTGATTTTCGACTTACGCAAATTTCAAGTTACATAATGGGTGCCGGAACACATTACTTATGTAACCCAGGAAGTGCCTGTATAGTGAAATGTCATTACAGTGTACTTAAAAATTATGTGTTTCAAATTAATGTACTTTTTTGAATCCCCTGCAATTTTCCTTTATAAATACTGTATAAATATTTTTAAATAACATACTTCAACTTAACATACTTTTCAGTGCTACATATGAATCTCAGAGGTCCCAAAAAAAGATTTTTGTGATTTTAACATATGCTTTCATCTGTAAATGACTCCAGTTTAACCAATACTTGCTCATTCAAGTCGTTTTACACCAATTTTTAAGGCATCTTTAGTATGAAATATCTGTTGAGCTCTGCCAAACTTCCAAAAGGAGAGATTTTCCGATCTAAAAAAATTTAGAACCGAAGATCACTTATCCCCCTTGTATTTCCACAATAGCATTGAGATGAAATCTTAAATTATAGGAATTATCTCTCTTGTTAGACTGCCATTCTCACTTGTTTCGGTCGTGCCAGACCTTCGAGAATGCCTACCTGCCCCACTGAGATTCTGTACTTCTTATGGGCGTTTCAGTATACTGCACGTTCAGTATAAAGTATAAAAATTCATGCTCCATAGAGATATGTTGTATCGAGATTTTACTGTATTGTGGTTCGATTTCCAGTCAAGACAGAATTTTTCTCAATTGTTTCATTTAGATAACATTTTTATGGTGTATATATTTATTCATACATGCAAAAATAATTAGGATTAACATGTTTTTTTTATCATTATCCAGGGGATCATATGTTTTAAAAAGTGAAGGTCTATGGAATATAGTGGCTAAAGTAGCCCATGGAAGTGATTCTGATTGGAGCATACCACAAGCTGCTAAAAGAGGAATTTATCGAGCTCTAGTACTTACTGGTGCTGCAGCAGAGAGTGAGCATGCATGTTCAGAATATTGGGGACAGGTAAAAATAATATTTTAAATTTATTTAAAATTGTTGCTTAATTTTTTAACTGTCTCACTACATGTGCAATTCAATGAAGGATAAGTTTCTTAGTGTGTTTATTTTTAAATGTGATTATAGTTTCACTTTGGCATCTGTCTATCTGACACTGCTTAAATTGAAATTGTGATGAAACTTGGAGGGTAGATTTCTTTACTACTGCCACTTGTTTTTCTTTAGATCTGAGTTTTGAAAAATGTACAATTTCAGATTGAAGATTGTTTCAAATTTTATTTTTAAAATATCTTTGAATGTGTATAAGATGGAAAGCTAAAAATTTGAGTCTAGGTTTCCACATTAAAAGTTTGAGAAAAATCCAATGAGAAAGTTGGAATTTATTTTGAACTTAAAAATTTCTTACATGGATTTATTAATTGTTGTCAACCAAAACGATCTCTGTAGCAACTGAAGTAAACAAGATCTACTTCAAATGTATAAATGCATTTAATTTCCTTTCCTGTGTACACAAATCATAGTAAATGAAAGGAAACGGTTTATCTATGACAAAGAAATAAACTTAAATACATTAGTTTTACTTTTGTGCACACAAAGTGCTTTGTAAGTGAAAAAGAATGGACAATTTATGATGAAAAAATGAACTTGAATTTAAAGATTACATTACAATTATTCAAGTGAAGTATGTTTTAAATAATTTTTGATTGTATTTCTTTTATCTCTGAAGATATAAAAAAAGGGAAGCTGAAATTCTGAGTGTATATTTCCACATTGATGCCATTTATTCTTGAAAATTTTTAGCTTTGAAAACTTTAGAGTGACACATAGGGAAACATTTAAAATTTTAATACAGAATTGATAGCATTTTAAACTTAAATGCCAGTTTGGAAGTATCAGTTATCCAGAAAAGTGTTTTTTATGTAAAATACTATGGGCTCTGTCCCTACTCGCTTTGCTCGCCTCCGCACGCTTCATGCTCTACGCCTTCTCACTTACTTCATGGGCTTGTTAGCAGACTCTCGTGTGGGTCGAGACGAAGGTAAGAAGGGAAAATAAATAAAAAAATCAAATAAATTCATTGACTCTTGATTGTAGCACTTCTTTGAACTCGATATTTGAAATCGTGTTCTCTTTGCCAACTACCAGGTAGATCTTGACCCCATCTTGAACAGAGGCTTATCCTGATTGATGTAGAGACCGACTCTCGAGAAGTTCTGACCCTGCACCTTATTGATGTTCATAGCGAATGCAAGTCTTATGCAGACGTTCTGAGGCCCTTGGCGCTAGGATATTGGGGCCCCTGGTGCTAAATTATTGGAGGCCCTGCAATCGTAGTATATACTGAAACCTCATCTAATGACCACCCCTTTATTTGACTCCCCTTTTCAATAAATTAAGTATTCCACTGCAAAAAATAAAAGTTTTATTCATGGCTTGACTTTTAAAATGAGATATTTAATATTCTGAGATTATACAAAATATTTTTTCGGGCCCCTTACTGCAAAGGGCTCTGACACGCGATGTGCGACCCCTTGCCACTGGCCGTATGGGGAACTACCTCCTGTGCTGGGCATACGGCAGTACGGGGTACGGCCGTGAACTCGCCTCGTTGAATGCCAGTCATTTCCTCGCTGAACAGTATCTTCTATTCAATCTTGCAAACGACTTCGCCTCCATGAATCTTCAGAAGGACTGCAGTTAGGGGTGGGGTTTCAAGAGTGAGCATGTTGGATGCCAGACCATAGTTCCCAAAATAAATTTGAAATTGTTGCTAAATTCACCATAAAAAGTAGCTAAAAAGTCGCTAAACTCAAAGAAAATGTCGCTAAAAGTCGTTAAAAATGAAATAGTGAATAAATACTTCAAATAATTCTTATTAATCTAATTAATAAACTTATTATCTATTTTATAAATTGATATCAATTAAGATATTTAATTATTAGTATTAAATAAGTTAGAATTTTTGCTAGCCTTTTATTAATAAAAAATGGAATAGATATTAACATTTATAGGTCAAGCTTATTTTATAAGAAAAACAAAATACCGTAAATTCCTGCATATAAGATGCAGGGAGGTTTTCCGCCTCATATTCAATGATTTTTTATATACCTGCGTTTCTAGAATTTGGTATCAGTCATGTAGTATCATTTGACAGCGAATATATTGCATTATGTTGTCAATATCATTGCGATATGAAATCAATCTTTAAAAACTTACATTAGTTCTCAATTTTTTTAAGGGTAATAAAACTTTTGGATTTTTGGAAAAACTTAAAAACGTAAATGATTGAGAGGTAGCTAACGGCTCAGTGTACCATCTTCAAATGCTCTGATATACTTGCATAAGTGCTCATCCACTTTTGACAACACTCGTCATACTTTGTAACATATTGTGACAGTAATCTTGCTAACCCACTATTCTAACATTCGAAAAACAAAGTAAGTTTCATTTATGAGTTCAATATCCATCAAAATCCACATCGACTTAGTATTTAAGGTTCTAATAAAAATCAATACCTAATTTCTAAATCAAGAAGAATACCTTCTTTAATTTTTAATAGAAATCATTTTTTCTATAATTTAACTGCGTTTTATGATGTATTCTTCAACGTAAATGCAATCTTTCAAAATTAGTATAAAATATTTTTTAAATATCATAAGTGGAGAAGTAACTGTAGAAATATTTTAAGGTTTATTAAAACTTGTATAGTATTTAATGAAGCTATCATAAAATTCAGTGAGATTTCGGCTGTACTCGGGACCGCTCAAATGTCTCCGCTGCTAAGAGGTGGGGGTAGTGCCTCCTAGTAGAAAGCTCAAGTGAGATGTTGCCAATTCTACACCGGAACACACATAATGTTTGGCGGGCATTTAAAGGGAATTCACGATTGGCAACACTGCACACTCAGACACGATGTTACCAATATGGAGACCCGATGAAGAGTAAGCTCTCCAATGCTTAGGCTCCTCCTCCTTCTTTCCTATTGGCTCATTCAGTGTCTCGCCCCCGTCCGCTTTCTCTTCTACCTCCCCCTCACTCGCCAAGTTAGACGAGAAAGGTGTGCGTGGAGTGGGAGCACTCAGTGGCGTATACTGTTTTCAAGGCCAAGTGTCTGACACGACCATCGTAAGATTTTTATAGTATAGAGAGATATATTTATGTAGAACAAGAATGTGCAATACAACTCTAACATAGCTATTAAGCCTCTCTCATTTAAACATTAACCTTAGTTTTATGTGGTATAAAACAAATGATACGTCTAGTGACTGAATATGTAGCGGCATAACCACAGAAAAATACAAAAAGAACTAATTTAATCCAAACTCATGGATAACACTCTACTTGTTATTTTCAGTTATTGCGGCCACTTCAAGATCAGTTTAAGCAATTGATCTGCCAAGAAAACTTTGCCAGAATTTTTCACCAAGAAAAAATAAGGACAGAGTTTATTGATCTGCTCGAATCATTTATTGGTAAATATTTTTTCATGAAAAAAGTTTATGATGGGTGCCTAAAAAGTGGAGCATTATAAGAAAATATGTTGAAATATAGGCACTAATTGATAGTAAATATTTCTATCTGCTTTGTGATTCAGATATTTTTTAAGGCATTGATATTTATTAAAAATCTAATTCTAATATTTATTTGTCAGCATCTCATAATAACAGTCTCAGGCCTTTTCTGTGTTAACGAAGACAAGTATATGATGCCCATGAGGGTTTGAATCTGTGACTCAAGAGACATTAGTCTCTTTATCTCAACTCATGCCATGGTCCTGATTTTATCATAACTTCTACCATAGTTTTATAGATATAATATGCACTAAGACATTAAAAAATGACAAGTAAAATTGTGTTATCACCATGTGTAATATGCTCATTGAATTTTAGTTCTAAGATCAATTCAGTTTTAGTGTCGAACTGGGTAAGATAGGGGATAGTAATTAATAGCTCGAAATTGTGAGAGAGAAGAAATCCTATCTAACTCAGCAATTTTAAATGCATTGATACTTATTTTAAGTAAATTTTATAATCATCTTCAGGGTAAAGTGAGAAGATCCAGTATGACTTACTTTCAAGTAGATTGTCACTAGTTATTCTCTTTATCTCGCACATATCTCTAGTGTATGTTGTAAATGATTGTTGTGTTAGTTTATACCAAATTTACAGATTGGCTAAAAAGTGTTTTTCCCTCCTTTGACCAATTAGAATTTCTTTGGTTATTTTCTCAAATATTATAGTTCATATTTTATTTTTGAAATTTAAATGCTAACAGCAAAATGAGCTAATTACATACAGCTTTTAAATTTTTTTAAAATATGCAGTGTGGTTTCTTTCTTAAGAAAATTTCAAATATGATGAATTCTGGAGCTAATAAATTGTTCACCCATGTATATATTTCAATTGTACAAAAAAGTGATACTGTTTCACTGGTGAATTGCAGGTGTGGCACAGGGAAGCCAGGCATCCACCGTGAATTCTCTATTTCAATTTTTAGGGCCTATTATGGGAGAGCTTCCATCCTTGTTAGCTCTAACCCATAACTACTCACAGTTAGTTCAAGTAATATTGGATTTCTACTGTGAGTGTCTGAGGCATATGCTTTGCCACCTCTCTCAGGTATGCAAAAATTTCCATTTTATATTTAAGCAATTCCTTAAATGATATCTTAATTAGTTGATATAGCAAAAATTCTATTAACCTTAAAATGCTGTGAGTACCCATTTAGCATCATAAAATGTGTTCGCTCATGATCATGTAGTACCATTTGGGATCCCTTTGTTTCGAGACTGCTTACAGAAGTTTTCTTTGTTATGGAATGGGAGGAGTAAGAAAAGGACACTCCAGAAGAAAGACATCATCATATGCAAAGGGATACTTGCCAAAGTTATAAGGATTAGGAAAGGTTAGACCTTAAACAAAGAGCAAACAAAAACTTATGAGAGTTGATGACACAAGACCTGGCTGAGGTTTCAGACCCAGGGCCGCTTTAAGGCAATGGTGGGCCCTGGGAAAAGTATGATCTCAGGCTTACCCTCTCTTTACTTTAAAAAAAGAAACTATGTATTTCCTTGTTTAATTTATAAAACGATTTTAAAAAAACGGTGCAAAACTTCTACACACACGTGTTATATTCCATAAATCTAATATATTTTGCATAATTCATATTTATTTATGTTGGTTTATGTTACCCATGTCATATCTTGATCTTGTTTTTTTATTGAAACTAGAATACTTGACGAGATTAAACCAGTAAAATTGGATCAGATTTTATTATCAAAAAAGCATGATTTAAAATGTAATTTGTTTAGGTAAAAATATACCCTAAATTCCCATGTATAACGTGCGTGTTATACAAAGTTTTTTTGTAAAATTTTCAGAATTATTTAGTGCGCATTATGCATGAAAAATGATCCTTTTTAAGATAACATTTATGCAACTTTAAGGTATACCTTAATGCAGTGCTTCCCAACCTTTTTTGCTCCACGGCACACCTTCAAGCATGCTTAAAAACATCGCGGCACACCAAACCACCCCTAATTAATTTCACTGCGTAAATACACATTTTTAAAGAAAAAACTGGAGTAACAAGTAAAAGTCGCAGTTATATTAGATTGTTATGATTGGTAAAGCAATATAAAAATAATTGTATAATTTTATTGCACATTAAATATATAATTCAACGTTTAAAAATGTTATGCTCTTAGATGGAAAATTTAAGCTTGCCTTTTTGGTACAGTGGTGGACATAAAAACTGCACACCCTTGCGAGCGCTCCACCGAAATTTCAGTGAACTACTAGTCTCGAACGAGCTGTCACGCGATATGGCAACAGAGATGGTAGAGGAGGGCGTGAAGGGTCTTCTTCCTCTCTCTCCCCCCCTTAGAGAACGGTTTACGGTTCTCTCCTAGCTCTAAAGGATCGGATATTTTCCCTCAAGATAATGGTTTTGAATTCAGTAGCGCTTACTTTCCCCATTGCGGTAACACGTGAATGAGTGTCAGATATAATTCTTTTCATTTCAAAATTAGTTAGAATCGAGACATGAACTCAGGAGTTTAACATACGGACGTCAAAAAGAACGATGTTTATTTTTCCATTCAAGATTAAATTAATTAAATTCCGAGTTAGCATAAATATTTATTAGGAATCGAAAGGAATACACATTTCAACGCCTTAACAATGAGAAATGTTTAGTTGCGACTACTTCACGTATTATTTCATTGCTTCGACGCCCAATATCTGTTTATGAATGCTATAAGTTGAATTTGAACAATATCTTTATTCATTTACATAGGAGGAGAATTTTGGTCAGTTATATGACGGGATGCCTAGCACTTAGATAAGCAATTTTAAAAAATAACAAAGTATAGAAAACTACGAAAAACGTAACAGTTCAGGAATTAAGTGAGAAACTATTAAATTTAAGTTTATGAATTATGTGTAACCAAAAGTTAAGTAAATAACTTTAATAAACGAAACATTTTTTTAAACGATAAAATTACTAGCATTCTTAAATAGGAATTACCGTATTTACTCGTGTACCCCGCGCACATTTTTCCCGAAACGCCGGGGAAAAAGGGGGTGCGCGTCTTACACGAGGATTTCTGATCAGGTTATATAAATTGTGAGTATCGATAGTAAATTCTCTGCAATATGATTGCATCTACGTTTATTTTCGTAATTCTACTAAGTATACGCGTATTTATGCGACCAAGCAAACGTGTAAGTTACGCCAACGCTGCAAAAACTCGCAAAAGTCGGCGGAAAGAATACGCCGACTAACTGATAGCTATAGTTCAATGACTACTGAGTGTTTGCCAATTAGGTTCAAGTTCGGTCCTTTTCCCTCATCCACTTCAAGGAATTCCGAATGGTGAAATTTTGTTGCGAATGAAAGATTTCACCGTTCGAAAGGAAGAAAGAAATCCACATCTCAAGTGTTTGGACTTGTTTGTTCCTAACCTTCCAATATTTACTCATGAGACGATACGCAAAAAAAACTCCATCCGCGTAGGGAAGTTGTATTGCTTTTGTGTCGTTGAACGATCAAAACCTTGAATATTTACTTCATTTTATATTTTAAATGAAATTATAACAACCTAACTAAACTTTTTTTAAAAAGAACTCCATTTGATCTGTGGACAATAACGTCGTTGGAGCAAAACCACAAGAACCTCCTTTTCTGTGGAAGCCCTGCATGTGGTAAATAAGAGCCACCTTGAGAAAAACTTGAGATAACTCTATGTTCCTCCAAGAAATATTGCTTCCATTATCCATGAGTACACTTTTCGCCACTCACCCCCCATTGCTTGCTACCTGCAACCTTTCTACCCATCTACGAACTCTTGTCGGCATCTCCCACCGGCTCCCATACCCGTCTCCGCCCCTTTATCCTAACCCACGCCTGCCTAGCCTTCCAAAAAAGATTCCTATTGCGCTATTGTAAACTTATTCTTTCATTTTGCCTATCTGAGTGATTGTAATCCCGACATATAACTGAGAAGAATCCTCAAAAGCTCTTTCGTGTATAGAAAAACTATAAATAAATGCTTTGTAAAATAGCATAAAGATATTGTTCAAATTCAACTAATAGCTTTCAAAAACAGATATGTATTTGGCGTCGAAGGAACGAAATAATGCATTAAGTAGTAGTGGTAAATATCAATTTTTCATTGTTAAGGCGTTAGAATGTGTATTCTTTTCGATTCTTATAGCCGCGTTTACACGAATCGAGAAAGCGGTCGTGAATTCTCGAACGACTAATCACGAAGTTTCTCGCCCCATATAAACACTCCCTTGAATGGAAAAATAAACATCGTTCTTTTTGACGTCCGTATGTTAAACTCCTGAGTTCATGTCTCGATTCTAACTAATTTTGAAATGAAAAGAATTATATCTGACACTCATTCACGTGTTACCGCAATGGGGAAAGTAAGCGCTACTGAATTCAAAACCATTATCTTGAGGGAAAATATCCGATCCTTTAGAGCTAGGAGAGAACCGTAAACCGTTCTCTAAGGGGGGGAGAGAGAGGAAGAAGACCCTTCACGCCCTCCTCTACCATCTCTGTTGCCATATCGCGTGACAGCTCGTTCGAGACTAGTAGTTCACTGAAATTTCGGTGGAGCGCTCGCAAGGGTGTGCAGTTTTTATGTCCACCACTGTACAAAGATGCTTTATATTTGGCTCAGTAATAGAAAAAGCTTCAAGAAGTTCTTCATCTAGGTTCTTTAAACCTTCCCTTTTAATATGTTTACTATGGGCCGTTGACAAACAACTAAATTTGCATAAATACGTTGAATTTGGAGCGTCATATCGATGGCATATTCAGATTTAGATTTTAGCCAAAATACATCTAAAGGTAGCTTAATAATTTTAAGTGGTATGATCGTTGCTAAGGTCTATCAATTCCTCTCATAGTTTCATGATAAATTCCTTGCATCATAAAATTTATGCGAATTTATTTGATTCAAACTCTTTTAACAATTAAATATCCTTGGAGTGTATGGCACACTAGTCCCTTCCTTGTGGCACATCGGTTGGGAAGCACCGCCTTAATGTATTTACTAAATGGCTGAAATCTATCGAAACCTAAGTCGATGTTCTACACACAATCACTTATTCTGCACTTTTCATGGAAAAGTTTGATATTTTCATTGTTCCAAGTACAATGCAGGAGCTAGAAACCTTTTCCGGCATAAACATGCCTATTACTATATCGCATTTCAATTAAAATACGAAAAATTAAGGCAAATTTGACGATGTTGGTTGAAAAAACGTAGCCTTTGCCTTTTGTAATACAAAAACAAATTCCAACACATAACACATTCACTTCTCTTAATAAATCTGACAAAATTCTTTATAAAGTTTTATTCATACTCAATTTTTAATCAACAAAGCCATCAAAACCAAATTAGTAGCCAGGGGTTTTTCTCAAATGTTTTTCTTTTCAAAGTGAAGTAGGGGGAGGGTGTTTAGGAGAATCCTTCTTTAAAAAACACAATCCTCAATGATGCCATGTCCTGCGTGCACCCTGCGTGTTATACTAGAAAATTCAGAGGCCTGCTGAAAATGGTCTAAGGTTGGCCTGTGCATTATACATGAGTGCACATTATACATGGGAATTTAAGGTACATCATATGAGTGAGTGGTACAAAATCTTTGTTTCTTGGTCTAAGGGTTAAGCACATGGTACTGATGCTCATGCGGTGTGTGCCCCTAAAATCAAGAGGCTCTGGGAAGTTGCCCACTTTGCCCATTGGATAAAGTGGCTCTGCTCAGACATGCTTTCACAACTCAAGGAGAAGCAATAAAGTAACTCCATGAAGGTGGTCTATAACATGTAAGGATCTCACCTTACTTCCCATTGGGCATCTATGTTTTATGAACCATCTTATTCAGTTGTTTGCAGATCATCAATTGGAACAGTAGTAGGTTTATGCGTATGAAATTATCATAGTATTTCAACCTTGTAATATTATTATATTATCTTCATTATATTGTTATATTATCTCCTCTTTATTGTAATATTGTTACTTTTATAAATCTTTATTCATTTGTTATTTGGAGAAATGGCTTTGAAACTTAAGATATTGGATGTGGAAGTTTATAAGACTCAAAGACCAGGTGACATCAGTGGCAGATCCAGGGAGGGGGAGGGGGGGGGTCACCAGAGCACGTGCCTCCCCTGTTGTCAGATCCCCAAATATTTAATTAAAAATTTATTAAATTATGTATTAGTTTTAATTTGTAGCATTCATTCATTCGCAATGCCCAACTACGCAGTATAAATGTTGTTTTGACTTCTGTATGGGTAACAAAAGAGTAATTGAGCTTAACCCTTTCCCTACTGACTTTTAAATGTACGGTTATTCCTCTCCATACCAAGCCAGCCGAAACTGGCTGCTCTACTTCATTTCAGCTTAAACATTTTGCTACATTGAAAACGTTTATGAATTTTTTGGTTAAGTATACACTAGTCAAATTTTGGTGTTTAAGCTGAATTGATGTTGGGCTGCATAGTAACATTTTTCTCAGCATTTTCATAGAAAGCAGAGCAAGTAAAGAACTTTGTTACAAATTGAAGTCTTGTCTTATCATACCTCGTCTCAGGCGGCAGATGTTTGGGAACGGTTCTACGCTTGAGAAGTTCCTTTCTATACACTCATTCATCAGTTCATCAAAAAGTATTAAGATGGTTTTTTTTATTTATACGTAAATAATCAACATTGTTCACATAAATCAAATCAAATTTAGAAAGTTACAGATTTTCGTAAAATTTGGCACTATGCTCACAGTTACTTTTTAAATACAGGAGAGACTTCATTAAATGTGCTCGGTGATTTTCCGATGTTGAGTGGGGAAGGATGGCTGCGCTAGAGGTTGGGATTCTATCAACATGAGATTGGAAAAAAGACAACTAAGTATATTTACTTTATGTTCATACAAACAAGATTTGTGGAAAAGTTCTAAGTATCAAATTTATTATGAGTATTTCATACATCCACGCTTGACTCAATTAATTATATATTTACTTTAAGTAATTTTATCATTTCGGAAAAATTTATCAGTGTCATAATGATTGAAATATATATTTTTAATGATACACCAAAAATAAAATCTAAAGCATATTTTTTTGTGGGGAAGAGGTGATGTCAGGGTCAAAATTGGAAATCTTCGGGAGCTTTGGGAGTGAATAGGATCTGTGCCTGGACCCCACATGCGGGTATTTAAATGCAGCATTTAAAGTTTAAGCCCAAAATACTGAATAAAAATTAAAATAATTTTGGTTATAAAAGCCCTGTCATATTTCTACATTTATTGTAACGGTAAATTATGCCTGTGTGTAACTTCCAACTACTAACAAATTTTACCATCATATATTTCAATATGAATTTTTTTAAATATTTCAAGAACAAAGACAAGAATGTATTTGACCTTTTTTCCAAAAATTGCTTCTGATTGACTGGAAAATAAAGTAACTCGGAGAAGCTTCATTAATATCTTATTGTTAGTACTTCCACATTGAAGTAAAATTCAAAACAGAGAATTATTGACTTATTGGTTAGATGGAATAACATTTTGAAATTATTCTTGAAGGGATTTAAGGATGCAAAATATTTTAATTAAAATTGTTTCAAAATGAAGTACCAATATTAAAAATTAATTTATCTTTAAACATTTAATTTCTCACATTTGAAACTAAATAATACCCATAAGCACCTAATAAAATCTCTGAATTATCATATAGTATGAAAAAATTATAATAAAAACATAAGAATACTTCATAAAATTTATTTTCAATAAAAAACATTAAAATTAAGGAGGGAGGGGAGAGTTTTTGCCATTTAATTTCTCACATTTGAAACTAAATAATACCCATAAGCACCTAATAAAATCTCTGAATTATTATATAGAATGAAAAAATTATGTTTTTCATAAGAATACTTCATAAAATTTATTTTCAATAAAAAACTTACATTAAAATTAAGGAGGGAGGGGAGAGTTTCTGCCGTTACATAACTGGGAGCCGAAACATTATATACAAAGTAGGTAAATACATATCAACATTGTGTTTGATGACAGTTTTGCCATTGAGTAATTAAGAACTCCAGCAAAGAGTACAAAGTAGTTAGGCAGGTATTCTATATAATAAATTCATCCATTGTCACACCATCTCAATTCCAATTGTTTCACATATTAGGTTTATGATGTCATCATAAGTTTACATCATAGTTTATAATACAGCTGATTCCCATTAAAAGCTTTAAATCGATGCTATTGCACTAAAGATGATCAGTTCCTATTTAAAAGTATTGCATTTGTTGCCATGGTAGTTTATATTTCTCATTGTTAAAAATACCCTTTTTTATAATAAAAAACAAATTTTTTTCATTGATTTGGAATGGATTTTAATTTAGTCTTCAAAAATAAGAAACCTCATTCTTTCAGCAATGAAACTGTTCTTGTCCCAAGTTTTCATCTCAATTTTTACTAATTTAAAAGTGCAATTTTATAAGTCCCTGCACCGATTTTCATGCATTTCTCATGGGGGTTAAAAATGGAACAATGGAGCAGAAAAATCCCTCTAAAAATAATTTTTTTGGGATTTTGTATTTTTTCCATCATTTGTATCCAATACAGGAATACCTCAGTTAACGAAGTACATGCGTCCCACGACGGCACTTCGTTAACGGAAACTTTGTTACCAGAGGTATAAATTACATGAAAAAAGTAGGGATGTGTTCTAAGGCTTCATAAAAGGGGTTTTAATACCAAAATTTCAGTAAATAATAAAAGAAACGAACAAAAATTGAATGAGTATTTTATTTTAAATTTTTGATAACAACGAGCATTTAAAAACACAACAGGGATTTATTTCCTCCGATGTTGCATTGGTGGTAGTCGAGATGGCAGGAGCAACATGGAGGAAAGAAGCCATTGTACTTGTTTTGAACTAAGAATATTTTTAATAACTTTCTCAAATTTCAATATTACCTGCGGTATTTGAGATAGCTGAACTTTAGAAATTTTCCATTCATTGATGTGTTCTCAGGAAATATTTTCTCCGTTATTCCTTTAGTATATTCTAATGTAACTGGTGGTGTAGTGGTTAGCGTGTCGGCTTTCCGTTACAAAGTTCCAGGGTTCAAACCCCACGAATGGAGGTTTTTCTCAAAAAAAAACTATCACCGGTGCCTGACAGTAGTACTGTCAGTATGGTATGGAGCCGAAAACAAATTATGTTGGCTGGGTCTATATCCAATAGAGCTGTAGGAGTGATCGGGATGATTTGAACGGCTACAGAAAGCAAGAGGGAAACTACCACATTAAAATTCCCTAGTAATGATTATATAGTTGGACAATATGAGTTCTCTCGAGGTAAAATAGTCTCCCAATCGGATCTCCGGAGGGGGACTGCCTTGAGGAAAGCATTTGTCGAAGGTAACTTACGCTTAGGTACTTGGATTGTAAAAACCATGAGGAAGGCAGGAAAGCTAGAGAACCTGAAAGAAGAAATGAGAAGGAATAGGAGCGAAGCTAGATGGGAAGGAGAAGGACAGTTCGACTCGGAAGAATTCACGGTAGTTTACTCTGGAGGAAACAGTGGGGCAAGGGGAGTAGCTCTGGTACTTGGGAAAGATATGATGAATAGCGTGACAAAAATAACAGCAACGAACGTTAGGTTGATGACAATAAAGCTTAAAGCAGTCCCAGTGGACATGTTGATAATCCAGGTATATATGCCAACGTCCACTCATGAAGAAGAAGAAATTGAGGAGATGTATGAACAGAGATTTATGAAGAAGACAGAAGAGGAAAGGTAAATTGCATAATAATGGGAGATTGGAACAGCATAGTTGGTGAAGGACAAGTAGAAAATGTTGTCAGTCAATGCAAACTTGGGAAAAGAAACTGAGGAGGAGAAAAACTGGTAGAATTCTGTGTTCATAACGACCTAGTAGTGACTAATACATGGTTCAGAAACCATAAACGAAGGCTGTATACATGGAAAAGTCCAGGAGATGGTACGATACGATGTACACTAGGGCACTGGAGTTAGAAGATAAGAAGCCTAATGGGATTCGTGGTAAAGAAATTGTTAATACAGATGGAAAAATAGTCACAACCAAAGGATGTAGCACAGTTATGGGAAGAATACATTAAGGAACTATACAACAAGCAGGCAAGATCGGTACAATTGGAACTGGAAGAAGAGGATTACATTGAAGAAGACAACTTGGGACCAAGTATTATGAAAAGCGAAGTAGTAAAGGCGATGCTGGAACTAAAGAAAGGAAAAGCTACAGGCAGCGATGGAATACCGACAGAGGTACTTCAAGTCATGGGATCGGAAGGACTAAAAGTGATTACGAAACTAATTAACAAGATTTACGACTCGGGAGAGTGGCCTCAGGATTTCTTAGATGTAACAGTGATCCTTCTAAAGGAGAAGTCAAAGGCAATGCAGTGTAAAGACTACAGAACGATAAGCCTACTGTCACACACTTTGAAGATCATCACGAGGATTCTTAATAAAAGACTAGAGAAAAAGGCCGAAGAAATGCTAGGGGAAGATCAATTCGGCTTCAGAAAAGGACAAGGAACCAGAGATGCTATCAGTGTAGTGAGAATCATATCAGAAAGGGCAATAGATTACAGCCAAGATTGCTGCGTATGTTTCATCGATTGGCAGGAGGCCTTTGATAGAGTAAATTGGGTACTGCTGATGAGGATATTAAAGAATATAGGTGTAGACTAGAAAGACAGTGGACTGATCAGGAATCTATATGTGAATCAAGTTGTAAAGGTCAGGTTGGAGAATGCAGACACCAGCGGAGTACATATCAGTAGAAGAGTAAGACAGGGCTGCTGTGTATCGCCGATTCTATTCAATATATATGGAGAGAGGCTATAGCAGGAAGCGTTTGAAGGGATGGGAGATTTGAAAATCGGAGGAAGGATTATAAGAACAGTGAAATATGGTGATGATCAAGTACTTCTAGCAAGAAAGGAAAAGGAACTCCAGAAAATGATAAATAGACTAGTGATGACAGGTAGAAAATACGGTATGGAAATAAATACAGAAAAATCCAAGGTCATGCTAATATGAAGTAAAGAAGAAGAAAATTTGAACATAAGTATTGGAGGAAGCCATTAGAACAAGTTTCAGATTATAAATACCTCGGAAGCATCATAACGAGAGAAGCAAAATGTACTGATGAAATCAGGACTAGAATAAGAAAAGCAAAAGCCGCTTTCAGAAGAAAGAAACTCCTACTAATGGGAAATATAAAGCAGGAAATCCACAACAGGTTGATAAAATGCTATGTATGGAGTATAGCTTTGTATGGGTAGAAACATGGACGCTAAGGAAAAATGATATAAAATACTTGGAAAGCTTCGAAATGTGGACATGGAGAAGAATGCTGAAGATAAAATGGACAGATAGGGTGAAAAATGAGGAAGTACTAAGAAGAATAGGAGAGAAGCAAATGATTATACAGGCTATCAGAAAGAGGAAGGTGAACTGGATTGGACGTAACCTGAGGAGAGAGAGCATGATTAAAGAAGTCCTAGAAGGAAAACTGGATGGAAAAAGAGAAAGAGGTAGGAAAAGGTTTCAGCTGGTAGACGACTTGAAAGGGAAAGAGAGCTATCAAGATATGAAGAAAACTGCAGAAAATAAGAGTATATGGAGAACCAAGTTTAACCATGAATAATCACAGACCTGTCAACGGACAGACTACCTATGATGATGATGAATTAGTTCACAGTATTAATTTCCCTTTCAAATAAGATACTGGATCTAGTAAGATACTAATAAAATAAATAGATACTTTATGACTCCAGACGTTGCGAGGTGAACGAGATGCTTTTTTAACAGTGGAGAGCTAACTACTTCACAGACATTCTAATGACAATTACGACAGGTGAATCTATTTTGAATAGCAGAGGAAGTTGGTTTGATTGGGAGAGCGCTAAATTTACAAATAAAAACTTATATTGGGAATAGATTGTCGCCAGCTGGTAATATCAACTCACCACTGGTGAGCGGGCAACCATATTTTTCGAGCACTGTGTATAACTACTAGTAGCAATTTGTAAATTAAATAAATAACAAAATCTACAAACATATGTTGGGCTAATGCATCTTAGCACAAAGAAGAAGTTCATCAGCACAAAGGGATGATGCAGATCAGGTCGAAGTGGAGTGGCCAGTTTCGACCAGCTTGGTACGGTGAGGATAACCATACATTTAAAAGTCAGTAGGGAAAGGTTTAAGCTCAATTACTCTTTTGTTACCCATACAGAAGTCAAAACAACATTTATATTACTACATAGTTGGGCATTGGGAATGAATGCTACGAATTAAAACTAATATATAATTTAATAAATTTTCAGTTAAATATTTGGGGGTTTGACAACAGAGGGGCAGGTGCCTCCCCCCCTCTCTTGGATCCACCACCTTTTCTAGTCTATGTTGAGGGTCTTTCCACTTTGCAAAAGAATATACAAATTATTTCCACTACTAATCGTAATTTACCGATTATAATACACATTTTCTTTCACGAAAAATTGACAAAAAGTTAGGGTGCGTATTATACAGTAAAACTCGTTTATAACAATCACGCCTAAAACAAAATCTCTGCTATAACGAAGAAATGTCTCAGTCCCATGAACTTCTCCATAAGGGCATTGGTTAAATTTCTCATATGTAACAAACATGCATTCTACGAATTCTCGGCTGTAACGAACAAATGTTTGGTCCCGTGGCAAAAAATGCCCCATATATAACGAATTTTGGCGAGCAGAGCGATAAGTAATGAATAGTTTCCGCCCGTTTACCACGCACTTGTTCGTAGAGGTCCCCTTCCTCCATCTACCCATGCATACGAATTTCCACGCTCCCTTTGTTTTGAAATTGATATTAAAAATGTGAAATGTTTATGTAAATTAATGACCATAATAATAATATTAATTGACCATTTAAAAAATCGTATGTAATCGCAGTCGAAAATTTTACATGCCACGAAGTTGATAAGCATCTCTTTGCATATGTAAATACGACATTGAAGTCGACTCACTGCAAATACAGTAAAAGCTGTGTTATTTGGCTATCTTGAGGATTGTGGAAAGCCGATTAGGAGAAATATCCGGTTAGGGGAGTGATTTTCGATTTTGACATTGCAAATTTAGCAATAACCAAACAAAATTGGGCTTAGGTTCACTATCGTACTCCCCAGACATAACCATGCATGGGGTTTGCATTTTCCATTTTAATTCTTCCACACGTAGTTAGATATACATAGACACTATTTACCCATTCTTATTTAATATGTTGCTAAGCTTACATGCAAAACAAAAAGACTATTGAAAAATTTAGGGCGTCCGGGAAGTTTGGGGATTACGGCAGTGAACCTGTTCCCAAAATTGAATTTATTATATCTTTCTTATTTATCTTTATTTACTCTACTAGAAAAGGACGAAATTATTTAATTCTTCTGAACATTTCTGTGAAAACCAGTCATATAATATTTTATCCAGTTCCTCAATTTTTGGCTTATGAAGCGTATGATGTTTATTAATTGATTTACTCCCTCAGAAGATGACACAAATTTCATTAATTTAGCCTTATGAGCCTTGATATCATAGAGCGTGGAAGATCCGATGTTGAATTCTTTTGCTATGGCTGCTCTATTTTTTACTTTCTCCATACGTAGTAATGGGAAAGTATTGTATTCATGAAAAAAATCGACTTCGAGATTTCAACGGAGATACATGTTTTGAGGTCCCTAGAACACGTTTAGACTATTTTCGGAATGATGTCTGTGTGTGTGCGTGCACGTGTGTGTGTTATTGTTGGCGCTCTAACTCAAAAAGTACATGCCATATCGTTACCAAACTTCATATATAACACTTTAACATGAGCACAAAGAACTGATTAGTTTTTGGACAATAACGGAGAACCGGAAGTCGAGGTTTATTCGGAACCCGATTCGGTTTTTGCGATATTTCTTCGTTAAAACATCATTATTGTATATACAATTCTATACAAAAGTTATAGAGGATGTAATTTCCTACAACTTTCATTTGAAACAATTTTCTATAGGAGTTATTGTTTAGGATTATTTATAAATAACCGGTTTTTCGGTTTCCGTTAAATATCTCCTTAAAAACATCGTTATAGGTAATCTTCGTAAGGACCAAAGTTGTAGAGAATAATATTTCTTCCTAGTTTTGTTTGAAACTAATTTTCGTAGAACCATCCATTTCGGATATATTTCGCTTTATCTTAATACCATGGAAGAATAATTATTCTTCCATGTTAATACCAGTATACAGCGCCAACACCATGTAGCGGTGAATTCTGTAAACATTCAAAAAAAACGTAATTTACGGCAACAAGGACGCGTCTTCTTTTATGATACGAAATAATAATTTTGCCTAGTAATATTATTCATAATAATTTAAATATCTATACCCCAAATATGGAGAAAGTCATGTGTTGGCCACATCAGATTTTTCCTTTTTCAATTCGTTTGATCAGTTCCAGCTTTTGTGTTAGCGTTAAACCAACCTTTTCTCTCCTGTTCCTTGCTTTTAGGTATTTATTTTTATGCCATATGCAATGGATGGATAATTTTATAAATAATAAAAAGCGATAAAACTAGAAATTGTAGAAGTACACCAAAACATCTAGACAATGCAAATGGCTTACGTAACCAAAAACGCCATGCTTACTCGGCAGCCACACAAGTATACGGAGTAAATACGTAATATATACATCTTATATTTTAAGAAATTTTAAAGTGGAAGTTGTGGTATTACACATATACAATTCACACAAAAATTCATAAAAAAATAAAAAGAAATACAAAATGAATTATATTTGTGTAATTGCCGGTATCTAAGGGTGGCCGGTTCTAAATAGCCGGATAGCACAGCTTTTACTGTATGTGTATACGTGTTATATGGGATATATAGGCCAAAAACCATGTTTCTCGTATATAACATAGTCACACTTATAACGAAGCAATGAGTCGGTCCCCTCAAATACGTATTAAACAAGTTTTATTTACTGTGTATGACAGTGTTTCTCAACCTTTTTCTAAAAAGTACCCCTTTTTTTTGAAAAAAAAATTAAAGTACCCCAGGACAATTTTGACGCATAGAAATTGTTGAACATAAAATAAGTTTGTTTTGTTTGTTTATGCATACATATGCATATAGTTTTTTTTAGAAACAATAAACAAAAAAATAATAATGATTAATAACATTATAGGCAAGACAGATTCAATGATACAAAAATTTTCATGCAAGAAAAATTATGATAATATGCAAAGAATTATGATTACTTTAATACAAAATTTGAGCTTGTTTGGATAAAATAAATTTTTAAAACCTAGGTTTTAAATTGCTTACAAGGGGAAGGCACTACTGACCCCCAACCGATTTGGCTGAAACTTCGTAGAGATAATGTCCATGACGTCCGATTTACGAAAATATATACATATCAGGGCCAATACCCAGCCGTTTTTATTTTATTAATAAAAATAAGTTATTATTTCCCTAGTCACTGCTTAACTACCGTACACGGTAAAGGATCTCGTAGATAACGTTGTTGGCGGAGTGTCTAGCACGCTTGGCTGTAAATCTGAAGATCTGATGTTCGAGTACTTGTCCCGAAACTTTTTTTCATTTTTTCCCGCATTTTCACTTTCATCATTTAAAGTATTTATTACCTAATTTCCTAATATTGCTTTAAGTTTAAATATCCATTTATTTCTAAATAAAATTCCTAATGACAATGATAGTATATATAACTATAAACTAACTCTATTTCCTCATACCTGTGCATTTCGTCGACTTCATCGGGCCCCACCAGATCGTAATCTTCATGGAAGTTCATCTCGCCAAGCATATCCACAACACGTGTATAAATTTCTTGGGCCATTACAACACTACGGCCACATTCACTTTCGGGAACTTCTTTATCCGACATCAATCCATTTTTTCAGAGGAGTTTCATGCATCTTTCGCTGTTTCTTCGTCCAAAGGAGGAGACGTAAAAGATGTAACATTTTTGCTCGTTACAGGATTCCCCGCTGAAGATGTTGAAGCAGTATATTCCATTTTTGAATCAGCAAAAACTGTAGTATGTTAGAAATACACTTCGAAACACACTAGTTAAAATGCTCACAATACTCTGATGAAAGAAGTAACACTGATCTTGTAGCACTTGAGATCGCTCCTATCTGATCCTTTTCCAAATGCTTTCAAAGAATTTTTCGACAATGTCATGATTGTGAAACAATACGTGCAAGACAATAAGTTTCTTTTCATTGTTTAATCATGGGGAGGACAATAATAAATCGCTTTACAATGAAAAATTTATTAACGAGGAAAACCAACAGCTATGTACGCTACAAATAATTCTTCAAAACTGCACATCAGTATATTAAAAATATTAACTATTAAAAAATAAAAATATATAGCGTTATTAAGAAATAAGCATTTAAAATGAAAGTGAAAATGTGGAAAAAAATGAAAAATAATTTCGGAACAAGGACTCGAACAACATACCTTGACATTTACAGCCAAGCGCATTTACGGCTACGCTAGCGCCACCTATTAAAAGCAACGTTACCGTGTATGGTAGCTAAGCAGTGACTAGGGAAATAATAACTTATTTTTATTAATAAAATAAAAACGGCTGGGTATTGGCCCTGATATGTATATATTTTCGTTAATCGGACGTCATGGACATTATCTCTACGAAGTTTCAGCCAAATCGGTTGGGGGTCAGTAGTGCCTTCCCCTTGTTAGAGCCATAATTAAATCATTTTCTTGACACAGGAATTGTAAGTTGATGTGAATGGGAGTAGTTCTGTGAGAGCCATGTTACTTTATTGCTTATATTCATCTTTCATTTTCTGCCAAAAAATGGTAACATCACCAAGTCCCTTGCCTTGCATCTTTACTGCATTGTCCGTGGAAAGCTCAAAAAGTTGCTCCTTTATGTCGTCTGAAATCCCTGCTTGCTCAATAGCATTGTCCTCAAATGGATTCAAAATATAAAGCTTCTGAATGTGTTCAATTTAATCTAAGCTAGGAAAATATTGTTCGAATTTTAATTCCAAATTTGTCAAATGTTCCTTTATTGATGCTTTCACACTTTAATCCAAAAGAATTTCATTTTCCACACAAAATTCGGAGAGATGTTGAAATGACACAATTTCCAGATAAAGCATTACCTTTCCAGCATGCTAGTTTTTTCTTGCACGCTTTGTCATGCAAGATTAATATATTTGTATTAAACCCTTTTAACTATAGATTCAAGTTATTGATTTTGCCAAAGATGTCACAAAGGTCAACTAATCTGCACAACCATATTTCTTCATAAAAATAGTATAGTAGGTAATTCGGATTTGATTTCTGTGAGAAAAACTGTAACTTCAGCCCTTAGCTCAAATAGACGGCTTAACAATCTTCCATGTGAAAACCATCAAATATTGGAATGAAGTAATACAGTAATATGGTCAGGTCCCATGTCACAACATAGCGATCGAAAAAAACATGAATTCAGAGCTCGAGACTTTATGAGGTTAACTATCTTCACTGCAATCTCTAGCATCTGCATCGAGCTCTTTTGCAGCCAATGCCTCTCTGTGGATCACGCGATGAGTCCACTTTATTGAAGGGTTTACAGTTTTTAATCGACAGTAAGACCACGTTGTCGACCTACAATTGCAGCTGCTCCATCTGTACACAGAGATGCACCACTTCCATGATAATCCACGCTTACGAATTACTTCATTTAGCTAGCTAAAAATGGCTTTGCCCATTATTTCCATATCAAATTATTTACAGAAATATATTTCCTCACATAGTCCCTATGTATCTTCGTCAGTATATCTAACAAATATCATTAGTTGAGCACAATTCGAAATATGTGTATATTCGTCAAATTGTAATGCAAACTTTTTTCTTGATAATTTTTTCTGTTACTTGTATTATATCTTCAGCCATCTCATCAGTTCTTCTTATTGTATTGTTTGAATGTGGGATATTTTTAATTTAAATACTTCATTTTCACTGAACAAAATTTTAGCAATTCTAATATAAGTTGGAATTACAAACTTCCCAGCATTGGTATCAATAATAATTATTAACAGGTTTTCAACGATATGTTGTGAAAGATTCAGGAAGAATGGATAAAAATAAGGTAGTATAAGGGTTTGCACTGAATAACCAAAGTAAGCCAAAAATAATAAACCGCTGTAAAACTGAAAAAAAATATTTAGTTTCCCTGAAATTCCAGAGGTGGTAACCTACCCCAGACTTGCTCTCATGTACCTCTAAGGGTACATGTACCCCAGGTTGAGAAACATTGATATATGGTAACAAGCGCATATAACTTTTTTAGTAAGGAAATAATTTATATTTTCGGACATATTTTTACCAATAAATCGTACATTTCAATGCATTTCGATAACATTTCTTTAAATATCGTTTTTCAAAACAAAAATAAGAATAAGTATTTATTTACTTTTAGATGTCCAAATCTTAGCCTCTGAATTCATTATTGCTGTCCTCAAATAGTTCATCGGCGATTTTATGTTCTCTCTCATTGTCTACATAAATGGCATCGCCGAGAACGTCATCCTCATCCTCATTATTCACTTCGACGAAAATCATCCCATATGATGTCGTCTTCAGAACTATCCATGGAGTTTGTGAGGCAACACTTTTTAAAGCCATGCTTTTTAAGAAAAAATCAATCCAAGTTGCAAGCAACAAATATTATTTTACATACCTCGACCGGCTTCTATGAAGACGTGATATTCACATAAACTCAGTGGCAAGGCAAGAACTGTTATTCCAACTGGCCAGATTATTACACAATGCGACATGGATACATGTTTTTATACATTGTATCGATCTTTAAAGTGAGAGTCAAAACTATATAGACATAAAGTTTTCATACACACTCTTGCACATATCTCGCTTGGCGGCAAGGTGAGAACTGTCTCGATACTGCTAATAACCAAGTGAAAAATTACAGTGATTTTTTTACAAAAAATGAGTTGCATATTATACATTTCACTCATAAAAACATGGGTGCGTATTATAATCGGAAAATTACGGTACTTTCAGCATGCTACGTAAAACTGACCATGAAAAAGGAATTGTGCACATAAGTTGATCCCGAAAAATTTTAGTGATTGACCTTGGGCCTTATTAATAGTCATTACAAAACAAACCTTTACTGGAAATTGAAGTCATTTGAATAGTCACTAGGAATCATAGGGAGACGTGGTATAAAAACACTGACCTATTGCAAATCCTGTCAAAATTGCTGCTTCAATAACATGGAAATATGAAGTTTGAATCTGCAAACGTGCCCCATTACAAAGTTTTGGAGTGTCTAAATTCCAAAGCTGGGGAAAAATCTCACTTTTAAAATTAATCCCGTAATGCTTAACAGTAACTTTCAATGCAGGTTAAAGGCAGAAAATGTGTAAGTGCTGCGCCAAAAAATTCACAACTGTATGTTTTTAATAATTTATACTTTAAACCATTTTTCTCAATACATAAAATTATTATTCATATACAATAAACAACGATACACTTCATTTTCAAAATTTCTACTCAAACTTTTATCAGCATCATCAAGCATTGAAAAACTGAACTAAAGCCATTTTCCAAGATCAAAAATTTTTTTGTCTAATAAATATGGAGTTATCAAATTTTTCCCTTTGATGAATTTCGGTAACATATTCACATGCAAAATTTCAACCTTTAAGGTAAAGCAGAAGTCCCTTAGACTTTAGCGGACAGACATACAAACTTTCTGCTTGATTAGTATAGATATGTTGCCTGTGGAAAGTAGAAAAGTTTCTTTTATAATATTTTTCTATAGACTGATACTCAAAGAACCTATGAGTGGTGCTTACAACTTATCCGGACATATGCTAACTGTAGTCTTGGAAGGAGAAGCATTGAAACATCTGCTGAAGAGGAGGCTTATCAAGATATATTACTTCTCATGGAACTTCTTACAAATTTATTATCCAAAGACTTCATAGATCTGGCACCAATTGGTAAGTTCCCTTTAAAATTATTTTGACAGATTTGAATATTGTAATGGTCTGAGTATAGTGTATTGATAGCATTAGAAATTAATTTTTTCCAGCACTGAAATTAATAGAAAATGAATTATCAACATTCACCTTTATCATACGGATTTTAATTCCTGCCATAGGGATATTTAAATGCTTTATGCTGATTATCATATCTCAGGAAATAATAATAATAAAACCTTCAAATAAAAGTATTTTGAAGAAAATATATTGACAAGTTACCAAGTTAAAGTTACTTGCTCAGTAAATTCATAGTAAAACCAAATTTTTATGGTAATATATTGGTGGTAGTACGTATTTGTCTTGTCCAATTTCAAGTTAATAGGCTATCTTTAATGCCATTCACCTGGAGTTTAACATTCCTGTTTTTATAAACTGCATTCCTAAAGTTTTAAAGAATTTTTTAAAGCTTTAATGGTTGATTTACTGTGGCAATATACAATAAATTAGGTTTAATAAATATTAATTGAAAAAATATTCTTTTGATAAAGTAAAATATGTGGATGAGAAAAATTTTTGAAGGTTTGCTAAATTTTTTTTATCGCTAACTATATCTTTTCTTCTATTGATAGTACCACAGTTAGGAGGCGACACTGGAATACCGCAAGTATCTGCAGCTGATGTTTGCCTGTTAGGGCTTTCAACATTAATGCCTTTTGTATCTCCAGAGCTACTATGCTTTCCATCATTATGTTCCCGATATTTCCGTCTCATTACATTTGCCTGTGAAATATTCCCAGGAAAGTTGAGCACCTTGCCTCGCTCTCTCTCCCAGCCATTACTGGCCTCTGTACAAATGGGACTGGGTGGCTCCTATGGAGCTGAAGCTGTCTCTCTTTGTTGTGACTTCATTCAAGTAAGTTTTTTTGCTTTGATCATTGTTTTTATTTGAAAATATTATTAGTAATTGCATACTAATGATTTTTCTATTGTCTTTAGGCTTAATTATTGAATTGCAATGTTGTAATACATTGTCCAATAAATGACATATTTTGTGAGAAATAATACTTATTATTATTCACTTAGGTATTAGGAAGCCATATTTATACTAACCATTTAAATGGTACACATATTCATGAAGATTTGAGATCATTTCTGAAGGTAAGGCATTACTAATCTTTTTGAAATTGGTACTTCCCCTTAATGATATTTCAGGTTTATATAATTGTCAGTTCAAAAGAGTTCATCCATTTTAAAGAGATTGTTGTAAATATGAAATTCAAATAGTAATGCAAAATGTAGGGGGTAATTCACTTCCTAAAATTATGATTGGCTTGTATTTTTTCATTTATTATCTGATCAATTATTTCCTTTTTATGAGAATATGATAAGAATACATGGTGTATTTCATCTAAAGAAGTAAATGAGTAGGTCATTTTCATCCCAAGTAACCTGTTAAGTACTTATAAAAAACATTTCATGTTTTGAACTTGCATTTTTTGGGTAAAATAAGACATTATTCTATTGAGTCAGCAACCTTCTGTCCATAAACCAACTCTTTCTCTCAGGTAAAGCAACTGGGAAGACATATTCAATCACAACCTAATTGTATAAAAGTGCATGTTTATTTGTATGAGCATTGCAAAATATGGCACTTTTTAATGAATACGGTCTTATTTGCATATACTGTGCTTCTTATGTTGAATTTTTCTCCGAATATGGAAAAAACAACTCTTCAATTGATGAGTTCTACTCTAAACAATGCCTTGAATAACTAAACTTTACATTTTTATTGTCACTGATAACTGTTCCTTTCAGATTATTGAGGTATTAGCAGTATTTCAAATTGATTTTAAGTTTGAAGAGTTTGCATGGTAATTTGTAATGTAAAAGCTTTTACCTTTGACCATGCTAGAAAAACACATAAGTTAACATACCTTTTTAAATTATTTATATTATTTTTATTTATTTTAATAAAACTACTAGAGTAGTTTTATATCAAACTCCCTGACTGGAACCTCCATGAAATTTACATGGATGTAAACAGTTTCATTTCCAACAGTTTCAAGTATGTTGTATTAATTTTTTAAGTGGATAATCTTGCTGAGAATGGAAAGGAGAAAGTTTTTATATCTTAACACATTTCCTGCACTCCTTGTTGACAAAGACAAATTTTTAAAGTAAAAAATTTAAAATCCAAAAATAAATTCATGAGGTTTATTAATTAACTAGCTGATCCCGTGCAATCTTTGCGTGGTGAATTTTCAATTGATTTATAAAAAATGATGAAGTATGTACAATAAGTTTTTCTTTTTATTCAAATATATGTCCTTTCTTTTTTATATAACAATCAATGCAACCGTTTATGTAGATTATCAATGAAGAGAAGATAACCATGTAATGTGTTTAAAAAATAACGTGTGTCCCTATTCTCATTTAATTTTAAATTTATGCGTGAGCCTATTTGCATTAATAAACATTATGGATGTATAATATAATGGTTCTCCTTACAAAGAGATAAGATTCCAGCATTCAAACGATGATAGGAAGATTCAACTACTTCCCATACACAGTTAACTGAATAATTATCCGTAAATATTTTTTGCTATGTATAAATGTTGACATTGCTGCAGCAATAATTTTGATGCTTAAACAAAGTACGACGCGAATAATGCGATTCTTTCACCTATTTGAAGGTTTAATTGGCATTAATTGGATCAGAGGCAACAATGACGGTCGCCTTGACAACGTCCGGAAAGAGTACAAAATATCCATAAAAATTCGAAAACAGTAGTGTATTTCTGAAAATTTCGACCGTGTAACATGTAAACATTGCAAGAATAAGATAGTATAGTTTTATCTGTCGAATCAAGCTAAAACGAAGAAAATCGGTCCATATTTATGTTTTAATGAATGAAGGAAAAAACCTTGCACTCTGAAAAATCAAAAATCCCGTGTAAACTTATGGGAACATATAATTGTCTCCTGGATTCGAACCCGGGACTTTATGAAAATGGGAATAGTTTTCTAGGGACCTCCTAGCTTGTAGAAACAAAACGCAGTTTACCTCATATGTCTATGACGAACGGCTTTTGAGATACTTCTGGCTATTATAGATATAGATATGACCTTTTTTAGGCGCGTTTCGCTTACAGCGTGAGCGCCTAATATCGTCAGTCAGTCGGTCCGTCTGTCTGTCCGTCCGTCCGTCCATCCTCATGTTCATTCTCGGCTTCTACACAACGGATTTTCATGAAATTTGATATTAAGGACTTATAGTCAAATATAAGAAGAAAATCGCAAAAATGAATCTCGTACGCCAATCAGGAGTACCACTGATGAAAAATTAAATTTTTGTCATATCTCGTAAAGTATTGCTCATATCAAAATATTTTTCAAATAAAAGTTGTAGAACTGGTAAAGAAGAGTATTTCTTTTCCTATAAATTTTTTCATAGGAGTAGCCATTATCAAGAAAATCAAACAAGAATGTCTTAAATCGAGTTGAACTTAGAAAATTTCTTGCATGGTTACTTCTTCATTGTTGCTAACATAGACAATCTCACAAACAAATGTTTAATTTACTTACGTGTGCATGCAATATTTTTAAATAGGAAGAAAATGGATTATTTATGATGAAGAAAAGAACTTTAAAATGCTATTTCCCTTACGTACAGGTATATAATTTCTTTCTAATACTCCATTGCACGAAACGCGCCCATTTGCGATACGTTATACACTTTCCTAACTTGTTTATCAAAGCATCATTTAGAAGCCTGCATTTTTGAATAAGATTCCCTAACAATTTACTAAATGAGGTCAGTTCACCAAAATACATTTTAAAATGTTCCCTTTCTAAATACAGGTGACTCCCGAGATTCGACCGGGATGAGTTCCTGAAAATGTGGTTGAATCTCGAACAGTCAAATGTCAAATCAGTACAAATTCATGCAATTAGAGTAGAAATAACGATGTCTAGACTGAAACTAAACCTCTCATGTTTGGGCAGGCCGAAAATTACTTCGCGTAAACTAGTTTCTAATTTGATCGATCTATCGGCTGGGTTGAATAAGTGGGCTTCAACCAGTCGAATTCTTGAGTTGGTCGAATCTCAAATGGTTGAATCTCGAATGGTTGAATCTCGGGAGTCATCTGTATTGTGTTTCCCATCTGCTCCCCTTTTTTATACATATTCGTATTTATTCTCCATTCAAAAAGAAAATACAAATATTTAAAATGCATGTTATATAATGTTGTTTTCTTTCCTCCTAGCTATTCATGAGCTCTATTTTAACTCAGCAATTCAACTCAGATCTTATGCCTAATGCTAGCGCTGCAACATATGTCCTAATATGCTGTTATCAGGTAATTTTATACTTTTTAATTGTTTTGTAAAAATATTTATTATTAATCTAACCTTATTAGTTAGATATTAATTGATCTTTTGAAGATTCATGGTTTTAAGTATTATATTTTTAATTCAATTTCTCATTAATATACAGAAGTATACAGAATCTGAAAAACATTTTCCTTATATGCCAAATGTTATGGATGTAAATAATAAAAATTTCAATCTATTATAGAATTATATTGAGTCTATTATAGAACAAAATGTTTTGTCACAAAATATAGTTTATGATATTTTTCTGATATGTCAAAGCTAAAAAACTTTCTTTTTACATATATTTTAATGGATCACTTTCATAGGATGACTATCAGTGCCTAGTACAAGATCTTCTCAACTCCCAAGCAGATCCCTCTGTAGCACAACGCTTGGCCCAAGCATTCAACGATCTGACCACAGGATTAATTCTAAACACTGAACGTCAAAACAGGCTGCGTTTCAAAGATAACTTTGAAAAGTTTATTGTTAATGTCCATGGGTTTTTGCTCATAAAATAATTTCCAGTCTTTGTTGAAAGAAGAAAACAATCAGAATTTTAAAATATAATTTCTGTAATTTTATTGAAAGTTTTGAAGAATATCACAACTGCTTATTCTCTGCAAAAATGTATGAGAAGTTGATTTAAACTGTTCCTACGTTTTGTATTGTGCACTAATTTTGTAAATTATCTTAAAAAGAAAAATGTTTATGTATTTGATAAAATTTTAAAAATCAGAGCAAACACATCTTATAACTAATCATGCCTTCAAACAGTTTGTATGATGTAGATTGCATTTGTACACAGTTTTTGAAAATATACTTGTACCTCTACATACCGAAATAATCGCACTTTTACTAAAGTGTTCACAAGAATAATATCTCTCTTTGTAACCTTTGACAAATATCAGTTTGTTATACTTTCCAGCTATGTCCTTCAAATATTGTGCCATCTATTTATCACAAAATAAAGGGTAGGTTAAGAAATTAACTCCATGGCAATTATTATCGATTTCTTAAAAAATACATTATTGGTATAACTTACTATTTTTGATGAAAAACTTCTCTGAAATTTACAGCTTACCATATTTACTCATATGTAAGCCACACTTTTTTTTCCAAATTTTATGCTTGAGAATGAACATGCGGATTATATTTTAAAAATTCTATTAATTGATTTCTGTAATCCTTCACTGTATTTGTTAATCGGGATATAAAGTTCCATCTGGTAAGTGCTACGAATGGTAACTTTTTTGTAACAAAATCCTTTTGAACAGTGGAAGAAATTCTTTGAAACACAGTTAATGTATTTAAATGCTTATCTAAAAGAGGATCATAGTTGCGAAGTACATTTAAAAATTCTATATATGTACATAATTACTTCTATTCATTGAATTCTTAAGACTCATCATGACCTTGCAAAGGAAGCTCTTATTTAGATAAATAACAAATCGCATCAATGAACCTTTTCAAAATATCTTTATTTTTATTTACTTGTTCATTATGATGGCTTATTTAAATTTTTTGTTGGTTGTCAATTAAGGTGCCAATTCTTTGTTTTCCAGAACGTTTAAGGTTCAGAAAAGACTGAAAAGGTGATTGAGATCTTTCATGTTTTTTCCATGCTGTTGCTAAATGGTTAAGATCGGTAAACTCATGCTTATTCCATACACCGTTCTCTTTCTAGAACAATAAACGGCCATCAAAAAAGTCTAGATCGCGTTTCACAGCCAGTTAACCATTCCACTGTTTTATATTGTGAAATGGAAAAATGTCTCGCATACTCATATTTTGCATCTTTATGCTTACAAAGTAGATTTGGAAGAGCTGTCAAGGCTTACCTTCTTCCACAATCTTCATATGATCAGCAAAGGTTCGAGTTGAAAATGGTACACAGTAAATCTTCAACACTATTTTCCATTGCATAAGATGAGCAAATATTACAAAAATTGTCAAAAAGTAACAGAAAATTTAAAAAACATGCACAAAAATTAATATAATAGAAACCACAATAGAAGAAACAAAGTGGCCCACCATAACTTTCTGCTCTATCATAGAAATGTGGCCCGCAAAGACTTTATCAACTGTACCCGTGCGTGCCTTAACCAAAGCCTGGGAGAGGGAGGGTGCAGCCCAGTGCTACCAATCTGGCTTTTTTCCCCACTATGTCTGACGGGTTTTATTTTCATTTAGGAGGAAAAATTTTCATTTGGCAGCTGGTGAGAAAACCAGCAAGCAAGATGTAAGTTTTGGCTTTTTCGGGCAGAATTTAAGAGTTAAAACTGGCAAAGAATACGGTACAAGGCAGCGGTGATTTGAAATCACTGACGAAAATTTAAGTAATCAGCTGAGAGTGCCACGTCTAATGTATGACCAGATATAAATCACCTTGTAAAAAATATACAGCATCAACGGTCTCATTAAAAGTACATAGATTGTTATATAATAACATTAAATAAAAAATATTTTCTATATGTTAAAAAGCATTTATTTTGGAGGAGGGTGTTACTGGCCCTTGGGTCAGATATCGAATTTAAATGTGGCCCTCGGGCAAAAAAGGTTCCCCACCTATGGTCTACATCTTGCATTGTTTTAAATTTTAAATTAATACTTCATCATACCATCTGTTATTTTTGGAAATTGAACTTGTAGTAATAATATTTATGTACAGCTAATTGTATGTATTAGTACTTTTTAGTTTTCCAGAATGTTTTAGATCTAATTGAAATGCTTTTTCTTTATTTGTATTCTCTAGTTCACTGTATTCACTGTAGCAACGTATTAAATAAGAATGGGTAAATAGTGTCTATATCTAACTATGTGTGGAAGAATTAAAATGGAAAATGCAAACCCCATGTTTGGGGAGAAGGATAGTGAACCTAAGCCCAATTTTGTTTGGTTATTGCTAAATTTGCAATGTCAAAATCAAAAAACACTCACCTAACCAGATATTTCTCCTAATCGGCTTTCCACAATCCTCAAGATAGCCAAATAACACAGCTTTTACTGTATTTGCAGTGAGTCGACTTCAATGTCGTATTTACATATGCAAAGAGATGCTTATCAACTTCGTGGCATGTAAAATTTTCGACTGCGATTACATACGATTTTTTAAATGGTCAATTAATATTATTATTATGGTCATTAATTTACATAAACATTTCACATTTTTAATATCAATTTCAAAACAAAGGGAGCGTGGAAATTCGTATGCATGGGTAGATGGAGGAAGGGGACCTCTACGAACAAGTGCGTGGTAAACGGGCGGAAACTATTCATTACTTATCGCTCTGCTCCCCAAAATTCGTTATATATGGGGCATTTTTTACCACGGGACCAAACATTTGTTCGTTACAGCCGAGAATTCGTAAAATGCATGTTCGTTATATCTGAGAAATTTAACCAATGCCCTTATGGAGAAGTTCAAGGGACCGAGACATTTCTTCATTATAGCCGAGATTTCGTTTTAGGTGTGATCGTAATAAACGAGTTTTACTGTATTTGAAAAATAAAACTTTTAATGTAAATAATTTACTATACCTAGTAGAATTGCGTTAAAATTTAACGGGAGAATTACGATCATTTGAATCATTCAGAAAGTGAAACGTTTCAAATATAATACTCTAAATAAATATTCTGTAAGGTCATTGTAATTTTCTGTGATGATAAATTATGACATCTGTATATATGTACCTTGTTCTTTTTTTACGATGTGATCTGCCAGTCTCTTTCTCAGTTGTTCTTCTCCTTCATTTACCCAGTTATTTATTAGCCTCGCGACTTGATCTGACAGTCTTTTAGTTCATTGTTTATTGGTTTTAATTGAACGTTTCAGCCTTTTTCTTAGAGCTTCATCTAACGTTGTATATACAGCTAGTTTCATAATCAGAATAAAATTCAATTTTCATACAACAATCCACATGGTCAACAATACAGCAAATCGTAAATAAAGATCGAAATTAATGAAAGAATAAGATAATCTAATGTTATGTAGTTTGTTTAATTTTATAATTATAAACACAAATTTATAAATAATACACTTTAGTCATTCAAAGTAATTGTTAGCTAAACTTACATTATCATAAATCCATTTTACTTGATACATAATATTTTATAGTTCCTGCATTTATTTTAAATAATATTTTCTACAACACCAAGCATTTATATTTTCAACCAATCAGAAATCGAGAAATTAGAATTTGACCAATCACCAATCGTTCCAGATCTACGGACGGGCAGACATACCTGCTTTTATATTTAAGATTATAATTTTCATATTTCAAGTGAAATTATTAAAATAATATTTCACTCCATGTTGTTACACTGACAGGTAACCGTGTTTTTCTTCCGAATAATGTATCATCCAAAAATATCCATAACTTTATTTTTAAATTTTAACATAGAAAAGAAATACAGATGAGTCCCGCTTAACGCGGCCCCGGCCAACGCGGATTCGTTATAATGCGGATTTTATTTCAAATTAAATTTTTTTTAAAATATAGATATCTTATGCACAGTGCGACCGCAGTCTAATATCTTATGATTTTTTAAATTTCGCACTAATCAAATTTCATAAAGTATCCTAAATATTGTGATATTTCAGCAGTGTTGCATAATATTGCATCGTCTGGTTGCCAATTTCACTCTTTTCCCTGTAAATTTCACCAGTCTAACACAAAAAATATATGTATCTCCTAAGGCAGAAAACATTTGAAAAACGGAAATAGAAATATGATTCATGTTTCTTTGGAATCATTGGATCATAAAGAATGTTTTTGATGATTTATATTTTTTAAATCTATAATTTTCGACAATTACTTTATTACAATGTTAATTTATCGTATTAACATTTCATTATAAATAATAATAAAACAATAACATTACACAAAAAATGTATAATTTTGATCTACGTATGAAAAAACGTGTGGTACGTGCGGAGGGATCTTAATGTTTGGATGCACATAATATAATAATATATAATCAGTGATGAGCTGAAAAAAATTAAGAACCGGCTCTCTAAAAAAAAGTCAGGAAATTTTGAAAAGGATGGCAGGGGAGGCCTATATGCCAGGGGCACCATATCGCTCTAGTTTAGTAATACCGTTCCGCTAGCTTAACAAGTATTCGGTTCATAATATATTCCATTTCATACACTGTCGGTAACTGACTATCAGACAGGGCAAAATGTACTTGAAAGGACAAAATCAATAAATTTTCATCTTTTCTATAACTTGAACAACAGGCTCGAGCGAGCCGGCAGAAGTCGGCTTTTGCTCATCACTGTATATAATGATATATAAATTGCAGAAAACCCAACACGCACTACTATGGGTTTGATCTATAAGCGGAGCTGCAAGAGCATCGTCGATGACTTTGTTGAAGGAGCACAATAAATTCACACGAGTGAGTGCTGTGAAGCGGGGCTGCGACAGATTATTAGAATCAATTTGAATGCTACCGATAAGTTTTACTCAATAAGTGAAAAAAAGCTAAGCAGTTGACCCTGGACTCTTTTTTAAATAAAACTTCGTAGGTATCATGAGAAATATTTTGAAATTATGTACATTTACCGCTAAAAAGCTTTTCTGTTTTACTGTTTACTAGGTAATTTTGTAGTTTGTTTAATAAATTACATTCTAAAAGTCCGGTAGAAATATGTTTTACATTGAATGTGGATCCAAAAATACCATTTGGGAAGTTATTTCCCTCTGGGCACCTAAAGGTTATGGTGCCTCAGCAAACACAGATTTTTGCTTAACACGGAGACCTCAGGAATACATCCCCCATGTTAAGCAGGGCTCACCTGTACATGATTCACAGATCTGTATTCGTGAGAAGTCTACAACCAATAAATCCTATTTACAGGTGCTAGTTTTGTGCACTCAAAATTGGATATTAAAACAATTTTAATTTTTTAGCTTGAAATTCATACTTTAAGTACATTGTGCCTTAAAACTTTTGTGTGGACCAGGAAACATTTGAAAATGATTTTTGCTACAAATAATAATTTTTGGTTATTAAAATTTATAATTTTTCTTTGATAATGAAATTGCTCTATTGTTAAAAGAGGTGCATAATCATTTTTAAAACATTTAAATTATTGTACTGTCAATACTTCCTTCATTAATTCAGTTAATACCATAATATGCACATATGTATATACATCACTGCCTCAAAGTACTATTTGTTATAGTGTAACAGAAATATTTCAAACCACATCTGTTACAGCATTACATTAAATCATGGTGACCAAACCACGGCTCGTGGGCCACATCCATCCAACCGAGTGTCTTTTAAAAAAATCAGTTAATACTGATCCACATAAACACTTTTGTTTCTTTAAATTATTCTTCAACTCTATTTTTGACTGGGTGTGGCCCATGAAGAGGGTGGAAGTGGTCTATATTGTTTGTGATAAGTCCAGGAATGGGTTGTCACATGCATAATTCATAAAGATAATTTCAACAATTTTCAGTATGTTAACAACTTTATAAAATAAACAGTTTTATGTTAGTTATAGACATGTGATCAAAAGAATAAAGAAAGGAAAATTCAATGTTGGAATGCTTAAATTCTATTTATTTTCAACATCTTACTAAATTATTTTACCCAGTGCACTGCCTCATTTTCAGTCATGCCTTAGGAGAGACTTCATTAATGAAATCGAACTTTGCCTGTAGCCATCTCCAAAGTGATTCCTAAAATAAAGTGTAAATAGCACAGATTTCAATTATAGCAAAATTCAGAAGCAATGAAGAGATTAAGAGGCAATTAATAATTAACTGGGGGGAAAGTCATAATTTTTTAAAACAACTTTCAAGTGAATCTTATAAACGGTACTTTTACACAATGTTCATTAAGTGGTACAGATGAATTGTAAAGTTTTGGAATGGTGGAATTTTAAAAATTAACTTTTTTCATGATGAATGCATCGAAATTTTAATTGTTTTTTCTCATTATATTTCATAGGCATTTACTCACCAATGATTGAGTTGATGAAATAAAATGTATAGCTTCTGCCTCAATTCAAAACCTGAGGCTTTAGGGATGAGTGTGTGATAGGCACTATGAAATGGTGTATAGAATCCACCAAACATTTTTCCAATTGATAAGTCAAATTCATGGTGCCCCCAAAAAGATGCAGGATCATATATAACTGAAAAGAATAAAAACGATCATAATTTGAATCTTTGTAATATGAAAAGTTCTTGATCTAATTAGGAAAGGGATATGGGAGGTTTCAGTTATGTGAATCGTAGCTAGACATCTTGTGATAATGTGTACACATATAAAAATATACTACATTCATTCCCGTGTTATTCAAATGGAGTAAATTAAATAGGAAAATATTTTTTCATTTATTTTATTTGGATGGTTGGCATTAACCAAGAACACTGGTCACCATGAATAAACGGTGAAAGTTTGGTCAAAATCAAATCATTAGTTCTGTAGAAATTAGCCAATTGCCTTTACTAGTCAGACATACACTTGATTTTTTTATGTAGGAAACCCTCGAATATGGTGGGTTTAGCTTTTGCAGTTTTGACCTTTTGTGGGCAACCTCTCAGTATACTAATTTTACTATTGCAGGGTCTATGATATATTGTGCTAGAACAATGATTTCCAAATTTTGTATCAGAACACTAGCAACATGTACAAGAAAATTTAAATGTGAAGAATAATTCTTTCAGTAAAACAAATCAAAACTGCATAAAAATATATAAAGATCTATTACTGTATATAACACTAAAGACATGAAGAGAACAATTAAAAATGCTTGATGAAGAAATTGCATTAATTTGATACGGCTACACATTGCTTTAGGTCAGTGATGGGCAAACGACTGGTTGCGCTCCCAGAGCGCTCTTTGCTCTGACTTTGAGAGCGAAGAGCTGCGGAGGGGGAAACTTTTAGAAAATTTTGACATAAGAATTCTAGGTAGTTCATACGTGGAAAAGGTGGTGCATTTGACAGGTAGTTGTAAGGTGCGTTATCAGTCGCTAGCGCTTCCCTTGCATTCCTGCAGTAGTCGCAGCCTGCTTCAAGAGGAAATAGTATTGTGTTTCTTGCACTTCGGAACCAGAGAATAAGAGCTTTCCAAAGCTGACCTCTCGTGTACACTTGCTGCAGCAGCATGATCTTGAGAAGTACGCTGCAATACTCAGCACACTTCGTAATGAATTTAACAAACGATTCCACTACTGGAATGTATTAGAAACAGAAATGAAAATCTTTGCGACACCATTATCAAATTCCCTCGATACAAATGATGTCCCAATCGCACTGCAGTGCGGGTTTTTGATCTTCATTGTGATCGTGAAATGAAGGACAAATATGAAAGAAGAACGAGTTTATTTCAGTTCTACGAGAACTTTCCAAGGACACGTTTCCCGAACTGCACACGTTGGCGAGCAAAATAATATCTATGTTTGGCTCAACTTACATTTGCGAACAGCTTTTTTCTCTCATGAAACTAACGAAGTCCATAGTCAGGAACCGAGTTTCAGATGGAAATCTCACAGCCATGCTATGCATCAAAAGTGCGCGATCTATAGTCCCGCGAATAAATGATTTGGTGTTACTTACACGTAATCAAAGTAATGCGAGCACAATGTAATTTTCATCAAAATAAAATTCCATTGTAAAATTTACCTAAGGACTACATGTAAGTTTCTTTCCACTCTCATGCAATTTAAACACCCGCCAACCTTAAGCCTGCCTTCTGCGTCACGTCCTCACCCCTCTCCATATCCTCCCTCTCGTTCTTCCTCCATTAGCTCCCCCTCTCGCTCAACCTTGCTCCCCCTTACGGTTGTGCTCTTAGAGCGCTCTCTTGCCCATCACTGCTTTAGGTGTATCACTCTCGGCATAAAATTTCAATATTTCTGTTTTTTTCTTCTTTAAGTCGTACACAGTGGAACTACCAATGCTATATTCTTCGCAAAGTCTCTCCACTGAAAGAAGTACGTTTTTCAAGTTTTCTTAGTAATTTCACTTTTTTTTTCAATCGTGAGATTTTTCTGTTTACGTTTCATAACACCACTTATGGATTGTATTCTTTTTTTGAAGTCATGTCAAAATAAAATTTAACAAAAGTACTAATTGCATTAACGAAAAACAATTGCTATCGCCACGAATCTAAACATGTGGTTCTAATGTGGTAAACGAAACAATGAAAATAGATAAGTGTACATCATTTAAAGTAATTTCTAGAGTAATAGGACTTTTACATATAGCTTTCAAAAAAGTGCAGAGTTTTTGAGAATGCCAGGTTTTTGAATGCTGGGTATATGACGTTCTAATGTATATAAAACATATAACTAGCAAAGTTAATATAAAAGTTAGTAATAAAGGAAATCATATTCAAAACTTTTAATCCATTGAAGGGTTAATAAATAATGCACTGAACTTGACAATCAATGGTTCTAAACATTGCGGTTCACGGGGAAACAAGGTGAACTCGGAGACTATACCGGATTAGGGGAGTTGTTGGATTACGGAAAGCCAGATTATGGAGGTTCCATTGTATTCACAATTTGAACTTTGATCAGGTCAATATGAATTCTTACATAGTTTCGTACAATTATGAAATGAATGCTACTAACCTCAGAATAGAATGTTTCATTAGGAAGCAAATATGAGAGAGCCCACATAACCTAAGTTGAATTGGGACCTTGTGACTTCAAATGACGACCAGTGCTACTATGCTTCTCAATCCAAATCACAAAGCAAGTGAGGAGAGAAACCTGCTGCCGGCATTAGCCTACTCTTATCAAGAAGCACCAAGGGGACCAACGGCTTTACGTGCCATCAGAAGGACGGAGCGACGATTTGCATGTTCTCTTAACCATGCAAATGGGAGGGCCAGGCAACCCAGTTCACACCAGGTTTGCTTAGCATAGCAGGCCAGCACCCTCATCACTATGACACAGCCTTCCCCTGCCTAAGTCAGCCTTTTGCTTAACCAGAATATTTTATCAGTACCATCAAGGAACTTTGGGTGCTGGACAAATGGACATTTACTTTACTTCAAAAAATGGAACTCTTATTATTAAGATTAATTCACCGAAATAACTTCATCAAAGTAAAAATAACTTTATACATAATACTACTACTTTGAAGAAGACAAACTACCTGGACCATCAACTGTTTCTGCTACATTTCCTGCCCACAAATCACCATGAAGAAGAGATGGTTTTATTTCCAGTCCTTGGAAAAATTTTGGTATTTTCAACTGTAGCTGCGACCATAACTCAATAGCCTCTCTATCTCCACACTGCAACAATAAAATTTACAGCTGATACAAATTTTCTATTGACAGGCTTTATATCACTTATTTTAAGATGAAAATGTTCATAAACCTCACTAAATTAAGTTTTGAACAGCATAAACCATCTATAATATAATCTAAACACCATCATCCCATCGCACAATGCTTATCCATTGGTTCAGCTTCCACTAATCACATTTAAATTTCATGAAAAATCACCATGTTACCATCAAGTAATTTCTAAAGAAACAAAAACATCAGATGTTTTAAATTATATTATAAAAGAAAGTTGAACATTAAAACTTCAATCCAAGTATCTTCAATTTAACTAATAGAGAAATCCAAATTGACAAATTGTAGAATAAATACTGTTGTCACAGCTAAATTTCTGTTTATAGAATTACCATATATCTTCAAGTATAAGTCAAGAAATTTCTTGCTTTTTTAGACCGATCAAACCCTAACTTCGACTTATATTCGAGTCGCAAACTAGATGGACATTTTTCTGGGTCAATAATTAAACATGACTGGTGAAAAACAACATTTGACTGACCTTGAAGCGTATTAGAATGAAAATTTACACTATCGGAAAATGCGAAGACTAATGACAAAATAATACAGCATCGCCATTCTTAGTTTCAAAGGAAAATTATATTTTATCTTTAAAAAACACCCAAATGAGTGGATTGAAGAGAAGAATCAATTTAGTACTCAAGCGTTGGTTTTTTATTTTGATCCTGAATTCAAATTGTTAAACATCCATCCACTTCTTCAACGATGGCATTTTGTTTTTTACTTATAATTACGGACTGAACAGAGCCTGCATTGCAAATATGATCACCAATTTTTCCTTTGTCTTTTAAATGGTTGCAATTGTTGAAAGATTGAGATCATAAACACGGCCAATCAAAGCAAGTGATTCCCCTTTTTCTGATCTATGTATTATGTCCATTTTAGCTTCCATCGAAAGCACTCGACATTTTTTACCACTCTTAGCACTTTCACAAACACTACATTTACGATTGTTTTCCATATTTCAAGGGTAATAAAAAACAATATGTATATAAATACGCACCCGTACAGTTTCAAATACAAATGGCAAATGACAAGTGTTGATATTTATATTGGTAGAATGAACCCTCCACGTTAAATAAGAGAGATAACCTGTAGGACAGAAAGGTACAAAGGCTCAGTTTTCCCTAGACCGATAGCTGAGCAGAACAGAAGTTACGATCAAAAATCAGCCGACATAGGGTGATATACATCCTCATTATTAAGCGTTTTCCCTTGGTGCTATTGCACCCTCTGCCACACACCATTGTGGTGACTTGCAGGGTGAACTGTGGATGAAGTTTACATGTTCTTACTGCGACCATTGTTCCTAAGTGTGAGGCACCATTCATTGGTATGTGGAATGTTTGTAAATACGAATTGTTCATTTCCTGAATGTTCGTAAGTAGAGGTTCACCTGTATATATATTAATTTTTTTGTAAATTTCGAAATTATCTTGCTTTCATTTTCTTTGCTTTGACTTATACTCGAGTCTTGGATTTTAGATGCTGTTTTAGGCTAAAAAGTACACTTCGACTTATACTCGAATCGCCTTATACTCGAAGATACACAGTAACCACTACGATATGTTCTGTTATACATTGTGCTCTATGTTCTGTTATATATCCGTCAGCTCTCCTCTAACAATAAGTAAAATATGATGTACAGGCAGACCTCGTCTTTCGCGGGGGTTACGTTCCTGAAAACACCGCGAAAGACAAATTCTCGAAAAAGAAGTACCGTATTCACCCGAATCCAAGACGACCCTGAATCTAAGACGACCCCCCATTTTGATGATTCGAAAACAGAAAAAAGCTCAAATTGACCTTCATTACTACAAAAATTATAAATCTTGTGAAATATTTATTTTCTCTTATACTTTTCTTGAATGTCATTGTCTTTTAACATTTTAAAATCATAAGATCACATCACAAATAGAACCATTCAGGTTTTCAAACAAATTAAATGGTAGCATTCATTTTAAGATAACATTAAAAATAAAGTAAATACATTGAAAGAATATACTCATTTCAGGACAACAAAATAACATTTCAATCCAAGTGCTGCATAAAATCATTTTATTGTGTTAGTCATCATCACTGTCTATGCAACCTTCACTATTTTCCTCATGCTCACTATCTTTATCACTCTCAACTTCATCATCAGTCTCCCACAAAACATCATCCTCACTCCCATCCATGGCATTAGATAAGCAGCATTTCTTAAATCCTTTCACTATTACTTTTGCATTTATTTGTTGCCACGATGCTTGATCCATTGGCAGAGCATTGCAACTTCAGGTTTCTTAAGATTTCCTTTTGGTGTTAAAGTGTGAGTTCCACTCTGTAACCACTCAGAATACAAAACCTTTAAATTATTTTTAAAACACTTATTGACAGCAACATCTAAAACCTGAAGTTGCGATGTCATTCCTCCAGGTATTACAATAAGATCAATATTCATCGCACTCATTATGTTTTTAATTTCAGGAGATAAGTGTCCTTGAATGCATCCAGTGAAAGCATTGCTCTTTGTTTCAGTAAAGCTCCTGGCCGTCTATTCCACACCACATGTAACCAATCTCTCATTAGTTCTTTAGTCATCCACCCCTTTTCTTGACACCTATTATTCCACTTGGCAAATGTTTCTTAGGCATTGTTTTCCGCTTTAGAATCACATATGGTGGTAATTTAGTCCCATCTGCTAAAACTGCCAACATTACCGTGACTCGCATTTTTTCGTTGCCTGTAGTTTTAATTAGGACAGACTTCGCACCTTTTTCGTTCACAGTATAATTAGATGGCATGTAGAAGAAAACCGGAGTTTCATCGGCATTTCCTATTTTGCTCAAAAGGTAATTATTGGTTTTTCTAAGTCCAATTACGTATTTCTGGTAAGCGAGAAGTTTTTCAACATAGTCTTCTGACAATTTCTGACAAAGCGAAGTTCGTCGCCGTAAAGAAAAATTATTTCGTCGCCGTAAAAAATTATTTCGTCGCATCATTCTCACGCACCAACTTCTGCTGGCCTTGAATTCTTGCAATGATATATTAAGTCCTCTAGTAATTTCATTAGCTTTAAGTATAATACTTTCAGTCGAAACAGGCATACCGTTCTTCCTCATGGTGCGCACAAACTTGACTACTTCTTCAATGCCATGAAATCGGCCTAATTTTGAACCACTGAGCGACTTCCTTGTGGCTTTGGCTTTTTCTAGTTCCTGTTTTGAGAGTTTCCATCGACGCACATTTGCCTCAGATACACCGAACTTTCTACTCGCATCACAGTTATTAGTTTTTTCGGCGTAATTTATCACGATCAGCTTAAAATTTGTATCTTAACTCCGTCTAATTCCTTTGTTAACTTTCCCTTTGCACTCGTGCCACGTACTTCAACATGATCTGTCATTTTAACTTAAGGGTTGTGCATTTAAATCAAGAATGCACAACTCAAAATTACTGTCACGCTTAGTGAATCGCGGCGCGTCGTTTGAAAGGGGAATCCCAATGATTTCCGCTCTCATTTGTTTTGACATTTGACATCTGTGTTATGATCGTCGACGATGATTATTAGTCTAAATAATTATTATTCCCGTCATGTTTTTCTTATTGTTATTACTATTTGTTTATTTCACTTCTTTATGTACGTACTTGAATTTGCTGTTGTAAATTGTTTACTCTAATATACCATTTGTTGTAAAAACCATTGATTAAATGCTTAAATATACTTCGTATTCGAATGTAAGACGACTCTTGATATTTACAGCTGAAAATTTGGAAAAAAACGTCGTCTTAGAATCAGGTGAATACGGTAATTAAAGCAATGGGAAATACACGGTTTGGTTCCCATTCCGGCAAAAACGGATCATTTGTCCTCTGTATTGGTGACCGCAGAAACAGAGAAAGAAATGGAAAAATTAACTTCAATGAAAGTGAGACTTAAACAAGTTAAAAGAAGACAAAAAAAGTATCAGAAAATAGTCTTATTTAAGTTCCGTAGTAGAATTGAGAAAAAAACAAACGGAGGTTGCCTAATATGCAGGGGCTAATTCCCCAAATATGGTAGACCGTCTTTCTTGGGGGTTACATTCCTGAAAAACTCTGCAAAACTCCACCAATAATAAATGATGTGTTTGAACTATGTCAAACCTGAGCAAATAACCCAATGATCCTGAATCGGAAAGGTGAAGAGTTGAGGGTTGAGTCTTTCCCCTTGGGACTTCCCTGTTTTAATAAAGACAGAAGGTCCTGAACGGTGATGCCAGCTAAATTCTGCAACTTTTCACGTGCGAAGGGACACAAAAGTGTAAGAGGACTGCATCCTAAAAATATTTAAAAGTGCATATAAGACACGTGTCTTATATATACGAGTATATACTTTTAAAAAATAGATACAAGTATCAATTTTTTTAAATTACGTAAATATTTTTACATATCAGAATAATGTAACAACATTTTTCAGGCCTGACTATGAGAGAAAATATGAGGAAAACGCGATTCATTATATATATATAAAATTTCGCGCAGCCTTTTCTGTGATTTTTTCTGTGAAAGAGCGAAACATAAGACTGCGAAAGACAAAACTGGTCACAAACGCAGAACCACAAAAGATCGAAAGACGCGAAAGGTAAAGCCGCAAAAGATGAGGTCTGCCTGTATTTGTTTCAGATTTGAATCTATATTGTATAGGTTTCTAAATCAGGTGAATCTTAGAACAATTTACGACACGTCTTCTCTGTATAATCAAAGATTAAACGTATGATAGGAGTGAACGAATCAAAATTAACACTACTCAAGATTTCCACAGGCTACTTTTAATTCTTTTCCATGCAAACATTGCTTTCAATAAGTAAAAGGAAATTGACCATCTATGACAAAGACATTAAAGTATATATACTTTAATGTCTTTGTCGTTCATGCGAATGACCATAATCTTAAATTTAATGTTTGTTTCATGATGAGGGCCATTCACTCCCTCCCAAACAACGCTTCTGCTCCCCAACTCCGTCAATGGGAATTGGCCCACATCCACATCTTAAACTCTTTCTCTCCTCTCGGCCTTAATCTCCGTTAATATTTCCTTCTTTCCCCCTCTCTACCCCCACCACTCTGCGTCCTCCAATCCCTGACCTTTTCATGCTCTCTTCCCTTCCAACCCCACACCTTCACCCCAGTGTCACTGCCATATCAGTTATGTCTCTCTTGTGCGGTTGAAGGGATCATCCCGAAAGCTCCAACAACGTCTACAAATGTGTCTCCCAGCAGCTCTTCTTCTGGTAAGTGCTCACTGAGTTTCCTTCAACATCTAGTTGCCCTAAGTATCCTTATTTACCTTTCTTCTTCTGCAAGTATTTATACGAGGTTTGATAATAAAGTTCCCAGAATGTCCACACAGATCTCTCGTCTAGTAACAAGCGAGAAATAGCCAGCCAGCGACATGTTGCTACATTTCTGTGCTTGCATCTGGCGTGGTGGTAAAGGAAGTAAGGCAGTAGTAAAGAAGCAGTGGCAGTGTTTATAGAAGCGTGTGTTTTGGTCCCAGCGGAAAAATGAGTGATCGGTTGTTGGAGTAACACATTAACATCAAGCTTTGTGCAAAGTTAGGCAAAAGCATGAGTGAAACTCTGCAGATGTTAAGAATGGTTTATGGTGCTGATGTAATGAAAAAGTCGAGTGTCTATGAGTGGCATAAATGATTTAAAGAAGGTTGGGAGGGCATGAAAGACGATGAAAGAACTGGACATCCAAAACTCACCGGGCAAATGAAAATGTGGAAAGAGTGCAGAAATTGGTTCATTCAGCCAAACGATTGAGTGTGCTAATGATGGCAGAAGAACTGATTTTAGACAAAGAAACTGTGAGGAAGATTTTGACAAAAGATTTGGAAATGAAGAAACTTTCAACAAAGATAGTACCACGCCCCTGCTCATGAGGTGCTAGCTGTCCAGGAGTTTTTGGTCAAAAAATCGATCACAAAATTGGACCATCCACCATATTCACCAGATTTGGCCCCATGTGACTTTTGGCCCTTATCAAAACTGAAGACCGCTTTGAACGGCCAAAGATTTTCCTACATTCAGAGACATGTGACGACCATCCTTAAGAGCATTCCAAAAAACAAGTTCCAGAAATGTTTTGAACAGTGGAAACTGACTCACAGAGTGTATTGCTGCCCATGGAGACTACTTTGAAAGCAACAGCAAAATTTAGTGGGTAGGTAATTAAATACAGCTTTTACAGGGATATTCCGGGAGCATTATTGTCACACCTCTCTCGTGTGCATGCGTGTGTGTATAAAATCATCATAGCTAGTCTGTCCGTTCACAGGTCCGTGATTATTCATAGTTAAACATGGTTCTTCATATACTCCTATTTTCTGCAGTTTTCTTCATGTCTTGATAGCTCTCTTTCCCTTTCAAGTCGTCTACCAGCTGAAACCTTTTCCTACCTCTTTCTCTTTTACCATCCAGTTTTCCTTCTAGGACTTCTTTAATCATGCTCTCTCTCCTCAGGTTACGTCCAATCCAGTTCACCTTCCTCTTTCTGATAGCCTGTATAATCATTTGCTTCTCTCCTATTCTTCTTAGTACTTCCTCATTTTTCACCCTATCTGTCCATTTTATCTTCAGCATTCTTCTCCATGTCCACATTTCGAAGCTTTCCAAGTATTTTATATCATTTTTCCTTAGCGTCCATGTTTCTACCCATACAAAGTTATACTCCATACATAGCATTTTATCAACCTCTTGTGGATTTCCTGCTTTATATTTCCCATTAGTAGGAGTTTCTTTCTTCTGAAAGCGGCGTTTGCTTTTCTTATTCTAGTCCTGATTTCATCAGTACATTTTGCTTCTCTCGTTATGATGCTTCCGAGGTATTTATAATCTGAAACTTGTTCTAATGGCTTCCTCCAATACTTATGTTCAAATTTTCTTCTTCTTTACTTCATATTAGCATGACCTTGGATTTTTCTGTATTTATTTCCATACCGTATTTTCTACCTGTCATCACTAGTCTATTTATCATTTTCTGGAGTTCCTTTTCCTTTCTTGCTAGAAGTACTTGATCATCACCATATTTCACTGTTCTTATAATCCTTCCTCCGATTTTCAAATCTCCCATCCCTTCAAACGCTTCCTGCATTAGCCTCTCTCCATATATATTGAATAGAATCGGCGATACACAGCAGCCCTGTCTTACTCTTCTACCGATATGTACTCCGCTGGTGTCTGCATTCTCCAACCTGACCTTTACAACTTGATTCACATATAGATTCCTGATCAGTCCACTGTCTTTCTAGTCTACACCTATATTCTTTAATATCCTCATCAGCAGTACCCAATTTACTCTATCAAAGGCCTCCTGCCAATCGATGAAACATACGCAGCAATCTTGGCTGTAATCTATTGCCCTTTCTGATATGATTCTCACTACACTGATAGCATCTCTGGTTCCTTGTCCTTTTCTGAAGCCGAATTGATCTTCCCCTAGCATTTCTTCGGCCTTTTTCTGTAGTCTTTTATTAAGAATCCTCGTGATGATCTTCAAAGTGTGTGACAGTAGGCTTATCGTTCTGTAGTCTTTACACTGCATTGCCTTTGACTTCTCCTTTAGAAGGATCACTGTTACATCTAAGAAATCCTGAGGCCACTCTCCCGAGTCGTAAATCTTGTTAATTAGTTTCGTAATCACTTTTAGTCCTTCCGATCCCATGACTTGAAGTACCTCTGTCGGTATTCCATCGCTGCCTGTAGCTTTTCCTTTCTTTAGTTCCAGCATCGCCTTTACTACTTCGCTTTTCATAATACTTGGTCCCAAGTTGTCTTCTTCAATGTAATCCTCTTCTTCCAGTTCCAATTGTACCGATCTTGCCTGCTTGTTGTATAGTTCCTTAATGTATTCTTCCCATAACTGTGCTACATCCTTTGGTTGTGACTATTTTTCCATCTGTATTAACAATTTCTTTACCACGAATCCCATTAGGCTTCTTATCTTCTAACTCCAGTGCCCTAGCGTACATCATATCATACCATCCTAACTTCTCTATCTGTTGTATTTCCTCACATTTTTCTTTTATCCAAATTTATCTAGCTTTATCTGTTACCCTTCTCAACTCATTGTTTATGCGTCTATAATTGGCTCTACCTTCTTCACTGTTAACATTTTTCCATTTTCTTCTTTCATCCATTTTCTCCAGCATTTCATTAGTGATCCATGGTTTTCTGATTTTCTTCTCTTGTTTCCCTATCTCTTTATTCAAGGTATCTTTGATGCTGGCTTTAATTTCCTCCCATTCTGTATCCACGGTCTTCGGTTTGTTTTCCAAATTTCTAAGGCGATCTTCCAACTTCGTGCTGAATGCATCGTTCTTTTCTTTTAGTTTTTCTAGGTCCCAAGTCTGTCTATCTCTTCTCGTTTTCCTTATTTGTTTCAGCTTTGTAGTTACATCGACTATTAGAAGGATGTGATGTGATGTGAATTTTACTAGGATGTAATCTATTTGGCATCTCATTCTATCTCCTGGACTTTTCCATGTATACAGCCTTCGTTTATGGTTTCTGAACCATGTATTAGTCACTACTAGGTCGTTATGAACACAGAATTCTACCAGTTTTTCTCCTCCTCAGTTTCTTTTCCCAAGTTTGCATTGACTGACAACATTTTCTTCTTGTCCTTCACCAACTATGCTGTTCCAATCTCCCATTATTATGCAGTTTACCTTTCGTCTTCCGTCTTCTTTGTAAATCTCATTAATTTGTTCATATATCTCATCAATTTCTTCTTCTTCATGAGTGGACGTTGGCATATATACCTGGATTATCAACATGTCCACTGGGACAGCTTTAAGCTTTATTGTCATCAACCTAACGTTCGTTGCTGTTATTTTTGTCACGCTATTCATCATATCTTTCCTAAGTACCAGAGCTACTCTCCTTCCCCCACTATTTCCTCCTGAGTAAACTACCGAAAATTCTTCGGAGTCGAACTGTCCTTCTCCTTCCCATCTAGCTTCACTCAGCCCTATAATATCAATCCTATTTCTTCTCATTTCTTCTTTCAGGTTCTCTAGTTTTCCTGCCTTCCTCATGGTTTTTACATTCCAAGTACCTATGCATAAGTTACCTTCGACAAATGCTTTCCTCAATATATAAATGCTCCTCATATATAAATTCTTAAAGAATAGGAAACGTAATAATAAAGGTGTTGGAGGGAACCCAGTGGAAACTTACCTAAATTGGAGAGCCGCTGGGGATGCTGAAGAAACACGGTAAACACAAAAACACATAAAAGACAAAGTGAAGTTTCGGGCTGATGCCCTTCCTCAGCAACAGAGAGACTTGTACTCTCTCTCTCTCTATACACACACACACACACACACACACACACACACACATATATATATATATATATATATACAGTGCTTTTTTTCTGGGGGTACGCGGGGATACGGCGTATCCCCACCTTTTTTAAAAATATTCTATTGCTTTTATCCTAAATTTTAAGAAACTTACAAATTTCGTGTTAATATTTAACAAAAAAAAGTATTTTTAGAAAATTGCGAGTTTTTAGTTTCCCTGTTACGTATTCTTGTAAATTAATATTTATTTGTCTATGTTTCAATCTGTATTGCATGAATGGAAAAAGATTTCCCGCGAAAAGAAAGAAGGCAACGGCGCATGCCATAGATATTGTCGCGTATCCTAGATGGCAACAGGGTTGGGAGGGCACTGACCCTTAGGAATCCTTGCAAAGGGACGCGCAGGGTAGTGGGAAAAATCGGCGGAACACAGAGTGAGTGAGAGAGTACTGTGTGCGAGCATTTGTGTTCTGATCGTGTGTGAATATCGTCACAGTATCTTCTCTATGGTGCATCCTCTCAGTTGTTTTTACTCTAACTTCTAATGTGTCCCGTCCCGTCCCGGCTTGCCTAGTTGTGTGTAAAAAAGTTGTGTAAAACCATATTTGGCTGTTAGTGGAGCATTATTGTGAAAGAAATTGTATTATCTTGACTTTTTTCGGGACACTTTATATCTTTATAAAATGAATAAGATAACGGATTTTTTAATGCCCATGTCGAAAAGAAAGAGAACTGACAATACAGAAGAAATAATTGATATGTCTGAATCGATTGCAGTTTTGGCAAATGAACAAGTGGAAAATACGTGGCCTTCTTGTTGGACTTTAGAGCAAAAGAATGATTTCTGTGAAAAAAACGTTTGGTTATGTACAAAAAACAGAAAACTTGGTTGTGGTGCTTGCCTTAAAGTTCAAACGCTTAGAATTGAGGCAAAAATGGGTATGAAGATATCAAAGGAATGGGCCAATAATGAAGTTACCCATTTTGGTACAACTCGAGAACAGCAGTTAACATCTTTACGGACCAAGATATTTAAACACAAAGAAAGTGCTGGTCACAAAACTGCCATGAAGATGTTGGAAGAGGCAAGTAAAGAAACGCTAGAGAAGGTTTGCCTGAAATCCCTTTCACGCCAAAAATAAGTTACTGCCAAAATATTTTGCACAGCCTACAAAGTTGCAAAAAGTAATCAATCATTCAATAATTTTGAAATGGAAATTGACTTGCAAGAACTTAATGGTGTTGATATGGGACGAATACTTCACTCTGCAAATGCTTGCATCAACATTATCAATCACATTAGCAAGGAAATGAGAACAAACTTGGTCCGCAAAATCATAACTTCCAAATCAAAAATATCATTAATCATTGATGAAGCAACATCCCATAATCAAAAGTCTACATTAATCTTGTATATCCATGTAATGATTTCTGGTTGTGAAATGACTGCACCAGTTAATTTATTTATTGAGTTGATAGAATTAGAGGATGTAACGGTGTCTGGGATTTTCTCCGCTTTGATTTGTCATCTTCAATCTATCGGATTGACAGAAGAATACCTGAATGATTATTTAGTTTCTATTGCTTGTGATGGTGCAGCGGTAATGCTTGGATCTCGTGGTGGAGTTAAGAAATTATTGAAAGAAAAATTTCCATCAATAATTGTATGGCACTGTGCTAATCATAGACTGGAATTAGCCGTCCACAATGCTGTCAAGACAATTTCTGGAATTAACAGGTTCAAGGCATTTATTGACAAGTTATATGTCCTCTACCATGCATCACCAAAAAGAAGTCGAGAATTACAAGCCTGTGCTAATTCACTGGAAATGCAACTTTTGAAAATTGGACAAATACTAAACACTCGTTGGGTAGCATCCAGTTTTTGTTCAGTTTATGCAGTTTGGCAGGATTACAAAGCATTGGTGCATCATTTTACATTTGCTAAGGATGATTCGTCCAAAGACAAAAAAGAGATGTATGTATGAAGGATTGAAGAAAATTACAACAGTGGAGTTTATTTTAGATCTAGGATTGATGTATGATGCACTTCAAGAGCTTTCTGAGCTAAGTCTGAAATTGCAAGATCGCAACATAAATTTGTATTGTGCAAATAAAATGATTAAACGTCTTGCTCAAGTATTGAAGAGATACAAATATATCCTGGACCATATTATGAAAAAGCCACCACTGCCGCCAAATGTCTCATTTTCCAGGGGGTTCCTATATACAAAAAAGATAAAAAAGAGGACCCACCAATCTGTCCTATTTCATTTTATGAAAATCTGAAAATATCTATAGAAAAGAGATTACTAGATGATGAAGAAGCTGATTTACCTAAATGGGCCCGAGTGCTAGATCCGAAGCAGTGGCCAGAAGAAGTTGAAAATCATTTGACGTTTGGGGAGGCAGAAATAAGAAATTTGTCTAGAAGACTTCGTTTGAATGAAAGGGAGATGATACAGAGTTTCCGAGAATACCTAGAGGAAAAAAGAATTCCAGACAGATTATTTCAAATAATACACAATCTCGATATGATTCCGATATCTTCAAGTGAATGTGAAAGGGGTTTTTCACAGATGAACCTTATTGTAACCCCTATTAAGATCTTCGTTGTCCACTAAAACAACATCAGCAGTGATGTTCATCAAGATTGTTGGGCCGCCTCTAAGACTGTTTGATCCAACAAAATTCATCGAATCTTGGTTGCTTTTTGGACATCATTCAGCAATAGACGCAAATAGCAAAGAGAGAAATAGAGACATTGAACCTCCTGAAGGCATGAGTCAGATTTGGAGTTTATTATAAAACTTATACAAATATGTTTTTTAATATTCACATCATTAATTACTTAAAACTTTTGTTTAACTTTCCTAATTAATAAATAGAAATAGAATTAATACATTCAATATCTTATTTTTTTCCAAATTTCTCCACCTCTCACAAAAATCTACTATGTAACAAGTATGTTCCAAAATGAAAAAAATGACCTTTAACGTGTTGCTTAACCACAAATTGCTTTTGAAGTTGAAAACACGATGCTAAAAATACACACCCCTTTTTTTAGAAAACACAGTATACCCACCTATTTTTCTAGAAAAAAAGCACTGTGTATATATATATATATCACTGATACACAAAGTCATTGAAGCTGAACAAATTGGCAACAGTGGCACACGCATGGGGGGGAAGATCCACCAGGTCCAGGCCATTCCCCCCTTGGAAAATTGTGATTTTTCTAAACTGTGGAAACATACATATGTAGTTATTTTAAATTTGGGTTCATGGGCACCATCAGAGATGAATAGGAGACAGTTTGCCCCCATTGTTTCTACCATAAATATAATCAATAATGCAATACGCAACATAACTTGCATACAACTGTGTATGCCACTGGTTGGTTACAGAAGTAAATATTATATTAGATTAATGTTAGTTTTCAATCTTGAGAAAACTAACCTTCCTTAACCTTAAATACTTCATTTGTAAGCACTCAATTATTCACTGTACCAACCTTCTCCTGTACAAGCTTTATTTGTGGCTCCAATCTTTGCTGCGAGTAAAAGCTCTGCAAAATAAAATATAAACAAATTTAAGAAAACATTTTAATGGCACTCATGTGGTTTCAATAAACATCTGTAACCATTCCATCACCAGCTAAAGAAAAGGCATTGTTTTCATCATAACTTTTTTATCTTATTCCAAAATTAAGTAATTTACCTTATTTGTAAGAAAGAAATATTTCCTTTATATTTTATTGGGCAAAACCTTATCATGAAAATAAGGCACTTTTAAAATGTCACAAGTTTATAAAAAATAAATATGATAAATATAATAAATATAATAACAGTAATGTATAGTATAGGTATGATAATAGATGGAGATATACATCTTAATTAGGAAGAGATTGAAACCAGAAAGTCTTCTTCCATCTAACCCTTAAATGCAGGGCCACACCAAGGTCGTTTGGCACCTGGGTGCAAAATAATTCTGCGATGCCTCCCTCCTCTCCCCCAAAGTGACTACTAGTCAATCCTAAATAAAAAGACCCCTACATAAATGTTAGCGAAGATATCAGTTCTTATTTGTATTATGGACAGCCTTTAATTTTAAAATAATGTATCGATAATGTTTACAGTTAAACTTTGCTACATTTGTTTAATATTAGCTTTCAACTGCCAATCGAGTAAATTACTCAGCTTTATCTCCTCTTAAAAGCATTTCGAAGAAGGGGCAACCTTTTGAATGATCGACAAAAAAGACGATTTAATGAAATGTCCTAAAATATCACGTTATTATAATTTGATCTGCCCATGTGTGACGTTACTAGCACCCTGGACTGGTAAATGCATTAGCTGCATGTTTGAAAGCTTTTAAAAATGGAAATTCACTTGATCAAGTGGAGAAAGGGAAAGCTCGTGGAAGTGACTAACACTAATTTAACCCCTCAGGCCGATTCGACGTACCTGTACATGTCCAATCCTGCCTACCGCTATGGTGGTTTTTTTTATAAAGATATGTAGGTATATTTTTCACTATGATATTTAGTATTTTTTCAAAAATTTTTATGATTTTATGTTCAATAGTCTTAAAGAAACAAATATTATCTGATATCCTTGCATACTTAATGCAATAGTGAAATTTAAATACCACCCTACGGAAGTTAGTGGGCATTTAATTACCTGCTTGAGGAGTTAATTCAAACAATAATACATCCGTTCCAAGAATAGAACAATGCAAATGCATACTGCGAGGGTTCGGAGGTAAATTTTGACTAAGAAATTTTGTATCACTCTGCTATTTCTGCCTTTCCCTTCCTGCTTGAAGGGAAAAAGATCTGGAGTGGAAGGGTAAAAATCATCATACATTCATCGCGCTCCAATAATATATAGATACAAATATCTTGATGAGAAGGCGCGGCCCTGCTTAAATGATGTCCTCGATCAAGACTCAAGCAAAAATGACAAGCAATTTCAAATTCTGATCTATCACTAGTCTTGATATCATTCAAATTATACCATATATAGCCGCATATAACATGCACTTTCTTCCCTATAAATTTTGGCTAAAAAGCAAGGTGCGTCTTATATGAGGGTATATATTTACCAGGGTATTTATTATGATGGACCGACACTACAAAACGTCCACAGTTTTACATCCGCTTAATATTGTGATGACATTAAACGTTATGATGGTATTCTCATGCGTTTTCTCTGTAATAACTTGAACAAAAAACAGAAATTAAAGAAAAAAATGTCAAATTTATTAAATAATTATACTTGATGTGCAATGGAAGATATTTCAAATGAACTAAAAATAATAAAGAACAGTATTAAACATCGTAAAATCCAAGAAATTCTTGATCACTGCCTCATTCATCGGCGATGTTATCAGAATCATCTTCCGCAGAAGATAGCGTTGCGTTCTCCACGGTGTTGTTGTCGTCATCCTCCCACCCAGATTCAGCTTATACTTTGTTTTGATAATTTGCTTGTAGATGCCTGTTAAAGCACTCTTTCAATACTGAAACATGGCTTTCAAATGTAATATGAAGAAAAACATTTTACTGATACAATGTAATTTCCTCGCGATTACATTTACGTTGGTGACTAACGTGCGAATGATGGAGTTGGCTATATCAAATAAAGGTGCCAGTCGACCTCCACCGATGGGTCCGAAGTGAAGTTGAACTGCAATGATGTATTCTGATTCAACTGACATTTAAAACTGTCGCCTTCACACTGGGAAACCGCTAAACTATGTAACAGCTCTTTTCTAAAATAGCAATTTTTATAACTGACTTGAGTGAAGTGCTGTCATACTTATTCTTAGTACGAACTGAAGTACGTATATTTTTTATAAATTTACTTATCTTAATGATATTGACAATATAACGAATCATTTCGCCACTGAATGATAAATATGTGATAGAAATCGAATTCTAGAAACATATGTGTGCTATATGTGGGTATATAAAAAAATCGCAGAATACGGTGCCAAAAACTCCCTGCATGTTATACGCGGGTATATATGGTAATTCCGTTTCTAGTCCCGTGTTTACATTTTTTCAAACTACAGATATTGATGATAAACAATGTTTGTCATCAGTGCTGTAACTAGAGTATGGCAAAGTTGGTATTTGCCATAGGTGACGCCCTCATAAGGTGTTAAATGTTCCCTTAAAACATGCCACAAGTGTACTTTCTGACAAATAACTGTAAATTTAATAAAACACTACTATTCTCTTTTAAACACAGAAAAATGATATTCTATGTAACTAATGTAAGATGTTTCCTAAAATTTTGCCATAGGTGCTATATCTCCCACATACGCCTCTGTTTGACATATATGTTGTGTGTATTGCCTGGGTAATCTCCAACCAGGCAGAGATATAAAAAAGCCAATGCCAAGTTGCATTTACTGAGTTTTAAAATGTGTCATTAAATTTAAGTAATTTTGAGAAAATTGAGAATTACATCAGACATTTTACACAGTATTCTTTGTGTAATTCCATTCATAAGAAAGTTTATTTAAAAAAATATATATTACCAGTTGAGAGGTAAAAAATTATAAGATGTGACCAACACAGTTTTTGAAATACTGTATTGAAAAAAATTAGCCTGGGACAAAATGTCATACTAAACTCGACGGATGTAGCCTTCACATGGTCCATATTCAGGAAAGAATAACAAGAACACTTAAAGTGGGTGTTCCTATTATTCTTTTCTGAAAATCTCATACTGTCGATATCAACCTCATACATGCTGCATGAAATGTTAGTGAAAATATTTTAGTGAAGATATCATCTCAATAGTTGGGAGCTATGAATTTTTTTTGAAAAGCACTATGTTGTACTGCACCAATCTGTGAGAATTATGCTACCACTACAGCAGTCAATCTGAGCTATAAAGCTATATAAGATCATGATTTCAGTGATTAGGTACTTTTATTAACCCTGCATGCCTCGACATGAGGGTGTCCTAAATTATTGGGTGTCTTCTGATTGATTGATTTTATTCTCGCAACTCCCACATCCCAGTATTGCTATTTATAGTCGAATTATGTTGCATTTCATTCTTTTGCATACTCTCCTTATTAGTAGTTCATTTGTTTTCTCATAGAGCAATGTATCGGCATAAAAAACCATACATGCAATCAAGGATGTGGGAGGATTTTTGTTTTGTTTCTTTCAATATGAATGCGATGTTAGTTTGGTCCGTACCGATAAGCAAAATGGTATCAAGGTCGTTTTATGACAGCAAAAAGAAGGGGTAGTCAAACCCGCAGTTAGAACTTCGGGTTCAAGGAGCCAGGAAAAGAAAGACCTTTCCCAAACAAATAGTGGTCCAAGACAAGGCACAGACCTTGCGGGTAAAAAGAGTGCATTTTACGACATGCTAACATACTGCATTCCCCATTTGTAACTTTTCCTTTTCAAAAGAATTTGGCGCAAGCCAGAAGATGCCATGTGATACCAATAAATCCAAGATATTTATTATAATTCCACGAAAGGAGGGGTCGATAATATAGATCAGATGGCAAGGAAGTATGCCACAAAGAGAGGCATGAAGAGATGGCTGCTTTCAATATTCCATACTCTTATTGACATAGTCGGGATCAATTCATATATAGTAAGTCCCCAACTTACACAGTTAATTAGTTCCGAAGGTTGCCATGTAGGTTCAAAACCGTGTAAGTCCAACAATGCTTAAATACGATATATTTTTTGACATATACGTTCGTTTCAATGGATAGTTAAAGTTAAAAATGTAGTGCTTATAAAAAAAAATGTTAAGTAAATGAAAATATATTCAGTACAGTACATATATAAAAACGTAATTGTAAGAAAACTAATACATACATATTTACTATTCAATAATTTTTGGCTCAAAACTGCTCGTAAGGCAAAAACTCTTAAAATGAAAATTAATTTCCCAATACATCCCGTGTTATAAATTTTATAAACAATAGTTACATCATTAAAGTTTGGATGCCGTGACATTCTGCACATTTGAGAAGATTCGGAAACCGACGAAAGCTGAGGATAGGTGCCAGGAAAAACAATCGGTTTGCGAGAGGAAGGAATCATATAAGCGAAAATTGGCTCGTAAATTGAAAAACAGGTATTAATTTGTGCATCTCGTATAAGTGGAAACTCGTAAACCGATTGTTCATATACCGAGGGGTTACTGTACTAGTAACGCCATGTATTGAGCAGGAGTTGAACTAACGATCGAGCGAGCTGATAAGTTACTTCGTGTATCTGTGTATCTATGGATCTGTGTAACTTGGACCCGTGTAAGTCGGGGACTTACTGTACTATTTTTAATCTTAACTTCCCAGACTGGTGTGAGAATAAAAATCAACAGTGCTGCATATTTCTAATGGAATTGGGAATAAAATCCCATGTTGAGAAGCGAGCGAAAAATATGGCAGGGTTCCAGAGATCAATTACAATAGCTATGGAGACAATTCTTGATAGAAAATTAGTAACAGATTTTCCACCTCAACCTCAACAACTCATTCGCGGGAGATATGTGTTGCAAGGAATCCCTTTCCAAAAAATATAAGTATAGTAACCTTGGAAAATCCACCGTGACATGCTCACAGTGCAAACACCATGTGTGGAAAGCATAGTATGAAGCATGTTATTTGTTGAAACTGCTGTGTCAGATGTAGCAGATTAAATTGTTTTCTAATAAATTTTTTATTATTTCTTTAAATACAATCTTACTGCAAAATTAATCTGATCTTTAAAACAATGAGGAAAAATGTAAAAATTTGTTTTTATGTAAATATTTCTATCTTTATAGTAGATAATGTACATATAATTTCCAATACATTACTAAAATTGTATAGCTTTATTCCTATGATGTATTTAAATGTACATATAAAAATTGATTCAAAACATTACTATGGCTTTTTATAGTATTTTAGATGGTGGGCCTCTTGAGATCTCCTCTTGGTAGTCCACGATAGTGAAAACCACTTGGTAGTTCTAGGGTTAACCTACAAACAATACCAAGGGTTTAGATGGGAATAAACTGAGTTAAGGGAGATTTTGAGCAGTTATGGAAGCTTTTTCATGACTGAACTGTAGCCAGACCAATTTTCATCTAGGAAGATATTCCTCTTCAAATGTCCTGGTCATGTGTTGGAGTTTTAAGAACTATGACACCACCGAAGAGATTCAATTAATTTTACAGATCCTAGAAAGGATCAAGGAAAAGAGGCAAAGAAGATTAGAGGAATAGAAGTAGGGGAAGAGTGAGTGAGGGAAGGAGAGAAATGGAGGGAAGGATTAAGGAATAGAGAGAGGGTGATTAAAGAATAGCAGGAGGGAAATTTTGCATTAACAGCATTTGTACAATGTGGTTATCTCTTTAAGTTATTTCTCATTTCATAAGAGTTTTTATTTTACAAAAAAATTTTCTTTCTATTTAAAAACTAAGCAAAGGAGAAAATTCACCGAATTTGTTTTCTCATTTTAACAGGCATTTATGCTAGTTCTATTATGATAAACATGAATGTGCAGCTCATGCTGGATTAACTGGGGCACTGTGATCATGGAGGGCCCACAGGGAACCCTGTCAATCACAAAGGTGTATGCATGCGAAAGTCTGTAAACAAGTTAGGAAAGTATACAGCATATCACAAATGGGCATGTTTCATGCAATGAAGTATTTGAAAGAAATTATATACATGTACGTAAGGGGAATAGCATTTTAAAGTTCTTTTTTAACATAAATAGTCAATTTTCTTCATATTTAAAAATATTTCATGCACACATAGGGAAATTAAACGAATTTTTGTGAGACTGTTTATGTTAGCAACAATGAAGAAGTAACCATGCAAGAAATTTTCTAAGTTCAATTCAAACTAACATAAGACATTCTTGCTTGATTTTCTTGAGAATGATGACATATACGATAAAAAAGTATAGGAAAAGAAATACTCTAATTTACCAGTTCTATAAGTTTTATTCGAAAACTATCTTGATATGACTAACACTTTACAAGATATGATGGAAAGTTCATTTTTTATCACTTGTAAAGTGGTACCCCTCATCGTCTTACGTGATTCATTTAGTGTTTCTTATTATCTTTGACTGTAAGTCCTTAATATCAAGTTTCATAAAAATCTGTTTGGTAGAAACCAAGAACGAACATGCAGACGGACAGACAGACCGACACTAATAGACTAATGCTGGAAGCAAAACGCATAAAAATTGTATGTTAAAGCTCCTAGAATTTTTTTTTGTTTTACTATCAATTTTTTACCAGAAATCTGCCATTTGAACCTTAGCCATGATACTGGATTACAAAGTACACCGCTCCCCGGTTATAACGCTGGGCATCGGTGAAGGAGCTGCGACTCATGTTATAAGGCAACCTCGGTATAACCGAGGACATGACTTTTAATTTTTTTAATTTCTATACTTGCTACACACAACAAAATTCAAATAAAAAACAATATACAGTGAATAGAAGAAATTTATATAATCGATTCCTTAAAATGTCAGTATATTTTGTTGTTTTTACTTTAGTACATACTAAAAAACGACAGGAATTTCTTTCCAAGAAATAGGGAGGAAGACCCGCGGTATATCAGATTCTGCTGTATAAAAGACGGCATTATAACCGGGGAGCCGTGTATAAAAATACAGGTGACTCCCGAGATGCGACCATTCGAGATTCGACAAATTTGAAATTTCGACCCGACGAAACTTGCTTATTCGACCCATGGAATTAGGAACTTGTTTATGTAATTTTCGTCACGACCAACCACGCGAGGTTTAGTTTCAGTGTAGACATAGTTATTTCTGCTCTAATTGTTTGAATTTGTGCTGATTTCACTAATTTTTCTGTTAATCTTTTATTTAAATTTATTTATTTTACTAATTAATTTATAAATTTATCACTTGACAAGGCATCTAAAAGGAAATGTAATAGTGATAATGCATGTGAATCAAATAAAAGAGTGCATAAGACTTGAATTGAAATTAGAAATTTTATAGCGTTGAGAAAGGTGAAAGCCATGCTGAAATCGCACGATCGTTGAGGATGTCTCGTTCAACTATTAGCACTTATGTGAAACAGAAGGAGAAAATTCTAGAACATGATAAATTCAGGTAATTTGATAACAACAATAAACAGCCCTAGGCGCGGTGTTGTGATTCCTAAAATGGAAAAACTTTTAAAACTTTGGGTAGATGATCAGTGTCAGGAACACATTCCTATTAGTGAGGCCATGATTAGAGCAAAGGTTAAGGATTTCTATGATGATTTGAAGGAAAGGATGGATGAAATGTTCTACTTTTTAATAACTTTTATATTAATTTCACTGCGATAAATAGTTGTATGTATAGATAGATGCAGGTATGTTGTCTGGCCCGTGCGAGTCGTACTGGGTCGTCTGCAGAACGTATTGCATACATCTATCTTTGAATTTCGAAACAAAAATTTATTTTTTCCTTTTTGGTGCAAAAAATAAGATACAATTAAAATATTTATTATTTAATTTATTCATAATTTAATATTGTTGTATTAACATACTAGATAAGTTATTATATTTTCTTTATAGAACGTAAGGGGAAACTTTTTCCCGAGATGTGGGAATGTATCCCCCAATTATAACATGTAAGTACATATATGGAAAAACGGCGTTCGAGATTCGACCACATTTTCAGGAAAGCATCCCTGTCGAATCTCGGGAGTCGCCTGTACTTATTCAATATTTCAAATATATTTGCTGTTTGATTTTAATTTTTCTATAATACAAAATCAGCATGATGATGACGGAATGACAAATATCAATATTACTGAAACTGTACTTACAACCCAATCGTCATTCCAAGCATTGTCCATAGGGATGTAGCCACAGCATGTGCTCACATGAAATCCAAATTTGCCATTATGCTCATTGGCTGAATCTGGACTATACAGATGAAGCCTAAAAGCAAAACATATGCGCAAATAGTGTGTATAATAACAAAAAATGTTATTATCCATGTGACCATACAATCAATATTGCTGGTATAGGATTTAACAGGAGAGTAAATGTGGAATACATATAAATAATACAAAAGCATAAAGAAAGAGTTACAACACTGAATAAATTGTAATACAAAGCAAGAAATACACGAAAGGAAAAAAATCCTCTTAATTTAGGAGGATATGAAGTAAAATCACAAATACAATATATACTCGAGTATTGGTTGAGTTTTCAAGACCAAATTTTTAGTAAAAAACTCAGGAGTTGACTTATACACCAGTAATATTTATGACAGGTTAAAACCATGATGTTATTTGCCATACGGTTGTTAAAATTTGATGGAATTTAAACTACACAGGCGACTCCCGAGATTCGACCGTTCGAGATTTGACCAACTCGAGAATTCGACCGGTCAAAGCCCACTTATTCAACCTAGCCGATCGATCAGTCGAATTAGAAACTAGTTTACGCGAAGAAATTTTCGGCCCGCCCGAACACGAGAGGTTTAGTTTCAGTCTAGACATCATTATTTCTGCTCTAATTGTTTGAATTTATGCTGATTCGACATTTGACTGTTCAAGATTCGTCCACATTTTCAGGAACGCATCCTGGTCGAATTTCGGGAGTCGCCTGTAGTTGTATTTAAACTGTATTGATAAGTATTGAATATTTAAATATTGATGCATACAAAAGAATAAAGTTACTACATAATTTGGTTATCCTAAGTTGAACTCTCATGCATTGCAAATAATTGAGCAATTTTTGTTAATGTAACATTTGGTAAAGTGACAGTGGCAAGACAAAGAACCAGCAGCAAGACAGAGCCTGAGACTACATTAAGTCCCAGGATATATTATCTGAGAGCCAACATGGTTTAAGACCAGGTCAATCCACAACCACAGCTACCTTTGAACTCTTAAACAATATTCATCATGCCCTGAACAGTAAAATGTATACTCTTGGTATCTTTAGCAAAGCTTTTGAACGTGTTGTTCACTATATCCTGAAACATAAACTTGTCTGTGCATCAATGGCACTGCTTTAAATTGGATAATGTCATTTTTAAGTGATAGGAGTCAAATAGTTCGCTACTCACAGATAACCACCAATGGCTCAGTAATAAAAAATTCTTCACCTCTCAAATTGGAAATTGGCAGTCCCCAAGGATCCATTCTTGGACCCTTGTTCTTTAACTTATTTATACATGTATGTGACCTTCCTAACTACCTTTCTAAAAGTAAAACCATCCTATTTGCGGATGACACTTCTAGCTTGATAACAGCTGATAACTTACCTTAGGGCTGTCCAACTGGCAGCCCGTGGGTCACATCTGGCCCACTGCATGATTTTATCCAGCCTGAGATACAGGCAAGCTGGGAGGCTGCCCAGAGAACCAAAGCTCTAGGTGCACTGACCCATCAGTTTGTTTGTATCTATAGAATACTGGTAAGATGCCTAAACCCTACCAGTCATAAAACACGCTTCTCTGTATGCCTCTTCCCCCTTCCGAAGTTTTTATCACCATGTGCAAAAATGGATGGGGAAAATCAGGATGACAAAAGCAGCCGAAAAATTTCCCCTGCACACCCAGTAACAAGGGTATCCATTATGGTTCTATATTTCTCTTGAAAATGCCCCCAAACCGACTTAGTAAGAGGGGCACCATAACGATGCACGTTCAACCCGTGTGGCCCGCCAATCAGTGGCTTTCAGCATATTTGGCCTGACACACCAAAGAAGTTGGGCAACCCTAACTTACCTGATCTAATTGAACATGCCAATTTAAGTCAGTGAAATGAAGGATTAGTGCAGTAAAAACAACCTAGTTCTAAACAAGTTAGGAAAGTGTACAAGGTATCACAAATGGGCGCATTTCATGCAATGGAGTATTAGAAAGAAATTAGTATATACCTGTACGTAAGGGAAATTGCATTTTAAAATTATTTTCTTCATCATAAATAATCCACTTTCTTCCTATTTAATAATATTACATGCACACGTAAGGAAATTAAACGTTTGTTTACGAGATTGTTTATGTTAGCAACAATGAAGAAGTAACCATGCAAGAAATTTTCTAAGTTCAACTCGATTTAAGACGTTTTTGTTTGTTTTTCTCGATAACGGCTACTCCTACGATCAAAATATATAGGGAAAAAAATACTCTAATTTAATATTTCTACAAGTTTTATTCGAAAAATATTTTGATATGAGCAATACTTTACGAGATATGACGAAAATTTAATTTTTTGTCCCCAGTAAAGTGGTACCCCTGATTGGCGTACGTGATTCATTTATGCGATTTTTTTATTTTATTTGATTAAAAGTCCTTAATATCAAATTTAATGAAAATCCGTTCAGTAGAAGCCGAGAACGAACATGCGGACGGACCGACGATAATAGGCACTCACGCTGTAAGCGAAATGCACCTAAAAACAATAAAACCACATATAGGATCGCCAAAGTATATGAATTAAAAATTATTTTAACTGGTTAAAAGAAAACATTATCCTCACTAAAGACAATAAGTGATTCATTTTGTGAACTATTATTATTTTCATAAACTAGAATTATTTCCTTCAACTAGAACTTCGCTGCTACTTGACATCACTTTAATAACTTGATATTTGAAGAATTATAGAGATACAACAAACAGTCCTTTTGGATTATTTACGTGGAGATAAATGGATCAACATGAACTGAATGCAAATATTTCATTGTACTACACCTGAAAAAATGTGGTCGACTCACAATCAGTCATGAGATACTTGAAAAAACAAAAATTTTTGTTCAAATGTTGTGATCGACCTATACACGAATATATACAGTAAATAAATAAACAGGATTATGACAACATATATTCACTCACGTCATAAAAATGTTTTTCCATTAGAAACTTTTTTACATCAATTTTGAATCTACTGATGTTGTTACTGTCTTTGGTATACTTTGGTAGATGGTTGTATGGTTTTGATCCCATTGAAACAGGTCCACTGTGAGCAATCAATCTTTTATGAAATGACCTCTTATGGTATGGTTATGAAAATCAATATTTTGGAGATATACTAGATAAGATTCTTTTTAATCAGCACAGTTAGACAGTTTATGTACACACAGGGGATAGATAATACATTGAATCTTAAACAGGCTTGCATGGAAGTCTGTAAGGTTCATTAAGCATATTTCTGTTAGAGGCAGTCCTCGACATCAGTACATAATGCGTTCCTGAAAATGTGTACGGAAGTCGAATGTACGGATGTCGAATAGTAGTAGTAGTATTTGTTTGTAAGGTGCTTCGACAGCCAGGGTCATTTCGCACCGTCCAAAATCAAAACTGTACCTTGCAGGTAAAATAGAATAAATATGAGTTTAAAAAAAAGGTACACAAGAATAAATAAGAAAAAATAGGATAGAATACATTTATAAAATAAATAAGTTAAATATATAATAAAAGGCATAAGATAAAAACAGAAAAAAGTTTATTCAAAGAGTGCTTAAAAGATATGTTATCCTTAGGAATTGAAAAATTCAATTTTAAGAGGATCGTCAGTTAAAAGTTCAGAGAGAGTGCCTCTCATATTTAAAATTTGATGGATATCTCTATATATGGCACATTCTGTCAAGAGTTGACTTACGGTTACAGGGCAGTTGCAGGTAGAGCATGTGGGAGGTTCCTTTTCCTGCATAAATAAGAATGAGTGCATCAAAGCGCAGTGGCCAATTCCAAGTCGGGTGACTGCAACTTCCTCCCGGCAGCTGTTTCTAACCGATGATGGCCATGGAGTGACGCTTGATTTGATCGCTCTCAGCTTATTGCTTGTAACTGCCTCCCAGGACCTTTGCCATTTTTCAAGCAAGGTGCTATTAAAAAGGCATTTTAGGTTCTGGGATGGAACCATATTGATGTCACTGCCCTCTCTTGACAGAGCTGCCTTCGCAGCCAAGTCGGCTTTTTCATTTCCAGCAATTCCAATGTGCCCAGGGACCCACATGAAGAGGATATCCACATCATTTGCTGTTAGCCTCAAAAGCAAGATATGGATCCGCTGTACCGTGGGATGGCTGTGGTAAAGGTTAGTGATGGCTTTCAGAGCACTAATGGAGTCCGAGCATATGATGTATTTCGCACTCCTTGCTGCAATGCTCTCCAACACCCTCTGAACTGTGATTAGTCCCACAGTGAAAATACTGTAGAGGGGATTCAACTAAAAGCCTGAGTGCCATGTACTGTGGATGTAAAAGCACTTGAGCAGCCATCCACCAATTCTGAACCATAGATAGATGTGAATATACTGTTGATACTCCATCATTATTTCTTGGAATTTCAATTTAAACAATATTGGGTCTGTTTCGAATTTTGAAAATCTGGACAATTGAGTCAAGCACATTGGGACTGGCACCTGCCACGGAGGAGACTTATGGAAGCTTCCAGGAAGGATGTCCAGAAGTTGGAGGTTTTCACCCTCGATAAAATTGTTAAACCGAATACCTAAGGGTAAAGTTGCTCTTTGTCGTCTGCTAAAAAGTTCTTTAAAACGTGGTTTCAAAATCAAGTTAAAACACGGGTGGGTTTTTAACGCCAAAATTTTTGAAACATACGTACACATTAAAAGCATTCTTCGCATCTTAAGGGCGGCTCTCCCGATTCACAGTAAATACTGGGAACAGGACCGGTCCTGAAAGCACCAGTAGCCAGCCTAGGAGCAGAATTGAGTACAGACGTCAAAGGGCTCAGATACGAAGCACATGATGAGGTGTATATGAAGGATCCATAGTCAATTTTAGACCTTACCAATGCTTGGTAAAGAGTGAGCATTGATGTACGGTCAGCACTCCATGATGAGTTTGTTAAAAACCTTAAAATGTTTAAAACATTTATCTTTTAAAATACTTATGTGGCTCCGCCAATTCAGTCTTCTCTCTAAAACCATACCAAGAAAACGGATTGTTTCCACGAGATCTAATCTATTATCCCCTAGTTTTAAAACAGGTTGAGGGAAGATTCCTCTCACCCTGTAAAAATGGAGGCATTTGGTTTTCTCATTGGAGAAACAAAAACCATTTGCCCATGCCCATTTGTCTAAATGATTGATAGTAAGCTGTATCTGCCTTGTTGCAGTAGACAAGTTGGATGATCTGCAGAAAATTGCCAGATCGTCTACAAAGAGAGATGCCTCTACTGGAGTCTTGATACAGTTTACTATATCGTTTATGGCTATGGCAAACAGGGTCACGCTTAAGACCAATCCCTGTGGAACTCCGTTTTCTATGGTAAAGGGTCTAGATAGGTCAGTTCCTATCTGTACCCTAGCCATTCGATTGGTTGAAAAATTTTTAATAAAAAGGGTAAGATTTCCTCTGAAATCCCATTCATGCAGTTTACTTAAAATTTCATATTGCCATGTCGTGTCATTTGCTTTTTCCAAATCGAGGGTTTCCGTAAAAATAAATAAAAACATTACAGATTTATACAAAGCAATGGAAGTAAATATTTTCCCGATATCTGAATGATACAATAACTCAAGTAACAAATCATTGAAATGAAATCCATGGCTTTGAAATGTCAACATAATATTCAATCACAACATTACTTCTCAATACATTTTCTGCACGTATACTTTCCTTTAACTTTGCATTTACTGCAAAGCATTTTTTTGCAGTAAGCACGCTTATCTATGGTTTTGTTACCTTTGCAGTTTGTTTTCACTTCACATCTTCGGCATGATTCTTCGTTCCAAAGCAGAATCAGAATCTTCATTTTGACTTTGGACATTTCAAGAAGTCTTCTCTTAGTTCCCCAGCTAATTGTTGAATAAACTTGCGGCAGGAAATCTCTGAATCTGTTACCATTTTGTAGATCACATACGCATTGATGCAGGCAAGATCAAGTAAATTATAAAAAGAATGAACTGGCCACCGTCGGGATGAAGTTTTTACAGTGTACTTTCTCGCCATTTGATCAATAATATCTACACTATTGCCCTATTGTAAAATGAAACAGTCTCTAGAGTCTTTTTTTGGTTTTCAGCAATACTAACTGTGGGATGGAAAGAACTGATCAGTGCCATATTCCTGGCTTTTTTACCTTGATAAATGGTAAGAGTTATATCCTCATGCTTCAGCACTTTAGATGAGTATAGTGACTCTCGCATAGTTTTTACGCTTGTCGGTATTTCCCTCTGCGCTTTGTTTACAGTTCCAATGATGCTAGTAGATTTCTGCTTGTTTTTTAGCTAACTTGAGGGAGGTGAAATAATTATTGGTGGTTATGTTTCTACCAGCATTGAGGTAAGGTTCCATTAGCTGCAAAACCACATAATCAGCAGGTCGGCATTCATCTTTTCCTAGATATGGAAATCCATCTACTATGTATTTTGAATTCACATCTACAGCCAACCAGTACTTCTGACCATATTTGTCAGGTTTGGATGCTATAAATTGGGTGAAGGGGCACCTAGCTTTGCTCGGGAACAGTTGCTCATCCATGGTTATATTTTGCCCAGGTTTATAGGCTAAGAAACAATTTTCCACAAACTTATTCCACACGTCCGAAAAGAGAGCAAATTTGTCTCTTTGAAGTCTTATGGAGCGAGTATGTTTCTCATCTCATGATTTCACAAAAACAGTTTCTCCCCATAGTTTCCTTACAAGATGGCAAGCCCCATGAATCAGACCACAAAGAAACAATATGAAATTTGGTGGACCCCGATACACCCCGAACATACAATATGGCAACGAATGCTTCTAACTCAATCAGTTGAAGAGACCAGGAGTCATTTCCTATCTGTCTGTGGGCCTCTGCTTCAGTGCACCTCTTTATATGCCGAAGCATAGGCTCATCTATGAAAAGTCACTAAGCACTAGCAACTCTTTCTTTCAATATATTTCGTTTTGCATGAGGCGTAGGGCCAGGGACTTCTCTGAGAATATTTTGCTGCGACCGTCTACCAGGTGTAGTTGAACCCAAGTTCACGGCATGCCACTCTGTCCCATCTGCAGCTTTGTATTCTATTCCTGGTTCATCAGCATCTTCATCGCCACTCACCTGACAGCCTAGAGGAGCACATCTTTGGCATTTCCCGCTACGAGTCATACCGGACCTGTGACCTGCTTGTTGAGGCCTGATGTCCTTGTTTCCCCTAGGAGAACCACATGTCACAAGAGGATGACCGTCGCGATTCCTACACCCAGCTCCATGCCTAGTGCACCGATTTTGGCCACATACAGCACCTGAGGATCCCACATAGATATCCAATATCTTTTAGGTTGCACAAAAAGTAAACGATTTACTGAATGAATAAAATACTATGTATTTCATTAACCTCCTTCATTACTGGAATGGGAGATATCCAAGTTGACACTTTCAAACTCTCCCGCATTCATCTCTTTCAGAATGCAGTCATCCTCACTTGAAGAGGAATGATCTGACTCGGGACGTAGTACATAGTCATCGTCACTTGTTTCATCTTCCCCGACAGACTCTTCTCCGCCATCAGATATGTCTTCCGGAATGTCACATAGCAACAAAATAATCTCCCCGGGAGAAAGACCATGTTTCGAAGCCATACTAGCAAAAGGTGTTCACGTTTGATAGGAGAGATTATATCATACATTTGTATTAGCACTTTCAGTTTTCCGTTTTTCACTCATGTTTAGGATTGCCAACTTTTAGATCTTCATGAACCGGAGATGATGTTACGGGTTGCCTACTTTAAGATATTCATAACCCGAGTTTGCTTGAAACCTGGATACTTTAGAAGAAACTCAAGAGGAATTAAATGTAATGATAAATATATTGAATATTTCGAAAGCACTCATGATTTTAGGACATGATTAAAAATCTTTATTTTTTTTAGTATTGCTAATTAACGAAATTGTAAGAGTATCATCGATTAAGTTTTTGTATAAAACAAAATACAATGAAAATTAAAGTGCAAAGTATCTTAATTCGAATCATTTATTAAAAAATGCAAAAAAGTAATAAAAAGGGCTTTCCACTGCAATCAAAATTGAACCAGAGACTTGTGCTACTCACCCGGAGACTGGAGATTATGGCGATGACACAAAGATCTCCGGCCCGAAAACCAGAGGTTGGCAACCCTACTCATGTTTATAAAATAATAGGTGTAAAATGCACAAACAAAGAAACACTGCTGTACGTACAAACAAAGATGGTAACATTGCCGAGACTGAATAGTAATAATAATTTATTGATTATTAACCGACTTTACAGTGGTACTAATTTTGTCAAATTTCAGTACAATATTTCAAAACATTACATATAATACATATATTATTACATAGCATACATATATTATTACATAGCATACATATATTATTACATGGCATACTTTAATTTGGTAATTTATTAAAAGTGTTGGCTTGGCTGACAGTATGCCATTATGCGATAGCTCGAAATTTTTGTTCGTCAGATGATGTACGAAAGTCCGAATTCGGAGTACGAAAGGCGGTTTAGGGATGAGAATTTATAATGTACGAAAGAGCGAATTGTATGGATGTCGAGAACTGCCTGTAATTTGCATTTGTCTAAGACCAGAGAAGGTGAAGAGCCCCAGAATATAACACCAAATTAAGCTCTAGCATAAAAATAACTATAATAAGCAGACTTTAGTATGTTAATAGCTACACTGTTTCTTAGGAATCTAATGTAGTATAATGATGAATTCAATTTAGATATGTTTGGAAATATGGATGGACCATTTCCCTGATTGGTGGACATGTGTCTAGGTATTTGGTACTTGTGGAGAATTCTTTCATTAGTACTTAAAATAAAATTTAATGTATTCTGAGAAGGTACTTGAGTAAAAACCAACATTTGGGTTTTGCTACAGTTGAGAGATGTTTTTTGGATAATATAGCGTTGTAAAAAATAATAATTATAATTACTGTCTGCTCTTCACCGCCAATCTTACTTTATCATGTCATTTCAACTAATTTTATGGTTGCAAGTGTATATTTTCATATAAAATACATATAACCACAATTTTGGTAACCTCTAGATTGATACATCTGGGTCAAGAGTCCCACTTGCCCCACCCTCACTCCGGCCCTGGTTGGGATACTTTGAGGATCAAAAAGAAATGTTGCCTTCTCAATCATGAGTCACCTGTTGCATTCTGTTTTCAAGATAAGTTTATTCAGTTGAGTGCAACACCTCTGATTCTCATATAATAACACTTCTGCAACAGTAAAGGATGATTAACCATGTCAAAGACATGGCTAAAGTAAAAAAATATTGCAAGAGTCAAATATTTATTATTAACTGATTTTGAAATAAAGTCAATAGCATTGAAAAGTGCTGATTCAGTGGATCGTGCTTGAGATATCAAGCCAGTCTAATTCCCCATTCTTGAATTAGACTGGCTTGATAGCTTAGTTGGTTAATGTATGTACCTACCCGCCAAGTGGCAGACCCGGGATCAATTCCAGGTAGTTCAGAATTTTTCTCCTTCTCTAACTTCACATTTGTGTTCAGTAATATGTACTCACGCATAAAAATACATTACCATCCATACACTCTATGTAGTGAATTATTAAATAGAAAAGACACCCAAAAATCTCACTAATACTGCCATGAGCAGTTAATGGCATGATAAAAAATTTGTCTAATTCAATCACTTTATTGTTCCTGCCATCAAATCTTGCAGCACATTTATAGAATGAATATGTACATACAAAGCACATTCCATTATCAGCAAATATGTTACCACATATCTATAAAGCTATTTATAAAGTTATGCTTGGCTTAAAATAAAGAAATAAAATTTCCTGTATACCTACATAATAAATATGGGAGAGTGCAACTGGAATTATAATTTAAATTTAAAATACATTAGAACTGTCACAAATCTGATAGTGAGCCATTGGAGATGAAAGTGAAGTAATAATTTTTCTTAATAATTGATCTAGGGTTGAAATACATTGCTTAAAGTAGGCTTTGGGCCATTTCCTTTCCATGTAGCCATCTTATAAAGCTTGATATAGTTTTGAGCATGGATTATAAATAACTGCACGAAAATGCTTGATTCCCAATCAGCTGAAACTTTGTAAACACCTAGTACTGTCATTCTGAAAACAAACTACACGTGAGTTATAATAGAAAAATACATTAGTATAGTGTAACAGGCAGCTAAATAACACAATTTTGTTTTAATTCAAGCAAAAGCATTTATTATAAAAAAGGATGAGTTTATACGTTTTGAGAAGTTGTCTCATTCACAATTATGCATCCGCGAACTTGCGTTAAAAGTTGAAGATAAAGAGTGAAGGACGTAAATTAAAGGGATTAAAGGATTAAGGAATGTGGATGGAGATCTTAGCTGTATGTATGATTTAAACACGAATTTTATTCTCCCTGTCACACAAAAAGAATACCTTGCCAGTTCTTCACCCAATTTTTCTTGAAATCTAGTAAGGCTTTTCATTTGAACGAATTCCATTACAACTGCGGAACCTCCTTTAGGGATATCAAGAACAGATATTGGTTTTGGTACACTGACAGTGTTTGTATCAACCAAGGCTTTCAGGGATGCGCATTCACCATCAAACATCAAACGTGCCTTTATAGAATAAATAATAAGAATACCAAATGATATAGTGAACTTACACTTCACAAAATATGTACATAACTTTATATTGACGACTTCTTAGATCTTCATAGGTACCTTTGAACCTTGGTGAAATTTGACGAAAATTTTTCCATATTTATCCGTGTTGTAAGTTTTTGACTCACTGATGCACCCTCCACTTCCTGAATATTTTTGCTGGCATTCACATACTTTAAGACCAAGTTCCGATTTCAAAATATTTTCCATATTTAATGAGACAAAGAAAATATAAGTTTTTCGAAAATCTTAGCAATGACATACGTTTAAATTTCGTAAATAATTAGATATCTTCTCTACAGACAGCGAAAGGAGACATTTAAATCTCGCAGAATCATTATGAGCATTTAAATCCTGATTTAAGACCGAATAGACACGCAATTTAAACGGTAAATGTCAGCCGATCACGGAAAACATTATTCAGAAGATGTCTTATTTTAAAATCACTACATCAGCGCCACGAAATCTAGCAGTAGGGATTAAAGTTCTTGTCTTTTCAAAACTAATGTCCTGTTTTATGAATTTATCAATATAAAGTTAAATGTGAAGAATTTGAAGTGACTGATAGCAATGTTGGAACCGTTGTTATCTCTTTTAAAGATAGAGAAAAATACGACGGTCCGTAAATCTTGTGAGATGTCAGGCAGTTATTCGAAGGTCGATAAGGTTTTTTTATTTCTTTAAAGTGGCCAAGATATTTGTTGCAATTAATGTCTAGACTGGCAGGATTGCACTAATATTTCTGGATTTATGTGGTAACAAAATAAAACAGAAACTTCGCTCGATTACATTACGTTTATTATTAGAAAATGAAGAAAGGCGCAAAACCGATAATGACGCTTAAACAAGAGGTAAACAGACAGGGTTTTAGAAAGAAATGAATACACAATGGCACCATGGAAGAAATAAATATTCTTCTATGATGGCACTACCACAGCCTAGCAATACCCCCACTCAGTGAAGCCACATCATCTGCTGATTTAAGTATCGCAGGTTAACCTTTTTGGTACCCCGTGTCTGCATTAAGAACGACTCTCATCTGATAGGCGGCGCCATCTTTGCTCCTACCCTCGTACCACAGAATCATTACGTACTCCTTATGCTTATAGAATGCGATTACTACGGTCATTGCTGTCATACAGTAGATGTTTTCGTATTGAATGAATGCGTTTCAATAAAATTATGCCATTACTTCTTAAAGATAGACAGGATGTGAATAAATTGGCATTTTTATATTTGTTGAAATAAATCGAATGGCTTTGATTTTTATACCTTCGGACCTTTTTCCCATTATTCTCACACAATGTTTTTAATTGAGAGGAAAGAAAAAATGATATAAAAAATTATTTACTGACACGTGATATTTTTATGATTTCTTTTAGTCACTGACAAAAAAATTACAATTAAATATGATGGTACTAAAATTAAAATAAAATTTTACAGAAAATTCAGAAACAAATTTTTATCACATATTTACAAAGTACACCCACACTAAATACATTTTTACATTATTCACACAATGCGTTACACAATATTTACAGTACAATAAACAAATTTAAAGATGCTTAAAAATTGCCAATCTATTGTAGGTAGACCTATGATCCAGAACACATCTGTTCACTTCTCGGATTGCATGATGAATGCGAATTTTAAAATAAGTTATAGAAATAGCCTGCACAAGTCTATTTATATGAGTGTCGAAAGGATTGAGGTCTAATGTATGAGCCTGCAGTGATGTAAAAATTCCAAGCTCAATTGCTTTTCTTGCAATTTTTATAGGGATTCTACAATTTAACACAGAATTTAAATTAAGTGATTCACTTTCACAAAAACATTGTTCTGTTAATTTGCATATTTTAACATCTTTCGATGGATTGCAAAGGCCAACTTGATTTTTAAACATTATGAGTGGAAAGAAATTGTTTGTGCTCTGGAGAGAATTTCAACATGAATCACAACAGATGGAAGGGAGAATATCTTTTACAACATATCTACAAATATATTCAATAACACTTTCTGAATATAAAGTGAGTGAACTTATTGCAGGGACATAATCATGATCCTCATTTCGTGTATTTGATTGCAAACATAAAAATTCATCACTGTCTTCTTCATTTACAAACTGTGTGCTCCTTGCCTCACAGGTGCTACTGACATGCAACATATGAATTTCTCCTTGTTGTACACAATTACCTGTGCTATTAAATTTCAATTCATTTCTTACAACGAGTCTCTTATATGCAGATTTAACACGTTTGCTGCAGGACTCTGATTGGCCAATCACACCCCCATGCTGACGACGGTTTTTTGTTTAAAATTCCATGATAAGACTCTATATGTTATATTACATTCATATCTCTACCAATTCACCCCTGCATTCGCTAGAAATACTAAGAATATTGCGTTTGTCCCACCATTTGCAACAGAAAATTCCCTCATCGGTGTATTTGCATATTGTTTCCCCTTTGTTTAGTTTAGTGTTCACAACTTCGGTGGGATTTCCCTTTCTTTTTGGCTGCAAAGTTCCTGAACAATAAGTTTTTTTTTAAAAGCTCTTCAGTGACATTACACGAATTATAAAAATTGTCCATAAATAAAATAAAACTTCAAGATTCACTGAAAAAATGGCGTAAATTGGTGAAAGATTTAGATACGGTTTGAACTGTATGAAAGCTCGTTTCAAACTAAGTGCATGAGAGCAAGACTGGAGCCTCTACCCCCAGGCATAAAGGCCACAGAGCAGTGAGAAGTGGAAGGGAGATATCACGCGCTAGGTGCATGACCTGCCTGTCTTAAGGGACAACAGTCACGCGCTAGGCTCGTGACCCGCAGTGAACGTGTTAAACTGTAAGCATTATGGATTATTATTCCAACCTCCACATTGCCTTATAAGCCCAAAAAACAACTCAACGTGGTCCTGGCTTAATTTATAAGTTAGCAGGTATTCTAAAGATTCATTTTTAATGTATACATAAAAAAAATCTTTTATGCCCATTAAATAAACTTTAAGACTAAGAAGCCAACTCTCCTGTTTGACGTAAGAACTGAGGTATCAGATTGTGCATTAACAGACAATGACTAAATATAAGAAAGTGCATCAGTAATAAATGAATGCAAAACATGTTCATTAGGACTACTTAAAGGTGCCTTAAAGCCTTTACCAAATTTACTTGAGTTAAGCAAGTCAAATATTTTATTCATGTACTGTATAAAATTTACGGTAGCTTCACACCCAAGAAAGGAATCTAACTTTAAAACATTATTACAGTAAGCTAGAGCGTCGGCAACAGACTGACTTAATGTCTGAACTGCTGGACGAACACGCATTTTATGCTTTTTCCACTGAATATGTCTGGAGCTTAATTTGTTGGCTAACCGCAGCCTTTCCTTTGTTTGCAATTTAAATAAGGCCTCAAAGTATGACCACTTAATAACTCCATCCCTACTATATATTATCTGTTTTTCTGCAGTGCAGTTGCGAACAAGCATAATAATGTGACAGACATCAAGCAGGACGAGTATTTGTACTCCTGGCTGAGTAGGGTGCAAAAAATTAATTCTTAAATTGTCCATATTTGATAAGTCTGCCCCTAAAGCATTAGCCATACTTACATTACTTGCAGCTCCAACAAAAGTAACTGCTGTTACTCGCACACCAATCTCGTCTAATTTTTCAACAGCTGTTAATATAAGATGTGCTCGTTCCTTTCCTGAAACTGAGTCAATAAAAAAATAACCACACGGAATTTTCCATGTGTCATTAATTCTGTTCACATAATAACACAAGCCATTTTGTCTGGGGGCAAGCGTTCATTTTCTATCTCTGTTCCAAGATCAATGTAACCTATTACTTTTTTACCATCAAATTCTACATGTTCTTTCAAACTCATGTCATCAATAGAGAGACATAGAAGAGGCACTACACTCTTGCTATTAGCATTTTTTACTTTGCTCCCTATTGCATCAAAACATTCTTTACTGAAGCCTGGTTCACAATTAACTTTCATGTACCATGTTCGGATTCTCCGGGTACTTGGAAAGGCATTATTAAATTTTGACCCACAAATTCATATGCTTTCAGCAAGTAATAATGAAGTGTTAGTGCAAATGATTTCAAATTTGTATTATAGGCACTACAGTATTTATTATCTGCTTTTTTCAAGGTTCTGTCTAATAAACATCCTACATCAGTTGGAAGTGAAGTTTTTAAAATTTCTGCAGCAAATTCTGTGATCATTTTATCTTTAACTAAACGTGCTATGATTTCTTTATTACTATGAATCTTATTTGATTGCCTTCTTACCTTTTGTTGCAGAATTTTAATCTTTTTCCTCGCACTACACACATAATTATCTTTCTCACTTAACAGGTACATTAATTTTCTTTTACGGGGAGTTAGAGCTTCACGTATTGAAATATCTCCAGAAGTCGACAACTCTGAGAGCAGAATTGAATTTAGTGTTTCACTTGGAGTGCTGCAACTATCTGTGACACTCTTCATTGGTGTACTTGTGGAACACTGAGTTAAAAGAGGGGGCAAGTCAGACGAAGAAAATGAAATTGAAGTTTCGCTTGCAATTTCACTGTTTAATGTCAGTGATGGGGATACTGTTGGCTTTGGGAATTGACTTGCACAAGGTTTGGGCAGCTTCTGTGATGCAGTTTTCTTCTGTAAATGTTTCGGGTAGGATGGAAAAATTGAGGGTACAACACATTCCCTGAGTCTCCTCTTTTGTCCTGTCAGGTCCACATCCTCGGGGTGAAAGTGATGCAAACATACTACCGAATGATTTGATGGTTGCCAGTTTTCACGCCTCACAGCTCTAATCCAAGCATTCCTCTGATCCTCATTTCATTTTGGAAATCTATAAGTCGAAAACAAGATGTAGTGGCTCAAGTAATTTTATTGATAGACCTTCGTGAATGCAATATTCTTTTAGCGTGCTCCGTGTATGATGGCGTACTTACAAAACTAGTAAAAGAATATATTATGTACTTGCAAGTGCAAGGAAATGCCATCTTTTCGACAACTTTTTCTCTTGCTGTACTTAAAATTACAACCAAACACACAGCAACCATTTGCCATGGTCACAATTACATTAACAACAAAAAACAAATAAATTATCTCAATAATTGCAAATTATAAGTTTGGTTTACACCTTCTTCCAATAACTGATAGGCGGAAAGATGGCAGCCATGCACTAAATTCTGCCTTCACCTAAAACTGATCCTTGAGGAACATGGTGTTTCTCAAGGATCAGTTTTAGGTCCCTTTCTATTTATTGTATATATTAATGACCTTTGCAACAATCGAAATAATGCACCAGTCTTATATGCCGATGACATGACTCTCATTCATAGCCATAAAGAATATGATGAAGCATGGAGAATAGCAGATGAAAGTTTAGATAACATAACCAAATAGTTTACAGCTAACAAATTATTCTTGAATGGAAATAAAACATAAATTTTCATTCGGTTTGAAAGAAACTCATAATGAACTTACTGCTGTAAAGATCTTAGGTTTTTATTTAGACAGTAAACTTAACTGGGATATCCATATCCAATTTCTGTGTAAAAAATTAAGTAGAGTGCTATGCCTTCTAAGAAAACTAAAACCTCTGGTATCAATAACGTGCTGAAAAATGTCTACTATGCCTATTTTCATAGTAATTTGAAGTATGGCACATTGCTTTGGGCACACTCGAGCAACAATAAAGATGTATTTGTACTCCAAAAAAAAGCAATCAGGGCAATACAAGGGGTTAAAAATTATGAACACTGTAGACCATATTTTATAAGAAATGAAATAATGACAGTATATTCATTGTACATTTACGAAGCATTGCTGTTTGTAAAAGAAAACCTGTCGAACTTTCCCCTCAGACTGAATACTGATTTGCATAATACAAGACACAGGGAGGACTTAGACCTACCTTTGTGTAGACTCACAAAAACAAAGAAAAGCCCTAAGATAAATTCCATAAAATTGTTTAATAAATTACCAAATGAAGCAAGATGCATAAATATAATAAAATTCAAAAGAATTCTTGGCTGAAATCTAAATCATTCTACTCAATTGATGAGTTTCTAGAAAGTGACCTGGCAGATTTAAATTTCTGAAGATAAAACTAACTTTAATGCTATGTAATAATATATGTATGTATGTAATAATATGCTATGTAATAATAATAATAATAATAATAATACAATTTATTTCACCGTTGGCAAATACATTTGCATGGTTTTGTCACAATATTAAATATTTACAAAACAAGACAAGAGGAGAGAAAATATAGATATGCTAGCAAAGAAAATACAATGAACAATAACACAAAGAAAAGCAAAATCATACTTTATCATCAAGGTATTCACAGACACTGTAGTAAGTTTTCTTCAAGAGGAACTTTTTAATTTTACTTTTGTACACTTTGTAGGACTGAACTGATTTAATATCCACAGGCAGATTATTATATATTACAGAGGCTGAGTGATGAGGACCTTTTTGAGAAAGAGCATTGTTGTAGTCATTGATGTGAATGTGAGATAGCGAGCGGGTGAAATGGCTATGGTATTCTGCATTTGTGGGAAAAATGTGATGGTTTGATCTAACAAAAGTTGCACAACTAAAAATGTAAAGAGATGGTAGGGTTAAGATATGGAGAGATGAAAACAAGGGTTTACCCTGTGTACGGTAAGGTACTCTACATAAAGCTTTGACAGCTTGTTTCTGTAAGGAAAAGACTTTAATAGCCAGTCTACAATTACCCCAAAATAATATTCCATAGTTTAATAATGAATGCACTTTAGCATAGTACAGAGATAATAGGCTTTCAATAGGAAGTATTGGAGCCAATTTTCTTAGCATAAAGACTCCAGTAGCTACTTTTTTAGCAACTCCATTGATGTGATCTAGCCAATCCAAATTCTCTTTAATATGTAGCCCAAGGAAATTGGTGGATGAAGATCTAGCAATGCTTTTATTGTTCATTTTAAGAAGTGGGCTACTATATGGGATAGCTTTTTTATTGTGAAATAGTAAGTAAGAGTTTTTATTGATATTTATAACAAGATTGTTTAGATTGCACCATTCCATCATTTGGTTAGCTGATCTGTTAGCAGCCTCAACCAGAAGTGGGAGACTATCAGCAGTTACCAGGCAGGATGTGTCATCGGCATATAGGGTCGGAAAACAATCAGAGAATTCTTTGGGAAGGTCATTCATGAAAATTATGAAGAGAAGTGGTCCAAGAATTGATCCCTGAGGAACACCAGTATTAATTTTTAGAGGTGTAGAATTAGCTGTGGTAGAGCCATTTCTAGCTCTTTGAGAATACCTCACAATTTGATAGCGGTTACTTAGAAAGGAAATAACCCAGTTCAGGGAGTTGCCCCTGATCCCCAAATTACAGAGCTTCCCAGAAAGTATTTTATGGTCAATACTGTCAAAAGCTTTACTGAGGTCATAAAATATACCTAAGGTATGTTGTTTGTTATTGAAAGCTTGGTGTAATCTGTTGATGAGGTTGAAAGCAGCAGTAGATGTTGACTCCTCTTTCCTAAAGCCATGTTGATTAGGAGTTAACAAATTGAAGGAGTCAAGAAAACGCAGTATGCGATTAAAAAATAATTTTTCAAATATTTTAGAAAAGGCAGATAGAATAGAGATTGGTCTATAGTTTTCTGATTCTGAGAGTGAACCTTTTTTAGGTATTGGAGATACACGAGAAAATTTTAGGTTAGTAGGGAACTGTCCAGTGCTGAAAGATAGGTTGATTATAGTAGATAGAATAGGTGCAATGATGTGGGAGCTTATCTTAATAACTGTCATGGGAATATCATCTATACCGCTAGAAAAGGAGCTTTCAAAAGATTTGATGATATCTATTATTTCCGAAGTATCAGTGTAGTGAAGAAAAACAGAATTTGGGAAAACAGAGCTGGTATTCCTGGAAGGGTATTCAGGGGAAGATGCTGCTTTATCATTAATATTGCAAAATTGATTGTTAAAGTTCATAGCTATATCAACTGGATTAGAAACTACTATGCCATTGAAGTATATGAAAGAAGGACTTAAGTTGCTGGATGCAGCATTGGAATTTAGTTTGATAATGTTCCATGACGCTTTAATCATATTATTGGAATTATTTATATAGTTAACATTTGCAGCTTTTCTCTCAGCTGATAAGTGCATTCTGAAGTCCTTTAGAGCACATAAGTATGCCCCACGAAGGTTAGAGTCAACAAATTTATATCGAAAGTATAAGTCCCGAACATACTGAGACCTGATAATAAGATGAGAAGAGTATAATTTTCTTTTATGCACGTTTACATTATGTTTAATATTTCTGACAGGAAAGGCTGCATTAAAGCAAAGGGTGAAAGTGTTCATGAAAGAATTCCATTTAGAATCAACACCACTTGCATAGTGAACATCATCCCAAGATTCCTGTGAAATATGGTGAAGAAATATTTTAGTCGAGTAATCGTTAAAGATGCGTTTAGAGATATACATGGGGTTAGGCTGAGAGATAGTTCTATGTAACTTAATGGTTGTTTTTAGGCCTAAATGATCAGAAAGGCCTGTGAAGATGGTTTCACAGGTAAAGTTATTAGGAGGTAAATCTGAAATTACATAGTCAATAAGTGATTGACTGTTGGGTGATATTCGGGTGGGCTCGCCATTCACTACCTTCAAACCAAAAGTAGATAGCATATTTATGAGGTCAACCTTTTCAGGGGATTCATTCAGTAAGTTAACATTTATGTCACCGATCAATATCATACCATTGGTATTTTTCATTGATGCAAATGTAATGGCATCATGTAGGCTCATGAAGAAATCATTTATATTACTGCTGGGAGAACGATAAATAGATAACAGAGCATAGCAAGAGGCATCAATGTCGATTAATGCAATAGAACATTCAAAAGTTTTATCAATGCTCTTGTTAAAATTCAGACACTTCATACTTACTGAGGGTCTGCTATAGATGGCTACACCTCCACACTTAAATTGCTGGCGACAAAAGGATGTTATTAGATTAAAACCATTAATATGGAAGACTGCTATTTCATTTGCTCTTAGCCAATGTTCTGAAAGTATTAACACATCAGCCTTTAGTTCCTGAAGTAGGAGTTCAAGGTTAAGGCCCTTATTCCTCAAACACTGAATATTTATGTAAAAGCATTTAAGGGAAATAAAATTACAGAGAGTACCATCACCTTGGTCGAGTCACATTTTCTTCGGTTTTACGACTCCCACCTGAAGTCGGGTAAGCATTTTCGCCGGCTCTTCTGCCTTTGTTTCTGCCTTGTTTTCTCTAATTTTTTCCTCTCTTGCGTCCACATTTACTCGCTGGCTAGGGCTATTCTCAGCGATCCTACGAGGTCTTTTAATATTGAATATATGTATTATATGTAATGTAACATTTGTGTGTAAAGTTTTTATTTTTTAATATTGTACTGATATTTGAGAAGATTAATACCACTGTAAAGTCGGTTAATAATCAATAAATTATTATTATTTGGCTTCACAGCACCAACTAGCGCACGATTGACACTATTACTATATATCTGTGGGCACTACCAACCTTGAAAATCATACATTTCCAACACTTCCCCTTGATCAAAAGGTTGCTACAAACATTCACAGTTACAATCTAGACAAACCAAGCTGGTTTAAAAATTTACAATGTTTGACATGACACAAACCCTTTGTTAAAATATCTGCAGTCTGATCTTCAGTAGGCACATACTTCAAATCAACAAGCTTGCACTCAACAGCCTCCTTAACAAAATGATGCTTAACTGCAATATGTTTAGTACGATTATGAAATACAGGATTACAAGACAGTTTAAGGGCACTTTGGTCATCAGCATAAACAACAACACTCTCCTTAAACCCAACAAGTTCCCTAAGTAACCCCTTCAGATATATGCCTCCTTACAACCCTCTGAAAGACCCATGTATTCAGCCTCAGTTGAAGACAATGCAACAGTGGGTTGTTTCTTACCCCAAGATATAGCACCATCGGCTAATTTGAAAACATAGCCTGTGTAGGACCTTCTGTCAGTCTCCTCATTGGCCCAATCAGCGTATACAAAACCAATAACATTAGCATCAGTATGCCTGTAAACAAGACGATAATCAAGTGTCCCCTTGAAGTATCTTAGCACTCTCGTGGCGTACTTCCTGTGCTCCTCAGTATAACAGGAATTGGCCTGACTCAACACACTACACACATGTGCTATGTCTGGACGGGTATTACAAGCAATATACATTAAACTACCGATTAAACTCTGATATGGTACATTTGGCATAGATGACACCTTTTTCTGAATAGGATGATTTCGGTGTTGACGATACGGGACAGATAACTAAATTCTTCGATAAAATACAGGACAAATACAGGACGCTTAAAAAAATCCGAAACAATCTCTATTCTTGTGCACTAAAACTATTTCTAGCATCAATCTTTATTTTAAGTAATAAAAAATCAAGAAAAACAATATAAAGTTATTTGTATGTATTGTTAAATTAATCTCAAATTTCAAAATACATAACAATCAATTTTGAAAGGGGATAATAAAAAGATAAATTATTAATGCACCTCTACTTATGAAATGATTCCTAGTTAGTAAAAAATGGTATTTATAATAACATACCTCTTTAATTATATTTTTGGGAGGATTTTGCATTCCTTAAAAGTTCTTCATTCTGTAAAATATGGTCGTAAAATTCTTTGCAATTAATGCTGATGTTCCATTTACATTGCAACAGTGCTTCTATAGTGGTCACGTCCAACTTATTTCATTCTTTGGTCCACTGGACATTCATTAATGAGAAAACACTTTTAATGTTTACATTATGAGCCGGTATGCTAAACACGTACTGGCACAAAGTTAAAAGTTCTGAGAATTGTTCTTCAAGTTTAATATGTTGAAGGATAGAACACCACCTTTCATGACACAACTTGTTTTTCCATTCTTCAGGATTAAAATGTATCTCTTGTCCTGCAATTTTCTTCAAGATTGTCCACTGAGTAAATAAAATATTATCATCAATTTTTATCCCTTTTTTCTTTAATACTACGCATGATGATTCTAGTTGTTCCTATGTTGGAATAGTATTCAGTAACATCCATGTAAAGGATTCATGTTTAAGGGGTGAAATCCATTTTAAAAGATAATCATGAAAAGTACCATAAAAATTATTAACTTCAGTGCAAAATTTCATTTACATTTGATGAGAAATTTCATCTCTTTTTAGAACAGCCTTGACACTTAAAGGAAGAAATTTTGCATCTCTCCTTTCTTTAATATATTCAACAAGCTCCATTAAATGCCAGAGCACTTCAATGATATTGTTTGTTCCTCTCTCAATTTGCATAATCCTACTGTTAAAGACGTTTTGCACACTATGAACAAGATTTAAATATGCTTCACTCAGTGGATCATTAAAAAAGTCGATGAGAATCTTAGGGGCTTTTTCTTCAGAGTTAAAGTATGATTTCAGTGCTACAAATAAAGTTAAATTTCTCTCAACTGCATTTGCTAAGGAGAGCCAGTGGATTTTTGAATGCGAAACATTCCATTCAAACTGTAAAAATATTGAAATAAGAAAACAGCTTCATGACCATTACTTCGACATCAATTGAAAGGGTATCAGATGCTGTTTGAATTGCATTATGTAGTACATGGGCGGGACAGCCAACTCCTTCCATAGAATCATTCATACTTTTTTTCAAGTTTGAATAAACATTTTTTGTACCTTTACGATAACATCCACCAAAATTAGTATTCGCATTATCTCCACAAAAAGCAACACAATTTTTCAAATTAATTCCTAAATCAAGAAGAGCGTCTTTGCAAAAATTTGCAATCATTTCTGAAGTCTCATTGGGAAGGGAATTTACTCGCAATAACTTCACAAGCACACCTTTTTTACAAGAAAAATATTGTACCATTAGCGGAAAAATTTTTTCTGCATTGTGATTGCTTGCATCCGTGGATATTCCATAAAATTGTGAGGTATTTAAATCTTTGATTGTCTATTCAACAGTTAATGGAGCTATTACATTTTTTATGATTGATGTAGCTTTAGTCATCCTGGCACTTGAAAATTTGCTTGCAATTTTTGAATCCGAAAATACTGCTGGAAACAAGGAGTTCAAGCAGTCATTAGAGCTAAATGAATGATGATGTTTTACAGTGTGGAAGGCCATGGCAACTTCAGCAGCGATGATTTTACCCTCTTCATCAGAATTTCTCTTAATAAAAAAATTGGCAAGCCTAATACTTTCTTCTGTAGAAGACATACTCCTTTTATGCTTAGCAGTACCTATATGCTGCTCAATATCAGACTTTCCACCATTTTCAATGTTGAATGAACAATTGCATATTGTGCATTTAGCCTTACCACAGTTTTGCCCTCTTTGATAAACTTCCACTGATCAGAGTATTCATCACGAAATCTACACTTGCATTTGGGCATGTTAGGGGTTGAAAAATACCTACTTAAGTTTTAATAAAAAAATCACGAAAACAAATTAAACACTGATTGATATTATGAAAGCACGCCACCACGTGATTACTCACTCAACTTTGAGAGGCAGCTGGCTACTCACGACACCGTGAGCCGCACAGGCTGTTGGGCATGCTGCCAGATACATGGTTGAACATGCTATGCTGCCATAATTTTTGCTGCTAGGCTTAGAATTCTAAATACAGAACATTTGGATGTCCTGACAAAGTCAATAGAGGACAGGCTAAAAATTGCTTAAATACAGGACATTTGGCAACCCTAGACTAGGACATCCCAACTTAATCCTTGGTTCCATTGGTGTTGTCACTATTTTAGCCTCCGACATAACAAACTTTTCAAAGACTTGCCTTATATATTGCTCCTGGTCAACAATTACCTTCCTTCCCTCAATCCTGACCCTCATACTCAGAATCTGTTTTGCCTCACCAAGGTCTTTGATTTTAAACCGTGACATCAGCTCTTGTTTCAACATGTCCTTCTCTTTCTCATTATTTGACACCACAAGAAAATCATCAACATACACAGCAATCACTGTAATCTCCTGACCTATGTTTTTAAAAAACAAACAAGGCTCATGCGCAGACTTCTTATAACCTATCTTAGTCAGCACATTAGTCACCTTTTCATTCCAAGTCCTCAAGGCCTACTTGAGGGCATAAATAGTCTTGTGCAACAAATACACCTTGTCTTTCTTTCCAGGCATAGCAAATCCCTCAGGCTGACTCATATACACCTCTTCCTGTAACTGCTGTACAAACATCAAAATGATACATTTTTAGACCATATTCAGCTGCCAAAGCAAACAGTAACCATACAGTAGACCTCCTGACCACAGGCAAGAACGTTTCAAAGTAGTCTATGCCATGGATCTATCTATATCTATAGTTCACCGTGCAAGCCACCGCAATGGTGTGTGGCAGGGGGTGCAATAGCACCAAGGTAAAGCGCATAATAATGTATAGTATCACTCTACGTCGGCTGATTTCCTTTCGTAACTTCTGTTCTGCTCAGCTATCGTTCTAGGGAAAAACGAGCCTTTATACCTCTCAGTCCTACAGGCTATCTCTCTTATTTTACTAGGATGGTCCGTTCTACCAATATAAGTTGGCACTCTTATTATTTCTTCGACATCGCTGGAGAATATATGCGTTCTAAATCTTTCGAGAAGTTTTAACCTAGAGCGTGATCGGCGCTCGGCTAGTGATTCCCATCCTAAGTCCTGTATCAAGGCTGTAACACTATTGTTTCTATCGTAACAATTTTTGACGAATCTAGCGGCTTTTCGCTGCACTCTTTCTAACTCTGAGATTGATCCTTTCACGTACGGATCCCATATGCTCGACGCGTACTCTAATAGCGGTCTTACTAACGAGAAGTAACATGTCTCTTTGACTTTTTCCTCACTTCTACCTACTATGCGTTTGATGAATCCTAGTTTCTGTTTAGCCTTCCTGCATATATTTCGTATGTGCATATCCCACGAGAGGTTGCTTGTTAAAGTAACGCCTAAGTATTTGACGGAATCGGCTAGTTTTAGCTGGACGCCTTCAACAGTGTAATTCGTCGTGTCAATGTTTTTGTTTCCCCAGAATCTCATAAAGGAACACTTTCCTAAGTTCAATTCTAACTGCCACCCTTTACACCACTCGAGAATTGCATTTAAGTCGTCAGAAAGTAATAATTGATCATTAGGACTGTTAATCTCTCTGTAAACTACTGTATCATCCGCGAATAACTTGATTTTACTTTTAATAACCTTATCTAAGTCGTTTATATATAAAAGGAATAGTAGGGGGCCGATTACACTTCCCTGTGGAACGCCTGAGGCTACGCTGACTGAATCTGATTTAAATCCATCTATAACTACTATTTGTTCACGCTCATTAAGAAAGTCCCTGATCCACTTGATTATCTTTCGATTTATTCCACAGTCATTTAATTTCTTCACTAACTTACTGTGGGGGACTTTATCAAAAGCCTTCTTGAAGTCGAGGAAAACAGCATCTAACTGAGTCTTACGGTCTCCTGATCTTAGTATATCGTGAACGAACAGAGCAAGCTGTGTTTCACAAGATCTCGTCTTCCTGAAGCCATGCTGATATTTACTTAGCAAGTTCTGACTATCTAAGAAGTCCATCACGGAGCTAGCGATAATGTGCTCGAGGACCTTGCAAGATAGGGAGGTAAGCGAAATTGGCCTGTAATTTTCTCTGTCGTCTTTTTTCCCACCTTTGTGTAACGGTGTTATAAAGGCTAATTTCCTTTCCTTGGGTACAACGCCATGACTAAGTGACTTATTGAAAACTATTTCGAGATAAGGTGCTATTTCCAGTGCTAACTCTTTGAATACTCTAGCTGGTATCTCTTCTGGACCCAGAGATTTATTTGACTTGATATTTTTAAGCTGTTGAGCTATCCCTTTCGCTAATATGACTATATCGTTCATTTTTTCCTTGCCTGGTTCGGGTGCCACGACCTTCGCTCTCACGTCTTCGGTAGTAAATACGCTCTGAAAAAATAAGTTTAACAAATTTCCTTTATCTGTGCTATCGCTAACTACCTCTCCTTGGTCGTTTATTAACGGGGCTACGGTTGGGCGTCGACCTTGAACTTCTCTAACATATGACCAAAAGCATTTGGGATTTACACTTAGATGTTCACTAAGAGTCTTTTTCTTGAAGTCTGTTAGTGCTTTGCGCATAACCTTTTTGGTCTTAGTCCGACAATCTCTGTACTTAAGTGAAATTGAAATTACTTCCTCCGGTGACTTACAGTTATTGATGCGTTTAAATTTCGAGTGAAGCTTTCTTTGGTGTCTGAGGGCGCATCTTACCTGCCGATTATCTGCAAAAAACCTCTAGCAACAAGTCTTGCCTTGTACTTGACCTTTCCCTCAGCATCAGGCTTCAGCTTAAACACTCATTTACAACTGACAGCTTTCTTTCCCTTTTGCAAATCAACTAGATCCCAAGTGTCATTGGAGTTTAGATTCTGATACTCCTCATCCATGGCAGCTTTCCAGTCCTTTTTGTTTACCCCAAACAAAGCCTCAGTTACAGTAATAGGTTCAACTTGAACAGCGCTATCATTAACACAGATAGCTTGATACATCATAAAATCAGGGAATTCTTTTGGATGTCACTCCCTGATTTTATATCTTCGCTCTTCCCATATTTCCACCTCTGGCTCTGCGTGCAACTCAGCTTCTTCTTCTCTAGACTCACCTTCAGACTATGAATGAGTCTCAGAAGATTCAGAAACTTCATCAACAGGGACTTCCTCTTCTCGGTCTTCACCTCTGTTGTCTAAATATAGCTGTTTTTGCACCACTGCAGGATTCACTTATTTTTCCTCTTCCTTTCTTGCTGGTTAACACAAAGGGTCTTCTTCCCTCTTGGACACACAACCACTCAGCAGTTCAGCTTCCAGGAAAACGGCATCACGAGCTCTTGTGATTTTTCTTGGCTGCTAAGGATCAAAAAATCTATATCCTTTACTTTCTTCACAGTATCCAACAAAATACAGCTTTTTACGTTTGGCATCCAGTTTCTTACGCTTCTCATCAGCAACATGCACATAGGCCTCACAACCAAATATTTTTAGATGACTTAAATCTACCTTTTCTCCTGTCCATCTCTCTTGGGATGTCATGCCAGGCACAGCCTTGTGAGGAGATCTATTTTTAAAGTACACAGAGGTGTTGGCAGCCTCAGCCCACATCAGCTTATCACAACCAGCAACTTGAATCATGCACCTCACCTTCTCCATTATGGTCCGGTTCGTCCACTCAGCCATCCCATTTTGCTGTGGATTGTAGGGTACAGTGAGCTGATGCTGAATTCCATGTGACTTCAGGTAGCTGTCAAATTCCTGATTAACAAACTCAGTCCCATTATCTGTTCTAAGTTTCTTGATTTTACAACGAGTTTGATTTTATATCATTACCTTAAATTCCTCAAAGACAGACCTTACCTGATCCTTGGTTTTCAGGAAGTACACAAAAATTTTTCTCGTATATTCATCTATCAGAGTAAACATGTAGTTGGCTCCACTCCAAGACGACACAGGCATTGGCCCACACAGGTCAGAGTGCAAGAGAGCCAGCTTCTCCTTTGCTCTTTTCCTTCCAAATGACTTGAACAGCTTCTTGCTCAGCTTCCCTTCTAGACATGGGACACACTGCACCTTCTCAGCCTTACTGTCTCCTGTAAATAAAACATCTGTAGCCAAACCATCTCTAAGCAATCTCATACTTATTCTATTCAAATGGCCCAAACGCTTGTGCCATAAAACATAAGATTTGTTGAAAATAGTAATATTAGCAGTTTCCTCAGCAATGTGAAGGCGATAAATTCCATTAGTTATTGAGGCAGTTGCCATAACATTACCCTCCACACTACAGTCACCACTGTCCAATATTTTGCAGCCGTTTTTATAAAAAACAACAGTATACCCTTTGGACACCAATTTACTAACTGACAGCAAATTTGTCCTAAGATCAGGAACATACACTGCATCAGAGATAGTTGTTACACTATTCTCCACCTTAAGCCACACCGGAACCCTGCCAACACCATTACAAAACAACTTCTCATCATTGGCTATAGTCACTTCCGACCCAATATCACTGTCCTCTTTGAAGTCCAACAGCCAGTCTTTACGGGCAGCCATGTGCACTGAAGCACCAGAGTCAATAAACCAGTCCCCAACAGCAGCACAAATCCCCAAAGCACTCAGGAAAGCCTTGTTCTCCATGGATTTCTTGTCAGCTTTCTGTTCCTTCTTCTTCTGTTCGGTCTTCTTGGACTCCAACTCTCTCCTGGCAGCACCAGACCCCGACTGCTTCTTCAGACACGCTGGTTTGAGGTGACCGTAATCACCACAATTCCACCACCTCGGACCTTTCTTCTTGCAATTGCTCAGCATGGCAGATTCTGACTGACTCTGATTCCCAGTACTCCATTTTGTGTCTTGGAGCAGCTTGGTTTTTACATAGTCACTCGTAATTTCGGCCCCCGAATTTTCCAGTGCCATCACCATAGGTTCGTATTCAGGCGGGAGACCTGCCAGTATAGCTGCACCAAGGAATTCATCTTCCACGGGTTTGTTCATGCCAGCAAGCGACATTTGCAGAGACATGAACTGATTGATGTAACGTTCTATTGAACTAAACTGTTCCAACTTTAGAGAACACAAAGTACAGAGCAAACGCACTCTCCTATTTATACCTTTGTCCTCATATGCCTTTTCAAGCTTCTCCAAGGCTTCTTTCATAGTCCTACAGTTCCGAATATGAGGATAACAGCATGGCTTGACCATGAGGCCTATTTTGGTTAAGGCTTTCTGGTCGCGCTTGCTCTTTATCTCTGCCATCATATTACTGCCTTCAGGATAGCCTACAATTTGAAACCACAATTCAAAATCCTTTAGGTACAATTCCATTCCAAACTTCCAATCCAGATAGTTTTCCCATCCTTCCAATTTGTCAATCGGAGGAAGCGTGGCCGTGTTCTCAGCCATTGTGAATATTCAATCACTTCACAAAACACAATCAGCGCTGAAAACACCTCACTATCACTTGGAAGTCCTTCTAGGCCCATAACCTGTTGTAATTAATGTCTAGACTGGCAGGATTACACTAATATTTCTGGATTATTTTGTTACCACATAAATCCAGAAATATTAGTGCAATCCTGCCAGTCTACACATTAATTACAACAATATTGCATTTGTAAGTCAAAGTGTAAGTGACCAAATTTCAGATAAGACAAGGTAGAACAAAACGTGAGTTGAGAATTGGTCAGGAACATCTTTTAGTGCTGCCTAAAGCAACTGGTGCCTAAGGAAACTAATTCACTACCAACAATCAAGAAAGTAATGCTGAGATTACGAGGTGTATATGATGAAGAGGCGTAACATTATAAAAAAGCACGAGAAGAAGCAAAACAGGACTCCAACCCAACCTCCAGATGATGAACATGGTTGACAATGTAATAGCAATGAAATTGTTTGAGCTACCTATGGTGTAAAAATGGCTTCATTAATCCTTCATAGCACGATGTTTTTATTTTTCAAGGAAAAATATGTTACATATATTGAAAAATATGCCTGAAAACAGAAATACAACTTTTTTGCAGTATATTCCGACTAGGGTAATTGCCCGCCAAAGATGACTGGTATGCATGAATAAAGTATAAAATTAAAATTAATACATTTCCTATTCTTCCTCCCTCTCTTCCTCACTCCCTTCCTCACTCCCTTCCTTCCTATCTCTCCCTTCCTCATTCTCTTCCCCTCATATACCCCAATTCTCTCCCTCCTTCTTGGTCCATCTCTCTTTTCCTTTCTCCTTATCTAAATCTGACTTTATGTAAGTTAATGAATCCGGCAACAATGAGTTCGTTGTCCTTGGTTATGAAAAATTTTCTCCTGAAAAACCTAGTATTTTCACATCCTAAAAATTTATCAAAACATTCAAATTGAATACGAAAACAAATTGTCATTCCTTTTAGACTTTCTTTGGTACAATTCCCCAGTTTTTACGATGGTTATAACAAATTTTAAAATGCAAATAAAGAACGAAAGGTACCTGAGATAGGACCCGGTGAGTTACTGTACTTGGTGATTGTCCAAATCAAGCCAATGACCATAATCAACTGGGTCATTCTTGAATTATTTGCTAGTTAAAAGTGTTAGAGAAAGACAAAAGCTCTTAATTTAGTTATATCATAGGCTAGGTCTGTTTGTTTGTGTTTATCTGGATCGCTCCCCTGCCTGGTAAGGATTTGGCAGGACCTTTAGTGGAATAACTTGAGAACGGCTAGGATAATTTCCATGATTTTTTCACAAAACACTGGGATCTACCTCGTACACCTTTTAAGCAAGTCATTGTCTATCATAGAATTAAATGGTTCAATTCCAGGAGTGTTTATTTTCTCCATTTGATTAACGTGGGTGTGAATGTAGCATATTAAAGGGAGTTCAGCCTATTTCCATTGTTAAAAAACTGAAATGGCTCTACTAACCAAAGGTAGATTATGAAACACTAGATGATATGTGCAAAGTGCCTTGATAATTTTTTTAGACATAAGTGTAGTGTCCGAGCTGACGAGGTTGGCAGCTCTGAAAATGAATACTCATTTGTCTTGTTGTTCAAGTTGGCTATTCTGTAAGACAGTGGAGTGGTGAATAAAGACGGCGTATAATTTGGAAGACGTTTTTAATTGTGGACCAATATCGTCATGAATCCTGGCCATCCAGGCTGTAGCAAGGCTTAGAACGTACATTGGCGACGAGGATAGATTTGGTCGGTGTGGTGAAATTATCTGTGAGCCAAGAATTGTGAGTGGTGGTGTGCTGCAAGTAATTATATACGATGCACGTTGGCCTATCATCACCATTGTGCAACATGGGAAGTCAAAACCCGGAATATGAAAGGTTTAATCCATTTGTTGACGCCTCAATTATTGGAATTTGTTGGAGGAAGTGGTTGCGGGGCTTTGATTTGATGGTCAAAGCGAAAGGTGTGACTGCAGCTGCCAGCAAGAAGGCCATGTTGCTGCGTTATGCCAGTCCAGATGTGCAGGATATCTACGACGCCTTGCCAGCAGAGGATATGGCCACAGCTCAAGGGACATTGCCAGTGTTAGGATCAGGAGCAACAGGTGACGATGTATATGCGAGGGCCATCAGAGTCCTAACACGTCATTTTGCAGCTGAGGTTAATACGCCGTATGAGCGATACATGTTTACCAAATTGTATCAAAAAGAGACAGAATCAATCGGCGAATTTGTGATTAAGCTGTGTCAACAAATTGTCATCACAGGCTGGCAGAGGCAACAAGCCAAGGAAGTCATTCGGGACCAGATCATGGCAAAATGCTTCTCCAGTGAGCTACATTCTAAGCTGCTAGCAGAGGCTTCCAACCTATCCCTGGCAAAAGCAATGGAGATAGCACGGTGATGGGAGTTGACAACGCACCAAGTCGAGGACATGGTGACAACACACCAGGTGAATGCGGTGAGCACCAAGGGAGGAGACAAGAAGTCCAACTCGGTTAAGAAAGGAGCATGCTACCGGTGTGGAAAAACAGGACATTATGCAAATGATTACAAGTGCCAGCGAAGAATGCAAAGTGCAAGAAATGTGGCTTGGTAGGACATTACGGGAATTGTTGCAAGACTAAGCAGGGTAGAGTCGAAAGGGAAAAGGAACAAAAGTCAGGAAAGAAAAACAAGAATAAAGTGCAAAGTGTTAACCAACAGCAGGATTCCTCTGACTCAGGAACAGAAAAAGACTCTAGTGGTGCTAAAGGAGGTTACAGTTTTAATGTAAATGTCTGTAGTGATGATTTGATGGATCTTGTCATAGGATCTGTGCCCACAAAAGTGCTTATTGATTCAGGAGCTACTGTAAATGTGGTGGATAAAGTTGAGTGGGAAAGACTAAAGAAAGCACAAGTGAAATGTGTGTCATACTTGACAAACCAGAACTTGACAACCTATGGATCAAAAAGCTCAAGAACTGTGATTGGTGCTTATAGGACTGATGTGAGCATAGGAGGAAAAACTCTTAGTAATGTAAAATTCTTGGTTATGAAAGAACAGGGGATTCCTATTCTAGATAAGAGTGAATCAATAGCACTTGGGATGCTAAAAATTGGGCTTAATGCTCAGGTAAGGGCAGTGTCAACTCATTGGGAACAGAAGTATAATGAGGTTTTTACTGGTGTGGGTAAATTGAAGGATTATCAGCTTAAAATTCTCATAAATACTGAAGTACCTCCTGTAGCCCAATCTGTAAGGCGAATGCCATATCATATGAGGGCCATTGAACAGAAATTGGTTCAAGATTTATTAGACATGTATATTATTGAAAAGGTAGATGGCCCCACTCCTTGGGTGTGTCCAATTCAAATTGTGCCCAAAAAGTCAAAGGACTGGTATTTAGTCGTGGACATGAGGCAAGCAAATACAGCCATTGTAATGGATCAGCACCCAATGCCTACAATTGAAGGGCTGTTGAATGAGTTGAATGGGAAGAAAGTGTTTTCTAAATTAGACCTCTGCTGGAGGTATAACCAAGTTGAACTTGCCGAGGAATCTTGGGGTATTACAACTTTCTGTACTAGTACTGGTCTGTATAGGTATAAGAGGTTAATGTTTGGTCTGAATTGTGCACCAGAAATGTATCATAAGATTTTATCTCAAGTGTTACATAATTGTGAAAGTGTATGTACCTTTCTTGACGATATTGTTGTGTATGGTAGTACCCAGGCAGAACATGATATTAGACTAGATAGAGTGTTGCAAATCCTGAAGGAAAGGGGGCTTACTCTAAATGGTAAGAAATGTGAGTTGAGTGTATAGAAAATAGAATTTCTGGGCCATGACATTTCAGGAAGTGGCATTAAGCCCTCAGAAAGAAATGTAGAACAAATCATGCAATGTAAGAGACCTCAAAATGTAGCAGAGGTAAGGAGTTTCTTGGGCCTAACTAATTTTGTGTCCCGATTTATATAGGATTATTCCACTCTGACAGAGCCTCTCAGATGCTTGACAAGGAAAGGAATTCATTTTACTTGGGATAAGGTTGAATCAGAGGCTTTCCAAAAACTTAAGGAGCTTATCAGTGGTGATCAAGTCCTAAGCTTCTATGATGTGAATGCCCCAGTTCAAGTGATAGTAGATGCTAGTCCAGTAGGTTTAGGAGGGGTCTTAATTCAACGTAAACGTGTAGTGAAATTTATTAGTAGAGCTTTAACTGAGATTGAGAAGAGATATTCTCAAACTGAAAAAGAGACCCTGGCCATAGTGTGGGCATGTGAAAAGTTGCATTTGTATCTCTATGGTAGAGAATTTGATCTCATTACAGATCATTGCCCATTGGAGGTGATTTTTGGACCACGCTCAAGACCCAGTGCTAGAATTGAAAGGTGGGTGCTGCGTTTGCAAGCGTATAAGTACAGAGTGATCTACCGTCCTGGGAAAAGCAATATTGCAGATTGTCTGTCTAGACTTGTGAGTGAGCAGAAACAATCAAATCCTGGTGCTGACAAGGTAGAGCAAGTAGTTAGGAGAATTATAGAGACTGTGGTCCCTTCAGCTATGACACTAGGTCAGATTAGGTTAGCCACGGCTCAAGATGCCGAATTACAGCAAATTGTAGCTGTATTCCAATCTGATAAATAGCCTAAGATTCTGTGAGTTGATTAAACAAGAGTTATGTATCATTGATGATGTGTTAATCAGGGGGATGAGGATTGTACTTCCAAAAGTGTTGCAAAAGCAAGCATTAGCACTTGCTCATGAGGGACATATGGCTATAGTGAGCATGAAACAAATTCTTAGGACAAAGGTTTGGTAGAGAACCATGCTCAAAGATGTGGAGGATTGGTGTAATTCGTGCCATGAATGTCAATTGATGGCTAATTTTAGTCCTCCTGAACCCATGGTGTGCTCTGAATTGCCATCCTATCCTTGGGAAGCTATTATTATGGATTTTTTGGGTCCTTTGCCTTCAGGGGACAACTTGTTGGTTGTAGTAGACCTGTATAGTAGGTTCTTTGAATTAGAGATAATGAAAACAATCACTGCCCAAAGTTTGATATCAAAGCTTACACCCATGTTTGCACGCTATGGTAATCCTTGTTCAATTTTGACGGATAATGGTCCTGCTTTCAAGGACCAAGGATTTGCTGAATTCTTGAAGCATCATGATGTTCAGCATCACTTCTCGACACCTTATTGGCCTCAGGCAAATGGGGCAGTGGAGAGACAGAATAGGAATATCATGAAAAGATTGAAAATTGCAAGTGCTGCAGGGAAAAATTGGAGAGAGGAGCTTGTGGTGTATTTGGCAGCTTATAGAATAACTCCGAATACTGTAACGGGGGTAGCTCCTGCAGAATTGTTTTTCAGGTGCAAAATATGGTCTAAGGTGCCAGATCTAAAATTGTGTATGCCTGAGAATGATTGGAAAGGAAATCAGGAGGTAAGAGTTAGAGATTTGCTGTTACAAGATAGAGGTAAACAGTATGCAGATGTATCACGGCATGCAAAGCCCAGTTCTCTAGAACCAGGGGATCTAGTACTGATGAGACAGCTAAGGGAAAGTAAAATGTCAACCCCTTTTCATAAGGAACCTTTGAAAGTGATGGAAAAATGTGGGAATTCTGTAGTCATTGCAGATCCACATGGTCAGACTTTCAAAAGGAATTCTTCTCATCTTAGGTCTTATGTGCAAAGGGAAAGAGGTGAAGGAAGCTTGATTAGTCAGGGCCCCAAACAGGACTCTAGTCTTGAGTCTCAACTGGGGATTTAGTAGAATCTCAGCAGGTTCTAGAAATGACTCCAAAGCTGCCAGAGGAAGCTAGACCTGAAAGGATTCAGATGAAACCAATGTACCTAGCAGAGTACTTTTGTAATTAAAGGTACAGAAAGTACTTGTTCATTACTGAAATTTTTTATGATTGTGTCTTTTGAAGTTGATTATAGCTTGTAAAATTTTCATGATTGTGTTATCTTGAAATGTTAATCGTTTGTGAATTTCCTATGATTGAGTCATGTGAATTTGATTATATATTAGTAAAATTTTATTGATTGGGTTACCTCAAAGAAATGTTACAGAGTATGTTCATGTGTTGTTTAATTCTCTTGGAAAAGGGGAGGGATTATAGTGCCCGAGCTGACGAGATTGGCAGCTCTGAAAATGAATACTCATTTGTCTTGTTGGTCAAGTTGGCTATTCTGTAAGACAGTGGAGTGGTGAATGAAGATGGTGTATAATTTGGAAGACATTTTTAATTGTGGACCAATATTGTCATGAATCCTGGCCATCCAGGCCATAGCAAGGCTTAGAACGTACAATAAGTTTAAAGAAATAATTGCTGATTTATGGACAAGTTTATCAAATAATTGTCGGATTATGGACAAGGTTGAAGTAAAATTACTCTATAAATGTCAAAATTGCATTTTTGTCTTAAAAACATCCCACTACTGTAATTGTAGTCTTTTCTTAATGCTGTAATAAACATGAAATTAAATATAAAAAGAAATATTAAAATTAAGTTCGTACATATAAATATCTATGTAAATTTCAATTTATTTTTATCATAACATAAGGAAAGCTTTATAATTAAATATAGCCCTGAGGAAATTTATGAAATAATATAAATCGTTTATGCATATTGTATAATTTTATTGAAACTCTGTCTACAATCCCAGCATTATTTCATTTTATTCAACAGTTTTTGGAATTTGCTCCTACCTGTGGACACTCACTGAACTGATATTGTATAAGACGTAGTAAAAGGTTACAACTTGCAGCAAAGCTTGATCTGACTTTGGAGAGACATGTTCAATCCTGTTGCTGTTCAACTCTTATAAAATCACTGCAAAACTCAAGGAAAGTTCAGTTTCAGTTTAGCGTTGGCAGTATAATAATAAATTGATGGAATGAATTGATCATAAGATCATCATGTGACAGGCACAAGCTGGAATTTCAAAAGAGGAGAAAAATCTGCTAAGACCCAGGTTCGATTCCTGATCATAGCAGCCAATTATTTGCCAGTCGACTACATTCAATTTTTCCCATAAAATGTTGGATGATGGGCATCACTGATTAATGAGATGCTTGTAGAAAGCCTTAGAGCAAATGAACATGGATATTTTTAATAATTTTTCTTCTATGTGAACCTGAACTTCTACAGCTAATCCAAAGGAAGCCTTTTTGCTAAACAAGAGCCCACCACTATTCATCAACACAGCCACTTTGTCTCAGTCATTTAATCTATGTTGTGATGTTGTAGATAACAGTTCATTTACTTGCAATTTATCATATCTTATTAGGTGCATTTTGCTTCCAGCATAAGCGCCTATTAGCATCTATCATTCCGTGAGCATGGTCATCCTTGGCTTCAATCGGATTTTCATGAAATTTTATAATAAGGACTTACAGTCAAAGATGATAAGAAAATCACATAAATAAATCACGTAAGTCAATCAGGGGTACCACTTTACAAGTGACAACAAATGAACTTTCCATCATATCTCAAAAAGTATTACTCACATCAAAATAGCTTTCAAATAAAACTTATAGAACTAGTAAAGTAGAGTATTTATTTTCCTATACATTTTTATCGTAGGAGTAGCCGTTATCAAGAAAAACAAGAATAACTTTGTTCAAGTTGAACATTCTTCATTCTTGCTAACATAAACAATCTCACAAAAATATGTTTAATTTCCTTACATGTGCATGCAATATTTTTAAATATGAAGAAAATGGATTAATGTCAAAGAAAAGAACTTTAAAATGCTATTTCCATAACGCACACATGCCATAATTCTCTGATTATAATATGTATTTTTTTCATGAAAATTTGACAAAAAGTTAGGGTGCGTATTATATATGGTAACAAGTGCATACAACTTTTTTTAATAAGGAAATAATTTATATTTTTACCAATAAATCATACATTTCAATGCATTTTGATAACATTCCTTTAAATATCGTTTTCCAAAACAAAAATAATTATTTATTTATTTTAACTGTCTGAATCTTAGCCTCTGAATTCATTATTGCTGTCCTCAAATAGTTCGCCAGCGATTTTGTTCTCTCTCATCATCTACATAAATGGCATCGCAGAGAACGTCATCTTCATACTCATTATCCACTTTGGCGAAATCATCATCCCATATGATGTTGTCTTCAGAACCATCCATGGCATTTGTGAGGCAACACTTTTTAAAGCCATGCTTTTTAAGAAAAAATCAATGCAAGTTGCAAGCAACAAATATTATTTTACATACCTCGACCGGCTTCTATGAAGATTTAGTCAGAACTAGACGTGATATTCACGTAAACTATCTCGCTCAGCTGTAAGGCGAGAACTTTTATTCCAACTGACCAGATTATTACACAATGCGACATTGTATCGATCTTTAAAGTGAGAGTCAAAACAATATAGACGTGAAGTTTTCGTAAACACTCTCACACATAACTCACTTGGCGGTAATGCGAGAACTGTTATTCCAACTGCCCAGATTATTACACAATGCGACATGGAGACATGTTTTTATACATTGTATTGATCTTTAAAGTGAGAGTCAAAACTATATAGATGTAAAGTTTTTGTAAACACTCTTGCACATATCTCACTTCGCAGCAAGGCAAGAACTGTCTTGATACTGCTAATAACCAAGTGAAAAATTACAGTGATCTTTTTACAAAAAATGAGTTGCATATTACACATGGTGATAAGACAATTTTCATATTTCACTCGTAAAAACATGGGTACGTATTATAATTGGAAAATTACGGTATATAATTTCTTTCAAATATATACTCCATTGCACAAAACACACCCATGTATGCTGCACACTTTCCTAACTTGTATAAGTTATACTGACACAGAAGTTTGCCTTAGCAGAATATTAAGGATGTGAAAATATGTTATCAGGTCTATAGATGTAGCGATTTTTTCTGCCACTCCGCACCTATATGCAGCACTTAACGAAAAGCCGCAGACGAATAAGCCTGATCAAATAACGCAGGCCATCGTATAATTGCGGAGTGGCGGAAAAAATCGATACATAGGTTAGGAACGTAATCCCACTTTATAAGATTGTTCTTGTGAGAAATGTGCTTCACCTTACAACCTGATATATATGAACTAATTATGTCATAAGTGCAAGAATTACCTTTAATGGCATATTTAAAAATATAATCATAAGAGCCACTGCATCCTTCTTCATTATCTTTTGTTTGATTTTATTGGAGGTTATTGTATTTTATTTGTATTAATTCAGTCAATTTGTTAAATTTTGTTTTTACTTAAGCATTTGTGATCTATAATTGTATGTACCAAGTTTTATTATATTCCCATTTATAAGGAAATTCCATAATGAGTTTAACTAATTATGTATTTGTTAAAAAGTGCTAGTTACATAAAACATATTATTAGTGACACGCACTTCCTGCACCAATGCCTCTCACCCCTAGGGAGTGCTGGTAACCCTGCTAAGAACCACTGATGTAGATGTTTAGCCTGCTTTTTATAGATCCATAAATCTTGGATTAGATAAGACATTGATATTGGCCCAAAGTTGGATCATCAGATTTCCCCTTTCCTATACCAGAATTATTTTAATTTCTTCATAGTCGAGGGATAGGTACCAGTGGCAAAGCTATTATTGATTAATTTAGCCAGCAGGTTAACAATGTGCTCTCTGGAAGTTATTATCATTCTTTTGTTAATACCAAGTATATCAGATAGTTTTTCCTGTTTGTGATTAAGTAACTTTAGTCTCAGGTTGCAAGGAATTGATTTTGTTGGCAATAGAATGTATGTGATGAGTCCACTTCAGTATGTCTGTGATATGTTGAACACGAAAATTTGTTAGGATGATTTAAAAATATATTGTAATCATGACTATCACATAAAGATTAGGACATATAGTCTAAAAGAAATAATTTTGCTCTCAGTCATAAATAATTTGCTTGAGGAACCATTTTCAGAGTAGGGTAATGGGAGAAGGAAAAAATACAAAGCTCACAAATTTATGGTGTGGAAGCTTCACTTTTTACAGTACAATTACATAATAAAAAATATTTTATTTGGAAATAAATACAAATAAAAGTGAATTATGCATAACAAATAATTGTTTCTATTTGCCTATCCATCCTTCATGAATACATATAACAGTGCCATTGACAGAAGGGATTTTGATATGATGGGGCCCTTAGTGACATAACTCCAGATCACCACAAACAGGTTAATATCAAAGGTGGCAGTGCTACAATGCCATGAGATGCCTTCTTTAATTTGACATAGTAAACTTGAGAGGCTCTTTTTCTGTGGCTTATGCCATTATTCTCACTTTTTTGGGTTGAAATAGTATCATAACTCAGTGAATGAGTATTAAATAACCTCTTCAAAAAGTTTAATTGACAAATTAAAATGAAAGTGCTCTTATGTTGGCAGTTGCAAATATAAAGTCAACATCTGAAGAAGTTGTTACACATTTTCCAATGTTCATTACATATAAGTTCTTTAAAAATACAGAAGTTTTTGTTATCAGAACACTTTGCAAGTCAAAATTTATGCTAGTTTTCACAATTAACTTGATTCAATCCTTGGATGAGCATTTCTCCTAACTATTTTTAGAATATAATAATGTACATATACCTGCAAATGAATGATAACTAATTATTTCATTTTTATAACAAAACTAGTGTATAGCCTGACAAAAATGACGGGAGTAAAGATACAATTGTTCAAGCTATTTATGGATATCAAACTGACATAAAAAACATCAATTGTCTTTAAAATCAATTCCCCCTCTCCTTCTCTCCCCCCTTCTCTTCCCATCCCTCCCTCCCCCTTCCTCTCTCATATTAAAAGCATTAAAAGCACGCTTACACCCATCAGGATTGAAATAACGATAGGATGTCGATGTATAACAATGTAATTGGTAGGCAAGGCAACATCCTGTTAAAAAAGCAAGATTTCATCAAAATATGTGAATTAAATGTTTAATGTGAGTGATTTCAAACTGTAGGTGGAAAAAGACAAACAAAATAAGAACCTTTGTAATGTTTTCTTCAAATGGTTTAAATCCGAAGTTCGTAGGTTAATTCTTTCTATTTTAATCTCAAAATGAATGAAAGCCTGCACATCAAAAAGTCGATTTTTACAGGCTATCTTATGGGAAATGGAAAGGTCTTCCTCAAAGTCAAATCTAGGACTTTTTTCAATATTATTTTTTTCACCATCACTTAAAAATATATGAATCAAACAACCCTGCCAAATTTAGAGTTTCTACATCTTTTCTTTATCGAGTTATTTGCATTTTTATATGATCACCAACCAACGAACCAACACTCGTATATTATTATAAGAGATGGTATAAATAATTACTAAAGACTACTGCATAAACCAGAGGTTCTCAACCTGGTGCTCGTGACCACCGTTGTGCTCTTTGTAAGCCTGATGGTGCTCTTTGACCTATGCCTATGCTCTTCTACAGTGCTCAATATTCCATTTCTTAGGACCACTAATTTAAATTGCTTGGTTGATTTCTTTCTATACATATTCAAGATTTTATTCATTACCATTACTACTCTTTTGAATGTGTAGTGGTGCTCTTACGATATTCTAGGATACAACTTGGTGCTACATCAAAAAGTTTGAGAACCTCTGGCATAAACCAATGGTATGATTTTAATCAACATAAAGATATATGTACACAAGCATTGAAATTACAACATAATATCTTGCCTTTCAAGTCTTCTATTACAGATGTATTTCCATATCATCCTAATACAATCATTCCATTGTGACAGGGTTTATTAATAGTTGTACGTGATTTTGCAAAAATAAATCTAATTTCATTTAAAAATTTATTGTGCAAATACAGTCATTACAAACTGTCACAAAAACATTTACAAAGTAAATTGGCAAGAGAATTTCTCCCTAATTACTATTGCACTGTATCACCTACTACATGTACTTATTGACAACTTCAAGTTAACTAACATGTCTGAATATTTTTGGAGAAGGACACATATGACTCTTGAAAAATTGGCTATTTACAAATTGCTTCACTAGCAGTTTAAAAACAATTTCCAGATTCAAAGGTGTAACCATATAGATTACTTGCATATACAGTTGAGCATTTTAGAATTAAAAAGATGTAGTTAAAAACATGTTTCCTTTAATGTAAATGTTCGTATTTCGAAATTGACTATATACACCACAAAAGAGCAGTCAGTTGCATTACTAACATTAAAATTTCTGAGAATGAAAATTTGTCTAAGTTGGCAGTGGAATCACAAGTTGATAAAAATGTTTCTAATATGTTGGACCTCTCTTAGAATGACTTGGCATCATTTTTACAGGAAAATTATGAATATGGAGGTATTGCATAAGTATTTTTGTCAATAAATCTGAATTTTATATGATCATAATTAATTTTTAAAACACTTCTTATCACTTTCACTTAAGAAATACAATTTAATTAAAATATCACATAAAATAAAAAAACATATAGATCATACACATTTATATAAAAAAAGAATTCTAGCAATAACTAACCTATCTCCAGGACGACTATAAATCAGGAATTCCCAAATATGTAGCTCTCATGCCCTGCATTCTATATGTTTTAAGTAGCTTAAAGCTACATGTCAGAGGAAAGTAATCACCTTAATAAAACAACACTTGAATGGAAGTGTTAGAATATAAAAATTAATATTTGTACAATTTTACTTAGAATTTAAAATAAAAATTCATTTTAAGCTTTTAGCTATGGGAAACCAACTCACAGACTTCACTTTGAGGACCCCTGCCATTATGTATTGAATAATCATGACTAATTTTCTTTCAGAAATAACTGAATAGTGAGCCATAACTGACAATAAATTAGAGGAATAGCACAAATCAATACTATCTGGTGAAATGGAATTACCAAAATTTAAAACAATATCAAATACAAATATGAAGAGTTAATTCATGTTTTTATGAAATTTCTTTACTGCAATAAATTTGATATGGTACATGAAACATTTTTAAATTCATCATATAACAGCAAATTTAATGATTACAAAAGAGTGGATGGAATTTCCATGGAATGGAATTCTTTTGGGAAAATATATTTTTGCTGAAGTCACAATTTATTGCCAATGCTTATAAAAATATCAGACAAGAGTTAAAAATAAAAATTTTCAAATTTTGACAGTAATTAACATAAAATTATCCTCCAAAATACCATTCTCTAGAAAATTAAAACAATTTTATCAATAAGGGATAATTTTATGCCTTTAGATGAAAAAAGAATAAAAGAGGAAGCACAAAAAGAAGGAAAAATTACATAAAATTCACGTTGACAATTTGGAAAGCACAAGTTATTTTACTTATGATAGGTAGCAGGGTAAACACATCTAATTTAATTTCATGTAAACAATTCTACTCCAGCATTTCTTTTTCAACGTTGATAATCAGTAAGCCATTTCACATTATCTATCTTTTTCTTTTCCTTGAAGATTCCTGAAATATAATTTCAACATAGTTATAAGGTTATCATTATAACAATATATTTCTGTAAGATACCTGAAATATTAGCATATTCTACTATCTTACCTTTCCTTTCTTCATGTTTATGGGTGCAGGTTCAGATTTTTTGGATGAACAATTACCCATAGGCTCCTTTTCAACGAGTTTTTCTTTCATCTCTTTATCAGGTTCTGCTTTGCTTTCATCAGTAGATATTTCCAATGACTGCTTAGAATCACAATTATTCTCTAACTCCAAATATGCAGTTATCTGGTCTCCAACATCCTTTTCCTTATCTGTTACCATATTGGCACTTAAATCGCCAACAATTTCTAGCTGATTATTAACCTCTTTTGCTTGTACACTAGTACTACATGCATCTTCCAGCTGTTTATTACCCTCTTTCATTTGACTTTCAGCACTTGCAATACAGAGATTCTCAGGATGATCTTTATCTACTTCAGATTCTTCCACAGAATCACAAACATCTTCCAGTTGCTTTTGGTTTTCTATATTTTGCATACCAACACTTGAATCACTTATAATTTCCAGCTGTTTCTTCTCACATTCTGGTTGACCATCACTCATATCACATATACTTTTCTTTGAATATAATCCATCTTCAGGCAGCTGGCTGTCATTTAAACTACAAGACTCAAGTTTCTGCTCTATATGGTCCACCTCTTTAATCATTGCATCTGTATGTGCTCTAATGTCTGTGTTTCCTATTTCTTCACAATTCGATGAATTCAACTGCAGTAATTCACTTACCGAGCTTTCTTTTTTAGATGAGTGAATATCTGATTCTTCACTCACTTCAGTACTTTCATTTAATTCATTTTTCAAAGAAATTTTGGATAAACTATGGTCATTTCCTACAAACTGAATATTTTCTTTTTCAGCTTCATCTTTAAGAATTTCTCTCATATAATTATTAGCATCTTTCACTTCACTTACACTACCAGGTGTTATTACTTCAGTTGCACAAACTATAGGCTCATCTGAAACAGCCTTAGAAATGTGTTCATCCAACAGTTGAGGAGCAGACTCCACCAAGGATGATATTTTTTCAACCTCCTGTCTCTCATCTGCTACAGGACTAGCTACCATTGCCTTGTCAATTTCATAAGGATTAGATAAGGCACTTTCTTCTTTCAAGTCTCCACTAGTCACACCTAAATTGGCACCTCTCCCCTCATTTTTTGTAATAATATTACTTTCTCTAGCTTCCATGGTCAGTGCTGCAGCATCTTCAGTATCAACATCTATTTTACAACTATCATCATCCTCTTTTCCCTCCTTCACATCCTCACTCTTACCCTTGAGCTGTGCCAGCAAAGCTGACCTCTCTCCTTGGAGAGTACGACAAAGAGCCTGCATTTGGCTAAGTCTTCGATTGGCCAGTGCCAACTCCCCATCCCTTTGTTGCTTATCGGCAGCCATCTCCAGCAATGCCTGGTGGCTGCGTTCCCACCTCTGCTTCCATGATGTGGTCTCTTTCTCCAACTTAGATATCTTTTTTGACATCTTTAATTAAAAGGAAAGAGAAAAAGTTACGATTTTCTAAAAAATCCTCATGCAATGGCTAATTACTTGGGAAGTAAGTTTTATTAAAAGTTACATCACTAGCTAAAGCAGCTATACTGAAATACACATTGAGACTAAAATTTTGTTGTATCTGTTCCTTGTTATACCTGTAAAGGGGTAAAACCAATAAAAACAGAATATGGGTAAGATTAATACTATACTCGTTTTCTACTCTTATGAAGCTTGACCTTGAAAATCCTAGTTATACGCTTACTGCTGCAGCCAATGAAAGCTTGAGAGAACGTCGATGGAGAGGAGAGAAAGTCAGTCTGTCTCTTGCCATCGTTCTGTTCGCATGGCTCCGAGCTCGACTGTGTTGGCAGATCTACCGCGTTTACACCTTAGCGTTCGCATGCGACTTTCTTCAAGTGCGGATATCTGGCAAGAGTGTATTACTTTCCCGCGCCTCTCGAAAACTTCAAATGGTGGTGGAAGGGGAAAACGCTCTTGATAGGCTATTCGCTGCACCAAGGTCAAGCTTCATAAGAGTAGAAAACAGGTATAGCTTTGAAGATCTTTTCTATAGTTTTAAAATTACTTCTTAAATATATGATATTATTTTATTTATTATATAATATATCTAAGTCAATGCATCAAAACTGCAAATATTGAGGTTAAATGAAAATTATGCAATTCTTATGTTTCATTAATGTAGTAATCTAATGAAGAATTCCTTTGGAGATTACAACCTCAACATATCTTATACACTGCAAAAAAACTATTACTCATTCAATTACAAATTGCTATTTCAGTGGTGACACTTTTTCTGCTATCAGACAAACAAAACATCTAGGAAAGAATACAATTTTTTTCTTTCCTGTATAATGGAATTCCACAAAGTGTAAGTTAGTTAGGAGAATTAAACTAAAATCATGGTTTTGATAATTCTGATAATTTTAAGATGAAAATTCAAAGAGAAAACTATCATCAATGTTTAATGAACCTAAATCATTATGGAACTAACTATTCCCTAATTAGATGAGAATAACTCAAAAGCAGCTGAAACTATTTTAACCATTCTTTCAGTTTCAAAAAGACCTATGCTTATGGGCAGGGCTCCAGAAATACAACTGAAATCTACTCGCCACAAAAAGTATTTGCTCGCTCATAGTATGGCGGCCTGTTTTATGTATTTTTATAGGTGATGTTTAAAAAATCCTCAGAATTAAATCTTATGATGATGAAACAAAAACAAACTATTCTTTAATTCTTAAAACACCTTACACATTATTATACAGTAACACTCATTGCTTTAGATGGATCTAGAATGTACACAGATAACATTTAGTTTAGTTACATGAGGGCTTCTTATGCCATCCAGTGTGTCTTTTCTTGGCTGCATAATATGTTGTGTTAATTATGTAAGGAAATAATGTAATACATTTAAAATGCATCTTGAAAGAGGCTGAAAATTTACTCGCCACCGGTCTCCGTTAACTCGCCCGTGGCGAGTGGATTTCTGGAGCCCTGCTTATGAGTAATCACTGTGTAAAATAATGGCCCAAGTTTAATTCGAGAAAAGTTTCTTTCTTCCATTTGAAGAACAAGGGAATGGGTGCAGCATGTTTTTTATTTGTATTTTAAAATTACTTAAAACAACTGTACAACCTTGGGACTTGAACTTAAGAATGCCTAAAAGAATGAATACTCATTTCCCTACCAATTATTTTCAAATAATTTGTTTCGAACATGCAACTTTATTTTTTTATGTAAACATTTTTATTTCTTAAGGGAAATCCCATTGTTTTTTACTTAGCAAAATTGCATTCATTACATTGGATTAAATGAAAACAAGAAATATTTCAGAAACTTAGTCTGTGATTGCCAATAGTATGGTTTAACTAAACAAAGTATGAATATATAAATATGGAATTAAGATACTCCATATAAAAGGTGATTATAAGTTTCGTATTAAATTCAATCTCATATCTACACGAGTATTATCCATGAATATGGATAAATTAGCATGTTTTTTATTATTCAAGAATATGTGGCAACACTAGAAATGTACACCTCAACCATTTAGCTTACCATCTTTTATACCTTGAGAGATATAAGTAAAACAATCGCAAATTATTTCAACCATACCTCACTTGAGTAATTGTAACAATCTTTATGTTTAAGTTAATTTCTTCGTCATAAACTATTCATTATTTTTCACTTACGAAGTGCTTTGTGCACAAGAAAGGAAAATTAATGTATTTACGTTCATTATTTCGTCATAGATAATCCATTTCCTTTCATTTACTATGCACTGTGCATGAGTGTGCACGAGAAAGGAAATTAAACTTATTTATGTAATTGTATTAGATCTTGTTTATTTCAGTTGCTACGAAGATTGTTTTTGTTGGCAACAATTAACAAAACCGTGAAAGAAATTTTTCTAATTTCAAAATAAAATACAACTTTCTAGTTGGATTTTTCTCAAACTTTTCAAGAATGAGTGGCGTTAATGTAGAAATGTATTTTATATTTAATGTGTTGCTTGTTTCACTGTTTATTATTTTTATACTGTAATATGTTGTCAGCTAGACATGTGCCTAATTGCAGCATTCACATTTTAAAATAAATAAATAATTTTGATATAGTACAACTGGCATATCAGGACAAAGTTTTATTTTTTGAAAAAATTAAAAACTAAAATAAATAATTAATAATGCACTGTAAAATATTGTGTAGCATACACATTTTTGCACTGGCCAATCACCATCTGTGTTTCAACATCATCAGTTCAAATGTTATGCGCCATAGATATTTTGCTTAATTTATAGTGCAAAATAAATATTTAACAGTAAATAGGGAAAAATAATTTAAATAAATCATGACAGAAAGGATAAAACTGAGTGAAGGCAATAATAGTGTAGAAAATGATTCTAATTTAGCAAGGAAAGCATAGATATTGAGGAAAAGCTTAAAGCAATTTAGTGTTTCGAAAAAGGTGATATTACATGTAAATTTAACTTTACAACTTCTACAATTTGTACAATTCCTTTGAATCATGACAGAAAAAAGTTCTATTGAATAAGTCACTGCAGTAACTGCAAAGAAACCTGTATACACACACACACACACACCTAGTTGCCCTCGATATATATACAATATAGAACCTTTTATCCAGCAAGCTTGGGATATAGGGATAGCCGGTTATCTGGAATTTCTGGAATATACTCATAAGCAATGCTTGGAAAGAGCTAGAACTCACCGTAATGGTGTTCTGGTCCGTCGCATGTGTCGATAATATCGTTCCATTTCGTCAAATGTTTAGTAATACCATTTTGTTAACTTCATTTAATAAAAATAATATAAAAAATTTTCTTTACTTTTCTTCATCATAGTACATAAGCAATAAATCAAAATTTAAATCGATTGTAAAGGTTCTATCAATTATTTCAGGTCCACTGCATTCAGCTCCACTACCAGAATGTGTTCCTTTTTGTAAGATTTTCCAGTTTGAGCAATATTATTGTGCAGTAATAGAAGTACTACAGTAATCAGCTTGATGGTGGTTTGAATAGTATGACTGCACCGGGACCCGCACTTAAAGAGCCCCCGTGCTCTCTAAAAATATTTGGCATACTTATAAAGCACACGCATTTTTAAAAGAAAACCTGAAAAAATATCCAAGTGTCATAGTGAGAGAGACAGCTTTATTTATTTAAATTTACTATTAAAAATTTCTGATGCGTAAGAGGCTCCGCATGCACACTTTGCACCGGGCCCCACGATTTTCGTAACAGGCTCTGGTAATCGGGTACTTGCCAATATAAATTCCTTGTTCTCTTCCAAATTGCGTGTTCACTTGTTCACTGGAGCGCACTCAATGCATGGTGGTGAGCCGGGTAATTACTAGCAAGGCTTTAAATTTAAATTTCTTTCTCCTAGCAAATTTTGGAAAAATGTATTATTTTTTAAAATAGCTGGTTAACTAGATTACTGGATAAGCAGAATCTGGATAAAAGGTTCCATACTGTAAATATATAAACTAGTATACGATAGTTTTCAACTTTTCAACCTTAAGTGATTAGTTTGATGTGAAAACAATATTTCTTTACCTTTTCAACCTCACCCTTATATCCATTAAATACTTCACTGCTTCTAATTAGCGCTGTCTGAAACTCATCATATTTGTCAGTATAGAGTCTAATTTGTTCTCTTAGCCCTATTTCTCCTTCTTGAAGCACTCGAATTTTACCTCTGCATTCATCAAGATCCTTGAAAATAAGATATGACTTAGTTTAGCACCAAATTACTAATGAAACCACAAAAAAGTCATATTATACATAAATACATAAGTTATATCATGATATCAAATTTAAAAATAAAATACTACCCTTTGCTTTCCTATTAATAAAATGTTTGCTGTTTTTATTTTGTTGGTAGTCATCACAAATGCTAATTTCACATGAAATTATTGATAATATAGACAAAATACCTGGTTAGCCTCACTTTGTAATCCAGAAAGAATTTAAGCAAAAAATAACAAGAAAACAGACATTCACTCCACTTAATAAAAACCTATGCAGTTCATTTTATCTCATCCTATATCTTACATATATTTAGTTTTAGTGTTCTGATATTTGACATTTTTATTGTTTAGTTCATTTTGGGGTGCCAACAAAACCTCTGTCCTGGGTGCTTAATGGGATCACTATGATCCTGGTTGTTATTCATATCATTTATTTACCACATTCATTGAATGGTGATTCTTGTTTTACTTTGAAGTATTATAAGTCTGGATAGGAAAAATCTAATTAAATAAAATCCAAAACTCAGACAAAATTTTCATAAATTCTCTGACTGTCTCTCTATTACATCCAACATTATATTTTAAGTACAACACATGAGTGACTCATATCAATGATTTAATAAAAATCTACCTGTAAAAATGTTAACAACAGGTCTACTTAGAGCATTAGTTTAAGTCTAGAGATAAATTAAACATAGATATTTTACGTGGTCACAATTCTTATACAAATATGTCAAACACTAAAGTGATATAAGCCAAAATCAGATTAAAATGATTACCATTAACAACTGCTTCTTGTCTCTAAGCATTGATTCTCTTTCATTGGCCATTTCCATTCTAGCTTTTGCCATTTTGGCCTCACCTAATTCTGTTTCAATATGGATCTGCTCCAATAGCTTTTCCACTTGCTTCAATAAAAAAACAAACATTAATAAAGAAATACTATATATGAATTTACAACACCTAAAAGGATAACCCTGGTATTAATTTCTACTTGGGATCAATTACACTTTTATTCATAAAATAATAATAGTCTCTAAAGAGAGACTTACCTGTTCTCTAATTTCATATTGCTCCAGTAATTTTCCAAAACGTTGTGCCATTTCTACATTTTCTTCTTTAAGTTTAGCATTTTTTTCAATGTTTTGTTGCATTAATGCAGTGATTTCATTTAATGTTCCTTGGAACTTTGCCGAAACTTCTTTTCTCTTTTCCTCTTCTTCTCTCACTTTCAGCAGACTTTCTTCCTAATCAGTGAATCAAAAAAACTTATAATAGACATAAAAAAAACCATAACGACACACTAAGTTAAACCAACCTTGATAGCCTTATTTTGTCTTTGCAATTCACGGCATAGACTTTCCAATCTGCTCCGAGAAAGAACAGCTTTGCTATGCTCTGTTTGGAGTTGCTCCTTTTCTCTTTGAAGTATACAACATTTTTTCTCACACTGCTTTGCACCAAGCTAGAGATAAAAATAATTGTAATAGCCAATACTTATGAAAATCAGGTGATCCGACTTTACAGTATCATTTTAAATTTATATGATAACTAAAACATTTCCGCCCAGAATAATATATACTTGGATCATATTTCTAAAGCTCTACTTGTTAGCTTCTTCAGTTTCGACATTAAACTAAATTTGACTTGATACCATCAGCATTTACTTATAGATCAAGTGCAATCTAACATGAAAGAAATTGGACTAGTAGGACTTAAATTGTGCTCTTTAGAGTTAAAAAAAATAAAATCTACTAACTTAGTAATCAATGAAATTTTTAAGAGTAAAAATGATAATTGATTTTTTGAAAACATTTTAAATAAATAATTCAGCATTACTTCTAATACCCAGACAAAATAACTGTTCCTTCGATATAGATTAATGACATCAAACGCTTAACAAATATCACAGACATTGCTCGCTATTTATATGCTATATAGTGAAAAATTTAACTTAAACCATTTACTAGGTTGTACTTTTTATTCAGCCTTCACAATAAAAAATTTTAACTGCTTCATGCTGAGGTCGACTCTAAAAAAATCGTGTAACGAATTTATTTTTCTCTTATGCAAAAGAAAATAATGCAGAATAATCAATGATTTACAGAGTTGCATATCTGTATTTACTCTCAAACAACTTGATTTTCGTTAACATTCAGTGTTGTATCCCGCTTTCTGGTGTATTTAACATAAATTATTCGTTTTCGGAATCACTACATAGAGGAATTGCCACAAGATTACTGCAAGAGCATCTGTTACATTCTTAGCATTAAAGTAAAAAGTAAATCATGTAACTTGAGAGTAATGTCATAAAATAAAGGGTTTATAAGTTTTTGATGGTAATTAACTATTTTAAAATAGAAAAATAATAACCATTTGTTAATATGTAAAAAAACAATGCCTGATATGTCAAACTTAAACATTCTATAATTTTCCTAAGTCATGACGATTATATATCAACAAAATACACAACACAAAAAAATTAATATGAATTCAAAAATACGACATATTAAAATTTTATTTCAATACAGCCCCGCAAGACCATCATTACAAAATTACTTTTGTAACATGGTTAGGCAACTACTTTACCTGTAATTTCCTATTTTCATCCACGATGTCGGTATACTTTTTACACATAGCCGCTAGCTTTTCTTCCGTCGTTTCCAAGCTGTTTAAAGCTTTTAGTACTTGCTCCACGCTTTTGTCATCCTTTTTCCTTAACTTGTCTCCCTTACTATTTTTCTTGCTGGGCTCTGATGACTTCACCTGCAATTCCATTTAAAGAAGTGTAACATGACCGGAAAACATCATTTCCGAAATTAATTTCAATGTTTTCCCTACCTCAGCGTCTTTATTTTCTGTCGTAGAGTTCATTTTCACAACTGTTTCATTACTTCCATTAGTGTCCATAGTGCGATCATCAAATTTCTGAAATAAATTTTACTTTGTTAGGAACTTGATTGGTGGAGACAGGGGCTTAAAAGGTTATGTTTAGGAATGCTAAATATCAAATCTGTAACTTTATTTTTCTGAGTGACATAAACGAACTAATTCCATGCTCCAAGCACGTATATTTTGACATGCAATATTTCCCTCTGCCGACATGAGTTCTGTTACCAAAGTGACATCTTTAGAAGTATTTTAAAATTATGAAAACAATTGATGCTCGTCTATCAGGAATTATTCTTAAATATATTTACTTGCTGAAATTATGAAACTCACTGAAAGATAGTCGGAGTATAATGTTTATTCTTAATATATTTTCACCCTATAAGCTTGGATTAAATATAAAATCGATGCTTATACCATAAGAGATATTGCAATTGCGCTGATTTACCGTAATACAGTTCATGAATGAAATATACCAGACCTTAGACGATCGTTGTGCAAAGTAGCTTTGGTTTCGTTTGCTCTTAATACTATTTTTGGTTTCCCTGCTAAGATTTTCTACTGGCAGGTTCTATTATTAGAAAAGTAAATAAAATGAATAAAACATGCATAGCGGCAATTACAAACTGCAAAACTGATACAATGCTTCTTACGTTTGTACTAGGGCGGCCAGATGTCTTGTATAAACGATATTATCCCGCTGTCATAGGTAGGTCTGCGAAGTACAGCTTTACTATATCTGAAGTATGTAAATGGAGGACAGAGGCAGTGTCCCGTATTTACGAAACTGATGTGGTAAACGTACGTAATACGGTAATTCGAAGGATTCATTTCGCATAGACTTATATTGGAAGGAGATGCCTAACATAACTTTCATTTCCAAGGAAGAGAAATCGATGTCTGGTAGTAAAATGACAAAGGATCGGCTTACTCTCTTACTAGGTGGTTATGCTGCAGGAGACTTCAAATTAAAGCCACTCATAGTCTATCATTCAGAAACCCCTAGGGTTTTGAAGGGGATTGTGAAAGCTAAGCTTCCTGTAATTTGGAAGGCAAATAGATAGGTCTGGATGACAATGACTCTTTTTCAGCTTTGGTTTACTGAATATTTTTGTTCAGCAGTTGAGAAATATTGTGCAACCAATCATCTGCCCAACAACACACCTCATTTTAGATAATGCACCAGCACACCCAACCTTCCTAGATGATCTCAGTGGCAATGTTCAAGTTGCTTTCCTACCCCCAAATACCACCTCTATCTTGTAACCAAGGTGTGACAGCTGCTTTCAGTATTGCCAACACCCATTGGCACGATTCTGCTAGAACTGCTAGAAAAATAAGCTAGATTCCGCTAAATCGTTTTTGAAATTAAGCCAAAAATCCACCAAAAAGTACAATATAAAACTGCTAATACCAAATTATTAGTAATTGTTCATTAAATTTCTGCTAATATTAGAAAAATATTTCAGAACATTACCTTGTACAAAAGTAGTGAATGTGGTAAAAGAAACAAAAAATAAGTATTAATCATGATTGAATGGAAAAGCATTTATTCTGTCAAAATATTACAAAACATATCAGCAACATCGTCACAATCATCAGGATACACTTTCTTTGTTCCGATTATTGCTAAAAGAGAATCTGGCAAATCATTATCTTTGCAGCATTTTTTATGACGCCACAAGCCATATCTGACAGACATAATGGCATTTTAATCCCAAGACGGTTTCTTGTTTTGTTTTTTATGAAGTTGAGTTGGCTGAAAATTCTCTTCACTTCAGCATTGGACCATGGTAGAATAAGTACGCTTAAGGCTACTTCAGAAAGGTCTTTAAATGGATTTTCTCCAGTACAATCTTTGAATGAATGAACTTCATTCCAAAATTTTAGTGTCCTGCTTTTCTGACCAGTCAACTAAATTTATTTTGTTGTGCTGTTGTATGACCAATTCTATAATATTCGCTGGGATTTTCAACTCTTCCAAAATCGGTGTTATTGGTTCTTTGACAGCTCTAAGTATATTGTTCACTGAGAAAAAGCATATGTTTGTTAAGTCTTGATGTTGTCGGGCAATCTTTGTTTTAGCTGAACGAATAATTCAATTAAAAATTGCCCCTTTCTCTTGATGTATGTTCTTCAGAAGTTGTGATTTTGTTTGCATGTTTCAGTTCTTGCACTTTATTTTCGAATCTGTATCCTAAGTATGGCTTCGGATCAAAATAACCTTCTAAGTCACTGGTTAAGGGATCTAATTTGCACAATGAGAATATAAGTTTTTTTCCAATAGAGTTTATCAACAAATTTAGGTCTTTCAGCAATTTAGTTGGATCAGCATTGTTAGTTTCATAAGCTTTATTTACCTGTTGAATCTCTGATAAAATTGGTTTTAGAAATACCATATAGGCTAAACTGGTTTCATCAGAATACATAGAATGTAATAGCTCAGCCATATAATATTTTTCAGAAGAACGTGCTAAATTAAAATGGAGTTTAAGTTCCTCATGTTGCTCAATTATTCTTGTTACCGCAATTTCAATTGACATCCAGTGAGTTTTACTTGACTTAACAATTTTTTTGGATCACATCCATTGTTGATGGTATTGTAGAGTAGTTTATATTTGCCTTGCCTGAGGGGGGAGTTACTAAACCAGTTATAGGTTTCAGATATTAAAAATTCTAAGTTCCTTGGCAATGTATCCATTGCAGCTTGGGATACTGCTAGTTGCAATGAGTGGCAAACGCATTGAATTAACATTAAATTTGGCACATCTGCTTTTAGGATTTGATAAAGGACATTATTTACTCCGATCATGACATTTGCATTGTCAGTCCCTATGCCAACTAAATTTTGCAAAGGTAAGTTAAAGTGATTGAGTGTTTCTTTGACAGATTCTGCAATACCTTGAGCACTGCATTCATGTAATTCAGTCAGTGATAAAAATGTGGACACTGTGTTTCCTAACATAGAATCAAAATAAATAATAGCAATGCCTAATAGTTTTGTTACACTGATATCTGTTGATTCATCCAAAAGCAGACTGTATTTACCAATATCATTTTTAATCCCATTGAGAATATCACTTTGAAAGTGTGGATACAAAACACACTGTATAATACCACTGCATTTTGTTCGGTGTAAAGTTAGTTGACTAGCAGCCACTGAATCACTGAACACACACTTTCACATTTCACCCAGATGATCAACTGAAAGCAAAGATGTGTGAGCACATATGAACAGTGCCAATCTACCCTCCGCTTCAAAGGTTTTATTTCCCACATGTATTAGTTTTAATGTTTGTTGGCTACCTGCTTGTAATGATGCCATTGGTGCTGAATTTTTGTGATGTTTCTGACTCTTTGCATGGTTCTTTATATCAGTTAATTTTGCTTTTATATAACAACTACAAAATTTACATTTACCTTTAGTTCTGTTGTTGGAAACTTCCATCAACCAAGATTTAAAATCAGGGTTCTTCAACCATTCCTTTCGGAACTTTTGAGTGTACTGTGGTTTACTCATTTTCACGAACTCCTGCAAATGATTTAAAACTTCTAGAATTTTCATTTATGATTAACAATTAATTCTATTGTAAAATTATTCAAATTTAACATAAGAATAATAATATAATTTTTCAATTGAGGTTTTTAAGAAATAGTACAAATTTACATATATTAAATTTTGTATATTTCTTTGGCTTTTATTTTTTACTAAGTAATGGAAAAACTTTCTGGGAAGGTGACAGCTTGATTTTTGATGTGTTTAAAATTCAAAATCGTGTGATAAGGACTATCTTAAGTTTATCCTCACAACATACTTCATGTAGAAAACATTTTAAGAAGTTGAACGTGATGCCACTTCCAGCCTGTATATCTTTGAGTCAATTATAAATATAAAATAAAATATGAATACACTTGAACTTAACTCTAATATCCATAATCATGAAATGAGGTCAATAGGACGTACATATTTTACATTGAAGAAATGATACTAGCAGGTGGACGTACCATTCTGGTATTAAATTATATAATAGTTTGCCTTCTGTTTTTAAAAATTTGATGGAATTCCAAACTTTTAAACATGAGCTAAGGAATTACTCATAAGGGAGGCTTTTTATTCAACTGATATTTCTCATATCATAAAAAGGAATACTAATGTTTTGGTGTGTTGGTATTGTTTCCTCTTTGCATATAACCAGTAGTACATTTTTTATGCTGCTGACTTGTTCTGTAATTACTCTTAGTAGTACCTAATTGAACTCTTTAGGACGAAAATGACATGAAATTATTCTTAAATTATTATTAAACATTTTGATTTTATAGACTAATAACTAGGGGTGATATATGTCTGTAAAATCCAAAATTCTCTAGTCCAAAAGTATGCCAGCTAAAACAAAGTTTTCCACCAAAATATACTGCGTTTATGGGCCGATTATGTACATTTCAGAATATTTGCATCTCGTTGAATATGAAACAAAATGCACAGTAAAACAGCATTTATCAGCCTTTTTTTGGCATTTGTACATTAAGAAATACCACAGAAAGCTCTTTGCATTTAAAAGTTATACAACTAAAATATTAATTTAATCATGAAAAAGCTATACATCACCTTAAAACTTTGTGAAGCAATCCTCATTTAAATGCTTGGCAGAAGAATTGAAGCATTGTCAACTTATGCAGTTCGTATATTCAGTAGTTTCTGACTATCAGGACAGTTAATTCCAGAAAAATCACTAGAAATAATAATGCAAGTACGTTCTGCTTGAAGTTCGCACAGATAGACAGTGATGTATCATACATGCAAAATTAGCATCTTTAAAAAATCAGCAAGAAAAAATATAAATTCCATGGTTTTCAATAAGTGCCAAAATATGAATAGATAATATGATTAGCAAATTTATATATATTACCTGAAAATTCTATGAATTAATTTTCAATTAAATGCCAGTCCGATGAATTAAAATGTCTAGGTATTTCAAACACGAGCATCTTAATGTCAGAGCGATTGATTCTGGTGACTCTGGTCAAGTAGTACCTATTTTTGCACTTTCCCACAATCCCACCAGTCTGTTTCTTTCACTACAGACTACACGTTAGTAAATTTGTCACAGATTTACATACAATGTAATAATATGTAACGATGTAACATCAAGGGATACAAGAAGTACCCCACATCCTTGTGAGTGGGAGGGAGGTCTGAAATTTTTTGATGGTGGAGGAAGTGTGGTAGAGGGTATCTGTGATAACATCGCATCTTAGGTTTCATGAAAAAATAATAAAGGGGTTTGTATCCATGGTGATAGAATGTTGGCTAAGTTGAAACAGTATTGAATGGGTAATTAATTTCGATTCTGCAATGATATACTTTTCCATCTTCCCCACTTTCCTTTTTGAGGACAATGCATATAAAATTACTTTCTAAGGAACTCTATTACTCACTGACAAACTGGTCAGGCTTTGGCTGACAACTATATGAGGTTGGCAAGGACGTGAAAGAATAAAAAGAAAAAAGGAACACAGTATAAACCATGGGCTAAGTTAAGAGGATGAAGCATGTAACCGAGAGGCACAGTGTCATGTTATGAGGATAGAGAAACGAAATCAAGAAGCATTCTCATAAATTGGGCCTCTGCTTAGTCACAGTTTCAAGTGGTAAACAAACTCTATCTCAACTAAGCTTAGCAAGACATACTATCTCCACATGGTGCTAGGTGAGAGATGATGAATAGTCATCTACAAAAAGTATGTCCAAGGGAGAAATGCAGGTGTCTGCCTCCTGACGTAAAGACCCCTGGCATGCACTTAGGTGCACGCATGCCCAACAGCACCTACATTTTTTGTACACTAAAGTGCACGCACATACGATATAGGTAAAAAGAAGTTGCATTGTCTCAATAATGTTATATTGCATTTGTGTATCTGATCTGTAATGCTGGTTATAATATCATTTTCAGAGTAATATGGTGGTTGCCATCCATTCAATCTGTCAATTCACTACCATCTTCCTTAGCCAAGTCTTCATCAGACATTATTTTGATTCTGACAGCTCTAGAAACATGCATTCCAAACACAGAATCTTTATTTTCAACTTCTGCCAAAATATCATGAACTGGTATAATTAAAAAATATTCTAAAGTTGGGAATAATTTGGAAGTGGGAGAAAATTCCTGCTATGACCAGGAATTGAACTTGGGTCTTCCATTTACCAGGCTGATATTCTCCTATGGCAGAGGTGGGGAAACAATGGCCCGTGAGTCACATCAGTCCCGCAGGAGCACTTAAACAGCCCGCGATTGTATTATGAAAGCAAACTATGAATGTAACACAGACAATTTCGTATTTTTTTAGCTAAAATTACAGCTGGAAAACCTTTGCTTGTGAAGTTTATACAATAAAATGTTATTAATTATCAATTTTCACAGATAGAAACCTTCGCATTCTCTCAAGTAACTTCCAATGTGGATCCTAAAGTGGTGCGCCGAAGCATTTTCATCTGTTAATGCGGCCCACCTAAGCAATCACAACAGCTCTTGTCAAAAGTTTCCCCATCCCTGTCCTACGGAATTATCATAATAGTAACTATCCCATTTCAGAAAAACATATGCATTTTGAAATGGAAGAAATGGTCTGTTACAATTTTTCAGTGGACAAGTGGAAGTCCTCAGTTTGGTTATAGGACATTGCAGAATTTTTCACTGAATTATATTTTATTGATGATTTTTGTTTGATAATGACCTAAAAATAAAAATGGCAACTAAAATTTGTTCATTTTTGTCAAGAATTTAATATTTGAAAATGATAACAAATATGTTTTTTAATAAGCTGTACACCCTTTTTAGGCATGTTTCGCTTCCAGTGTGAGTGCCTATTATCGTTGGTCTCTCCGTCTGTCCACGTTCGTTCTTGGCTTCTACCAAACAGATTTTTATGAAATTTGATATTAAGGACTTACAGTAAAAAACAATATGAAAGTCGTGTAAATGAATCACGTAAGCCAATCAGGGATACCAATTTACTGGTGATAAAAAATGAACTTTCTGTCATATCTCGTAAAGTATTAGTCATATCAAAATATTTTTCAAATAAAAGTTGTAGATCTAGTAAAGTATTTTTTTCCTATACATTTTTATCGTCAAAGTAGTCGTTATTAAGGAAATCAAACAAGAATGTCTTTATTGGAGTTGAACTTAGAAAATTTCTTGCATGGTTACTTCTTCATTGTTGCTAACATAAACAATCTCACAAACAAACGTTTAATTTACTAATTAATTCAGAGTTCTGCTATATAAAATTTCACTTGTGAATTAACCTAACATCTTTCCCAATCATTGCCTCATATCTCCATGAAGAAGTATATTTTATTCTTCCATTCCTTCTACAATACCTTGTTGCCAGTTGCTTTTAGATTGAGATTAAAAACACATTAACTAGGAAAATTTTCACAATATGAAATATTTATAAAAACACTTGCTAGAATGGAGTGTTTAGTATTTATTGAAATGGCAAGCCTTATCAATAATATTAAAAAAGCAGAAAACAAAGTATGTTTTAAACCTGAGTTAGCAAAGTTTAAATTGCTCACTAACTCTACATCCTCATGTAATGAAGGTTGGCTGTTAAGGGATATAGCTTGCATTATCATATGAGAATGGTTGTACACTTATGAGACAAAGTCAAAAAGTAAGGTTCCCTAATTTTTTATTGCAAGTGGGTTACATTCAGAGGTGTGCTGCAGCCAGCTCCATTTGGCTTGCACAAACTGGTTGTTAAAATTTTTTATGCTTGGCAAGCTGGTTGTTGAGCTAAGCATTCCACATTATCTGTGGGATCGTGACGCATCACAGTCTGATAATAATGGGATGCCAAATGTTTAAGGGCGCTTTCTAGACTGTGACATGCAGCAATTTATTATCCAATAGACGCCAAACAATTGTATATGGAATATGCTTATTCGAAGCCACCACCCTTGATATATTAGTCATTAATGATATTTAAACATTTAAAATTTAAATTTTATTTTTATTTATAATATTATCTTGTTTTTTATTGAAATCTCTTCTAATTCCAGCAAAGATCAGATAAAGCGAACTCAGGGCTGCAAAAAAGGTCATGAATTCTGTGCTGGATGGAATGCCTAACTGCCAGGGGCATCGCTAATAGTGATCCGGTTGTTATATATTTGGCAGCAAACCCCTGGTTACATCCAAGTGCACCTATAGACACAGGCTATTTTTCTCCATGCTTGTTCAGGCACTTGTTGTAGCAGTAGAACAATGTGCCCTGCTGCAGTAGCTGACCTCCTCTTGGAGCATCAGATGTCTTTTCAAATATGGGAAAAGGTGTCTGCTCCAAATTAAGATAAAACTGCTCAACAAGATTAACTTTAATTTCTTTTAAAGCCATGATTAAAATTTTTGGCATCAAACCTCCTGGCTTTGTACCACACCATTGTATCGTGTCACGTTTGTTGAGAACTGCTGCTCTAAGCAATGAAGATATAACTAAGAGAAACCTAATAAACAGCACATTTTGTTATACCAGCTTCATAAATGACAGCTGCAATGCCATTAGTGTCTATTTGCATTGTTAGAAGTAGATCTATGATTTGGGAAAGATAATTATCCTTAGTGGTAGTAAGCTGATATGAGAAGACATTTTCCTCTATGCTTTCAAATATCAATTTATATTTGGTACCCATTAAATTTTTAAATTAGTTTTAAAAAAATAATTCTACTACCCATTTATTTAATAGAATACATCGCTGAGCTTCATTTGGTTTTAGAGAATGTATTGCATTCATAAGTAAAAAATCTAATATTTCATGGATGTAACTTTTCATCCCAAACTTAACCAGAATCTAAATGTTCATGATGCCTCAGGTATACATCAGGTATATTTTAGGATGAAAATATGGAAAAGAATTATTTTGAAAATACACGTCAAATGTTAGCCAAAATTTCAAGCATTTAAGGCACAAGGGTAATTCTCAATATGTACTTTTTAATTAAACTAACTAACCATTTCTTGATCTGTTATGCGAGAGGTCCACAGAGAGGTAAAAATGTAATAAAAATTTGAAATAAGAATTTCAGACCTGAAATTGTTTTACTGAAAATTTAATTTCTATTAAAACGAAACAATTCTATCAGGATTTTTACAAGCACAAAATATATCGAAACAATTTATTTCATTACTTTGTATTGAAATTTTTACTTTTTTCTTCATTTTGCTTCAAAGCATGAAGAGCAAAATTTACATTTGAATTTGAAGTCCAATGCCACTTATTACAGAAGACATCATAATACATTCCATGTACCAGTCTAGTATTACAGCCACCTGCAATAATTGCAATACATGATTACAGTAATTACCAAAATCTACCGATCAATTCAAAAGGATTACCATACTTGCCAACTATAAATTGCACTTTTTCTGAAAAAGTCACCAAACTTAACATACTTCTCAAAAGACAAAAGTACCCACAATCAAAGCCCTGCATAAAGTCTGTGAATGAATAGGTTAGGTATAATGAATGTCTCTATCAGTAAAAAAACATTGAGCTTGTTCTTGATAGGCTGCACAATGGAAATAAATTTCCTGACACAAATAATTCAACTGGATTTTGATCAAAGCATAAAGAAATACTATGACATATTAAAGAAGACAATTATTCATAGAATTTCATGATTAGGAAGAAAGAACCTGTACGACAACATCAAAACTGTTTTTCCAAACCAACAATTCAGTTACAAAATTAGTCATTGTGGCAAAATAAAATGATGGTCATTATGTAATCAAGATATGACACAGTAGTTTACTAAAAAGATTTTGGAATTTGATTAAAGCTTATGAGTAACAAAAAAAATTTCACAGCTGAATCTCAAACTACACATTACACCTAAAGTATATGTTCTGTAGTACTGGCTAAGTGATACCCATAATGTTTATGCAATATTACATAAGTGAATGCTTTGTTGGTGCGTCTTGTAGTTAATACATTCATTTACTAGATAGGTGTTCAGGTGCTATGTGGAATTCCTTGATGAATAAACTTCATTTAACTTGGCATCCTGCACTGCTGACTTCATTCTCTTAAACAGGGCTGTAAAAATATAACTAAAACCTACTCTCCTGTAATTCAATACCTGATAGGTTAGGCTAAAACTCTACTCGCCACTGTATTTTTTAACTCACCTGTGGCAAGTGGGCAAGCATATTTCTGAAGCACTGCCCTTAAATGATACAACAGGCATTAAAATTTTTTTTCTGAATGATGTTTTAAAATTTAGGTGTCCCTTATAGACTGGCAAATATGGAGCTAAATCACTTTACACAGATACTTACAGACTTTAAGTTTATTTTGCAGATCTTTAGGAGTGATAAACTTGTCCCATTGATGAGTACCACGAGGTATGAATCGAAGCAAATATTCAGCAGCAAGAATACATCCCATATATGATAAAATTGTTTTACTGATTGTTGTAATAAATATGGATCCCCAAGGCTAAATTATAGGAAAAATAACAAGGAATATTATATAATGCATGATTTACATTTATTAATTTAACTATAATTCCAGAATTACCTTAAGCATATCACTGCAGAGTTGAAGACATTCATCTTTTCTTGTTACGTGTTCAAGAACTTCTGATAATATTACTGCATCATAGGTTCTGTTATGAGTTCTTGCATGGTCTTCAATTGCTTCACAAACATATTTTGGGCCATCAATCATTCTTTTAGAATGGAGTTTAGCAGAAGCGATGGATTCCTTACTAGCATCCAAGCCAACAACATCTGCTCCCAGTCGAGACAAAGGCTTATATATTATAATAAAAAGATTTTTGTTTATTAGCACAATAAAACTCCATTATACACATTTGTGTGTATAAATAATAAAAATGGCATGGAAAACACAAGGTATGCAATTTATTTAAATAATATATATTACATGCACATTGGTTATGTACCAACAGATATAAGAGAAATGAACTCCATTTGAAGAGCAGATTCCATTTATATATCCATTTACGTTATTCAGTACATGTGCAATATTGGGTGAACAATAGAAAATTCAAATTTTGGCCACAAGATGGAACTATGTATGCATCTGCCACAGGAATCAAACAAGTTGTCCATAAAATTGTTAGTCACCCATTAATACATCGCAACTTGACACCAACCTAACTCATCCCCAACCTGTCAATATGTAAATACCATACGATGGGATGGTTGTGTTTGGTTGACAGACAGACAAACAACTTTATTTAGGGCGAAATTGAGACTGTAAAGTGATTACATGTTATAACTGAATGTTGTAAGCAATGAACCAGAGGATCAAATTAATATGGGTATTTCTGGTACCACAATTAACTAGTGCAAGAAGTAATTCATTGGTAATATGTGTGGGATGATAATTATATTATCAATAATTTCTTATATGCAGAGGATATATGGTGATAATCAGGGCTCCAGAAATACAACTTAAATCTACTCGCCACAAAAAATATTTACTCGCTCATAGTATTGCAGCCTGTTTTATGTATTTTTATAGGTGATGTTTAAAAATCCTCAGAATTAAATCTTATGATGATGAAACAAAAACAAACTATTCTTTAATTCTTAAAACACCTTACACATTATTATACAGTAACACTCATTGCTTTAGATGGATCTAGAATGTACACAGATAACATTTAGTTTAGTTACATGAGGGCTTCTTATGTCCTCCACTGTCTCTTATCTTGTTTCCATAATGTTTTGTGAATTATGTAAAGAAATAACGTAATACATTTAAAATGCATCTTGAACGAGGCTGAAAATTTACTCGCCACCGGTCTCCGTTAACTCGCCCATGGCGAGCGGATTTCTGGTGCCCTGGTGATAATAATAATATTGTATTCATCCCATAGGTTTACAATGTAAACATGGAGTGAGTCAAAGGTATACGATATACAAATACAAATTAAAGATAAAAAAGGATATATAATAAAAGTAAATATACAGTAATACAGAGTATATAACCATATATAGTGTTTTTACGGGTAATATTGTATGCTATAGAATGAATTATGCCCATGTTAATAGTTATGACCATAAGACGTAATTTAATTCACAAAATGCTGCATAATGGATGGACACGATATAATTTATCACGATTTTTAATAAAATAAAGAATTTTAATGACACCGGATTTCCAAAAATTTGAACAGCAGAGTTATTAATTTTCATTCAAGGCAGAAATGTAATAATTATTGTTAGATCCAATGTATGTCAAAAAGCTCGATATATTTTTGGAATTTTGTCGAAAAACTTTAACAATTAGGGTAACAAACAAATTCACTAAAGTCGACGTATTTAATGGGCTATAAATGATACACCCTATTGTAATTTCATACGAATTCAATCTTGGATCAACTTGAAGCTCATATACTGACCTCACACATGATTCCTCCTCCACAGCCAACGTCCAGAATTTTCATTCCTTCCAAAGGAATGCCAGTTAAAGCTTTATTCTGATTTATTTTCCCAGCATTGAGTAACCCATCTCTCACAAAAGGTACCCTATAAAAACAGTTGGCGAAATTCCCATGAATGTCAACTTAAGTCAGTGGTTTCCAAACTGTGGGGCGCGCTCCCCTATGGGGGCGCGGTGGACAGGTCAGGGTTGCGCAGAAATACTTCACATTGTATTTACTGTCGTTTTAGCTGTCACAATCGTGAGACCTACAATATGCAATCGCTGAATTCTAGCTCTCAAGTGGCTAGGACGTATAATTTGCCATATATATAACATATAAAGGGGCGCAAGGACATTTTTCTTATTGTTAGTTGAAGGGGGCGCGGCTTTGTATAGTTTGGAAACCGCGACTTAAGTAATACAACAGACAAATTTTCCAACCTTAATTTGTTTAATGCGTGCAAAGCTTTGAATTCTACTTAAGTAATACAACAAAGACAAATTTTCCAACCTTAACTTGTTTAATGTGTGCAAAGCTTTGAATTCCCCCTGATCATCCCACCATCTGTCAGCCAAGTTGCTGAAGTTCCGGATTTCGTTCTCGTCTTCTGTGTTACTTTTGGGCTGACTCATTAGATTAGCGTGGATTGAAGAAAATTCACGCCTTAAATTTAATACCATCAATAATTTAAAGGCTTATACATAAACTCAATTCGTATTTTTTCTGCATAAAACTAAATGAATGCTAAACTATAAAGTTCTTGCCTTCTTCCATTGTAGATCAGAGGAATTTTAACGCTGAAGTTCCTTGTATTTTTCAACCAGACTCTCGTTAGTGTGGTCATTTTTATTACATATCGTTTAAATTAGTAAACCAAATCAACTTTTACTAAATTCCTAGCAAATTCTTCCATGCAAGACCAACTTACACCAAGTACGCAAACATAAACGTCGTTTGTTTACCCTTTATTGCTTTTGTATTCTATCGAATTACTGCAAGCGATAGTTGTCGATTTGAGACATCGGTTACGACGGTTGCTTGCGGGGCTGAGTGGGAAGTATTAGAATTTGTGTGTGGAATTATCCTATGATTTACCAAATAGGAAGCTTCTGCTATATCGAGTTTTCATATTTGAAGAGTATATTCTGCCTGTATGTAATATTTATTCTTTAGTAAATACAGCAAAAGTTTTTGAGCATGTAAAATTTTAATTCAAACGATAAGCGTTTATAGTGTTGAAGTATATTCATGCTTTTTAGGACTTATATTGCCGGTTTTTGTATTTGTCAATGAGAGATAAATCTTGGTACTGTCGTATTAATGTTCCATTTTGTGTATAATAAGACAAAGTTTTATAGTTAAAAAAAATTGTGCTTTCCGCTTTAGGTTTGCCTGATTGCTGAAGAAATGTGGTCTGGTGGACCTCAGTGGACGCAATGGGCGCTCAACCCTTCTGCTTACCAGAACGTTTCGCACGAACAGAGTAAGTTAAGGCTTGTATAGATTAATAGTGAAAAAACTATACATTTGAGCTTATAAAAATTCTTTGAAAATGGTAATGCATGTTATCAGTATATCTTAGTATCCGTTTCCTTAACTTCTATGCCATTTTTCAATATTTCCTGGGCCTTAGTGGCATAGGACAGCTATCCAAACAACGCTATATTGCTTTCAATGTAGATGTATACACCATTTTCGTCAAAAGTTAACTAAACTCATTTTGAACATTATTTCTGGGCTATTCGTTGCGTTTAGTTTCAGATTTTTAGATTTGCATTTTGAATGTTTTGAGAAGTTATGATTTAAGAAAACGAGTATATATAGAACCAGTTGTTAACTAGTAATAATCACCGACCTGTCCGCACATATACTACCAATGATGAATTAAAGATAATTAGCAGTCTTCTCTCATAGCATTAAATTATGTACCATTTTAGAAAATTTTCGTGAACCATGTTGTTATATCCTTAATTGTTTAATGAAAATTTTCTTTGCATTAGTGACATTAAAAGCTTTCACAGTAATATTGATGTCAAGTGTATAGTTTGAAAATACCAAAATATGCATTTATACATTTTGGTATTTCAGATGCTTATGTATAAGAAGCATTATTTCATTTTTCTCGTTAATTATCCTTATTTCACTATCATTATTAATTACTCGGCACTTAAAGCTAGCTGCTAGTCTGTATCTCTTTGTCAAATTATGTTTTTATATATGTGTTAAAAGTTTAACAACATTCTGCAGTTTTGAAGATCCATTGAACTTAAGCAGGTAGTTTGCTATTTCATTCATATATATCTATATATATCATAAAAACGTAATGGTGATTAACCCCTCAAGCGCGGAGGACATTTAAATATAATACGTCACGCAGGTCGGAAGAGATTTAGGGAAATTCGCAGTTTTTGCCCGAAATCATATAAAAATTCGTAACTTATTAGATATTTATGGAATTTGACTGAAATTTTTTGAGGTTTTACGTAAAACTATGTACATTTACCTATGTTTTTCACACCTTCTTAGTTATTATTATTCGCGTGAAATACGCCTATGAATTCTTTCACTCAATCACGGAAGCCATTTACTCAGTTTTTCTTTATTCAAAGTTTACGGAGTACTTCACATCTACTGTTTTATCTTGGATTTCAACTTCTTCCCCGTAAGTTTTTCAGAAAAAAAACCTTCAAATAAGGATTCTTACCCCTCAGCGCCGTCCTATGTACTGGGTACGCCGCGGAGATTGCTAGCTTTCTTTATTTTTTTGACAGTAAATTTTCTTAAATATGGGTAACCTTCATAATTTTAAAAGAGGAACCTTTGGCCTACCTATTCAAAACTATTGCCATGGTCTTGTTTACATTAGCTGAGACAAGGGGCGAATGAAATACAGTATCCTTCCCCGTGTATACAAGAAATGACCATAAGTAGCCAGTCAAATCACAGAGCTCGAAGGTCTTGATTCCGAACTTGGAGATGTCTGATAGCAGACAAATGGGGCCTATATCCTCTTCTTACACCTCACAGTTGCTTTCGTGCAAAGATTTCGTTGAATAGGAGCTTTTTTAGAAGCCAAAATTCCCCAATTCTCCTATCTACGTGAAAATTTAATCACAAAACTTAACGTATAATAAAAGTAAAAAGAAGGAGAGTAAAAATTACAGAATTAAGCACAATAGGAAGACCAAAGGTTCCTCTTTTAAAATATATAAAGGTTATCCATATCTAAGAAAATTTACTGTGTCAAAAAATAAAGAAAGCTAGCGACCTCCGCGACGTTCCCAGTACGCATGACGACCGCATGTGGAGTTTCCGTCCGACGTTCCCAGTACGCATGACGACGCTGACGGGTTAATCATCATGTGTAATGCCGATTGACCTTGGTGCTAAATAAATTATGATACAATTTCAACGGGACAATAATACTTGGTATGACTTCCTGCATGTGATAGATGTGCAGTTGTCTAATATAAGGGCATGGGTTTGAAAACAGGATAGTTTCCATTCTCCATTTGATTGATATGTGAAAGAGTATAAGACATCTTTTGTTTGCTTTTAAAAATTACTTATAATTGTGAAAATAAATGACTTGAACCAAGGTACGTGTAAAAGAAAGCAGACTCGTTTTCGTAATGTCAGTTTTCAAATATGATACAAATTGGCTCAAAACTGTTTTGAAGCTAAACATTTTAAATTTCTTGTGAGTAAAATATTTAGTTGCCAACAGCAACCAGCATTGTTGTAGTAATCATAAAATTGCATCGGACCATATTGAGATAATGAAGGAAGGTGTGAGTATGGAGGAAAGGGGAGAGAGGAAGGAGAGAAAGAGAAGAGATAGGGGGAGGGAGAGGAGGGAAAGTGGACGTTATAGGGAAGGATAGAGGGTGGAAGGGAGATAGGTATAGGGTGGGAGGAGGATGGAGTGGGGGCGAGAGATAGGGTGATGAGATAAAGGGAAGGGAGATAAAGAGGAAGAGAGTACTAGGGAGAAACTGACCAAATAAGACTATAAGGAAGGGAAAGAGAGAGGGGTAATGAAGAGGAGGTGGAATGGGGAGTAAGACTGTAGGATAGTGAGATGGAACAAATGTTTGTTATATGAAGAGAGTGGAAGGAGGAAGTGCAGAGAACATTATATGTTGGATTATCCTGTTGCCATAACCCACATCATAATAAAATTAAAATCTCATGGACAGTAAACCATTAGTCGGAAATATAGCATACTAGTAGATGGTGCTTGCGTTATGCAAGCATTTCAGCCTACTTTCAATAATGTGGTAAAACAACCCCCAAAAAATTAGAATTTTTTCCATTGGTTGTGACTGAAAACCTATAATCATGCCAAATTTCAAGTCTCTAGCTCATCTAGAAGTGCCTCATAATTTTTATCCTCGTATGTGGCAGTAATGCAATTTTTACATTTTCGGATTTTTTCTTTTGGTTGTGACCAAAAACCTATATTCATGGCAAGTTTCTAGTTCAGGGGTTCCGAATGCAGTGCCCGCGGGTGTTATAGTGCCTGTCGAGGTGTGCCATGCCGCATGCCGAGGTTTGTTCTGCTGTCCTCCTTAATACTTTGAGCTCTTGTGACTAATAGTGTTCAGCATCTACAGAATGTTGGAAATTACCAATGTAATAAGACTTCATGACTCTGTCTAATAGAATTTACATATGTACTATGTATTTTAAGTTTGAACTCATAGTTGTATTCGCCAGGGCAAGAATACTGGCTCCTGCTGCTTTAGCCTTAAAGTTGAATGTGCCCTTGCCCACGTAAAGGTTGGGAACTCTTGCTCTGGTTCATCTGGAAGTGCCTTATAATTTTTATCCTCGTATGGGGCAATAACGATGCAAAACAGCCCCTAAAAATTGGAATTTTTACAATATCGGATTTCTTCCATCAGTCATAATTTAATATTAATGGCATTATAACACAGATCTCTGATTTCCATTAAAAGCTTACCCATATAAAAGTATTGAGCTCATTGCCGTAATAGTTGATTGTTGAGACTCAGAAAAATCCCTACTTTTTTCCGATAAAAACTAAAAATTTATGCCAAATCTACAGGGATTTGAATTCTGTCTTCAAAAATAAGAAACTACAATTTCTAAACATTCCATACAATAAAAATTTTGGGGGGTACTCCAGCTGGTCTGTTTATAAAATGGTCCTTCCTCACTTTTTGTTGATCACAACAAAATAATATCATCATTTGCTTGTGTCGTGAGAAGTCATTTTTATTTGTCAGTTAAATTGAATTAAAATTATTTTTTGTAATTTTATAATTCTATTACTTTTAGTCCAATGAGAACAATTTTTTGTTCTTTCTGACAATTGCAGTAGATTGGGCGGCATTGGCACAACAATGGATCAAAATGAAGGAGTCCCATTCAGTTCCACCACCAGTCCATTTACAGGCTCCTCCTCCCCCACCACCTCCACCTTTGCCTCCACCTCAGCAGCGACACCAGGAGGAGGTAAAAGAGAAGGAGATAGTAACAAGAGAGGCAGAGGAGGGAGGAGAAGCGCCAATGGAGATGGATGCCAAGGAGGAGGAAGAAGAGTTGCCTTCTAGCACAGCTCTAACTTCCTCTACTTCTGTCAATCCACCCGTTACATCTGCCCCTCCTCCAGGTAAATGTTTAACCATTTCCATTCTATGAACCAGGGCTTTGGAGCCGGAGCTACCCGGAGCAGCTATTTTTAGCTGGAGTTGGAGCTCTAAATGTTGCAAAATTTTCCTGGCGCCGACTTCCGTTTTTTTCATTCTTCCCAGATTGAGACATTTTTCTCCCTCTTTTGTTTTACAAGTTGGTCGCAATGAGAGATGAATATTTTACCCTCAATGTGCTCTTCCCACAGGGCCGTCTGAGTCTTGTATATCTTTACATATAACAAATAAATTGATAAGGGTAAACTTCATCCATGATGGAAATAGAAACCTCTGCGAAGAATATCACCTAACTCTGTTCCTGCATGGCACAAAAGATTACGGTGTTTCACTAAAGAATTTTGAGGAGAAAGTTTTCAATTAGTGGCAGGTCAAGTGGCCAAGCAAGTGAGTTTCAATACTAGATATGAATCGGTCTGAAATTCAATCACAAAACTTGCTGAAGACATGAGGGCTGAATTGAAGGGGTCTTGGCTCAGAAACTGGTTTATCTAAAGATGGATGCTGTCATTCGGCATGAGAGAAATCATTTGGGAATCAATATCCAATATTGTGACCAAGGCACATTAAAACCTTGGCTCTCATTGATAGGGGGGAAACAATTCAGCTGCCATGAAGAAAATGGTTGAAGATACCCTATGTAACTTTGGTGTACAAAAGTTTCAAGTTATCAATGGCAGTGTGGACAATGCGGCTAATACTCATGCAGTTATACTTCTGAATAAAGGTGATGAGAATAAAGATGATTTTTTCAAAGAGGAGGAAGAGCCTGATACAGAATATGCACTTCTACTTGAGTCTGTGGAACAAGCAGGAAACTCAGCAACTTGGGAAGCAAATCCTCATCTTGTTCATATTATTTGTGTGTTATTCATCTTGGCTTCAGCAGCAGCCATCTGACATTAGACTCATACGCTGTGTGATCCACACATTATAGTTGGCAATTTGTGAAACAGAACTACACTGCACAGTTCTTGGAAAAAATTCGAGCTGTTGTGAAGAAACTATGATGTATGTATGATTTCTCTAGTGAAGAAGCAATACAAAGTCGTTCAATTTTGGATAATGAAACTAGGTGGGGAACAACATTTCGTATGATTGGGCCACTTCTTGTTTTTTACCCATTCTGTGAGCAAGTGCAGCAATAGATCTTGTGCTTTTTCTATCTTGTGAAATGTGGAAAGAGATTGAGTACCGCAGTGAAATTCTGAGGAAGCCAAATGATGTCATCATCAGACTTCATAGAAGTAATATGAGTCCTGGTGAGTTTTTAAAAGAATGAAAGAAAATTGAAAGAAGCATTAGAGAAGAACCAAGGAAAAATTACACCAGATATAAAAAAAATCAATGCAGAAAAAGGAAGAAAAGTTGGTTGAAAATGATGTTATCCTAGCTGCAATTTATGTTGATGCCCAGTACCGCATTTTGCTGACTCCTGGGCAACTTGTACATGCAAAAGAAGGTTTGAAAGCTGTTGCACAACTAATTTTGAAACAGGATACAGAATACCCTATAAATGGCTGAAATATCAAGAGAGCATGCAGAAGTGGAACAACCTGTAGTCAGAATTCCAAGCAGCAGTAGTGAGGAGGTTGGTTTTGAAAGAGAGCTTGACCAAAAGAAAAGAAGGTGCCACATTAATTTAGTGTGGAAGCCAGTAAGAGGAAATTTTGAACAAAATATTGAAGATGACTGCAAGGCCATTGAAGAAATACGGCGGTTAAAAGTAAAATTTGTTTTTGAGGGAATTGAAATGTACCCTAATCAGATTCAGGCCTGCAGGGTTGTATCAAGTTTGCCTGTTTCACAAGCCAATGTTGACTGATTGTTTTCAGTCCTAAAGTTCATTTGTAGTGACCTCAGATCATCAATGAAAAATGATATGCTGGAGTTTTAAATTTTTCTGCTCATTGATTTTTGTCAATTGTAAGGGACATCCAAATAAATAATCTTATCCAAAGTATTTATATTTCATCTTATCACTGACAGAATTTTAGTAATTTTATATTTACAGGTAACACTTGATTTGATTTATATTTCCTGTTATGCGTTTTGTTGTAAATGATGAAAAGAAAGTTAATAAAGAAATAAAGCTGAGCTTTGATTTAATCTAGACTCCATTTAATATTTTATTATGAATAAACCTGAAAACCATTAAAAAATATAGTCATATTAAAATGAAAAATTATTAGTTGACACTTAAAAGTTTGGCTGGAGCCAGAGCTAGGAAATTACCTGAAGCTGGAGCCAGAGCCAAGCTTGAAGACCTCGGCTCCAAAGGCCTGCTATAAACTAGATGTCTCATTTTGAAACTCCCTATCCTGATGTCTATTTGTATGTGTATACAGTAAAATGTCAGTGTAACGAACACCGGAGTCATGAAACATTCAGTAAAACAAAATTATTTTCCATCCCCTGCCATTTTACTATGTAACATTATGTACAAATGTTTCATTTTAATAATATCATTGTAACAAAAATATCGGTTAAGCACAATAAAAATTCATCCCGGTACGAAAAAATACAAACATTATAATGAAGTTTGTAAAAAGAAATTTCTTAAACAATACGATGTACACTTTTTTATCTTTACTGGGTTTGGTTTTTATCATCTGGCAATGCTACAATGATTTAAACTCGGTAAAATCTCGGTCCAGGCAATTTATTGGACTTAAACTAGCAACCAATAGGCAGGTTCTTTACAGCTGTATCGGTAACTGGTATGTTGCTTGACAAACCGACTTTCCGATTGGCTGGCAAACTTGTGTGGGAGATCTGCTGCATCGTGGCTTTAAGCAGACTGGCATTTAAAGTGATGGTGGAGTGGGTAGGGTTGGATGGTAGGGATGGGGACTTCAAATATTGAGTTCTGCATCACGGCAGAATTATTTGGCGCGTTTCTAATAACATTGCATTGTATGTAACAGTAGTGTCCAGTACAGTGTGGCCAGAAGTAGTGATTTATCGCTTTTGTAGCGATTTTTTGGCCTTGTTGAAACGTAGCGGCAGAGATTGCGTAAAGTTCATGAATGTAGCGATATTTCATAAAAGTTTTTTTGTTTTACAAAATCCTATTCTTTAATTTAATTGGTTCTTTCGTTATTTTTTTGTTAGTTTCAATTTTATTTCATTTCACAATGTATGTCACTTCACTTAATTTCTAATATATGATGCCTATGGGGAATTTTGTTTTCCATAAGTTGTCACTCCACTCCACATCCACTTTTTCTTCAATTCAATGTAACGATATGTATCGACCCTTTGTGTAATGATGTTGTAGCTGTCTGTGCAGTGACTTGACATTTATGTTTCTGGCCACACTGATCCAGCAGCAAGTTCTTTCAAAGCAGTTCCAATGCATGTGTTATATTTTGTTATCGTTTTTTGTTAAATTGACATTATAGTTCATTGTTATTTTTATTGTTATAGTTAAATTCATTAATTAGTTTTTCCTTTGCACGAGGTGTAATATGGAGGAGAAAAAGAAGCACAAAATGGTTTTCCTTGGATGAAAAGAAGAAAATCCTAGAAGAGATACACAGAGGAATGAAAAAAATTGACGTTTCAAGAAAGTATGGAATTAGTTCATCAACACTCTCTACGTTTCTCAAAGATAGAGAGAAAATTGAGAAAAGCATCAATTTCGATGCTATTGAACCACAGAGGAAAAAAATTCGTACTGCATACAATGAAGAAGTTGATAAAGCAGTAATATAAGTGGTTTTTGGAGACAAGGTCTAAGAATATTGCAGTGAATGGTTCCTTGCTATGCGAGCGAGCACGATCCTTCACAGGCCTAACTCAGTGTAAGGGTAGTATGGGTTGGGTGCACAGATTTAGAGAACGCTATGGAATATGCCATAAAGCAATTTTCAGCGAAGAAAGCAATGCTCCAAGGGATGTTGCATCGTCATGGAGTAAGGAGCAGTTGAAGGACATTATCCCACATTACTCTTCGGAAGGTGTGTACAGTGCTGATGAAACAGCATTGTTTTACAAATTAATGCCCAATAAGACAGCGTTCTCAGAGTTACCGTTTTTGACACTACTGTCAGGGGGATGATATATTGCGCTTCCCCTGAATTTTTAAAATTGTGTTTCATTGTAACAAAATTTCGTTGTTACAAAATTTCATTGTAACGAATATATTTTGGTCGTCCGCATGACTTTGTTATACTGACATTTCACTGTATAAGGAGGGCCGGCCAAAAGGCAGATGCGAGGCATCCAGGCCCCCGAATAATAAGGGCCCCAGATGTTCTCAATTATTCATGTATTGAGTGTAAATTTTGCAAAAAATTTGACTAAAAATCACTTGCAAACTGATTTCCAATAAAGAAACACTCCGTAAAAGTTATAATATTAAACTGGGGCTCTATAAATCATTCGTTATTACTATTAATACTAGCTGCCCATACAGCTCCAAAATCAGAGCTCTGTAGGAGTATTATGTTCCTCCAACCAACCGAAACATATTTTTAATAGCATTCTTTGAACCCAACAAAATGATATTTTTGAAACCCCTTTTCCAACCAACCCACTCAACAATTTTTTGAAACCCTTCTTCCAACCAACCCAATGTTATTTTTGAAATGCTTCTTTCAACGTACCCAACCCAACGATTTTTATACCATTCTTCCAACAAACCCAATCCAACAATTTTTTTGATACCAGTCTTCCAACCCAACCAAACCCAACGATTTTTTGATACACTATTCTTCCTTCCATTTGAAGGCTTAATTGACGCTAATTTAATCGGAAAATGCACATAGAGTCAGAGACATGATCGCAAAACTGCAGTAAGCTATGTATTGAGGAAAGGTAGAAAGTGTATTCCTTGATATTTGGTGCATTTAAGGCTTAGGCTCAGATAAGCAAATACTCCTTATATAATAACTATTTACCTTAATATGTATAAAGACTGACGTTGCTACAACAATAATTTCGATGATTATACAAAAGTGCAACACGAATAATGCTATTCTTTGTCTATTTGAAGGTTAATTAACGGTAATATAATCGGAAAATGTACATAGAATAAGAGACATGATAGCAAACTGCAGTAAGCATATTCTATGCATTGAGCAAAGGTACAGAGTGTATACCTCAGGCGCACAACCAGGAGGGAGGGGGGACTGATGGGCTTAGCCCCAAAACACTAAATTTTCTGACTTATGAACCTTAAACTCTAAGAGTTTGTATTAACCAGATATGTAGGTGCTCAGGTAGTTGAGGAGACCCCGAATTGTCCAAATGCTTGATGGAATATTTTTGTTAGAATTGAGCTCCCCATTAGAGAAAATCCTGGGTGCGTGCCTGGTATACATTGATACTTGGTGCGTTTAAGCCACAGCCCTAGATGAGCTAATACTCCGTAGCTGGGATACAAAATACCAGGTTACTGCGAGGGCACCAAAGATAGCTAAAAAGGACTGATTAGTGGATGAATAAATGGGCAAGCAAATAATTCATCGTTTATAACTAACTAGCTGAAAGTACCCGGTGATGCCCGGGTTATGCCAGATGTCTTTGGCGAATAAAATTATGCGATAGTTTTCCGATAGAACACATTAATATTTACATATTGTTTCATTGTAAATACAATTATTATTCTCAGACTAATTTCTATAACAGATATCCTTTAAGTAGTAATTAAAAGATTTCACCTTTTGGTAATTATTCCTTTAAGCAACAATTATATATGTTTATATGTGTTGATTTGGTATGTGTTGTACCATCAATTATTATATTATATGAAACAAATGTATATTAATAGAAATTTTAATATGAACACACCAATAAACTTGATTCAACTTACGTATTCCGATTTATCTGACAGGTACTGGGTTTCATTAAAAGACATTCCTTACAGTAGCTTATTGAGAAACATACGGAAGAAACAAACGTCATTTACCATGGCAACGTGACGTGAAATCGTGTTCTAGATAAGGCTGAAATTAACGATTATAATATAAATACGAGGTATCACATGCACCATATAAAACATAAAATCAAAAAAGTTAAAACATGATTATGAAAAACTTAAATGATGGTAATTATGTTTAGAATTTCTTCTAAAAATATTCTTTACGTAATTATGATAGAATCATGTTTTTTGTATGGGGGGTAATAGGATTTCGAGTTTAACAATGTAATCGATTGGCAAGGCAACTTCACGTTAAAAACGCTAAATTTTGTCAAAATTTGATATTAAAACGTTAAATTTGAAAGCTTTATATTCGAAAGCGATAAAAGACGATAAGAATAAGAAACTGCATTTATTTTTCTTTAATACAGTCCAAGTCCAAAAATCATAGGTCAAATATGTGAATTTTAATAAGCAAAATAAAATAAGGTTGCAGGTTGAAATATCAAGTCTTCCATGTTATCTTATGAGGAATGGAAATCATTCTCGAGAATCGAACCCGGGTCGATTTTGGATAGTTTTTTTCGTAAATGGCTTCTACTATAAGAACCGAACATTCCTACCAAATGTCAATCTTCTAGCTACTCGGAAAGTTTGTTTAAAATAGCATTACAGAGTTTCCCACCGACAACGACGATGACAAATCATTTTTATATATTAGATCCATAATCTCCTTACGATATGACGCAACAAGCATTTTGAATTGGTAAATGTAAACGCTTCTTTCAACCAACCCAACCAAACAATTTTTTGATACCCTTCTTCCAGCCAACACAACCCAACGTTTTTTTGATGTGTTATGTTCATAGTCGGAGACATGAATGCAAACTACAGTAAGCATATGCTATGCATTGAGCAAAGGTACAGAGGCTTTATCTTCCCCTCTACTTCCCCTCAAGCGTGACTGATTTAAAAAGGAAGGGAAGATTTTACTTATGAAATTGGTACGGTTTCAGTATTCAAATTGAACTGCTTTGTCCAATACTTTTACTTATATAATAGTCATTTAAGTTGCTGCTGCCGGTGTGCGCTGAGCCTCAGAACCCTATTCAAACTACCCGCAGGACCTCCTTGCACCCCGCGCATTATCTTCCCCTCCACTTTCCGTCAAGTGTCACTGATTTAAAATGGAAGAGAATATTTTACTTGTGAAGTGGGTACAATTTCATTATTCAAAATGAACTGCTTTGGCCAATACTTTTACTTATATAATAGTCATTTAAGTCGCTGCTGTTGCCGCTCACTGAGGCTCAGATCCTTATTCCAGGTACCTGCAGGCCCTCCTTGCTCCCTGTGCATTACCTTCCACTTCACTTCCACTCAAGTGTGGCTGAGTGAAAGTGGAGAGGTAGCTTCGCTTTGGGTTGTGACTGACATGACCTTCCCTTACTAAATATTATATAAGTTGATTAATATTGTGGGGCCCCCATTTATATCTGCATCCAGGCCTCTCAGTGCTTGGCTGACTCTTTATATAAGTCTATATAAATGTTAATATGGAATATATATATATACACAGTAGAAACTCATTTTTCATGACTTGACGGGGCGTGGTCCGATCCAGGTAAGCGAAAGTCTGGATAATCCGGAAATGGCATGTTATTTCATGATAAGTAATCAGAAGTGACTGATATTGCTTTTATTTAATCGTTTAATATACTACTTATACCTTTTGACAAATTCCTAAGGAAATGGAGCTTTGAACTCGTCTTAATGTTGAAGTTTTACACAAACATTTACACAAACGTTTCTTTTGTGAACAACTTAGATGAGCTCATTTTTCTGTATTTATTTTTTCTATATTCATTTCATTTTTCTATATTAAAACGTGTAAAAAGACGTATATTTTACTTTTTTGAAGTTTCATTATACAATTTATGGTTTTTGATATACGTATTTATTAAAATTTTCTAAAATCATTAAGATTGTTTTGAAATGGGAAATTTGCTCAGTAACACTTTACTGGGCGTCTACGGGTATTTTTCGTGAAACGCAATCGTGTTGTCATTAGTTGGACGAGAAAGTGGTCCACTTCAATTTGTGAACAGTTTAGTCCGGATAATCCGGAAGTCTGGATAATCGCAATCCAGATAAACGAGTTTGTACTGTGTGTATGTATGTGTATACACAGGGTCGTGCCCAGACATTTTGCCGCCTGAGGCGAGATATGATATGGCACCCCCTGGCCTCGCTGGCTTTATGAATTTATTTTGATAGGTTTTCATTTTTGTCAAATTTTGGCACCCCCCTTCGAGAGGCACCTGAGGTGGTTGCCTCGCCGCCTCACCCATCGTCACGGCCCTGTGTATATATATATATATATATATGCACACACACAGCATCCTGTGCCTTCAGCATGTTCAGCTAAACAAAATCTTTTAATTACTTGGCATATAAAATTGATTTGAAAAATAATAGTGTTTTTCATGTAAGGTATTTTTTCAAACTGAAGAAACAGACCATTCAAATAGAAATTATTTTATCTAAGATGAGATGGAGTACCTTCTAACAAGTGCAGGAAATGGTAATCATCTTTCTGTTGCCAGCAAATGAACAGCCACATTTGCATATCTCTCAATAATAGAAAAAAATAAGGGTTGCAAGGCATTCTCAAAAGAAGGTGCTCAGAACATTTTCATGCAGAGGTGCCTCTCTATCGCTACTCCTTTTGCCCACATATGTGTGCAGAGGCATCACAGAGCTAATTTCAACTCTATTGGAATATGCATCCACCTCCCATTATTCAGGCATGTCATGACCAGGGCTGTGCTGTTAGGTGAGGAAACCCTTGGGCATCTCCCAAAAGGAACGCTAAAATAAGACTACAGTGATACTATTTCCTTAAACATTCATAACTTTTTGATATTGTTTACTTCTAGAATACTTTTTCAACAATGTTACAAAGAACTATCTTAAAGAATTTATACCAAATTGACCTTAGGCTGTGCAGTAATATTAATGTAGTGGAAATCCTCCCTGTGTACAAGCATAGCAGAGCACAGGACTCAGTGCACCTTGGTTAACCCTAGGAATACCAGGAGGAGCCTCCGAGGCCCACAACTGTTTTTTCCATCTGTTTCACTGTGGTAAAATTGACAAAAATTTAAAAAAACATTGTCTGCAGCCTTGTTATAAGCAAGCCGGCATAGTTTTCAATCGATTTTATACATATTCCTTGTTCATACAATTATTTGCGACAGTGGCCGCATGCTATAACTCAGGGGTGGCCAAAAACATGTTGTATGTGTCAAGTGATTTGTCAGATGTCTCAGAGTAAGACATTATTGTTAATTTGTTTTTATTTCTGTAAAATTGAGAGTAGTTTACCGTCTTATTGTAAAACATCTGAGCATGCAATCATGGTGAAGGTAAATGTAAAAAAGTTCTTTCATGAATATTTCTGCCTATATAGAACGTTAATACAATATAATATCAGATTAATTATGAAAGTTATATATTTATATTCCTATGATATCTTTAAATGTACAATAACTGAAACATTACTATGAATTTTTATTAAATCTTAGGTATTGGGCCTCTGAGGCTCCCCTTGGTAGTTCAAGAGAAAATAGCTTGGTATTTCTAGGGCTAAACATTCTTGTTTACAATGTAGGAACAACATTGCAATGGCTCATTTATTTTCTTTAAATAAATTATGCCTTCCCTGTGTTTTTTCATATTAAGCATTCAGTTAAGTTTCATTTTACTTGGCTCTGGTTATTGTCGTTGTGCATTGTATCGACATGGTGCAGAGAGGCAAACTGCACTAAAATTCAAAGAAACTGAAAGGAACAAACTGTGAAAAACATTATTTTGTGCAAGGTTTCATAAAACGGTGAAGTATGGTTACATGCAACTTTTTACCATGAAATAGAAAGTGCAATAGATAGTGCTCCTCTTTTATGTACAATTGTTGATTGCTGGGGAAATCAATGGGGCAAAAAGTGCTGAGCAAGCTGGAACTAGCAGAGACAAGGGGTTGACGGCTGAAGGCTATGTGGGAGCTGAAGCCCCCTAGTTGGATATACAATACAAAATGATTGTGTCGATAGAAAATATAGATCATGGATCTACAAAGTTCTGCCAATCAAAACTGTTATTAAAAGAAAATATATTTTGTAAGTTTATGCTTTTAAGATGATACCAATCTGTTTCAGCTCCTTAAATCATAGAAACTTTGTTTTAGATTCAGTAATTATGGTATTTGTTCTGATTCAGTTTTGTTAATTTTTAGAAAATGAATTGTCGGCTTATTGTTAGTTGCATTGACTTGTACAATTTATTTGGCCATTTGTAAAGACCGCTTGTAATAAAGTGTATTTGTTATCATTTTGCATCTGTTTGACATTGTTTTTTCAATTTTTTGTATTTGGATATTTTCCAAATATAATTTTGATAGGTCTTGGAAAATCATTAAGTTTGCATGTTAGAACTTTTATGAGCACACTATTGATCTTGCTAGTATTTAACAAGAGATCCTTGGAAATGGAGTTTAGACAATAAATGTTTAAATAGAACAATTTTTGATGTATTATAATACAATCAGAGATATGTTCCAGACTCGGGCAGACCCAAGACTAAATGCTGCTTGTTTTTTCTCACTGGATTGTTTATCTTTAGAGTGCACATTTACATTAAATCTTCAATGTTAAAAACAAATAAGTTTATTTTGGAATCATTCAAAGTAAGTAAGTATTGTCTATTTATAATTGAAAAACTGTTTCTTCAATAGGCAAAGTGTGGAGAAAAAACGTGCTTTTTGGCTAAAAAGCAGCTTTCTTTAATAGTGATTCACAGGTGGTAGACCCTAAAAAATAACCTCAGTGAAACACCACTGATGATGACTGCTTTGTAGCCAAAATTTGTATTTGGTTTTCCTAACCTATTTATTATTGCTGGAGAAACATAGTTTTTCAATTTTGATCTCAGCAATAAGGTGAGCTTAAAATTTATGGGCTTGTTCAAAGGGGTTTAAGTACTTAATAATGATGAAAATAATTCTTAGATGCATCAGTTTTTCTGTCTTATATACCGTATTTAATCGATTGTAAGCCGACACCGATTGTAAGTTCAGTCAATTTGATTCTTTTTTGCATATATTTAAAGATCTCGTGTTATAATGTAACTACGGACATAAATTCGTTGACTACTTTTTTGCCCCCGATTCTAAGCCGAGTGGCGATTTCAGAGATGGTAAAAAGGTAAGAAAAGGTCGGCTTACAATTGATTAAATACGGTATATACATTATAATTTGCTTAAAATGTAAATTTATAATTTCTTATTCTCTCGTTATTCATATACAGTGGTTGGAGCATGGAAAGTTTATAATTTTCAAAATCAAGAATATAAATGGCCATCTGTTTTTTAAAAAGGTGATTCTGTCAGTAATGAAAAGAGATGACTGCAAAATTTGTACTTTGTGTTATTTTATATGGCTTATTCAGCATGTCTGCTCAGTATGGTAGTATTTTTATTTGTTTTGGTAATATGGTTCACAGTTAGTGGTTTAACTTGGTGGAATTGATGTATGACAAAACAGAAAACAAGGATGTTGAAGTTCCACTTTTTATTAACAAACTTATAACCTAGGTCATGCATGCATTGTCAGATGACCGTGTGAGTGTACATTGAACATACAGAAAGTGTTGTGAGGGGAGAGAGGAAAGACAGTTGAGGTATTCACAAAGACAAACTGGTGTTGGTGACGCTAGGGTCATGTTGCCACATGTATCTGGTGAAGGCTCTTTGTATCAGAAATTCCTAATGTGGATGGAGAAGATAAGGGAGTGATTAAAGAAGATATGCTCATTGATGAGTGGCACTGAGAGAGAGGATCTTCGATTGTCTAACAGTCTCCTGTCAATATCTGGAAGTGGAGGAACTCCTTGTTGAAGGGACTGATGATATTGGGAGGCAGCCCCATAACTAGATATTTTAGTGCCCAGGGCAAACTACTAAATATGCGCCTTCTCCCCCTTCAAGAAATTATTTTCTCTAGCCTATTTAGTTACTATTTGGATTTTTTGCATCCTTTGCTTAGTTGCACCTGAGGCAGATGCCTAGTTTGCCCCACCCTAGTTATGGCACTGTTGGGAGTTAAGGGGTTTAATGAAGTGTGAGGTCAGAATCTTTGTCTTGGAGCACTGTTGCTGTTCATTCACCTTTGTATAGAAAAAGTGACTTGTTCAGCTGATGTAAATGGTGCCATAAATTTCACAGTGAATAAATACACTTCTTCATTGGAAGTTCTTGACCTGTTCTTTGGCATAGGCTAGTTCTGCCATGGCTAGGGGTGGTTGAAATACAGCCTTTAGTTTGTCTTTGAGAGAAGATAACCGAGTTTGTAGCACAGGCTGCCTATGAAGTTCAATTTGCACCATCTGGGGGTCTTTTTGTCTTCATCAGGGAACACTCTTGGTGGCTAGTTTTTGTTGTTTTTTAAATAGAATTTCATCAATTAACTGAGTATTGTAACCATTATTGGCTGCTGTTTGTCTGATGGGTTCCCATATGAGAGCTCAACCTATGCAAGTTCACATCTTACCCCATAAAATATTTTCTTTATATTCAGTGGTTATCCACTTAAGGTCACCTGGTGACGCCTGTGTAAGGTGATGCCCAGGTTGTGTTTGTTATTAAAAAATGAAATTGTAACATTTTTGTTATTTCCTGTGGTTTGTCCTGTTTTGGCAATTTAACCTTTATCTGCCAAATGGCATGCCAGTATGCTGGTAATTATGTGGAGCTATCTGCTGAATGGCATGCCGGTGGCACACTTCCGACGCCGCTCACAGACATCGTTTTGGTCATAGAATTGATATGGATAGATGAGACAAAAGACCAGACACCCCTCTTATCCTCCTCCTCTCCTAAGGCCAGATGTCTTAAAGATTAGAGGAGAGTGCAAATAATGCTGAAGTGTTTCTCTCAAAATAAGCCTCCGCTGCAGGATCCTCCCTCGCATCCCAAAGATATTCAATAAACTGAACCCAATGACTCAGCTCAAATCTTAAGGTCCTTTTGTCATTTTCTTCTTTATTTTGCATATCTTGGTTTTCTGAACTGCCTTACTCATTCGTTTTGAGAACACGAAACAGATAAGAGAGGGTTCTAGAGCTCTTCCTGCTCAGGCAATACCAAGGGGGAGACCTAGTGCTATTGACACCCAACTTAAGCATTTAGAGGCTTAGGAAAATAAACATTGGCCAATTATGGGAAACTGTGTGAGAGATCGTGTGTGTTCTTCGAAAGACAAATACTTGAGGACGAAATACAAATGCAAGGTGTGTGATGTGGGTCTCTGTGTTGTACCTTGCTTTGAGGAGTAAAACACCAGCCCAAGCCTCTAGAGCAGTGTTTTTCAAACTTTTTCCATCGCGACCCAGTAGAATGTCTCCCGACCCAGTCGATGGGAAGGCAACATGAAGAAAAATACGTTCTTAACTGAGTTTTCATTGACTCTCCATAAAAAGTAACTCATACTAAAATACTGGCATTTATATAATAAGAGCATTTAGTTTCTTGTAATTTTTGACACGTTTCAGCTGGTAATGGGTCGCGACCTGTACTTTGAAGAACACTGCTCTAGAGGACAAAAAACACTGGTATTGCATCAGCTGTAGAGCGAATAGGAAATTTACAGAAAAAATTGAGTAAAAATAGTTATAGTTTTATTTTTTTGTTTTAGATTACATTTGTTCGGCAGTATGTTATTTTGACGTATTTCTTTAGCATAAAAAGGAGAAAGATATGATTCTTCATTATTTTTACAATCACATGCTTTTTATTTGAATGTTTTCTCACCAATAGTTCATGAGATACGCGATTTTTTCAGAAAACATACAGAAAATATTTAAATGGCCGAAATCAAATCCGGCAGAGGGACCCTCAACTGGGTATTTAAATTCCTGCATTTAAAGGTTAAAGATATTCAGGAAAAGCATGAGAAAAATTGACTCAACCAGGAATCAAACCTGGATCTTCCACTTGCTGGGCATATATTCCACACTGAACTACCAAGGCAGACTAATCTTCCTCTTTCAGAATAGAGTATTTCATCAATACTTTCCTTTGGTAATTTGTGTTTTTCTTGTCTGATTCTCTTAGCAGATGCTAGCAGTTCATCATGGGGGACATGGAACAACTGGCAGCAGCCCCAACACTGGGGAGGTCCTGGATGGCATGGGCCAGGAGTCGGGACAAGTGGCACATGGGCTGGGCCACCATCTCACCCTCCACCCAATCATCCACATGCACACATTGCTCCTCCAGCTGGGGGTACCAAAGATCCTCCCGGTTCATCGGTGGGTGTCCCTCCTCCATCTCATCAAATGGGTGCTCACTTTCCATTTCCACCCCAGAATGCCACGGGTCCTATGTTTGGAGATCACAACCATCCTCCTTCATTTGATTATAATCACGGAGCTGAAGGGGTGGAACACTTTGGTCAGGTTAGTTTAATATGGTGCTGGTAAGGAGATCAAATTCTACACTTTGTTACTATTCAGTGGTATTTATAACTCCTTGCCCCAAAATTCAGATTATTAACCTTGGGAAAAGCCCAGGGCAAGAATACATTTCAGCACTCTTTTTGGTGATTTTATGGAAACATTTTACATGAACATTATATTTCAGTAATTGCCCTAAAAATCAAAAGAACTAGGAAAAATTGGTGGAATGCTCCAAGGATTCCACTGGTATGTGTTATTATTGTCCATTTATGTACATATAACCAACCATTGCTTAGTGCTGTTAATTGTTTCTGGGAAAAGTGAGGATTAACCAGAACTGCTACTGCAAAGCCTCTAGTAGAAATTAAAATTGTTGCATGTTTGAAGATTTTTGAAGAACATTTTTGCAACTGTTTGAATTTCGGTAAAACTTTACATGGAACGTGTATAATTATAAAAATGCAATTTCTTAAAGCAATATAAATGCTAATTTCATTGGAAATAGACTTGGATGAAAAAATATCTTGGCGAGATCGCTGTTACTATATTTGACCTTTTGTGAAAATGAAGTTGAATGAAATTATTGTCACTGAATGTGGAACATTTTTCAGCAATGCAAAATTATTAATTGGAGCAATATTTCAAAATGTCAACAACTAAGCCATTTTCCACACATTTCTTCGATCTCGAATAATGTATTTTAAGATGTGCATGAATGCCCGGCACACTTCAGCATAAAATCTACGAAATTTATGTTTTTGCCAAAAAATTTGGAAATTTTTGGGGGGGCGGCTTAAATCCGGGGTCGACTTCTATTCGGGCAGATACGGTAAGTTTAATTCAAGGAAATCATGTTTTATGTGCATTGGAAAGTAAAAAATAAATGTAAAATTGACGTAGTTGATTGCTCCATAAAGTAAAAATAGTTCTTAAAATTGTTTTGCATAATGTTCAACAAATCTTTAATATATCTTTGTCACAACTTTTGTATATGTATGCTCAAAACTGTTGTTGCTTTCTCAACCACGTAATTATGTGAATTTTATATATACAGTAGAACCTCATAAACCCAGCAACCTTGGGGCCTAGCATTTGCCGGGTTTTTGAAAATTTATAAAAAATTCTTAAATAATGTACATTTTTGGTGAACTGATTATATAATTCAAATGATAAATAACAAGTAAAAGGAAACCCATTATCAATAAATACTATTGCTTATACATGCACTAAAACTAGGAATTATAAAAGAATCATTAAATATATACAGGCGACTCCAGAGTTTCGATGGGGATGTGTTCCTGAAACGCCATTTTTCCATATATTTGCATGTTATAATTGGGGATACGTTCCCGCATCTCGGGAAAAAGTCTCCTCACGTTCTATAAAGATGAAATAACATTACTAATATGTTAATACAACAATATTAAATTATGAATAAATTATACAATAAATATTTTAAATGTATAACTTATTTTTTGCACTAAAAAGGAAAAAATAAATTTTTGTTTCGAACTTCAAAGATAGATGTAGGCAATATGTTGTGCAGATGGCCCGATCCGGATCATGTGAGTTGTTTGTTACAAGCGACTTGTGTGAGCTGGATAACATACCTGCATATATCTATCTATACATACAACTATTTATCACAGCGAAATTAATATAAAAGTTATTAAAAAAGCACAAAATAACTTAAGAATAAAGAAACAATAAAATTAAAAATATTTTCATACTTAAATCTTTTTTAATTGCGCTTACTGGACTTGGTTTATTAATTGAGAAGTTGGAAGATTTTAGTTGGAAGAAGAGGAGCTATTGGGTAGGGAACTGAATGGGCTATTGACTGGGGAATTGGATGGGCTAGTCCTTGCAGCAGATGTTGAAGCAGCTTCTGCTGGCTGTGGTCTTTCAACCTTCTGAAAGAATTTATACAGCTTCGGTTGAATTTAATCCTTCTTCTTTTGTTCATAAAGGAACCTGTAGCAGGCTACGTCCTTAAGAACAGCACCAATGAGCTCCTCTCAGTATTAGGATCTTTTTCAGCAATCAAGTTTATGAAATTATCCAGACTCCGGAGGATCTCACTAAGGTCTTTTAAAGACAAGTCCATAGGTTTAGTTGGAGAAACCATAATATCATCTTCACCATCTTCCTTGGTCTCAATGGATTGTTGCAATTCGATGAGGTCTTTATTGGTCAACTCCTCTGCATGAGATGAGGCACATCAACTGAAATTTCATCCCTTCAAATCATCATAGAGATACTTAGCCTTTGCTCTAATCATGGTCTCACTAATAGGAATGTGTTTCTGATGCTGATCATCTACCCAAAGTTTTAAATGTTTTACCATTTTAGGAATCACAACACCGCGCCTAGGACTTTATTGTTGTTATCAAATTATGTGAATTTATCACATCTTCTAGAATTTTCTCCTTCTGTTTCACATAAGTGCTAATAGTTGAACGACACATTCCCAATGATCGTGTGATTTCAGTATGGCTTTCACCTTTCTCAACACGCTTTAAAATTTCTAATTTCAATTCATAATTATGAGTCTTATGCACTCTTTTATTTGATTCACTTACATTATCACTATTACATTTCCTTTTAGATGCCATGTCAAATGATAAATTTATAAATAAATCAATAAAACAAATAAATTTAAATAAAAGATTAACAGAAAAAAGAGTGAAATTAGCACAAATTCAAACAATTAGAGCAGAAATAACTATGTCTACACTAAAACTAAACCTCGCGTGGTTGATCAGAACCAATTACTCTGCGTAAAGTAGTTCCCAATTCGATTGGCTGTGTTGAAATCTCGAATTTGTCGAATCTCGAACGGTCGAAACTCGGGAGTCGCCTGTGTGTGTGTGTGTGTGTGTATATATATATATAATATGCATTTACAGCATTATTTTCATTGCACATTATTCTGAGAAGTTTTTTTTAAACAGATCTGACAAACTAGCTTGCTTGATGCATTTTGATTTTTCCTTCATAATTTTATCTTGTATTCGATACAAACACATAATCTCTTGAAAATCAATGCAAGAGCATTGTTCTAAACAGATATTGCTTTTTGTGACCAACCGTATACAATGATCTAGTTAAGGTTTGACCTTAACTATCTCTTGATCATCGTCACTTTCATTTTCTTCATATTTTTCATGCTCAGGTTTCAAAACCAAGTTCACTATTTCACCATCAGTTAGCTGAAATATGACAGGCGCACCAATGTCGATTTCAACCCAGTTTTCAATGTCATCTTCTACCACTCTTTTTGCTACAGCATTATCTGTCATTCCCTTAGCGAACTCCATGAGTTCAGAAACAATTCTCTTTCAATTTCTAACATTAAAACCTAGAAAATCTACAGGCAGTTCATTATATTCCAAAAACATACTTGCAGGCCACAAGTTATGCCAAGCATTTCTCAATGTTACACCTGTTACATCAGTCCACACATTGGCTAGAATCCAAATTGCATCTTTAATATTAAATTCCTTTTTAAATGCATCAACACTTTCATCATCATTATTGCAGGCAAAAAGCAATTATTGCATAAATTGTTTTCTATAATAACATTTTAGTGATCATAAAATACCCTGGTCCATTGACTGAATAATCAAAGTATAATTTGATGGTAAATAAACAGCACAAACATTACCTGACACCAAAAGAGATCCATCAGGACAGTTATCTAATATCAAAATTATTTTACAGTCACCTAGCCCCTTATACCTGCAATGTGCACGAGCCTCGGTTACAAAGTGATTGTCAAACCATTCTAATATTATTGCTGAGTTATCCTTGCATGTTTGCCTGCACAGTAATGGACGGAAAAAATCTTTATACCCTTTAAAGCACGAGGGTGTGAACTTTCCAATTACAACCAATTTAAGTGTGTGTATGCCTGCTGCATTTGTATTCCTTCACTCCAAATGCCATGTCCTGATCACCAGCTGCAAGTATGATACAAGGAAGACATGTCCAAAATAGAGCAGGTTCGTCCGCATTATATATTTGCTCGGCACTAAGGTTTTCATCTACAACAAATTTTGCAAATTCGTCAACAAATTTCTCTGTAGCCTCTGAATCACCGCTAAGTTTTTCGCCAGATACTGCTAATTTTTGTATGCCATGACAAAATTTGAATCGATGGTGCCAACCTTGAGAATAATTTTCAAGCTCTCATGAAAAATTTTCGCTTGCTGTATCAGCATTAGGCCTGAAATAGGTACACCTTCACTTCTTCGCTGACAAAACCACTCAAACAGTATCTTATCATCATCATCATTTACCTGGGTCGTGTGTTTTATGGCTACACAGTGCTTTAGGTGTATCACTCTGCATAAAATTTCAATACAGGTGACTCCCGAGATTCGACAGGGATGCGTTCCTGGAAACATGGTCAAATCTCGAACCATTGAATGTCGAATCAGCACAAATTCAAACAATTAGAGCAGAAATAACGATAAAATCAACGGAGGAAGCCTTTACTTGGTTGAACTCCATCATAAATAAATGAGAAAGATAACTTAGTAAAAGTTCCACTTTTATTAACAGAAAAAGCAACCGGTTTCGACTAATATCTAGTTATCATCAGGTACAAAAACAAGAAGCAACACAAATATATACGGAATCGGAGGGGAGTGGGGGAGGGAAATGTGTAGAGGGGACCAATGAATGGGAGGGGGAGGGGGGGAAGGCTGAATCAAGGTATTGGGGAGGGGTGGGTGTTAGGGAGAAACAAAGTAAGCAAGGGAGAGTGGGTGGGAGAAATAAGTTCGTTAACGAGATTGAGTGTGTTATCATTGTATTGTAAAAGTATTTCCAACTGTTCTAAAAGATTTAAACTGGAACCTTTAGTTGCAAAATGAATTACCTCTGGGTTAAAGTTGGAAGAATGGTTGAATTCGAGTAATTGTTTAGCAAAGTGTGATTTGAAAGATTTTTGTAAGAAAGATTTTCTATGTTCAGTGGTCCTAACGTGGAAATTTCTCCCTGTTTGCCCAATGTAAATGGCATTACAGTCATTACATGAGAATTTATAGACACCACTCCTAAATAAATGGTCAACCTTATCTTTATTGTTAGAAAAAAATTTTCCTAGATTATTGAGGGTGTACAATGCTGTACGTAATTTATCTTTGGGGAAGCAATTCGCAATTAGCCGGGAAATATGGTGGATGTATGGTAATTTACACCAACGGGGTTTGTTAACATAAGGCGGGGTATTAAAACAACGTTCAAGAGTTAGTTTCCTCTGTTTTATAAATAGGATTGTGTCGATTAATTTATGTGGAAAACCGTTGGCGGTGGCTATTTGTTTAATGACATTTAATTCTTTAACGAATTGTACCTGTGAGAGAGGGGTATGGGTTAACCGGTGTATAAGAGCGTGATAAGTCGCGTGTTTGTGCAGAGTGGGGTGGAAAGAAGAAGAGTGAATGGTGTGATCGGTATAGGATGACTAGATATTAGTCAAAACCGGTCGCTTTTTCTGTTAATAAAAGTGGAACTTTTACTAAGTTATCCTTCTCATTCGTTTAGAAATAACGACGTCTAGGCTGAAACTAAACCTCTCGTGGTCGGGCAGGCCGAAAATTACTTCGCGTAAACTAGTTTCTAATTCGACCGATCGATTGGCTGGGTCTATTCGGCCGGTTGAATTCTCGAGTTGGTCGAATCTTGGGAGTCGTCTGTATTTCTGTTTTTTTCTTCTTTTAAGTTATACACAGTGGAACTACCAATTCTTCGCATAGTCTCTTCACTGAAGTACCTTTTTCAAGTTTTCTTAGTAATTTCACTTTTTTCAATCATGAGATTTTTCTGTTTACGTTTTGTAACCACTTTATGGGGTTTTATTCTTTTTTTGAAGTCATGTCAAAATAAAATTTAACAAAAGTACTGATTACATTAACAAAAAACAATTGCTATCGCCACAAATCTAAACATGTGGTTCTGATGAGGCAGACAAAACAATGAAAATAGATAAGCGTACATCATTTTAAGTAATTTCTAGAGTATAAGAATTTTTACATATAACTTTCAAAAAAGTGCTGAGTTTTTCAGAATGCCGAGTTTATGAGGTTCTACTGTAGTTGCTTTTTAGTGAATATAAAAGTTTTTGTATATAAATTTTATTTTAAATTAACCTTTGAATGCCAGATTTATTTTTCATTCTCTCTTTGCCTAAATTAATAACTGTGGAAGTATTCTTGCTTGCAACTATGTTGAACTCAATATTTTCTGGGCAGGTTGGCTTCTGGGGTGCAGGTGAATCTGGGGCTGACATGGGACCTTCCCCATTCATCAGGCATAATCGCCATGGTGATTGGAGAGGAAATAGAGGACCTCCAGGTATGCCTGGTCGCCCATATCATGACCATCAAGGTCGTCATGGCCCATCTGAACATTCCGATGAGGAGGAGGATCAATCTGGAGGCACTGTTTTAGGTATGTTTCATTTATTGCTTCTTAATGTTTTTATTGTATTGAATTGTCATCAGCTGTACTTATGAAGGTGTTATAAAATTTAAAAAATTTAGTATCCAAAAAATTGTTATTCCAGAGCAGGGATGGCAAATGATTTTTGAGTTGCGTGCCAAAAAAGTAGTGTGAACCATCAGTTATTTTTGCATGCCACTGTTTTACTCCTCTAAGAAAATTAATATTTTACTAGCAGGCCTACGCAGATATTCTGCGTGTAAAGATAGAACCATAACATCATTGAAAACTTAACAGTGTTATACAGTCTGGGTTGTGTATCTGGATCTGAAAATTCTGTGCAAACAATTTTATCAACATCATCTGAATTGTGGATTTTATCAGCATCTCATAAAACCAATAAAATATGGTCAATAGGCAAATACCTTTTTTGAAATTCTATTACCATTACCATAGCTAGAGGAACTCCCAAAACGTGTTTTTTCATTAGACCATCCATAATTTCCTGAAGCTTGATATGGAATTTCATGTAACATTTTCAATTAATGAAGTATATTAATGATTTTTACAATGAATAATCAAAAGTGTTAAGTAACTATGAAGCTCTGGCAAGTCTTTAACAATAGTTAAGAGTAACATGGCCATGCACGATGAGCTTGTAATGAGTTTCATAATGATTAACTTTAGCTATAATCTATTATAGCACCAGTATTGGTTTCGTAACCTAACAGAAACAGTTGATAATCATCCCATTTGGTCAATACAAAATCTACAGCTTGAGTGCGGAGTTGTGATATTCCACAGTACCAAACAAATGCATGGAAACAGAATTAAACAAAAAGTTTCCATCGCCTAGAATGGAAATTATACTAAACACTGTGTTTTCATAAGTAAATCTCTCATAAGATATACCTTCCTCAATTGCATTGCTCTTTTTTACCACCTTTCGTTTCTTATCAGATTCTTTTCTTCCAGTTAAGCTTCGTTTTAGTCTTGGGGCCATTATATACAAAGAAAAACTAAAAACAATTTTAACTTATTAAATCAAACCAAATAAACAAATTTGTAACTGAAAATAAGTGGTATAAAGGCGATATTAAGAAAATGTAAATGAAATACTTATAGTAACTGAGGAAAAATTTAAGAATCAATTGGATTTTAATATTCCCAAATTGAGAGATCGAAAGGTCTAAATAAAAACAAGAACCAGAATAAACAGATGTGTTATAACTAGTGATGGGCAAGTCGACTAATAAAAATAATTGAATAATATTCGCATTGCTGGCCAGGAAAATCGAATAATTAGTCGATTTTTTAGTCGGTTTTCAGCGACAACTACGGGTCACTTTGAAAACATTATTCGGATAATATCGTATCGCTTATTTAGTTGTTTTGGAGAAATTGTTCAAGAATGGAATAACATATGAATCGCTGGCAAAAAACTGACTAATCATTCGATTTTTTATTCAGTTTTCAGCGCTAACGATACGTGTAACTATTATGACATTATTATAATAATATAGTTTATAGATGACATTGATCCTAAAAGATAAAAAATGATATCAAACATGGTAAAGTTGTAAAAACATCATTATAGGTATATTAAGAATTATATACTAATATTCTAGTCGTTGGGAAATCATACAGTTCTAATTCCTAATAAAAAAAATGAGGAAGAGTATAAATGATTTTATTATAATTTAATTTTGATAGTGTAAGCAAATGAAATCATTATAAATTCAAGCTGTGTTAGCATTATTTTTTGATTGCATAAACATTGAAACTCAAATATATTGTACGCAATAAAAAGGAATTTCGTAAAAATGTGTACCTAATGTTATATGGAATTACTAAATGAAGGTCATCTGATGACCAATTCCCAACAAGTGGATAATAGTTTTAATAGTTATTTTACTGAAATTCCAGCGAAACTAGTTAATGAAAATAAGCTGAATTCTTCTAATTCCTCAAAATTTGTTTAAAATTCTTATAAACATGTTTATGACACTCTACCTATTAATCTAGACAGTGTTTCACCTAATGAGATTATTGAAATAGGTTCATCATTTAGTAATAAACTATCATTGGGTATTGACAACATTCCCAACAAAATCTTTAAATGAATAATTCCTTCTATTGCAAATATAATGTCTTACTTGTATAATATTTCTTTATCCATAGGTAACTTCCCATGCAGATTAAAAGTCAGTAAAGTAAAACCTATTTTTAAAAGTGGTGTTGCAACTGATGTTGGCAATTATAGACCAGTCAGTTTACTCTCAGGTTTTTCAAAAATATTTGAAAAAGTAATGTATAGGAGACTAATTGCTCACTTAGATAAGCATTCTATCTTAAATTCTCATCAGTATGGGTTTAGAGAGAATGTGTCTTTCCATGGTATAATGTTTGATAGATCATTGAAATGGCATGCCCACATTGATCACATATAATGTATATTGAGTAAATTGATGTTTCAATTTAGGATATTGAGACAAAGTACAAGTTTACATGTACTAAAACAGGTGTATTTTATTATCAAGATAATAAATCAAGAAATTTAATAATATAATAATTTGTTAATTATATTTTTACTTTATATACTATCACACAGTATGTCTTTGGATTTTTCAAGTGGTAACATTGTCATTATTATATAAACAAAAATTTAAGTAATTTTATATGTAGGAAACAATACTCTGATTTATTAAAATCTAGACAAATGAACAACAAATGTAATAAAGATACATTGACGCATCATTATATACGCAAAAATTTAAATTATTTTAAATGTAGGAGTAATACTGTGAATCATTAAAATCCAAAAAATGAACATCAGATATAATAAAGATATATAGGTAACAACAGCACAAGATTAAAAAGGAACTTCAAGGTAATTACATTTTCAGGAGCAAATTTTAAGGTAGAATAGGTTTCATTATAAGGTATATTGGGTTTCATTTTATGTTCAATTATAAGGTATAATGGGTTTCATTTTTGCAGTAAAAAGTAAATATTTTAGTGAGTAAAATCCAAAAATTGTTTGCAAAACATTGAACATTTTCTAGTTACAAAAAGCAATATGAAGAATCATCAAAACATGCTGAATGGATATATCTACATACTAAACACTGTTATCATCAATTAATAATATAAATTTAGGTATTGTAAACATTTAATTGTGAAGCATTGTGTATAAATGCCAGAAGAAAATTACAGCATTATTGTACTTTTGTTAAATTTGAATTTAAGAACAGCAACATGTCAAACTGTTTCTTGTTAAGTCTGTTTCGCCTGTCACTCAATATCTGCCCAGCCTTAGAAAATGTTCTTTCTGAGGGGACCGATGTGGCAGGCACACACAAATAACGGAAGGCAATGTCTGATAATTCTGGCATTGCTGATTTTTGTTGATCCCAGAATTTTGCAGGACAGCAGCTCCGATCTTCGTAAGGAAGTGTTAAGTACTGTCGAAGTAAAACTTTTGCATTACTTACTGGAGTGCTTGAATTTTTTATTTTTGCCACTCTTGAATCTAAAAAACTCCAGAGATTTGCATTTGATTTCCTGGTTTCTTTCTGTACACTCTTTATGATTACTTTCCTGATGAAAAACTTCTTCCTGAGGTACTTGTCTTAATCTAGAAATCTCATTAAGAACTATATTTTCGGCAAAGTTGGTATTAGATTCTAACCCAAAAGCAGCTGTCTTAAATCTGGGATCTAAGAGAGTTGCCACAGATGGAATCTCATAGTGTTCACACATTCCAAATCTATTTTGTAATTGGTTGATGATCTTTTCTTTCAATGTTATGCCAATTGGGGTTTCTACATTTATTTGTGTAATATTTGTTTGAGCTCCCATCAACAGAGGAATGACTTTTGACAAAGTACAGTAGTTCTCAGCTGACATTTCTACTGTCATCATTTCCATTGGTTTCAAAAGCTGAGCACATTCATGCAAAGCCTTCCATTGAGGAGAAGTCAATGGTTCAGGACTTCTCATCAATGTCACAAAAGCAGCTGAAAGGGGTTCTTTAACCTCAATCAATCTCTCTATCATAATTAGAGTTCCACCTTGTTATTACTTCTTGCTTTAATTTTAATTGTGTCTGCTTCATTTGCTCCTGGGTTGCTTTAAATTTATTTGAAGCTGTTGCACTGGATTTAAAAAATCCTATTATTTTTCTGCATGCCTGCAAAATATTTTCTAGGCCATTGGTGTTCTTCATTGAATTTAGTGCTACTAAATTTAACAAATGGGCATTGCAGGGGAGATGCTTCAAGTTTAATTGCTTACATGCTAATTTTATGTTTCTACCTCCATGAGTTACAATTGCGAAAATTTTTTCAGATATTCCCCAATTATCAAAAATTTCTTTTAAAACTGTAGCCAAGTATTCTGCTGTTTGATTATTATCTAACATTTTTGTTTCTAGAACATTTGATTCCAACTTTTCGTTCTTAAAGTAATGCACTGTAACCGTTAAAAAAGCTTTGGTATTTATAGATGTCCAAATATCTGTTGTGTCTGATACATATTTGGCAATTAGAAGACTTGACTTAATGCGTTCTTCAGTTGAAGAGTAAATATCGGGAAGTATGCTCCATGACATAGTTCTACGACTTGGTAGATTATGTCGCGGTTTCAGTTCTTTTAATAATCTGATGAAACCCTCATCTTCAACTATTGATATCGTCTGAAGGTCTCGACATATCATTTTGTCAACTAAAAAATTCAGTTTTTTTTCTATTCTCTGATATTCTGGCGAGTGTAGAGTGTAGCATCATTTAGCGTCTCCCTATTGCCCTTGCAGATGATTCAATAGACGGAAGATTATCTTGAGTTGAAGAAGCTGTCTGATCAGAGGATCTCTGCGTTCGATCATTCGAATTTGTCTCTTTGTTTGAGGAACTGGATACCATTACACTGGGATGCCGGCACCTTAAATGCTCTCCCAGATTTGAAGTATTGTTGTTACATTTCACTTCGTTTCCACATAAACTACATTTAGCAGACAAATCTGATGTTTTTTGGAAATACTCCCAAACCATTGATTTGCTTCTGCGGTTCATTTTTAAATAAACTTTCATACAAATATTTTACTATTAACAATGTTTTCAGAAAATGATCCTTTCTTCTGTACTGTCGATTTATTATTCGGTTTTCAGCGCCAACTACCCGATTGACTATAAAAACATTATTCCAATAATATCGTTTATAGGTGCAAATGGTAGTAAAAGATAACAAGATACCAAAAAGAATAAAATAGTAAATTCATGATTCTATGTATTAAGAATTATCGACTAATATTCAAATAGCTGTCAAGGGAAATCATACGGTTCTAATTCCAAATAACAAAATGTGGAAAAGTATAAATTACGTTAGTATTGTTTAAACTCGATAGCATAAGTAAAGGAAATGGCTTTAAATTGTGATATGCAATTTGTCTTAGCATTATTTTTTTGTTTGCAAAAATATTGAAAGCCAAACAGGTTGTACAATTTCGTAAAAATTCAATGGAATGGAAAAAACAATTTTGTAAAAATGTCTAATGCTTGCTTTACAGGAAAATTAAATTATTTTATAGCATTATATTATTACAGTTTTGCTTTTCACGGAAGAATTAAAAGTTTTTAAAAATACGGTTAGTGTTTGACATATTTTGGGAAGCTGTACTGTCTTATAAACACTTGGCATCTCATGAGAATTTGTGCTTAAACATGGAAGAAGTAGAGTCACAATTCTGAATAACTTGTATTATTTACTTAATTCATGACTAAATACATTTGATAGGGTCTGCAAAGCAAAAAACAATTAAAATAAAATCATCGAATTAAAAATTTCGAGACTGAGTTAATCCCGGTTCGTCAACTGCAGTTTCCCTCATTTGTTCCTTGATTTCATTCGGAAGTTGAAAGACTTATTTAGTCAGTTTTCAATTAAATGACTAAATTTTTTTGGAAAAACCGACTAAGTCGGTTTTTTCAAAAAACCGACTAATTCGATTATCGTTATTCGATTGTGCCCATCACTAGTTATAACCTCACCTCATATTGTAAAAATTACATTTTATACGATATGAACAGTTTCATGCACTATCATTTAATACAAGCGTACAAGTTTTAAATATGAAAATAATATGCCATACAATTTCTGCTATAAAATCTTCAAAACAAACGTTTTAATTCTTCAAAACAGTCATTTTAATATTAATGTGCTTGGAAAGATACCCAGATCAATCTTTGTAACGTCGATCAACAGTAAATACTGGTTTCCATAGTTACTCTTATTTTTAAGCGTCTCAATGCATTTTAAATGGGGAAAAAGAATTGCTGCCTGTACTCGAACCCCCGCATTTTCTCGACATTAGAATAAGAACAGACAAATCTACAAGGAATTTGGAAACGATGTGTGAAAACCGCATCTCTCTAGCTATTATAGTTGTCGAGTTGTAACTGGAATTAGGTGAATGCCAGATAGCCACATACATAGACATCGACGGATTTTAATACAGTAGAACCTCATAAACCCGGCAACCTCGGGATCTAGCATTTGCCAGATTTTTGAAAATGCCGGGTTTTTGAAATTTTATAAAACATCTTTAAGTAATGTACATTTTTGGTACTGATTATATAATTCAAATGATAACAGTTAAAAGGGAACCCATTATCAATAAAGACTATTGCTTATACATGCACTAAAATGAGGAATTATATAAGAACCATTAAAAAGTAAATAACAGAATACGCATTTACAACATTATTTTCATCACACATTATTCTGATAATTTTTTTTAAACAGATCAGGCAAACTAGCTTGCTTCATGCATTTTGATTTTTCCTTCCTAAGTTCATCTTGTATTCGAAACAAACACGTGAGCTCTTGAAAATCAATGAAAGAGCGTTGTTCTAAAGCAGATATTGTATCTGTGATCAACTGTATACAGCGATCTATTGAAGGTTTGTCCTTCACTATCTCTTGATCATTGTCACTATCATTTTCTTCATCTTTTTCATGCTCATGTTTCAAAACCATGTCCACTATTTCACATCAGCTGAAGTACGACAGGCGCATCATTGTCGATATCAACCCAGCTTTCAATGTCACCTTCTACCACTCTTTTTGCTATTGTGAAAAATTTTCGCTTGTTGTATCAGCATTAGGCCTGAAATAGGTACACCTTCACTTCTTCGCTGACGAAACCACTCAAACAATACCTTATCAACAATATTTACCCAGGACGTGTAGTGTTTTACGGCTATGCATAGCTTTAGGTGTATCACTCCCTACATAAAATTTCAATATTTTCGTTTTTTTTCTTGTTTAAGTCATACACAGTGGAACTACCAATGCTATATTCTTCGCAAAGTCTCTTCACTGAAGTACCTTTTTCAAGTTTTCTTAATAATTTCACTTTTTTCAATCATGAGATTTTTCTGTTTACGTTTTGTAACCACTTTATGGGGTTTTATTCTTTTTTTGAAGTCATGTCAAAATAAAATTTAACAAAAGTACTAATTACATTAACGAAAAACAATTGCTATCGCCACGAATCTAAACATGTGGTTCTAATGGGGTAAACGAAACAATGAAAATAGATAGCATACATCATTTAAAGTAATTTCTAATTTTTTTTGCATATAACTTTCAAAAAAGTGCCGAGTTTTTGAGAATGCCGGGTTTTTGAATGCCGGGTTTATGAGGTTCTACTGTATATAGATACAGAAAATGTAAGCTTACCATCCCTGTTCTAGAGCACTGTGATTAGCTTTAGGAAATATTTTTGATGTTCTTTTCCCATATCCTGCATTTATCACGATAGATAGATAGGCGAACTGGCTGGGGTAAATTGTACTAGACCCAACATACTCAGTACGTCGTGAAAATCGCTAATCTTTTTTATTAACCAAAATCACAATTTTTTAAAAACTCATCTGTCCTTAGAAATGGGATTTAATTAACTGTCCTCTACACTTGAGGGGTTAATATGCGATAAGTAAAAGCTAAACGAATATCATGTGGAACTTTTTGCATTATGATGTTTCATTTTCCATTTTTGCTTTGCTTTGCTGAGCTTTTACTTCAGTATTGAACAGGGTGCCAAAAGTATGGTTTAAGGCCCAGTGGCTCTAAATTCAGTGCTTGAGAGCACCACTGTGCTCAGTGGAAACCTGATTGTGCTCTTCTGCAATGCTTAACCCTCTTAGTGCCATGGGCCGATATATCGGCTTTTGCTACTTGGGCGAAGAGTGCCACGAGCCGATATATCGGCTCGCGCGTAGACCGAAACTAAACTCGTAATAGTTCATCATAGATGCGATAGATGGCATTTGAGAATGTCATCATCTGAAAGAGGATGCTTCCTACTTTATAAATCTTTTTTTCCTTTTGTTATACTTCGATCGTGAATTTAGCACTTAAGCTTTATAAATGGTCATATTTGTGGCGTATAGTCGTCTGCGTGGTATGGAACGCAAATAATCTAGACTCAAAAATTTTTTTCTCTCATTGGGGTAAGGTCGTGTAGCCAGGATTCCTTTTGTATCCTATCCCGAATGTTACTGCCCTTTGCTGTGACATTTTTTAACTGGATAGTGTAAGTAAGAAAGTGAATAGATGCTTTTATGCGTAGGCCTTTCAAGAAATGCTGGTGCTACAATTGAATTAGTTGTAACTTTACATTTGTATTCTTCAAAGTATAAATAAACTTATTTAAACTTAATAAATGGTGCGTTTATTTATAATGTAAGCAAAATTTCACGTAAGGTAAAAGAAACGAAATATTCTCTTTCGAAGTCAAGGGTGCTGACCGTGCGAATATGCGACTAGACGTGCGCACATCTGATCACGAGAAATGCACATATGGATGATCCCTGAACCCTCATAAAAGAAAAACACGAGCATTATTGAGGGTCTTGAGATAGAGTGGTAAGGGAAGAAGGACTCTAGTGTACCTTCCACTTCAAGCGGTTTGGGTGCTCAAAGAGAGAGAGAGATTCGGAATTTGGACTAAGGAAACTTCTAGGCAGGAAAGAAAAAAACTGCGTATATGTAGCAGAATACGTGATGGGAAGAGAATGAGGTATCGCACAGTGTGCGTAGAATGAGAAAGGGGAGTGCATAGTGTTTGTTTGTCAAGACACAAACGTAAAGTGTACTTTTTTAGAAGTTATTTGTTACTAACTAACGTATGCAGACGTTCACTGAAATAATTCTATAGTATTTTTTTCTATTCCTTGCTGATTTTTGCTAATTATATTCTTTAGTTTTTATGTTGTATAATGAAATTGAAACGTAATTTTTTTGTGATATTTTTGTTATAACGTGATGTGCAATAACTTTTGTTTTTATTAATAATTTCATATTCGATTGATTGAAAAATTATGTAGTTTTGAATAATGTATCATTATTTAATAATCATGCAGAAATTAACTTATTACATTAAGTATAATTTTATTAACACAAATTTTAAGTCCAGTCGGTTATTTGCTCCAGATGCAAACGTCCAGGAAAATATCTGTATTTAATATAATTTTTTGTACTCATTGCTGATTTTTGCTAATTATATTCTTTACTAATTTAGGTTCCATAATATATAAGCTTTAATTCTGAATAATAAAATTCAAATGGAAATTTTTGGTGATAAACTTTTTTTCTTTTTTTGATGCAACATGATATGCAATAACATTAGTTTTTATTTGATAAATTTAACATTGAAAGAAATAAAAGTTATATTTTTTTGAAGATTAGAGTGTTTTTTACAATTACTGAAAATATTAATAATTTATCCTAAGAAATAATTTCACAATCATAATTTTCCTAAGGTGATACAAACTTCAGAAATTGCCCTTGGCACTTCTGGTCCTACCCCCCAAAATGTGCGTGACACTAAGAGGGTTAAAATCACATTTCTTACTTTAATTTGTTCAATAAATTCCTTTCTAAATGTATTTATGAGCATTAAGAATAACTTTTACTTTGGTTCTATGTTATCTATGATCATTTCTATTTTTCCATAAGTATAGTGCTGCTTGCTTGAAGTTCTAGAACACAACTTGGTGCTTGCCACATTAAATAGGTTTGAAACCCCTGATATAGTCTGTGGGGTAATCAAATTTACCATTTTTTCTGTTAGATTAAACTGGCATTATCTGTACAAAAAAGTGTATAAATTGGAAAAAATAATTGTATGCCTTATAAAAAGGAAAATCAGTTTTTATTTAAATTGGGTTTAAATAAATTATGTTATTCAAATCCATAATAGTCTTGCCAGAGTCAACATCAAATGATTAGATAGCCTCATAATATCCTCTGGCACCTGAAGAACTTCATTTTCACCAACAATTTTGTCTTCTAATCTAGCATTCCTCTCATTTCCATCATTAGTGACTTGCCAAGTGATTTATGAAAACAATTTTTTAAAGACAAGTGGGTGTCATAGTTCTCCAACTTTTAGCAATTCACTAAAACATTTCAGCATATGGTGGTTTTTGATGCGATTCATTTCCAACATAAGTGCCTAATAGCTTCACTCTGTCCGTCTGTATGCATGCTTGTTTTTGGCTTCTACCAAACTGATATTCATTTGCAGACCAATTTTTTATCTTTGGCGTTAGATGCATATAACATGAATCCATAACCAAAGGTGACTTTGGGTTAAAAAATGCATCTTTTCTCTTTAGCCAAACACTATCCAACTAGATTTTTATCGTACTTTATTTATTGAACTGTTCTCATTTTTGGCGGCTACAATGTTCTTTGGAAAACATTCTTTTTGTGAAGATTGGATTGGAGATAGATTAGTACCATCTCAAGTTACACACAACTAAAATTTGGTTTTTCATGACCAGTAGTGGCTATCAATAGTTATTTTGCTCCTTTAAGGTTGACAGTTCTTGCACTTGGAAGATCTACACTCGCTGGAACCTCATTCACATTTCCAAAATGTAATGTGTCAGTTCCAGATAGGTTTTTCATAACATACATGATTTTTTAGCAGAAGTGAACTGTTTTAAGTTTTTATCCTGTTGGAAATTTTGTAGCTCCATGTTTGGTGGTGCATATTATGAAAAATTGCTGTAATTTTACAGCTTTTGCAATAGCAATTTCTGTAATTTGTTCTATGAGCTTATGGTAGAGATTTGCTTTATTTGCAGATGCAGCAAAGAGGCGGCAGTTACCAGCATGGATACGGGAAGGTTTGGAGAAGATGGAACGAGAGAAAATGAAGCAGCTGGAGAGAGAGAGACTGATGAAAGAAAGGGAAGCAGTTGCCAAAAAACTTAAGGATCAAGAACAGCTGGCTGTGAGGGAGCTTAGTGAGAAAGATGATGGTGTAGTCGAATCCAACATGGCTAGCATACCGAAGAGAAGCAAGTTTGTAAGTGTCACAGTATGGTTGGTCATAATTTTAATAGTCATTTTGGAACTGTTAGTTTTTTTTACTTCCTCATATATGTAGTAGAGAAGGTATTACAATCTTGATAAAATTTAACTTCAAGATCTTGAACGAAATACACATTGTAGATGTTCTTAAGTCCAAAAAGTTATTTTTGCCATGCTGTATGTCTGCCTGTCTTCCCATGCATGGTTCTAGCACCTAAACAGTTAAGAGAAATTGAATTACCATGTTAGCCTGAATATAAAGCGATGTTTTTTTTCTGAAATGACATTGTAGAAGTATCACTCGCATTATATTGGAGGCCTAAGGTCAAGGCCGGCCTGAGGTACCGGTGAGCCAGGCAGCTGTCCGGGACACCCAAGTATTGGAGGTGCTAACCCTACCATCTATCTCTACATTACTTGCAAGTGGATAAATACTGGATACCATTTTATATCCTGGGATAGGCGGCAAGCTATATAAATTTCCTCTTACATTTCATTATCAATCATTTTACAGGACAATGAATAAATGAATGAGCTCTTTTAAAAATATCTTAACAAAACTTTATGGAGGGGGGGTGCTGAGCAGTTTAGATAACCCGAATATAACGTGATGTTTTTTCCTGAACTGACATTGTAAAAGTAGCACTCGTGTTATATTCGAGGACTACTGTATTTAAACGATTGTAAGCCGACACCGATTGTAAGTCAACACTGATTGTAAGCCGACCCCCACTTTTCACAAGGCCACACAAGGAAAAATTTTGATTTTAAAGTAATTAGCTGGGGTCATTTATTTCAAAATACAGTAGAACCTCCAAATTCATGGGGGTTACGTTCCCGACAACACCGCGAATTTGGAATCCGCAAAAATAGAAGCAAAGGCCTTATGAGAAAATGGGGGTTAGGTTTGCGGCTCTCCATTATTTTGACAACAATAAATGATAAAATGCTAGGCTAAAAGTGGTTTTGAACCAATACAATATGGCATTTAAATCTGCCATAGCCGTACAGTTTATCGCATATTGTCTGCCCACTGATGCCGCACTCTGGCCACTAGCATGTTTATTTTGCAACTCAATTTTCTCACTTAAGCTTCACTTTTATCCATAATATCAGAAATATCCCTCGCAATCTTCTGAGAATATTTCTTCACGTATGTTTTGCATATGAAACATTCACTGCAATGGAGAGGAGGACTTTATTGCTCCGGTTGCCTAGAAATATCCTATACAGTTAGAGGAAAGTCACACCTCTGCTTTCACTACTGCAGGAGCAGTTATAGGCATCCCCGCATTGCACATGCAGGGTTTTCGTGCTAAGCGTATTTTTTCTTAGCAAAAGGAAGGAAACCATCTATGGGCTCTAACCTGTACTAGAAGGACACCACTAGATACAGGAGATGCTTCATGACGGACTATTTCGGCATACCCATAGCAGATGGCCCGAAAAACGGTGTAACGGATATATACCGCATACAGATTACGACAGGCCATGACGAATATATACGGCATACCCCCTCAGCTGGTTAAAGTCAACGTCTTCTTTTTGCTTCTGCTTTCGGTATTATCACTTGCTTTCCTCTTGGTAGACATTTTCCTAAAACGGGGCCACAGCGTGATAAAAAAACCTCACGGATGGGGAAATTCATTTTAGTGGTTTTCTCATCCCTTCAAAGATGGCAGCAGTAGTCGGAAAAACCACGAAACTGCGAAGCACGCGAATTTGGAAGTTGCAAATTTGGAGGCTCTACTGTACCAACAAGTATGAACACCTCAGATTTTCAGTTCGTAATTAAGTAAAGAGTATTAACTAAAATTACGGCAACATAAAATACGTTTTATTCACCTATTCATAACAACTCAAACGAAAAGAATAATTTGACCTCATTATGGGATCTTATTCTCGTAAAAAAATAGCTGTTTCTCGTCAATCAAATACGGACACCATATTACATAACATACGTTAGTACTACACTAGTATCACCTGGGCATTCCTTTTCACTTTTATTCTTAAATTATTCTCCCAAGTTTGCTGCTATGCCGCTAAGGCACGAGGAAGTAATGGTTCGCTTGGGAAATCCCAGTGTGCACATGCTAGACACACTGAAACAAGATAGGTAGAGGAGGGAGGGGAGGGGGGTAGGAAAGGCAAATGTTTCGATTCACGAGTAAAATGAAACATTGTGTACATATGTAGCTTCTTACGCATACGAGCGCTATTGCTGCATTTTTTTACGACTTTGATAGGTTTTCAGTCATTTTGATTCTTTTTTGCATACATTTAAAGTAGATAGTTTACTTACACTTTAGTACACTTATATCTCGTGTTATAATGTAACTACGGACATAAATTCATTGACTACTTTTTTACACCGATTCTAAGCCAAGTGCCGATTTCTGAGATGGTAAAAACGTAAAAAAGGATCGGCTTACAATCGATTAAATACGGTAATAATTTTATAAGTAGTAAAATTATTACCGTATTTACCATTGTACGCATGGGTGTAACTACGATTTTTGGATCCCTATCTATATAAAAAAATTATAAAATTAATTTAATATTGTTTTATTTTTTATTTAAATGCAAAATCATCACGAAATTTGGCTAAAAGTAATTAATTTTGATGTTTTTCAACATTAATTTCAACCTGAAAGTTTACTTAGTGCTATTCAGGGCATGAAAATTGTGTGCTAAACCCAAAGACTTCAGGTGAAACCTGGAGAGGTGGCAACCTTAGTCACACACGAATCACTTCTAACTCCAGTTATCTATGAAGAGAAACTTCTCTATGTGGATGAGGAGTATTTTAGTGTAACGTCTTGTAAGTAAATATTGGATGGTTAGGAACAAACAAGTCCAAACACTTGAGATGGGGATTTCTGTCTTCCTTTCGAACATTGAAATTTATCATTTGCATGAAAATTTCATCACTCTGAATACTTTGAAGTGGTTGAGGTAAACGGACCAAACTTCTACCTACCTATTCTCCAACCAGCCAACTCTCGGTAATCATTGAACTATAGTTATCAGTAAGTTGGCATAGTCTTTCTGTCTACTTTTGCGAATTTTTGCTCATCTGATTTTTACTTTCTCTATATACGTAGTATAGAGAAAGTATTGTTTTCATGAAAAAAATCACCTTCAAGATTTCAACGGAAATACGTTTTGAGTTCCCTAGAACATGCTTAGACTATTTTCAGGATGATGTCTGTATGTGATTGTGGGCACTCTAACTCGAAAAGTACTTGCCGTATCTTTACTAAATTTCATATATAACATTTTGGTATGAGCACAAAGAGTTGATTAGTTTTTGGACAATACCGGTTAACCGGAAGTCAAGGTTTATTCGAAACCCGATTCAGTTTTTGTGATATTTCTCCGTTAAAACATCATTATTGTATATACAATTCTATACAAAGGTTATAGAGAATGTAATTTCCTACAACTTTTATTTGAAACAATTTTCCGTAGCAATTATTGTTTAGGAATTATTTATAAATAATCAGTTTTTTCGGTTTCCGTCAAATATCACCTTAAAAACGTCGTTATTGGTAATCTTTGTGAGGACCAAAGTTGTAGAGAATAATATTTCTTCCAAGTTTTGTTTGAAACAAATTTTCGTAGAACCATCCATTTCGGAGATTTTTAACTTTTTCGTAATTTCCAGTCGACAGCACCACCACTATGTAGCGGTGAATTCTGTAAACATATTCAAAATATAATTTACGGCAATAAGGACAACTGTATTCTTTTACGATACGAAATAATAATTTTGCCTTATGATGCTATTCATAATACAGTGTTCTCCCGAATATACGTTACCGCAATATATGTTTTCCCGCGATTAACACTTTTTTTTAAAGGTCCCATTTTCGTCCCATTCATTTTAGTGCTACAGTTTCCTGCAATACACGCATCGTAAAAACAACCGTTCCCACATTTTACACACATTTCACTCAACCTTATTTTTGTTTTATTGGCATTTCACTGCAAACAACCTATAGTTTATGTTAACTGCATTGAAAAGACGATAGTTGGTTGAAAGTGTCAATGTGATAAAATAACGCTATTTACATTTTGTCTTGATTTAATTCATGGATGTGCTGCCATTTTCCATCTTCATCATGAAACTACGTGACAGTCGCTGTCACACTGTTTCATGATGACAGTTTCCTGATAGTAGCTACCGTGATAACGGCTGTCGTGTTTTACATTCACCATGTAAATGAGACAAATGCATTAAAAATTTTTATTATTTATTATTAAATATTACCATGTCAACTCTTAAAACTTATTTTCTTCCTGATTTCGGAGAAACAATCATAAATCAATGCTGCCAATATTCAACTGTTATGAGAAAAATGGAATTTCGCAGTCCGGAATTTTTCGTAATGATAACTCGCAGACCAGTGGCATTCAGTGGACCATTGATTTAGAAACACTGTTTTATTCATTTTCGTTAATAATTGTTGTTGAAGGTACCCTTACTTCTTGTAGGATGTCGCAGTGAAACAGGAAAGCCTTATCCATGCAGGATAAAGTTTCAGTTTTGAAAAAATTTGACAACCACTTTGGTACGTGGATATCACTGTCCAAACAACTCGGATTGCCGATTTCGACACTTAACACGATTGTTACAGCCTGAAAAATTGTAGAAGATGGCGCCATTCAATGCGTGTCACACGCCAAAAAATGAAAATACATGACGACCTCTAAATACAACAAGTTAGAAGAAATCCTTAAGGAATGGTTTCCTTTTAATTCCCATTTTAGAAGATTCCTATTTTAAAATAATATACTAGGGGGTATAAATTGAATTTGAAAAAGAAAATCGGCAACACAACCACAAACAATCAGCAGCTCAGGAGTTTTTTATACAAACATTTCGTTTAAATGAAATGCATGCTTGAATATGCAAATCGCATTCATTTGTGATACTGGTAATCGGTGCTTGCATTCTGCAAGCATAAAAATAATGGTTGATATTTTTTTTGCATTGAATTAAAAAATGCAAACAGGTAAAAAAGGCGTATCAGAAAACAGAATCGACGCTAAAAAATAATGGTTTTTTTTACATTCATAAAAAACGTGATCAGGTAAAAGAAGCGTATTAGAAAACAGAATCAATGATAAAAATAATGGTTGATATTCTATTTTACATTGAATAAAAAACATAAATAGGTAAAAAAGGCATATTAGAAAGAATCGACGATAAAAATGGTTGATATTTTTTTGCATTGAAATAAAAAAAGCATGAACATATGAAAAGGACGTATTAGAAAACAGAATTGACGATAAAAATGATTCATATTCTTTTTAGCATGTAAGTAGTAGTGGAAAACATAAAACGGGTAAATTTTCATTTTTTAAGGTTCGTATTGACCATCTTATGTGGGAAAACATTGAAAGCAGGAACATATTAAATGGGAAAAATTACATTATTCTTATGAGAAAAATTTTGGGAGCGAAAGATTTTAACATCCTAGATGGGAAAACATCTTAAATGGGTTCCACTGTAATTAATCAACATCTAGTGGAAAGCAAAAGTAATACATCAGATGATGATGAAGAGATTCCTTTTCCATCCTGCGTGTATGTGATGGCATCAATCAAAAATTTCAAAAGTTTTATTTCAGGAAGTTTTGTAGGTGAACATTTATTAAAAAATCTTTACGAAATAGAAAATGAGATACAAAAATGTCCAATAAAAAACACTAAACAAACTAAGGTGTCAGACTTTAGAAAAAAATTAAATTGTTCTGGTATTTTTAAATAAATTTGTTTTTTCTTATTCATCTTCTTTTAATCTCATTATTTTCTTGCATGAAAATTTGTATGCATTCTATATGTATTATTCTACTAATTTCATTTCTCCCGATTTACATTTTCCTTCCATTTACAACATTTTTGTCCAATCCCCAGAAAAGTGTATATTAGGGGTTTCACTGTAATTTAAATATCTATACCCCAAATATGGAGAAAGTCATGTGTTAGCCACAAGATTTTTTAATATGGATGATGTTCAAAGTAGGAGTGCTGCTGATCATGTTGAGAAGAAAGGTTTGCCTTAATCACAAGCTAACAAAGGAGTCGGGCAAAACTGCAATATGAATTTTAAAATACTTGAGAGGTGAAAACAAGTAACAATATTTAGGCTTTGAAGAAGTATGGTATCTCTGAAGTTGTTCTTGGTTTAACATTGAGGCTGAACATACTTCAGTCAGTGACCAGAGTAGACCCTTAGTAAATACAGCAAGTTACCTAAACTTAACTCAGATTAATAACATTGTAAATTCAAATGGTAAATGTCTAGATTTATTGTTTACCAATATCCTGAAATGTTCTGTTAGTGAAGCCTGTGAACCTATCATCAAACCTGATCCACAACACCCACCTATAGATTGTGACTTAGAGATTGAAAGCAATTTTGATCACATTAAATATGATTCTGTATCATTCAATTTTCACAAAGGTGACTATTGTGGTATATCAAATTACTTATCCCAAATCGACTGGAATATGATTCTTACTATTGACATTAATAGTGCTGTTAATTATTTTTATGAAATATTGAACAGTGCAATTGAAAGGTATGTTCCTAAAATTAGTTTAAAAATAAGTCCTTCCCAAATTGGTTTAATCTAGAAATGAGATAACTAGTTCATGAGAAGAAACTAGCCCACAGGATATATAAGTTGACAAGGTCTAATTCTGATTATGAAGCATTTTCTTTGTTCGAGCTCAATGTAAAAATTTGTCAAAATATTGCTTTCAGAACTATGTTAATGGTATTGAATCCTCATTGAGTGTTACTCTTAAGCCCTTTTGGAACCATATTAACTCATTGAGGAAAGATAATTTGCTTCCTAACTGTATGTATTTTGACTCTGAAGTTGCTCAAGATGGGCAAGCTATTGCTAATCTTTCTGCCAAATATTTTAGTAGTGTTCATAATCCTAGTCCTGATGTGAATAGTGAATTGAATTCCCAGAAAGATAAATTTACATGGATTCAAAGGTGTTTAGTGTCTTCTAATGAAATATTGGATAAAATAAAATCTATGGATATTAATAAAGGTCCTGGTCCAGATAATATTCCACCATGGCTTGTTAAATATTGTTCTAGTGCATTATGCTTCCCACTACTTATTCTCTTTAATCTATCGCTCTCATCTGGAGAGTTTCCGAATTACTGGAAAACTAGTTATATAATTCCTATTTTTAAGAAAGGTAAAAAAATCTAATATAACAAATTATCGTCTGGTATCAATACAATCATGTATTTCTAAACTATTTGAAAGTCTAGTTCTTGATATGCTAACTTCATTGTCAAAAAATACTATTATTAATCAACAACATAGGTTTATGACATTTCGCTCTATAGTTACAAATTTATTAGTTTATGAAGAATATATTTTCGGTGCCTTAGATAAAAATGTACAAGTTGTCTCAATATATACTGACTTTAGCAAAGCTTTTGACATGATAGACAATGTGGTATTGATTAATAAACTTGAAACTATGGTTATAACAGGTACTCTATTGTCGCTGCATAGCTATTTAGTCGGGAGATGTCAGTATGTTAAAGTTAAGTCCTTTTCTTCTTACAAATTTAATGCAACATCAGGAGTTCCTCAGGGTTCTCACTTGGGACCATTATTGTTTCTTTATCAATGATATTGTTAGTTATGTGCATGATGTAAATATACTTCTGTTTGCAGATGACCTAAAAATGTACAAAACTATAACTTCCCCTAGTGATTGTCACGTATTACAATTGGCTGCGAACAATTTATATAAATGGTGCTGTGATAACAAAATGCAATTGAATATATCAAAATATAATGTTATATCCTTTCATAGGTGTAAATATCCTATCTTGGAATCCTATTATATTAATGGTATCTTACTTTGTAGAGTTAATGAAATATGAGATTTAGGAGTGATTTTTGACTCCTCTTTAACATTTTCTGCTCATATCCATTCAGTTGTAAAAAAGGCATTGCAAATGCTTGGATTCATTTCAAGACATTCAAGAATATTCCAAAATTAAAAACTTTATATTTTTCCTTGGTAAGACCTCACTTGGAATATGCATCACCTGTATGGTCACCATATTACCAATATTATTCTCACCTAATAGAGAAGGTGCAACATAAGTTTTTGAGACTTGTTAACTTTAAATTGGGATATTCATCAATAGATATTTCCTACCAAAACCTTCTTTGTTGTCTAAATCTGAATTCTCTACACTATCGGAGGGAAATCTCTCATATTGTAACATTATTGAAAATTGTTAAATCTATATACGACTGTCCTAAATTATTATTATTAATTAACTTTCGTGTACCTTTTCACAACACCAGATCTACTGATAGTTTTTGTAATAAAGTTTGCACTTCAAATTATATGTACAACTCCCCAATAAACAGTATACAACATTTAGGTAATTCCTTTCTATCCTTAGATTCCATAGATATTTTTATACATACTATTACACAAATCAAAACAATTCTAAAGTTAAAGTAATTATTTATATTGTTATTGTATTTAAATCAGTATAATATGGCATGTAATGTGTATAGTGAATATATTTGTGATATACCATATTTAATCGATTGTAAGCCGACCCCCACTTTTCAGAAGGCCACGCAAGAAAAAAATTTGATTTTAACCCTCTCGCGACCGGACCGCCCGAGAATGCCTGTAAATTTTTATACTCCCGATTGCGAGACCACCCGAAAAATACGCTTTCAAATTTACCTCTGAAAACGTTGACTGGGTGGCTTCTCTCTCAGAAATGAGGTAGTATACCACATAAACACGAGATTTAGATTGTATTTGGCAGATTTTTCTTAACTTTGTATACGAAGAATTTTTAAATATTCGATTGAAATTCGCAATTTTTTGGACCCTGAACAATCTAATATGTCTCGCAGTAATTCTCCTACTTCGGAGATTTTTCAGAATATATATTTTGGAGATTAATGTATATTTGTTTTATTTAATGTTTCCCATTTGGCAGCCATCTTGAATTTCTCCGGACTTTTAATGCCAGCAGGTGCCCCACACCTCAGGACGTGAGAGGGTTAAAGTATTAACTAAAATTACAGTGACATAAAATACATTTTATTCACTTATTCATAACAACTTCTACGAAAAAAGTAATTTGACCTCGTTATCCCCCAGGATCTTAATATAATAATACCCCGGGAATAAATTATGTAAAAAATACATGGTGCGTCAAAGTCTTAAAGAATGCAGCGATAGCACTTGTATGCGTAAGGAGCTAACACAATGTTTCATTTTACTCGTGAATCGAAGCATTTGCCCTCCCCTGCCCTCTCTCCTTCACCTATCATGCCTCAGTATTAACTCCTTACGTATACGAGCGCTGTCGCTGCGTTCTTTTACGACTTTGACGCGCCACGTATTATTTATTTAATTTATTTCTTCGTAGGTGTTCAGTCAGTTTGATTCTTTTTTGCATATATTTAAAGTAGATAGTTTACTTACACTTTAATACACTTATATCTCGTGTTACGGACATAAATTCATTGACTACTTTTTTTGTCCCTGATTCTAAGCCAAGTGGCGATTTCTGAGATGGTAAAAAGGTAAAAAAAGGTCGGCTTACAATCGATTAAGTACGGTATGTTTGGATGTTTATAAATTTAATGAAAATTTTGATTAGTAGAATTATAGTAGTAAGTTAATAAGTACATAGTAATTTAAAATTATTTGTATTTTATTTTTGAAAGACTGTGAATGATTTAGCATCTATTGTTATATTTTCATTGTATTAATTGTAATAATTATATTATTATTGTGATACACTGTAACTTTCTTTTTTTTAATTGTATTCAGATGTATTTTTGAAAAAGGGTACAAACCCATGGAATAAATAAATGAATAAATGTCTATAACTGGTAGTTTTGGCCGATGCAACAGCATCATTTGGACAATAAAGGTTAATGTACTGTTAGATTTTCTTTCTTTTCAAAGATTTTCTCATTCCTTATCTTTTCCTTTGTTTCGTTGCAGGAGAGTGACTCTGAGGAGGATGACGATGGAAACAATGAGGAGACAAGTGACAGATCAATGGAATGGAGAGCTGGTGTTGGACCTCTTAAGAGAAGGAAAAAATCTCGTTTCCAAGATGCCTCCAGCCCTGGTTCTGCTTCTCCTCACGATGTAAGCAGTAATATGAAGCCAGCTATTGGCCATCCCAATGGAAGGAGAAAGATGGCTGATATTGTCGATGATGATGAAGGAGATAGAGGTAGGAGCCCTCCTCCAACTCCTCTCTCACGGGAAGAACTCATGCAAGAAACTGTAAGTACTTTTTGTCACTATATCATTAAAATAGTAAAATAATAATAAAATAAAATTGAGTTTTTAAAGCTATAAGAATGACTTCATCAACACACCTATCCCTTGTTGATTGAGTTAAGCGAGCATGCTCGCAGATTTGTCCAGGAGGCTCGGAGTGAACGTCTCGATCATGTATGGGATAGCTCAAGGCTGGAAGCTCAGCTCACTGTCCGTCAGAAATTTCCAATGAGCCCCAACTTGAGCTGAGTCCCGTGTGTGGAGAAACCCAACAAATCAGTCGACCTATTGTCAACACTTGGTGCCCACAGTCTCTTTTGTTCATAGTTAACAATTATTGACTAATCGTTATTTTTAATTGTTTTAACGTCAATAAACAATTTTGGGAGGAGCTTATAGAAACATACCATAATAATTGTTGTTATTTATGGGATGTGAAATCCAAAGAACATTCGAACAAGCATATGAGGAGAGGTCTATCTGAATCTTGTGGAAAAATGCAGAGGTTTTTACAAATGCAAATGAAGATTTTAACATGGAAGGTTACTGAGCAGTGGGTAATTCCGCCTTTCACTTACACTGTTTATGCAAACCAAAATAAAGGAGTGAAATAAATATCGGTTTCGGTTCGGGTTCAACACATTTAGTTTCACTTATTTACTATTTTGATGGAAATATATTTTTTAGGTGTTCCTAAGTCCGAAAAAGTTGTTTTTGCCATGAAGTCTGTGTGTCTGTCTGTGGGTCTGTGTGCCTGTCTGTGGGTCTGTCTGTTCGCGGCACTAGAGCCTAAACATTAGAATGAAAATGAATGAAATCTCATACTTAAACATTTTATCATATGGAATAGAAACTATGAAGAAATGGTTAAAATTGCGCAATAATTAAGAGCAGTTTATTCTGGGCAACTTTTACAACAATTTGATTATCTCAAAAACGACTCATACAATTTTCATTAAATTTCATATAATTATTTAAGTTGATGTTTATAATGATTCTACATTGTTTCTATTTTTCAAAAGATAACTAAACAACGCATTATTATATGAGAAAGTTTGTACAATGTATGTATATAGTACCGATTTTTTCAGTTCAGGTTCGGTACCACTCCGGTTAAAAATATCAGTTTTTTTGGTTCGGTTCTAGTTCGATATATATATATATATATTCACCATCGACGATCCTATACATACCTCACTGACATTCACTAGTGGTTGTAACTGTTAAAATGAGTTAAAAGAGGAAACTTGGTATCTAAAGGAAGGATGAATACAATGTAATCTGATTTTACTACTGTGTAAAAACCACTATTTACAGTTTGTTTTATTTGTTGAAATTTTGTTTGATTTCACAATCTCAACTTTAGCTTACCGATCATGTTACACTGTAGCCTTTAGAACTTTGGACGACAGCGAAAATAGAGTACAACAATGATAATTATTGAAAAGAGAGAGTGCAGAAATAATGGGGCTTCAAAAGAGTACATATGTCTGGTAACCCTAGCTATCCATCGCATTGAAACAGCATGCAACCAACTGCAAATTGCAACCTCCCTAGACTGGTGAAGCTCGGAGCTTGAAACAAAATGTTCAGTCTTGTGTGGGCACAGTTGAGCATGCTTGCGAACCTTGACTCAGACAAATCCATGAGCATGCTCAACCATGTATGGGCTGCTTTAGGTGTAAACCTACATTCATAATACCTCACAGAACAAAAAAGTTCAAAACAATGCTAAAATGAAAACACGCTATTCAAAGTTGTTAAAGCACACACACACATATACACACATGCCCACAATAAGACCAACATCAACAGAAGGCAAGCGATTTTTTTTAATTGCTGGAAATTTTGTTACAAAAAAACGGTCTTCATTGAGGGATATTTCAATCAATGCTTTGTTTTTTGAAAAACCATTTTTATGTTAAATAAAAACCAAAAATAAATTTTGTGCTAAAATAAATAATTGTTTAATTTAAAAATAATAATTATATTATTTTTAAATCGAGATCTCAACAGCATTTCTCAGGATTTCTCGTCTCGCCAAGAAATCTAAACGGATCAAGAATCAGATGCTCTATGTATGCAGGATATACAAAACCATTTTAGTCTACAAAAAACTGAAAATCACCTATAAAGAATACTTTTTCACTTAGCTTTTCATAAAAATTAACTAAATTTGTTAGTAAACAATCCATTTCTAAGCATGTTGCATTCAAATATAACATGTAAACACACATGAATGACTTCATCAGCACATTGCAACATCGCAGACTGATAGCAGTATATTGGGAACAATTTGTTGATTTTCTTTTGTATATCTTGTCCGAATTTGCATGGGATAGTTTGTAAAATAAATTTTTTGAAGCAAGCTCAGCAAATAAACAAAAGAAGATCAGAAATCGCATCGGGGAAGTTGGCTGGGTAATTTGCAAGCTTAGCCCATTTGCTGATAAAAGTATTTTGCCTTTTCAATTAATAGTGTACCTGTGATTGGGAAACCTTAAAAACACTTCACCTTAAACTAATCGTATAATACAGCATCCAACTGTTCTGTACCTGTTTTCTACTCTTATGAAGCTTGACCGTGGTGCAGCGAATAGCCAATCAGGACGTTTTCCCCTTCTACCACCATTTGAAGTTTTCGAGAGGCGTGGGAAAGTAGTACGCTCTTGCCCGATATCCGCTCTTGAGGAAAGTCGTATGCGAACGCTAAGGCGTTAATGCGGTAGATCTGGCAACACAGTCAAACTCAGAGCGATGTGAACAGCACGATGGCGAGAGACCAACTGACTTTCTCCCCTCCCCATCGACAGTCTCTCAAGCTTTCATTGGCTGCAGCAGTAAGCATACAGCTAGGATTTTCAAGGTCAAGCTTCATAAGAGTAGAAAACGGGTATAGCTTTGGCTTCCTTAAATTTTTACATTTTTGGATACCGTATATAATTGTGTATAATGTGCCCTCATGTATAACACCCACCCATACTTTTTGAATTATACATTTATAACATTGAGTCTAAGGGAAAATAGCCCCTGATATTCATCTTTTCGCTTATTGGCCAGTTTCCATGGAACTAATTAAGGACGAATATTGAGAGATGCCTGCATATACTAGAATCATTAATTAAATAAAATTATTTCAATTTACTTATTCTATGTTTTTTTATGTGTTTTGCGGGTCTATCTTGCGAGTTTGCAAAAATTACAGCACTCAGCTGATGAGCTAGTGAAATGCGGAATATTTGGAGAGGATAAAAGTATAACTGTATAGAATTAATTAGGTGTTCTATACATATAATTAATATGTGCATAACCTGGATTATCAATAGTTATTATGGTTTTCCCCTTAATTCAAACAAAAAGCAAGAATCTGGTGCGAGGTAGGCTTACTTTAATTTCCGAATTTAGGTGCCCAAAAGTGTTACCCGTGTATAATGCGCACCCCTACTTTATGGCCTGGAATTTGGTCTTCAAACTGCGCGTTATACACGAGTATATACGGTATTTTCATTTGTCTCTGAGTCAGCAAAATTTTTTAGAAGTTGCTGTTTTCTTGCTTTATTGTCATATATCGTAGATGAGCTTATTTTGAACTCGTTCATTAATACTAGTGATGCACCGAAGCTCGGCCTCGGTATTCGGCCAAAATCTGCTATTCGGCTTCAGCCTTGGCCTTGGCCTTTGGATGGCCGAATAGCCGAATACTACATATTTTTTTTTTGATAAAACAAAAATGATAATGACATAATAGAAGAAAGCTGAAAACACTAAATAAAAGCATAATACATTGAGTTGTTGCCAATACAATTCACATATCTTGGATTCAGCCTGACAATTATGTACTACTCATTTTTATGGCCTATGACGTATACCTAATATATTAGTGTGTTCCAATATGTGGACAATTCGTTTATTTAGAATACTCCTCATTAGTTGGAATTTTTCATGTTTTACTGTACTGTATAAGTAGCAGACAACCTCTGACATCTGGTTCACATTTTTGCATAACGTAATATGACATATAAACAGTAACACCATCATACCAAAACCAAAATGACACAATGCCGACTGAGTTTTCGTTTCATTTTTTAATTTCATAAGTGCAGACATTTTTATATAACAGAATATATAATAAACTCAACAAGGCTGCGATCTTTGTATATACAGTAATCCCTTGCCAACCGCGGTTTTTCCAACCGCAGTTTTGAGTATACGCATTTTGTGAAATGTATACAGTTTTACCAAACGCGGTATGAGGTCTCGTGTATACGCGGTTTGAAGTGCATATTTTTATTTTTTCGAAATTATTTTTCTTAAGTCTGACATATGTAATCTTGACGTATTTTAACTAAGAACACAAGTAATTTAGAAGTTTTTCAATCTTACTACATGTATGTACATAGTTTTTCATGTCATCAGACATGGCAGAGCCAGAGAAGTATTGGTGCTTAGTTTTCATTTTTGGTTCGTCTCTGCATACTGACCTCACATTTGATCCCTACTCTGAATTTCTGGTTGATTATGCTTATTCAGAGACTTTTTATGTACAAACGCTTTCTATAATGATGGCATCTTCCATTTCAGTATGCCATTATGTATAAAGGTGCCTGGTCGAAGTAGTGAGTCATGTCGGAAAATGTTCATTTTGAATTCGCTTGTGATCTGTTTCAATTTTTATTTCTCACTGTCTTCTAAAATACAATGTAACGATAACAGAATGATGAAATACTCCACTTCGACATACAGTGTAGTATATCTGCTTACGCTTCACCCTCTCAATGATGCACTCGTCAGTACCAGTCAAACTGTGTTGCTCAGTGGACATTTTGCTATTTCTCTGGAGAACTTTGTGTTTTTTGACTTTAATTTTTCCCGAAAGTATTTTTGACTTGTTTTTGTAACAATTTGAAGATTACCGTGTTATAAATAAATATTTATTTTACCCATTAATATGGCCACTAAATGTTCAAAAAGTGCTACAAGTGAATGTGTAAAAAGAGCAAGGAAGGTTATGACATTGGAGAAGAAAATAGAAGTGCTTAATAGACTTGCACGTGGAGAGAGTGCAGCAACGGTGGCGCAGGTTTTAGGGGTGAATGAATCAACCATTCGAATAATCAAGAAGAATGATGCTACTATAAGGGCAAGTATTGCATGTGGAACATCAAAAAGTTCTAAAGTGTCTTACATACCTCGTGTAGAGAAGACAGAAAAGGCCCTTAATATATGAATAGAAGATCAGGCCCAGAAAGATGTGCCCTTAAGCACCGCAATGATTTGTGAAAAGGCCAGGCGTTTACACAAGCATTTTACCGAGACTTGGGAAAAAGAAACAGGAGGGAATGCAAGTGCAAAGTACATTCAATTTAAGGCCAGTAAGGGCTGGTTTGAAAACTTTAAAAAGAGGTATAACCTGCATAACATAAAACTCGTGGGAGAATCTGCCTCAGCAGATCATGACGCCGCAGCAATGTTTCCTGAACAATTGAAAAATGTGATCCAGGAGAATGGTTACCTACCGGAGCAGGTTTTTAATGCAGACGAATCTGGTTTGTTTTGGAAGCGGATGCCTTCTAGAACTTTTATTTCGAGGGATGAGAAAGCTGCTCCCGGATTCAAAGTAGCCATGGACAGATTGACTCTTCTCCTTTGCAGCAACGCTTCTGGAGATTGCTTCATCGAGCCTATGCTTGTTTACAGGTCGCTTAACCCCCGTGCGCTAAAGGGCAAGAATAAGGGCCATCTCCCTGTCTATTTGGAGGTCTGACCGCAAGGCATGGGTTACTGCAGCCTTATTCACAGACTGGTTCAACAACTGTTTTGTCCCCGAAGTTGAGCGATATTTTTCGAGAAAACAACTACAATTTAAGGCTTTACTCCTCATCGACAATGCACCCGGTCATCCTGAGACACTCCAATTCACTCTTCCAAACATTGAGGTTATGTTTCTTCCTCCCAACACAACATCACTTCTTCAGCCCATGGACCAAGGCGTGATAGCAGCAATGAAGAGTTATTATATTCGCCGTACTTTTAAACACATCTTGGATGCCATGGACAGGGACTCAACACTAACAGTGCCACAGTGTTGGAAAAACTACAACATCGCGGATTGCATAAGCATTATAAAAGATTCGATTGAAGAGATAAAGCCATCTACGTTGAACGCCTGTTGGAGAAAAATTTGGAAGGATGCAGTGAAGGTCTTCAGGGACATTCCTCCGGTTGCTGTTGAGGTAGCAAGACGTTTGGAAGGTGAGGGGCTCACCGACATGCAGCCTACTGATGTTGAGGAGCTCCTTCGGTTTCAGGCCGAGGAGTTAACAGAAGGGGACCTTGAAGAAATTGCTATTCAATCTTCCAGTAGCGATGAGAAGGACGATGTTGTTATAGAGAAACGAATTTTGATTATCAATAACCTTAGCAAGGGAATGCTGATGGCATTTAACCTTGCTGACCATTTTATGGAAATTGATCCAGTTACAGAGCGTAACTTAAACTTTAAGCGAGGGCTGGAAGAATTGTTGAGGCCCTATAATGAGGTGCAGAGGGATTTGAGAAGTAAAATGACCCAATCATCCATTCTGAGTTTTTTTGATAACAAAACTACCACTGATGCTCAAGCTAACCAAGATATCGTCGTACTAAATGAAGACGCAAACTAGAATGATAGTCTACTTTTTTGGAGATAAGTAAATCTTGTTCTATCACCTTGTTCTTAAATTTTTTTCATATTGTTTTGTCAACCTTACAATCGGTTTTAGTAATTTTATCGTGGATTAAACAGAAAATAAAGTTTACTTTGTTTTTATACACGTATTTAATGCCATTTTTATTGTCATTCCCCTAACCCTGTATTTTCTATGGAACTTTGGTCTTGCCAACCACGGCACTTTTCAGGAATGTAACCCCCGCGGTTGGCGAGGGATTACTGTATCTTCATATTAACAAAGAATTTAAATAGATTTCTATAGAAAACATTAGTGTTCATTAGTTGGTACTTCAGGTTGGTAGTGTTTTAAAAACGATTTTGAAAATTCCCCGGGAGGAATATTCTTGTGATTGTAACCAACTTTCACAGTCAACATTGGGGATGTGTGCAGATTTTTCGTAAACCCAGAACTTATTAGTAGTATCATTTTTAAATTTAATAGGCGAGGCTAAGGCTCCCTCCCACGTACAAGCGATGCGGGCGGTGCGAGCAACTAAGCGGAAAAACAACACGGTGTAATGTTATGGTGGTGTCCCAAGTCCTGGCGTTAATGCGTGACTCATGCGAGTGGTGAGCAAGCGTCTTTGAAGCGATCAACACACTTTGTTTTCGAAGCGAGCGACCAGAACCGCCATTGTGGCAAATACTTTGTATTTCAGCATTTTCTTTGTAGTTTTATCGCCATTTTAAGTTGTGTTCATACACTGTTATGGAAATGAATGAAAATTTAATTTCCGAGATCCGAAAGAGTTCCATCTCATAGAATTTAAAAGATAAAAATTATTTTAATCATTTTTGGCCAATTACCAAGGCCGAAGCCGATATCCGGTGCATCATTAATTTATGCTAATGGAGATATTCGGCCTTGGCTGAATACTGATTTTAATATTCGGCCATTTGGCATTCTGCCAAAATGAGTATTCGGTACATCTCTAATTAATACCCTATTATCCAGATGTTGGCAATGTCAATTTTCTTTTGTAAAGTCAGCACCATTCACTTCCTGTGTTTTCTACTACTACTCATCTTCTTTAGGGTATCTTAAAATGTTTATAATATAACTTTAATGACATTATTATTATTACACATTACATCATGAACGTTGACACCTTGAAACAGAAGAGGAATTACTACAATATGTGGTTAAGGTTATAGAAGGTCAGTCATGATTGTGACAACATCTGTTAGACAAATGGAAAATTTAATTTCATCGAAGATGCCATTAGATTGAGTTTGCCGGTAGAAGGCCATTAAAATGAGTTTTTACTGTATATTAAGCTGAAATTCAGATTTGTCCGCTATACAAATCCACAACTTTGAAGATATCATCACGAAACTTTGCATAGATATATAATTTTGTCCTGTGAGTAACATAGGCCTTATGGTGATAAAAAATTTTGACAGGTGATGCTTAATTCAATAAATGTTGTTTTCTATCCGGTCTCAGGCAACGCTGAACGGCCACCAGAACAGCGTAAATCTTAAACATCCCTTTCCAGTGACCTCTCAAGCTAATTCCCACAATGTAACCTTCAATAGCTTCTACATTATAAGATCCATCCGCACCTTACCAGATGATATCCCCAACCATTACTTCGACAGTGAGAACATGCCCGCATTCATCTCCTCGACTCTTTCTCTACCCTGGCCGTAACCTCTGATAACCTTAATGGCCATCCTCCCTCCCCTTTCCCCACCTCCTATCCCTAACCACCTCACATTACCTTGTCATTTCCATACCCTTACCCAGTACCCAGTGTGTCACTTACAGTACGTCTCTCACTGTTGCTGATGAAGGGCTCCAATCCGAAAAGCTTTTGACATTGTGTTGTTTTTGGTATGTTTCTGTTTTTCGTGTGTCTTCAGCACCCCCAGCGGCTCTCCAGTTCTGGTAAGTGTCCACTGGGCTCCCTCCACACCTTGTTGACACCTTTATTATTACCTTTCCTTTTCCCTAAGCTTTTATATTTATATTTATTTATTTATTTTACACACACACATACACCCAGATTTATATTGAACTAGAACTAAAATTAAGAATTTCCCAGATAGTGAATGGAAACTTAAGAATTGCACCCAGTAACTACGAGACAGAACTTTTTTAAAATGCTTCAAATTTTACTTTGAACAATTGTTATATAAAAGATGTGTGGTATGCTATAAAATGAAAAATAGAACTTTTATCTGATTATGATGACGATAAAAAACCACATTAGGAGAAAACATCATTCTGGGAACATTTGCATGATATAAATAATTTGAATTATAATGCTGAAAAAGAAATCATTTATGCTATACCTAAATACCAAACTTGGTAAACATACTGTTAAGTTTTCTTCAGTTTAGCTAAGATCATTTGAACATAGTTTTCATGTTTTTTCACTTGATTTTGATTATGACTTGCATGATTTTGTCAACTATATCATTTTTTAATTAGAAAAGATAATCAAACGCCATTATTATCTTGTTTAAGGCTCTAGCTTCAGATTAGTTATGCATATTATCAAACTTTATTGCAGATGTTAAAAGTTCGCCGTCTTCTGACTGAAGTTCTTCTTGAAGTAACAAATGAAGAGATGCTACTTGTGGCCAAAGAAGTTCTCAGTAAGGCAAAATCTAAAGGTAAGATGACTAATCTGCTTACAAGAATCTTGCAGATCTGCAGTTTGAGCTGTTCATTTAATTCAAGTACCTTCAACATGTTGAATAACTCATAACCATAAATATAAAACAAAATCAGTAAAATTGTAACAGTATTTCATTTATTATATTCTGACGTTTAACATTTTTCAGTCCATTTTTTCTAATGATACCTGCATAAAATCCTTATGTGAATACAGCCATTTTGAAGCATTTTCTCCCTTTTATAAGTTTAAACTTGCAATGCCAGATTCCCTGAATTGCTGATGCTGTACCTCTTCAAAATGATGAAAATGATAATTTTAATATCTTTAAAATCTCTCCATTAATTTGCAGTAACTTCACGGTACAATTTTTGTCATTCTTGAAAATTCATATGGTAGAAAACTGAGACATTCTTTATGGCTTGTTTCATGTCTATATTTTTTCATATAAATTCCATTTTAAATGCACAATTTGATCCTGGACTAAGTTAAAGGTCATTATAATTTGTGTGACTTTGAGCAAATAACAGAAAATAAGTCATTGCATGAAGAATATGCCATGTAACATTACATAGAGTTGGCCTTGAATTTGAAACCCCTACTCAAAAGTATAGTGTAAAAGATTAATGTAACATATCACAAGTTATTTTCATTTAATTATTTATAAGCTTAGATTGTTTAACTGGTTTTTGAATAAAATTGTTTATTTAAACTAGGGATGTGGTTCTCAATCCGTCAGCCTAAGCCAGAATTTCATTTTCTTGCAACAATTTAAAGAAAATTTAGTAACTTTACCTAGCTTTTCTAAGTTTGCAATACAGGCAACCCCTTACTTTCGTATACATATGTTCCTGAAAATGTGTACAAAAGTCGAATGTATGAAAGTCGAACATATATTTACATGTTATAGGGGGGTTCCGTTCCCAGAGAGCCAAAAAATATTATAAAATCTCTAATTATGGTATAAATGTTTAGTATTTTGAGCAGGGGCCTTTTAGACACAATCGTTGATTTTATAATATAGAGAGATAGGGCAGAATGCAATAAAATATTTAAATAATTGCACAAATAAACACTGCTGTACAGACAAAGATGGCGACGCAGCAGAAACTGGTGGCCTGGTGGCTGGCAACCAGCAGCACTCGAAATATTCATTCATCATTTCACTGATGCACAAAAGTCCGAATTCGGCGTATGGAAAGTAGTTTATGGGTGTCAATGTATAATGAAGGAAAGTGCGAGTTTTTTTCATTAAAGCATTTTGCTATTTTCATAGTTTTTTGTAATATTGCCTAATCATGGCCCCAAAGAGAGTGATGATTGAAATGAAAGAAAAGTCGGTAAAAACGGCGAAAAAGGTGATGTTTGGAGAAGAAAATTGAAGTTTTAGATAGGCTTTATCAGTAGGTAAATTACTTGGTGTGACTGAGTCCACAATAAAATCGATAAGGAAAGTGAAGAAGCGATTAGAGCTAGTGTTGCAAGTGATACTTCAACGAGTACAAAAGTGTCTTTTGTACCTAGGAATCCGTATGTAGAGAAGACAGAGAAGGCTTTAAACCTGCGAATCGAGAGCAAAACTCGCAAGAAAGTCCTGCTGAGTTCACTTGTCATTTGTGAGAAAGCCAAGCAACTGCATAATCGTCTCAAATTGTTTCACGGTCTGCTAACGGGATATCGCCAACGTCATCGAAGCGTGTGTAGATCGGTTCCTTGCTCTTTAAAAAAATGTGGCATTTATTCAGAACGCCACAGTACGTATTGTATTATTATATTTGTTCTTCTCCTTCACAATTGAACACACACTCGACCGGCTTAAGTCCAATGAGCGTCCGATTGAAGCTGAAGATTCACTGCTTTTGGCATGCCTAATTATTTCCATCTTTGTCCGAATCGTGTTCACTTTATGAGCCCTACATTTCTTTCCACTTGTATTAGCACTTTCAGTTTTCCATTTATCACTCATGTTTATAAAATGATAGGTGTAAAATGCACAAACAAAGAAACACTGCTGTACGTACAAACAAAGATGGTAACATTGCCAAGACTGAATAATAATAATAATTTATTGATTATTAACTGACTTTACAGTGGTATTAATCTTGTCAAATTTCAGTACAATATTAAAAAACATTACACACAAATCTTACGTTACATGTATTATTACACAGCATACTTCAAGGTTAGTCTTGTCTTCAGAAATTTAAATCTGCTAGGTCACTTTCTAGAAACTCATCAGTTGAGTAGAATGATTTAGATTTCAGCCATGAAGCCATTACTCTTTTGAATTTTATTATATTTATGCATTTTGCTTCATTTGGTAATTTATTAAAAATGTTAGCTTGACTGGCAGACACTATGAGATAGATCGAAATGTTTGATCGTCAGCTGACATAAGAAAGTCCGAATTCGGCGTACGAAAGGTGGTTTAGGGATGAGAATGTATAATGTACGAAAGAGCAAGTTGTACGACAGTCAAATGCATGAAAGTAGGGGGTTGCCTGTATTTACATTTACAAGTTTTTTCTTACCTAATGATGAGTTGGTAGTCTTGGAAGATTTCAACAGGAAGCACTAGTAATTTTTCAAAACACAGTCAACCCTTGATATATCACATCCCTCATATCTTGCCATTAAAAATTTATGAACAAATATTATACCATATATAATTAGGAATACCAGCTCCTTTATGGCACCAACATCAACTAAGAATGAACGGTGATATTAAATCTTAGGTCGACTGTATATTTCTTCTGTGGATTTTTGCTGTCTTTATTAATAAAAAAAGCCCTTTTTCAAGTAATCTGTTTTTTAAAAAATGTAATAAACTTAGAGTCTTTCTTTATTTAACCATTTCACTGCTGAGAGCCCTGCATACTTCATCTCATTGCTTAACATTTTGGTCCCTTGCATGCTAGGTGAAGGTGGAAGAGCATCCACATTTCGGACCATCCTCAATGCCAAAATTACTGTCAGGAAATCTCATGATTCACTTTTTACAGGTTTAAATAGCTAAAGCGCCTTCTCCATACACTTTGCAACTGTTTTACTGAATTTATTTGATTATTTTCTTTTTAAAACTCATAAAGTATCACATGTCACAAATGCACCTAATCTTCCCTCTTGTTGACTCTTCAAAAGATTTTATTATTATTTGTTAAATTCCAAAATCAATTTTTTTGCATTGCTTACTATGTCCACTTGTCAGATGAAAGTTTGATTTGGTATCTATAATATTAATTACTTTTTAAAAAGACCATGCTGCAACTCCTTAGACTACACATGAACTTTTTGGCCAATCTCATACTTGCAGGGTACTTCAAGTGCAGCAGTTTGCAAAAGAAATACCCCATGTCACAGCATATAGGTCAGGGGTGCTCAGTCTTAACAAGCTTGGTAGCTACTTAACATTTCCTGACTGCCCATTTTCACTGTTAAAAATTATTTTGAGCAGGTAGTGGGGTTGAAATCGATCGTCGGAAGCTAGAGCTGGTGGTTGTTATAATTCGATATAATCAACCCAAGTGAATCGAATTCAGCATCACAGGAGGTATTTACCATATTTAATCGGTTGTAAGCCGATCCTTTTTTACGTTTTTACCATCTCCGAAATCGGCACTTGGCTTAGAATCGGTGTAAAAAAGTAGTCAATGAATTTATGTCCGTAGTTACATTATAACACGAGATATAAGTGTACTAAAGTGTAAGTAAACTATCTACTTTAAATGTATGCAAAAAAGAATCAAAATGACTGAAAACCTATGAAGAAATAAATTATGTAAATAATACGTGGCGCATCAAAGTCGTAAAAAAATGCAGCAATAGCGCTCGTATGCGTAAGAAGCTACATATGTACACAATGTTTCATTTTACTCGTGAATCGAAACATTTGCCTTTCCTACCCCCCTCCCCTCCCTCCTCTACCTATCTTGTTTCAGTGTGTCTAGCATGTGCACACTGGGATTTCCCAAGCGAACCATTACTTCCTCGTGCCTTAGCGGCATAGCAGCAAACTTGGGAGAATAACTTAAGAATAAAAGTGAAAAGGAATGCCCAGGTGATACTAGTGTAGTACTAACGTATGTTATGTAATATGGTGTCCGTATTTGATTGACGAGAAACAGCTATTTTTTTACGAGAATAAGATCCCATAACGAGGTCAAATTATTCTTTTCGTTTGAGTTGTTATGAATAGGTGAATAAAACGTATTTTATGTTGCCGTAATTGTAGTTAATACTCTTTATTTAATTACAAACTGAAAATCTGAGACGTAATAGGATGTCCGTATTTGATTGACGAGAAACAGCTATTTTTTTTTGAGAATAAGATCCCATAACAAGATCAAATCATTCTTTTCGTTTGAGTTGTTATGAATAGGTGAATAAAACGTATTTTATGTTGCCGTAATTTTAGTTAATACTCTTTATTTAATTACGAACTGAAAATCTGAGGCATTCATACTTGTTGGTATTTTGAAATAAATGACCGCAGCTATCTAATCACTTTAAAATTAAAAATTTTCCTTGTGTGGCCTTGTGAAAAGTGGGGGTCGACTTACAATCCGTGTTGGCTTACAATCGATTAAATACGGTAATTAAATGTCATTTGGGTTTGAGGAGTTAAACCTTGGAGCTACTTATCAATATCTACTTATGTGGTGATCAACATCCATTTTCACTCCTAAAAATTCTTTCGAGTGAGACAAAAACGTTTCCGAGGTCTACCTAAAACGAGTTGGCGATCGACATCTTCAGCACCCCTGATATAGGTCAATCTCAGTTTTTTGGCATGAAAATGTATTTAGCCATATAGTTGTTGTACAGTTCAGTTCATCTCTTTCATTTGGCAAATAATTAATGAAATCTATTTTCAGACAAAATCAGTGACCCATACAATCAAAGTTTTGAATTAGACTTGGAATGGTATCTTAATAATGAATAGCCAGCTTGATGATTGGGAAATGTGCAAGAAAATCCAGTGTTCACATGATCTGTATGATGTCATGTATTATTATTCCTTGATCTTGGTAGTATTTGCAATATAATTTATTCAAGCTGACAACCCTCATCCTGGTCTTGCCAACCAAAAAATTAAAATGTGAATCTAGTTTCGAGTTAATCAGTCGTCTTTGTTGTCATTCATCTATGTACATGAGGAATAAAGATAGTCCTTCTTATGTGAGATTTGAGCACAAGAAGCTTGGTCCCTTTTTCCCTGTGTGTATGCACTTGTATAGCTGAAGCAGTGAAAGGATTAAATAAAAATATTTCTATGATTTATAATGCTTGAATTCTGTTACTTTCAACTCAAGAAAATTGCACTCATACTTTTCATTTTCAAAGTGTACATTTCTATTGAAAATTAAATAAAATGGTTATATGAGTGGTCCAAATTTAACTATTATAAAGTTGTCAAGTTTATTATAATAAATATCTTTCATCACAGTTGGAGCTTTTTAAATCTTCTTACATTTTTGGATCTTTCTTATTTCTGGTTAATTTTTAAAATTTTCTGTGAGGTGGTTTGGCCCAAAAAGTGTTATTTGGAGATTGTTAGGCAGAGAAGTAGAGTCTGTTATTTGATTTAACTGGATAGATTAATGTGATATTTTAGTAATGTTTGGATCATGTAGTAATTTGAAAAATTGTGTATGTGTGTGTGTATGCATGCATAGTTATGTAGTAAAAGCCTGTTTATCTTTCACTCTTTTTATCATAACTCTCATTTAACTGGAATCTCAGTTGCTATAGTGTTCCCTTGTTCTGCTAAACTCTTCTCGCTACCATCTCTGACAGTGATTCAATATACATATTTACATTGAATGAAAGTAACTATCATGCAGAAACTTATGCCTGTTTTCAAATGACTTGGCGGATGAGGGGGAGGTAAAAGAGAAAGTGGATGGGGACGAGGCACTGAGCGAACCAATAGGAAAGTAGGAGGAGGAGCCTAGGCGTCCGAGAGCTCACTCTTTATCGGGACTCCGTAGTGGTGACATCGTGTCTGAGTGTGCTGTGTTGCCACGTGCTTACGCCGCTGAAATTGTGCAGTTAAAGTTGTTGTTCGTTGAGCTTTTTAGTTACATCTTTTGTTTTTTATCTTTGTTAATTCAATTTCCTTGTTATTCATTCCGTTTGTTAAATCATTCGTTATAAGTAATTCAGTTACTTCGTTATTTGTTTTTTAGTTACATATTTTGTTTTTTATCTTTGTTAATTCAATTTCCTTGTTTTTCATTCCGTTTTTTACATCGTTCGTTATAAGTTATTCAGTTACTTCGTTATTTGTTTTGTTATTTCATTTGTTCAGTTATTTTGTTACTGAATATTTTTGTTATTTGCATTGCGTTAACTGCATAACCGGTGCGTAAGCAATGGAGAATCCAAAATTTTCAATTCTTGGAAGTCAAGCCAAGAAAATAGTGCACAACCCTTGGCGTGCCCATTGGAATAATGCTTGTTTAACAATATCATAAATAATAAAATGCTTTATCAAGAATATAGCGACAAAATTCATTTGCTTGATTAAGCGCATGCTACGTGTGTGATACGATAATAAAACAAATTTAAAAAAATTTCGGTTGATAAAAAAAGCCAACCAACTAATTTATTCTAGTATATTTTTCTAGTCGAACCCGGGACATCGAGGTGAAAAGTCTCGGTGTCTTTACAGTGTACTCCATACTTTACAGTATTCCAAAAAATTTCAGTTCTCTATTCCATATGGTAGACACGGTATGGTGGTTTAAATTCTTTTGCGTGTAATTAAACGAGGAATATTCCGGACGGTCTGGAATCGAACCGAGGGCACCTAAGGAAATCTTATCTTCGAATTATTGTAGTAACCCACCATACCTACGAACATACCAAATTTCATTACTGTAACTTATCGGGAAGTGCCACAATGTATAAAAAATGTTTCCATTCGTAAATTCCCTTTAAATGCCCGCCAAATGTTATGTGTTCTGGTGTCGAGTTGGCAACGTCGAGCTTGAGCTTTCTGCTAGGAGGTACTACCCCCTCCTCCTGGCAGCGTAGAGATACGAGCGGTCCCGAGTGCGGCCGAAATCTCACCCGACAACTCATTTGAAAATGACCATAGCTAATTTAAATACATAATGTACTGAAATTTGTAGGTTTGAGGTGGCATTTAAGTATTGACATATATATCCACTCTACAGTGAAACCTCAAATGTATCACTTTGGAAGAGACCTCGGGAAAAATTGATGTAACAGGTTAAAACAATGAAAGCAGAAAAATGATGAAAATAGGAAAATATGTAAAATTCAAAAACATGAAAACAACAAAAATTACTATGCTGAAAATAGAGTATTTTCAAGTAATATAACTGCACAGAAACTTTAAAAACTATTTTATCAAACAACTTTTCTGAATTTATTCCTAAAGAAATCCTTAATTGTCATAAGTTTTTCATAGAAGCTGTGATCTTTCCATGTCACAAATTCTGTTTTTGACGTACCTTGATTGATACGTAGAGAATATTTTTCACTTTCTCAAAAAAGTCATCCTTTTTTTTAGAATATACTGTTTGAATCATCATATACGATGGCTGAGTTTTAGTCAAAATCTGCATCTGATTTTCCCGATATTTTATTATCTGTTGGAGATAGATTGTTTTTCAGTTGTGATTTTGATCATAATGTGAGCTTGATAATTCTTTCTTGAATTAAGAAATATGAACTACTTAATGGAGAACCACACAATGCAACTAGGTGAAAAGAAGAAGACAAAATATTAAGAGTGAAAATGAACACTAATTTTTTATTGAGCTTCCCATCTTTCACTCTGATTTTGTGCTGGTAACACTTTCTCTGCTACCTCAGAAATTGCCTCAGAGTGAAATGCTGGGTCAAAAAGTGGCAAGCCCTATATAACTCATTTTCTAACTGGCACCCTTATTATTATCCTTTTTTCAAGAATTTAAGCAACATCAGTGAATTTTGACTTACCTCAGAACTTTAAGAGCTTTGATGTATATGTAGTCACAATATTGTTTATACTTTTACATAGAGCATTAAAATCCTTTCTAAAGAACCCACGATGTAAATTGTAATTTGAAAATTTTCCATTCAGCAAGTGAGAAGTATTAACGATTTTAGTTAATGCATTTGTTATAGCTACAAAAATGCTTTGAAACACTTAACTGTATTTGTTTACTGCAAAGTATTTCTGCTTATTTGCCTTCTCTGCAAAAGTTAACCCACCTTGCTTAGTTGGAATTTTTGCTTGATAGGCAGAACAGAGGTTCCATAGGTAGTAGATAAGCAGGCTTTTACATGTGTGTATGTATATGTGTGACTATGTTCATGTGCTTTAACCATATGTGTATTTGGTTCATTATTGTTCAATTTTATTCATGGATATAAGTATACACACACACACACAGGCAGTCCCCATTTTTCGTCAGTCCGCTTTTCGTCGTTTCACTCAAACATCAGGTGCAATATGATATCACTGATTCATTCCTCTGTCCTTGTGATCTGCTTATTCGTCGCATTAATGTTTTTTGTCATTCCAATTTTTTTTGTTACGATTCAAATGAAAGTGCCTAAATGAAAACATTGTTTCATTCTTCCATCCCTGGGATCTGTTTACTATGTATGCCCAAATTACTCAATTGTTTGAGATTTTGTCATTCCGATTTATCTATTGGACAAATTTGTGGTGATACCATCTAGCGGCCAAATTATGAATTTTTCAGTGAAAATTTCGTGTTTCGCCTATCTCTGGAAGTTTATCCTGTCAGTTTTTAAAATCCTAACTTAAATTGCAATAGTATTTTAAATGGGTATTTCCGGGAATCTTTGACTCTAGTGTTCTTGGTCAGGCACTAAAATGCTCATTTAAAAAAATGGGGCATGCATTGAGCAGTGTGATAGAGGTGATGCAACGTACGTAGATCAAACTGAATGGTCCTACAAGTGGAGGGAAAAGATGTGATGACGATGTCATAAAAAATGTGTAATTTGCTTTTTATGTTTGATTATGATGCATTGCATCGATATGCGTATTTTCAAATTATTAAAAGTTTTAAGTGGAAAATTACAATTATAATTTCATGGTATATTTTTAAATGGAAATATTTCACATCGTTACCCCAGGAACATTGAACTTTATCCCTCAATTTAATGTTGTGTCTATGGAAAAGAGTGATCCGCTTTTTGTCAATCCGCTTTTCGTCACAGTTTTCAGTTATGTAACCTGACGTATAAGCGGGGACTGCCAGTGTACACACACACACACACACACAGAGGTGACTCAACCACGTTTTCAGGAACGCATTCCTGTCAAATCTTGGGATTCGCCTGTATATATATCTATGAGTGGAATTGAACTTCAATGAAAGTAGTAAACAATACTAAGCCATAGTTACTTGACCTACTCGACGTTTGGAGGTAATAATTCTTAATGCACAGAAAATGTAGTTATCCAGTTATTGTCTTTCTATTTCCTTCTGGGGAAATTTATATTTGCCTTTCCATTAACCCCTCATGTTGGCAGCCTAAGCATGTACTCACCAAATGCCAGCAGTCAGTAAGTTGGTTGAATGAGTACACATTCACCATAGGTAAATGTCACATAAAACATGAATTTTTTGCCATCTGGTTGTCAATCATGAAACTACTTGTATCACAGCAAACCATTGATGTGTAAACATTCAGAAATTCATAGATTTACCATCTGTTTGGAGGTTTTTATAACTTTTCAGAAGCAAACTATATACAGTAAGTCCCCAACTTACACTGTTAATTCGTTCTGAAGGTCGCCGTGTAAGTTGAAAACTGTGCAAGTCCAACAATGCTTAAATACGATATATTTTTTGACATATACGTTCGTTTCAATGGGTAGTTAAAGCTAAAAAAAGTAGTGCTTATGTGATGAGAGTTTTTACTTTGTTTATGAAGAGCAGTACAGTAACGAGAGACAACTTGCACCCACGAGATAACAAATCTAAATGGTGAATGGTCAGCTGTGTGTCAACGTACAGTAATCCCTCGGTTTACGAGCTTAATTTGTTCCTCTAAAACTGCTCGTCAGGCAAAAATTAATTTCCCAATACATCCCATTTTATAAATTTTATAAATGATAGTTACATCATTAAAGTTGGGATGCCATGATGTTCTGCGCATTCGAGAAGATTCGGGAACCGACGAAAGCCGAGAATAGTTACATCATTAAAGTTGGGATGCCATGATGTTCTGCGCATTCGAGAAGATTCGGGAACCGACGAAAGCCGAGAATAGTTACATCATTAAAGTTGGGATGCCATGATGTTCTGCGCATTCGAGAAGATTCGGGAACCGACGAAAGCCGAGAATAGGTGCCGGGAAAAATGATCAGTTTGCGAGAGGAAGGAAATTGTATAAGCAAAAATTGGCTAGTAAATTGAAAAACAGGTATTAATTTGTGCATTTCGTATAAGCAAAAACTCGTAAACCAATTGCTCGTATACCGAGGGATTACTGTACTAGTAACGCCATCTGTTGAGTGGCAATTGAACTAAAAATTGAGTGCTTCATGTATCCGTGTATCTATGGATCCGTGTAACTCGGACCCGTGTAAGTCGGGGACTCACTGTACCTAAAATAAGTCACCCTTGTAAACACAAAGTTGGTTTCTGGTAATTCAGATTGGAAGATCAAAAATAGTACAGTTTTGAGTGTTCTATATAATTCTAATGATATAAGTCACAATTCAAGCAATAAATGTGACATTTCCGAAAGTAGAGAATCAGCATGTTGTTTTAGTGCCTGAAGCTGAAAGTAATGAAGACTATAGTAATTTGGACCTAGGTGTGTTTGGTGATTCAAGCATAAGGAAAGAAACAAAAAACAAGTGATGACTGGCACTTGAAATTTTTAGATGTAGTTCTATACCAAAATACCACACATTGGAAATGGTGATTCTACAGTTGAAACTGAAAGTGTTTTGGATTCGCTCATATTCTTCTTTGACCCTGAACTTGAGCAACAAGTATGCTGCCGATTTTACTGCAGAGCATCCAGATTTGACGCCCAGGTCTCGCATACATAAGTGAATCCAATTTCTGTGTATTTAATGAATTACAAATCCTTATAGGTACCATTCAGGAACCTACAATAAGATCATATTTTAACTAAAACCCCTAAATTGAAACATCAGTATTTTCAAAGACTGACAGTCTTTGAAGTGTTGAACAAATTTCTACTTCTTGCTGACAATTCCACTATTGATGAAAATCAGGGGAATTAGAAACTCTTCAAAATCAACCCTTCGATTGAAATACGGAGATATAAATTATAGCAATCATATGAGCTGCATGAGAACATTGCAATAGACATGTTTCTCATGCTCTCTTGAGTTGTATATTCCCTTGAAGTCTTCATATATGGCATAAATACCTCAATATTTTGTAAGTATTCCACTGGATGCTTATGGCACTTTATTACATGCAGGAGTACTGGAAAGAGATCTCAGCATTGAAAAAAAGATAGAGCCCATGCAAAGGGCAACAAACTTGTTGAGCCTTGATTCAGTTGTGGTTACACATAATGGATGGATAACCGATACAATTCTCCTGATCTGTATAAAATTCTACAAAATAATGGGACAAATGTTGGATCATTGCTTCTAAAAAGGAAATATGTTTCATCTGAACTAAAGTCAGTGGAACTCAAGAAAGGTGAACGTATTGCCATGACATCCAAAAACGTCATGGTCCTGCAATGGATGGATAAACTAGTAGCCATGCCTTTTTATCATCCCCACAGACACAAGGGTAGCTGAGAAGAAGAGAGGAATTGATCTGACTAAGCCTTTAAAAATAAGAGTATAACAAGCCAGTGGGAGGGGTTGATTTAAAAAATAAAAAACTTGAACCACACCTGGTTTAATGTAATAGGGATACCAAATGGTACATAAAGGTTTAAAAACTGCTGTGAAATGTGTGAATTCATAATGCATATATACTATGACAATAACCCTTCACATAAACTGAATAACTTAGAGTTCAGAAGTAAAATTGAGAGAAATCTGGTTGAGGTGTATGGAATGGATGTTGAGTAACCCTGTCTAGGATAGTCATATCTTGAACTATCACATGCCCATCTCATGCAGCAACACTTCATAAAGAAGATCTCAGCAACAGACAAGAAATCCAAAATGGTGCTTTGTTTCAAAACTACTAGGAAGAGCAAGGAAACAACTTATTAGTGCAAAGACTATGAGTTTAGGTTGTTTCTGAAAAAACTACTTCAAAAGTTGTCATGTATGGTTCCCAGACTGTATTTATTGTGTGGAAATGAAACTCACTGTAAGGATAATATATGAGTGATATTGTTAACGACACTTTTGATGCCACCCCTCTGGTGGAAAGCTGTTATTTAGTCTGTCTTTTCTGGAGATGTTTTTTGAAGCTTCACATTGTGAAATGGGCAATGTGAAGGGGTAACATGCATTAATCAAGTTCTGCATTAAATTTGAAAACTCTAGCACAGAAATGTATTAACCTTAAAATGCCAAGCGGGACATATATGTGCCGCTTAGTTCCAAGACCGCTTACTGAGGTCGTATTTGACAGGGAGTCATGAGATTTGGATGAGAACATTCCAGAAGAATTACATCATGGCAGACAGAGGGAAGAGTGGCCAAGGTCAAAGGCTTAGTGAAGGGTAGATGTCCATCAAACAGTAAACAGAGACTTATCTAGGTCTAGGCCCAAGCACTCCTACCCATTTTCACACTCAAATCAGTAAACATAACATCGAGAGGGAGCTCCAAACATGTAATGTTACTTTTTTCTTTCATTTTGGCATTTGCGTTTTCTTTTAGCTGTCTTATATAGTCTTCCAACTAGATCAGTAGTAGGCTAAGGCGAGTGAAATTTTTGTGATAATGATATTTTACAAAATATTTATTTTCAATGTTTCTTTCCTGTAAAACGGGTTTCCAAACTTTGTGAAGCCACAGAACTCCTATATGAAATTTTTTAAAATCCCGGAACCGTAACTAAGATGTGATAAACCAAATTACAATAAAATTTACTTTATAATCATTATAATTTTTATTTAAATAGTTTGTGTATCTGATGGTATGCAGTTTACAAGTAAAGCTCATGTTTTCTGCTGTAAGTAAGAGAAGGATGAATGTATCAGATCTCTTCCTCTGTCTATCATGAAAGCATTCATCTTCTGCGGAATCCTTAGGTCCTGCAGAACACAGTTTGGGAAATTCTGCTTTAAAACCAGAAGGATGCACTTCTTCATCATTTTTGTCATAAAATGCTTTTTATTTTAACATTTTATCACCAGTAGTTCATGAGAAATGCAATTTTTCCAGAAAATGGACAAAAATAATTTAAATACCCCAAATTCCAGCGTTTAAAGGTTTAATGCTAAAAACATTTTTGGGTTTGAACTCTCAGCTGTTAAACAGGTTTTGAGTGGTTTTCTCAGTTTCAAAATGGCCGAACCTTTGTCGAAGATGATCCACACTCTAGCCATCCATCAACATCAAGTGATGAGAAATCAGTCACTCGTTTTCGTGACACAATTCATGATGTCAGACAACTGACAATTTGTGAAGTGGCAGTATATGTTTGCATCTACTATTATGCATGCTAAGAAATTTTATCTCAAGTTTTGAGAATGAAGAGAATCTCAGAAAAATTCATCCCACGAGTTCCTACTTAAGAGCAGAAGGAGCATCGCCTCGCAGTGTATGAGTAACTCCATTATTGTGCTAAAAATTATGGAAACTTTCTTCCCAACAACATTATTGGTGTTGAAACTTGGTGTTATGGCTACATCCCCAAAGTAAGTGCAAGTTATCTTGGTAGAAGACTCCATTGTCTTCCAGGCAGGAGAAGGGAAGACTGGTGTGCTCAAATGTTAAAACAATGTTGGATGTATTTTTTGACATCAAAAGTCTTTTGCATCATGAGTTAATTCCACAAGGACTGATGATCAATCAAGTATTGTATTTGGACATTCTGAATTACCTAAGAGATGTAGTTAGATATGGCCTGAGATATGGTAGTCAGATTGGAGGATGTTGCATCAGGGCAGTGCACCATCTCATTCAGCACTCTCAGTAAGGGAATTCTTTGTCAAGCACAACATTCCATTGGTTCCCCACCTACATTATTTGTTGGACTTAGCACTGAGTGATTTTTTTCTTTCTCAAACTGAAAAGCGCATTAATAAAAAGGAGATTTCAAGAAGTATCAGTGATAATACAAAGTGCAATGCAAAAATTGAATACTGTCTGGAACAATGAGTGCCAGATGTGCTTCAACAAATAGCAAGACTTTTAATTTTTAGTTTAACCAAAAAAATCAGTCCAGGAACTTTTTGATCAGAGCATATAGACATTGTCCACACTTGTCCATTTAAGCCGCAATAAATATTTCACTGCATTTGTATTAAATAAGTTTTTAAATTCAGTCAATTTTATATATTTGTAGTTATAATCATTATTTTCCTTGGATGTTGCATTCTTTAAATGTAAATGCAGCATGAGGGTTAAAACCATGTATCAATGAGAGCTCGCTTGAAGGGTTGCATTACTTATTAATTTGAAAGCTTTGATGTAAAATATTTGTTGCTTTCAGTTTCTGTTGCATTGCTTATGCATGAAATAATTTTTCAGTACGTACTGTAGATATTCTTTTTAAAATACTTAAAATGGACCAATTAGGAACAATAAGAAACATGCAGAGAGAGACAACTTTTTCGCTGCGTTTGTCACATTTATGCACCACCATATATCCATACTGTATGTTACAGTGATGCAATATGGATATTCAATTCAATGCTGATGTCGCATTTTCTCGCCAATCTGTTTGAAGAAAGAGTTTACTATAGTGACATCTGTTAGGAAGAGAACGAGTGATTCATACTGAACTTGAACCACATAGTTTATCTGGAAATTAATATTGCACCCCAATATTGTCACCCTAACTAACATAGTAACTAAAGACCTGCAAAAAGTTGTATTGGGATGATGATGCTGCTATTTATACGTGGTATGCTCATTCAGACCATTGCAGTGGAAACTAAAAGGAAAAGGTGCCTGCAAAAGGCGACAAACATCAGTCTTCTGCCCAAGTTGTCCTGAAAGTCCAATGCTTTGCATGAACCCATGCTATGAAATATACCACATCAAGAGGGACTAGAGGGTCATCTGTAGGTTTGAGAATTACGTAACAAGTTTGGTTGCTGTAAACTACTATAAAAAATAAAATCTTAAAAATTTTTTCAAATTTAATTCAGCATTCAAGGGTTTTAAAGGGGAATTTAATCCGCAGCGAAAGAGTTAATCTCTTTCGGTTATTGCATGGTATTAGTACATGATGGTTATCAATTATTTTTTGGGTTCTGGCACCCTGTTTTTCCAAGAGGAAAAGTTTTTTGTTTTGAGTGGTAGATTTTTATCCAGTTTTAAAAAAATGACTTTCACAGGTTACATATAGTCATATAGATGCATAATAAGCACCATTGTAAACAAGCTTAATAGTAGTTCAGTAGCTATGAATAGACAGGGGATCAAACCCCGCTTACATAATTTTTTTAAATTTGATACACCTTTGTATTGTTGTAGCAGTGCTTGTTTGCTTGAAGTATACTTCACAGTCTTGCTCTCATCATACAAGCAAAACTTTTCTGTTGGAACTTCTCCTTACAGAGACTGGCACAGGAATTGTATTCCTTAATGCTTTTTAAACAAACTCTTATCTATCAATTAACACCTGTTATCATTGGTAGTTATGGTGCTGACTTTTCAGAATGCCCATATTAGGAACCTCTAAAGTTCTTTCAATCAAAATTTGAATAAATCATTTCAGAATCATATTCTACAAGTCCTTACCACAATTTGTTGAAATTAGTGTATTTGTAATGGTGTCGTTGTTCTCTTTCTAGGGCTCATAATAATGCATAATATTATTGTAACAAATTCTGTCTTTGGTACTACTCTTGCCTGGATTGCAGTGATTCATATCACTCAAGAAATGATAAAACACTAATTCATTTGAAAATTGGTTATCTTTGTAAATTGGAAACTTGGCATATCTGTGTCACAAAACGTAGGATTAATTTTGGCCCTTGAAAAAGTAATTGTACATCTATTGTTTTTTGATGAATTGTAATTCTATTATCACTTTTAATTATGTTGAAAAATTAATATTCTCATACTAAATAAGAAAAGTAACATTATAACATATTCCATCAAGTTTGGCACTTTTTACTGATATCATAATGGTAAAAAATAGCCACCTGCAGTTATGTAAGGAGTGTTGATTTGGCTAATAATGCTTCCAATCGATATCTTAGATAAGTGGTTCTTAGCCTTTTTTTGTCATTGAACTACATTCTGGCTGCAGTGGCCCATATTCTGATCATGGCAACCCATTTCCTCAAACACTTGTGATAAATGACAACACAGATAGTAATTGACTGAGTAAATTCATTTTTAAAGTTTGCAATCCATTAGCATTTAACAGGAAGAGTAATAGTATATTTGAGTTAAGACAGCCATGGAAGACCTAGGTGACCCACCAGAAATGGCTTGGTGAACCTATTTGGGTTCACGACCCAGGGGTTAAGAGCCACTGGCATAAGTGAAAAATCAATGGCAGCTTAAGCTGAGGGGGGTATGGGCTTATATAAATAACTGTTATTTAGTTACTCGTGGACTAAGAAAGAAGTGATATAAACAAAACAAACCTTCTGCTTTAATATCATATATAGTAATTGATATTATAAAGTGTTACTAGAAAAAAGATACTTTCTATTTTGAGACTATTCAGATAAAAAAATAGAAGAAATTCCATTATATGATGATTTACTAAAAAATGAAAAATAAAATTTTCTACAAATTGCAATGTAAGATCAATATATGGCACCATTCCTTTAATTCTCTGAATTTATTGCTTGGTAGTTGTTACACAAGGGTTTTTAAGATTAGAGAATTTTCCATTTGCTTTAGGTGGTAAAATTTGTATTATTGAAGGAAATGATTTATTATAACTTGTGTAGTTGTTTCTTCTGAAGAGAATTCAAATGAAATATTTTGTGAAATGGTAGTTTAATAATGACAGTTGAATATCATGAATGTCATTTTGGATTTTATGATTGGATTTGTATTTTTAACGTTTAACCTGATGATTTTACTACCTTAGTAATATCAGCTATAGTTATGTATGTAATGAAGACATCCAAATCTTTATTGCTCCAATGCTTGACAATTTGTTTCTGCCTCTTTACAAATTCTATTGAGTTGTTTTTACCGGTTCAAGTGTTTTATGTTAAATTAGTGCAAAAAGTAGTAATATTTGCTTAAATGAATGTATATGTGCTTTTATTGAAGAAGTAACTAGAAGTCTTACTTGATACACGTGATGTTTTGTAGTTTGTGTATGAAAAAAATTTAATTGATATTTAAGTGATGGGACAATTTCATGTTGAACGATTTTTTCAATCTAATTGATGGCATGATGGATGTTTGAAGTTAACATATTTTCCTTGTGTAATAACTTCTGTATTTAGTCCTTAATTCAGAGTTCAGTTAAGTACCTTATATCTCATCTGTGCATCTCTTGTAAATGTTGCAAATTAACTTTAAAAACTGGTTTATGACATTTAATTTGTAAAGAGTGGAAGAAATAAGATTGTAATTTCCTTTCAAGTTATTGATGAAATAACCATTGCTATGGAACTCTTCACCTTTGCTTTAATTTTAGCGTGAAGTTTATGTGAGATTTCTTACTCTTGGAGTGTTGATAAATATTGCTTGTTCCATATTGGTATGTATGATATAGAGCAACTTCAATTTTTATGGAGACAAATTAATGGTCCTGAGTACAACTTTACTCATGTATTAATTGTAAAGCTCATCTATCTCATTATTCCACAATTATGGTTTGATCTTGTGCTATAATTTCTTCCTACTTCATTAATACAAATTTATCCTTGCCAGATTTTTCTTCCAACATATAAAAATTATAATTTGTTTATTAAACTCATTATGTAGTTGTAAATTATTTTTACACATTTTTTGTCTACCCTTGGTTTATGGTATATTTTACTTTACTCCTTTGTTGTTTTAATTGTAATACAGTAAAACCTCACAGTGAGGTAGTGGCATTTCTTGAAATCTCATTATATGAAGCATTATGTTAATAGGAAATGTGGAGTTAAGTTCTTGGATCTCATATTTTCTACATTTTTTTAGAATAATTTTTTACTGGTATTTAAATATGTAAAATAATGCCGTATTTAATTGCATAATCCACACCATCACGTAATTCACGCAAACTTATTAAGAAAAAATAATATAACAATACCGCATGTAATGTGAAATACAAAAAAATTCCTGAATTTATCATAAATAGAGTAGAAAAGCTGAAGAATTTTTCACATCGCAACTTCACAATTTCAAACAAATCGCGTTACCCAAAACTGTTCCGTATGACTTAGTTTCTCCAAGAATTAACTATGTTGTAGCTTAAGTAACTGAAACAGTGTAATAAATTCGGCCATAAAGTATTGCTGTTTATTAAAAATGTATTTTCTGTGGTGGTCATAACTGGAGGATAATAAAACGCAGTAATATCTTTCCCTTGTTTATAATGTAAAATATACCACAGCACATCAAGGGCTTGATCACGGCATATGAATCTCTCGACGCAACCTTTTTATAAGGTAAAATAATTACGTGAATCAATTTGTCAGTATATTTTCTTTAAAAATGTTTTAATTTGAAGTTTTTATCATTTATAGTTTATGAGAAATTTAAAGGTTAACTTTGGCTTTGACTTATCAAAGAGTGTCTTAGCGAGGGTTTGGTAGGGAAATGTAAACCCTGTCTTAGCAAAATCACGTCTTGTGAATTCTCGCTATGTAAGGTTTTACTGTATTAGTAATAATTTAATGTTCAAATATTTTTAGAGAAGTTAAAGACTGCACAAATTTAATAATCAGTTGCTGGATCCAATAGCCATGCTAAATACTCAGCTGAAGTAAATGTAATTTTATATTCCTTATTGCATGTGGTATAAAAGGGATCTGCTTGGATTGCAAACAATGTATGCTTCAGATAAAAAAGTTCATGTATGCAAAACCTGTTTGAACTGGAAATTGTCCCTGATCTATATTGTTATATTGGTATCTTCTATTGTAAAAGCACATTATTAACAAAGTAAATATTTTTGACAGAAAAAGGTTATTAAAATTAATTTATAAGAATCTTATCTCATTCCATCATTATGCTAAATTAAAGATCAAATCTTGAGTTTTGAACTTAAAAGAAATGATATGTCTCTGGGAAACAACCACCTTTTAATCAAGCTTCCCTTTAAATGGAGAATCCATTTCGTACTCAGTCTTAGCGAGGCTGTGACAAACTGCTACACCTATTTCCCTTATTTGAACCCCCAACAATGAAAGAATGGCTGGTGAATGGCAAGCAATGGAATTTTCTGGGATAAGTTTGTATTTCTGATGGCAGTAGTAGTTGTGTTAATGTGTGTGTGTCACATTCTGTACTAAATTTTATATTCATGACAAAGCTCCAGCATTGCAACTGCGGAAGACCCCAGCTTTAGCCACTTTGACTGGACAGCTGGGTAAGTAGAAAAAAATATTTTTTATTTCTTTGGAAATTTCATTTATCTGTTACTTATTTTAGATGAAAGAAATATGAAGTATTTTCTGGAAGTTAATGGCATATAAATTACCAGTTATGAATTATATAATATACGTTTTATTAGATTTCTCTGAGAAATACACTTCTATGTTATCTATTTCATGTACAAGAAATATGTAGTATTATTTTTAAATAATAGTAAATAAATTCCTCTATTCATGAATTGTATGAAATACTTTTCGTTTTTTTATTTCTTATTGCTAGATTCAATTTGAAAAATTATTAGTAAAAGTTGGTCCTTTGCTAATATTGTTTTATATATTATATATATATATATTATTTATATATATATGTGTAATTTTTATGATAAAGATGTTTCTTAAAAATATTTATTGCTCCAAAATGTATATTTGGTTCTTTTTGTTTATAACAAAATTGTTATGCAATCAATCTCATTTTTAATATTTAAATAGTTTTATTTTTAAAAGTTTTTAGTCTCTGAAAAGTCATTGTATTGTAAGTTATAATTGCTGATAATATATAAATGTTCTGTTATAACTGTATAACTTTCTTTTGCATGGCATCAGGCCTGGGTATGTATGGAGATAGTGAATCAAGTGAGGAGGACAGTGACTATGGAGACAATGCTAAAGGAGATAGATATGGCAGAAGGAGAAATGTGGACCCAGAAAGTGATTCAGATGAAGAACTCAAGGTAAAAAATAATTAAATAAGTATTTGCATCTACAATCCTTTATTGAAAGCATAGCAATAAAAACTCTTGAGTTACATATAGATAACTTAATACTAGTATATTTATGAGGTAGCTACCTAAAATAGCCAACTTTCTCCCAGAATCAGTGATTGGAAAGTTTATTTATGATGGTTAATTCATCAGTGGTATGTATTTTTTTGTAGGACCAGATAAGAAGGCGTAAACAAGAATTTGTCCAGACTGAGAGGGAAATAGAAGCACAACTCCAAGAGGAAGAAGAGAGAGAAAGAGAAAAAGAACACGAGAGGGAGAGAGAGAAGAGGTTAATGGGTGAGGATGTCCCTGGTGTTGGGGATGATGATGGGGAGGGAGATGTAGAGACGAAGGAGAGCACAGGAGAGGAGGAAGAGAGACAGGTAGAGAACGAAACAGATACAAAACATCCTTCCTTACAACAAGAGGGTAAGTCTCAAAGTTCTTTTTTACATCATCTCCTTTTCCCTTATCCACTTTCCTTGTCATTACCCCTTGAGAGAGGGTTGAGACATTCCCTTCACTTTTCACCACTTAAATGATCAAATTTATGTCTTGGTGAGATGACCAAAGTTTAAAGATAACTATGTCAAAAGAAAATAGAGGTTTGTTGTTTACCTTACTATTGTAGCTCGGGTATTCTTCTTTTTTGTTGCTTGTGCTTTTTTTTCATTATTGAAGAGGTTTTCGGTTTATTTGTCCTGTTATGGGGATCCATCTCTGTTATGTTTTTAGGCCTTGACACCCAGAAGCCTAAATTCTCCCGACTACCTGATGATAAGGAAGCAGAGGAGTGTGTTGGAGAGGTGAAGGAGGAAAAGCAAGCTAAGGATAACGAAGTTAGGGTTGGTGATACAAAATCAAAGCCCGCTTTGGCAGCCTCAGAAAAGCCAAATGCCATGTCACATGCCTCCAAAAAACATGAAAGGAAGAAAAAGGAGAGTAAGAGGAAAAAGAAACATAAAGGAACTTCGAGTCAATCTGAAAGTCATACATCTTCCCACTCATCATCCTCCACATCCTCCTCAGATTCTTCATCGTCCTCTTCGTCGTCAGAGTCCACCTCCTCGTCACGGTCGTCCTCTCCCAGTTCTTCCTCGGAGAGTTCAGACAGCAGGCATCAGAGTAGAAAGCGTAGCAAACCTAACAAGGAGATGTTGAGAAAGGACGGGAAAAGTAGGAGAGGTGGAGTAGGGAGTAGGGATAGCAAGAACATGAGGAGGAGAAGCCGTAGCAGAGAGAGGAGTAGAAGTAGAGGGAGGGGCAGGGGAGAGGGAGGCAGGAAGCAGAGGGAAGGGGGGGGAGGTTCTAATAGGAGGGATGATGATGGGGGGAGGCGGAGGAGCAGGGGCCGCCGTGGTGGAAGTAGATCACCTGAGAGGAAGGACAGGAGAAGAGGGGGAGGAAATGAAAAGGATGGAAGTAGTGGGGGAGGGAGGAGGAGGAGGGATGGTAGGCGGTCCGTAACACCCCGTAAAGGACACAGGAGTAGGAGTAGGAGTGACAGGAGGAGACATAGTGGTGGTGGGGGTCGGAGATCAAGCTCTAGATCTTCTTCTTATGCAGAACTAAGTAAAAAACAGGGACACGGGCATAGAGACTAAATATTTGCAAGGTGGTATTTTGATTCACCCTCTTTAATCAATTCCCAGTACTCTTGTGCTTTCAGAAGATTTTAAAAAAATGGATTCGTGATCTCACTGATGGCCTCTCTGACAGAAAAAATCAGTGAAAACCATAGCTAATAATGATCTGACCTGCTTGAATGATCCAAAATTCTGGTTAAGTAATTAAAATATGCATAAATATTAGTTTGGATATAGTTCAGTAGTGATTACGGTGACCATATGTGATGAAGGATAAGTTAAGGAGGAGAATCATTTTATTCATAGAATATTTGCAGTTTTTTAATTAGAAATAGTGTCATTGTTTTCCATTGGTTGGTACAAGAATTTGTTTTATTTCTAAAATGGAAATATGATGCATCATTTACCTGACTATAAAAATAGAACTATTTGAAAAAGCAAGAATTTTATAATATTCACATAATATAAAATCTGTATCAATCATAATTTTTACCTCAAGGCACTGCAGCCTGAAAAAACTACATTACAGAAGTATATATATAATGTTGTAAAAGTTCAAAAGGAAGACTGAAGTATTTACATAAGGAAAGCATTTCAGGGATAAACTTGAGCAGTAATGGATTGAATATTTCAGTATAAAGGATTTTTTTTTGTTTAGGGTCATCTAATGTTCAGGTAAATAACGTAATCATTCTTCCATTGGTGAAAGTATATGCTTAAGTAAAATTGTGTTGTATTAGATTTAGTTTAATACTTAATATATCATCTCCTCTATTTCTTTTTGTTATCCTTATGGCATCGTACCCACTATTGTTTTCCATTGAAGATCATTGAGGCTGTGAGTTTACTGAAATTAGATCAACGCAAATATTTTTTAGCGGATATCCTTGTAATGCTTTTGAGCAAGTGATGGCATTTGAAATTGACCTAGTGGGTGTGATTGTGTCATTTTAATATTTTCCTCTCCAAGGAATATCCTACCATCCTTAAATTATTTTGAGTCATTTATTATATGCCATCAGTCAGGTAAGTTAAAATACACATTTCCTTTTGTGTAAGGTTCTGGTTCTAAACAATTGTTAAATTTAACTTGAATACCACATGTAGAAATACTTATCTTATTTTACTGCTTTCGTTTTATGTATATAGCTTATCTCACTCTTGGAAAATGTAAATCACAACATGATTACATGAATAAATTGTTTATATCACCTTTTTATCACAAAAATCTTTGTATTTGTGCAGAAATACTAAAAGTGTAATTAATTTACATTGAAGTAATTCAGTATTCACTTTCGTGTTAGTTCAGTTGAAATCATAATGGGCTTTCCAAGAGTAGTAAACCGCTGTGGTTTGTGTGTGGAAGAATCTTGAGTCCTTTTCAAGTGGCTGGTATCCAGTTATTTTCCTGCTGATGCAGGTTTAAGTGCAGAAAGATCTGTGAATGGATCCTTTGCTGAACGATGTGATGATGATGGTGTGAGTGTGTGTAATGTGATCAGCCAGAAAAAATTTTCTTATTTCATTTGAGTGGTGTTGTGGTGGAGGGTTATCCTCCTCTGACACAAGTGTTATTGTGAAGTGAATGTTTAGGTGATTGTGGATATGATGTAAAGTTGCTTCATCACTTCATAGTAAACATATGTTTTTCATTCCAAATATAATTACCCCATTGGAAAATTTACTTGGTTTTTTCTTTATCCTTCACCTGCATGATAATATTTTAATGACAATGAAAATGCTAAGTCATGGTACAATAAGTAAACTATTATTTTGATATAACTGAATGTTAAATAAAAAACGTGCGTGTGTGTGTGTGTGTGTGTGTGTGTGTGTGTGTGTGTGTGTATATATATATATAAACTTACGGAAGAGGAAAGGTAAATGAGGATATTTAGGGCAACTAGGTGTTGAAGGAAACCCAGTGAGCACTTACCAGAAGGAGAGCCGCTGGGGTGTTGGAGAGAGACATTTGTAGAAGTTATTGGAGCTTTCGGGATGATCCCTTCGTCAGCACAAGAGAGACACAACTCCCTATATATATATATATATATATATATGTGTGCGTGCGTGTGTGTGTGTGTATAATTGAATATATATATATATAAGATTGCAACTAGTAGTTGAGAGGGATAGGAGGGAGCCAGTGGACACTTACTTGGTGTTGTGGATGTCCATGGCGATAAAGGAAGGCTTTTTCTTGGAGCTTTCGGGCACCCGCCCTTCTTCGGCACAAGAGTATAACTGAAAGTAAAACTAAGTGTCTCACTGGGGGTAGAGGGAATGTATATACTAGTTAATGTGTGCTTGCATTCTGCAAGCATTTTTAAATTTTTAGCATTTTTACAATTTCGAATTATTCCTAATCGATTTTGTACAAAATCATATATCCGTGCCAATTTTCAAGTTTGTAGCTCACTTAGAAGTGCCAAATAATTTTAATCCTCGTATGGGGCTATAATAGGGCAAAACAGTCCCTACAATTTCAAATTTTTACAATATCGGATTTCTTCCTTTTGTTGTAACTAAAAACCTATCATTCTGCCAAATTTCAAGTTTGTATCTGATTAAGAAGTGCCTTTTAATTTTCACACTCATATGGGGCAGAAATGGACCAAACAGCCCCTAAATATTGGAATTTTCGCAGTATTTTATCTTATCTTCGGTCGCAACAAAATTTCTATAACCGTGCCAAATTTCAAGTCTCTAGGTCATATGGAGCTGCATCATCTTTTTTGTTCTCGTATGGAGCAATACTGGGGCAAAACAGCCCCAAAAATGGGGATTATATCAATATCAGATGTCCTTCATTAGTCATAGTTTAACATTAATGGCATTAAAATATAATCCTCTGATTCCCATTAAAAGCTTACCCATAAGAAAGGATTAAGCTTGTTGCCTAGGCAGCCTATTGTTGGACCCAGAAGAATTACCACTTTATATATATATATATATATATATATATATATATGTGTGTGTGTGTATATGTATATGTATGTATATATGTGTATATGTATGTATATATATATATATATATATATACCGTATCTGCCCGGATTTAAGCCGACCCCCCAAAAATTTCCACAATGTTTTGGCAAAAACGTAAATTTCGTAGATTTTATGCTGAAGTATGCTGGGCATTCATGCACGGCTTAGAATACATTATTTGAGATCAAAGAAATGAGTGGGAAATGGTTTAGTTGTTGACATTTTGAAATATTACTCCAATTAATAATTTTGTGTTGCTGAATAATGTTCCACATTCAGTGACAATAATTTCATTCATCTTCATTTTCACAAAAGGTCAAATATAGTAATAGCGATCTCTCCAAGATATTTTTTCATCCAAGTATATTTCCAATGAAATTAGCATTTATATTGCTTTAAGAAATTGCATTTTTATAATTATACATGTAAAGTTTTACCGAAATTCAAACAGTTGAGCATTCAAAGCCATCAACGCATTTTGCGTAATCGTCTACCTCAATTTACGCAAATAATGTGAAAATCCCAGCCTTAAACGGTAACAAAGCACAGGTAGTGCTAAATTCAATATTCTAGCCTTTATTATTTATTCATTAATATTCATCGTAGGTCAGATATTTACTTTACGAAAAATATAGTGCTATCAATTGAACGCGAAGGCAATGAGAGACTTCGAGATTTAACCATAACCCAAATTTTCCTCGGACTTGCATTTAAGCCGAGGGGTGATTTTTTCATGATAGATTCTGACAAGAAACATCGGCTTGTATTCGGGCAGATACCAAGAAACATCGGCTTGTATTCGGGCAGATACGGTATGATATATGCTATATATATGTATTATGTGTAAGAAGCGTCTATATGTTGCTACCTCTATTATTACCTTTCCTTTTCCTTAAGTATTTATACATCGTATCTTCTTCTCAATTGTTCTTCACAGTTGTTTTTTCTAATTGTTGTCTCACCTTTACTCAAGAATTCTCTCCTGCCGCCTTTTTCTTTCATTCTTCCCTTCCACCATGGATATAACCCATCTCCGTTATCACCTCCGTAGGCACATTTCCCTCAATTGTCAGATCGAATTCCTTAATTCCTATCTTCAGCTAGGCCTCTCTCCCAGGCCTCCCACCCCCAATCCGTGCATCCCTTGCCCTCACCTATCACCTCACTTCGCTCAACATTATTCGATCCACCATACATCAATACATCACACTCTCCAATGTCCATTTTGCAAAATGCAAAACTCTTGTCCTCCATCTTTGCAAATCCCCAAACTCCGTATCCGACCTCAACGCCGCTCTCCTTCAAGCGACGAAAGATCTCACATCGAACCAAAGCAGACTACTCCGCAAGCTTTCCCTTATGTGCGTTCGGCACCTCCAACTTGGTTTACCCCTACCATTTTTACCATCTGGTGAGGTCATCAACCCTCCCCCTCCACTTATAGGCCAAAAGCCCTGCCTTGCGGACCTCTTGGGTTTTCCCACCCCACCTCCACTCCGTACTCCACAAAGGGTCCCCTCTGTCTCAAATTTTAAACATATGAAGCGCTCCGATTCCCTTTCTGTTCCCCCCACCACCTCTTCCAAACCAGACGACATTGTAAACCTTTCCTCCCACGAACTCACTCCTGCTGAGACAGCACTCCTTTCCCGCGGCCTCTCGTTCTGTCCCACCACCAAATTCGACCATTTCCGTCTCCTCGCCAACGTCCAGGCCTTTGCTCGCACGCTCCGCCTAAAAACCAACCCTCCCAAAGGGGACCCTTCTCCTTCTGCTCACCCAAACCTCCCCCCCGGCCTCCCACAGACCTTTTCCATTTTCAAACCCCCTTCCCAATATATCCCACCCGCCCTTCCCTCCCAACACCCGGTAGAACACTATCTTAATTATATTCTTCGCAGAATCTCCCAGCCCAACTTTCCCGACCTTCTTGACCACAAAGACAATCTTACCAGACGTGAAAGACATGCCATCTCAACACTTAAACATAACAGAAATATTATTATCCTCCCCGCGGACAAGGGCACCACCACGGTTGTGTTGGATCGCGCCCAATACAATGAAGAAGCCAAGCGCCAGCTCTCCGACGAAACCTTCTATCTCCCCCTCACCTCCAACCCCACAAGCCTCCACTCCTCCCAAATTTCCTCCCATCTTCATTCCGCAGGAAAACAGGAAGGCCTCACCGACTCTGCCATTGCCCTGTTGATCCCCAAGAATCCCCGTACCCCCACCTTCTACCTTCTTCCTAAAATTCATAAACCTAACACCCCAGGCCGTCCCATTGTTGCCAGTTTCAACTCCCCCACGGAGCGCATATCCGCATTCGTGGACTTTCACCTACAGCCTCTCGTCCGACTACTGCCATCCTTTATCCAAGACACCAACCACTTCCTCCAACGCCTTAAGCACCTCCCTTCTCCCCTCCCACCCAACACCATTTTGGCTACCATTGACGTTTGCTCCCTCTACACCAATATTCCCCATGATGATGGACTTTCTGCCCTCAGAAAATTACTTGACACAAGACCTGACAAAAGACCCTCCTCCCATTTCCTATTGCACTTGGCAGAAATGGTGCTGAAAAAGAACAACTTCTCTTTCGGAGGGCACCATTATCTCCAAATTAAGGGTACAGCACTCGAATGGCGCCCTCTTATGCCAATTGCTACCTAGGGGAATGGGAGACTCATTTCCTCAACACACCTCTCAAACCACTATTGTGGCTGAGATTCATTGACGACATCTTTTTCATCTGGACCAATGGACCTGACTCCCTCCAATCCTTTTTGTTACGCCTCTCCTCTCACCCCACGCTTTCCTTCACCTACCATACCTCCACCACTAACATCACCTTTCTGGACGTCGACCTTTCCATCCAAGACGGAAAAATCCGCACCGGCGTCCACATCAAACCCACCAATAGCCTTCAATACCTCCACTTCGAAAGCTGCCATCCCCTACACACCAAAACCTCGATCCCATATGCCCTAGCCCGCCGAGGATGGAGGATTTGCTCAGACAGGAGGTCTCTCTCAATATATTACTCCATCCTCGAAGATGCCCTCCTCAAACGCGGTTACCCACCGGGCCTGATCCGTGACCAGATCCGGAGGGTAATCACACTGGTAACCACCAAACACCACCCTCACACTCCTCCTATTCCCGATCTTACCCCTTCTCTTACCCTTACCACCCTCTTCCACCCCGGGATTCACGAGGTCCTCAAGGAAATCCTTCACGCTGCCCACCCAATTCTTACTTCCACCTCCCACCAATCCCCCTTTACTAATTCCCCCATTCTCTCCTTCCGCCGGCCTCCTAATTTCGGAAACATCCTGTGGAAGAAAGAACCCCCCACTCCCAACCCTCCATCCGCTGCAGGATCTCAACCCTGCGGCAAACCCCGTTGTCTCACATGCCCCATCCACCCACCCTCATTTTCATTTACCAGCCCCTCCTCCAACATCACCTACCCCATCCCCTCCAGAAGTAATTGCACGACGAGGAACGTCATTTACCTCCTCACCTGCACACTTTGTCCTGCTTTTTATGTTGGCCTCACCAGTAACCCCATCAACATTAGAATCAATGGCCACCGGAACAGCGTAAACACTAACCGTCCCCTTCCGATGGCTTCTCACGCCAATTCACACCAGGCCACCTTCAATAATTGCTTCACTGTAAGGATTATCCGTGCCCTACCGGATGATACCCCCGCTCCCCTACTTCGACAGTGGGAGTTGGCCTACATCTTTCTCCTTAACTCTTTCTCCCCACCTGGTCTTAACCTCCGATAACCCTATTGGCCGTCCCTCCTACCCGTCTCCTCCTATCCCCGAACTTCTCTCATTACCCCTCCCCCCCTCCCCATATCCCCCCAGTGTGTCACTTCAAACAGTATATGTTTCTCCGTCGCTGAAGAAGGGCATCAGCCCGAAAGCTCCATTTTTGTGTAGTTTTTGTTCTTTTGTGTTTTTCGTGTGTCCTCAGCACCCCCAGCGGCTCTTCATTCTAGGTAAGTGTCCACTGGGCTTCCTCCAACACCTTGTTGCTACCTTTATTATTACCTTTCCTTTTCCTTAAGTATTTTTATATATATATATATATATATAGAGAGAGAGAGAGAGAGAGAGAGGATAAACAAGCCACAAGTGTCACATGAGAGAAAATAAACACAACAAGTGCTTCCAACGTGGCTCCTCAATTATCGATTTTGCAAAACATATAATTTCCAAACAACACCCCTGTAGTTTTACTCTGAATATTTTACACATTGAAAATGGTCTTAGGTCCAACATTCTTGAACAGTTAGAAATATTATGCTATAACCCCTCTCCCAAATACTCATTAGTTAATGAGCATCTTACCTCATCCTACATTATCATTATTAGTTCTTCTTCAATAGCTTTTAGCAATGACTTATACCTACCTTACACTTCTGTTTATTACTTACCCTCTTGTAAATTGACCCTTCCCTTCTCTTGGCGCTTTCCTATTTTCTCTCCTGTCAACAACTGCCAATATCTTTTTCTCCTCAGTTTCCTCTACTCCTCCAGTAACAAAGATTACTCTCCACAATGCTCACTACTTTGTAACTGTAAAGCTAAAACAGATAAATTATCTAAATCCAAAGATCCCCTCTCCAATTCATTCTCTCTATTACAGACTTATTTTAAGCTTTTCATTTTATAGCAATAATTTGTTTAGTACAAAAATATTACCCCAACTTCATGTGTCATGATAAATATAGACAAAGAAACGAGGAGTACAAAAAAGCAAATGCCACAGATATAAAAAATATACAAAAGGTAGTGACAATATCTAAATACTGTTAGTAAGATAGGATATAAAAAGAGCAGAAAATAATGAAGTTGACTGCTTTGTATACTTTTTACAGAAGATTGCATGTCATTGAATGTCTATACAGTCAAATATAAAAAAATCAGCAATTTGTTTTCTGGCAAATTTTTAGAAAAACAGTTTGGCAAACTACCCAAAATTGGCCAGTTTAGTTCTTTCATCAGCTGGCTAGGTTGGCACATTAGACCATCCCATGAAATGAGCTGGCTAGCGGCATCTTCTGTTGTTTACATCAGCTAATTCTGGTATGTGTGTGTGTTATTTTCCATTAATCATAGTGTAATTTCCCCTTTTATACATCACCTAAAATGCAAGTATACATCCATATCTATTCCTCATGAGATGAAATTGTTGCAGAAAATAGAAAATGGGAATTCATTGACATACTTTAATGAGATTACAGTATTGACTCGTATCGAGTGTATAATTTAAAAAAGAATAAAGTAAAGTTGCTTAAATTCTTTGCTGATAGTGAAACAAAACAACTGTCAATTATAAAAAAATGTCTGAAGGAAAAAGCAATGACTTGCATGTGGCACAAATGACATGGTTTAGGTTGTTACACTGATTGTGCAAGCATTAGTGGAAAAAGGATAATGGAGCAGACCATATTATTCCATACAGAACTTTGGATGTGGAAATAGACAGCATGCCAAGCAAATGCAGGTATTATTTTCAATTATAGTGAAATATTTTTCCATGCTTATTTCTTTTCTTTTTCTCTGAGCTCCAATTGTCGGTTGCCTCTAATAACACGTCCTTTCCAAGAATAGAATAGAACAATGCAAATGCATACTGTGAGGGTTCGGAGATCAATTTTGACAAATTTTGATTCACTTTGCTATTTCTGCCTTTCCCTTCCTGCTTGAAGGGAAAAATATCTGGAGTGAATGGGTAAAAATCATTGCACATTCATCGTGTTCCAATAACATCGATACAAATATCTTGGTGGGAAGGCACCCCCGACTAGTTGGCACCCCTTTCACCCTGGGTTGGTGTGGCCCTGACCACTGCTTATTCGATGTAACTCCCCAGGTTTGTCTCAGTGGTTCCCCAGAACTGCTTACATTAAGACGTGAAACTTAACAGTGAAATAGAATAAGTTCTGCTATATACAAATATATTTTCTTACAAAAATAATTTGCAAGTAGGGCTTAATATTTTTAAATTTGGCATCTAAAAAGGATCTAGTGAAATTTAAACATGCGATTTTGTTGGAGACAAAACTGGAGATGATAAGGCGCTTTGAGTTAGGACAACGTGAAACTGAAATCGCAGCAGCATTGAATCTTCTCCCAACAACTGCACAATTTTTAAGAATAGGGATAAAATAAAACACTGTGCTAAATGGGCCATACCTTTGACTGCATCTCAGTTAATGATTGTGAATAACAATCCAGCGATGGTTAAAATAGGGAAACTGCTTAACCTTTGGGTTGATGACCAAGTGCATAAACATGTGCCTGTAAGCATGCTTGTGAAAATGGAAATGGCTAAATCTCTTTACACGTCTCTTAGTGATAGAGGTACTTCAGTATAGGGATGGGCGATCCAAGATTGATCTTTTTACAAGGCCGATTCGATTTTTTGGATCGATCTTTTGTTCTACGATTTTTATGTGGATCGATTCTTTTAGCCCAGAATCGAGAATCGTTCGACCCCACCTGGTGGGGTGGCTATGAAGGAGAGGGGCAGTGGTGGTTGGTGGAAGTGGTGAATTCTAGTTGTGGGCATCAAACCTAGTCGGCAACTTAGCCTTACTAGCTGTATCCGCGCAATGTTTGCGCAGTTTTTAAATTTAATTTATAATAAATTAAGAAGTGTGTGAAATAAATTGATCTCAATAATTCACATTTTACTCTAATAATGCATTTCCCTGGTATAGGATTTTAATGTACATATTTTGTTTCCAATGTAAGGTTCGAATCTCGCTGAGGGCTTGGCTGTGTGTGCATAGTGGCAATTTATTATGTGAATAATAGTCAGTCAGAAATCTCTAAAATTAAAAATCATATTAGAGAGGAAATTAATGCTACACAGTAATTGATCGCGAACTTTTGTTTTTAATTTTCTTTGTTTCTTTTTATTATGATTATAAAATGTTAATGTAAAATGTTGGTTCTTATGGCTTGAATCAAAGATGGATCTTTATTATAATAAAAAAATTGTAATGAAAATTATTCTTTTAGTTTATAACCTTCTTTGTGGCTAGAATCGAAGATCGATCTTTTTGGTTCAATCTTATCGGTAAATCGAACTTTATTAATACGATCTAGATTGATTCACAGAATCGATCTTTCAGAGTAAGATTGCCCATCCCTGCTTCAGTAAGTGAGCTCTTTGCTACAAGTAGAGGTTGGTTTCACCGTTTTCTTAAACGTAGTCAACTTCATAATTTGAAACTTACTGGGAAGGCTGCAAGTGCAGACAAAGAATCAGCAGAAACATTTTGCAATCGAGGATGGGGAATACCTGCTCCAACAAGTTTTTAATGTAGATGAAATGAATTTATTGGAAAAGGATGTCCAACAGAACTTTTATTTCAGAAACAGAGTAGTCAGCAAAACTAATGACAAATTGGTTGAACTAAAAGCAGAATTGAGTTGTTCTGATGAAACTGATGAAGATTTTGAGCAGGCAAGAGAATTAAAAATAGTGAATTTCCTGATTTATTTACTAAACTAGAACAAATCATGGAAAAGTTCTCTGAAATTGAAGAAAGGAGTATGAGAGTTTGTAGAGAAATGCCTACCGTTGCAATGTGGAAATCTATGAAGAGAAGATGAAATAAAAAGGAAGAGTCGACAATCATCCATAGGTTCCTTCTTCTTAAGAACTGTTACAAGTAAACGGACAGAAAATGAGCCGACCCCCAGCACCAGCAGAGCTTCCAAAAAAATCCACAATCCACATCTTTGATAGCTGTATGATGGAGGGCTATGAAGAGTCAGAAGATGATCTTCAAAATCAATCCTCCATGTAGTAACTTCACCAACCCTCCTCCTCCTTTGCCGTTGTGACATGCAGCCATCTAATTCTGTGGTGAGTTTAAAAGTATCTTTTTTACATTAAAATTCAGTCTGTTAAACTGTGGATATAATTACTTGTAATAGTCAAAATGACCATATAAACAATTGTTTTCCATGTGTTAAATAAGTTGTTTGATAATTTAAAATTATGTGTTACTTAACAAATTGTGTGTTTAAAATTGTGGAGGTGGAACGTATCTCTCGCTAAAGAATGGTGGCTTATGGAAAAACAAGTTTGGAGATATGTTACACTTTTGAGAGATGTATCTCCAGGACTGCCTGTACTGAAGAAGGAATTTAGTATAGTAGGCTGGGAACATTTTGTAAAGAGTTCTATCTGGTAAACACTAGTAACAGGTGTATGAGCACAGTGACCTTATATGAATACCAAAACTAAGATTTGATTTAACCTATTAATGCCTGTCGTGAAATTACAATAGTTTGTAGTTATTTTTAAAAAGTGTTAAATTAAGAATTCTGCTGTTATTCTTCACTTTGAAAGTTTGTTTTTAATAAATAAAATGAGAAAAATTACTTGGTATAAGTTACACTTTATTAAAATAGGTATGACTGGTTTTGACTAATATCTAGTCATCATCAGGTACAAAAACAAGAAGCAACGCAAATATATACAGAATCGGAGGGAGTGGGGGAGGGAAATGTGTAGAGGGGACCAATGAATGTGTAGAGTGAGGGGAGAGGAGAAGGCTGAGTCAAGGTATTGGGGAGGGGTGGGTGTTAGGAAGAAACAAAGTAAGCAATGGAGAGTGGCTGGGGGAAATGTTTGTTAACGAGGTTGAGGGTGTTATCATTGTGGTGTAAAAGTATTTCCAACTGTTCTAAAAGATTTAAACTGGGACCTTTAGTTGCGAAATGAATTACCTCTGGGTTAAAGTTGGAAGAATGGTTGAATTCGAGTAATTGTTTGGCAAAGTGTGATTTGAAAGATTTTTGTAAGAAAGATTTTCTATGTTCGGTTGTCCTAACGTGGAAATTTCTCCCTGTTTGTGCTATGTAAATGGCATTACAGTCATTACATGAGAGTTTATAGACACCACTCCTAATAAATTGTCAAACTTATCTTTATTGTTAGATAAAAGTTTCCCTAGATTAGTGAGGGTGTTTTTAATAGTTAAGAAGTTCATCTATCAGTATAGAGCAGGGAAGGCAAATGATTTTTATGTCGCGTGCCAAGAAAGTAATGTGAATCATCCTAATTTTTTTTGTATACCACTAGTTTACTCTAAGGAACTTCATCTATCTACTACAATATATTCTGAAGTATATGTTTGTCTGTTTGTTCATGGAACTACTCCTAAACAATAAAAGCTAGAATAACCAAATTTGGTACGATTCTTCCTTACATCCTAACTTAGTGAATGGTCAAGGTTTGGTCAATCGGGGTTAATCAGTGTTGCCTATATAGGGGATCAACTTTTTTCCATAAGATAACACGTATGAATCCATTTCTTGACTTGCAAGGTATTCTTCCTTCAAGCATTAAAATACATAAATATGGACCGATTTTTTTCGTTTTTGCTTTATTCGATGAATAAAACTCTATACTATCTTATTCCTGCGAAGTTCACATGTTACACAGTTTAAGTTTTCAGAAATACGCTATTTGTTTCGAAATTTTAGCATTATTCGATTTGCACTTTTGTTTAAGCAACGAAACAATCGATGTTTATGGATAGCAACGTAAATATATACTGAATATTATTCAGGAAGCGTTTATAACGATTGATGAAAGTAATTGAACCTTCTTTCGTCTATTGAATACTGGAATCTTACATTTTTTGTAAATAAAATCATTATATTCTACATTATAATGTTTATTAATGTAAATAAGCTCACGTATCTGGTGTACATTTACCAGTCAGTGTTCAATCATGGACAACTGTACGTCGCTTTTTCAAGACATAAAAGTAAATATTTCAGCAAGGCATAATTACACAAGAAATGAAGCTGGATTTGGCGAAAGTAATATGATAGGAAATAAAATTATCGTTATATTTGAATGCAATAGGCTCGGAAACAGATTTTTACAAGCAAATATGATTAACTGTTAAGAAAAGCTAATTGTAATTTAGAAAGTATCTACTATATATTTTAAAGAGTTTGTATGGTGTGCTGTAGTAGCTTCACTAAATCCATTGAAATTCAACGGGAAATTCTGCTAGTGTTTTATATAGAAAATGCAAGCTTGTGCATGCCAAGTAAAATCGCAAGCATGTCACTTATGGCATGTGTGCCATGTATTTGCCATCCCTAGTGTAGAGAAACAGCAGAAATAAAGTATTAATTCAGAAAAAAAATTTTGCAATAATGGGTTAAGGGTGATGTCAAGATTACTGGTGTGCTTAAAAGCTGTAAATCTATGGCATTACATGGATGATTGATGAGTTTTTTTTGTTGAGAAAGAAGGAAATTACTTAGCACTTGGGTTTATTAGGAAAATATACTATTTTTTATATCAGTCAGTAAAAGTCATCAATGTTATGAAGAGTGCTGCAGTCATATGCATTCATTACCCTCTTAAAAATCTTAAAATCATCACCATATAAAATATTTGTACACCCATTACAGTGAGGTAAATCAATGATGAAAATGTTGAATAGAAGAGGGCCAAAGTTAGAAACTGAAAAACAACTATCCACAGATACTTTGTGTCCTGTTAGACCAATGTGAACATACATGGTTGAGGAACCTAGCACTGATAACAAATGCTCTTAAACAAAACTATTTTGGCCAACGCTATCAAAAACCACGAAGTCCAGGGAAACTGTTATTTTGGTCTCCAATTTAACCATGTTATTTATATGTAAAACTGAGTTATTTATAGTAGAATAGTATGGAAGGAGATTATTCTGCTGTTCTGTGAAATTTCCTTAAAGTGAACCATCATTATACTGGTCTTTTACAAATAATTTGGAAAAACTGGCTACAATGAAATTGGTCTGTAATTCATCAGTCTGATTTATTACCACTTTTGTTTGTGTGAAAGTATACATACACATTTTTAATTTCAGATTGTTGCGTAATGTGGACAGTTGAGATAACTTATTGCTATTCAACTTATTTTTCTTACATTCTTAGAATTTTAGTGTATACCCATAAATAATTTTACTGTGTAAGAACAAATTTGTGGGTATATCTGGTTTGTACGATGGTTCTACCTTTTTTGGTGGAGAAATGTTTCTTTTGTATAGTTAGGGTTGCCAGGTGTTCAATTTTGACCCGAACAGTTTGGTTTAGGGTTGACAAGATGTTTGGGTTAATTCATTTTTATTATTATTATTTTTTACAAAAAAACCTGTGATATGTGACTGATAATTTTTTGTAGTTCTGTACTGCTACTAAAAGTTGCCATGTGTTATCATTTTATGAATCTTTTCCAGTAACAGATCCTAAATTAGAAAAAAAAAGATTTCTTGTACAGAGCTCCATATGATAACGAATGAATTAAAAGAAGATTTAATGAAAAGATATCAAGACAATTTTTTTGGGTTCAAAGTAACTAATGCGCTAAAATCCTTCCCTCTGGTTATTCTGCAACGGATAACAGCAGACCTAAAAGAAGTGTATGTACGTTCTTTGCGTTACTTAAATGACTGGTATGATTTTGAAAACAACCCATTGAAGAAATTTCATTGTTTTAATCTGAACTCAAAAATCAGATATGATGAATTGTGCAAAATTGTAGCCAGTTGCAGATTTGAATAAAAAATCAATATGGATGAAATATATGACAAACTGAATCTGTTAAATTTGATAATACAAGCGATACATGAAACCTTAACTGTTTATCAAAAGTGGGTTCATGTCTTGAATAAAATTCATCTGTGCAACATATACAAATTGATTCAGCCAATAATGTCGATATCTATCAGCAATGCCAATGTTGAAAGGATTTTTTCTTTGATGAAACAAACATGGATAGAGAACAGGGATCTAGTTTATTATACTACCAACACGACAGCAAAATTGTGTTTGTTGTCATAGAAAACACAAAAATCAACAAGGTAACTACAAATCTTGAGTTGGGTAGGTTGGTTGTGTGATATCCTTTCTGTTCTGATTTCAACTGAAAATCCTGAGTTGGGTAGGTTGGGTTGTGTGATCTCGGTACTTTCCCATTTTGGTCCCGCAAATATTTTTCATGGTAAATATTTATTGTTGAGAGGCCCATGGGATCGCTATGTAAATATTACAAGTAACCGAGGATATTGGCGAGCCTTCAGCTCACTTTCTTTTTAGATTATTATGCCTTTTATATCGGGTGTAGCCATCTTTGGGTGCCGTCATGCCCTTTGCCCCTCTGGAACGAAACTATCCTTCCCCATTGGCCGGTGATTGGGTGGGTAAATGTCGCCACAGGCAGATCAGTCATGGGTTTGCAAGCTTTCGTTTTGCGTGAAAGGGTTATCTCAAAAAATTATTTTTCGAAAGGGATCCAGAATAACATAGACCACAAACAAAATTGAAAATTAAGATGTCATACACTCGATCGTTGTAACTAATTTTATTTTGTATTTTTTGTTTTAAAAAATAAAATTCCAATCAATTCTTTAATACGACATTTATGAAATGTTTATTATAAACAATTACTGTTTGCATAGCAGCAAATTACTGTTTATATCTTAAATATATACCGTTGGTAGTATAGTAAAGAAGAACTGAGAACAGAAATAAAATGAGCATTAATTTAGTGAAAGCCGAGTTATGTCTTAAAACTAACTACAACATGGCATGTCAGGAGTTTTTAAAAAATATAGAACTAAAGAAAATGAAAAACTGCTGATGGCTGCAATTTCCAATAATAAATATAAATTTTAAGCATATTGCTTAGTAAGCAGTATGCTGAAAATTTGTATTTATTATAGTGTAAAATTATAGTACACAGTGGTTACTATGTTAATTTTTGCTGTGATTAAAGTGATATTAATTGTTTAAGTAAATATGGTATAAATGTAAGAATTACCTGTGAGGCTGTGATTTTTTTCTTATAATTTCGTTGTTTGATGTTTTGTATTATAATAATTATATATAGATAAAAAGTTATAATAAACTGATTTTTTTGAATGGTTTTTTTTGTCATATGTTCGGGTTAAGAAAACCGAGGACCTGGCAATCCTATGTATAGTTAATCGAAAAAGTGTATTGGTGGGTGTTACATAAACATTTCATACAATCGTGATATTATGAAAGTAATTTCACTTGTCTCCACGTATGAATATTCCCAAATATTTAAAGGTAATTAAATGTAATGTATTATACATAAAAATGCTACCCCAAAATAATTTTAAGCTAATGAATTCTCTCCCAAGCATCTATGCCCTAAACCAGTAAATTAACTAATGGTCAGATATGTGACAATTAGAATTTTTATGATGAAAAATTCATTTTATAATAAATTGAACTTTTAAAAACATTAAGAAAATGCATGCAAGTTAAAGGGATCTCGTGTCAAAAATTCTACGCTTTTTATCATTTTGGAGGAGTAACAAAAAATAACGAATTTATACGAACTGGGAACAGAGTACTAATCAAGAAACGGATAGTTCATTCAGGCAAAATAATTGTTTTATCACAAATGCGCTTCGTCGTTTTAAATAAGTTAACAAATCATACATTAACTATTTTTCTGCTGTAGCGTTTAGAAATATGACACTTGAATATTTAATAACAAGAAGGTATAACTATATTCGTTTTATATCGGTCCAATTAATAGTCTTATTTTAATGAAGTTTAATTAATCTCTAACGTCTATTATCGTGGTATTCGATTGGATCACATGCCTTTTAAAGTAGTTCTATATTGTATCCAATTAGAATAGTTTGTGTATTCATCACATTATTGCTGAGAAAGAGACTTCTCCCTAAAAGACTCCTTATTTGTGATGTACTCGCTAGAGTTGATGGGTGGGTGTGACGTAATTCTACGTCACAGCTATGAAAAATTTTATGGTGTTCAAAACCTGTGAAAACGGGCAACCCCTGACTTGGTGCGCCAGTTCGCGTTCAACCGTTCAACTCTCGACAGGTGTTGACGCGTTCGTCGGGAAATGTTTGTCATTTCATGAACAAACTTTGCGCTGTTTTTCTTAGTTCCTCTTTGCTTTAAATTTTCGAAAGTAAATAAAGTGACATATCATTCGTTAGAATATTTTTTCACTGTCACAATGTAATTATCTTTCAATAAAAGTGGCCGTGATGCAATTATTTATTTAATGTGAAAATTAAAATGCCCGCAATGGGAAAGTTTCCTAGGCCCCCTTGTTTTTCCGAGTGTTATGTTTGCGGTCGGGAGTTCAGTTCACGCTCATTAGATATTCATGAACCCCAGTGTTTAGTAAAGTGGCATAGGAATAACAACAGGTTGCCTATATCATTACGGAAGACGGCTCCTGTCAACAATCGTGAAAAGTGCGTTCCAGCTACTTCAAACTATTGTGCTCAACATTCAATGGATGAAGAAGACGACGACGAAGTGGCACTTCTTACCCCAGTTATTCATTCCAAAGAAGGCCCTAAAATAAGCAGCGGCAGGCCAAACTTGAACAAACGACCTCTAACCTACACACCAACAGCCTCACCTGCGGAAGAAGATGTTCCATTTTTCGAGATATCTCGCCCTAGCACGGCTACTTTAGAGCATCCAAGAATACTCGATGAATCCTACGTGGATAAATTGGACATGTCACTAACTCGTAAGGAGTTGCTCGACATTGCGAATCTCTGTAAAATATCGTCGGTAAAGCCTAACGCACTCACTGTAAAACGCTCAGCAGAGGTAGGTCAAAACAGTATAGTGAAGCCTAAGGAGACAGTTACTCGCAGATTAACGTTTTCTGGGAGGAATGATTGGTTGTCTAAGAAAAATCGCTTAAACTGCTGCCGCGACCGCGTAAATCTATACTCGGCCGAAGGCGGAAAAGTGCGTGAAGCACGCAATTCCAACCACCTTTTGAAGACCTACAAAAAATTGAAAATTCCTGCTTCAGTCCCGCACTCGCCGCAAAAAATTAAGCCTAAACACTTAACTTCTCACGAGCCGAGTTTATTGGAACAACCTAAAATTTTGAGCGACCATAAGGTATCCAAAAAGGTAGTGGACAAAAATAAGCAGAAAGGAGCAATCGGTCCAAAATGTAAGGAAAGTGGTAAATGTGATGTCGGCGCAACCAAGACCCCGAAAGAAAATGTGATAGGGGCTCGCAAAAGCGGAGCGCCGGCGATAACCATGCCATGCAGTGCGTGCAGCAGGCATGAGCGCCCCGAAAGATTCCACAGCCACCCTCCTCCAGCGAAAGCGATCGAACGATCTTCCGTCGACGCAGAGGGAAAAAACAGACAAGCCTCACGACCACTCACCAAGAACACGGTTCAAAAGCCAATCCCATTGCGATTTCAAAGTGCGGGACATCAAGTCACTCCAGTCTTCCATAGCAATAGATCTGGTCCGGCTGCCGAAAATCGTAACAGAAGGAATGGTCCTATCAAAGAAGCTCCTGTAACCTTAGAGCCTGTAAAAAGTAAGTCCCCTCAGCACCTGAAGCAGACGATTCCAACAAAGTCGCTAGAGAACGAGAAGAAGGCCTTCGTGGTGGTGGACGGTCGGCCCTCGCATCCACTCATGGGAAAGACCTCTTCCCGCGCAATATTGTGTTACTTGTGCGGGAAAGAATTCGGGGCATCATCTTTCCCGTTGCACCATCCTCGCTGCATCGAGGTGAGTCTCTTTTAAAATAAAAAATGTATTTCCTAAGATTCCATCCCTTTTTATATCTGCAAAGGCAAGCTTAATTTTTAAAATAATTTCTTTAGTAAAAGAATTTTTTCTAAAAAAAAAGTATCAGCACTCGTATTTGGCGAACTCTTAGGTAGTGAGTGAAATTATTTTAAATTAAAATATCGAATTTACTAATTTTTACTTTATTCGACAATAACAAGGCATATGGTAAAACAAACATGTCAAAGCTGAAAATTTCCCACGAGGTTCCAAATTTGAATGATATTTTCATCTTATTTTGTGGTAAAATATCTTTAGAAATTTTAACTTTTTATATTTTTATGCTAAAATATCGATTAAAAGACACCGGCAAGAGTTGGCGCAAATGAAATTATTTTTTTCGTTAAAAACATTATATGATTTTATCGAGTTTGGAGTAAAAATATCAACAGCGCCCCGGAAGCTGATCTACAATATCACCTGCCATTGAAAGGGTTCAAGTAAAATTATAAAGACCTCGTTTCAAGGCTTTGATGCCGCGAAATTCTAATGTTGATAGGGTGCCGCACCTACGGAAAATTCGGGAACCACTACCCTAGACCTCTAGAGGCGTGCAACATACGGCCCGCGAGAACATTTTATATGGACCTAAGCTTTGTTGAAAATGCGGTCTGTGATCTTTAATGCAGATAACTTTTTATATTTTAATTGTACTTGCTGTCATAAAACTGTTGAAGTTTTAACGCTATATAATGGTTTAGACTCGATTTTCAATGACCCTGAAATGGGTTATTTTTTTAACAACCGATTAATTTTTTTTATACCGCCAAATAAAAGTTGAGCAAAAATAAACAAAAATTAGCCTGTAATAGACGTTAAATTCGATGAAAATAATGATATTACATTTTGGGAATGATCTTCGTAACCGGTTTGATTGAATCGCGAACTGGCCTTGAAAATCCGTAAATTCCTTTTGCAAATCTTGGTGAACGCTTTCATAATCGGCCACAAATGGATTAATATCTCAATCAGCTACAACAAATTCATTCAAACCCATAAATCTAATCAACATGTCTACCTTAACCGAATCAAGATGGACAATAAATTCCCAACACTATCCAAAATTCTCTATCAGCACAATGAATTTGAGTCGTATCGCTCTATCAGGTGAGCAGAATTACTGGAAACAAGAATAGAAATCTCACGAGAAGAATGCTCTTAATTAATGCCTCGCTTCATGCATTAATCCTGCTTGTTTAAGACTTCTTCGTTGTTTCCAATCGGTTATATCACACTTCAGCATTTGGAGTGGAATTTTTGGCTTATATTCGAACTTAAATATTTCGTGATCCAATGTCATCATCGTATTTTCAGAGATAAAAGTCACGGAATAAAAATACTCTGAAGTGTGGAGGACAAAAACTTGATTTTGGCGGTCAATGTCAAGACCTCGAAGATTTTTATCAAGTGGTTCCACGACTCTCGAGAAAAGATAGAGGAAATGTTATTGATTCGCGTTAAAAGTAAAGCGACTCAATAAAATTCCAAAAAAGCAAATATCTCGATAATTGCCATAATTTGCGAGTTTAATATTATAAATAGATAGCCAAATCAATCTTACGTATTTTTATAATATGTTTAATACAATGACAGTAAGTACCTCAACATGCAAAATGAAATGGAAACATTTCAAATGTAATTTTACACCTGAAAATGTAATATTAAACTTCATGATTTATAAACTACTTCTGTCTAATATAATCATCGTGTTGTATTATTATATGGCAAAAGTTCATACATACCCTAAGGAGAAATCGATCTGGCACAGATACAGTTCGTGTAGAAATGATACGGAAAACACGTTATTCCAACTTTCTGAAGCAGGTCGAAAACAATGTTTAAGCATCTATAATTATAATCGTTCAATGGATATTTGTAGGTCGTGCCTTTAATGCCAGAATAACTTTTTTGTTAAGAATGCATACTGACACTGCAACAGCACTGTAGGTTTTCATAGAATTCTTTATCTGCTTACGCTGAAATTAAGAATGAGATTAATCGATAATGGAGAGAACAATCCGGACCGGGCATTTTTGTTTCTTTCAGCCTATACACACACACACACAAGTTTAATTACGCTCGTCTACCATTCCGCGTGAAAAATCATGGATAATGATTAAAGAAACACTAGATTCCCCGTGTAAAATTTTTAAACATACACAATAATTGTTTGTTTCGAGTAAGGGACGTAGTTAGGTTTGTACCATTCTAAGAAGAACCAAGACGCTCGATATTGGTAAAATAAAGCATCTGAGCTGGGCGAGCGTTATTTCTTTTATATTTGAACTGAATCGACTATACTTTCTCGTAAAAACACTCACATACATATGCAAGCAGTCCTTGTACTTAGGACACTATTGGTCTCTGAAAATCGCGTCATAAGTAGGAGAAAATTTCTCCATAAGAGCGGCTCATCGGCCAGATAATACATTTTCATAAAAATCATCCTTAATATTCTTGTAAGGCAAATGTTTATGTCAGTATAACTTATTTAAGATATGGCAAATCATTTTATTCTAATTAGGTTTCAATTACCACTTGTAAAAACATTGAAGCTTTAAAAAATTGCTCAACGAATGAAGTAGTACATACTTAGAAAATATGCAGGTTAAAAAAATTGGCGTTTTAGGTGGACTTTTCACAAGCTGCAGATTTTTCTGTTCTCTCGAAGAAGACGTCTAAGGAAGTTTGTACAGCTGATTTCCTCTTTTCCATGTACATTTTCCCGTATTGCTACTAGAAAATTTACGTCTGATATTCCTCGATTTACAAAAGCACTGCGGTCATAATTTGGACCATTCTCCTCGAACAAGGCCACGGCGATTTCCAAATGTTTGAATTCCTCACAGCACTTTCATTGTCAAGTCTATACGTGTAGCAGTATCTTCAACTGAGTGTACCCATAATTAATCATCAACTCTTTGGTGTTTCAACAACATAAGACCTTCATTGGAAAGTTATATATTTCAATTAATTTATAAAAAATTAAGAAGTGTGTGAAGTAAGTAATTATGCTTGTAATAACTGTCGTTGATCTCAATAATTCACATTTAACTATAATAATGCATTTCCCCGATATAGGATTTTAGTGTATTTGGCTCCCAATGTAAGGATCGCGGGTTCGAATCTGAGGGCATGGCTGTGTGTGCGTATTGACAATTTATTATAATTTTCTTGCATTAAAGCATTCAACGCGCGCGTATATCGTATATTACGCAAATGCGGATTGAGAAAATAATGCGATTTCGTGGGTCGACAATGGTATGATCGCCATGGCAACCTCCAGAAATGAACCAAGATTTTTCACAAATACGTAACTTATCTGTCAAAATTCGAGCGATATCGAACCGAAGGCGAAAATAGATTATTAGAATACGAAACAAAACAGTTAAAATCCGAAGATCGTAGATCAATTCGTTCTCATTTCAATTTATTTATTTAATGGCAAAAATTCAGAAACAGCATAAGGCCAATTACATTGAATATCGTAACAGCAATGACATAGACGAAACACACGACCATGCCCTCGGCAGGATTCGAACCTGCGACCCTAGCATTAGGATGTAGACACGTTAACCACCACTCTGCAAAGGTTTGCGAAAGAATGAAGGCGTGCGCGTTGAAAAATCGATCTTTACGTGTTATCTAATGGGAAACAAATCATTATCTGGGTTAGAACCCGGGTCTTTATGAAAATGAAAACAGTTTTACGGGGACATCCTAGCTAGTAAAAACAAAACGCGGTTTTTTGAGATACAGTGGGGGACGTACGGACACTTCTAAAATTACATAAAAGATCCTCTTGTAGTACTACCTCTTTAAATTGAATGTTTTGCCCATTTCTACAAAATTTTCTGTCACTCCCACAAGTCTCTGTAAAATCTTGGGCCTCAGAGTCAAAATCGCGGCACAGCTTTCTCCACACACCAATCAAATTGGATAGTTTGTCTTCATTCTAAGACTCAGCAGTGTTTTTCACGGCCTTGCAGATGTTAAAGCCCTTCCAAATTCTAGGGTTATCTATATTATAAAAGGCGTAGGATTATCTCTTGTTTTCTTGCTTGAACATATTTGCTTACACTATTTATCGTCTTTCGGCAACTTCTCATACATTTCACTGCGTCAAGGCATAATTATATTTCACTTGTAGCAAACTTTTAACTGTTTCAATTTTCAGTCTGTTCCTATCGCCAATCCGTTGTAATTTACACAAAGAGAAAACACACAATATTAGCATTCGATGTTGGAATCGCGAAAATTATGTGCACTAATTTCTTTAGATCGACGAAATTATAATTTTTAAATGAAGTGGCCTACTTTTTATCAAATGGAAAATTAAATTCTTTTGAGGCATTTTTAAGGAATCAAATCAATTACGTCGTTTCGAATAAAGAATCCTTTGCAGCGATTTCTGCGATTAAAAATTCTGCCGTTTTTTCGAATTTCATCGTATTGAATATCTTCAATAGTACCTTTAAACATTAACCACTTAGTAGACGAAGGATAGTCATTACTTCTGAACGAATATAATCAACCACTGTAGAATGAAATTCAATAAATTCTTATTGTAACTGAATCTTTTAGCGTTTACAACATTGCATAAGGTGTTGCGCCATTTAAAAAAATATCCTTTCATTGATTTTTCTCTAAAATAAAGATATATTTGCTCTAAAGAGGATTCGCTTCGTCGTCGATGAAACACAATGTAATGAGCAAATCGCTGTTGAAGGACCGCTTTGGAGGGGGCAGTTTCTACTGTTCTCGTAAAGATCCAAAAAGCAGTACAAAAGTAATCGAAGGTAGTACTGAAGGCGAAAAAGTAGTACTGTACTGCCAAAGTAGTACATCTGGGAACCCTATTTAAGGAGTACTTTCGATGTGTTTTGATTTGAAGTCTCGTTAAATTACATTATAGTGCATTTTGCGTGACGTGTCATTAATTGTTATAAACATTGCTTCTCAGTGCCGGATTACCCAATTGGCACAGTAGGCACGTGCCAATTGGGTAGTAGGGGCTCCCACCCCGTATATTGGCTGTTATATAGGCAGTATTATAGAAAGCAAAAAGAAATGTAATAAAAAATGAATTAACAAGTGTCAAAAAAAAGTTTTTCTTATTCTAAAGAAAGTAAAGAATTGAAATAAAGCAATTAATACAGCAATTCTCCATGCAATGTCGACGTCTAATCTAACTGGTGCATTTCATTTGGTCCGTACACTATTAGCCTGTTACACCTACGCGTTTGACTTCTGTATGTTGTTACGCGGCAACACCGACAGGGCCTACGATTCAATGTTCAGTCCAGTTCATTCAGGCACGATCATGTTCATACATTTTAAACAATCGTAGAAATATTCAAATATCTATTTTCCTTGGGATTTATTTCAGAACCCGAATACAAAGAGAAGGTTTTTGGTGCCTATATAGAAAGTGAATCATAGAAATTCATTTTCCCTTGCTTTTATTTGAATCATCTTGCCAAAGATATTTTTCTTTCCCATTTACTCTTTGCACAAAGCATCGAGCAGCATATCACATTTTCTTTATACCATCTCAAATTACGAGGTGGGTCCCCAAAGTGCCTGTGCCTAGGGCCTCAGAAGGTCTTAATCCGCCACGGTTACTGCTATATATGTGTTAGAGGGAAGAAGTTTCAGCTGATAGACGACTTGAAAGGGAAAGAGAGCTAAGAAATGAAGAATATTGCGGAAAACAGGAGTGTGTACAGAAACATGTTTAACGAAAAATAGATGCGGACCTGTTTACGGACAGACTACCTCTGATATTACTGTACACACACCGCCATTTACATCGTATTTCCAATGAACTTAGTGGTGCATCATCTAGCCCCAGTAGAATGAATTTTAATCGTCACACCATCCTTCCTAGGAAGAAAAAAAAGTTTTGCGATGTTTTAATGACTTCTTAGGTGGATCGAGTGTCCCTGCCCCTCACCCCCTTTCCGCCACCTCTACATTCTTCTGCAAAGGTCACTGCAGTCGTGTCAGTGCTTCCTCACTCACAATCAGTCCATCGATCGCTGTCTCACGCTCTTGTAGCGCACGCTCCCAACTACTCGTGCAAAACTAGACGCGTTCGTCCCCTCTCCGCCCTTCCTCGCCCCATCTCCACCGCACGACGTTTGCCCTTTATATGAGGGCGCATATAGCAGTGACACGGACGTCTCCGACGGTCTCTCTGACCTTTTTAAGGGACACGGAAGGTTCTCTTCGGTACGGAAACTTCCGACTGTTAAATTATATTTATCTACCGTAGGGGGCCGTGGACGGAGAGATTAATGGCTGGCGAGTTGTGCCTCGAACATTTTTAGACGAAACACCGGTTTTCGCTAAATGTCAGCGCTTTTAAAAATAGCTCACGCGTGAGATTCACTCGCTGGAGATTTACGGTAAGAATCGATGTTGCCTCGTCGCCCTTTTGTAATGTACGGAAGGTTATTTCCGAAGCGCCACGGTTTCGTTTAATTACTGCTGTCAACGCGATATGCTCTTTTTATGTCTTTGAGGTTAGCCTTTGTTTGTCTGATAAAGCGGCTTTATTTACTTTGAGGAAAGACTGCTCAAAATAGCAGTTTAATACCTAAATTCCAGAGACGACATTTTTGTCTATCTATGGCGAATTTCAACAGCAGTATTAAATTCTTCCTTGTAGCCTTATAATCCACATTTAAATTGTTGATGCGCAGGAGATGCCGCTTGATGTGATCGCATAGGGTTCTAAGTGAATTGATAACATTAAGCTGCTGTTGACAGTAAACGACAGCCTTTTATTCTTTTACTAACGTAAACGCCCATCAAAAGTGACCAAACACGATTTTTAATCTATTGATCCCTTTATTTACTTTTTTAAAAATAGAAAGACAAAGTATCACGCGGCGAGGAAAATACGCGTTATTTTTGGAGAGCTGTCGTTCCGTTAATCTGATTGTTAAAGATCTGAAAACCATACAACTTAATAAAAACACGAAAAATTAAATGCTGGTCATACAACTTCCTCTTTACTTGAAGATGTTTGCATTCCGTGGGAATGCACCCCATGTCATCTTCACTCTCCTGTTGATTTCTCCAAAAAGTGATCCGTCCATAGTGATGAACTGACCCAAGTAAACGTAGTTTGTAACTTAGTCGAGTTCTGTTCCATTGATTTATAACTTCTCAGAGTTTGTGAAGGAGCTATACATGAACTTTGTTTTATTTAGATTCATTGTAAATCTATATTTTCGGCTAATTTATAATTAATAATAAAAATACCCATTTCCGTGTTATTCAAATGAAGGAATGACACGCTTTTGAAATGGAACTCAGGCCGTTAAAGTAAGGATTTTAATTATTGGTCGGTCACCGAGAGTACTACGTACAATTTAAATCAATCAGTAACAGTGCAGAAAAGTAAGCGCAAATAATGGTTTTGGGCGTGACCGACAGAATGACAAATGGACGAAGTAAATTATATATTAAGACAAGCGCTTTTTTCCACATTTACACTTTTAGCTTCTCTTTTTCTATTAATGTTTTCATTTATCTGATGCATTTTAAAAAATAACTTTTTTACATTTACGCAAATAGAGAGTAAAACGTACGAGTTAAATGGCCGCTCTCGGGAAAACTACTTAATTACTCAAAAGATTTTGTTTTCTATGCAGACTTAAAATATTTGCTTTTCCTTGATTTTTTGCTTAATAAAATTTTGGTGGTTCTGAAATTTACCATGAAACTGTCACTGTCGAAAACTGTATGCGAAGGGTTTTTTATTAACCAATTTCTTGCCTTCAACTGCCCGGCGATAAGTTTATACTGCAATAGAGGACAGACATGACCACATTACGCAAAGTAATTAGATTTTGTTTTGTAAGTCAAAATTTGCTTACAGTAGGCGAGTAATAAAAATAGCGATAACAATAAAGTGTTCTATCATTAAACAGAAATGGAACCGAGCCAATTCCCTGCAGCCTCAAGAACTGCGACGTGTGCTCCCACTGGCGCTATCTGCTTCTATCACTCCCGTTGAATGGAACGACAGCGCCTGGCGCCTCTCACAGGTGAGCTACCACCATCTAACTTAAGAGTGCACAAACTTTTCACACCCGCGGGCAGCATTTGATGGTTTATACTTATCCGAGTGCCGCACATAATTAAAAGCCGGATAATGTAAATTAAATAAGAATACATTTTAGATAACAAGTTAAAGCATTTAATTATCACAAATATACAATGCAGTGCGAGTTTGTACAACTCTTTTGAAAGAAGCAGTTAAGGAGTAAAAATTTTCGGGAGTACAAATTTGCTAAAAATTAATTCGTTTGGTTAACCGTAGCATTTTATAATTTCCACTTTATGATTTATCAAATTAATCTAACTTAAACATAATTCAATATTAACCTTATGATGCAAAATCTTCAGCGGGCTGCACAAACATCAACGGAGGGCCGAACTTTGTGCACCCCTGATCTAATTGGTTTCACGCATTCCCTGCACCGACTTTAATGCGTTCTTTTCTCGCAGTCCACAAAATTAACGCATATAGGTGAGGTTGTTCCTCTGTCCATATCTCATCTCATAAACTACCAGACTGATTTTAATGAGAATTGTAATGGGAAATTTATCTTGAAATTTGAACAGCGAAATAAATGGTAGTCCATATTTCCCAATTAGAACGTCTCCATTACATAATGACCTAAATAAACTTTTAAGTTTATCGGGTTAGTGATGCGCGTTGTCTACAAAAATATTTCCGACAAAATTTGAAGGATTACGTTAAAAAAGCATTTAATGCCACTTAGCTTTAATGCTACTTTTAACCGGGTTCGAAAAATCTAGATATTGCAAGTAACGTATTTAGAAACTGTGCACTTTGGTATGGAGTGCGGCTCTCATCTCTTGTTAGCGCTTTTTTCTAAAAAAAATCGCGTATGTATACAGTTTGTCTGTCCGTCCGTCCGCATGGGCAAAGTCTCTGGAATCCTGCAACTTTGATATGCCAAATATTCATAGTAGATTATCCTATGATAGTTAAACATGGCATAAAATTGATGGATGTAGGAATAGCTGCTGGGTAGTAATCGAGAAAAACTCGCCAAAAAGAGCATGATGCTACTAACGTAGGCACCCCGCAATGCCTCGCGACTGTGATTCCTTACTCCGCTGCAAAGATAGCATTCGGTGAGAAAAGCGCCTCACGCAATTTTCTCTGCAGAACTTCCTTCGCTTGTTTTTATACCTAACGATCGTAAATGTCGAACCTTCAATTTAGGATATATGTATTCTGAAATAATGACAAAATTTTTGTTTTTCACCCTCTTTTGTATTTGATTCAAGCCATAATTAGAGCTAGATTATTTTCTTTTTTAACTTTTCTTAATAGTTGCATATAGTCTTGTATTAATACGCTTCCACTTCTCATTCTCGTGAGCGTTGTTATTTATTCAGCCACTCTGTCTCATTTAGCTTTTCTGTCGTGCCTACGCCATTTTTGATATAGCTCTCTCGAATAAAATTTTAATTTAGTCCTCCATTATTGCAAATTTTAAATAAATAGATCGATCATTTTAAACAACGTTCCGCTCACCTCATTGTATCCACTTCACGGATATTAGTTTTTTAAAAACGTCATTGCAGAACATTGTAAAGTTACGTTTTAATTAATAGTTTTCTTTTGATTAGAAATATAGTTTTCTGAGTATTATTCATTCGCTTGCTCCGAAAGAGTGGCTGTATCAATGGGCGATCATTTCACACCGGTTCTTCATCTTATCTCTTAAGGAAATCCATGTGACAATTTTTTGCGTGTGCGCTAATTGCTATTCATACCAAAAATGCATGCCAAAGAAGAATTCACTGTACCCTTTTACGGTATGACGTATCGCACTTTAAAGATTACAAATTCACGTAAACAGACCGGAATAAGGGCAACATTATTTAAGCCGTAATTTCGAGTAGGTGATAAATACTTTTCGCTTTGACGTAACGTTCGGTTTTTAAATCGATATCCAAGGACGGCTGTGTGAATGAGTTCATCCTTTGAAAAATGATAGTTCTGCGTCGCAGGGAAGTAATTGAGAAGCGTCACCTTCTTCGCTCACCACCACGACTCTCACGCCCTCCCTCTGCCATCCAAGTAATCTCGTTACTTCGCACTCGGAGAAGCTATCTTTGCCAGAGTACGAAATGGAGGTAAGTTCAGTTTTTTCACTTTCACCGAGAATGGAAAATTGATCGTAGGCAGTTGACTGAGTCACGGATGCGTTTGGAAAACGTGAGATCATTCGTAGGTTTCTGCCCATACAGAAAGTCCGAGACTAAACCTTTTCAAGGACAAAAGCGCAACTTTGCCTTCGCGTTATCTTCGACCGATGAGAACTGAGCTTCCTTGAACAAGAGCGAAAAACGCAAGGCGTTTTGCATCTTGGTCTAGAAAAGTGTTTTCCGAGGGATTGTATGCTTGCCACGAGAAAGATGCCATGGATAATGGATTGGTAAGCGAGCGTAAACGGTTATCATTCATTTTTTATCAAATTTTGAAACGATTGTCAGTGGCCATTCCATTATTATCATTCTGGGTGGCTCTAAGAATTAAGATGTCTCTATAATTTTTCCTATCCACATTCCATCAACAAACACATGTAGCGAATTGACGATGGCCATCGGATGCATTGTTACTTTCTCACATATAAAGTATAAATAGAAAGTATTGTGATCGTGAAAATTTTTTATTCAAGATCTTCTTAATGAATGTTATTAACGTTTTAGGCTTCCCTGAGTCCGTAAAAATGATTTTTGCATTGCCAGTTTTGTGTGTGTGTGTTTAAGCTAATTTTATTTATTTACACAACTTTACACAGAAGGGAGGAGGGAGCCCGGCATTAGTCTACTTTTTACGAAGAGCACCAATGGGACCAATTTCTTACTTCCCTTCCAAAGGATGGAGCGCTGACTTGTGCGTTTTTCTTAAACCACACAAGTATCCCAGATTGAAAATGCCGCTAGCAGTCTGCCGTCTGTCATATGCTCGCGGCTAAACCAAGGAACTCAATTTATGGGGACCAAATTCCGAAATAATATTTGATGATTTCTACATACATGGCGGGCCGCATGCGGTCGTTACTAACAGTCAAACTGGGGTGACATTGTGTGCAGTAGAAGCGTACGAACAAGGTAAATTTTGTGCAATGAATGTTTCGCTGAACTTTTCTACTAATGGAAACCTCCGAAAAAACGCGTTTCATTGAGCTCGTGAGAGAAGGCAAACCGATTCAACAAAATAAGATCTGCAGATTCCTTTGTTTGATCCACTCCTTTTGTCCATGTTGTAAGCGGATCACTTGAGAAATGTAAAGATTGGAAACTTCGTCGTGAGGCATATGAAAGGCAAAAACATATTAAGAGTCCTTAGGAGTTAGCCCATTGCAGATGCGATTACGTAATCCCGAATTACGTCCGAGTTTAGCAGCCAAGGCGCGTTCCTTTTTATCACTGTTCCATGTTTGTTGCATCGTGCGGCCATTTCGTGACATGAGCATAAAAACTCCTCCTGACGCCGCTGCTCTCAAAGTGTTCTTACAATTAAAAATATCCCGTACGATTTCATAATTTAGTTTTTTAAATTGGCAGCGAAAGCTTCGACGAAGATGTTCTCCATCTTTTATCTTAAGCAGCCGATCTGCATTTTCGATTTCGTAATTAGAATGCTTCCGATCACATGTATTTATTTAACTCATGAAGACAGCGAACGAAAGGCCCAGGGATAATACGACGGTTTTTCATCTGCGCCGAACTCTCGGGGCGCAGCGCTGTGATCGCCAATGGGCAGCCGTTCATTCGTCCCATACGGAATTCCCGTTTAGTGGAACGAGACAGGTGGAATCTTCCCGAAGTGGTCATCGCTCTCCTATGCTAATGTAGCGTGTGCCTTGCCCCCCTTCCCCTCTCCCTGCCCCAACCACTCCCACGCCCCATCGGATACACCGCCCTACCAGAATCGATCGGCGGCCGGACGCTTCACCGAGACGTCCTCTTGGGGGCGTCCCTCTTGGTTCCTCCAAGAGGTGCTCCCCCTATAAGGCAATCCTCGTTTTCGCATCGTGGGTCGGGGCGTGGGTTTATAGCGGCGCGACCTCTTTCCGATCCATAAGGAGGCTGCGTGGGTGTCTCACAGGTCTTATCCGTGACTCACTACCCGCACCGCAATTCGCCTGGTCCTTCTCACACCGAGGAGAACATGAACAGTGATGGCATCCGACGAGGAAACGTGTTTCTAAAGCAGAGGTTCCCAACATGTTCGATGTGGCGAGCATCAAATTGTATCTTAGAATACCAAGCGAGCACCAATATCAAGCCAGCACCACTATATTTCTGAAAAAAAAGATCATGAATAAAATCAAACCAACATCATGATCTTGAATACGTATAGAAAGAAATCAATTTAATTTGCTCTAAGAAATTGGATATGAAGCACCGCATAAGAGCACAGCTAGGCTGTCAAAGAGCACCATCAGGCTGCCAAAGAGCCCAGCGGTGCTCGCGAGCACTAGGTTGGGAACCTCTGTCTTATTGTTAGAGAGACGGCATTTATGACGGAAGAGAAGCGATTAATTCGCCGCTGCAATTGGACAGTAGGACGACGCGGACGGCGTTTAGTTCTTTGATACACATATGCTCTCTTGACGAAGAAACCTCCGAGAAGTTTATCGCCGTGCTTGGAAGGGAAATTTCATTTTTCTTCTCAAATCGATAGTTATTCGAAAAAAACATCTTTACTCTTATTTAATGGACTGCTAATTTTACCTATAAATGCAGTAAATTATATTGACACCGTTTGACCTCATTTTTACGAGGAGTTAATAAAGTAGCAAGCGACAAAATTAGCACATCAGTTTTAGAATTTTCACTTGCCCGACAATTTTCTAGTACCCACTATTCTCGCCGCAATACCGAGACTACAGTAATCTCCCGATATACGAATTTTCGATCTTACGAACAAGGATTTTTGCACCACGAAATTGATTTACGATTTGATCTTGCGAACTTTTGCTCATCTTCAGCAAAACCCCCGTAAAGTCATTATGTAGATTATTAAATGAAAATAAATCAGGAAAATGATAGCAAGTGCAAAGAAGGCATTTATGAGACGAAGAGTGTTTTTTGCAGGGAGCGGGAGCTTTGACGTGGAGAGATTTGGACTGAAAAAATAAGAGGTTTTTAGAGAAGTGAGCTTTGAATAGAGTGTAGAAAATTAGTTGGACGGAGAGAAAAACAAATGATGGTGTTTTAAGTAAAGCAGGAGATTGGAGGAACTCCAATTAGGGTACTGAGGGAAAGACAATCAGTGGGCAGGCCAAATCACATTAATGAAAACAGGCTCAACTCTGTGGAAGTTACTCATGATACACAGAATAAAAAACTGTATCTTCCATTATTATCGTATATTTACTTTTAATGTACTACTTGGTCCATGGCGAAAATGAGTTTCTCTCAGGACTTCCCTTACCACGAAATGTTTAAACGAATCCAAATGTATTTGCTTTGGATTAATTGATAAGTTTGTGCCTTATTATTTAATTTTGTTTCCTTGGTTACATTTATAGTTAATTTTCTCGTAATAAGAAGAAACAAAACATTTTCTCACAGCCAAGAATAAACATTGCTGTCTCTACAAAATTAAGGAGGTGTTTCATGAATGTAAAATAAAATGATGTCGCAATTAATACTCGTTTATATGAATTGGAAATGAAAAATCATTTCACTCTCTTTGTTCATAGGCTCACTTGGTAGAGTGTGAAAATTGCAGTCGGACGTTTCTTCCCGAGCGATTGCAGGTTCACTTGCGATCATGCCGACCTCAGACGGGAGGAACAAAGCCCCGTCCAATCCTACCCCTCCAACAGGTTTGTCTTTTGAATTCCTCGCATTAAAATCCGTAATGGTTATGAATTTTATATGCAAGACTTTAAACACACTTTTTAACATCTTAATTTGAAAAAAATGTGCGGTGACTTTTAGATATTCGACGAATACGTGCACCGTTCGGACTCCAGATGTTAGGCAGGATTTTCAAGATGATTTATCAAACTCTTCAGGCCTATTAAGCCACAAATTGGATTTCATGCACGTAGCAGCGTAGGTCTCCGTGTGATTACACGGAATGATTTAAGACCGCGTTGCCAACAAGTGCGGTTTTCGGCGTGGGCCAGAATCGGCCTCGATTACTAACCGGGAGTCACGTCATACTCCTCTTTTATTGAAGAGGAAACGCAATTCCTCTTACTCATCGATGACATTATGCAAGCGTCTCCATGTATAGACAAAAAATCTTATATATCAGAGACGCATTTGAAAAATAAACTTTACTAAAACTTCGATGATGTTGCATAGTCATTAACAATATTTAAAATCACATCTAGTTGGCGTTAATGAGTCATTAAATATAGTCAGCTAAATTAGAACTAGACTAGAGGACGAATCTAGCGATATTATTATTATAGTTCTCTGTCCTAGGGCAGGTCCTTTATTCCAAATAAAACTGTGCTCTCCATCTATTTCTATCCTGAGCATTACTCTTCAGTTGTTCTAACTTCTTCCTTCTTCTAATTCATCAATAATTTGAATCCTTCTCCTACCTCTTCCTTTTTTACTGCAATTACTTGCGTCAACAAATTACCTCTTCTCAGTGTATGTCCTAACCAATTAACCTTCCTCTGCTTTATTACCTGTAGTATTTTTCTTTTTTCATCTACTCTCTGTAGCACTTCTTCATTTGTTACTCTATCTGTCCAGCTAATCCTTTCCATCCTTCTCCATACCCACATTTCAAAGCTTGCCAAATATTTCATATCTATTTTTTGAATAGTCCATGTCTCTGCTCCATATAATGCTATACTCTATACGTAGCACTTCATCAGTTTTTTCTCAAATTCAAATTCTTTCTGCTCCTCAGTATAAATCTATTCTTACTGAAAGCAGCTTTTGTCATTGCTGTCCATGTTCTTATCTCTTTTGTGCACTTTGCATATCGCGATATCATGCTTCCTAAATATTTGAATTCTTTCACCTGTTCCAGTATTTTATTTCCAATTCTTATATTCAAGCTCTCTCTCTCTCTCTTAGAAATCCTCGTAACTTTTGATTTTTATTTGTTTAAGTTTTGAGATAATTTTGCAATTATATTCTTACTTTTGCAGTTACATCACTCCTTTCTTTGTTCCACTGAACGTGTTCGCTCACTATTTGGAATCTACTCAGGTACTGGGAATAAAAATTCTCATCTTTATTAACTAGATGTGACTCAGCGTTGGTGCATTGGCTAAGGAAGTGGCTCAATTTCTCATAGGCCAAGGCTTTTCTTTATTTAGAATTATTTTTTCAGTAAATGTCTTTAAGGTATTCCAATGATTGAAAACTTTGATATAAAGAATAAAGGTAAAGCTTGTAAATAAGACAGTGCTGCAAATAAATTCTCCAAAATTGACACTTATTTCAAAACTATCAATTCGAAACACGAAAATTCATCTAATAGTTTTATCAACAAGTTAGGAAAGTGTACAGCGTATCACAAATGGGCGCGTTTCGTGCAATGGAGTATTTAATATATATATATATAAGTACTACGGAAGAGGAAATATAAGTAAGGATATTTAGGGCAACTAGGTGTTGAAGGAAACCCAGTGAACACTTACCGGAAGTAGAGCCGCTGGGGTGTTGGAGAGACACATTTGTAGAGGTTATGTATAGGTTAGAGCTTTCGGGATGATCCCTTCTTCAGCACAAGAGAGACACAACTCCTTCAACACCTAGTTGCCCTAAATAAATATATATATATATATTATTTAGATTCATTAATCCGTCGAAATTCAACGGGCACTTCCGCTAGTTTTTAAATAGGAATAAAATGGATTATTTATGTCGTAGAAAAGAACTTTAAAACGCTATTTCACTTGCGTACACGTGTATATATATATATATATATATATATATATATATATATATATATATATATATATATATATATATATATATATATACTTCCGCTAGTTTTTAAATAGGAATAAAATGGATTATTTATGTCGTAGCGTTTTAAAGTTCTTTTCTACGACATAAATAATCCATTTTATTCCTATTTAAAAACTAGCGGAAGTGCCCGTTGAATTTCGACGGATTTAATGAATCTAAAAATTCGACCGTGTAACATGTAAACATCGTAAGAATAACACAGTAAACAGTTTTAACTATCAAATAAAGCAGAAACGAAGAAAATCCGTATTTTGATGAATGAAGGGAAAAAACCTTGTACTCTGAAAAATCGAAAATTATGTGTTAACTTATAGGAAAATAATTATTGAATTAAGAACCCACTCCCCCCCCCCCCCCCCCCAATTTTTTATCGCCATATAACCTATGTTACCCGCAGAGTAAAATTATATACCTATGCGAAGTTTTGTGACGATATCACAATTTTTGGAAAATCTACGTCTAATTATTTAAGTTACCTACGTAGTTTTAAAATCAGCTTCATTTGGAGAACTGCACGCCACATGAAAATGTCATTTAAAACTATTTATTAGTAATACATATTTCAATTAAAATCGACAAATATTTGGTTGCCATGTTAACAAAGCAAAATCGCGCACACAAATTGAAAAATGATATTACGTTAAAATTTTTCGCATATAAATGCATTGGACTCTCAACTTCGGCGACATTGGGAGTTGACATGGTAGCTTATAATCGGTATTTTCATAAAACTGATAAAATCACATATTTTTCTGATTATAAACGCATTTTTACGCTAATTCGATTAGGATTCGAATTCTGTCTTCAATAAAAATAAACTTTGTTCTTTCCTTCATAGAACCATCCAAGTCTCAAATTCGTATCATGTCTCTAAGTAATTTTAAATTTCAAATGTAAAATAAGCTGCACTCATCCCTATGTTATTCAAATGGAGAAAATGAAAAAAGATAATATATTTAAAAATTAGAAAGGTCAATCAAATCGGTATAAAAACCTGACTACATCACTTAACTCTTTATTCCGATTAAAATGACACTTTATAGATATGTCTATATCTATCTATATATCTATAAAGAAAAGTTTTTGTGTGCATGTGTTTTTTATAGTTCAGCAACTACAGCACGTAGAAACGAGGAAGGTGTCATTTTAATCGGAAATAAAAGTTAAGTGGTGTAATCAGGTTTTTATACCGATTTGATTGACCTTTGTAATTAAAAAATATTTTCATCCTTCATTCATCTAAATAGGCAAATGCGATTTTCTTCATTTTTGATTTATTCAACGGTTAAAACTGTGTACTATCTTATTCTTGCGATGTTTGCATGTGACACGGTCGAAGTATTAAATTCACTAAATCCGTTGAAATTCATCGGGAAATTCTGCTAGTAGATAGATAGATTTTGCATGCACACGTAAGGAAATTAAACGTTTGTTTGAGATATTGTTTATGTTAGCAACAATGATGAAGTAACAATGCAAGAAATTCTCCAAGTTCAACCTGAATTAAGACTTTCTTGTGTGATTTTATTGATATCGACTACTCCTACGATAAACATGTATGGGAAAAGAAATACTCTACTAGTTCTACAAGTTTTATTTGAAAATTATTTTTAAATGACCAATATTTTACGAGATATGATGGGAAATTCATTTTTTTGTCACCAGTCAAGTGGTACCTTTGATTGGCTTACGTGATTCATTTATGCGATTTTCGTATTACCTTTGATTGTAAGCCCTTAATATTAAATTTCGTGAAGATCCGTTCTGTAGAAGCCGGGAACGAACATGCGGAGGGACGAACGGACAGACCGACGCTAATAGGCGCTCACGCTGGAAGCGAAACGCGCCTAAAAGGAATTGAAAACACGAATTGATTACATATCTCTAGTAAAAACTATATAATAATGTAATTTATATAATTTAGGATATAAAATCATATGTGCAATTATAAAATTCGAGAAGGCTTCAGAAGTAACGTAATATACCAGGGCCCCAAAAAAGAGGAAAACCGGACATCTGGTTAGCCTAATTCTGCGAGTGAATTGAGTTCTGCAAACACGGAGGAATGAGTAATCTGCTGCAGTTTGTGCGTCCTCTCATATTTTGAATGTGCAGTGTGTGATTTGCGCTGTGTGGCAAAAACGTTCGTGTCGTCGAAAGGCACGCGAGCGCCCGCCCCACATGGCACCGGTCGATCAAACGCGGGGCGAAGAGGCTCAGCGCGGGGACTCGTGAGTGTATATTAAGTGCGCAGAATTGCCGCCGCACGATGCGAAATACAATATCTCGTTAAGTGCACTTAGATCCCTTCCTCGTATAACATTAAAATATCTTCAAACAGTGCCGACCTGATTTCCACGATTTTTATCCCGAAACAAATATCAAATGGCAAATTGATTTTAAATCCTTGTCCTCATGTATACTTCTCAAATACATTTAGATGCAAGGGTATTTGCTGATTCTTTTAAGCACCTCAATGAATTGCGAAGTGAATAAAGACTCCCCAACACCCTGTAAACCCCACGACTCCCAACCACGAGTCCAACTCGTCCCAAATCTTAAACTCCTATTTGCCCAACGGCGAGTGTTAATTCCATCAAGTTTGAAATTATGTATCTGGTCTCAAAATGCCTTTATTGTAAACAGATACTGCAAGTAGATCTTTTTAATTTGATACAAGGTAGAAAAATTTCCGCATTAAATCCTCTTTCTTTCAAGAAATAGAAGAAAAATCCACCCTACGCTTAACAAGTGTAGCGAAATCGAAGACTTGAACCGTGGCGCATTGCAGATCGAAAGTTTTGCCACAAGAGTAAAACTTTCGTCCCTGGAAAATAACAAGTTAGGAAAGTGTACAGCGTATCACAAATTTCGTGCATTGGAGTATTAGAAAGAAATTATATACCCGTACGTACGGGAAATAGCGTTTTAAAGTTTTTTCTTCGTCATAAATAATCCATTTTCTTCCTATTTAAAAGTATTGCGTGCACACGTAAGGAAATTAACCGTTTGTTTGTGAGATTGTTTATGTTAGCAACAATGAAGAAGTAATCATGCAAGACAATTTGTTCAACTCGAATTAAGACATTCTTGTTTGATTTTATCGATAACGGCTACTCCTACGATAAAAATGTATAGGAAAAGAAATACTCTTCCTTACCAGTCCTACAACTTTTATTTGAAAGATATTTTGATATGACTAATACTTTACGAGATATAACAAAAATTTCATTTTTTATCACCAGTAAAGTGGTACCCCTGATTGGCATACGTGATTCATTTTTACGATTTTCTTATTATCTTTGATTGTAAGTCCTTAATATCAAATTTCACGAAAATCCTCTAGGTAGAAGCCGAGAACGAACATGCGGACGGACGGACACACGGACGGACAGACCGACGATAATAGGCGCTCACGCTGGAAGCGAAACGTGCCTAAAAATGAATACCGTTTTCAGATGCAGACATAGACTGTGAAAAGACTACCATCGATGTAAGAGTATAACACTAACAACATAATTCTAAAACTTAGATAACAACAACGATCGTTGTCGACGAATATCTTTACGAGGAAGTGTAGTGCCCTCTCGCGTATTGTTCCAAATCAAATTGTGTTTACGCAACACGCACAAAGTAAATCAGGATGATTATCATTGCGAGTGCGGTATAAACTTTGTTCATTCGGACAGATATGCCGTAAATACCTGCATATGGGACGCAGGAAGGTTTTTGGGTTCGAATTCAGTGCACTGGCGTATAGAGCGCATACGCATTCCAGCTGCTGATATGTGTAACATGTATTATATCATTTAAAGATCGAGGCTGACGATTAATATTAAAATATTGTAAAACTAAAAATAAATCACAATTTACGTCGGCTTCCTACGCAAGGAAGCTTCTATCTCGAAACGGTTTTATAATAACAATGCTAAAAATGACAGAAGAGAAATACAAAGATTCGGCGGCATTCCAGAAGAGTGTAGTATAAGGTAAAATGTAGACAGTTTTCGTAATTCGTTTGTAAACTAAGATTTTAAGGGTTAAGGAGAAGTTTCATGATAGAAGTACGACAAACATCCCACGACATCCCAAACGAATGAAATCTCTTACTTCAGAGACAGATGGCGTTTTCTTCCATATAAACGAGAATGGAAGTACTAAATTATTTAAATACGATGGCAGTGGCAAAGAATTTCTCCGATTTCAATTTATGATTTTTAAACGTGCTTCCATTATACGCTTTTGATGCTCGCCACACTCGAGTGAATCATGTCACTTTATTTCCTTCCTATACAAACTATTGCGAAATATAAATAGTTGGTTTTTTACTGGCACACAGTAAAATTTTAATTTATTTATTGTCGAAATCAATGTGATACTTAACAGTCATTTTATTTCGCCAGTGTCCTGAAATTAGGCAGAAACTCCACACTGACTACTCCTCTATCTGCAATCTATACTTTGATTTCATGAAAGTCACAGCAGAAAAAGTTGATTCACAGAGTCACTCTTAATCCGAACCTCGAAAAAGGCTTGCAATAACCGAGAAGAGAACCACGAACTCATTTTCTTTCAAAAGGCGAGTCCATTTCGTTGAAACCGTACTTCTTCGCGTCTTACCACAAATTTTCAATTGTTCACAACCCTACATCGAACATAAATGACGATTTTGATAACCGTCAAACCTTTCAAAGCGTCATTTGAGCACAAAGATTTCCTTGGTGCGAAATGCGGAGGAACTAGGCCGCAGCAGACGTAAAATTCATTAAAATTATGAGTGTAAAAATCGTAAATCGTATTTTTTAATGTTTCAAAAGAAAAATACATCTGTAGTAATAAAGAGCGATGAAGGTATCCGAATTTATCTCGTCATTTGGATGGTCGAAACGAATTGTTACGTTTTCTTATTCCTTAGAACTTAATTTATTTCCAGTTGAAACTCTGGTTATTGTCTGAGAGATTGAAGATGAAACTTGGTTTTTCCAACTTTTTGGACTTGGATAATCGCGGTTCCACGAATCTAATTAAATGAAGCCCATCCTGGAATATAAATTTCTACGACATTCAATATAGATTACTTTATTCCGAGGAGGTAAATTCTGACGTCCATCCAATTTCCGTGCCTTGCACGGGTTGATGCGGAGACATGCAAAAGCGAGACTTTTCTTTCGGAAAACAGAAAAGAAATCGATATTGATAAATCGATATCGCCTTTTGGCGAGAGAGAGTGGCGTTATAAAATTCGAATCGACGCCATTTTCGCCCTTCCATTAATCATTCCAGAAGCCTCGGGACGACGACCAGAATCTCCCGCAGCAAAGTCCCCTCCCCCGGCGACCCATCGTCCCCTGCTACATCTGCGGTCGCGAGTTCGGTTCAAAGTCCATCGGAATCCACGAGCCGCAGTGCCTGGCCAAGTGGAGGTCGGAGAACGAGCGTCTGCCCCCGCACCAGAGGAGGCCTGAACCGAGGAAGCAAGGAGAGGCGTCGCCCCAACAACAACTCCAGCCGGAGCCCGAAATGCAGACGCCGTCCCCGAGGGAAGCTGGACGGGTGCCATCGCCCGGACAATCTGGGCGCCCTCCCACGGTGCCTTGCTACTTGTGCGGAAGGCAGTTCGGCACCAAGTCCATAGCGATCCACGAACCGCAATGTCTGAAGAAATGGCGTGCCGAGAACGAGAAATTACCCCCGGAGAGGAGGCGACCGGAGCCACAGAAACCGGAAATCCGATTTAAGGGTAGGTTATGATTCAAGGCGCTCTCGATCGGTTTGCTCGGTGAAAATGTGATCGGTGTCATTATATACCTTCATGGTCACGTCAAAGTTTCAAATTTCCCAATCCTCTTTTACGAAAGATAAAATGAACAGAAAAACACCAATATATCCTACCATCTATTAATTATATATACATATTTGAGTTGTACGTTTAGAAATCCTACCCTAATGCGGCGGTCCTAATCTTGAAAATAAAACAAAAAGTGTAGCTTATTCTAGTATCATTTTCGGCAACTTTTGAACACATAATTGTTAACACTTTTGGAAACATTCTTAATTTGTAAAAGGTCACAAACAATCGCAAACGATTTAGGTTGTTTTTAAAGGTTACTTGGCGGTAAATGTGCGATTAAGACAGTGAAATGTAAGGTAATATTGTAGTTTCAAAAATGACGGGTAGGCATGAATTAGATATTAAATAAAAATTTAAAGAGTTCAAGGTGTAGGCCTTAGCTAAATGTTAATTTAAAGTGGCAGCGTAAATAAAGAAATTCATGACATTTAATGCAATAATAATATTTTCGTTCCACGGCACCCATACACATAAACAGAAAATATCGTTGGCACACCGCCACCATTTTCCGTAATAGTTTTCCAGCTGATCCAAAAATTTCACGGCGCATCAGTTAATATCTGACGGCCGCTATTGTGCTGCGTCACAACATTTGGAAAATCACTGATTTAATCCAACCTGAAAAATAAATTTAAACTATATATCCTTGTTGTTATGCTTTGATTAAAGTTACTTAAATAGTTACCCAGACCATTTGCTTTGTACAACTAAACGCAATAGAAAAATACGGTTGAAAAATAAATATTTGTTGTTGTGCGAACAAAACGAAAATTAAATTGTGTTCAGCAATTGAAAACCGAACCACGAGGAATACTTTCAATATAAAAGTAAAGACTCGCTGATGCGGCGACATTGCGAATTTCGGCCGACAGACATGGTTTTTCCCTCCCTACTTTAGCATGGTGATTGAAAAGCAGTACCATTAAAAACCATAATTTCTCCTTTAGACATACTGTATAATTTAATTAATTCAACATTTTTTATCAGATTCTTGTTTATTTAGGATTTAAATTAATTCAGCATATTTCGGCGGTCCCCCGGAAGAAGACTCATGCCCCCTGGGGGGTCGCGGCTCTCACTTTGAGAAACATTTATAGACGACCACCTAGGGCAGTGTTCCTCAACTGGTGGGATGCGTCTAGGTGGGACCAGAGCCGGCTGAAGACATTTTCGGACCCCAATCGCTTACACTTTCTGGCACTTTCACCTTTATACAGTTAACAGTCTCGGGCGTAACTTGATGGAATTTCTTCATATTGTCTAAATAAAAAAGATTTATTTGGTAATTCCACAAAAATTAATTTTTAAAAATAAATAAATAAATACATTCGTGTGGAATTACTAAGTAAATCTTTTTTATTTGGACTTTCTCCTTTGTGTCTACCAATTATTAAGGTAATACTTAAATGCTTATAAACGTAGAAATACATTTATTATAAAAAGTGAGGTTTTTCTTTATATTATGGTGGGACCAGGGTTTCTTGAAAAGGTGGTAGGTGGGACGCAAGAGGCAAAAGGTTGAGAACCTTGCGCCTATTTGGGCCTCGCCCCTAGAGTCGCTAGAGAGCTACCTTTAACAGAATCAGGATATTATTCCGAGAGAATAAAGAAATTATACATTGACTGTTAAAAGTTCCAACCTAAGTGATGTCGAAGATCAGTATACATATATGGAGAAGACCAGTCTCAATTGACGGGTATCATTTAAAAGAAATCATTATTCCTAAGGTTCCACTCGATCGAGATCGACCTCAGAAACCCACCCACTGTATTTTAAATATATATGTAACTAAATTACGAAGAACTTGATAGTCTGTTTTTCTTCATAAAATTTAATCACATGTTTTCAGAATTAGTGAGTCGCGAGACCCGCAAACCATTATCACCTTTAGGCCTCGCATCCACTAAATCCGTGATTTAGTGGATGCGAGGAATGTGCCATCATTCTTTTTATATTAATCTCCTAAATCAAACCTTTGGCAACCCTTGGCTCGTGAGCCACATGTGACTCTTTTCATAATTTTTTGTGGCTCTCGTTTTCTATTTGGCTATGAAATATGACTATTTTGATTAAAAAACAAAATACAAAATATTATATTTAAAAAACAACCAAAATGAAGAACAAATAACAATAGGAATGAAAAAGAATAAACGAAAAGAAGAGGCAAACAGTGTGGAAACAGCAAAACGATTAAATACATCGTGTAACAGTAACTAATAACACATTCCAATGACTCCACCTCTCCTTACTCTCTTAAACACAAGCATAATCCACTCCACACTTAACCCATTTTCCGACAATTTGGAGAAATTTGTCTGTACGATAAACTTTCAAATTTTTCACAATCCTATTTTACATTGACGCGAGTTCCTTACTCGAAGAATATCAATTAGGATTAATGGATTTGCATTGCAATAATGAGTTTCAGAACGTTTTATGTAATGGAAGATCAAATTGAGTTTTATGACAAACTTGTTACAACTGAAAAATACCCAGTTTGAATAAAACATCCTTAAAAAATCGTTGGTCTTTTCAGAAGTACATATTGATGTGAAGCTTTTTTTCAAAATTAAAATTTGCAAAAAGTAGGACCAGAGCTTCGATAACAGATAAAAATTTGGAAAATCGATTAATAATCGTTATATCCAAATTTGAGACCAATAAATGGAATATATCAGCAGAAGTATAGAAAATCAAATTTCTCGTTGTCAATTATTATCAATACATTTTTTGGTACTTACGTATTATCTCCAGGACCCTTCGCAGGACCTGGTACTTACGTATTATCCCCATGCCATACATACTTACAACATTAACAGAAACTGATTGGCCTGTCTCGACATTTACAAACCCAATCACCGGACAAGAAACTGATTGGCCGGTCTGGACATTTACAAACCCAAACACCGGACAACGGGGAGGGATACTTTGGTTCCGGGCGAGGCGAAGGGCGCGGTAGCGCACGGAGACGACTACCCATTAAAACAAAGCGAGCCGAAGGCTCGTCAATATATCCTTTCAATGTTATATCCTCTAAAAAAAATGGAAGGATATATTGAAGAGCCTTCGGCTCGCTTTGTTTTAATGGGTAGTCGTCTCCGGGCGCTACCGCGCCCTTCGCCTCGCCCGGAACCAAAGTATCCCTCCCCGTTGTTCGGTGACTGGGTTTGTAAATGTCGAGACCGGCCAATCAGTTTCTGTTAATGTTGTTTTGAAAATAAAATATAGTAAATCCAACAATACGTTGTTATTCTGTAATACGTAAGTAAGATAATACCAAAGTAAGGTCCTGGAGATAATACAAAGTACCCATTTTTTTCTATGGCTTCTTAAAAATAATATTTTTTGCGAGTGGCTCTTCATTTGGCTTCGGTTGACCGGCCATGTCCTAAATCAGGGTTTCCCAAACTTTTTGAAACCACGGAACCCTCATATTAAAATATTTTTCCTCGAGGAAACCTAGCTAAGAGGTGGTACGCCAAATCGCTATAATATTAACTTTATAATCATTGTAATTGTTATTTACATTGTTTATGCATCTTACATTATACAGTTTACAAGTGAAGCTCATGTTTCCCGTTGTAAATAAGAGAAGGAAGAATGTATCCTCAGTCTATGGCGGAACTCCTACAGCCTTCCGCGGAACTCAGTTTGAAGACCTATGTCCTAAATCAGTGGTCTTCAAGGTGGGCGATAGCGCCCACCAGTGGGCGTTTTTGGATTTTTGGTGGGCGTTAAAGAACTCAACAAATGCTATTCTAATTTTTACACTGAAAAATAAAATTCTATAAAAAGGCTTAATGATACGCACACATATTCTGTACAACTATTACAATTCGTTCGTCGTTAACTATAGTATCATATCATACTATACTAGCGAAAATGTATCCATGCTGCGGTAAAATCGAAAGGCCCATGAGGGTGGTCGGAGTCTCTTGCAGAAGCAGCGAAGCATTTAAGTTTAATTTTATCAAATATATAAAATCATAAATTTTTAAACACTGTTATTACCACTGAGACTATTCGGCAATCTCATCTAACGACAATCCCACTAGTATTAGGGTTACCTTACCTCCGTAAATCGCTTTGCTACTGGGGGCGCAAAATTATTCTTTGCCCCGGGCGCCAGAAACCCTCACTACGCCACTGGGTGGGCGGTGAACTTATTTCAAAGGACAACATATGGTAAAAGTGGGCGGTGACTCAGAAAAGGTTGAAGACCACTGTCCTAAATGATCGAACGATCGATTTCTCCTCGCTTTTATTTTTCATTATTTTATTTTCTGTCTATCTCCATTCGTCCCGGCTCACTTATAGCCTTCATTTTTGTTGCTTTATCCCCTGTTCTTGCTTCCGATCCTAGCACGTGAGCTATTGTTTAATGCAATTAAACGCAAATTTATATACCATATAATCGCATTATATATTTAGCGGCTTATTTGTCTGACGTAAGGAGCGTAAAGCCACGGGGTCTCCTTTGTTTACTGTGCAGGTCATCGAATGATAAAAGCCATTGTGGAACCGCTCTTTACCTTGGCCTCATTTTCCTCTTATCCTCTGGCGCTCGTCTCACAATCAGACCGGCGATTTTTCAGCTGCTTAATTCAGTCGTAAATGATATCGAACAGAGGTTTCAAACATGAGGTCCGCGAGCCGCTAGTTTTAGAAGTGTGGCTCTACTACTACTCTCCTGCTCAGGGACGGGGACAGGGGTGAGCCGGAGAGGCTACGGCTTCAGGCGGCATTTTTCTAGGGCGACATTTTTCGCTTTTTTTCCCTTTCTTATTATTTTTGGGGGTGGCGATTCTTTCGCTCGCCTCAGGCACCATTTTTCAGCTCCTGCTACTCAACTTTAGAAGTTGAGTAGCGGCATAGAAGAGGTAGAGGGTATATAATCATGGATAAATAAGGAGATAAGTAATGATAAAAAATATTTATTGTTAAAGAATTGTAAGTTCGTTTTTAATTAAGATGCCGTTTTAATTCGTGTGCTTTATAATTTTCGACAAAAATCTTACAATTAGTCACATTATTACGATGTGCGACTTGTTTAGAAATTATATATTTGTACCACACGCAATATAAATTTGAGGGATCTGGTCTCGTCGGTCTTAGGCTACGCGTGCGAGGTGCGTGTGGAAGATACTGTTATTTATTGAAAAACTATGTTGGAAAACTTTTTATGACAATTGAAGAAAAAGATTTTTGATTTTATTTCGGCCATTGGATGATCTCTTTAATTTTTTTCTTAAATTTATATTTATAGTTAATAAAATTATACTGAATTTTCTATTGTAATGACTTTTTCATTAACTTTTTATCGATCAGGAGTTGTGAGTGGACTACAATTATTTCGCCGAGACCCACGCAGCTGTCGCTAGGCAGCTGGACTAAAACGCGAGCATTTAACTTTTATAAGTTTATTTACGAATCGATACGAAAAACACTTCAAGGATATACTGAATATTCGGCGAAGTTCATGGGGTTAATGGAGATAGATAATCGACGGGCGTATGTGTTTGCGACCGTACCAAGTGAGCGAAGAAACGATCGACTGCAGGCTATGGCGGGTCGATGGTTCGTTCACCTCGCACGAAAAGACAGAGCGACGGCGGAACCCCTTTTGACCTCTCCACTTTGACGAGAACACCTGTTTCGCTTCCTCGCGGATTCAAGCGTAGCTCCCTTTGCAAAGAGAAATCCTAACTGAGGCGTAGCACTAGGGTCATTCGCCGAAAAATGAAACTGCTTAATGTACTTTACTAGCGATGGTGTATTTTTTCGAAAGGTTATTATAATGCAATAAATGGCAGATTGCAATGACTACAACATCGTCGGATAACATCAAAACTCGGTCTTTGGCTCAAATAAGTCCACGATCGAATGGGGGGAAATAAGACGAGGAGTTTAGCGGGTTTGGCAGTTGTTGGAAATAGGAAAACGCATAAATAATAAACCACGGTAACTTTGGAACTGTTATTCCCATGAAAAGATAAGGTTTGCTTGGACGGGAGAAATATTGTAGGCATTTTTAATAGAAAGGGAAGGAGAATGATTGAGAAATATAAATTACGGTAAAGGTTCCCAAACTGTGGTTCGCGAACTCCCAGGGGGTTCGTGAGACATCTCAGGAGGTTCACGGCAAAAAAATCCGTAAAGGCGAGCAAAGATTTTTGGTAAATCACTTAATTTGGTCCTTGTTGGCATTCAAGTTTTTAACAAATTCTATATAAGTACTTTTTTATTAAAATGCAAAATAATCCATTATTTAAACAATATTTATATCAAACTTTTATTTGAAGCACGAAATGAATGTCTGGAGCTAAACCTATTTCATCAGCTCTAGGAATAAAAATCATCGCTCTCTTTTTCACTACGTAGAGGAGCCTTTTGTAGCAACGGAAACTGTATAGGCCTTCGTCTTTGTAAGCAGTCAGTTGATAGAAGACCATTGTCTTCTTTAAACAATGCACAAATCGATATCATGGCGAATAATATAATTGTAATGCACGAAAGGGACCAGGGCGAATGTTGAGACATAATATTGTAAGTAAATTGTAAAAAAAAGTAAATTTTATACTTCTGGGCTTTGTTTTAAATCTCAAATTTTCATGATAATTCTTCGTAATTTTAATATACAAATAAAAATTACCCTGCTCCTCTTACTACTAACATGACCTCAAGGTTACAAACACGCAAATAAGCAACGGAAAAGTATATATAATAGGTGGAAATAATGTTATAATAAATATTGTATACATAAATTAATAAATATTAAAATCTGTTTACAATATATATTCTATAATAATTTATACTCAGGTGAAAAAGATAATCCTTGAAAATTTTTATTTTTATGAGGGGATTCGCGAGATTTGGATTATTATAAAAAAGGGTTCGCGCGGATAAAAGGTTTGGGAAACACTGAATTACAGCGATGGTTCTAAAAAATTTGGTAGACACCCTTTCAAAGATAAACAGAATTTCCGGCACCTCACCTTGAAACAAAGTTGCATATAGAAGAGATCCCTTAGAGTCTAAGGGATCTTAGACAATTGGACCAATTGCTGTCCATCCTTAATACCTTACATCCATCCATTAAATTCACCCAAGAGTTTGAAATTAAAATCTCCCTCAATTTTCTTGACCTAACCGTATATAGACTTACACATAACTTACAATTTGCCATTTTCAGGAAACCCACTGATACTGATCAGACTATTCACTCATCTTCTTTCTACCCCACTCCGCATTACAGGATAATGTAAATTTGAACTTAATTTACGCCTTTTGAGCATGGTGTCATGATTGGCAAATCGAAATTAATCACGGCAAATGCTCCCTTTTGAGTTTCTGGAAGGGCGAGAACAATGAATTAGACTCGGAGTATAGAATTGATAGACTGAATATCCAATCTGCGGAATACGTTAAATATTTAGTCACCATTTGTCTTGATCTATCGTGGAATATGCATATTCGAAGGGTCGTAGGCGCAGCCAATAAGAAATTGAGCTTCGTAGGCAGAATAGTAAGAAGTAGCACAGAACAGGTATGAGAAACGTGTTATTTATCATTGGTCAGATCTCAGATCGAACACGCTTCCAGCATATGGGATCAGTACGAAAAGGTACAGATAGTTGAGTTATGAAGAATCCAACGCAGAGCAGCCAGATTCGTAAAGCAAAAATATGAGCAAAAATTAAGCGTCACATCACTGTTGAAGGAATTGAATTGGATGTCGCTAGAGAACCGCAGACTTAGCGCTAGGTTAAGGCTTCTGGAGAAATTTAGGTCGGAAGTTCGTCTTGTGTCGACTTAAGGCCGATTTACACATAGCAGTCTGTGCACCGACTGGGCGCCGACCGCGCACCGACCGTGTCGTGTCACTTACATTTACACATAACAGACTGCGCACCGACCGTGCCCCTACCGTTCTCCCTCCTGATTTCAGAGATCGCAATGGATTCTTCAGAGCAGGATGTAGTTGTGGCTTGCTCGCTTTACTTGTTATATAAAGAGGAGAATAAGAAAAGAAGACGAAGAAATCTTGCATGAAAGAAAGGGCAGTTCAGTATCTTCAAATGCGAATTTCACTCACCTTTAGCAGAGAGTTTTTCTGCTATTTCTTTCCATATATTTTCTTTTATTATATTATTATCATAGTCTTTGTGCTCCAAATTATATAAACATTCATTTTCTTGCACTAAATCCATATTCATATATGATCTCTCTACAACAGAAAACGGGCTAATCGCACGACTCCACTGAACTCAACTGAAGATATTCATGCATGTCTGTAGAGACGAAAAGAGCCGAATCACCAAAACGTCTAACCATTTACATATACGAGACTGCGCACCGACCGGGCGCCGACCGTGTCGCGTCGTGACCTTGAGGAAGCTCTTTCGAAGTGCTCGGTAGGGGCACGGTCTACGCGCAGTCCCCCATATGTAAATCGAAAACCGTCCGTCCCGTACAATTCAAATGGAAAGGACCCCTTCACGGTCCTCAATGAAACGACACGGTCGGCGCCCGGTCGGTGCACAGTCAGCTATGTGTAAATCGGCCTTTACTGGGACCACATTGAAAACTGACCGCGAAGCTGACCTCTCGACCGTCATTAACTCGGGTTAGAGGCCATACCTCGAGACCCATCCTCAAATCCGAGCTCAGGTGTCTTTACCCTCTCAGCACGAGGGCACTAGCCGACCACATCTTTTGCAATAAAATTTAAACTATTTTATGTTGTTAACTTAGTGCGACTGTGACCCAAGCAACATATTTGGGTGAATGCGCTGATCAAGGGCGTCTTTTTAACGGAATTCTACGATAAATAATAACGTAATTTCCCTCACATCTAATCTTGACGCCAAGGAATACCAACCTCTTAAGAGTTTTCGGACGGGATTGTTATGAAAGCAGACATTCGCGAGACGGTGCGGAGATTGTAACGCTTGGTTGCTCTATGGTGTTAGATGGGTGAAAAGGAAAACCGCTCATAACTAAAAAGCTTTACAAACTTTTTCGATCAAACTTTTAGGAATCGCTTGACTATTCAACTTTTCAATTTGAAACCGCTCGCCGTGAACATAGTAGTCCTGGATTTGACTTCAGGAGCATATCTTTACCGGTAAGCTTTCAACATATTTGAGTTAACTGGATCAGTGCAGATAAATCGACAAAATAATTTTTTCACACACGTGTATTGTTTAGTACGAAGATTAAGGAAGATGAACAGAGATATATGTGAGAATGTGCGAATGAAAATTTCAAATCTTACTGTGGAACAAGTGAAATTTAACGATATTGAGAAACTATGCTCTTCCATATAATTATTGTTAGATTATTAGAACTAAGAACTATATGTTGTTTGTGAATGTTAAAATTTCCTTAATTCGTTACAGTGAAATCCCGTTTTTACCTTCAGCGATAACAAATTTACCAGGAAAACGAAAATTTACAATTTACCCCAAGAATAGTCTTGAAAATCACATAAAGCGCTAAGTCACTGTTATATTTAAATAGATGGCATTTCTGACCGTTTTGAAGACCAATTGGTCGTTTTTTAAATCTTTAGGGAACCATTCTTGCAATGTTATTTGCTTCAACGACTAACGCTTCACAAATTATGCTTCATAATCGGAGAATTTAATTTTATCCCATAATAATATAGAACTGAACTGAAGTTCTCTTATGTTAGTCAATGCCGGATTAACGATGCTCAATTGCGACAGAGCCCCGTCATTAGGTCTCCGCGGAGGCCCCGAGCACTGAGTGTGGGTTTTGGTAAAGTGGTCTGCGAAAAATTGTGCGCCAAGGCCCACGAATCCGGTGTCTCTTGTAGTGCACCAAAGAACATTTTTAAGATCTTCACAGTCGTTTAATTTCATTTGGAAAACGATGTTTTCGTTAAAAGGGTATTCCGTAAAACGATATTTTACTGTATTTCTTAAAGATAGTGACTCTTTCATTGGTTTATCATATTAAAGTTCCGCCAATTAGAGCACAAAAATAAGCAAAATGTAAATTATAGTTTAAAATATCAACCAGATAGGTCTATCGGATAGTATTTACATTGAAATCGTCCTTTTTCCCTCCAGAGAACGGTGAAGTGGACTGCGAAGCGACCTTCGACGCCATCTGGGAGACTCACCTGCAGCAGCTGGTTCCATGCAAGTTGTGCGGGAGGACGTTTTTCCCAGATCGCATCCACATTCACGAGCGCAGCTGCAAGGGCAACGGAAAGAAGTGATTAACGAAAGTGCCCATGTGCTTTATTTCCCAATGGAAATACAACTCTATGAGCCAAGCTTCCCAATAATAAATAATTTTCTTATGGACATGATAATGCCTCGCAGGCGATGCCTCATTATCCATGAAACGCTTTCGGTATATGTATTCCTCAAATATATCTATTTCAAAAGACATTGGTTTCCATTATTTTTTTGCAGTGATGTTCAACGAGCCCTGTTCACTGTCCACGCGCTCAATGCCCAGAGTTATGGCATCGCCATTTGAAATGAAGACGAAGCGGCAAGGCAAGGAATATCTTTGATAGTTCGATACCTTCCAAAATTATTATTTATCCACCTAACAAAATAATACGAGCACAACTCAGAATAGAACTCTTTGAAAGCTGTATACACTAAGCTTATAGGTGCGATTCGCTTCATCTTGAAAAAAACGTAAAGGGATCGCTGAGATCTCCGAACGCATCTACCGTTTAATTTTCTACAAAAAAAGATTTCCTTTTATTTGCATATATGGTTGTACGTTTTCGTCAGATTCTGCTAGATGTGCGATGAAGGACGGCTGTGATTACTAAACCGCTTTTTGAGGAATCCACCGGGCGATCTGCAGATAACATGGCCGTCTGCCTTAAAACTCGCCATTTATTCCATTCGCTTTCATCCTGATATTGACATTCGGATGGTCAGATACGTATATTTGGACACTGTCCTCCAGCGGGGGGCGTCGCGAAATGGGAGGAATGTATATGGTACAGTAAAAATATTTTATTTCCTGTTTCTTAATGGTGTTTAGCATTTTATTGGTACATTAAAATGTGTTGTACGAATTATTCAGGATTACAGTGTAACCAATGTTATAATGTTTATATAGATAGATGGAAATATTTAATTGGGTCGCGACAAGATCGGCTGTCTTAATAGGGGGTCGCAGAAGAATAAAGGTTGGGGACCGCTTCGTTAGGGCAATTGTTGGGTAATACACGCCCTTCTGGGATGGTGAAATCAAACACTTCTAGCAGTGATGCACAACGGAAAATAGGTGTGTAGAATACTATGAGTTTTATAAAAACAATACTTTGCTAAAATACGGCATCTTGTTCTGATATGGCGTTTTCTTGAGATAACTCCATCCCGTTATTCTTCGACTGATGAAATCACGTGCCACAAAGTCATGTTGCAAGTATAATACTTGTATACGGTGCACGAGTAAATCGTATTGAAAAGCTCCTCGACTCATGTCGTTGCCTCATGTCATTTGTTTCCTATCCCAAGTCTCGCACCATGTGCTTAACAATAGGCGGAAATTCTTTCCATTGCCATTGTGCGTCGAGCTTTTTTCTTGCCTAAACAGAGTGTGTTACAACCAGGGTTGTGCTGCAGCCGGCTCCGTCCGGCTCGCGCGAGCCGTTTGTTAAAATTTTTTATGCTCGGTGAGCCGGTTGTTGAGCTAAGCATTCCACATTATCCGTTGGTTAAGCGACGCATCACGGTCTGATAATAATGGGACGCCAAAGCTTTAAAGGCGCTCTCTAGATCGTGTTACGCAGAAATTAATTATCTGAAAGACGCCAACAAATTGTACATGGAATGTGCTTATTCGAAGTCACCACCCTTGATATATTAGTCATTGATGATATTTAAACATTTAAAATAAAAATTTAATTTTTATTTACAATATTATCATTTTTATCGAATCCCTTCTAATTCCCGAAAAGATCAGCTAACGCGATCTCAGGGCCGCAAATAAAGGTCATGAATTCGATGCTGAATGGGATGCCTAACTGCCGGGGGTGGAGATAATGGCGACCCGGTTGATATTTTTTTTTGCAGCGCAGCCTTGGTTACAATGGCTGACAAATGCGAACGAAGAAACGGTAACTTTCCATGGATATAGGACCGGTAATGTTATTTTTTTAACACAAACGTTGCACCGTGTGCCTCATTTGTAGCCAAAAATTAAGTATCGGAGATGAAAATTTGAGATAGCCCATTGAATGTTTAATATACTAACCTCATAAAAGAAGGAAATTGCTCCTGGATCCAAATCTAGGTCATTAAAAAAATGAATGTCTTGTTTTTGTCTGGTAAAACGAAAAAATTGTACAAAAAAGTTGCGTATTCGGTGAATGTTATGGGCGTGCGTATGATTTCCTTCTGCTGGTCTAGACGGGTAACGTCATGAGAGATTTTTTAAGACGTACGTCCGTAACTACGCGTAAAAATAGTAATATAGCATCATGAGAGGGTGGTCAATATGGAAATGTAAATAGGGAGCCCATCCAGAGAATTTTGTTTCGGACCCCGATAAGTGTTAAAAACGGCCCTGTAGCGATTAATTTCAATTAAAATTCAAGGAGGGAAATCTGCTGAACCTTTTTAAGTCCCATCCTTAGGACTCCTACCCCAGTCAACGCCAGAAAGCTGTTGTTTGTGCAAGTGTGTCTGGAAGCGCTAATATATGCGAACAGGCAACCTCTTTGAAGAAACTGAACAAATCCACACATCGGAATCAGTTGGCAGATGAAAATCTGGTCATGCGGCTGAAGACAGCAAGCTGTACGTCTGACTTGAAACATTTAGTTTCTGAAATGCAGACTAAGAGACCGTATTGAAGCGTGATGAAGTTCAGTACTAAATATATTATTCAATTTTAGTTATAATTTATTTCTTAATGATTGCACGAGCCGGAACTACACATTAAAACAAAATATTGTAGTTGCGCATTATAAATTCAAGTATTATTTCCATAAGCAACAAAATGTGCACTTACTTCGTTTTTTCTAAATAAGTTATATATTTTAAGTTTTCATAAAGCGTTGAATGTAAATTTAAGAGAGCCGAAAACTGAATTATAAAAGCCTCATATGGCCCGCGAGCCGCTTTTTGGCCACTCCTGGTATATGGTGTTGGAATTCGTAAAATGTATACACTGTAATGAAACTACTAAACATCAAAGCAAGTTATATCGCTATATTTTTTAAGCTATTTATCTAGAGCAGTGGTTCTCAATCGGGGTGACATGACACCCAAGGGTGAGGCGAGGGTTATTGAGGGGTGACGCGAATATTTGATAAATTCACAGTGTATCATATTCTGTCTTATAAAAATAAATAAAACCAAATGATTAAACACGCGTGCTTATTTAAATTCCAGAATTTTATCTTTGTATGGTAGGGGGACGCTCAATTTATCTCTAAAAGTTACTCAAAGGTAAAGGAACTGCAAACGGGGTGACGCATGACTGAACATGGGGTGACGCAGACAAAAAAAGGTTGAGAACCACGACGGGGATCGAAGAAATGTACGTGAATCTGAAAATTGAGTCATTATTAAGTACGTTATAAAGACGCATAACTACATTTATACATAATCTCTAGCAACGTGCTCTTTTCGACATTTCTGTTCACATTACAGAATCGGAAACCGCAACGCTGATAAGAAGAAACGGGCCCAGGAAAAAAGGAAAGAGCAAAAATTGAGAGTAGAGGAGAGGAAAGTTAGGGAATGGAAATAAGATTTGGAGGAGATACTAGGTGAAGCACGAGCAAATTTTCTGTACGCTTCCTTTGCTTAATTTATCATGAATGTTTTCGAATTGCGCCGCTCGATTAGCCACCCTGGCGGATTATTTCTAATAGAAAGGACACTTACGGAATTCAAAGAAGAACCGTATGAGATAACACAATCTTCAGTCGAGATAAGAAACTTTTCTCGTCGGTGAGGAAGGAGTCACGCGATACCACTTCTAAAGACTTCAGATACTGAGTAAGTCTTCTTGTTGCTATACAAAAATCGATATAATTAATTTGTGAACCATTTCTAATTTAATCTAAGTTGTATTCAGATGGTATTTCACGCATAATAACCCCTAAGGAATTAATTCAATGCATTCTGTTTATTTCCCATATGCATTCCACCATTTTGGTTATATCAGCCTTCAGAGCTTTATTTTATTGAATACCGCCAAGCAACGCATAATCCGCTATCGTTATTTTTGTAGACAGCCTTTTACATGACAGGTCAATGCTGCTTCTAATTGCTTTAAATAATTTTACCTAAATTTTTGTAAACCGATTTTTGCCGGGGAATTAGAATGAGTTTGTTAGAGACCACTCTTAATATCAATATTTTACTCGTTTAGTTTACCATATTTGTTGTGGCGAAGAACAAATATCGTAAATCATTGAAATATGCAGTGTAATGAAAAAGTGCTTTAATTTATAAGAATATTTAAGTTTTAAATAATATAATAATCGTTTTGTGAACCTCTAAAAATTTTACCCGAATTTTTTTACATCTTTTGGCCTTTTCTTCAATCCGAAGTAAAGTGGAGACGGAGTCTGAGTCCATTCACTATCGAAATATCAGTACAATATAGATAGACAATATAATTTCAATAGCCATAAAAGATTAGGAGAAATAAAATTGAATTTCGGTAACAAAGCAGCGGTGATTCGCCGGTGGTAGAATATTTAACATTGTAGCCAAAATATACATTTGTTTCTCTTGACCTTCTAATAGCCACAAATTAAAGGCCTGTCTTATCATATCTCGTCTCAGGCGGCAAATGTCTTTGAACCGTCCTAAACTTGAGATGTTCCCTTCTCTACACTCAGTCATCAATTCGTCAAAAAGTGTTAAGGTAGTTTTAAAAAATACTAAATCCTAAACGTTTTTCCACATAAATCAAATTAAGATTTTAAAAGTTAGAGATTTTCGTAAATTGTGGCACTATAGTCTCAGTTACTTTTTAAACCTATTTCGACCGTACAGGAGAGGCTTCATTAAATGTGCTCACAATCAGTGATTTTCCGACGGTGAGTGGGGAAGGGTGGCTGCTCCAGAGAAGAGTAGGTATATTGAGGGAGAGGGGGGTGATATCAGGGTCAAAATTGGAAATCTTCGGGTTTCCTCTGAGGAAAAGGTGGCAACCCTACTCTGAATATACCTGCCTCCTCATCAGTGGCGCACCCATAAATTTACTTTACTATATTATTATTTGTTTTTTTAATTTCTATCATTTTAGCTGTGTGATAGAACATTTTAATAAACATATAAATTCTAATTTGTACCCTCAAGGGCACTCCTTCCATTTAAAGTCGTGCCGCCTATAACTGCTCTCATTTACCGAAGACTCCATTAAAAAGAACATCGGAAATCTCTAGTCAAATATCTGTAAAAATAATTTGTTTAAATACTTCATATAAAATTTTTAAAAATCTCTTGTTTGAATTAATTGACTGCTAAATATCATCGATATTTATTGCAGCAGTTGAATTATTAATTATTTTTTGTTGCTCGATTCTTTATAAGTAATTCTTTTGAGATGGAGTTCATGGCAATATGCGCAAGAGCCTTCGTTCATAGTCTATATATATAAAGGTTGGGTGATCTGTTGGTTGGTTTGTCTGATGTAACGCTACATCCGAAAAAATGTGAATAATAATATTTATTTTTACATGCCCTCCGCAGGATTCGAACCCGCGATCCTAGCATACACGCTAACCACCCTTCTACCAATAACTCGAGGAAGAATCGAAATAGAAACTCTAAATTTGGCAGTAATGCTCGATTAACATATTTTAATGTGATTACGAAAAAAAAATCTCGAAAAAAGTCCTGGGTTCGACTCCTAGGAAGACATTTCCATTTTCTATAAAATAACACGTAAAAATCGACTTTTCGACGTACAGGCTTTCATTCTTTTTTCGATTAAAAAGAGAAAGATTTAACCTACGATCTTCGGAACTGAACCATTTTGTTATAAATTATAAAGTATTATAAAGTTTTTTATTCTGTTCATCTTTTTCCGCCTACATATCGAAATCGCTCATGTTAAGCCAGGGGTGTCCAACTCAAATTAATAGTGGGCCGGATTCAAGATTAAGTCTGACTTCGCGGGCCAAGGTACAAAAAATAAAAGTTTTCCATCTTTTGCCTTATATTTATCGAAGAAATTAAAGAAAATTAAATTACGAATAAAATTGTTGTGCAATATAAATATTAATGGGACACTTGACAATTTTTCTGCTTACATAAAAAGTCAATATCAGGTGAAATGTTCGATGTACCAATTCGTAATACACCAGTCAGATGTTCATCTGTTAAGCCTGATCGGTTCTTTGTTTTAACATTTTTTATCCTGGAAAAGAACTGTTCACAAGTATATGTGCTGCCAAATAAAGACACTTGTTGAAGGGCCAGCTTTGTAAGGTTGGGATAATGTTCAACTTTAACATATTTTTTATAAAACGTTAAAAGATCATTTTCAACGTAGGCCGTTTTCAGGGAACTATTACATTGCAGATCAAATAGTTCTAATTGAAATTTTTCCTCAACATTTTCAACATCAATAGAAAAGGGATTACTAAACATTCCATAAGTGGCTCATTTCTAAAATCGGTAAATCTTTCTTCAAATTCATTTTTTAAATTTACTAGTGAGAGTGAATATTTTTCGATATTTATTGTCGTCTTTTCCTTCGTCGATAATGTTTTGAAATGAACAACATTCTTATTAACTAATTGATTTTGTGCTTGAATATTTTCAAATCGCTGATTAACAAGCTGGTCTTTCCCTTGAAGTTTTAAATTTAGGTCAGCAAGATATTTTGTCATGTCTACAAAAAATGCCAAATCATTTATCCACTCGGATTCTTCTACATAACTAACATCCTTTCCCTTGCTTTTCATGAATGTTTTTATTTCTCCTAGAAGTGACCAGAATCGTTCTAATGTCGCCGCTCCGCTGAGCCAACGAACGTGACTATAATAAATTACATCATCGTGTTCTGATCCAACCTCAGAAAGAAAGTTTTTGAATTGTCTCTGGTTGAGGCCTTTTGATCGTATGAAATTTACGATTTTAACAACTTTTTCCATTATATGTTTCATTCCTAATATATTTTAACACAGTTGCCCCTGGTCAATTATACAATGATGTTTAATGATTTCCTGTGAAATTTCATTGCTCATTAAGCTCACAAAACCCTTTTGCTTTCCTGTCATCGCTGGGGCACCATAAAGAACGACTGCTGTCCAACAATAATTCTTCTTAATGAATTCACTCGATCGATTCTAATTTGACCTTTCAATTTGTATACTCTGTAGCGTGCTTTGCTAAATAATGTCGCTTGATATTATATTCCTTGCATACTGAAATTCTTTCTTGAGACATATGATGTTTGCATTTTGTTCAATCACAAAAAAATATTGTCCAACTGCCCTTTAACACGCGATATTCTGCGTCAATTTTACGTTTCTTTTCAGCCATCATTATTAAGGGTTAATAGCTTCAATGTATCCATTCTGTAATTATAATTATAATTAACCGGGATAAAGACAAATCAGCAACAGTGGGTAGTATTATATTAATAAAACCATACCCACGCGACAACGCAACCGACGCGACGTGAAGACGTTCACGAAACTCCGACACTGTCAAACTGGCACTGCACGTCCATTGTCCTGTCGTGCACATCACTAAGGTGCACTAAGGTCAATATATCTATATATATTGGTGATATATTTTTACTTCTTTATCAGACAAATATTAGTAGGTAGTTTGTTATTTTGAAATATATTTTAAAATTCGTTTCAACAAAAATATGAATATAAATAAGAGATTTTTTCTAGCGGCTAGTGGGCCGGACTGAACAGCTTCGTGGGCCGGATTGTGGCCGGCCGGCCGTATGTTGGACAGCCCTGTGTTAAGCGTTTAATTAACATATTTTGGGGAAATCTTGCCATTTTAACGGGATGTTGCCTTGCCTACCAATTAATTGTTGGACCTCGAAATCCTACTGTTATTTCAATCTTTTATGGGTGTAAGCGTACTTTGAATGCTTTTAATACGAGAGATAGAGAGGGAGAGAAGAAGGAGAAAATTTCTTTTGAACAGAAAAAAAATTATCTTTTGAAATTTACATTTTTTATATATTATTTCGACCCGTCATACTGACGAGCTATTACCTAGTTATTAATTGTTTTATCCTTTTATCTCGAATTCCGGTGCCTATATCAGAAATTATCCTGATGAAGACTCCAGCAAGATGGATGAAAAATCGGTAGCAATCGAACTCGTAGCAGTGGCCTACCCAAGAAAGAGCCCCCTCTCAAATAGATATGTTAGAGTCCCTATATTTCAATATAGGTGTATATGTTGTTTATCGATTATACATTTCAGCTTCAAATATTGTGAACATTTAAATTTGATGATTGCTCAATATAGGTGATGTACATGACGAGTGTATCGGATACGTATTATCGCAGGCTCGGCGATGATGGCCAGAAACATGCACACACACAGTATCGCAGGCTATGTTATTCTGCACTACCGAAAAAACCAATTATTTTTATTCTTCTCTTAGTTGAAAATGCTCTTTTGCTTTGAACAATGAGACTTCTAGATTTTAATTAACCTGTCTTTGATTTAAGATAAGGGGAAACTTTAAATCATGCGATTTAAATATTTTTACTCATTGCAGAAACATGCTTAAAAACAGATACCACGGTATTCAACAAAAAGAGAATGAATTAGAAGACGTTGAGCAAATCCCTCTCAACGTAAGCGAACCTTGCATCTCTCCAAAAAGGGTCGTCATCGATATTCCTTGGATTGATATTGAGGAAGAGAAAGAAGATTCGCAGCATGAAAAAATAACGAATCCGCGAATGACCGATCTTCTTATTGAGGACGGTTATTCTAATTCTGGCGATAGTACTTCAAGTGACGATCAAATCCCTAATATTTTAGACTCCAAGAAAGACGCTAATCCAGAAAGCGTGAAGGAAAAAGCCATCAATGTAAAAGGCAAGACCCAACACATGACCCTTCACCTTGCAGCCTTCCATGGCGACGCTCAAATAACTGAAATGCTCCTGGAGAATGGTGCCGATCCCCACGTCGAAGACTCCCTCGGTCGGTCCCCTTCTTTCATCGCCGCCGCCATGGGACGCGAACGTTGCTTGGAAATTATGATAAAGTGGGGAGCAAATCCCAATGCCAGGATCAGCCAGACTTCATACGGAGAGATCGTTCAATCTTCGGGAAACGATTACCTACCGTCGACCAACGGAGCTCTTAAGGCAAGTCAACTCCTGCATTTTCTTACGGAAATAAGGTGGCGAATGTTTTTCATCGAAACTCACGAACCAATCTTCCCGCAGGTACAAATGCTGGTGTGGTCGGGAAGCACCGTTCTCCACGAAGCCGTGCGGGCCAATAGTCCCGAGTGCGTGAAAATCTTGTTAGAAGCCGGTGCAGAGGTGGATGCGACGGACGGTTGCGAAGCGACGCCGCTACTCCTAGCTGGAGCGGGATTAATTGCGGGCCAAACCGTGGCCATCGCTCGCTACGAACGCGTGGTGCAATTGCTGGTTGAAAAAGGAGCGAACGGAAATGCCTGCAGCGACGGAATGGCCACTTCGACGCTGCTGAATGCCGTTTTCCTGGGATCCGTACCGGCGCTGAGGTCTCTTTTGGAGGCGAAGGCAGACCCGGGATGGAGCAGCGAAAACGGAGGCAGCACCACCGCCGTGCATGAGGCCGCCGGCAGTGGTCGGGCTGACATGCTTCGAGTCTTGATTTACAATGATGTGAGTAAAAAGCGAAAGCAGGATTTAGCCAATCTGGCGGATTCCATTTCACGTACTCCGCTCCACAAGGCTGCGTACGCTGGTTCCAGAGAATGCGTGTCTCTTTTACTGGAGTGTGGAGCCAATTTGAGTCTGGCCACAAACACGAGAGTGACTGGAATAGAAGCGATTCTGAAGCATGTTCCAGATTCGAAGACCTTCCTTTCTTCCCTCCTCGATTCGTGCATCACTTGCAATTCCTGTGGACCGGAAGAGAGGGACTTTGCCCTTTGGCTCGACTTTGGCTTCCTGGTACCTGAAAGTAGCCGGAGGCAGACGGCCGTCCTAAATGCCCTCTTCACTGCCAAGTCCATTAGTGATGAAAGAAGGCGAACGCTACTAATCCATCCTCTTGTAGAAGCATTTGTGCGCTTCAAGTGGCATGAACTGAGAAAATATTTCATGGTGGTTGTAGCTGTAAACACCCTTTTTGTATTGAGCCTATCTGCATTTGTTACTTTGGAGTATACATACCATAAGAGCTTATTGAAACAAAACAACAGCTTTTCCATGACGGTTAGGACTTTGAAATACTTGCATCTATTCTTTGCAATCCTTGTTCTTATGAATGTGTTAGGGCAATGTGTTACACATTTCCAATACTATATGAGGCAAATTGAAACATGGACTAATGGTTTGAGTGCTCTACTTTCCATATATTGGACTCTAGCAAGTGATCTTGTAATTATTTCCAGTGAGGAAACCCCTTTCTGGATCCATCATATAATATCTATCACATTGCCTTTGGCATGGGCTGGTATGATGCTGCTGTTAGGACGCTTCCCAATGTGGGGATCTCGGGCACTGCTCTTTGGTGTTGTTCTTAGGAATGTCATATGGACCTTACTTGTCCTGGGACTCATGATTTCTGGATTCTCATTCAGTTTTTTTGTACAATTTCATGAATCCAACTCGGATGCATTTGGTGACCCATGGAAGGCATTTGTCAATACCATGGTCATGATGACTGGTGAATATGAGTATCTAGACATCTTTAAAGAAAATAAAATATTTCTTCCAGTGACAAGTCGTGTACTTTATCTCATTTTTATTGTTGTAGCATCCATAGTGCTTGTGAATCTCATTGTTGGATTGGCTGTGACTGACACACAAGCGATGAACTCTGAAAGTGAGGCAAGATCCCTTTATAAAAGAACAGAATTTGTTGACTTGCTTGAATGCATGATTGGACCCATTGTACATCATTGTGCACTAGTAAAAAACTTGAAGATTAAGGTACATGGTACGCCAGGAGAAAAAAATTACATAATTACGCATATATTACCCCAATGTCTTGTTGATTCTCTTGTGAAGATAGCACTTAGTCAGCGGCAAAAGGTTAAGAAGACACAAGTACTGAATAGTTTGCCTTTCACATTGCCTTCAGCTGTAGAAGGCTCATTAGAGCGCAAAATATGTAATATTATGGAGCGTTTTGTGAAAGAGATACTGGAAGCCATAAAAGAAAATGAAGATGTATATCATGACTGAATGGGCTACAATTCAATGCAGTGCATTACTCTTATTGTTCCTCCTTAATATTTAGGTCTTCGCTCAAAGTCTGACTAAAATATTTCTTAGTAGAAGAAGAACAAAGTCACAATGATAAAGTGTTGCCTTTTAGTCAGAATTTATTTCACAATATGATATTATTATATTATCCATTTTTCCATCATCAATACTCCCTCTCCCTGCTATTATCATGGTAATTGAAATTAAAATTGTATTTGGAAATTAAGTATAAACTACATGTCTGAATAATATGTAATTAATATCTGCAAATGGAAATGGACATCAATCTCATATGGATACAATTTTTGATGCCTCTTAATAAATGTTGCCTCAAGTGATGATACATATGATCTACAGAGTGAAATGGTAATTTATTTTGATATGAAGAATTGGTTTCATTCCACTAATGCTATTTTCAATTATACTTTACATAAAATATTGTACAGTAAAAGCTCATTTTAACGGCATCCATTCTAGCGGCAAATTCGCTCTAACGGCATCTTCGGTGAACTTACATTTTCCAATTGTCTAATAGATGTTGCCACAGTCATGATCGATCTTCTGTAAGCTTAACCACATATTGCAAGTAGTTCCTTTTCTTTTTCAAGGTGTCAACAGTTGTGACGTACTGCGTAATAATTTTCTTTTTTATTAAACTTATTTTATAAACATTTAAAAATATCATAAAGAGCATGAGTAGTGCAGTAGTAGCAGAAAACAAGAGAAGTGATTGGTGCTTACTTTACAACAGAAAATTGACAATTGCCATCGTCTGGATAATGGAGTAAATAGACATATATTAATGAACGAGTACAATATAAGCTCATCTATGATATATGGTATTAAAGCAAGAAAACAGCAACTTCTAAATTTTTTTGCTGAATCTCAGACAAATAAAAATATCCAAAAACGTAAAAATTTAAGGAAGCCAAAGCTACAACAGTTGGATGTAGTATTATACGAGTGGTTTAAAGTGAAACGTTCTGAAGATTTCCCAATCACAGGCCCACTACTAATTGAAAAGGCAAAATACTTTTATCAGCAAATGCAATTGAGTGAACGGGTGGCTATCTCGTTTTAAACATCGTCATGGGATACAAAAACTGGATATCTCGGGTGAACTTAAATCAGCTGATAGTGAGGCTGCACATTCGTGAATATACGAATTGTTGTTATTTACTTTCAACCAAAAAAAACAAAATAAACTTTTAATTGTGAATAATAAATGATGGTTGTAGTAGTAATGTTATTTTTGATGGACCCTTTTGGTTCCCAGAATGAGCATTACAAAAATTAAAATTATAACTGTAATAATTCTGACAAAAAATTGTAAATTAGATAACAAAGAACAACATATACAATATCTTATAGGGAAGAAGAACATTAAAAGATACCAAATATGCCCTCAAAGTAATTGGAATGTGATTTTGTGGCACCATTCGTTATATTGGCATATTCATTTTAGCGGCACGACTTTGGTCCCACGGGTGCCGTTAGAATGGGCTTTTACTGTAATTGGTTTTGAGACAGCTAAGTGAATACTTACTTCATCTAACCCCACAGATGCTGTAATATATATAGGGCAATATTTGATGTTAAGATACTTACTCTGGCAAAACCAAAATTTTACTTCTGTCTATATTCTTCGTAAACTTAGATGTGCAATCATTAGTGTTCCAGTTGTAAAGAAGCACCTAGGATAACAATATTTTTCAAAACAAGGATATACAAGTAACCAGTGGCGGATTAAGGTATCTGAAGTCTCCAGGTACAAAAAAATCAGGAGGCCCCCAACTGACCAGGAGGGGGGTACTCAATCTACAAAAATTTTTACAACTTACAAATGGAAAAAATGTATGCAGCAGGTTAAATAAATTGAATTACAGAAATGCCTAAATAGAAATTTTAATATTTATTATATAAACTTGAACATGAAAAATAAACAAAAAATGAATTATAACTATGAGATGTGTTTTCGAATGATGCATGGGATGTTACATTGTAACAAACCTAAGTAAAAACATGAGATGTGTATGTAAGTAGTAGATTATACTGATTGTGAAATATTTTATTAAATAAAATATTGAAAAAAATTGAGTTTTGACTGTTTTGAGGCCCCCATGAGTGTCGAGGCCCCAGGCGAGCACCTCATGCACCTGTGTGGTAATCTGCCACTGCAAGTAACTGAGTACTGACTCTCCTTTTTAGATAATAAATATTGGTTAAAGAGAATAAGACTATAGTGGTTACACTTCACTCTTTTAGTAGTATACACTTCTAACAACTAGTAAATTGACTGTACTATTACTACAATATTTACCTTAATATCACTCTGATTATACTATCTCACCTTAAAGGAATAGCACTTAAATTGCAACTGACATTTACTAAAACTACCGAAGAAGCTTATCTAGTTGTCTCCACATAATTGATCACATTTTAAATCCATGTGATTTGATTCAAGCAATATTAACCAGCTTGCATGAAAAACCCTTGGTTTTCCCTCTTGAATAACAGTAACACTGAACATTACAATGTACCAAATATTAACCAGGTTTGTGGAGCTAATGTTAGATTAGCTAAATAACATTAGGGTGGGGATAGAGCAAGGTTTTGGGGGAAAGGGAATGGGAAAATTAGGTAAAGGGGTTCCAGATAATTTGAAATTATAGCTCTGAACCGTACAAGACTTGTATGGTTTGGAGTTATAATTTCAAGTTATCAGTTATCTTCGCCATAGTCTCCCCTTCTCTTTATTGCCAAAGGGGTTCCAGAGTGTAATAAGAGAGGATTGCAGTTATGTTATTCAGTCTGTTCGCATTGATTCATTGTCAAACTATATATTAATAATGCAATATTTTGATGAAAAATATTTATTTAAAAAATCATCCTTCTTCTTCTTCACTTCATGGTTTAGGCTAATCAGCCTGTTCTGACGCCCATCTCTTCCTCAGTCTGCCTATGTCACTTGTTCGTTTGGGGTTGTATGTTTTTACTATCCATGGTATTCTTTCTTCTGTCATCCTCTCCAGGTGGTCACACCATCTTTTATGATCTTTAATTTTATCATTTAGGTTGTATATCTTTAATTCATTTCTAATAATGTCATTCTTCTGCCTTTCCAATCTAGTACATCCTTCAACACTCAGAAATTTCCGATGCTTGGATCTTATTCTTATCTTTCATAGTTAGTATCTATGTTTTGCTCAGATATACTATGGTTGGGACAGTTATTGTTTTATAAAATTTCCGGCGTGTCTCCTTTCTGGTTTTATTTCTTAAAGTCTTATGTATTAGTGAATTGTTCTTGGGTTTCACACCGTGTGATGTCTTGAATAAAATTCGACATTTCGGTGTATGTCACATCTGCCATCTTCAGGAACAACTGAGTTGTTCCTGAATATGGCGGATATGACATACACCGAAACGTCAAATTTTATTCAAGACATCACCCGGTGTGAAACCCAAGAACAATTCATTAAAATATTCACCGGGAAAGTTTTAAATCCTTTCTTATGTATTGTTCCGCAAATATTACGGAATTTTGACAATTTTTCTTGTCTTTTTGCTTGTCATAGGACACATCACTTGCCAAATACTTGAAATGATTTACTTGTTCTAAGGGTGACTGTTAATAACTATTTTAGTTCTTACAGGATTGTTTTCCTCAAAAAGTCATATTTTTTGTTTTGTTGGTAGCTATCTTTAAGTCATAGTGTTTACATAGTTCATTTAGTAGAGATATGTAATTTTTCTTTGCTTTCTTGGATCATCGCCTTATCATATGCATATAAAATTGCATTCAGGGATGTTTTTTTATATCTAGCTGTATTCCAGGATGTACCTTCATTTTCCACGTACAAAACATATTGTCTAACAATAAGTATATGTTAAAAAGTACGGGAGTAATACAACAACCTTGACTAACTCCTTTGATTGTGGGGATGTCATTGGTTATTTTTCCATCTAGATCTAGGACCACAGAGGTATTTTGATAGAGGCTGTGTATTGCTCTTATCAAGTGTGGTGGGGAGCCTTTTTTCTTCATTGTACTCCATAATGTCTTTCTGTTGACATTGTCAAATGCTTTTTCAAAATCAATAAAGGCCATATGGGTTTCACAGTTATATTCTCTATGTTTTTCTATTATTTATTTCAAAGTGAAAATTGCATCTGTGCATGAATCTGTGAAAGTATATGTACTGATTCTCTCAAAAATTATATATATATATGCAACTAGTGGTTGAGAGGGATAGGAGGGAGCCAGTGGACACCTGGTGTTGTGGATGTCCATAGTGACAGAGGAAGGCTTTGACTCGGAGCTTTTAGGCATCTGCCCTTCTTCGGCAAAAGAGTATAACTAAAACTAAGTGTCTCACTGAGGGTAGGGGAGATGGAGTTCCTGGAAAGGAGGCTAGGGTATTTGAGGTGGGTGTGTTAGCGAAGGTTTACACCAAGAAAGGAAAGAGAGTGAAAGGATTTCTATGTGGGTAAGTTCCCATTAGCAGAATTGTGACATGGAGGAGTCTTTTGGGAGAGTATGGATTGTTTTGACTGCGAAACATCTATTGAAGAGTATGGAGTGGCTTACTGCATGATCTGCCACCAGAAGCGACGCTGTTCCAATGACCGTTCATGCGAATGTTAATGGGTGTTGTGGTGAGGCCCACATAAAACGCCAGGCATTATGTAGAGTTTAATATGTAGATTATGTTTCTGGAGGTGCAGGTTCCATGGGACGATATTGGGTAGGTGATTTGTGTTATTGGGCTGGTGAACGAGGAGAAAGTCTTTATGATGAGGTAAGTGAGGCACCATGGTCTTTCACATAGGAAAGATCCTGTGTAAGGTGGTGGTGAACCTGCGAGGAGTTCTTTGTGTCACAACAAGTCGCTGAGATTTCTAGGTAGATGGAATGATATTGAGGGAAGCTTGAGAAAGAGTTTAAAAGTGGTAGGTGAGATTGTGAGAATGGGATGAGTGGCAGCAAGGACGTTATTCAGGGCTTCGTGTAGCCCTGAGTGGATATATATAATATCAAAAGGTGATAAATATCATCACATGCCTGCAGTTTAAACTTCAAGTTTTTTATTTGTATTTATTATGATAATTTTAGTTTTCTGTAGGAGTGTATTCATATTTGCAAATCTATTATATAAATAAATATAAATATATAATTTTTCAGATTGATTAATGATGAAATGGGTATAATATAATTTTTTAACACTAAGGCTAAGTAGCCTAAAGATAATAATGAAGGAAATAACTCAGAAAAATGCTAAAGGAGTGGAAAAATCAACTGGTATTAAATTGCAAGTACGTTAGTGAAACAAGTTAACTGCTCAAGATATTTATTGAAAAAGTTTATTGTTATGTTATATTTCTAATAAAAATCAAAGAGAGCTAAATAGCATAACTTAAGACTTAGAAATAAAAATCATCATAAATAGACGAGTTTTAGTTTCTTGGTGAATAGCAACTAAAGCTGTCACCTGCCCAGCACCTCATTATCATTTTTCACAAAATACATAGCCCTTTTGAAAATTAAAAGATAATGAAAAATATACTCCTTAGAGGGCCTTGCTCTTATGACAGCCAAGTTAGAAAAACTACCTCTTCTTTTTCTTGATTTGCCAAGTCAACAATTGACGTTAATGAAAGCAGAGAGCTTAATCTGTGGAAGTACAAGAAAAATTATCAATTGAAAGAAATCAAAGGGATATATAAAGGACATGTGCCGATGATTATCAAATCAGAGACTCATAGAAAAATTAGTTTCAAATAATAAACATTTTGGCAATATGAATGGTGATTTAACAATATTTCAGATAAAAGAGCAATATAAATAAGGAATGCACTATCTTCGGAGAATATTTCTTATGTACAATCAAACTTCTTAACAAAATATCTCTAATTGAAATGTAACACTGTCTGCCAAATCATGGTGCTAATAGAGATGTGTCACAACAGACAACCTAAAGACTGGTAGGTAGTGTGCCTGCCTTCTAATCCAAAGGTTGCAGGTTCGAATCCCACTTCGGGCATGGATGTTGTGATTCATCTTGGAGTTTTTCCCCTACCTGCAGACAAGCCTAAAATTGGCTTTGCAGGGAAGGCATCATTAAAAAAAAAAAATAGAACCAGTTAGCCATTTGGAGTAACCCTTAACTTTTTAATTTTTATTTACATAAAACAATAAAGAATAATTTTATTTTTTATATATTAAAATAAAAGTAAAATTTATCTATTCTATTGCAGAAAGAACTATTACATAAATGTTAAATAATGAATGCTAGGAGTATTATGAAAGTGGAACTCATTACAACAGAGTTAATTTTAGTATGAACTAAAAAGAATTATAGTATTGTGTAGGTTAACTAATATTTTTGTAAAATCTCATAAGGAGAAGTGTAATTTTTTATTAAAATTTTAATAATTTGTACATATTGATTATATATCACACACTAGCTAGAACTATGACATAAGTAAAAAATCTTTTAGTGTAAGTAAGACCTACCAAAATAATCCTCCAACCACATTCAGCATTGAAACTGGTTATTTCTCAAACAGAGAGCACACACATCATAATTTCATGAGAACAACTAAGATGTGGATTTTAATGAAATTTTCAGAGTATACAGAGGACTTTTGAGAATGTCCAACACTGCTAAAATTCTCATTGCTGTCATAATGGTACTAGACTAATGAAGATTTTGACTGTACAGCTAGTCATTAATTAATATAATATTGTGTTGTCAATAATTTTTAATCTTTTATGTTGTTTCTCTTGTCTGTTCTTCAGATAAATTTTGCATATTTGCCTTGTTTTTCAACATTACTGAATTACTGAATATAAAAGATGACATGCATTATGCAATCAATATCTGGTTCACTGAAGTTCCTATATGGCAGAGGTGGCTAAACCATGGCTCACGAGCCATATGTGGCTCTTTTACTTTAGTATGTGGCTCTTTTAAATTTCCATTCGGAGGCGTGTCAATGTGTTTCACTACAGAAAACAATGACATAGTGTGACTTGAGACATGCTGGAAATGCCTAAAGGACATGCATTTCCTCTGAATTGCTTTGGATAGAGATTATGTATTACTATTCGTAAATTAATTAGCACAAATTGTGTCATACAGCTCTCAAACTTCTGAAGATCATCATATGTGGCTCTCAGGGCAGGTGAGTTTGGCCACCGCTGTTATGTGGCAAATAATACCTTCCTTTCTACAATTGGGAAAAGAAACCATACAGCACTGTTGCATGTACTATAAGGGTATAAGACCAAGTTTGTAATTTGTACTAACTAAAGATATTAATATTTGTGCATAGTTTTACTGTATGTAGCATTTTCGTTTGTGCAATAGAACTAAGATTCCAAAGAGATCAATTAGAAAATACAACAGCAACAACATTTCTATGTTACTGATGTCTCTTGAAAAGTCTATGAAAGTAAAAATTATCTTGTGAGGATGTAGAAGGACAAAGAAAAAGCAAATTGTGAGTCCTAAGGTTAACTAATGAAAATGAATGGAGAAAACTCCTAATAACCATAAAAATATTTATAAAAAGGAAAGTATGTACTCAAATTAGGGGAATTACTAACTAAGCTAACTACGTCTATGCCAGGGACCAAACACTCATGCAATCTCACACACTCTGGGTTTAGGAGGAATTACTTCACACCAGGGATCCCATTTTTCACCCATGCACAAAAATATACAAGCAAAAAATCAACATGAGTGCTTCCTTTCTAAAAATGTGAGTACTTTCCTTTTTATAACATTTTTTTGTGGTTATTAAGAGGTTTCTCCATTAATTTTTGTAGGAGAATGTTTTAAACAAAAGTAATACTTCCAGATTAGATACCATTTATAACCATTAAAAGGTTGGGAAAACCAGAGGTACAGTTTTGTTATAAAGCTATTTTTGTCAGTGATGATTCATCAATAGTAGATTACAATAGCATACCTAGAATTTATTAAGGGGAAGGGGGAGTTTAATTCATAGTTCAATTTAAAAGAAGTTCATTGTCAAGAAATCCCATAAAGACTGAAAAAATATAAAAGTGAAAGATAGAGGTAAACAATGTGTGCATTAATAAGTTTCATTGTTGGTTCGTCTTCAGTTTTCATTTTCATGGAAAAGGCTTGGGTTTATCAAGCATTAAGGCCACCGCACACCGGGCGCTATACTATGAAGATATAATATAAAGATATATCGCTAACTTTTGTGCAACATGTAATTCAATGTAAGCCCGCAGACTGAAGGAAAAATATAGCGCGCTATAAGCTATAAAACCCCGCTATATAGCACGCGTTATGGTCTTGGCTATTTTAACAAAATATAGCAGAACTGACGCATGCGCAGAATGCACGGGCGACCACGTGTACAGTGCTCCTAGCGTCATATAGTTGAAGTCTTTACTTGAGCAAGTATCGGGCTGCTTGTTTTTTTCTTATACAGTGTTTGACATGGAAGACACGCAATATCTCTTCAAACTGCTTTTTTATTAAACGAAAATACTGTCGGAACTTTTCGTCATCGTTTTGTAGATCCTGAAATAAATGATGGAACTCTCCAAGTTGCTCTCTACTAATATTAATTTCATGAATCCACTTCCTCTTCTTTGGCTTTAACCCTTAAACCGAAGTATCTACTTTTTGTCTATTATTAGAAGTATGTGTATGTCAGACACGCATATAAAAATATTCAATTTTTATTGTTTTATTATTAAATTAAATGTAATGATACATTAAGCTTATTCATTTATTACATATAATTACTATTCGCCATATACCAATGTAATATCTACATATATTTAAAAATCTTTGCATTGAAAGTATACGTAATGTAAAAAATAGTTTGCGCTTACAAATCTCCACAACATATGTCACAAATCTTTTTGAAACATAGTACGTAGATTGGCCTTTGACATTTTATGCATTTATATCTGGTATTTCGATTTTGTGTATACGGACATTAGCTACACTTCCTCTTTCTTTCAGGTCTGTCGCTCTCAGATTTCTGTTTTGGTTTTGGTGTGCTATCCTTATTTGCTTCTTGTAAAACGCTTTCAATGAGTTTTTTCAAGTCTGAACGCAGATTTGGAAGAGGAAGTCTGTTTCCTAGGTGTGGCCTCAAAAGTACTAGAGTTAATTCTTTCAAAAAATTGAATCTCTTTATATTTTTCCGAATTTTTGAAACATAAGTAGACTATGTAACTATTCACCACAGATGTTTACAAACACATAAAATACTGCTAATGGCCAACGTCGACTTCTTCTGTTAGAAGAATAATTAGCACATTTATGATCCATTACATCGACGCCTCCTTTTGTTCGGTTGTAAAATCCCACTATTTCCGGTTTATTTGTGTCGATGCATGGTTGATACCATCAGCACTGCTTTATTCTTTTTTGGAACGTAACTGAGCAACGTGATATCATTACTAAATCCATACAATGTCGAACCAACTTCTCTTTTCCTCGATGGTAAAAACTCTTTTGGGATTTTCGTTTTTTTCTCTTCAGTGTTCCTACGTACGCTAGCTTTTTTCTCATAATATTTGCACCAATTCTTTGATGTACTACTGCCTTCCGAGGTGCTAGGGCCTGCATCCATCCTTACTTCTGTAATAAATCTAAATTATAATTATATAATTCTAAAAATTGTTAAAAAAAAGAAATGAAAATAATATTTATTTGTGTGTCCACCAGACATGCGAAAAATATACGTTATGAGAAGTAGGTGTCCACGAGACACTGTAACTTTTGAAAAACCATTTCTTACGAACGGTTGAGAAATTGCGACTGCAAAAACGATGTATCACCCGCAGCAGGAAGTAATTTGAGGAAGGTACTGTGAGGTTTGGGCCGCCAGCTCAATCAGTGCAGCCACACTAACCAAATGAAAAATCGTATGTGGTTGTCAGACACATACTTCGGTTTAAGGGTTAAAGCCAATGTTAACAACAGATATGCCTCGGCCATTTTGTAGAACTAAGCGATTTTCCGGGAAAAAAAAAACATATTATAGTATCTGGTATGCGCATATTTATATCTTATCGCTAGCTATAACATAGCACAAAAATATAGGGTTCTATAGTATAGCGCCCGGTGTGCGGTGGCCTTTACTCTCTGCCTGTGCTGCATACATTGGAACTTACTACTAACCTGTTCATAGAACTTTGTTGTAGGTGTGATTCAAGAGGTAGAAATGTAATTTTACATTTAAAATAACAAATTCTTTACTGTTGTTTTAAATAAATGAAGAAATCAAATCACAAAACAGAAACTATACCAATTTTTCACTCCCAATCCCTAGATATGCCACTGGTGAGTTAGAAGAGGTTACTGAAACTGCTTAATTTTTCAATTGATTCATTCAGTAATTCCTTTTTGAATGAAGCCCTCCACCATATATAATGGTGCATATTCTTATGAGTGCCTGATAATAAAGGATGATATTATTTTCAAGGTTTAGGGAATTGATCCTCTATCTAAAATACTGACTGTAGTTTTTTTAAATTATTTTATTTTTAAGTGCTCTCCATGTATATAAGAATCCCTGTGTATATCAGTAAATGGTTGTAAATTTGCAGGATTCTCGTTGAAATGATAAATATGTCTATGAAAGTACTGTGAATACGTCAAACAACTACATATATGGCATATTTAGTTTGGTAGAGATTATCAGAATAAAAAAATGGTATTACTGGAATTAAGAACATTAGGATCAATAGTGTTTATGTTTTGATAACATCAATCGTGTATGAAATTGGCTATGTGTGTAACAGAAGGATAAATCTTTTTACTTTCAATAAATAGTCCACTGAAGGGATTTTTAAAAGCATTTTTGGTAATTCTATTGGAATGTTGATCCAAAAGAAATATAACTTATAGGATGCTACATCCCAAAAGAAAACATCATAAAGGAAATGGAATAAAGTATGTTGTCCACCTTATGAGGTGAATGAAAGAGTGAAATTATTTTTTAAAATTTCCTTGGAAATTTTGTTTTCTGGCTCTCGCCACATTTTACAAATGTAAAATTTTGTATACAATTTCATTGAAAATAAGAAGCACCTTCTAGTATAATTGAAACACACAACTGATAACTTTCAATAATCCTATTTTTCAGATGTTTTCCATATAATTTATGAGAAATCAACGAAAGAATTACAATAAATTAAACACTCAAATTCTAAGATTTTAAATGAAGGTTTAACTGAACTTCTTTAATGATCAGCACTAATTTGCAATTTTAAGTACAGTTGGCATAGGTATTTACATTCCTAGTAACATTTAAAAGATAATCGCAAGGTCTTGGATTGCTCCTGCATTGAGGTACAATTTGAATGTTCTGCGGCTCACTGAGGGACTGTCACTCATAAGCTTAAGAGCACTAATCTGTATTGCCCTACACAGCTCAATAAAAGTTAGCAAGTTTATATTAAATAAAGTTACTACTAATAGGGCAGTGGTGAACTGAAGAGAGGGCTGCAGGCTCATGTAGGTACTCTTTCTATTAATTAAATTTTAAATAAATTTAAATTTTAAAAAAGTTTGTACAGATATACAGCATTGCTTAATAAATTTTTTAACAACATACTCTGGATTTATGTATTTCATTTGACTTTTTTCCTGCAACTATTGTACAAGAGATATAACTATGTACCTGAGGTGTTTACAGACTGGTGCATAGTGGGGGAGCAACGTTGCCAAACCGCACGTTTTGAAGCCCCGATGCGATAGAGTATAGAGAGCCGGCAACCATGTACCGTTGCCATGCCTAGGGAGAGCATCCCATTGGCTGCCGACTCTTCCACTGCCTCCCTCTATTCACCTTCTCAAATCAAGTCGGAGACATAGTTATATCTCACAGACAATAGCAACCTTAAAACAAAATTTCCAATGGCACTGTTTCAATAAAGGCATCCATAATTTAGATGCTGGTCTTGGTACAGGAGTTCTTGAATTTTTTCAGCCATAAGAGGAGCTTGATAGTTCTCTGGTGAATTGATACAGGGGTGGTTAACCTGGCAAGCTCCCAATTTTAGGGTCGCAGGGTTCAAATCCTACTGCATGCAAGACCATATGTGTTTGTCTTTATTATTGCTGTTGCAATCATTGTAAAAGGTCATTAGTGCTAGCTAAAAATAAATATTTAATAAAATTTGTGGCAGTAAAATTCTACATATTCACACTCGGACAAATACTAACTGCTCTGCTATAAATATGAATTACTTTTCACAGTTATGAAAAACATGTTTAGAAAAATACGACCCACGACAGCAATATTTTTTCCTTAATAAAAACAACAGAAAAGTCTACTCACTTGTTAAAGATTTCACAATACTCATAAAAATGAAACCATTGAACCTTCAATTTATACTACGAAATATTATTTGGCCTTAATATTTTTCGCTTATGGGTCATTCCACGTCAAATTGGACACCGAAAAACATGACATTAAAATCTTTTCTTATAACTTCGTGGGGATATTTTGAGCTATAAAATACACAAAACTGCACTTTCTTAGAACCACAGCATTAGGTAATAGTTTAGCGATGACGTAGGGCCAAAGTTCGCGAAAAAGTCCCAAAATCGACGCGCGCGCTATCACTCAAACGATCCTATCTCCGGATATATTTATCTTACAGGGTTCAGCATATGCTTATTTTAAATCTATTGAAATTTTCTTTTCTATAGTATATAATTTGTTGCAATTTCTGAAAATGCACGCATTTTATAGCTTATTTTATAATTTAATTTAAAATTACACCAAAAAATCCACTTATAAAAATTGGAAAAAAATATCGCCTTAATTCACCATTTATTCTCTAAACGCAACTAAATTTTCAAGATGGAAATCTAACGGAATCTATTTTTAAAATATATTTTTCTTGTCGGTCACGACGTTAAGCGCGATTTGTCTCCGTAACTAGCGAAATGACCTCATCAGGGGAAGCTTTCTTATGGCTTGAATCAATCTCCGTTCCTCTTAATCCGTAAACAAATTTTCAAAAAGGGATTGAAAATTAATTGTTTTAGGAAGAAATTTTCTCGGAGGTCGAATATTCACTTCGCTACCGTTACGTTATATGATACTGGAATTAATTTTTCAATAGAAAACAAATCTTCAATCAAATTTTATTTATGCGTTATTTACAGCCCCATTTCCTCTTTATGTAGATACATAATATAACTATTTTAAATATTTTTATGTACAGTTCGATTTCCACCATTCATAGAGTTGAAATTCTCTCTCTATATTTAGGTACTTATTTGGAGACATATGCTGTTACCGCTTCTTGTCATAATGAAAATATTTTTGCATGTATTTGTTTTTTCGATATTGGCACAAAAGAATGAGATGCATGTGTGCCATGGACTTGTTTTGCCTGTCCAAAGCGAGTCTGTAGAATCTCAGCCTCTTCTTCATAGTCTTTGTTGGTGAAAAATTCCACCATGTTTCTTATATTTTTGGCTGCCCAATCGAAGAATTTCTTTTGCGTTGATGTTTGATGTTGGACTATAAATTTTTGGATTATAATTTAAAAAAAAAAAGAACTGCGGAAGTAAACTGTAAAAGTAAAATAACAACTTCAATAGTTGCCTACTTACGAAATGTAAAACCTTTCCACGATTTGCGAAATCTTAGGGAATTAAAATACCTTCCCACGATTAGCACGGTCTTAGGGAATTAAAACACCCTGCCACGATTTGAACAAATTGTCTATCACAAGTTGCAAAACCAAGCTGAAGCTACGGAGATAAGAGGGCATGAAACATCGCGCTTACGTCGTGGGGGCTCTGAAAAGAAGCGACCGACAAGAAAAATATATTTTAAAAATAGATTCCGTTAGATTTCCACCTTGAAAATTTAGTCGCGTGTAGAGAATAAATGGTGAATTAAGGTGATATTTTTTTCCAACTTTTATAAGTGGATTTTTTGGTGTAATTTTAAATTAAATTATAAAATAAGCTATAAAATGCGTGCATTTTCAGAAATTGCAATAAATTATATACTATAGAAAAGAAAATTTCAATAGATTTAAAATAAGCATATGCTGAACCCTGTAAGATAAATATATCCGGAGATAGGATCGTTTGAGTGATAGCGCGCGCGCGTCGATTTTGGGACTTTTTCGCGAACTTTGGCCCTACGTCATCGCTAAACTATTACCTAATGCTGTGGTTCTAAGAAAGTGCAGTGTTGTTTATTTCCATGTTAAAAAATTGTGAAATAAGCTTCAAAAAATCTAAAATATCGAGGTAAATTTGCCGCAGAAAGCGTCCGGTTTGACGTGGAATGATTCTTATATGGTATTGCAAAATTGTGTAGATTTTGTCTTGCTCCTAGAAGCGCTGCATCTAACCAGATAATACAGCGATTCAGGAAAAGTTACCCATTTCGGGAAGATACCGATTTAACATTATTTACAGTAAACATTTGTTTTTTGTAAAGAGAATTATAAGGAAAAGGGATATGACATGAACAATGATTTAAAAAAAAGGAGTGACAGATAATGCTCGAGGTGTGGAAAAAAGTGTGATGTTCTTAAGATAAACCCTGATTCTAACCTAATCTACCAAGTACACAACGGCTTCAAGTAACAAACAGCAACAATAAAATAATATGAACCAGATAAAAAAATATATTTTCGTGAATGGCTGATTGGCAGCACTTAAGTAAGCACTGAGATGGCTTCAAGTACGTTAAAAGGAAGTGGAGTGGCCTAAGAGTCTGAAAATGTGGGATGGAATCCTTCCTCATTGGTAATACGTAATTTTTGGTATTTTACCATTTATATGTTTGGCCGAAACATTAACTTTGTGTAGAGTGAATATTATTTTAAGTAAATAGCAGAAAAATGTTTCATAATATGTATTTTTGCAAAGCTACTGCTTGCAGTCCAATGCGATTGAGAAATCCAGTTAACGATTAAAAATTATTCTCAAAGAAAATATAATAAAGTTGTTGAAATAATGTCAAGAAGATAAATATTTTTCAAACTTGCTTGCATGTTGCAGAATTTTGCGCAATAAATCAATTTCGTAGAATGAAGATTTGACAATTGAAAGACGATTTATTTTTTAGTCATCTTCATGTCCACTGCAGCGCTGTACTGTTACGTCGCTGAAGTTAGCGCATCGGAAAATACGTACTTCCTTTCAGTCCTTTTCCAGGGAGTCCGCCATTGTTGCCGTACTGTTTATTGGCTAGGAGGAAGAAATCGGCAATCATCCAAAATGGTAAGGCTTTAATCGAATTTAATCATCGAAATAATGGTATCATATACTTTTGCGATCAGCAGTTCATAATGATATTTCGGTATAAATGGCAGTTTGCAAGTAAACGTTTATACTTAGTTTGACGTCAAGACCTCGTTTCCTGGTATAAGCCATGCGAGTTGGTTCTTGGGTTTGCTTACGTGGGTTGAAGGAATTGCGTAAATGTGAATTGTAGTCATTGTGTTGTAATTGCCTCTATTGGGTCTTGTCAATAAGAAGTCGATTTCAAATCAGTCTTCAATTGATAACAATTGCGTTTGTAGTTAAAGGAAATTGTCACTTCGGGAATACAGGGCTATTGATTTGGCTTAGGCTCATAATTTTGTTGTTGTAAGGGGTTTCTAAGGCCCAATTTTTCGGTTATAGTGAAAGGATAAAATGGTGATTATAAGGAAAATGTCACTTTGCTAAGTTTCGTGAGATACACGCTGCTAATGTCAAAACTTCCTTGCAGGTGAACTTCACGGTAGATGAAATACGTGTCATGATGGACAAAAAGCGAAATATTCGTAATATGTCCGTCATAGCACATGTAGATCATGGAAAATCCACACTTACAGACTCCCTGGTGTCTAAAGCTGGGATTATTGCTGGTGCTAAGGCTGGAGAGACTCGTTTCACTGATACCCGGAAAGATGAGCAAGAGCGCTGCATTACCATAAAATCTACGTTAGTAAAAGACAATTTCACGTAAAAAAATTGGCGATATTGTGGATTTTTTTTACCAATTCGGAATGTCTTTACAGGGCCATATCCATGTACTTTGAGCTTGATGACAAGGATTTAGTTTTTATAACTAATCCTGATCAGCGAGATAAGGGCGAAAAGGGTTTCTTAATCAATCTAATTGATTCTCCTGGACATGTCGACTTTTCTAGCGAAGTAACAGCTGCTTTGCGTGTCACAGACGGTGCCCTCGTTGTCGTGGATTGTGTTTCTGGTAAATAATACAATGTTTTCTTCAAACATTTGCGCCTTGTGGAAGTTTTCTAATATATATTTTTAATAGGTGTGTGTGTGCAGACCGAGACTGTCCTTAGACAAGCAATTGCTGAAAGAATAAAGCCTGTTTTATTTATGAACAAAATGGACCGTGCTCTTTTAGAGTTGCAACTTGAGCAAGAAGATTTATACCAAACTTTCCAAAGAATCGTAGAAAATGTAAACGTAATCATTGCAACATACAGTGATGATAGTGGTCCAATGGGCGAAGTGAGAGTAAGTATTGTTCTGTCATGCATTCTTTAATTTGCGTTGAAATTTATTTTATGCAACAATTTTTAATATAGGTCGATCCTAGCCGTGGAAGTGTAGGATTTGGCTCAGGTCTTCATGGCTGGGCTTTCACCTTGAAACAGTTTGCAGAAATGTATGCAGAAAAGTTCAAGATTGATGTTGTTAAGCTGATGAACAGGCAAGTACAAGTAATGTAAATTATGTATTACTAAAAATAGTTAAATTGTCTAAATATATTGTCTCGTATAGGCTTTGGGGTGAGAGCTTTTTCAATACCAACACGAAGAAATGGGCCAAACAAAAAGATGATGACAATAAAAGGTCCTTCAATCTATATGTCTTAGACCCTGTTTATAAGGTAGGTTTGATTTGTAATTATTTTGTCTTTTGATACAATGATGATTGTTCCTGTTCTGAAATTCATTGATGGATACAAGAACGGCCATCTGAGTCGTCAGTTTGCATTTCATGAGTTTTATGAAGTCTTTGTTTGCACTTAACGCTATAAACCATTTCAGGTATTTGATGCCATAATGAACTACAAGAAGGACCAGGTCAATAGCTTGCTTACCAAACTTAACATCGAACTGAAAGGAGATGATAAGGACAAGGATGGAAAGGCACTCCTGAAGGTCTGTCTTTTTATTTAGTTGCATATTTGTTAGATTCTAATCCCAATTTTAATGATGATATGACCACAGACCTGTCCTGAATTCCTGTTGACAAGTGATAACTGACTTTACCATTTATTGTTTAATTTTAGGAGTTGTTGATCAATGGCTTAATCCTTTGTTATTTTCAGGTGGTCATGCGCACATGGCTTCCTGCTGGCGAAGCTCTTCTTCAGATGATAGCAATTCATTTGCCTTCACCTGTAGTGGCACAAAAGTACAGAATGGAAATGTTGTACGAAGGACCTCATGATGATGAAGCTGCTATTGGTGTCAAGGTAACAAATGCAATGTATTATACAGTTCTTATTTATTGGTACTTATGTATTAAGTTTGGCTCCCCATTAATACATAAGTACCTATTTATTTATTGGGTTGGCATGAATTACACTATCTGATTATTTTACAGAATTGTGACCCGAATGCGCCTTTGATGATGTACATTTCTAAGATGGTTCCAACCTCAGACAAGGGTCGATTCTATGCTTTTGGTCGAGTTTTCTCCGGAAAGGTATGCATTTAACTTGAAATTTGGTGTTGATTTTTTAGATTAATTTAATATTCCAAATTTTGAATGTTTTCTAAAGGTTGCCACAGGGATGAAGGCTCGTATAATGGGACCAAATTTCACACCTGGAAAGAAGGAAGATTTGTATGAGAAAGCTATTCAGAGAACCATTCTCATGATGGGCCGATACGTTGAAGCCATTGAGGATGTTCCTAGTGGTATTTATTTAATTCATTCATGTTATGCATAGCTTATTGTTATTTTCAGTTCACAAAAAAGCTGCTAGTTGTTGTACTTTGGATTTTTAAATCCTAGCCTAGGGGTACCACCAATTTTTTTCTAAATCCTATTACTGACATCAAAATATCCTGTAATATGTTTTATCTTGGTTTTTATTGCAAAATTACAAATTTATGCTTTTAATATTTTCAGCACCTGCATCGCATATTTTAAGTAAAATTATTTACAACTGTTTATGCATAGCCCTGTAACTTACATTTAAACAGGCTTCTTTTATTTTAAATTTATCCTGCATTACGAATCAACTGTATTGAAATAGAAAGTTTTAAGAAATGTATTCAAGTTTTAAATATACAGTAAATCTGTTAAATAAAGTAATTTTCACTTTTAATGATATCAATATAATGGCTCAAAAAATTAGACAAAATGAAAGGCAAAAGTATAAATATGTGTATGTTATCCATTTCAAAAGCTAGTTTTTACGTTCAGTATCACTTCACCGAAAGTATATTAAGATACCTATGTATTTACAAAACAGTTTCTATGTATATTTTTTACAGGATTCGTGTAGAAATAATATCTGAATTTCTTAGTATTATATGTATTTTTACGTGAACATCTTAGATAACTACTGAATTTTTCCTTATACATATCCATGAATCATGGAAATGTTTGTTTTTTGTTAAAAAATGTACGTGAAAACAGCAGACCTGTCATAGCCTATGCAGTCAGTGTCTTATGGTTATGTAAAAAATATGACTAAGAAAAGGTTAACATTGCTAGAAATTCATAAGGGCATATTATTCTTCATCTTAATCATAGAAACTTAAGATTTTGCTAGTACAGTAGAAAATCTTAAATCCACAACTCCAAACAATGGAATAATTTGGCTGATTTATTTCAGAAAGTGACCACTGCCTCAAGTAACTTTCTAACCACGTGCATGAGTATAGGTAGTTACATCGCAAGATGATTCACTTGATTTTTTGCGTTTAATAAAATGTTTCTAAGTACAGTAAAAGCTCGTTTTAACGGCACCCATTCTAGCGGCAAACTCGCTCGAACGGCATCTTCAGTGAATTTACATTTTCCAATTGTCTAATAGATGTCGCCACAGTCATGACCATCTCCATAAGCTTAACCACATATTGCGAGTAGTTCCTGTTCTAATTCGAGGTGTCAACAGTCGTGACGTACTGCATAATAATTTTATTTGTTATTAACCTCATTTTATAAACATTTAAAGAAACCCTAAAGAACACGAGTAGTGGCAGCAGCAGTAGAAAACAAGAGAAGCGAATGGTGCTTACTTTACGACAGAAAATTCACATTTGCCAACTTCTGGTTAATAGGGTAAATAGACATATATTAATGAACGAGTACAATATAAGTTCATCTACGATATATGGTATTAAAGCAAGAAAATGGCAACTTCTAAAAATTTTTGCTGGATCTGAGACAAATAAAAATATCCAAAAACGTAAAAATTTAAGGAAGCCAAAGCTAGAACAAATGGATGCAATATTATACGAGTGGCTTAAAGTGAAACGTTCTGAAGGTTTCAATTTCACACATCCACTATTAATTGAAAAGGCAAAATACTTTTATCAGCGATGTATTTTTTCTGATGGGTGGCTATCTCGTTTTAAACATCGTCATGGGTTACGAAAACTGGATGTCTCGGGTGAACTTAAATCAGCTGATAGTGAGGCTGCACATTCGTTAATATACGAATTGTGATGTTTACTTTCAACAAAAAAAGCAAAATAATCTGTTCATTGTGAATAATAAATGATGTTGTAGTAATCATGTTATTTTCGATGGACCCTTTTGGTTCCCAGAATGAGCATTACAAAAATTAATAAAATTACTAGGGCAGCCCTGGATATCCGATCCTCAACGAGATTTAAATAGAGGTTTAGTGAAATAATTTTTATTGAATACTTAATGAAATAAATGAAATGCAGATAATCTAAATACCTCGGCCGTAGGTTAGATCTTTTTTGTTCCCTATTCATTTGGTGTGTTTCCCTATTTCTTTGTCTTTCTTGTACTCTCAGCTACTCATCTTCATAGGAAATCCTATGAGCTTCCGCATCTTTCTCTTTTTCTCCTACGATACTCTTCGTTTGATCTCTGTCTCTTCCTTTCTCTGGCAACTGTAGCTGGGCTAATAGCTTTCCTTTTCACTGGTCTACCCCTTGGCATTTTTTAATTTTATGAGATTTTACAACATTATATTACAGCAATTACATAATCACAATGTCACAGAGTTACTCAATGCTAGTTTAATATCATGGTATATTCAAAAGGAAAAAATTTTCAAATCTACCTTAGTTTAGTTCCAATGATTGTCGCTGAACCCTTATAGACGAACTCTCAAACAGTTGCTTTCCTTCAAGTGCTAACTTCTTACAGGACCTCTATAAAGGCGACGTCAATGCAAGTGTTTATTTAGATTATCAATGAAGAGAAGATAACCATAAATGAGTTTACAAAATAACGTGTGTCCCTTTTCTCATCTAATTTTTAATTTATGCAACAGCATATTTGCATTAATTAGGATTACAGATTTGTAATATGATGGTTCTACTTACAAAAAAGTAAGATTTCAGCATTCAAACGATGAAATGATAATTCAGTTGCTTCGACTAAATCGTTAGAAACGCTTCCCATACGCAGCAATACGCAGTCAACAGAATAATTGTCCTTAAATATTTACGTTGCTATGCTTCATTCATTTCGATGCTCAAACAACAGATCGATGCGAATAACACTTTTCTTTCATCTATTTGAAGGTTTAATTGGCATTAAATGAATTGGAGGCAACAATGAGTCTCCTTGGCAACGCCCGGAATGAGTACGAAAAATCCGCAAAATTTCGAAAAAGAATGCATGTTTCTGAAAACGTCGACCGTGTAATATGTAAACATCGCAAGAATAAAATAGTAAAGAGTTTAACCGTCAAATAATGTCAAAACGAAGAAAATCGGTCCATATTTACGTATTTTGGTGTAAGACGGAAAAAACCTTGCACTCTGAAAAATCGAAAATCCTGTGTAAACGTATGGGAAAATATAATTGTCTCCTGGATTCGAACCGGGACACTTTAGCAAACGAAAATATTTTTCCAGGGACCTCGTAGCCAGTAGAAACAAAACGCCATTTACTGCATATCTTTACGACAGACGATTCTCGAGAAATACGCCGATATAAATTATACACAAATGTCGACAGATGTCAACGTAAAATTAATATATAGTGAGATAGATTTATTACACCGTAACAATTATGGCAAAAATAGTAAATTAGATAACGAAGAACAACATATACAACATCGTATAGGGAAGAAGAACATTAGAAGATACCAAATATGCTCTCAAAGTAATTGGAATGTGATTTTGCGGTACCATTCATTATAGCGGCACATTCAGTTTAGCGGCATGCCTTTGGTCCCTTGGGTGCCGTTTAAATGGGCTTTTACTGTATATTAGATTTTTAACATCTTTTAATGTTAATTAATTCATGACTAATTTGGGGCCCTTATAAAGTAATAAAATTATAAACAAAATGCAGACAGAGTAATTACTGTATTGGTGACGTTTGAGCAGCCATACAGTCAATGCAGATGGACAACAGACCGAAAAACAAAATTCTGGAGCACCAGTATTAAAAAGTAATGCGAATCACAAAAAAGTTTTCTTTAATGGGCAGGGCTTTGAACCTTTCAGAGCCCTGAGAAGCAGAGTCTAAGGAATTGTCGAGACCGAAGAATTATGGGGCCCTAAGCATTGCAGTGCCTTGGGCTGAAGCCCATATAGCCCATGCCTATATCCAGCCCTGCCGAAAGCCATTACCGCCTCTAGCCTTTAACTGCGTGCATCCACTTATGGGATGTAACTACACGTGGTACAGTGTGTGCTCCATCTATATGATTTAAACGTAAAAAAATAAATTTAATTGACGTTTATTTAGATCAAGTGTAAGAGTGGCACATTTTTCACACTATTAATTATATTTATTTCTTACGATACCTTACTAAAACTTTTTTTCTGATCATTGTGCTATTTTTAGGGTTAAGATATCTAAAAACAGGAAATATCGTTTATCCAGAACAGGCTAGGTTCCGAACATACCGGATAAACAATCTGCTACTGTATGTATACACCGCAGTTGTGATTAGTTTGTTGGTGCATTTCCATTCTAGTGCATTTCACTTTATATGTGTCTCCTTGTTTGCTCATCTTTTTTCATAGGTATCTAGGCATTCTCTTTGTAACTTTCTGGCAAATTATAAAGCTGGCCTTAAGTAGTGTTTCCTAGATATTTGGAAATCTTTTATTAGAGGTACTGATCAAAAGTCCTATATATACTTGTACTTAATTTGAATAAATATATGTTACAAGGCTCTGCATTTCCGTTGTCAATGCCTATTCATCATTAATAGGTTACATAGGGATGTCAGTGATAGGTTAACTACATTGGCCTCTGCTTGCTTCTGTATAAATGTACTTGTAAGTTTTCTTCCTACTTTGTCATTCTTACATCATGCCATAAAATTGAACCTTTCTTTAGAAAAGCCGTTATTTTCTATAGTAATTCCTTTTCCTTTGTATCAATAGTTTCCCATTTTTTAGCTTTCAAAGTATTTTGTATGGAATCCATGTTTTTGATGCTGTCATGGTGATACCATTTGTAGCATTTCAGAGGCTTATTATCCTTCTAATTCTTTCACGTTAATTTGTTATAAAAACAATTTGGTTAAGCAGAAGGTTTTTATGATGACACCGGAAGTTTTTGCAAATTATTTTTCTATTTAAAGATATTGTTTATATATATGGGCTTTTAGTTTTTGGTTAATGTTGCTTTGATGTGAAATGTTATTATAATATTCTGTGGAAAGCTGATTGTTCTTTGTTCACTTTAAGGTAATATCTGTGGGTTGGTTGGCGTTGATCAGTTCCTTGTAAAGACAGGAACAATCACTACTTTTAAGGATGACACCGGAAGTTTTTGCAAATTATTTTTCTATTTAAAGATATTGTTTATATATATGGGCTTTTAGTTTTTGGTTAATGTTGCTTTGATGTGAAATGTTATTATAATATTCTGTGGAAAGCTGATTGTTCTTTGTTCACTTTAAGGTAATATCTGTGGGTTGGTTGGCGTTGATCAGTTCCTTGTAAAGACAGGAACAATCACTACTTTTAAGGATGCCCATAACATGAGAGTGATGAAGTTCAGTGTGTCTCCCGTGGTGCGTGTGGCTGTAGAACCAAAAAATCCAGCTGATTTGCCTAAGCTAGTGGAAGGTAAGAATTATTGGTATGGACTGGATTTTGTTTTGAACTCTTGATACTAAAAATTTACTTTCATTCAAGGTTTGAAGAGATTAGCAAAATCTGACCCAATGGTGCAGTGTATCATAGAAGAATCTGGTGAGCACATCATTGCTGGAGCTGGTGAACTGCATTTGGAAATTTGCTTAAAGGTATGTTTTCATGGAATTGATTAACATAGTTGGTTTAGATATAATTTTGTATTATAAACTTATTAACATAATTTTTCAGGATTTGGAAGAAGATCATGCTTGCATCCCAATTAAGAAGTCTGATCCAGTTGTATCTTACAGAGAAACCGTTTCAGAAGAGTCTGATCAGATGTGTCTCTCTAAGTCTCCCAATAAACATAACAGACTTTTCATGAAGGCTGTCCCAATGCCAGATGGTCTGGCTGAAGACATTGACAAGGTTAATATTCTATTTTTGTTGTCACATTTGATAGAAATATTTAGATTGTGCTTAACATTGTTTTTCATTGTTAGGGTGAGGTGAATCCACGAGATGATTTCAAGAGCAGAGCTCGTTATCTTGGTGAGAAGTATGACTACGATGTAACCGAAGCCCGTAAAATCTGGTGTTTTGGACCTGATGGCACTGGGCCAAATATTTTGATTGATTGCACAAAAGGAGTTCAGTACCTAAATGAAATCAAAGATTCTGTTGTTGCTGGTTTCCAGTGGGCTACTAAGGAGGTTAGAATTTTGATGCATATGATATTTACTATCAGTGGTTGTAATTTGTAGATAATTTTAATTTTTTCTTAGGGAGTGTTGTCTGAGGAGAATCTACGAGGTGTCCGCTTTAACATCTATGATGTGACGTTGCATGCTGATGCAATTCACAGGGGAGGTGGTCAAATCATTCCAACTACTCGTAGGTGTCTATATGCTTGCCTTATGACTGCGCAGCCACGCTTGATGGAACCTGTCTATCTATGTGAAGTCCAGGTATGCATCTATGGATTCAAAACAAGTTCACTTTGTGTGAAGAAATGCTAACCTGGTTCTTTGCTTTTAGTGCCCTGAAGTTGCTGTAGGAGGTATCTATGGAGTACTCAACAGACGTCGTGGACATGTATTTGAAGAAATGCAAGTTGCTGGAACTCCAATGTTTGTTGTGAAGGCATACCTTCCTGTCAATGAATCATTCGGTAATGTTATATTTATGTATTCTTTGTGTATCTATAATTTAAATTTTATTTGTTTAACATTTTAAACTTGATTTTGTAGGTTTCACGGCTGACCTTCGCAGCAATACTGGTGGTCAGGCATTCCCTCAATGTGTATTTGATCATTGGCAAGTTCTTCCTGGTGACCCAATGGAGATGAGCACTAGGCCATACAACGTTGTACAGGTTAGTAGCAATTTTATTTGATTGGAAATGTTGTTCTATGTTGTCTGGTATTCTTATTTTTATTTATTTTTCATTTCAGGAAACGAGGAAGAGGAAGGGATTGAAGGAAGGCTTACCTGACTTAACTCAGTATCTTGATAAATTGTAAAAGGTTACTGTGTATAAACTATTTAATGAGGTGTACACCCAGAATGAAGGGGGGAAAGGGTAAAAAAGTTAAGTTTTGTTGGCAAAAGCCACATTATCATCGTGTGGGTGTTTTATTTTTTGTATTATTGCAGGTGATGAAGGTTTCTGTATAAACTTGAGCTGCTTAAAACAGCACTACGCAGCATGTATCAATGTCATGCCTGAATAAACTATAAATGAAAAATTATTTATTTTCCTTTCGCCCACGAATAATTGGAGTTAGAGTTATTGAAAGCTAAATGCGATGAGTAAATACCAAACTACTAGTAGACATCGATCGCTGATGACGTAGTCGGTGTTATTTACGTCAGTCATTTGGCTTGCGGAATTGAGTAAAATTATGCGTTCTGCCTTGTTTACAAATCGTATTAGAATTTTAAAATTATTTCTTAGTATTTTACAAGGCATATTTGGCGAACGAATTGTTTTTGTTTTTAATTTAAACGCTATAGTGACATGTTTATGTTTCTGCTGCAATGACGTAAAGCCTCAGTCTCGGTCAGATACGCGCTAACTAGTAAGATAATGGACACACTACAAGGCTGTTGGGAAAATCTTCCAAGCGTAATTTTACTCGAAATATTTTCTTACTTGTCCCATGAAGATAAAATTAGGGCGTCATCGGTGTGTCGACAATGGAGATGTACGTTATTTCACTCCAGCTTTTGGCAAAGTATACATTTTAAAGCAAGAACGAAGGATGTTAACAGCCTGGCACGAACGCGTTATCTATCTAGCTGTTTTGCAAAGAAATTGCGCAATGCCATAGTAAGCTTAGATTCTCTTAATCCTCTCTGTGTTCGTGAAGTTGCTCGGGTCTTGCAGAAATTGAGTGAAAATTTTTTCGTGCGTAGATTTCTATTGAAGCCAAGTCATTGTCGTTTTGAATGCCCTGGTAAGGAGCGCGAAAGACAGCAATTTATTGAAAGGTATTTAAATCTTCCTTTGTGAATTACACCTTTCTTGTAAATGTGGAATCATATTTTAGTTTTTATCAAAAAATTCTTGTGTATTTTTAATGCCATAGATTTGAAGAATGGGTTGTTTTGCACCTCTAAAAATGTGTATTTACATATGATTTCAGGAATATAATTTCACCACTCAAAACAATCATTAGACATAGTCGTGAACTAGAAGCTCTGAGTTTGGGTTGCTCTGAAGAACTTGCTACGTATTCTTGCGTTCTGTTAAACCTGTTGGGTCGCTTTCAGTCTCGTTCTTTGCGACAGCTTCATTTAGCGTCAGTCAAAGATGATCCAAACAATTATCTTATATTGGACCTCGATTATACCCTATTTCAGCCGTTTCATATGCTACAGGTAGGCATGATATCTACCATGTTTCCTTTGACGTATGCATGATATTGATACTTATGCTATGACCTTTATTTAAGGTGCTGAGCATTGATTATGACCATGTCAGTGATGGTCTGTTGGAAATATTTACCAAGCCATCAAATGGTGGACTCAAGCGCTTCATAATTCATGTTCATGGGATTACAAAATGTCATCCTAACACTTCTAATGAAGCATGGTCATTATTTTGTCAGTACAAGTAGGTGCAATCAAAAGGTTTATTATAGTATATCGTTTAAACAGCAGAAAATGAAATATGTTGCTTTTTCTTTTTAATTAGTCCTCATTGTGATCTACGGATAACATTAATACACTCTTATGATGCTGTGGAAGTACTTCACTCAGATATTTTGCGGCCTAGCATGCCACTTACTCACCTAAAAGCGTTCTTCTGTGAGCAGGTAAGCGTTTGTATTGTTTCTTAATTGATTAGTATTTTGCTTGTTTGTAACTGACATCTTTTTCATTAGCAATTTTTTCACCGGTACTGTATTTCTTTTGTGTAGGTTAACTTGGCAACATTAAATTTACTGTCTGTGTGGTTTTATAAGACCTTGCGGTCTATTTGGTGGGTCGACTCATTTTCTTCATATCTATTAATTGAAGCGGTAGATGAGGGACAACCAGACCCACTGGTGATGGCTGCCTGGAGATGCACACAGCTTGAGGAATTAGTTTTGATTGGTAACAGTTGACTTCATGTGATCCCAAAGTAATTTTATTTATGTTAATATAATATTGAATGAGAAATTAACTTGTTTTTAGGCTATAGATGTTATGATGCTGATTTAGTAGCCATAGCAAGACTTAGAGGTCCAAAACTGAAGCGATTGGATGTTACAGAGGAAGATATTGTTAATTTCCTTGAACGTGAAAGCTTTATAGATCTTCAATTGGTGAGTTGATAATTTTTTATTGCTCTTATTTTCTTGGGTTAAAATTTTATACTAATTAAACCCACTGAATAAATATGTAATATATAAGAATGTTCTTATTGGTGATGGATCTAACAAAGTTCTCTTAAAATCTGTATAAGTCTAATTCGTGCTAACAGATCATGGGTCAAATTTTGTTTGACCATTTTACATAATTATGACATTCCAAATGCAGTCAGATTGAGTATATATTTAATAGTTATTTGCTGTATGCAGGTGCAGTTTGTATTACATGGTTGATTTTTGCGTCAAATTTATTGTAATATCATATATATATATATTGTAATATATATATATATATGATATTTTAAGCAAGCATTTGGTAATTTCTATTTTTGTGAATAAAACATAACTTGTTTTATCATTCAGAAACTACCATAGATGTCCAAATATAAGGTGACCCCGAATATAGCGTGACCCCCATTTTCTTATCGAGAAAACAAGAAAAAATTATTTGACAAAAACTTGAATAATCAAAGTTTGAGGGTCTGAATATGAGGCGACACCCCCTTATCTGAGGGACAATATTGGAAAAAAACCTCTCCTTATATTCGGGTATATATGGTAATTCTAAATACTAATTGAAGAAACCTGAAAGTTTATATGTGCATTGAGTTCAAGTTGTGTATTTCTTAATCCCAGTATCTTCTGTAAGTAGAAAATTTTAAAAGTATAAACTGAAGATTGCTAATTTATTAGAAATTAAAATATTTTGTTTTATCAACCAATCATGGCTGTAGGATTTTTATGTATCTTATGATATTAACTATTAGTTGAGCTTATTTGTTCAACTCTGTATTTCTTACAGTTTTGCTACAATTAGTAAGAGGCATGAAAATATGTGGATTCTTGTGTTAGAGGTATTTTAGTATAATCATTTTGGTTCAAGGATATAAAAGCATTAGTTTGTAATTTAATTAAAACGATTCACATTTTAGTGTGTTATGTTATGAAGAATACAATAGGCCAAGATAAGAGATGCCATCTCTGTGCAACCTTAATTAAGCAGCCTATGGCCATGTGGTTAGGATGAATAGACTATTTAGAGTATAAGCAGATTCCTTACAAATAAGCGTCTCATAACTCTTGTAGACAAAGATGTTTTGGTTATGAGATAACGGACGGTTTGGGGTGCTTATGACCAAAGGAAAAAATACTTGCAGAGCTGACTTGATGGCGGTGCGAATGGTGCAACTGCACCGGGCCCCGAGCTTCTTATAAAAACATTTGTCATATTTATAAAAATACACTCATTTAAAAAAAATCTGAAAAATATCGATGTCATAGCTTTAGTTATTGAAATTTACTATTAAAAATTATTGGTGCGTAAGAGGCCTCGCACGCACTCTTTGCACCGGGCCCCGTGATTTTCCTAGCCTATTCTGAACACTGGATTTGCATCTGGTGATTGGTCCACTTGCCATAGCACGATATTGCTTTGCCATAGCTAACTCAGTTTGAGATTTTGTCTTCATGGTGATGGAAGTCGGTTCTCTCGTTAGTGATCAACGATAATAATTATTTCATCTACATAATATTTTCATTATTGTGAGGGTCAATCAGGTTGACTTACAGATATTTGAGCGGGCCCAAAAAACGAAGAACGCATTTTAAATTTGGGCAAATTTTGCTCCTGAAACTATGGAATACATTCACTTATAGTGGGGCCTGGAAAAAATTTAGCTCGGGGGCCTGCGCATGCCTAGTTAAGCCACTGTGCGGGATAGAGAAAGTATCGTTTTCACAAAATAATTGAATATTAGATTTCATTGGAAATACATGTTTTTGGGTCCCCTTAATAGTAAGTACAGTAAAAGCGCATTCTAACGGCATGGGCTATATGGGCTTCAGCCCAAGGCACTGCAATGCTTAGGGCCCCATAATTCTTCGGTCTCGACAATTCCTTAGACTCTGCTTCTCAGGGCTCTGAAAGGTTCAAAGCCCTGCCCATTAAAGAAAACTTTTTTGTGATTCGCATTACTTTTTAATACTGGTGCTCCAGAATTTTGTTTTTCGGTCTGTTGTCCGTCTGCATTGACTGTATGGCTGCTCAAACGTCACCAATACAGTAATTACTCTGTCTGCATTTTGTTTATAATTTTATTACTTTATAAGGGCCCCAAATTAGTCATGAATTAATTAACATTAAAAGATGTTAAAAATCTAATATACAGTAAAAGCCCATTTAAACGGCACCCAAGGGACCAAAGGCGTGCCGCTAAACTGAATGTGCCGCTATAATGAATGGTACCGCAAAATCACATTCCAATTACTTTGAGAGCATATTTGGTATCTTCTAATGTTCTTCTTCCCTATACGATGTTGTATATGTTGTTCTTCGTTATCTAATTTACTATTTTTGCCATAATTGTTACGGTGTAATAAATCTATCTCACTATATATTAATTTTACGTTGACATCTGTCGACATTTGTGTATAATTTATATCGGCGTATTTCTCGAGAATCGTCTGTCGTAAAGATATGCAGTAAATGGCGTTTTGTTTCTACTGGCTACGAGGTCCCTGGAAAAATATTTTCGTTTGCTAAAGTGTCCCGGTTCGAATCCAGGAGACAATTATATTTTCCCATACGTTTACACAGGATTTTCGATTTTTCAGAGTGCAAGGTTTTTTCCGTCTTACACCAAAATACGTAAATATGGACCGATTTTCTTCGTTTTGACATTATTTGACGGTTAAACTCTTTACTATTTTATTCTTGCGATGTTTACATATTACACGGTCGACGTTTTCAGAAACATGCATTCTTTTTCGAAATTTTGCGGATTTTTCGTACTCATTCCGGGCGTTGCCAAGGAGACTCATTGTTGCCTCCAATTCATTTAATGCCAATTAAACCTTCAAATAGATGAAAGAAAAGTGTTATTCGCATCGATCTGTTGTTTGAGCATCGAAATGAATGAAGCATAGCAACGTAAATATTTAAGGACAATTATTCTGTTGACTGCGTATTGCTGCGTATGGGAAGCGTTTCTAACGATTTAGTCGAAGCAACTGAATTATCATTTCATCGTTTGAATGCTGAAATCTTACTTTTTTGTAAGTAGAACCATCATATTACAAATCTGTAATCCTAATTAATGCAAATATGCTGTTGCATAAATTAAAAATTAGATGAGAAAAGGGACACACGTTATTTTGTAAACTCATTTATGGTTATCTTCTCTTCATTGATAATCTAAATAAACACTTGCATTGACGTCGCCTTTATAGAGGTCCTGTAAGAAGTTAGCACTTGAAGGAAAGCAACTGTTTGAGAGTTCGTCTATAAGGGTTCAGCGACAATCATTGGAACTAAACTAAGGTAGATTTGAAAATTTTTTCCTTTTGAATATACCATGATATTAAACTAGCATTGAGTAACTCTGTGACATTGTGATTATGTAATTGCTGTAATATAATGTTGTAAAATCTCATAAAATTAAAAAATGCCAAGGGGTAGACCAGTGAAAAGGAAAGCTATTAGCCCAGCTACAGTTGCCAGAGAAAGGAAGAGACAGAGATCAAACGAAGAGTATCGTAGGAGAAAAAGAGAAAGATGCGGAAGCTCATAGGATTTCCTATGAAGATGAGTAGCTGAGAGTACAAGAAAGACAAAGAAATAGGGAAACACCTCAAATGAATAGGGAACAAAAAAGATCTAACCTACGGCCGAGGTATTTAGATTATCTGCATTTCATTTATTTCATTAAGTATTCAATAAAAATTATTTCACTAAACCTCTATTTAAATCTCGTTGAGGATCGGATATCCAGGGCTGCCCTAGTAATTTTATTAATTTTTGTAATGCTCATTCTGGGAACCAAAAGGGTCCATCGAAAATAACATGATTACTACAACATCATTTATTATTCACAATGAACAGATTATTTTGCTTTTTTTGTTGAAAGTAAACATCACAATTCGTATATTAACGAATGTGCAGCCTCACTATCAGCTGATTTAAGTTCACCCGAGACATCCAGTTTTCGTAACCCATGACGATGTTTAAAACGAGATAGCCACCCATCAGAAAAAATACATCGCTGATAAAAGTATTTTGCCTTTTCAATTAATAGTGGATGTGTGAAATTGAAACCTTCAGAACGTTTCACTTTAAGCCACTCGTATAATATTGCATCCATTTGTTCTAGCTTTGGCTTCCTTAAATTTTTACGTTTTTGGATATTTTTATTTGTCTCAGATCCAGCAAAAATTTTTAGAAGTTGCCATTTTCTTGCTTTAATACCATATATCGTAGATGAACTTATATTGTACTCGTTCATTAATATATGTCTATTTACCCTATTAACCAGAAGTTGGCAAATGTGAATTTTCTGTCGTAAAGTAAGCACCATTCGCTTCTCTTGTTTTCTACTGCTGCTGCCACTACTCGTGTTCTTTAGGGTTTCTTTAAATGTTTATAAAATGAGGTTAATAACAAATAAAATTATTATGCAGTACGTCACGACTGTTGACACCTCGAATTAGAACAGGAACTACTCGCAATATGTGGTGAAGCTTACGGAGATCGTTCATGACTCCCTCTCTCAACCTCTCTCCCTCCCCCCTCTACCCCCCCTCTCCCTCCCCCCTCTACCCCCTCCCCCCTCTCCCCCTCTACCTCCTCCCCCCCCCCCTCTACCTCCCCCCCTACCTCCCCCCCCCTACCTCCCCCCCTACCTCCCCCCCCACCTCCCCCCCTCTACCTCTCCCTCCTCTACCTCTCCCCCCCTCTACCTCTCCCCTCTACCTCTCCCCTCTACCTCTCCCTCCCCTCTCTCTGTTCCCCCTCTCGCTCCCTCTCCCACCCTCCCTGCCCTTTGCTCCCTGCCTCTCACTCTCTCCCCCTCATTCTCTCCCCCTCATTCTCTCCCCCTCATTCTCTCCCCCTCATTCTCTCCCCCTCATTCCCTCCCCCTCATTCCCTCCCTCTCTCTCCCTTTCTCTCTCTCTCTCTCCCTCTCTCTCTCTCTTAAATGTAAGAAGGGACTATATGGTCTCAATATAAATGCATTGAACTCTCAATTTTGGTGACAATGGGAGTTGTCATGATAACTTATAATTGGTAATGTAACAAAACTGATAAAATCACGTATTTTGTTGATTCTAACAGCATTTATATGCGAATTCGACCGGAGTTTGGAATCTGTCTTCAATAAAAATAAACTTTGTTCTTTCCTGCAAAGAAGTATCTAAGTCTGAAGTTCGTACCATGATTTTAAGTAATTTTAAAATGCAAATTCAAAGTAGTCTACACTCATCCCTGTATTTCAGTTGCAGGACGTAGCAAAATACGTGACATTCGGTAATCAAATCGTTTGCCATTTCGAATCAAAGTGACAGACAGAAACAAAACCTTGACCATTCACTAAGTTAGGATGTAAGGAAGAATCGTACCAAATTTGGTTATTCTGGCTTTTATCGTTTAGGAGGAGTTCCATGAACAAACCAACAAATGCCCTTCAAAATATATTATAAGAGATTATATTGCTATTTAAGATAGATTACCTAAATTTTCTTGTCTTTTGCTCATAATAGTAGCATCTTTGTTTGGTTATAATAAAATAGTAGAGGAAAGGTTGAAGTATATTGTTTAAACAAATTAATTGTGTTACAAATAAAGTTTCCTATATTTTTTAAAGAAAAAATCTCACCTAAATTGTTCTGCAATTCTTTTTTCCTTTTCTGTTTATGGTTGAAAACAATTGATAACTGATTGTTACATAGTGGAATATTGACAGTTAATTGTGACATCTGAATTTGATAGTATGATAATAAAGTTCAAGTTAATTTTCATTCATTTAATTGAACATAAAACCAATAGTGAAGAAATTTATGGCTGATCTTCCAAATTTACTACAGGAAATGGAGGGTCAATATGAAGTGTCTGATGTTGAGGAAACATTGCTAAAGACAAAATTTGTCAAGCTAATTCAGGATAATAAAATAAACATTTGAAATATCTATAATTGATATTTTCTTCAGAAATACAGTATAAACTTTAGTAGTCTTCGTTGTAGTCATTCATCTTTTATCGTGTAACCATAACCTCAGCCATATCCATACCGTAAATACTCGTGTATAATGCACCCTCATGTATAATGCATACTTTTTGCCAAAAAATCCCGACTTTTTCTTATAGTACGTGTATAACGCGCACCTTTGATTTTTGTAGGCTATAAGAACAAAATTATATCGTCATGTTAAGTATTAACTAGACTACAGTAATAAATACATTAAAGCGTTAAATTATCGCCAGTTAACAATTTTAAAATGTATTTCTGAAGAAAGTAACTTAAATTCCACAATTTTTTATTGTGGAATTTAACAAAGGTATTATTTTCTACGTAAATATGAGTATCAATTACCACAAAGTTCAGCCAAATTCCTTGGATTTTTTAAATTTTAAAACGCTTGGACTTGTCCATAAGTATTACATTTAATAAGCTCCACATTACGTCTTAGAAAGACATCATCGATCATAAAAGCGATTGAGTTGAGATGGCAGCAATTTCATACAGTACCTAAGTTGGCCAAACTGATGCCGCATAGAAAACCTCAGCACCACTGTTGCCATCCTTTTAAATCAGACTAAAAGGGATCTATAAAATAGGGAGTTTTGATTTATCGTGGATGTTGGTTCTCTCTTTTCTATCTCATTCTAAAACTGTTTAATAGAAGAGTAACGTAAAAATGTAATAAACATCTGGAAACATGAAACACGACAGGTAAGATTACGGTTCATACACGTCATTCTATGGATTTTAAATTACTTACATTGTTAATTGCACATACTAGAATCATTAACTAAATAAAATTATTTCAATTTGCCTATTCTATGTTTCTTTGTTTTCGATGCGCGTTTTGCGGGAAGTCTATCTAGTGATTTTGCAAAAATTACAGCAATCAGCTGATGAGCTAGTGAAATGCAGAATATTGGGAGAGGATGGAATTATAACTGTATAAAAGTAATTAGGTGTTCTATACATATAATTAATATATGTATAACCTGGATCATCGATAATTATTGTGGTTTTCCCTTTAATTCACCCAGAAAGTTAGAATCTGGTGCGAGGTAGGTTCACTTTAATTTCTTATTTTATGTGCACAAAAGTGTTAATCCGTATATATCGTGCATCCCTACTTTATGACCTGAGAATTTCGTCTTCAAACTGCACGTTATACATGAGTAGAGCTGGGAAGTTCAGGCAAAATGCCATAAATGCCTTTTTTGCCTATTTTCATGTTTTTTTTCATATATGCCTTTTTTATCCAAAGATGCCTATTCTTTCCTATGTAACTCAATTTTTGCCAGATGTCATTCCTTTCTGCCAAACCTCTTAAATTTGGCCGCTATACTGTTTTGTTTGACTCTTAAAGGACGGTTTTTTTTACCCACCCTGGGTTCCGTATCATATAAAATTCTGACCATTGGTCCAGCTATGCCTTTATCTTAATTCGACCCTTCAGATTGAGAGAAAGAGTGGGAGATAGAAGCGGAACAAGAGTAAGGAAGATTTAAAAAGATGGCTTTAACTCCGTCTTTTCCTGAGAGAGAATGAGTTTTCGACCGGGGAGGTTCCACCTTCTTCATTCCTATTGGTTCCTTTTGGCTTTCAAACAGTTCATAAGTCGTTTTTAACAAATTATTTGCGTGGTGAACGTGAAACTTCCGATCTCGAGGCCACAGTGCCTAAAGGGAGTGTTTCTATAAAGCAGAGACTGAACAATTTCATTAAAGAGTTTGGTGTTGATATTTTCTCGACAGACGGTTCAGTGTTTTTCTGTAAACTTTTTGAAAAGTCAGTGAATTCAAAGAAAAAGTAATTTGTGTCCCAGCATAGAAGTACCTCAAAACATAAAGCTGCAGCCAATAAGAAGACTGACAGCAGTAAGAAGATGACCCTTTTACCATTGTTTTGTTCAGCTTCTTCTAGGCAGTCGGAGTTTTCCTTCGACTTGCATAAATTTTTCTTCGAAGCCGTCATTCCTTTGTGGAAATTATAAAACAGTTCTTTGAAAGCATTTTTGGAAAAATACACGAACAAAGAGGTTCCAAGTGAGTCAACATTGAGGAAAACCTATTTAGATAGAGCGTACAACTGTGTTATCCAAAAAATCAGAGATGATGTTGGAGACGAGGAAATTTTGATCTCTATCGACGAGACTACCGATGCTGTGGGAAGGTTCGTTGCAAACATCATAATAGGAACCATGGAGGTTAGTCAGCCATCAAAAATTTATTTACTTACGTCAGAAGTTTTGGAAAACGCAAATGGCTCAATAATCGCTCAACTTTTCACCACAGCAATGAATCTTCTATGGCCAGATGGAACAAAATAGGAAAACGTTCTTCTCTTTTTAACAGATGCAACTCCCTACATGAAGAAAGTGGGGAAGGCTCTTCAGATTCTTTTCCTTAGAATGCTGCGTTTGACCTGCCTAGCACGTGCCCTTCACAGAATTACTGAGGAGCTACGTTCTCTATTTCATGGCGTTAGTTTGCTTTTATCTAACGCTTAGAAAAATTTCTTGAAACCTCCATCAAGGACTTTTTGTGAAATAGTGTCAGACCTATCACTGCCTCCTCAGCCTGTGTTAACGAGATGGGGTGCATGGATTTCTGCTGCTCTTTCCTACGCTGCCAATCTTTAAAAGATATAAGAAATTGTGGACACTTTCGATGAAGAAGAGGCCTACTCCATACGTACCATCAAAGAACTCCTGAAAAAGAAAAAGAAAACGATTTGGCCTACATCGCAGCCTACTTGTCAAAGTTAACACACACCATTACATTACTTGAAAACTCGGTACAACATACATTGTACACACTTTCTCATATACTAATGCGTTGTTTAGTTATCTTTAGAAAATGAAAATCATATGAGCCGGTTTTTAGAAAATCAATTTTTGTTCAAGTTGTCAAGAATAAACTAGCTTTATATTCATTCATTGAGAAAAATGAAATATGTTGTATTATTGCATGCATATACCCAAGTAACGGTACAAAATTTTATCAAAATTGTTCTAGCCGTTTTTGAGAAAATCAAATTATTTTTAAAGTTGCCTAGAATAAACTAGCCTTATATTCATTTTTTGAGGAATATGAACTATTTGGTATTAATGAAGACATAAACTCGAGTAACCCTACGAAACTTGATTAAAATCATTATAGCCGGTTTTGAGAAAATCAAATTGTTGTTAAAAATGCGTAGAATAAACTTTCCTTAATTACTTAAAAATGTCAACCATTTCTTCATAGCTTCTTCTCTGAATGATAAAATTCCTAAGTACGAGATTTCATTCATTTTCGCTCTACCGTTTAGGCTCTAGAGCCAGTAACAGACAGAGAGCATTGAGAAAACCACTTTTTTGGACTCAGCTGCACCTAAAACGTATATTTCCGTCAAAATCTTGAGGTCAAACTTTTTCGTGATCACAATACATTCTCAATATACTTCGTATATGAGAAAGTAAAAAGGGAGTCAATTCACTGAAAGTATTTAGAAAAATCGTGGAAGAAATGTGCTGTGCTCCAGATGAAAAGGGAGTAGATGTGAAAAACAAGTGTGAAAAAGTGTTGTGTGCCATCAAAGATTTGGATAAAATAAAAATAATTACGAAGATTCTAGAAGAGGACAGTAACTCAGAAATTGAGACGAGTCCCGCAGATATAGCTTGCTTTAAATATGCCCGTCATTTCCGTGGACGTAGAGAGATACTTTTCACTTTTAACCACTCAACTGGGTAATTTTTTTTTTCTAGTCCCACCCTCAGTGGGTAATTAAATAAATAAAGTTAAATATCATCCAGTTTCCACAAATATAAAACAGTGTAACTGATAAAAATGCTTCTCTTAGAAATGAAACGTCTCTTTCAAATCTCAGAAGCAAACTGAACTTTCCATATACATGTTTTTTACATGTACCGTTAGGATTACTAGCAGGAAAAACATTCATAAATAGCAGGATTACCCTTGAGACAAAAGTGCATGCGGAGAAAAGTGTGAGTTTTCGCAAGGGACTATGAAAAAACTCCGAGTGTCATAAACGGTCATTCAAGAAGTGGCGATCACGGAAATGCAACCCGCAATGCATATACAGAACTCCCTTATGAAGACCTGCTTCTCAAAGAAAAAGGAAGACAAGGCCATCTGTGGTTGGTAGCACAAACTAGAAGAACCCCGCTATAAGTGCGAGATGCTATGGGACGGAAAATCACGGCATATCCATAGCAATCAGCATGAACAATGCCATGACGTCTATATTCGGCATACCCAACACCGGTGCGTCCAGCCATGACGTCTATACACGGCATACCCAGATGAGTGGTTAAAACATCCTAACTGGCGGAAGACAGTTTTTCATTTGATAATTTTAAAAAACATCTTGTTGTCTCATGTAATAGTTCATACTTTGAAGATAGTATTAATAGTGATAGCAATCATATTTTATTGAAATGTTATACCTACTCCATATAAACTCCATGTATTAGTAATATTTGGGTTAGAATAAATGCCTTTTTAATGCCTATTTTATTTGCCATTTTGCGTGCCTATTTTGACATTTTATAATGCCTGAACTTCTGGGCTCCACACATGAGTATATATGGTAATTAAGGTCAAAGTACCACTAATTCATAAAATGAGTGAACTTAAGAAATTTTAAGTATATGCTTAAAAGGTTTAGCAAATACTAAGTTTTTTTCACAAATTTTAGGTAAATGCTACAGGAGGGTTCTAAAAATAAGCAAATGCTTATTCTTTTAAGCAAAAGCAAATGCTATTTTTTTTATTTACTCAAAATTAAGCATTTGTTAAAAAATGCTATAAATCTTATGCAGAAGCATTTGCTTAATTTTTATTCACTCGGCCCAATGTGCTCAAAGAATGAAATTATCTTGCTACTAAAAGAGGAGCTGAAGAAGGCAAAACTGAAAACTGAGAAGCTGACAAAAGAAAATCTATCCCTCAGTAGTAGCACCCAGTAAGAAGCCAGATAATGGAGGGAAGTGAGGAGGAGCAATGGGAATAAATTTGAAAAGCCCATCGGAAATAAACCTAACCTCCAAATCTGCATTATGAAGGATTCAATGTTACGTTTTCCAGGTGAAGAGTGTGGAAGGGACGATGCCCGGGGAGAAGTGGATAGAAGGCTTATGTGATGAGAGGAAAGAAGACATTGTGGTGATTTATGTAGGAATCAATGATATTAAGAGTGCAAAAACATGCGACCACGTTGTTGGAATGGTGTGAGACTTGTGTAGAGCTGATAGGAAGAAATTCAAAAAGGCTAAAATAGTTGAGTGGGATTATTAGAAGAAGGTATGTTCCAAGAAGAAGAATAGACAACATTAACGAAGGAATAGACTGAGTTTGTGAAAAGCAGGGACTGTTGTTTGTTGATGCTAACTGTTGGCTAACATTGGCTTGAGTTGCGATGGGTTACGCCTAAATAGACAGAGATGTGAAAAATTTGGAAGACTGTTGAGAGATGTGGTTATGTCCATTAAGTTGGGAAGTTAGATAGGCTGGCAAATGGAAAATGTATAAATGGAATAACAAGGGAAGTTGTTGCAGGGAAGATGTGAAACAGAGAAGTTGGTGATGGAAATATCTCTGATTTTATGGGTGCTCCCATACTTATGCAGGTAAATTTTTGGAGCATAGTAACCAAGGTACTAGAGTTTACCTCCCTTGTTGAAGTTCATGAACCTGACATGGCAGTAAGAATTGAATCTTGGTTAAGGGAGGATATATCCAGTGGTGAGCTGCCAAAATTTTAACAAGTTCTCTTACAATATGAGAGCTATCAAAAATTTTAACAACTGGTTCTCTCATGTGTAAACTTTTTTCTTTTTGAAAGACAACAGAAAGTCTATATAATAGGCTGGTTTCCATTACAAAATAAAGTAGTTGTTATCATTAAGTAAACAAAAAAGTAATACTAATCACATTGTTCAAGGAATTTAATAAAAAAGTTAATTGAAAGAATCTTATTATAAGAGCAAAATACACAATATTAAATTTAAAATCTTAATCGAATTGGAGATAAGCATTTTTTTATTCTGCATATTTTTCCTTTCGCTTCATTATTGCACACCATAAAGTATTATGCATGAAATCAGATCAGAAATCAATTGCTTAAGCATAGTCAAGTGGAAAAAGTCATATGTGCAGTAGACTGATAAAATGCGAACCAGAAGCCAAAAACACACAATTCAAGGATTTCGATCTATAATCAAAATTCAGCGACATAAATAAGAATTTCATTCTTTTTCCCTTATAACAGTGTAATTCCCGCTTTGATATCACAATTCTAAGATATTTTAAAGTAAAAAAAAATCTCTGCCCGATGGATTTGAGACATCCTATATCAACCAAATAGAGAAAGAATGTTTCTGGAATTGAAGCCATTATATCTTTCAACATTAAACTAATTTTATCCATATAAGAAGGTACTCTGTTAAGCCTCTGATGTTTAACATCTTTGGTGGAAAGGGTAGATAGGTAAATGCCAGTGCTCAATGAGAGGATATTAGGTACAGAAATAAAATGAATGAAGAAAAAAATTCAAAGGAAAACAAGTCATGGAAAAAAATTCATGGGAAAAAAGTCCTATAGTAAGATATCAATAAGGAAAAAAGCCTTGACCATAATTACTCACCAAATGTTTTTTGTAAATGGTAAGAATTTCAGAAGCTTCTAGAAGTCTGCTATTTGTTATTTGTTTTTCAAGTTGTAGATTGCTTATGGGGAAGGAGTGATGAAAATTGTGTGTGTGGTTGGTGACATGATTTTTCAAAATTGGTTTAAATAGGATTAAATTTTTTTTCTGTGACTTTTTTCCATGACTTTTTTCAGTCACTTTTTTCCATGACTTTTTCCTGTGACATTTTTTCCGCCCACCAATAAAATATCCTGTCTTGGTTTTCACATTAAATCTGGTTGATTGCCGTGTGGAGAATCTTGCTCGTAATTGCAGGGGGTTGAGTGGATTCTATGGCCGGCTACTGATTCAGGGTAAGGGCAGACTGAGTGGTGAAGCAAATGTCACTTGATAGAGCTAGATTTCACTATTGTTGATAGACAGGAATATGCAGTAGCAGTTTTATAAGGGTCTGTGAAAGGTGATAATGAAGAAACTAGGAAACGTGACGACTACAAAGAGTGATGTCTTGGAATGCAGCCTGCGGCTTTGGGAATATGTCGTTATGCTGCCTGCGCAATGCTGGGAGTTTGAGAGGCCTGATCTATACATAAATTTATTATTTATTCGAGTGATGTTATCACCTTTTTTCGCATTATGCCCTTCTATTGGTGATCTATTTGATTCAATTATATTAGCCCTCTCTGAACCAATAAAAGCAACATCTGACTCTGAAGGCCTGTTTTATTTATAACTTGTCCTAAAGCTTTTCCAGCTGAGTTAACAAACGGTTCCAGAACTTTTTCAAAATTTAACAACTGGTTCTCGGGAACCGGTGTGGACTGGTCACAGCTCAACACTGGATATAGCTAACAGTGAACTCTTGCAAATTATTGATTGAGATCTTTTTCATGGACGACCTAGGTTTTATTGCTTTGTAACATTATTGGGTGTGACCTTATGATGTTGCACAGCAATGAACATAGGTTGTTTTTAAAAATAAATGTGGAATTACAAGTTTATTTTGACTGTTTAAAGCTAGGAGGTGAAGCCATAGTCCCATATTTGCTTATACTATTCAGGGTAACACTAAATAACTGGGAAATAAATAACAGAAAGAAAGCAATCATGATTCCAATATATAAAGTGGGAGTGCGGTCTAATTTGTATAGTTACTGACCAATTAGATGGAAGTATAGTATGCAGTTATACAAAGAAATTCTGGCAAGAATGTAATTGGTTATAGACAAGAGCAAACAGGTAGATGCGGTAGTTATAGATTTTTCTTTTGACAGGGTGGACCATAGTTTACTGATGAGTAAAATATCAGGATTGGGGATTGATAGGTGAAAAGCCCACTGGATTAGGGACTTCATTTTAGGTTGTAAATTTAAGGTTAAAGTAGGTGAAAAATTCTCTGAGGATGGAGTAATAACTTCTGTAGTACATACAGCAGGAGTTGTTTTATGGCCTTTATTGTTTCAAATTTTTAAAAACCACTTAATTCAATCTCAACACTGAAGTTACGCTACCTGTACACTACTGCATAATTTACAGATGAGTTGATAAAGAAACCGATTGCAGTATGTTGCAGAAGGATTAGGATGAACAGGAATGATGGACATTAAAGGACAAAATTGCAATTAAAATCGAAACAACAAAGTTACTTGGTTTCTGTCAGGGAAAATGTAGAGTAGATAGTTGATATGACTTAGGGCAGGTTTTTTCAAACTTTTTTCTCCGTAGAAAGTTTATTTAATCGACCCATCAAAATTATATCTTATGAAATATAGTTAAGTAAGAATTTTAAAAGATGTATTTAAAATCTAAATGGTACAATTTTATAACCTTTAAATAACATTAGTTGATTTTGGTTATCTTGGCAACCATTTAGCCTTAATTTTGTGTTAAAATATCTTGAATCAACCCTTGAGGCTCTTATCAAATGTTCTGTAGCCCACCATTGGGCTGTGGCCCATACTTTGAAAAACTCTGTCTTAGGGGGTCAAAATTTAAGAGAAGAAAGGGAATGTAAATGGAAATTTTACTAAATCATGATTTGCAGTAGGAGCAGGTACAGAGTGCAATGGAAAAGGCATACAAAGAGCTATTGCATAATGAGAGTTTTAAGAAAGAGTACAACTATATGAAAGAGATTGCTTATAAATCGCTTATTGGGCCAATACTGGAATGTGGGGTGATGATTTGGGACCATCACTTGGCAGGACAAATTGGGAAACTTGAGATGGTACAATGGCAGCTAGATTCATATTGGGTAACTTTTGGAGGGATGAGAGCGTTAGCAGAGCTGGATTTATGTATAAGCTATAGCTTAAGACCTTACAATTTGGGGGGGGGCTACAAATACCAAGAATTTTTTAAAAATTTAAAGGGCACATAAATCCAAATGGTATAATAATGCTTAAAAAGTTCGAATAAAATCAGTAATGATTTATATCTTCATTAAAGATATTTTTTATGGGTGCCTCATAGCTTAGGGCCTCTCGAAGTCAATCTGGCACTGAGCGTTGGTGAAATGTAAAACAAAAAGTTGGGTTAAGAGACACTAAAATCGTGAAGTAAAGCTAGGCTAACAGGAATATGCAATGCATATGTCGATAAACCAAAATGGAGGTACATGGGTGTCAGAATGCAACTTAGGTCATAGGGATCATAAATATAACATAGAGTGAGCCAGATGAAGGACAGATTGGAGTAAATATTCATTATCGAATTGGGGGATAAGAGAATGGAACGTTCTTCCTACATCCACATCACCTAGGATTTGGACCATACCAATTAAAATCCATTTCTAGATAACTGACATACAGTTTATTTCATTTAGCAGTAAAACAAATTTAAGGATGTTTTTACGTGGAATACATCTAGTAGCAACCCAAAGGCCTCTGCCCTAGTGCAGTGTTGCATGCACCCAAAACCAGCCCTGACTAGGTAGTCAACAAAGTCTAATGGAAACTAAGTATGAGATTGATGAGCAGTTAACTGAGAGCAGAGTGGATCCTTTAGTAATGATAAGTGCATTAGGAAAACCTCTTTTGGTTCCTGAAATGGGTGGATTTTATGGATGGGGATTCAAAAATGGCACTGTATTTGTGAAACCCTGTGTGTTAATTACTTAGTTTGGAAAATCCATCCTTCATGACTATAGGGGAAAGCCATCATATCTTGTCATATAAAAGGCACATGAGGTATTATAAAAAATCGGTACAACTTTCTCATACTAATGCATTGTTTAGTTATCTTTAGAAAATGAAAATCGTATCAGTCGGTTTGTCGAAAATCCAATTTTTCTTAAAGTTGCCCAAGAATAAACTAGCCTTATATTCATTCATTGAGAAAAATTACATATGTTGTATTATTGCAGATGTATGCCCAAGTAACTGTACGAAATTTTATCAAAATCGTTAGAGCCTTATATTAATTTTTTGGGAAATACGAACTATATAGTATTATTGGAGATGTAAACTCAAGTAACTGTACGAAATTTGATCAAAATCGTTACAACCGTTTTTGAGAAAATCAAATTGTTGTTAAAAATGCATAGAATAAACTTCCCTTAATTATTGAGCAATGTCAACCATTTCTTCATATACTCTGCTCAGTATGATAAAATGCCTAAGTACGAGGTTTCATACATTTTCGCTCTACCGTTTAGGCTCCAGAGCCAGTAACAGACAGACGGCATTGCAAAAACCACTTTTTCGGATTCAGTGATACCTAAAATGTATATTTCCGTAAAAATCTCGAGGTCGAATTTTATTGCGATAACAATACTTTCTCAATATACTTCCTATATGAGAAAGTAAAAATGCTTTCAGATATGGATGCTGATCGCAGATTAGTAAAATTATCTGATATTTTCTGTGTCGTATACACCAACTTGAAATGTTTTTCGAGGACCTCCTCAATGTGGTGAATAATACTAAATGTCTTTTTATTAGTCTCCTTCGATTCATAAAACTGTGATATCACTTTCATTGCTTGCATAGCTTCATTAACTGTGGGAACCGGTTTGTCATGATCCTCTACCATTTCTTATCTTCTTCTTCGCTACACTTTCCATGCTGCTCTTCCATGTCCTTCCTCACGATGTCTAGGTCTGTTTGAACCTCTATTGTTATAGCGTCATGGTCGATTTCTGTATATGAATTGATATCTTCATAACTTTTAAAGCTTTCTACGTTCCGTTAGTGTTGTTTCATTAAAATTGACGTATACTGACTTGGTTTTAGTAAACGGTTCCTGCGAACCACACTGACATGAGTAAAGAGTTTCTGCTGTTGGATCCCTCCCCACCTGGGCGGCCAAGAGGCTGTCTTTGCTACTTCAATGTATTGATGTTCAGCAAAAATTAATAGTAAAACCTGAATCATGTAATGACATTTATATGATATTAGTTCTCTTCTTCTCACCCACACATACGAATATGTGTTGAGGTGACCCTGTGCATATGCATACAAATTTGCCGCTATAACTGAGTGCGTTAATACGTTATAACCGAGGTGAATATATTGCAATATTGTAGAAACGGGAAAGGGACCTGAAGAAAATATGCTGTTATATCTGAGTTGTTGTATTAACCGAGGCCGTTATAACCGAGTTCTACTGTATATACAATAATTTTTTGAGGAGGGGGACTTGTATTTAGTAGTTTGTCTCAGGTGCTAAAATGACTATTTATGGTGCTGGCTGATCATATAGTCAAAATGATATAGAGCGAGGGTCGCAAACTGTAGCCCCCGAGAGCACTTCATGCAGCCCAAAGAGCAATGATGAAGAAGTGTACGGTAAAATTCAATATAAAGAATATCATATTTTTTCAATGAAATTATGATCTCAAAACTGAAGTCTTAATGGTAGTAAATTTCATAGACATTATTTTCTTATGAAACCATATAATCTCTAAGTAACTTGTGGTGTAAATGCTCATCAACCCTGCCAAATCTGGTATGAATTTCAATGCTGACCTCTGAAGGATTCACAACTATGAATGTGGTTTGCTGTGCAGAAAAGGTTGCTGGTTGGCTTAAATTCTTTTCATGCTACACTAGGCTGTAATCACTCCAAACTTTAAACTTAATCAACATGAACATTTTGTCTAAAATGTTTAAGCAGGGCCAGCTTGATGGCAGTGCCAACGGTGCAACTGCACCAGGCCCCGAACTCTCTAAAACATATCTGTTGTACTCATCAAGTACATGCATTTGAAAAAGTCAGAAAAATATCGAACACTGTCATAGTAAGAGAGATTGCTTTGTTTTTTAAAATTCACCAAAAAATTTTTTTGGCGTGTATAGACCCCACATACTTACTTTGTACTACTGGGCCCCATAATTTTCCTGGCCAGCTCTGCTCAGGAACTATTATTGATAAAACTTTTCAATAAAAACTTTGTATAGCTGAAACATTCAAAATTTCCATGGTTTTATTGTCTAGCTAAATAAATACAACAAGCATATCCGATAAATTTTAACTTTGGGCTCAGTGAGCAGGTTAAAATTTAACAATGGGCTCGATCGAGCCTGATGCACCTCACCCCTGTTTATATTTTAATATTTACTTTCACAAATATAACAAACTAGTATAAAAGCCCGTCAATATGATGGGATATCTTTAGTTAACCTTAAAATAGTTGCCTCCCTTCCCCCCTCTCTCTCCCTCCTCCCTCCCCCTCCCTTCCACCCTCCCCCTCCCTTCCACCCTCTCCCTTCCACTCTCCCTTCCACCCTCCCCTCCCTCTCTCCTTCCCTCCCTCTCCTTCCCTCCCTCTCTCCTTCCTTCCCTCTCTCTCTCCTTCCTTCCCTCTCTCTCTCTCCTTCCCTCTCTCTCTCCTTCCTTCCCTCTCTCTCTCTCTCCTTCCTTTCCTCTCTCTCTCTCTCCTTCCCTCCCTCTCTCTCTCTTAAATGGAAGAAGGGACTATATAGTCTCAATTTCACCCTCAATACAGTTGTTTGTCTGTCTCCCTCTCTTTCTCCCTCCCTTCTTCCCCTCACTCCCCCTCTCTCCACCCCTCTCATTCCCTTTTTCCACCTCCCCCCTCATCCCCACTCTCCATCCCTCCCCCTCATTCCCTCTCCCCCCTTCCCTCCCTCTCTCCACCTCCCTCCCTCTCTCCACCTCCCTCCCTCTCTCCACCTCCCTCCTTCTCTACCCCTCCATTACCATCCCACTCTCTCCCTCCCTATCTCTTATTAAAAGCATTCAAAGCACACACCCATAAGATTGATATAACAATAGGATTTTGAGGTCTAACAATATAATTGGTAGCCAAGGCAACATCTTGTTAAAATGGCAAGATTTCCACAAAATATCTAAAATAAACGTTTAACATGAGCAGTTTCAAACTGTAGGTGGAAAAAGATGAGCAGAATAAGAAACGTAATTTTTTCTTGAAAATGGTTCATATCTGAAGATCGTAGGTTAATTCCTTCTAATTTTAATTTCCAAAACGATAAAAGCCTGCACACCAAAAAATCGACTTTTACATGTTACCTTACTGAAAATGGAAATGTCTTCCTTGAAGTCGAACCCAGGACTTTTTTCAAGATTTATTTCTGTCATTACCTTAAAATATGTTAATCGAGTATTCCTGCCAAATTTCAAGATCCTATCTCAATTCTTTCTTGAGTTAATACCATAATTTGCTATAGAGTGACCAACCAACAGACCTGGGCTATTATTATAGTAAATGACATTACATTAACTGATAAATAACTTAAAGCTTCAAATTTAAGATGAAGCCACGATGATGAATTTAAATATTAATGAAAAAGTAACACTTGCAAGGAAAGAAAGATGGGTTCTTTTCCTTTATATCCTCCCCTCTAATTGTTTACTGATTATATTATAGTTGTTAAAGGGGTTTATTTATTCCTCCCTGATACCATGACACAACAACGGCTTAATTGAGTTAATTTAAAGCCTGCTAACCCATGACTGATTGACCCGTCACGACATTTACAAACCCGATCACCGGACAATGGGGAGGGATAGTTTGGTTCCAGAAAGGTGAAGGGCGCGGTAGCACCCGGAGACAACAACTAAATTAAAAGCAAAGCGAGCTGAAGGCTCGCCAATATCCTCTCCATTTGTGGCGCAACAGTCAAGCGAAATATAATTCCTCTACCAGTGCTGAAAAACGTTACATGTAACGTAACAAAAAAAACGAAATAATTTTGAGTTAACGTAACAAAAAACGTTAACGAAATTTTTCAAAAAGCTGTAACGAAAAACAACTAAAACCAAAAATTTAATTTCGTTAACAGATTCGTTACTACTTGCTCTAGCTTGCTATAAAGCTTGTAGGGACATTCATACATGGCATCTGGGCGAGTGAAAGTGGGCTAAAACCCTTTGTCACCCACTGAGCCATTTCTACCGCCTTGTCGCGAAAGGAACCCTACCCCGCCCATCACCCATTGTCCTTTTGGGTTTTTCCACATTTATGAAAGAAAGGATTCCTTCAGGAAGCATAAGAGAAGAAACGAGCATTGATCTTAAATGTATGTGCCGCTTATAGTGAAGGCCTTCTCTCACATTCGCTGTCCCCCCTCTCAGTATATCGTCCTTTCAAACTATTGTTTTCAATATTCTTTAGGTGAGGGTATTTTCCGCATGGGAGAAAGTGCATTCAGGTAGCTTCATGCATCCGGGTTGCCAACTGCTGCTTCGCTCTTGCTGTCATTATTTGTTTTCATTGTTTTGTTTGCTGATCTGTTATCAAGTTATTGTTATTTTATACTTTGCGTTCTTCTGTTCATTCGTTTTTTGTTATCCATTCATGTTGTTTGTTATCATAATTTTGTTTTAAGTTTTGCTATAGAGTTATTGTTATTTTCCGTTATTTTATTATAAGCGTTTTTGTTACTATGCTCTTGAGATCATTGTTCCTTTAGTTATTAACAACTTTAACAATATGGATCCCGCTCCATCCACCTCAAAGCTGCAGATATTGAAAAAGGTTGCAGGACAGCCTTCTTGTCTCCACGAAAGAATAAGATGCAGAAGAGTCCGAAATCGATGGTCGACGATTTTGATGCCCATGTAGTGAGAAGAACAGTGCATCAATTCCATGTGAAAAATATTTTGTTTAAAGAAAATTAATAATATTAGATTATACCCAAATTCGAAAAAAAGCAATCAGATGGTAAAAATCGGAAAAAAACCCGAAGTCTCTATACCAAATTGTATGCAAATGGTGTGGAAGTGGAGGAAGTGATGTCCTAGGGAGAGGAAAGTTAGGTATTTGCAAAATTCGTGGTAGAACAGTAGGGGGTGGAGTAGCAGTTAGGGGTTAGAAAGGCAGGAGCAGGAGGTAATTCGTGGAAGGTTTTGTTCTGGAGCCCTTGCTGCTCACTGCTTCTTCAAAAACTTTTCCTTCCAAAAAATAACTAAATCTGTTCCGACTCCTTAGAAAACTTAAAAATGTTCCTTACCTGCAACATGTTTAGAAAATTTTTTTAACTATAATTCTAAATGAAAAACAAACTTACGAGGTATAAATATCAAATGAAAAGTACTCATTTTTTGTAAGCAATTCTTTTGTTATAACGTTAAACGTAACAAAAAACGAAATGTAGATTTTATCGTAACGAAAAACTTAACGAATCGATTTTTTTTTCGTTTTCCAGCACTGTCCTCTGCAGATATCATGATAGAAACCAATCCAACATTGTTCTCTCCCAAAACATGGTAAAAATGAATAAATAAATAGTATAATTTAGAAGGTTATAATCATAATTATATCTCGCTTGTCTGTTGCGCCGCAAATGGTGAGGATATTGGTGAGCCTTCGTCACGCTTTGTTTTTAATTTAGTTGTCGTCTCTGGGCGCTGCCATGCCCTTCGCCTCGCTGAAACCAAACTAACCCTCTCTGTTGTCTGGTGATCAGGTTTGTAAATGTCGCAACGGGCCGATCAGTCATGGGTTAGCAAGCTTTAAATTAACTAAAGTCAAGCGAGATATAATTCCTCTGTAGACTACATATCCTTGGTTACTAGGTACATTAAAAACATAATCAGTAAACAATTAGAGGGGAGGATATAAAGGAAAAGAACCGAAAAATGCCCTAATTTCCTATCACACATTAGAGCATCTGTAATTTTGTCAATTAAAAAAATTCTTTTCCCCAATTTCAGGAAGTAAGCCAAGCATTGAAACGAAACTGGAAGCCGCTCTCTACTGACAAATTGCATGATGTGATACATAGTCCATCAGTGGGAGATTCGGATGAATTTGTTCTTCCAGTTGTATTGCAAGATCAAGACTGGTAACCACTCTTCTAGAGTTACATAATCTTTAGAACTGTTAATTTTTTTCAAAATTATTCTATAATATTCTATTCAGTTACATATATTGGTTATTTTAAAGAAGTTATGTAAATTCTCTTCTAAATTTTTCCTTATACAATTCAGTTCTAAACCTAATATTTGCTATGCAAGTTATTAGGAAAGTTATCGTTACAAATGAAAAGCAAGACGAGCACATCTTCATTAGTAAATCTTTAGTGTTTTTTAAAATTTTTTTTATAATTTCTGTTGCTGGTGCTTATGTGTGAGTTTGGTCATGATAATGTGTCATCTCACCCACATTTACAAGTTTTCAGTACAGATATTGACAGAATTTTTTATATTATTGTAAATTCCTCTGTGCAAATATCTGTAGGATGATTGTAATGTCATACTTAATTTGGTCTCTGCGTGCTCTTATAAGAATGTGATCATGATGAACATATTGAAATGTTGGATATAATTATTTAGGGCTAACTGAAGTTTTAAATGCTTCAACTGTATTAATGTGATCTTTTTTTGTGGATTTTACATGTTTAGTGTAGGCTTCCTAATTTAGTCTGTGATACTCCAGGGCAAGAAAAGTTCCCAAAAGTCTGTTATCATGTGGAAAAAAAACACCGCAGACCTTTTTAGCCCTACTAGTTGGAAGCAAATATTCTTTATTTACTCATCTAAACTGAAACCTTGAAACCTTTGGTATAGTCCTTTGGTACCTCATGTGTAAATCAGCTCATGAATACCATGGACAAAATGGCCCGTCTGATGAAAGTTTTGGTGTTAATCCCATATTTAAGAAACATCCAAGATTGTATATGGTTAAAAGTCTAGGATTTATGCCAGGATTCCTTTTATTTTCCATCTGATATTTATATAATATCTTGGAGTTTGTCATACAAAGATATGACTGGTGCTGTGTACCATATATAACAGATTTTTATAAGTATTAAGTGCTAAATGAAAAATGGCATTGGGGTTTGTTGGCTGTGATATGTGAAAAGTGGAGTTTTATTGTGGACATCTTTTGAGTACGGGTCACTGGGATAAGGAGAACTTTAATACCCAGTTTATAATCCATGTCCAAGTTAAAAAAATACAAAAAATTGGATCAGCCATTGATCTGATCGAGGTACTTTAGAGGATATATACGTTGTGCAGGCTGGTACCTGTGGTTATAGTTTATTGAAGCCCATAAAGAGTACGCACACTCCATCAAAATGTTGAAGAACAACTGAAATAGTATTATGTTCCTACAGTATGGTCCAGCCAGGTAAAACACCTGCATTTGTGTAGATAACGACATTACAGAGGGTTTTATTTTTTTTACCAACTTTTATGTAGTCATCATTCCAAGGGGATATCCTTTTTATAAAATGTTTTATTCTAATTGTTTATAACTTCACACAAAGGATAGAATATCCATCAGACACTAGTCGTGTGATGAAATAGGTTTTTCCCTGTTTCTCAGAGGAATGAAAGGCTAAAAACATTTATCCCAAATATACAAGATGAGTCATCAGAGCATTATTACTCTGTAAAGAAACACTATCACTAATCATCAAGCTATTAGTGTTATTTTTTAAATCAGGTGTGTCTGTGTGATGTATGTCTTATGGAATATTTATTTTTTATTAAATTGGAAGCTGATATCTTTGCACTAAATGGCCTACTGTTAATCATTGACTTTGGCAATGCATTTATAAAATCATCCAAGATCAAATGTGACCAATTGGTGATGGTGTTTCCAATTAGAGCCTAGATTAAGGGGTTTAACAAGACATGAATCCAACTTTTTAATGGGAAGTGGATTTTCACAATGAGTTTGATTTGCTCAAAATGCTCATGATCCCAAAGAGCAAGTAAAGGCAAATGAGATGCTGATGAAATAATTAAATGAAGTCTCTATAAATCAATCCCCATCATTCCAGTCCAAAGATACGGGTATACTAAGAAGTAGGTGGTCTTGGGAAGATTCATCATACAAGATGTAGTAATGGCAAAGATGATAGAATATATTTAAATAAGAGCACATGGTTTTATTAAGGTGCCCTAGGTGCTCTCTAACAAGTCCCCTGTTCAAGAGTGAATGTGGTGCATCAAAAGTACTAACAGTTATTCAAGGGAATGATTGTAAGTCTTACTTTATAAAAAGCACAACACTGAAATGGCTGAATGTAATATCATTTTATATAGTTTTTTACATCTAGGAAATGGAGACGACAAATATTAACTGTGGTCTCCTAAAACATGCCATAATCGATACTATGGCTGAACCTCATGAAGACTGCATGCTGACTCAGGCATCTACTTGAGCAGTCAAGATATTCCTGGTAAATGAAACTATATATTTGAATGTGTGAAAAAACATAGGATGATAGTTTTATGAACTACGAAGGTAGCCCAACTATGAACATGCCTTAAGAACATTTGTCAAAAACTATGGGATCGTTATTAACAATACATATGTATATTTTATCTTTAAAACTTTTGGGAATATTTATTCTACTTTTATTTATCTCATCAGGGTTTGCTGTTAAATTTCTGGTAACATCAAATCCTTAACAGTTGTGCACCTCATAGCTGTACACTTTAATCAAGGTTAATGCTAATAGAATCTTATATGAAGAAATTTATATTTTGAGGGATCTTATATGATTGGAAACCCAAGGATTAAAAATTCATTTGTACATAACACGTTTATTTAGATTATAATGGCCAAGTGAAATGCCTCATGGAAATTTGGCCTTTGTTATCTTGGACAAGAAAGCCAATAATTAGGAAGATCTTTAGAAGTTCTTTCCATGGTACTCATTTTACCATCAATTGGCATTGGGTGTTTGTTTATCCTAAGGCACGTCTGCTTATAAATGGCTACTTTGGGCTTCCAACACAAGTAGTTGGTCAAAGATTTAAATGCCACCTCAAACAAATGAAACATCAGGGAGTCAAACATGGACACCTGGTTGATGCTCTGGAGTGCTTGCTATGCAAGTGACTTACCCAAATTTCCCTTATATTCTCTCAAACAAACCCTTTTTCCATCAACACCCTTAATCTCCACCACGTGGGGGATGGTGAGCAGCTTTAACACTCGGGACATTTTTTGCAGAAGAGGTTCCATCCAGGTTGTGAGTAGGTAGGGAAATCAAATGGGCACCCTTGTTTTTATTCTCAAGTGCCAAGTAAGATCTCAGACGTATTGTAGGGCATGGCACTATTGTGCTGTAGAGGTTTTGTAACCTGGGATTGTATTCGTTTTTGAAGTCATGCCAACATGACTCGTTGAAGCTTTACTATAAACACGTGTTTACTTATGCAAAAGATTCATTTTCACCCGAATCCTGCTTTGCAAGAGCAATTTGATGACAGGCTTTCTTTTAAGAAATGTCATTGAGGTCTACCCTCACTATTCATTTTAGAAGGTTGATTGGTATTGCAAAGATTACATGGGTGGTGGGCAATTTGCATTTGAAATTTATTTTCCATTTACTATGTAGAGATAGATAATAAGAAAGTGCTGGGTTTAGACTTCTTTTGTTTGGTGTTTAAAAACTTTTTTGCAAAATTTGAGTAGATGATGCAAAGTTATTGTAGCCCACATGGCATTTCTGTTCATAACAATTCATGTAAACTGTAGTGACGTACTGTATCATGCATTCCTGTTTTTTTTTGCAATGCATATATTGAGGATTTTACAGGTTTTCTTGTAATCACTGCCAAGTTGGCATTAATATATTTTCACGTAGTTGATTGTTTGTATTTATTATAGTGCTTATCTTGATAGTGTATACTTTAAAATATGAAGATTTAGGAAATTATTTTCAATGTGATTGAAGTTTATTTTTAATTTTTTTCTGTAATTATGCTGTAGCTCTCTTTCAAGAGAACTGTGTAAATCCTCGTTAAAATCATTTCATGTCTATCAAGTAGCTGAAATTGATATATTTGACTGAAATATAAAAATGCACACATGTGCTTTCTGTTACTATCTACATTGTGAAAATATATAAACTCAATAAATTATAGCCTGTAATTGTGTTATTTTATTTTAAACAAATCCTCAATCAAATAACTTGTGATATTGATTTTCATTGATTGGTTATATCCTATCAGATACTGATTAATTTATGTTTGCAGAGATAATTTTAGTAATTCTGTAAGCCTAAGTGGTCTATACAGAAGGGGTGTATTGGTTTCTACTGTACATTAGTATCATGATATTTCTGTATCCCAATTTAATTAGTGCAAAGGCTTCATGCTCTTTTTTTTTAAAGAATATTTTTATCTGCTATAATGCTTGATCACGTGTAAACAATAACATTCTTTCATTATATATATTTGTATTAGTTGGGGGTTTGGAAAATAATTTTTTAATCTAAATTTAGTTCTCTGTTGAGTTACGATTTTTTTAATATGTGACTTTCATGTTTCTTGGGTATTTATTGATGAATTTCATTCAGTGCCTCAGCTGTAAAATTACTTGTATTCAAAGGTTTTTTTGTTCTCTGTCCTAATACAAGTTTTTTATTCCAAACAAAACTGTGCTGTCCATCTAGTTCTATCCTGAGCAATACTCTTCAATTGTTCGTAACTTATTCCTTCTTTTGATTCATCAATAATTTTAATCCTCTCCTACCTCTTCCTTTTTTTACTTCAATTACTTCCTTCAACAAATTACCTCTTCTCAGTATATGTCCTAACTGATTAGCCTTCCTCTGCTTTATCATCTGTATTATTTTTTTCTTCCACTCTCTGTAGCACTTCTTCATTTGTTACCAGAGCTAGGAAGTTTCGGTTTGGTTCTGACCTTTAATTTTCAAACTTGTTCTGTTCCAGGTTTGGTTTCGAGTAATCACTAGAAGGAATGGTTCGGATCTGGTTCTGGAACTGTTCCTAGTTCTAAGAAAATGTTTTTTATTATTAATATTTTACATGACACAACTTTTTTTAATTACGTCAAAATATTATGAATGTGTCTTAAAATTAGTGTGACCAAAGGTTATCTTTTTAAAGGAAATTCCTTTTTACTTTCTCCATACCTAGTGTATGTGAAATTATTGTATTCATAAAAATTACCGAATTTGATATTTCAATGGAAATACACGTTTTGAGATCCTCTTAGTATGTTTGACTATTTTCTCGATGATGCCTGTGTGTGTGTAAATAAAAGTGGAATTAACCATTGATAATTCTTCATTCTTGCTATATCACCATCCACAAATAAGAACAAGCTTTTAACACAAAAAAATAGAATATATACTGACCTTCAACTAACGACTTGGCAAATAGTAATCGTAAAAAACTAAGTAGCACTAAACTGTGAATATCACTGTTTCCACTGCTAAGGGAAGACTGAAATTCTCTTAAAAATTTATCTGGATAAGGGGTGGGTGAGGGGTTGAAGGCTGTTGCACATTGCCCTCTGGTGTAGGAATTCACCATTCATCCAGTACTTTGGAAAAACCCTTTTGGAGGAATGAAGACAATATCTCTCCAAAGAAGCACACTCCAGGGTGAGGGTTGTTCGGAAAAGATAAGAAGAATTCATTGCTTCATTTTTCGTCCCTCATTTATAGAAGTTTCTTCTGGCCATTGAAGTGTACAATAGATTTTATCTTACTAGATAAAAACGATGGCTCCTGGGGTGAAATGGATGTGAAAGAACCATTGCCCTCAATGGTAGTGAGGAGTGAGGGTGTAGAAAACCTTTCCTCTACCTCAGCGATTAGCGGCGAGGTTGTGCGGTCTGAAAAAAGGGCGAGTATTTGGGCCTAGATAAAAAGTGTGTGCTTTTCTATTTAATCCTTGCAAAGAAAAAATATTTTCAGTGTCAAGATTGACTGTACGTTACTTCACCTTGATTGGGAGTGTATCATAAGGATTTAACCAACCCTTCCCTTTTTTCCTAACATTTATTAGTTACACCATGCATTATTTACAGTCACAGTTGCCTTCAGGCAGTTTGCCACCTTGAGGCTAGATAAAAATTGCCACCCTCTGCCCAAGCTTGCAGTTAATGAAACGATTTATGGGTGACCTTTTTGGTTCTTTACATGATGAATACAAATATTGTACACGAGAATTTTATTTGGCGGATGATTAAGACATAGTTTTATCTTGTTGATAGCATCAAGACGGATTTATATTTTCGTCTTCAAATCTATAAAGAATTTCTTGAATCATCATTTAAAAAAAACATCTTTGATCAATTTCACAACGAATTCTACTTCTGAATAATATTCTTCAAATGTGTTTCTTTCAGTTACGGATGATGTTAAAATATCAAGAACCGACATCTTCCAAGCTCACAATTTCATTGTAGGGAATATTTTTTTATGACTATGCAAAGAAAGATGATAAAACTGATTGGAAAGTGAGCTGTTAACAATGTATTCGAGTAAATAATTGAATGTTACTTGTTATTTCCTACTTTACGTAATCTTTGGACAGCTATTTACCAGAATCTGTTATGCAAAATATGGAAACCTAATGAATGCTGATTGGATAACAAGTTCCAAAAACTAGATCCTACCTAACAAGGAAAAAGAATAATCAGAGAAAGTATACGTTTTCAATTTTGTATAAAAACATAATAGTAGAAATTAAAAAGTCTATATTTTAAATTTAATAAATGCAAAAGTATTAATAATAATTTATTCGTTTTTAAGAAAACCATCCTGGAACCAAAAGTTTGACATCATTGTTCCTGGTCGGGCTCTGTTACAATTTTTCCATTCCAGATCCAGAAACCGGAACCATTTTGGAATGATTCTTTGTTCTGGATCCGGAACTTTTCAGCTCTATTTGTTACCCTATATGTCCAGCTAATCCTTTCCTTCCTTCATATCCACATTTCAAAGCTTTCTAAATATTTCATCTCGGTATTCCGAAGAGTCTGTGTCTTTGCTCCATATAATGCTATATGATATATGTAGCATTTCATCAATTTTTTCTCAAATTCAAATTCTTTCTGTTCCTCAGCATACCGTAATTTTCCGATTATAATACGCATTTTTTTCACGAAAAATTGACAAAAAGTTAGGGTGTGTATTGTACATGGTAACAAATGCAGACAACTTTTTTCAGCAGCGAAATAATTTATATTTTTGTACATTTTTACCAATAAATTGGACATTTCATTGCATTTCGATAACATTCCTTTAAATATTGTTTAGATTATTACATAATGCGACATTGAGACATGTTTTTAAAAATTGCATCGATCTTTAAAGGGAGAGTCAAAACTAGACGATGTTTTTGTAAACACACAAATATCACTTGGCGGCAAGGCGAGAACTGTTATTCCAACCAACCAGATTATTACACAATGCGACATTGAGGCATGTTTTTATAAATTGTATTGATATTTAAAAGGAGAGTCTAAACTAGACATGATGTTTTCGTAAACACTCGCACATATATTGCTTGGCGGCAAGACGAGAACTGTCTTGATACCGCTAATAACAAAGTGAAAAATTGCATCAATCTTTTTTAAAAACTGAGCTGCATATTATACATGATAATAAGATAATTTTCACATTTCACTTGTGAAAACATGGGTGCGTATTATATTTGGTGCATATTATAATCGGAAAATTATGGTAAATCTATTCTTATTGAAAGCAGCTTTTGCCATTGCTATCCATATTCTTGTCTCATTTGTGCACTTTGCATCTTGCGATATCATACTACCTAAATATTTTAATTCTTTCACCTGTTCCAGTATTTTATTTCTAATTCTTATATTCATATATCTCTCTTAGAAATCCTCATAACTTTTGATTTTTCTTTGTTTATTTCCATTCCATATTTTCTTCCAGTATTCACTAGTTTGTTTATCATTCTCTGTAGTTCCATTCCTTCTTTAGCAATTACCGCCAAATCGTCTGTGTGATTGATGGTTTTAATAATGTATCCTCCCACTTTAATACCTTTAACAGTTTCAAGTGCTTCTTGAGCTAAGCATTCTCCATATAGATTAAACTGTAGATGACAAGTAGCATCCTTGACGAACTCCTTGTCCTATATTTAAACTATTTGTGTCACCCTCCTCTGAATGTACTTTAATATTTTGCTCCAAATACAAATTTCTTATTAACCTATCTCTCTAATCAACATCAATCTTTTTCAGTTGCTTGAGTAATTTTTCCCAGTTTATTCTATGGAAAGCCTTCTGTTAATCGATAAAACACATTCAAATCTCCTCATTAACCTCAAGCATTTTTTCTGAGATAATCCATAACATTCCAATAGAATCTCATTTCTTCACCTTTCATGAATCCAAATGGGTCATCTATCATTACTTCCACTTTATTTTCTAACCTCTTTTTACTTTCTCATACGAAGTATTGAGAAATTATTGTTTTCGCGAAAAAATTTGAACTCGAGATTTTTACGGAAATATACGTTTTAGGTGTCGCTGAATCTGAAAAAGTGGTTTTTGCAATGCCGTCAGTCTGTCTGTCACTGGCTCTGGAGCCTAGACGGTGGAGCAAAAATGAATGAAATCTCGTACTAGGCATTTTATCATACTGAGCAGAGTATACATAGACGGTGGAGCAAAAATGAATGAAATCTCATACTTAGGCATTTTATCATACTGAGCAGAGTATACATAGAAATGGTTGACATTGCCCAATAATTAAGAGTAGTTTATTCTACGCATTTTTAACAACAATCTGATTTTCTCAAAAACAGCTCAAATGATTTTGATCAAATTTCGTACAGTTACTTGAGTATACATCTACAATAATACTATGTATTTCATTTTTCTCAATGAATGAATATAAGGCTAGTTTATTCTTGGACAACTTTAACAAAAATTGGATTTTCTAAAAACAGGCTCATACGATTTTCATTTTCTAAAGATAACTAAACAATGCATTAGTACCCATATATGAGAAAGTTCATACAATGTATGTTGTACCGATTTAAAAAAATACTTGTTACAATCTTTGACGCTTAAGAAATCAGACACAGTTCTGTAGTCTTCACATTTATTTGAACTAGGCTTCTTTTTTAATGGTACTATCATAGATACATCCAGTAAGTCTTGTAGCCATTCTCCCATGTTGTATATTTTGTTAATACTCTAATTCCTGTTTTCCCTATGAACTTTAGTATATCAGCAGGAATACCACCATCTCCAGTGGCCTTTCTATTTTCTTATCTTGTATTGCTTTTCTTACTTTACTTGAGTATTTTAGGCCCCTCGTTATCTTCTTGTATATCATCTTCCTTCTCTAACTTTATATCACTTGATCTATTTTCCTTGTCATACAGTTCCTTGATATATTCTTCCCATACTTTTAGCACTTCTTTCTCTTCATTTACAGTTATTCCTATAGAATTTTGTATTCCTTGTTTGTGTACTCTTCTATTTTCCTTTGGCTGCAATTCCTTTGCCTTCTCGTACATTAAATCATACCTTCTGAGTCTCTCCAATTCCATTATTTCATTACACCTTTTATTTAGCAATTCTTCCTTAGTTTTGACTATGATCCTCCTTAATTCATTGTTCAACCTCCTATACATTACCCTTCCTTCCTCATTGTTAACCTTCTTCCATCTCGTCGAGCATTTCTTGGGTGATCTATGCTTTCTTAATTTTCCTTTTCCATTTTTCTCATGCTGTTTTCCATAACTTCAGTTATACAGCTTTTAATCTTATTCCAAAGGAGGATACTGCCTACATTTTCATCCTTAATTTCAGATAATTTTTCTTCTAACTTCTTTCTTTTAACATTTTTAAAAGTTTTTCTAAGTCCAATTTTGGTACTCTTTTTCTTATGACCTTTATTTTTTTCAGTTTCGTGTTTATATCTGCCACCAAAAGTTTGTGATCAGAATCTATATCTGCTGATGGTATTGTTGTTACATCATTTACACTATTTATATTTGTTTTACTAATACATGATCAATTTGATATCTTGTTCTGTGCCCAGGACTTTTCCCGGTATACAGCCTTTATTTATGTTATTCGATGGTATGAACTTCAAAAAGATTGTTTTTTCGCTTCCCTCGAATATTCCAGTGAGTAGTCACTGCTATAGCAATGGCAAAATCTTTAACACGTACATATATACCGAGATATTAAAGGTTGAAATGAATCTCTATTGTCAGTATTTTCATTTGATTTACTGCCTTGCCACTGCGACCTTTTCGATTTCACCTCTGTAAAAGCATTTTTGGGGCTTTTCAATTTACTCCAATAACATCTTACTCCACTCGAGTCATTTGATAATAATTATTCGTTGCAAACCAGATCGTCTTCCTACAACATAGGAGCCTCGCCGTATTTGAAGAAAAATTGATACCATCAATTCAAGACCATTTACTTATTTTAGCGCCAACGTTTAATTTTGCTCTAAGCACATATGTATACGAGAAGGAATCCTACAATTATTTAAAGTCATTTATACCTGAATAGCAGAAGAAAAGATGTTTCATAAAAAGTAGTTCTTTACGATAACTTGAGCATAAATCAACAATAACGGAATTTATTAAATTAGATTAGGAAACATCGATTGAATTCAAGAGTAATATTTGATAAACCTTTCAATAACAATAATACCTTAAAACCAAGGTGCACTATTATATTATTACGTATTACCCATGACAAAACCAAGCGATTATTAAATTAAGGCTCCGTGGAAGATTTCTCGACGTATTTATTTATAGTAAAACATTTTTTAAAGTAATGAGAAGCATGTTCGAGATACGCGTTCCGTGAATGTTTAAATACAATTCTTGTCTGCTCGTCATACACGACAAAAATTCATCGAACGATATATTTCACTTTATCAAGGAAACGTAATTCAAAATAGTTACATTTGCATTAATTACAAATTCTCGAGTCGACTATGGATTACCGAACATGAATTCTGTTCATTTAGGTCTAGATATTTTATCAAATCATAAGATTCATTGAAAATGATTACTCTTTCATTCCCGGAGCGTTGTACTAAACGGCAATACTAAATTTCTAGAATACTGTGTGAGAAGAGCTCGACCGATTAATTATGATCATGAGTTAATGTAATCCGTGCACTATTGAAGGAATCCCCGTAGGCCGTAGGAAAGGATGCGCCATTTTGGAGCATCCCTTAATTTCTGCCTGGAGGTGTTAATTTTTCACCTATTTAAGGGAACAATGGGATAATAGATAATTAGTAATACGAAGTTTAAACAAATGAAGTTTCCGTTGAAAAAAACAGTAGATAGGGACTATATTAATTCAATGTTCAAGGAATCCAGTTCCCTGAGGCGTTCTTTAAAAATCGATTAGACCGGAGTTAACAAATTTGGAACGTTCTTGATTGACCCCCAGGTAGGTTAATTACTTATATAAAATCATAGCATGTAGGGTGTCGAAGGAAAACGCTCTGTCTATAGACGCCAAAAATCACCATTTTTCTCGCGGTAAATAAGTTTAAATCCGAGAGAAGATTTACTTTTGACCGGCTTTACAAGAACTGTCGCCGGCGGACATTCTTACAATGGGAACGCTGAGGATTATGGGAGAGACAGATGAGTGAACGATCACTGTGCCAGATTGCCCGACCGTAATATTTGGACGATTTTAAGTTGTTTTTCTTGCGTTCCATGAATATGTTAAGACACGATGAAGTTAAGTGGAGTGAAAGTAGCGTTATGTTATCATTTTAAGCTACTCAACATGGCCATCTAAGTAAAATTTAGAAGGAATTGGTTTTAACGCGAAAGGAAAAAATACGTACACTATAGAAGCGTTTTACGCTTTCAACAACATACGTATTCATCGGTTTTGCATGTGAGTTTAAAGTGTCTTCGGAGGAAAAATGCATGAAATAGTATTTTGTAGTAATACCACTTAATCTTTGGCTGGTCTATGGAACTAAATGCAACTGTCAATAATGAGTTAGTGTTTTGTTGCTTAGTAGCGAGCCATGCCTTGGACATAATATACATTTAGATTATTTACACTGTTGATACAAGGATTGAGTTTGGTTGTTTAGACATTGCCTAGTGCAGTGTGGTTTAAATTCGAGTGTATTCTCCTTGTACAATGACGTTACTTTATATTTTTTGTAATGAAACTATTCTGTTATGTCAATATTATTGCAGGGAAATTGTCATCTTTCACATTTAATTTTAATTTAATCCTTGCTGTTAACTTGCACAGGTGTGAACGTAATTAGCCTTAAGATTTGGTCTTCGCCCAGTCCTCTAATGGCAGGTGCTGTTGTTGAGAAAATGGATATCGATGAAGATGCTGTTGTAGATCTTAGCGTAAAGTAAGTCTTTATAAATGTACTATCGCTACATATTTTTGTAAATTTTTTTATTATATGAAGGTATGTTTTTGTTATTTGTGAAATAGTATTTTAATTGAACATTACCAATTTTATTCAAATTAATAGAAGAGATCGTTTACCACATTCAAGAAAAGATTCCAGCGATGTTCCCCAGGATCTGTCTAGAAATAATCGTGCAAGCGTCCCGCAACCAGAAGATCTTGCAGTTGCTGATGCTTCATACATTAACAGAGATTTAATCCCTCGAAGCATTAAAGAATTTGATGATAAGTACCCCAGGCGAAATTTAAGGCCACGGACAGAAAGAAATTATGCGGAAAGTCCTGATATAATTGTTCTGTCAGATGAAGAACCTCGCGTCAATGGTTTTACCAATGGCTATGAAAGTGATAGTGATGGTGGTGAGATGCCTCCATTGCCACCAATTAAGGTATGCTTTCGATAATAAAATTATTTGTTCACCAAGGAATAATCGCGAAAACAAAGAAAATTCTTTTAAGAAATTTTTATAATTGCTCAATTTGAATTGTTTTACCATTTCTAATCCAGAAAAATTGTTAAATTGCCCAAGAGTGGTGAAGTTCATTGTAATAGTTATAAATTCTGATTTTAGAAATGCAAACACTGTTTTGGAAGTATTTAGTAAAGCTTTCATTAACATGCTTATCGCATTCAAAGTAATTTTTGTCAGAAATTATAACGTTGGCCTATAATTGCTGCAATTTTAGGAGTTATCTCCGAGTGAGTTGGAAGAACGTGAACGATGTATCAAGAAACTCAGAGAGGAGCTCAGGAATGAAGAGATGAAACTGGTTCTGCTGAAAAAGCTTCGGCAATCTCAGCAGATGAAGGAGAACATAGCAGTGGTGCCTCCTACATCCCAGCAGCAGCAGCAACAACAGCATTCAGTTCAAACACAGCAAACGCATCATCACCACCACCACCATCATCACCATCACCACCAGTCGACCCCACCACCCCTTCCCCCATCATCCAAAGTGCCTCCTGCCACTTCCATCAGTAAGGTTCAACCTCCACAGCAATCCCGTGACCATCATCAGTCTCATCAGCATTCAAGTCAATCGCAGGGGCAACAGTCTGTTCAGCAGTCTTCTCCACATTCTCTAGTCAGAGCCAACCATAATAAACAATCGAGTCCCAATCTCATTCCTCCATTGTTGCGAGGGGTAAGAACTCATTTGATCTTTGTCAGATAGATGTAACTTTATAGTTATTTAGGTTTACTTATTTAAGGGGAAATATAATGAATTAAAAATTAACCGTCATCCTTAATAAATTTCGTAGAGGATGGACATTAGATGTAAAGCATGGAATTTATGAATTTTTTAAGGACATTTTTCCATTTAATCTGAGTAAAATGTTTTTTTCAAGCTGTGCTAATGTTTTCTGTTATAATTTAACGAAGCAGCTTTTGAAGTTAATCCATCTTTAAGAAGCTTATTTCCAATATTGGGTGGAGTTTACCCTTTACATTAATTTATTAATTTAGTTGATTAAAAAGCCAAAAGGAATTTTTTACAAAAAATTTAAAATATAAAAGTTTATTTTGAGAACCTCATTATTGCTGTAATAATTATTGATAGTGTCTTGAACAAAAGCTAAACCTTCAATTATGATGATGGTATGTGGATAAACTTTGTTTGAGGTCAAGATTTACTCTTTAGTTAAATTTAATATCAAATGATTGACCGAAGTGTAATGTTTGATTACCGAAAAAGAAGCCCATACAATTTGTAGTCTTAATATATTTCAGTTTGAGGGTTGATTGCAATTTCACTGAGTATAATAAGCGGGAGTATTAATATTTTACAGCGATGCATCATTTTGCTTAGTTATGTGAAGCATCCTTGGTCAATGAGGCCATCTATTTTAATAGTGTGAAGATAAGATTTACATTTATCCATGAGAGGTTTTGTTGTTGAAATGTATATACATAACTAATTATTTTTAGAAAGTACTAAAGACCAACATAGCTTTTACAGTCTTTGTAATTGATTTACAATGCTTTAAAGTACTTATTATAAAAAATGTCAGTTGCTTAATTCTTTTGGTCAGGTTTTAACCTTTTTTTGGCATCAGTTATTTTGCGTGTGCCATCATGTTGGTTGCACTTGAAACTTTTATTTAAGTATTGAAAATTTTTATGATCAGAGTTTCTTCCATTTGTCAATACATAATAATGCTTTTGTATATCCAAATTATACAGGAGTTTATCTTACTTCCATCATAAATATTCGTTGATTATATTTTTGGGGTCAACTTGAAGTAGTTTTTAATTATAGTATGATTCAAGAAAAATCTAATTTTTCCTTGAGCAAGTTTTGATCACATTTATTAACAATATAAATTCTTGATTTTTTGCTATTTTCATGGCATTTCTTCGTATGAAAAAATTAATCCTGATTGTGTTGCTTAATTATGTTGGTGAAACTTCAATGATAGCTTGAGAATTTATAATTGTTCTATCAGCAGTATGAGATTTTAACCCCTAACTCCAAGCTGACTTTGTTCCTACCTTGAAAATTCCGTGCAGGTATCATTCAGCTCAAATTATTATTACCGTATTTCCCAGTGTACAAGATGTACTTTTATTTCCTTAAAAATGTGTCCTAAAATCATGGTACATACAGTAAACTCCCAGTTATCCGGAATGCCTGGGGAATTGGGTTTTCCGGTTAAGTGAATATTTCAGTTGCTTGAGAGTCTTATTGGATAAGCTTCAATAAAGCATTTGGATACCAAAATAAGGAACAGATGCAGAGTTGTACGTTCACCTTGGAATTTCTAACCGGTAGACTAGGTATCTTACTCGCAATTATCTAATATATAAAAATGTCATCGTCGGTGGGAAACTCTGTAATGCTATTTTTAACAAACTTTCCGGGTAACTAGAAGATTGACATTTTGTAGGAATGTTTGGTTCTTAAAGTAGAAGCCATTTACGAAAAAAAATTACCAAAATGAACCCGGGTTCGATTCCCGAGAATGATTTCCATTCCTCATAAGATAACATGGAAAAATCGATATTTTGACCTGCTACCTTATTTTATTTTGCTTATTAAAATTCGCATAATTGACCTACGATTTTCGGACTTGGACTGTATTAAGGAAAAATAAATGCAGTTTCTTATTCTTATCGTCTTTTATCTCTTTCAAATCTAAAGCTTTCGAATTTAACGTTTTAATATAATATTTTGACAAAATTTAGTGTTTTTAGCATGAAGTTGCCTTTCCAACCGATGACATTGTTAAACTAGAAATCCTATTACTCTCATGTATGCTCACGTTCTCTCCAGACCTCAATGGACCCTCTCGGCTCAATTCATAGGTATCAGAGGTATCTCAGAATTAGTTTTTACTTTCTCCAATATATGTAGTATAGAGAAAGTATTGTTTTCATGAAAAAATTCAAAATCGAGATTTCAATGGAAATACAGGTATCCCTCGCCGTTCGCGGGTTCGCCGTTCACGGTTTTGCTTATTCGCGGTTTCTCAGCGATACCCATAACTCATTTTTTTGTCTTACCGAACGGGGAAATCTTCCGGTTTCCTGAAGGATCCACAGAATACTGAACGGGGAAATCTCCCAGTTTGCTCCACTCTATGTTCTATTTATTTTTTTCACCACCTGTGTAAACAGTATGAAGTCTGCTTGTTTTACGCAGAATAAATATAGTCATCGGACTGAAAGACACGCGGCTTGTTGAAGAAGGGACTTTTACGGGAATACGGGGGGACCTTCGCAAGCTTCCGTTTTCCACATTTATATTAGTTTCTGTTCTATAGTGCTGCAAGCAACAGGACTTGATATCCTTGGTGTGTTTGTGGTATTAATGTGATGTTTCATTTTATTCTCTCATTTTAAATTAGACATGACTACGCTTAGTGACGCTGGCATTGTATTATAGTAGAGTTCTTTTATAAACATTTTTAATTTTTTAATTAACCCATTCTTTTACATTACTATGGCATCTAAACGCGTTAATATAAGTGGAAGGGACGCATTAGCTAAGAGACAGCGTAAAGACTTTGAGAGAAAAGATCATGATATTAGATAAGTTACAAAGTGAAACAGGTTACGCTTCCATTGGTATAGAATATGGAGTAAATGAATCAATCGTACGTTCAATAAAAAGGGTCGAAGACATAATATGAAGTGGTGTAATGACTTCTACTCCGTCTAGTGCTAAAGTTTCTTTTGTAAGTAGACGTGACCCTGTGTTAGAAAAAATGGAAAACTCTTAAGTGTGTGGATAGAGGATAAAATACAGAAAAATGCTCCCCTTAGCACGGAGTTAATAGGAAATAAAGCACTTAACTTATATGAACATTTAAAGAGTGGAACTGAAGACGATGATGAAGAGAATTCTTCTACCAGTTTTTTAGCGAGTAAGGGCTGGTTTGATAATTTAAAGAAGCGTTTAAATTTGCATAACATTAAGCTATCAGGAGAAGCTGCATCAGCTGATCAAGAGGCAGCGATGGAATTCCCTGGTGAATTTTCAAAGCTTATCGAGGAGAAAGGTTATAAGCCAGAACAAATTTTCAATGTCGATGAAACCAGTTTATATTGGAAGAGAATGCCAAATAGGACCTTTATTTCCAAAGAGGAACGTACTGCTCCAGGTTTTAAGGCTGCAAAAGATCGATTCACTGTAATATTATGTGGAAACGCTTCGGGAGATTTTAAATGCAAACCAATGGTAATTTACCGTTCAGAAAATCCTCGTGCTCTAAAAGGGAAGATTAAATCAGATCTACCTGTCTTTTGGAGGTCTAATAAGAAGGCATGGGTTACTTGTAAACTGTTCTGAGATTGGTTTGCCAACTGCTTCATCCAGCAGGTGAAGATCTATCTGAGGCAGACGAATTTGCCATTTAAAGTGCTTCTCGTATTGGATAACGCTCCGGGTCATCCAGTTTCTCTTGCAGAATGCTATTCTGACGTAGAAGTTGTATTCTTACCACCAAACACAACACCGCTCTTACAGCCGATGGACCAAGGGATCATTGCGACCTTCAAATCTTATTATATTCGCCGAACTTTCAAACATATTTTACAGCAAATGGACACCAATTCTTTGATTCGTGAATGTTGGAGTTCATTCAACATTCGAACAGCCATTCATATGATAAAAGAATCATGGGACGAAGTAAAACAATCAACATTAAATGCATATTGGCAGAAACTTTGGCCCGAAGCTGTTCGTTCCAAAGTTTATCCCAGCATTCGCGGAGAAGTTGAAGAGTTCATCGAAATGGCTAGAAATGTAGGTGGAGAGGGCTTTGAAGATATAAAAGAGGAAGAAGTGGAAGAATTGCTCAACTTTCAACAAGAAGAATTAGCAAATGAGGAGCTTGAAGAATTTGCACAATCAAGTGAGAGCGAAAACAAAGAGGAAGATGTAGAGCCTAAGTTAAAACAGTTTTCAGCGAAGACCTTAGCAGAAATTTTAAATATGGCTAACGAGTTGAAAGAGAAAGTAATGCAGGCTGATCCATCTATGGAAAGGAGCATCAATTTTAAGAGAACAATTGACTCTTCAATATCTCCCTATGACGAAATTTATAAAAAATCAAAACAAAGGGGAAACAGCTCCAAATCACAGAATACCTGAAGCCAAGTCCCTCATCTTCCTCTTCCACCTCCAAATAATGCTCTTCCAAAACACCTCCATTGTCAACATCCTACGTATACTATACATAATTCACGGTGAGTTAATAAACTTCTGTTTTCTTAATTCTCCTAAATTTAAACGTTCGTCGGTTTGGTTTTCCTTTCACATTTTAAGCATACTATTTGTTTCTCTGGCCTACAGTCATCAGTAAGGTAAAGTAAATAATCACTTAGGACCACTTTCGCGGATGTAGGAAAGGAATCCCAGTCTTCCATTAGTTTATGCATTTGCCGTTCGCGGTTTTGCGGTTCGCGGAGTCTTCGGTAACGTAACCCCCGCGAATGGCGAGGGATACCTGTACACGTTTTGAGGTGCGCAAAGGGAGAAATGATTGTATTACCATATAATACATTAGTTTATTCACCAAAGACATCTGGTATAACCCGGGCATCGCCGGGCACTTTTGGCTAGTCCTATATATAATTTTGGAAGTGTCCGTCCCTCTGTCCCTCCTGTATCTCAAAAGCCGTTCGTTGTAGAGAAATGCAGCAAACTGCGTTTTGTTTCTACAAGCTAGAAGGTCCCTAGAAAACTATTCTCATTTTCATAAAGTCCCATGTTCAAATCCAGGAAACAATTATATATTCCCATAAGTTTACACGGAATTTTTGATTTTTCAGTGTGCAAGGTTTTTTTCCTTTATTCACCAAAATACGTAAATATGGACCGATTTTCTTCGTCTTTACTTTATTCGACGGCTAAACTCTATACTATCTTATTTTTGCGATGTTTACATGTTACAAGGTCGAAGTTTTTAGAAATACACAATTGTTTTCGAATTTTTATGGACATTTCGTACTCTTTCCAGGTGTTGCCAAGGCGACCATCATTGTTGCCTCCGATTCAATTACTATCAATTATACCTTCATATAGGTGAAAGAATAATGTTATTCGCTTTGCACTTTTGTTTAAGCATCGAAATTATTGCTTTAGCAATGCCAACATTTATACATAGCAACATAAATATATACGGATAATTATTCAGTTAACTGCGTATGGGAAGCATTTCTGATGATTTAATCAAAGCAGTTGAATCTTCCTTTCATCGTTTGAATGCTGGAATCTTATCTCTTTGTAGGTAGAACCATTCATTATATTATACATCTATAATGCTTATTAATGCAAATAGGCTCATGCATAAATTTAAAATTAAATGAGAATATGGACACGTTATTCTTTTAACACGTTACATTGTTATCTTCTCTTCATTGATAATCTACATAAACGGTTGCATTGATAGTTATATAAAAAAGAAAGGACATATATTTGAATAAAAAGAAACAAGGAAAATTAAAAACATAAAAGTTCGCGATCAATTACTGTGTAGGGAAATGAAGAAACAGGAGAAAAGATCTGCTATGACCGGGAATACGAACCCGGGTCATCCACTTGCCGGGCGTATATTCTACCACTGAACTATCGTAGCAGACTAATCCTGTTTCTGAGTGGCAGTATTTTCTTAGGTTGGGACTTTTAAAATTCAGATTTATGACTGAGTTCGCATAATAAATTGTCAATACGCACACACAGCTGTGCCCTCAGCGAGATTTGAACCCGCAAACTTTACATTGGGAGCCAAATACATTAAAATCTTATACCGGAGAAATGCATTATTAGAGGTAAATGTCAGTTATTGAGATCATCTTATTTTACATCTTAATTTTTAAAAATCAATTGCAAATATACCGTGCAAACATTGCACGGGTTCAGCTAGTTCTTAAATAATTCCTTTACATTCAAGGAAGTAATGAAACTCAAATGTACAGGCATTCAACCTGTTTAATTGCAATATTTTAGTATTTACTAACTATACTAATCCTATGGATGTTTCTCGTATGCCTATTGCTATTAACTTCTCTTTTGTTTTTAATAACAACTGGAGGTAAGGATTAACTTAGCCCAACCATTAGAATTTTCTGACAAAAAAATTGTTTCCTTGTTCGAGAAAAGGAGAGAAATTATCCACACCCAAAACAATCTATTAGCAGAAATTCTTGAGACAAATTGATATTAAACAAAAGAGAAATGAATAGTGACATGCAATCATGACACCATTACATACAGTGCAGTTAGGAAATAGTAAAATAATGCAATTAAGCATGTTGGATAGTTATACGTATATTCAGAAAGGTCATGAGTCACGAAAAGTAAAGTTTTGGGAAATCAAGAAAAACATATTTATTTCAAAGATACTAGATAATTGTGGCCAAGTAATTTAGTGTCACTGTGAGACTCATAATTAATTTTTCAGACTCATGACCTTTCTGCACTGAACGCCTTTCTATACTAGAACTTGTTAGGATGATTGAAACAATAAACTTATTAACCGTTCTCAGTATTATTTATTAACATAAAAAGGGAATTATTAATTATATCTTTCTTTTATTATGCTATTTATAAAGAATTGAATGCACATTTTACAATTTTATTACATATTTCTAATTATCAGAAAAAAATTTAGACTTTTATAACATTTTTCTGCATATGCAAACAAAATATTTTAAATGGACATTTTACATCTTTACTCCATAATTCTACTTATGAAAAACTCAAATACACTTTAAAATATGATATATTTTTCCCTAGAGATTTCTTAATCCTCTCCATCATTTTTGATAGAATTGCCTTCTGTTTCTGTAGTTGGCAAGGTTTCAAGCTGATCATAAAAATCTATGAATTCTGATGCAATATATTGTTTCAATTTTGCAATGTCCCTAATTTTTTGTACATTAATAGGAACAAATCCTTCCTTAACTCAGTCGGAAGCGTAGGTTGTTTTATATGAGCAAGGAGGAGGTGAAATTTACTTGCCAATAAACCATCAATAAAGTTGTGTGCGACAACTTTTCCAGGATTGTTTGAACTGTATGTAAACGACATAAACTTTGAGGTTGCAAAGGAAACTTTTTGATCTTTGGGAATACTCTTTCCTAAACTTACTACCGACAGAGCTGTTTTCTTATAAAATGTAGGCCACCATCATTTAAAATCCAACTTCATTTCAGTTTTTATCCTCTCAACAAAAAATTTACTACTCGCCTTAGTAATCATCTCACAATATTCGCTGGGAACATAAATTCTGTTGTGGCACCTTGTTACCCTGTGTATTGCGCTGAAGTCTCTGTCATTAGGCAGAAACGAGTGTCCTCGCAAGGGAAAATAATGTTTGATTTCCTTAAATCTCTTGTTTGATGTTAGAGCTAAACAAAACTGAACCATAATATTGTTCTTGTTCTGACCAGTGCATCCATCAGAAAACAAATGTAGCTCAGTAATATTGTCTTGAATGTGTTTATTTATGTAGTGATAAAGAAAAGAACACACCTCATTAGCGCCCTTTTTCCCTTGCCCTTCATGATAAACATAGAAATGTGATTGCCCTGTTTTTAAGTTGTGAATCCCAAACATGTTAACCCATAATTGCCCCATATAAAAGATTTCTTGTACTGGAATGTTTGGTAAAGGAAGATTTTGCATATAATCAAATGTCAGCCTACAGACATTGTTTTGTTCTTCGCAAAGAGAGGTTACTTCTTTAATTTTGGCAAAGAACTTTTTTGACCTTCGCCGATGCACCAGCAATTCAGCAGCAGCAGTACGCTTAGCAGAATCTGTTAGACTTGGGCTGCGGATTTTCACTGTTAGCTCCTCACATTTGGAGCAGGGATCTACCTGAGGTCTACCAAACCTAAGTGCAAAGTTCTCGTTGAAATACTTCAAATAAAACTTATACTTCACATTTTCTTCAGGGTGTGCTTCTGTGAACATTTTGTGCATCTGTTTAACATCAAGCCTCCCATCTAGATAATTTAATGGTTTCCCTGAATAGTGTGCGGATTTCAGTGAAAAACTGTTTATATGTTGTCTGATTTTTTGACAAACTTCCTCAGGTATGGCGTTAACTTTTGCATTTTTTCCTCTTATATCTCTGGTTGCTTCGCACTTAAACAAGAGCACACAAAGCCTACAAACACGCTTTTCTGTAATACCATGCAAACTAATGAAAGCCTTTTTGCAGATAGGGTGTCTTTCATTACCGATGATAACAAAATACTTGAAAGTAGCATTTCTTGCCTTCGGATCCTCCTTGCGGGGCCTCCTGCTTTTAACAGCTTGAGCTTCGATGAGCCTCTGAAGATAAATATCTTTTTGGTCTTTTGAAGAAAATGCGTTCATCCTACTGATGATGTCTTCCTTGGTAATGTCATCGACCAATGAAAAACATCTCATTTTGCACCTAAAACGTCCATAAGTAAATATAAATAAACTCGGCTGTTTGTAAACATGGCATTCACTCAAGCACCCTTGTTTACGAAATGCAGAAAACATACGTCAAAAGAAAAATTACTTAATCCATGAAAAAAGTTGTAACAATTTTAAATTTTTAAACAAAAAATTACTCCAGCCTAATTTTATATCGAAAATGAAAACTTGTATGGGTACCTAAATATGCTGAAGTTGCCATAAAATGTCTACTTTAAAAAATCTGCTAATAAGTCTATTTTTGTTCAGGAAAAAAGGTGCACTTGGTAGATAGGTACACGAGAAGATACTTTAAATCAAAAATTAATTTTTCAAAAATGTAGCGCAATGTAACGTGAACAATCAGCTTACTAAACCAGTGCAGTGGTTCCCGAAACTTTTCTCCCTATAGTCCACGAAACAGGACAGGAAATACTCAAGATTACCTCAACAATAATAAGAGATTCATTTAAAAACGTTTGGAAATAATAAAAATGGGAAATTAACTTAGAATCCAGAAAAAAATTAAATACCCTCATTATGCATGAAAAACAAAAAAATATTTGAGAATGACCTCATGGTAATTACTCAGTGGCCCTCTGGGGGCCCACAGATCTCGGATTGGGAACCACTGTTCTAAGGCAAATCTCACCTGCAATCTGCTCCTGTTTTCCTTTCTTCAACAGTCTCCCCTTTCCAGTTTTTGTGCTTCAATCCATGAACTTTGGAGTTTCTAATGATGTTTCTCTGGTACATATCAACATTTTTCATTCTTTTCCTCCCTTTCTTGCCATCAGAACTCAAACTATCACTACTCTCACTATCAGACATGTCGACACACTGATTGCACACACTGTACTGTGCTTTCAGAGAATAACTCACTGCTGTCCTCTTGGCGATACAACAATAACAAAGTAAAATTACTACTTACTATGTATACACCGTGTGTGTGATATACTCATAGACTACAATGTAGTGGAGGTGAAGGTGGCTCCCTGCAGAAAGGGCATGAGTCAGTGACTCGTGACATTTCTGCAGGGACTGAGGATTTTAAAGGCATGAAAATAGCTCAGAAATGCATGGGACTCGAATGCTTTCTGTATGGATTGATAGGGCTACCCTCAATGGTAAAGAAACCTGCCTAACTTGGTTTCATCAAAATGTTGACTCAAGACCTTTCTGAAATGACCGATTCATATATTAGCAGAAATTCTTGAGACAAATTGATATTAAACAAAAGAGAAACGAATAGTGACATGCAGTCATGATACCATTACATACAGTGCAGTTAGGAAATATTAAAATAATGCAATTAAGCATGTTGGATAGTTATACATATATTCCTTAACTAATGTTTCAAAAAATTCACAAAATTTATCAGCAGCTTCTTGGTCGGCCGATTTACCCGAAACATCTAGATGTCTGATCTTAAAACGTGTTAACCATCCATCTGAGAATGCACACGGTTCACTAATCTCCATTTGTTCATAAAAATCTTCGTTCTTTTCAATCAACATTGGTCCAAAAATAGGGGCTCCCTCAGAACGCTTTATAGAAAACCATTGATAAATATCAATATCCAATTGCTCAAGTTTCGGCTTATGAAGAGTGCCGATATTCAACTCTTCTAGTTTTCTCAGAAGACGTAATGAATTTCATTAACTGTGATTTCTGTGCCTTGATGCAGTGCTCTCCAACCGGTGTGCCACGGCACATTAGTGTGCCACGAGGAAGGCACTAGTGTGCTGCACAGTCTGAGGATATTTAATTTTCACAAAAGCATTTGGAACAGACAAATTCACATTTTATCATCCAAGGAATTTATTCTGAAACTGAGAGAGGAATTGATAGGCCTTAGTAACAATCATACAACTTAAAATTATTATGCTATCTTTAGATGTATTTTGGCTAAAAGCTAAAGGTGAATCATCATCATTTTCCCTTATCCAGTTCCAACCGGGTCGGGGTGTGGATGGTACTTCTCCACCTCCTCTCTCTCTCCACTACTCCTCCATCATTGTGTTCCAGCCGAGGTTTCTTCTTCTTACACTGTCCCTGATCGAATCCATCCATCTCGCTCTGGGTCTACCTCTGGCCCTTTTCCCCTCCATTTTAGTTTCCATTGCCTGTTTCGGTATCCTTGCCTCTTCCATCCATCTCGCTCTGGGTCTACCTCTGGCCCTTTTCCCCTCCATTTTAGTTTCCATTGCCTGTTTCGGTATCCTTGCCTCTTCCATCCATCTCGCTCTGGGTCTACCTCTGGCCCTTTTCCCCTCCATTTTAGTTTCCATTGCCTGTTTCGGTATCCTTCCCTCTTCCATCCTCTTCACATTACCAAATCAGCTTAATTTATTCTTCTCAATTTTTTCGTTCAACTTTTCTACTCCAATTTTCTTTCTAATATCTTCATTTTTCAATCTATCCCTCCTTGTCTTTCCTAACATACTTCTTAGGAATTTCATTTCATTAGCCTGTATTTTACTCTCCTCCCTCTTTGTCATCATCCAGGTCTTGGCAGCATATGTTAGTAAGGGTGCGTAGTACATTTTGTACATTATCTCTTTACACTTTCTTGGGATTTCTTTCCTTCATATTAATTTCCTTACACTCTGGTAAAATACACTCCCCTGTTGCATTCTGTTGTTAATCTCCCTGTCTAGTCTTGCATTTTGCATTATTTCACTTGCCAGATACTTGAAGTTCACTATTTCAAGATTCTGACCCCCCATTGTTATAATACCTAAAGGTGAATATCCTTCAATATCTGAATATCCCATCGACATGACGTTCCAAATTCAACAATGTATTTATGTATATTTAGTTGTTCTTCAACCCATATTAAAAATATTAAAATATTTAAAGAACCTAGATGAAGAAGCTCTTGTAGCTCTTTCTGTTAGTGAGCCAAATGTAAAGAGTATTTGTACCAAAAAGACAAGCCTAAATTTTCTGTTGAAAAGCATAACATTTTTACACGTTCAGTTGTGTACTTAATGAACAATAAAATTTTACAATTATTTGAATATTACTTTACCAATCATAACAATCTAATATAACCGACTTTTATTTGTTTTATGTTAGTTTTTTCTTTAAAAATATGTATTTATGCAATGAAATTAATTAGGGGTGGTTTGGTGTGCCGTAATGTTCTTAAGCATGCATGAAGATGTGCCGTGGAGCAAAACAGGTTGGAGAGAACTGCCTTAATGTCATAAATAGTGGAAGAACCGACATTGTACTCTCATTAAAACATTGCAGTTCTCACTTTTCTCTAAACGTTTTTTATATCAAGTTTCTGGTTTAAGGTTAGCACAACCCGTTTCCTTTTATTACCTTTAACGCATATTGGAGTTGGAGACATTTAAAAAGGGTGTGCGAAATATTTTATTTAACACAAACAAGTTCAAGGAACATCCACAATTGTGTATTGCAACTGCTGAAAACAGAAATTTTAGTGGTAACATTCCGACTTAGATGTAAACAAAAAATTGTCAAAAGCGCCAATTTTAGCTGTAAAATTCTGAATTAGATATAAACAAACAATTACCGAAAACTCCAATTTTAGCAGTAACATTCCGAACTACATGTAATAAAACATCGAGAGGCAGGAGATGCCTAATGCTTGAGAATTCCGGTTGCATGAGTGCCGGATAACTGGGGAGTTTACTGTATATATTATACAATGAAGGCTTAAATGTTGATAAGGTTTTTCACTTAAAATTTAGATATAAACACTTTCGAAATTCTCTCAACACTGTTTTTGACATAGAGTGAGGTTTTCTACACAGTTCATACAAATTTGTGCACCGGTGTTCATTTAGTAGACCTTTTTTTTTCACATATACGTTTTATTATTACAAATTTAAAAGAAAAGAAATACAATTACAAACACAATATCAACTATAAACTAATAAAAACATTCATTCATTACATTCAATCAAATAAAATTATAGTTCATATAATTGAAATGAAGTAACCTTCCTGGTCCTCCCAAGCTAGAAGCTTGTCGGGAGGTGCCAACTTAATTCAATTTATCCATCGATTGCTTACATACATTAAACGATTACAAATTACCTTACATACTTATCCAGCAAATAATTTCTATATTTCATTTTTACATTAGATATTTTCTCCAGGTTTCTTAGATCCATAGGTAATAAATTAAATAATAATGGTACAGCAACATTCATACAATTCCATCCATGTAAATTATTATAAGATGGGACCAAAAAATTTGAAGGTCTTCTGTTTATCATGGTATGTGTATTATTTGCCAATTTCTTATATTTATTACTATAGTAATTGTCAATTAATATAATAAATTTATGAAGTTCCGTTATTGGGAGTATATTTAATTTTTTGTACATTTCAACAGCACTGATATCAGTTGTACTAATATCAATCATCTTTATAATCCTATTTTCATTTTTTATTATTGGATTCAAGTGATATTTATGGGCATTACCCCATATAGTTAACCCATATATTATAACATTCAAATAGTGAGAAATATATCATTCTTTTTACCTTTGTTGGAAGCATGTTTTTTATTTTATAGATTTGATAGTTTAGAACTCTCAATTTATTATTTATCATTTTAATATGTTTGTCAAATTTGAAATTTACGTCAATGATTATCCCTAAATATTTGTGTTGCAAAACTTGTTCTAAATTTCTACAATCACAATTGGTTGAAAATCTGTCATGCAAGCAATTATGCTCATGTAATACCAACTCTAGCTTCATAAATTTAGGCATCCTATTACATATGTACATACATTTTGATTTTAAAGTGTTAATCATCATTTCATTATCATGGGACTAAATGGCAAGCTCAATTAGTGCAATCTGCATCTTTTTTACTGAGATATCAACATTTTTATGATATGAAATTAAGACTGTCATGTGCATATAATAAAACGTCCACGTTGGAAATTGAGCTAAGTAAACTATTTACATATACAATGTATAGTAACGGTCCAAGTACAGAACCTTGTGATACCCGGTATTTATAGTTTTTAATTCACTAACAGTACTCTTAAGTTGTATCATTATTTTCTATCTGTTAAATAACATTCCATCCATTTTAACATTGGTCCTCTTATACCAATTTTATATAATTTATTTAATAAAATTTTTATACTGATTAGGTCTGTGTGTGTGTATGTTATTATGGGCGCTCTAACTCAAAAAGTACATTCCATATCGTTACCAAACTTCAAATGTAACACTTCAACATGAGCACAAAGAACTGATTAGTTTTTGGACAATAATGGTTAACCTGAAGTCAAGGTTTATTCGAAACACGATTCGGTTTTGACGAAATATCTCCGTTGAAACATAATGATTGTATATACAATTCTGTACAAAGTTTATAGAGAATATAATTTCCTACATCTTTTCATTTGGAAGAATTTTCCATAGCAGTTATTGTTTAGGAATTATTTATAAATAATCGGTTTTATCGGTTTCCGTCAGGTATCTCCTTAAAAACGTCGTAATTGGTAATGTTCGTGAGGACCAAAGTTGTAGAGAATAATATTTCTTCCAGCTTTTGTTTGAAACAAATTTTCGTAGAACCATCCATTTCGGAGATATTCAACTTTTTCGTAATTTCCAGTATACAGTGCCGCCACCATGTAGCGGTGAATTCTGTAAACATATTCAAAATATACGTAATTTATGGCAATAAGGACGACTGTATTCTTTTACGATACGAAATAATAATTTTGCCTTATAATGCTATTCATAATAATTTAAATATCTATACCCCAAATATGGAGAAAGTCATGTGTTGGCCACATCAGATTTTTTATTTTTTGTGGTGATTATGTAATATTTTTTACACATTGCATGTTGGATCACCCAGTCATTCAGCAAATTTCTAGTGAACTTGAACAATTATCTTACATCCTTTCTGGTTTTTTATTTCATACAAGCCATATTCTCATTCTGGAGACGAAAATTTTGCAAAAAAAAGTGCAGCTTATATCCAAGTAAATACGATATATTTTCAAAATTATTAAACTAATAGATGCTTTTCTACCAATAATGTTATTTTTAGCTACTCAAAAATTTTGTCCTAATCCAAACATCTGTATTTATGAGTAAAAAGTTTTTAAAACTAAAAAATAATCTTATTTTTAGGGGCGCATCTTATAATCTGGGAAATACAATGTGTGATGCAAAATATTTTATTCTTTTAATAGTTAGGTTGTGGTATCACTTTTTCTGTAGTATTTGCTGGCTTTGGAGCATCATGTTTAATTTTATATTTGAGTTTTAAATCTTCCATGTCTAGTTTTTTTCATTTACAACTGTTAAATAATATCCTTGAGAGGAAAGGGATTAAGTTTCTCTTTTTTCATTTAAGGTAAATGGATCAAAATTGTATTAGAAATGATCAGGTGATAACATAATTGACCTTTTAGTTATTAATCATGTATACCTTGTTTGAGACCTCTGTCTTGTCCATACTAGTGCAGAATTACTTATCTGTCCTAAAGCTAACACCTTAATTTTAAATTAAAAATTTTGTAGACATAAGATGCTGAATTTTTTGGAAGAATGATTTCTGATATTCAAAATTGTATAAGGTTCTAAATGTTTGGATTGTAAATTATACATTTTAGTTTAAATTTTCAGTCTTAGTGTGTTGCAGTGCAATGTATCTTTATTTTATTTTTAATTGAAACTAGAAGATACATTTTTTAAAACATGTCAGCATAATTGTGTTTATTCATGTTCTATACAGCAACCACCTCCATCTCGAAACCAGAATCTCCATGCCCCCCCTCCTTTAATGATGGCTCCACAGACCCCAAGAGGCTCAAGCACTCCAGGCATCCCTGCTAATATTCTTATGGCACAACAGTCTCTTCTCCGTGGTACGTTTTTCACCATATTACATAGTTTTAATTGATTGTTAAGTCCTTGTCCATATCTTCTCAGTCATTAGTACTGTCAATTGAGGTTTTCTAAATGCTAGATTACATTGTTAATTTAAAAAAATCAGCTAAGGGAATTTAAATTAGGACGCTATATTACCGTAATTTTTCGATTATAATATGCACCCTATATAATATGCACCCATGTGTGAAAATTGTCTTATCACCATGTATAAAATGCAACTCATTTTTTGTAAAAAGATCACTGTAATTTTTCACTTGGTTATTAGCAGTATCGAGTCATTTCTCGCCTTGCTACCAAGTGAGATATGTGTGAGTGTGTTTACAAAAACTTTAACATCTATATATTTTGTCTCTCACTTTAAAGATTGTTACAACGCATAAAAACATGTCTCAGTGTTGCATTGTGTAATAATCTGATCAGTTGGAATAACAGTTCATGCCTTGCCGCCAAGCGAGATATGTGCGAGAGTGTTTACGAAAACTTTGTCTATATAGCTTAGACTCACTTTAAAGATCGATACTATATATAAAGACATGCTTCCATGTCGCATTGTATAATAATCTGGTCAGTTGGAATAACAGTTCTCGCCTTGCCGCTGTGCGAAATAGTTTATTTGTACGTGAATATCACGTCTGGTTCTGATACTGTCTTCATAGAGGCCGGTTGAGCTATGTAAAGTAATATTTGTTGCTCACAACTTGCATTGATTTTTTTCTTAAAAAGCATGGCTTTAAAAAGTGTTGCTTCACAAACGCCATGGATGGTTCTAAGACGACATCATATGGCATGATGATTTCGCCGAAGTGGATAGTGAGGATGAAGATGATGTTCTCAGCCATTTACATAGACGATGAGAGAGAGAACAAAATTGCTGACGAACTATTTGAGGACGAATAATGAATTCTTTTTTTTGTTTTGAAAAATGTTATTTAAAGGAATGTTATCGAAATGTAAGATTTATTGGTAAAATTATGTCCGAAAATATAAATTATTTCCTCACTGAAAAAGTTGTATGCACTTGTTACCATATATAATACGCACCCTAACTTTTTGTCAATTTTTCGTGAAAAAAATGCGTATTATAATCAGAAAATAGAGAATTTCATGCAATGTTATTTTATGTTAGACTAGCTTTTCGTACCCGGTTTCACCCGGGTGCATTTCGGACTGCAAATAGTTATACTTTTTCCCGCTTAGAAGACAGCTTGAGAAAATGATACATACTAAAACTTCTCCTCTCCTTTCTGTAAACTACATTAGGAGTCTTGAAATAAAGTGGAAAGAACATGAAACGAACCAATACGAAAACTACAAAAACCACCATGAAAAAAGAAATGAATTAAACGCTAACCAATACCCGGTAGAAAAGGATGTAAACCGACAAATAAATAATCGTGGAACATAAATTAAGAGTACAACCAAAGAATATAAGTTCAATGTAAAAACCACCAAGAAAAAAGAAATGAATTAAACTCTAACCAATAGCTGGCATAAAAGGTGTAAACCGACAAATAGGTAATCAAGGAACAAAAATCAAGAGCACAACCAAAGAATATAAACATAGACTACAAAATGAACAACTAAGAACGAAAACAAAGAACACAAAAAATGGACACGAAACGAAAGCAAATGAAAACAACAAACTAACCAAAACCAACCAACGAATAATCTCCTAAAGCTCAATGTATCTGATGATGGCGACTGACGCTTTCTATTCAGTTGCTAAATAAACAACCAACAATCACAAAATAGCATGTCGTAGTGATGAGTAAATATTGATTACGCGGAATATGAGTTAGTATGTCAACATAATAACAGCTGAAACTAAATAAGAATACCTATTATTACTCTAAATAGATATAAAATTATTGATCTTAATTGTGTTTTCCATCGTAATTAATTGAATAATAGATTGAGATATTCGAACGAATCGATTTTAAATAATGTAGTAAAATGTTTTACTTTTCTAACGTAGTAATTTAATCATATATCTTCAGTAATTTTCACTTAAACAAAATATGAAATAAAATAAGACAAAAGGCATATAAAAACAATTTAACTTATATCCAAACATACCTATAATGCGAATGACACGATTACAGAAAAAGAAACAGTTCACTAATGTTTATTCGCAGAATTAACCTGTGTATAGAAGACCATAGATAATGAAAGAAAAACATACAATCAAATCAGAAGATATTAAATGAGTATTTCATCAACTATTTCTACGTTTACGATATGTTTAAGGTTCAAACGTTATTTGTTTACATCGGTTTCTAAGTATATCCAAATGCTGAGCAATAATGAAAAATAAGATTTTCCCTTCAATTCGTCTTATTTGATCTGTAAGCCCCTCTTTTAAAAAATTATTCCAAAAGAGGAGATAATTTACCACAAAAAAGTCTGCGAGAGCATATGTCTGCGATATATATGTAAGGAGTTAAAAATTCGAGAAATTTACGAAAAAATTTTAAATGGAAATCCCATATAAACGAAAATATTTTATTATAATTAAATAGTACACCGAATTGGTTTAAAAAACTTACTGCACCACCGTACACATGATAACGGTTAATATGACACCTTCCTCTTTTTTCTGCGTGTTGTAGTTTCTGAGCCTTAGCAGAACATACATACATACGACACCTTAATTTATAGATATGTATAGATTTAATCTATAACTTCCCCATTTGTAATTCCTATAGGTTATGGTCAGTGTAGTTTGGCCAATGGCATTGAATGCTTGCAAACTTCATACTCCAGCATAAATGTTGTTTATTAGAGCATGGTATATTTGTGTATCTTAAAGTGAGTCCTTTAAACAATTGAAACCCTTGATTAACATACAACAGTGTAAATTAAGGATTCAAAGTTATTATTGCCTGTTGGTAAGGCTTTATTTTGAAGAAAGCTAAATTTATTATTACATAACTTTGTGATTATATGTAAGACCACTCCACCATCAGTGCTGGAATACACCCATTCATTGGTTTATGAATGAGATGGATTCCTAAAAATTGATTTGTAAAACAAAGTTACATTTTCCATTTCTTTAAAGCTAAAAAATTCATATTGTCTTCCATGCACCATTATTTTAGGTAACTTTGGAATTTTTTTGTAAAAGTGACAGATACTGTATAACCCACATTAATTATCTTTAATTATATTACCGTAAATCATAGGCAAACTTTTTCTGATACCCTATTGATTTGTGCAAGGTTTTTTTCCTTCATTCATCAAAATACATAAATATGGACCGATTTTCTTCATTTTTGCTTTATTCGATGCCTTAAACTACACTATCTTATTCTTGTGATGTTTACATGTTACACTGTCCAAGTTTTCAGAAGTATGCATTCATTTTTGAAATTTTGTGGATTTTTCATACTCTTTCCAGACGTTGCCAAGGCTACTCATTGTTGCCTCCGATTCATTTAGTGCCGATTAAGCCTTCAAATTGACGGAAGAATAGCGATATTCGTTTTGTGCTTATGGTTGAGCTTCAAAATTATTGTTGTAGCAACATCAATCTTTATACATAGTGACGTAAATAGTTATTACAGTAAAACCTCTATATATTGAAATGGAAGGGACCAGATTTTTAGGCATTTTGATGAATGGAGGTTCACTATAAAGAGGTTTACCGTAAGACCTTCATATTATTATTCATAAATGCACAAACTGGTAATTAAAAGTACTATTGTCTTTTTAATTACTATATTAGTATATTTATATATACACAACATAAATTTAATATATTTATAATATAAATACCAACCTAACTGAACAAAAAATGAATATGTACTCTACCTATTGTTTACTGGAAAAAAAGCTGGTAATTTCAGTCTGTCATCTTTTTCTTAAATTCATTGGATACAACATTTTCTATTTTATTTAGTAGCAAGAGATTATCACCACTGCAATCCTCCATATTCATAAAAAATCTTTCTAGCACACTCAAAGGCTCTTGCACTTCACTCTTTTTTGGAGATGGAATTATTTCCTCTTCATCATTTTCTTCTTCTTCTTCCTTATTAGTCTCTGCTATAGTCTCCCTTTCAACTTCTATCTCCACTTCTTCTACCATTTCTCCCTCAGTTGGTGCACAAGTTAATAGGGAAGTGTCAACATTAACAAAATCATTAAATGATGTTTGAAGATGAATTATTTTATTGATTTCATCCCATTCCAAAGGTTCATCATCTGATACTTCATCTTCCTCATATGTTGTCCTCATAAATCCTGCCTTTATGAAGCATTTATTAATAGAGGCTGATTGAACATAATTCCATGATAGGCAGAGCCTATGCATGGCCTGCAATATATTCCATTTACATTTTGTAAGATCATTTGTTTCATCCACATTTCTTAAAATATAGAGCACCAACTGCTGTTTGTAATTTCTCTTAACACTAGAAATTATGCCCTGATCTAATGGTTGCAGTTTACTTGTGGTATTTGGAGGAAAATACATTATTTTAACATGTCGCAACACGATCCCCTCAACTTTATGAGCAGTGCACTGATCCAGAAAAAGAACTATTTTTCTGTTCTTTATACCCATCTTTGCATTAAGCATGCTTAGCCACTCACTAAATAAAGCTGCAGTTATTCATGACTTTTTAGAATTTCTGTATAAACAGGGAAGTTTTTTTATATTCTTAAAACATCTGGGTTTTTTATATTTCCCAATCACAAGTGGCTCTAATTTCTCAGTGCCATCTGCATTGGTACAGAAAAGCACTGTAAATCTCTCCTTGCTTTTTTTCCCTCCATGGCAGGGTTCTCCTTTAACTGCAATAGTTCTATCTGGGAGTAAGTTATAAAAAAATCCAGCTTCATCTGCATTGAAAATGTCTTTAGGATCATAACTCACTAAAATTGTTTGCAGAGTGTTTTTCCACTCTTCTACCACAATTGTACTTACAGAAGCTTCTTCCCCACACATTTTTAAAGTTCTTAGGTTCCAGCACACTTTAAACTTCTGTAGCCATCCATTTGACCTTTGAAAGTCATCTATTCCCATTTTCAATGCCATTTCCGTAGCCTTCTGTTGTAGAATAGGCCCAGGTATAGGTATGCTTCTGGCTCTAGCTTCCATCAACCAATCAAACACACATTTATCTAATTCTTCATTTTTCACTGCCCGAGATCTTTTATTGATGAAACCTTGATGTGCTGCTACTTCAGTTTCTTTACGTTTATTTAAAATAGATGTTAGAGTCAACGGTGGTATGCCAAATGTTTCTGCCACATCTATTTTTCTTTTCCCCTCATCAATGGCTTGGAAAATTGCTAACTTCGTTTCTGTTTTCAGCAGCCGTCTTTTTCTATGATTTACCATGTCCATTATGGGTCTAAAATTAATTTATTCATAAACATATTCATTAATTACTTGTGTATTATTTGTAAATATTGCACTAAATATTATACAAGGCATAATGAAGTATATTGTTATACACCTAACAAACTTTAATTAGAATCGGAAATTTAATGCATTAATAATTACATGAAAGTTGTGATATAATAAATAATATACTCACGTGATTAAGGAGAAAATTAACATTAAAAAACACGTATTTGTAGATTATGTATCCACTATAGCTTAATGAAACAAATCAATGTGGTATAACCGGTAATTTTGACAAGCTCCTCGTATTTGTCAAACATAAGCACTACACGTTCATAGAAACTTGACGCATACCGGCGTATAGCTGGACGCCTGCATGAGGGGATAAATCGGGACGTGTGAGGGGATTCACCAGGCGAGAAATCTTCGCAGCAGAAGCAGTACCTATTTTAAATATTATGTCTATGTAACATTATAGTCATGTATTCACGGTTCTTTTCAGATGTGGTAAAAAGTGATAGGTACGTAGCAATGGTGCGTTGTTAACCTCAGTACCGCGAAAGAATTGACTTAAATATTGTCTTTGCAATGTTACAGTTATATATTCGTGGGTTTTTCAGAGGCAGTAAAAGTAACATGAGGGTCACGAAAGAATTGACAATTAAATGCCTTTGCAACACTGTAGTCATATTTTCAGGGCTCTTTTCAAAGACCGTGAAAATTAATAAATACGTAGCAATGGTGTGTTAGCTGAGGATCGAGAATTAATTTACGTTTAAATGATATATCTTTGCAACATTGTAATAATATTCTCGTGACACTTTTCACGAGTGATTAAAATTGATACGTACATAAGTAGCAGTGATGTGTAACTTGAGAATCACGGAAGAATTGACTATTGGTGCTTGCCGTTGTTTCCTTTTAGAAGGGGACCGTAAATCTGAGCGAGTTGAACTCGTAGGGCCTGGCATAGGTAATAAACTACGCAACCTAACTTCAACTTAAATTGTGCATATTTGTTGCATTATGATAATATTTTGGCGACTTTTTCGAGAGGCCACTACGGTGGTTGCTTCAATGGGATAACCTTGTACGTACATATGCATATACCATCGACTGATTGCTTTTGGTTATTCACATGCAAATTTTCATTGCAAACTAGCTTAATTATTTTATCTGTAAACAGCAATACATTATTTTAATATAGGGAGGTTTTTTTTTATCAGGGGTGCATTTTCCCATTACGATATACGGAGAATTACGAAAATACGGAGGTACAATATTAAGAGGTTTGTCTATACCGTAACATACAGTTTTGGCGGGACCCAAAAGATATTACGAAATACGGAGGTTTACGATAAACGGAGGTTCACTAGATAGAGGTTTTACTGTATATAACGATTTCAATCTTTTCTCACCATTTGATTGCTGAAACCTTAACTATTTCGTAAGTAAAATCTTTATAATTTCATGTATGACATCACTTCGAAAATAGAAAAATTAAATTAAAAAAATTCAATTAAACTTAACCTAAATCCCCATACAGGTTAATAATAAATAAGAAATAAAAATCTGTTGACAGTTTGTTTAAGAAAGAATGGATGATGAATGCCAAAGAAAAAGAAAGGAACATAAGAAAGTGTGTAGAGAAGAAAAATATGGAAAAACTTTGCGAGAAAAAAAGGATTTGTTGTTCTGAAAATCGAGAGCAAATTAATCAAGAAAGAAGAGAAAATTATCACTGAGCGCAAGTGAGTGACTCTCATTATAAATCTGCTGTTACAAGGATCTCCAAGCAATATTTGTCCTATTGCTCACTGCCTTGGTCCTTTAAATACAGAATGCCTGCACTGTAAAGATTGACGTTGTTACTTCATTGTAACATCTTTTGTAAAAAAATGTTAATCAACTTAATGTGATAGTGAAGCGTCACAGGCTTCTTAGTAAATATCTATTGTAGAGTATAAAGTAACTATATAAGAAATACTATATTGAATTATAGCATAATACACCTAATGTATTACAAGCTTAAATAAAATATTTAGTGGAAAGTGTAATAATATTTGTGTATTCTGTACCTTAAATTATCGAGCATTAATAATAACTTTATGGTGGTACTCATTATGGTAATACCTGTAGTCTTTTAGGTCAAGGAGAAAAGCCATCAAATCTGAATTCATTTGCGAGAAAATTGTAAGCTAATGAGACAGTGGTAAAAGCTCTCTGATTTTAAAATATTTTGAGATAGTGTGTGATTCTTGCTGCTTATTCTTTTGGTAATTTTTATCAGTAAATTTATTGAAGTGTAAAATTTACGTTTTTGAGAACATTTCTAAATGGTTCTATATTCTAATTTTTTAAATGTTTGTTACATATTTTATATAAAATGGAGTTTGAAATGTCATGATTAAATTTTATAACTTGCATGGAGAAGATTTGGAGCAATCCAAAATCAATAAGTAACCCAATTGGGTAATTTAGTAATGCCAGTATTTTGAAAATAACCAATCTGCTCCTAATCTGCATTTCAAATTGGCAGACTATAGCAGCTTGACTTTCTGAGAGATATTTGTTTGACTTGGTGCAAAATTTGTAAAATCGAAAAAATTCATAAAGTGAAAATTTAAGTACCAAAGGTTCAATGGCTCTAAAGTGAAAATTTGTAAAACGAATGTCTGTAATCCAAGGAATGGGTGTAATCTTTTAAAGCGTGTGCGAAGGCAGGTGTATTTGTTTTTTTGTAGTTGTGGCTGTTTTTGAGCATTACAGAAATATCTTTATAGTGGCTTGTCTTTTGCTACTTTAATATAGGTAAAGAATCCATTTCCAAAAGATAAACAATTATTTTAATATGCCTTTCTCCTGCTTTTCACTGGGGATGTGTTATCAGAAAATTCTGCGCATATATCATATAGAAAAAATGGGGATCTGTTGCATACACCTCACAAATTGCAAATGCATTCAAAACTGAAATGGAGTTCTTACATTTCTCACTAATCTAATAAAGAGAAAAGGTGTTGGGTTAGAATGGAGGATTAGATGAAAGAACTGCTTGATGTAATACCATATTTTTGGTCTAAGCTTTTGTGCACATTTTTAGCCTTTGGATGAATCACCCTTGAGTCTAAAGGAATTTGATTTTGATCCTCTATAGCCAACATTTTTTCTATCTTCTTGATCAAAGGATTTCTTACTCATGTTGTCTTCTCAGCATTTAGTAAGCTTGACTGAACCACAGCTGTTATAATCTTCTCTGCATTTCTTTTATTTGTGTGTAAGCTAGAATTGTTCACATCATACACATGTCCGAGAGGGGCAGCAGTCTCCACTCTGGAGCTGTTTAATACTTCCACTTTTGTCTTCAATGGTTTCTTCGTGCGAGTACCTTGGGACCCAGCAGAAATTTTACGAATTTTGCAGGAATGTAATCCACGAATCCACTAAGTTCATAGAACAGAGTAACTCTGCATGTATCACAAGCATGGTGGTATATATTTCATGCAGTTTTTGTCTTAATGATAACAAGCTACGTAATCAATATGGTTCTAGGTGAATTTGTCAAAAGCAAAATTGTCAAAAACACACGAATTAATATTAGATAATAATATTGAAAGCAGTCCCCGCTTTTCGTCATTCCGCTCATACGCCATTTGCAAATTAAAACATCGTTTCATTCTTCCGTCCTCGTGATTCATTTATTCAACACATTGACGCTTTTCGTCGTTCCGGTATTTTGTTGTTTCACTCATATGTAAGTGCCTAAGTGACAAACAAAATTCTTCCGTCCCCAATCCGCTTGCTGTGCACATTGTCATAATTACTCAACTGTTTGAGAACAAGTTGATTCGTCTGGGCCAGTTAGTTCACGTTTCGATTTGCTCCAGGACCTATATGTTTTTGTGTGCTTCTATAGATTTCTTGGATTTTTTACACTTTAATAATGACAGACAAAAAGGAAAATGATAGTGTGTTATTTTAGCCAAAAAACACTCTAGAAAGCCTGTGTGTTTGGAAATTAAATCCAAAATAATAAAACTACTACTAATGCATCGATACGCATACTATGTAATTTTTAAAAAATTTTTAATGGGAAATTACAAAGTACACATCTGTATATAATACTTCTCAAGTGTCCATCTCTCCCCCTTGTATCTCAAAAGCCGTTTGTCGTAGAGATACACAGTAAACTGCATTTTGTTTCTACTAACCAGGAGGTCCCTAGAAAAATATTTTCATTTTCATGAAGTCCCGAGTTTGAATCCAGGAGACAATTATATTTTCCCATTAGTTTAAACGGGATTTTCAATTTTTCAGAGTGCAAGGTTTTTTTCATTCATTCATCAAAATACGTAAATATGGACTGATTTTCTTTGTTTTTCCTTTATTCGACGGCTAAAACTCTATACTGTCGTATTCTTGCAATGTTTACATGTTACACGGTCAAACTTTTCAGAAATACGCATTCTTTTTCGAAATTTTGCAGATTTTTTGTACTCGTTCCGGACATTGCCAAGGAGACTCTCATTGTTGCCTCCGATTCACTTAATGCCAATTAAACCTTCAAATAGACAAAAGAAAAGCATTATTTGCTTTAAACTTTGAGCATTGAAATTGACGAAGCATAGCAACGTAAATAATTAAGGATAATTATTCTGTTGACTGCATATGGGAAGCATTTCTAATGATTTAATCGAAGCAATTGAAACGTCATTTCATCATTTGAATCCTGGAATCTTACCTTTTTGTAAGTAGAACCATCATATTACACGTCTGTAATGCTTATTAACGCAGATAGGCTCATGCATAAATTAAAAATTAGATAAGAGTAGGGACGCGTTATTTTTTTAACACATTATATGGTTATCTTCTCTTCATTGATAATCTAAATAAATGGTTGGTTTGACATTGCTTTTATAGTAGGTCCTTTAAGAAGTTAAAAGCAGTCGTTGATAGACACTTGAAGGAAAGCGACTGTTTGTGAGTTCGGCTATAAGGGTGCAGCGATAATGATTGGAACTAAGGTAAGGTAGATTTAAAAATTTTTCCCCTTTGAATATACTGGATATTAAACTAACATTGAGTAACTCTGTGACATTGTGATCACGTAATTGCTCTAATATATTGCTGTAAAATTGCAGAAAATTAAAAAATGCCAAGGAGTAGACCAGTGAAAAAGAGAGCTATTAGCCCAGCTACAGCTTCCAGAGGAAGGAAGAGGAGACAGAGATCAAATGAAGAGTATCGTAGGAAAGAGAGAGAAAGAAATGCGGAAGCTCATAGGATTGTCAGTGAAGATGAGAAGCGGAGAATGTAAGAAAGACAGGAATTCGGAAGTATGCAGGATTGACCATGAAGATGAGGAGCAGAGAGTACAAGAAAGACAAAGAAATAGGGAAACATGTCAAATGAATAGGGAACAAAGAAGATGTAACCTAGGGCCGAACTATTTAGATTATTTGCAAGTGTAGTTGCAACAGGCTGCTAGTTTATAAAAAATGGAAATATATCACAGTATGTAACACTGAATTTTTATCCTTCAATTTAATATTGTCTATGGAAAATAGTGATCCACTTTTCGTTGCAGTTTTCAGGAACGTAACCTGACGTATAAGTGGGGACTGCCTGTAGTACTATTTTAAAAGAATTTATACATTTACTGTCAAGAGAACACATATTAGCAGTCTCAAGCATTAGTAATAAATCTCAAGGTATTTCCCTCCATTTAAACTTGATTGTATGAATCAGTCAAAACGTCAATTGTTTTCATTAAAATTTCTCCCTTGAAATAATGACAAACTGATTTTTGACAAATTAGCTTTCAACAAATTTGTCTATTACCATTAAATGTACAGAACACTTGGAAAGAGTTTTGGTGAGGCGAGATTGTGTCGACCCCCTGTGGACCTTCTTGTCCTCTGGGCCCCACACACTTGCATGTTTTACATACCGCTTAATCCAACCCTGGGTGGAAGCATGTTTTCTTAAAAATTTTCAGGTTTCTGGTTTGTCTCCCCATTTGGGGAAAGGATAAGCAGTACTGTTGGAATCTAAGTACTTACAAGACCTCATCTGTGAAAACTTCACTCCTCTGGTTTCAGTAGTTCAGCTACAATACCATTTCAAAGTTTTGAAATTCGACCCTCATGGAAAATCTATGAACTACTTCATTGACTGACTCTTGGATGTTGCAGTTGGTGATGTTTTATTCATTCAAACACTGCCTGATCTCGACTCTCTTATTAAGTTCCATTGCATACAAAATGTAACCTAGAGTGTGTCTGGGGTAGTAAGCCTTGAATTTCTCCGTGGTCTAATGGCTGCTAAGGCGATGTTCTGATGAGGTCAGATTCATGACCTGTATGCTGGGTTATACTCACATGAAGCTGTATGAGCGGGTGGGAGAATTGCCCAGGATTAGGAGCCCTATGGAAGTGCAATTGTGATCCAGGATTCTTGGTTATCTGTCCCAAAATTAGACAGGAAGTGTCCAATATTTATAGTAATAAACTATTTCTTTGAATTATTTCAGACTGATCAGAAACATTTTCTGTACTGTCCGGTTATTCTGGATCCCTTTTGAAAAATAATATTTTTGCTATAACCCTTTCCTGGGGAAAACATTAAAACAAACTAAGAAAATGAGAACTTGTCAAAAAAAAATTTTTATTTACAAGTAACCGAGGATATTGGTGAACTTTTGGCTTGCTTTCTTTTTAGATTATAATGCCTTTTATATCGGGTGTAGCTGTCTCTGGGTGCTATTGCACCCTTCGACCCTCTGGAAAAAAACTATCCCTCACCATTGACCGGTGATCTGGTGGGTAAATGCTGCCACAGGCAGATCAGTCATGAGTTTGCAAGCTTTCATTTTGCGTGAAGGGGTTATCTCAAAAAATTATTTTCCAAAAGGGGTCTGGGATAACTGAAGAGAACCACATTTTCATTGCTGGATCTAAAAGACTATTTAGCCGAAAGGCTGACATGGAAAATTCACTGTATATGCATTATTTTAGTCATCAGTGCTGCACACGGATAACACAAGCCATGGGAAAATGGTTAATATAGTTCCAGATATAATATTATTGCCTGTATTTTATGACTTTAGGCTTGAAATGTAGCCAGAGTGGTGATACATGCAGTTTGAATGTACAGGCTTTTTCTCATCCCCATTGTTTATCCCACAATGTATGTAAATTGTAAGTACTGGTGCTTGTCTCATTTGATTTCTTTTATTAAATATAGTAAGGCAACGTATTTGATTTCGCATATATTAAAAATGCAGGAAATAGTTTTCATTTATAATTTTTCTACCAAAGGTGCCCCTAACCTAATGGGAAGTGGTGCTCGAACTCCTGTCTCAACACCGCCAAATGTGCTGATGGGGTATCAGATGCCTTCACAGTCGGACCGAGTGGAGCGATCTACTCCAAAAGAAACACACCACTCCCCTTCAACTCCAAGCATTCCTCAGTCGGTAAGCTTATATAATAAAATACTGTTTTGATGATTGAGCATAATATGTGTAAGTTAATTACATATGTAATGATAGGAATAGTAATTGTAACAATTTTCCAGTTGATTAGTCAGAAAATCCAATATTGCACTCATTTTTATAGCTAAGACTTTAGACGAATGACTGGAATTTTGGAATAGTTACCTTTCAAGTATATCATGATAAGCTATTTGTTAGTTTTCCACATTTTGTAATTGAGTAGAAGTCTGCTTTTGACTAACAGTAATTAGCGAAGTGAAGGTATTAGTGTATTTATTGGAAAGTAGCTACTAAACCATATTTAATTTACTTATAAATTATGACGTATAAAAAAATGTGAATTCCTATACAGTGGGCCCTCCTCCAACATGGAGGTTACATTCCTCAAGTACATCGTGCTAGATGAATCTGTGTTGGAGGAACTTAATGCATTATGGGATTAATTAGGATACGTGAACGACTGCATGAATTCTCCAATAAATACCTAGATATGTAGATTTTTTTATACACACATAAATGGAAAGCCCTACCTATTTTTCATATGAACTAAAAATATAAAATCATAAACATAATGACCATATTCCTGGCCTACCAATGCTACACTCATGCTGCTTTGAAACTTATCAAGGATCTTAATTTTCTCAGCTAATGTCATAACTTCAGCTTTTCTTTGCCTCATTACCACTTGGAGATACTTTACGTTTTGATTCCCTATTTTTCTCTAAGGGTTATTACCATAAAACTGCAAAAAGTGGCAAAAATACTGGACTTAGCACGTTCACAGCTTACACGAGACTGAGGGAGAGGAAGATCAGCACTGGAGATGATTTATAAAGATCTAGAGCATGCATACCATTGCGTGTTTGGTGAAGTGCACATATTAGAATTCTCCACTTTTGGCAGATAATTGGTCACTTTTATTTTTGAGCATATAAACGAATCCATGCTGGAAGAACACATGTTGGAGGAGGGTTTACTGTATTATATTTGCTAGTTTCTTGTAGTAGGGATCTCAAATTGCTGTTCAAAATAATTCAGGATGTAATAATTTTATATCAGTTATAATTATCTCGGTTTTAAAGTCCTTGTGCATTAAATTTTAGTTTCTTTTAATTTAAAATTTGAAAATATTTTTAGTCTTAGAGTTAAATTCATGTAAAACCTGTGTCAGTTTTACTCAACTCTTAATATTATTCTTGCAAGTGATTTCAATTGCTGGCATAGTGTTTACCTGAATATAAGACAAGGCATCTTGCAGTTTGAGAAAGGAATAATTGTATATTGTTTGTGTATTATAAATGTACAATGTTATAAATAATTATGAAAAGACAAATGTTTCATTTATGTTAGGAAAGTATTTTGTGGGCCCAAGGATGTTACTTGCTAGCTTTGGTTTGAGGAATATTTATTGAGGTTCTTGTATTGCTGAGTCATTTTATATTCAGGTAAAAATAAAATTAGTTTGTTAATTCAAGTTTTTCCCAAATTTTTCACTAGCGTTGAAAAATTGCAGTTTTAGCTTTCATCATTTCGTTAAACTGTGGCAAATGTCCTCATTTATGTGGCAGTTACATATACCAGTGAATGTGTGAAACTCGTAAACTTTTCAGTAGTCTTGTATTAATAATTTTTGCTGTTAATATTCCATTCATTATATGTAGTAAATTATGGTAAACTACAATTAACAATTTATACTTTATTTTGGATATAAAATATTATAGGCATAACTCAAATAACTGCTGGGTTTAAATAATTTGTGTTTTGTCATTATAACCAATTTATTAGCCAAATAAAATGTTGGTTAATAACTTTCATAAAAACATATTACTTATTTTTCATGCATTTTGTAGTATGGTGTTGCACTATTGAAACATTATTCATTTTGATGATAAACAGTTGAGCAGTTTTGCATGTTTCAGGAATAAATCACATCTTGACATTTTTCATTTGAGAAGTTTGTCACTCATTTAAGCATACTTCAGTCTGCAGTGTTATTGTCATTTCACTTGCGCATTTCTTCAGAATTTCCCTAGATATTCATTTTGTACTGTTCTCTGTGTAGCAGATACTGCCAACTCCAGAAAACAAAACCACTGTCAATCCCCCTATCACTCCAATACCGGATCAGGTATGACATTGATGATAATTCATTGTTACTGTTTTTAGCTTTTATTTTATTTTGCTTTTATTATGATAATTTGGTAGCTAGAATAAAGTGATGTTTAAGTGTTACTTTACAATGATTGCATCAAGGAATCACAGTATATAGCTTGGATTTTGTGTTGATGTAATTTTGGTTTTATCATTAATTACTTCCTCACATGGTAATTCACTGAGGTAGAAGTAAGCATGAAGGAGGTATTTTGTAAATTATTTGCATTTTACTATGCTTAATGAGAGAATAGCCTGTTAATGGTAAGTTTACTTAAATTATTAATTTATTGTGTCATCTTACAAGATTTTTTCCAGAATAATTTGCAGTGATTTATTAAGTGTTTTTCAGTGTTTATTAGTTTTCTGGCTCTGGGAAGTTATATATAAGTTATTTTGTGAAATTTTATTTATCTTTTCAAGTGACTAAGTGTTAATTAGACAAAATATAGGAATTCCTGCATTTGCATGCTTATAACCACTAATATAAATAATTGAAAGTAAAATATTTTAGCTAATGATGTGCATTCACATGAATGGAAAATATGCATGTATGTGTGACATTTTTACACCTAAGAATTTTTGTTGTCGTGGTACTTATTATTCTTATTCACTTAAAGTTTACTTTGTGTAGGCATGTCATTGTCATTAATGGACATTACATTGTTGAACCAGAAAATAGAATTTGATAAAAGAAGGAATCTATTTTCCTCATTACTCATTGGTGTTGTTATATTATGAATAAGGCAAAGCATTTTTGGGTTTAAAAAAAATATCATTTGGGGAGTCATTGTAGGATTTTATTTTTCCAGAATTGGGAAGAAATTAGGTTTAAAAAATTAAAACAAATTCTTTTAATTTTTGATTTTTATTTTCCTGTAGTTTTATTTTTACGATTAACGTACATCATCATCATCATAGGTGTGTCTTCGCTGGTATTATTCCTTTATGGTGTTTGCAAATAACGCAAATGACTAAACGACCGCTCGACATCACAGATACCTGTTGGCATAGACAGAAAAATTAATGCAAATTTACTTAATGTTGGGCATCGCACTTCAGCATTGATCCAAAACTTCAAAATATCTAACTCTCTGTTTTGAGGAGATTCTTCTATAAAGTAGGCTGCAAAATCAGATTTCGACTCTTCATTAATGTCGTCAACAACTACTTTGAATAAATCTGCGTACATATCAACATTTGAAGGAAGCATAGATTTATGAAACGTATCCAACACAGCTACCTTCTCCAAAAGTTTCTGACTGATATGTTAACATTTTGATTAAGCATAGCATTCCATTTTTCAGAAAGATTTTCCAAAAACTGCAGCATAGACGCATTGACTACAGAGATAGAGCTTCTAGACAAATTTATTCCACCAGCCACAAACACGTTTCCAGTGCCTTCCACAGATGTTCCATTTGCTCCTTTAAGCATACACTAATAGTATGGGCAATATTTGTTTCGAGTAATTTTTGTAAATTAGTAATTGGCGTTAGTCGTTCCTCTAAATCAGTGGTCTTCAAGGTGGGCGATAGCGCCCACCAGTGGGCGTTTTTGGATTTTTGGTGGGCGTTAAAGAACACACCAAATGCTATTCTAATTTTTACACTGAAAAATAAAATTCTATAAAAAAGCTTAATGATACGCACACATATTCTGTACAACCATTTTATGTTACAGTTCGTTTGTCGTTAACTATAGTACCATATCACACTACACTAGTGACAATGTATCCATGCTGCGGTAAAATCAAAGGCCCATGAGGGTGGTCGGAGTCACTCGCAGAAGCAGCGAAGTGTTTAAGTTTAATTTTATCAAATATATAAAATAAAAATTTTTAAACACTGTTATTATCACTGACAATGAGACCGTATTCGGTAATCTCATCTAACGTCAATCCCGCTAGTATTAGGGTTACAATACCTCCGTAAATCGCTTTGTTACTCGGGGTGCAAAATTCTTCTTTGCCCCGGGTGCCAGAAACCCTCACTACGCCACTGGGTGGGCGGTGAACTTATTTCAAAGGACAACATATGGTTAAAGTGGGCAGTGACTCAAAAAAGGTTGAAGACCACTGCTCTAAATATACATTTTGACCAAATGATTCTTTGCCCTTATGAATTCTGATGGTAATATTAACAAGTATTGCTAAATATACCCACACATATTTGCAAGTATGTTTTTTAAATCCTTCACCATCCTAAATTTAGTCCTTTGGACACAGGAACAATTGGTTTCAAAGGGGCAGTGATGCTGAAAATAAACATGGTTTAATATTCGAAAAGCAGAAGATGAAATATCTTTCTCCTAATATGGTCTAGACCAATGGTGACCAAACTTACTTACTCTTGGAGCCACATATGATAATCTTCGAAAGTTCGAGAGCTGCATGACACATTCTATGCTCATAATTTTACGAACAGTACATAACTTGTATCTGAAGCAATTAAGATGTATTGCATGTCCCTTAGGCATTGTCAACATGTCTCAAGTTGCAGTACTCCACTGTGGGGGATAAAACATTGAATGAATATTTAAAAGAGATGTAAACTAAGTTAAAAGAGCCGAATGTGGCTCAGGTTGCAGTATGGCAACCCCTGGTCTGGTCTCTTAAACCATCAGTAAAACTCACTGTCGTTGGCATGCAAGCAATTTTGATTTTTCATCTAATATATTCTTACATTACTAGCTTTGATAAGGTGATGGATTGTGTTCATATCTTTTAAAACTAGGTTTACACCATTGATTCCTGCCATTGATCATGGCTATATTTGCTAGTTTTTGTTAGAATTGAAGTGCTCATAGTAAAAGACCATCAGGTACTTCAACATTCGTTGAAATTGTTTTCCGACAAATTTAATTACCTTTGGGAAAGTTACATGTTAGCATTCCAATTTCATCTAATAGAACTATGTTCTATAACTCAAGTTTCTCAGAACTATATTTTGCATATACCAGGATGAATAATATTTTAAATTCAGGCACTGTTCATTTAAATATTCAAATTCTGCCTTTCCAAAAGTGACAACCTAAGTGTGGAAATTTTACACCATTCTGGTAATGATTAATTTATTGTTAAGGAAATCTTCCCCTGCTATGAATTCTTTTCCAGATTATTTCGCTTTTTCCATGCAACCTCCCTTTTTTGACCTTTTAATATATTTCATTGATGATCCTGAAACTGTCATTATTGGTTGTTATAGTTAATCATCACAGAGTTAGGATGATTGTAATTTTGCATGTAAGGATGCAAAATATGTTATATATTTTCAGTATTAATGAAATGTATACCCTATTGAAACTTTTTTTATGTACAAGAAAGTATAAAGTCTGATGAACAGTTATCTCAACTATTGAAAAAAAAGTTAATCCCTAAAATTCTAATAAAAATAATTTAGAAAATAACTTTAAAACTTTAATTATTATAAAGAAGAACGACATTGGTGTTTTATGGATACCCCATAATTTTATTTGACCTACAAAGGGTTAAGAATTTAAGATGAAGAAATAAACATTAAAGATTTTGGCTGTTATTTGTTATTAAGAAAATTTTCATTTTCCTGTAAATACTTTGTGCTGTGATATTGTTGTTAAATATTAGGTAATTTCTATCTAATTGTAGAAAAACTATTCTAAATCAGTAGTTAGTGATATTTATTTAGAATGTTATACTGTTTACTCAAACCCAAAACTAAGACGACTAACCCTCCCTTTTAGTACACTTGAATCTCTCTAATCCATATCTCTACAATCAGAAAACTCCCGTAATTCAAAACAAAAGCATGAAAGCTCATATTCCTCTCTATGTCCTCTATGAGTCAGAATGTTTTCCGCAATCTCCACTGTTGCCATGCAGCTTAGAATGCGTATGTTCTGGCAGGCTCAGTTTGCATTAAGCATCAGTAAGAACAACTCCTATATTGATATATCTCCATGTGTTTTTATGTTCATTGCTATAGATACCCTCATCATCCAAATAATAGTTCAAGTTATGCTGTAGCAGTGAAACAAAAACACAAAACTCTTAATATACAGGAGAAAGTAAACAATATTACTGTGCTTTATTCATTTGTATTTTTTAGTTTAATATTTTACAGACTATATTAATGTGCAATATTCAAGTCGCTTTTCTTTGTCAGTTAATCAAATTATTACATTAGTTTTAGTTAGGTGAAGGCCTTTGTTTTACAATATATATACGTTTTTACAAGTAAATATTTCTGTTGTAAGGTTAAATGAAAGAAAGAATGAGTGTTGGTGAAAATTTCATTTGATTGAGATAACTCATTTTTCAACTTGCACCCTCATCTGAGAAATGGTTAATCTATTTCTAGAATTTAAGCTATGTCAATGGTTTCTATAGAAATCAGTCTTAGAAATGTTTTAATTTATTCGTATGAATTTATTATGTAAAATAATCAAGAAGGGGCTTTAGAGACTACTTTGTTGAAAAGACAACCTAGAGAAGAGGAAAAGATTACAATTCTAGAGTAGGACCAAGAAATGGGAAATTGATACTTTGAGGAATGATGGATGAGATGTAATTTAACATTGTTTATATGGGCCTTTGGTGGGGACTATGCAAATTAAATGATGCATAAGGGAAAATGATGGATAGGGTAACAATAGATTGAATCAACGTATTAAGTCTTGACTTTGCGGAACTCTATCATAAATAAGAAATAAGAATCATGTCTTCTTCTTACTTACAATAGATTGAAGTTTCAATGTAAAATATTGTAATATAACAACTAGAAAAGTGATGGCTGCCACTTTTGTATGAGGAAATCTTGATGACTTCCACTGTTTCTTGTTATGATATTGCTGTGCAATCCTATTTACTGTTATGAAAGCTAGATTCTAGTGACATTCCATTCTAAATGTAATGAGAAAAAACACAATATGATGCTAAGCATTGGAACTTGGATCATAAGTTTGCAACAAAAAGATGTTGTACATGAAAGAGTTTCATTTGTTGTAAGAGCATTGACTGATTGTCTAATTTTATTTTGTACTGGAATTTAAGTTGACTCCAAATTTTCAGTCAAATTTTGAAAGAAACTAGTCTTGGGTTTGAGTAAATATGGTATTTTCTATTGCTTCAGCATTCTTTTAGTCCTCTTTACAGTGTTCACTTCTGTTGCATGAATCTTCTGTCTCTGGCATTGAAATGTTCATTATGTTATTATGTTCAATGATTGTCTTAATTTTTTCATATAATGCAACATACTTTTTCCTGTCTTTAGGAGCGAGTTAGAGTTGAGGATAATCAAACCCCAGCTCAGCGACAGGCTGCTGCCAAGTTGGCCCTTAGGAAACAGCTTGAGAAGACTCTTCTGCAGGTGATAATTTTTAGAATTGCATTATTACACATTAAAAAGAAACATTGTTTATAATTGAGGAAAAATATGAAATCTTCAATTTTCCAAATGAATATCTTAGACATTTTTTCATCTATTATTTTCATGCATGCATTAAGCTGACTTAAAAATTTGTACATTTCATAAAATTTTTTGATTGTCTATTAATTTTGATCAGAATTTAGAATGTGCATTAATGTTGTGTTAACCATGCAATTGCACTGGAACATATTATGAACTTGTTTTTTTGTTTAGTCTCAAGCAATGCTTTTTTTGTGACGGTACGTGCTGGTTTCAGAGCAATGTTAACACCTGTCTAATTTCTGTACATTTTAATTTTTTTAATTCTTTAAAACCTAAAGTAATAAACGGGTTCTATAAATGTTAAACATTTTGATTTTAATTATCAACTATGTTATTAAAAGTTCATCAAAAATTCAATAGAGAAGAGGGAAGAGGGTGCAGGAAGAGGTGAGGGGGTTGGAGTACTGGCACCTCATTTTCTACAAAAACAGCACTGGTCTCAAGTATATTTTGTATTATCTATAGTATGTGGATTATAAGACCTATGTGCCACTAAATATAGGAGGCAGTGTTGTCAAATTGAGACTTTGAATTTACGTACATAAAGCTAAAAATAATAAAAAACTTTAAAAAAATAATTTTCATATTTTATACTAAAAAGTGAAAAATAGATTTTGATTTACTAAAAATTTTAATTTACTAGACATGATTTAGAACCTTTGTAAAAGTTATATGGTGTTTTAAAAGTAAGGTTAAAAGCCATATAACGGTACCTAGTTCAACGTTTAGCAGCTAGATGGCACTTCTTATGCATGCTGTTGTACCTTCCAAGTACTTCCTAGTATGACCATTCCGTGGCACTATGCACCCGTATAACTCAAGGCCATGGATACATAAGGTTCTGACATTCTGTGCGGAGCCTTTTGCTGACAACCGTGACTACTGATAGGACGAGACCAATCACGTGACACTGAGCCGCCATTTTGATGCCTCAGTCTCACAATCACTTCTGACGACTTGCTTGCCTTGTGCTTAGTGGTCTTGGGCCTTACAGTCACGTTTTCCATCGCATACCTCATTCAATAACCAGTTCTTTTAAGAACTTTCATCATTCATTCATTACATTTCTTATAAGAACTATCATAATCATCCATCAAAACGGTTCCTTTAAGAACTACTACCTGTAAGGTAAATAATCGTGTTTGAGAAACTGAAATTCAACCCTAAAATTATATGCTCTTTCCTTTATTTAACTGTGCAGTAGGATTTAATTTAAAGCAGAGACTGTGAAATCTGTATAACTGCCCTTTGGCAAGTACCAATAAATAAAACCATTCTTCATTTAAATGAAATTATCCCTTTTTATGTGATTGAAATTAGGACTCAATGAATTAAATGTTGTTTGAGCACAAAGTTTGGGAAGTATTCTAGGATCTTGTAGTATGCTTTGCGTGTGTCTACGTTTGATAGTAATTATTAATTAGTAAGTAAACATTTTCAAATATTTTCATAGAAAGCAGTTATTTATAACAAAATGCTTGCAGAATGCAAGCACCCATTACTAGTAACATAATTATGTTACTAGTAATGGGTACTTGCATTCTGCAAGCATTTTGTTATAAATAACTGCTTTCTATGAAAATATTTGGAAATTTTTAATTGCATATCTATTCAGCCTTTACGAGATTTTAATTTTTTCTAGTCGCCTCGGCAACAGATGCTAAGTAAACAAAAATTTTGGAATCCCTAAACCACGTAGTTTCCACAGGGAAACCGTATTATATGTCATTCTTATTGGCAAAATTCCAGAATTTTTACGTTGAACCCAGGACTGATATGTCAACGGCCGTCACGGTCTAGACTTGTACCATGGGCTCGTACAATCGCTGAAAGTTTCTACTAGATGTTTGAAATTGTTGCCAATGCTATTCTTCTGGGAAAAAACGGAAGTTTGGGGATTTTTAGCATCGAACCCAAGACACCTAGGAGCGGGATTGCATTTTTATGGAGATTTCAGCGATATATCTATGATCCCCGAAAATTTCATCTCTCTAGCCACGGTAGTTTTAGCTGCACATTATTCTCCTCATTCTATATATAAAATATAACATTCCTCTGTAGGAACCGTAAGTATATATAATAGATAATTGGAAATCTAACAAATAATTTATCTAACCAATAAAAGGAACTCTTATCAAACCTTTTTGTTAGCATTTCCGTTGTTATATCATACTTTTATCCTTATTCCTAAAACAAAAACTTAAAATTTCGCATGCGATTCCTGCACTTGCTAAAACTAAAGCTGTCTGCTTCAGGCATCAATATGGCCGCCGGCGAAGGTTGTCAGAACCTTATGTATCCATGGCCTTGGTATAACTTGAACAAAGGTTCTAAATCAAGTCTAGTGAATTAAAATTTTTAGTAAATCAAAATTTATTTTTCACTTTTCAATGAAAAATATGTTATTTTCTTAATATGTTTTTATTATTATTTTATTTTATTTTATACTTTTTAAACAATTAATAATGCAGTAAATTTATTGGTCAACTATAACTTCCATTTTTACATATTTTTATAATCACATTTAATATATTATCTAAAATTATATATTAATAAAATAGTAAGCTTTTTAAAGGTACACACATGCATATCCATTTCGTTTTAAGTTGATGAACATTCTTTAAAAAACAACTATTTAATTTAACTACTTTTAGGAAGTAATTTAAATACCAAGTATTTTTAAAAATATTTACAAAAATATTCATTACTTAGCATCTATTATTGCAAATTTTGAAAATTGTTTTAAAATACTATATTAGTTCTCAAATAACTAATACTATAAAATAATTTCAAAACTATTAAAAATTGAGATGGATACCAAACGATTCAAACTTACCCTACTGAACTATAGGTCATAATTATAGGCTCTCGCTGATGTTTTTGTTGCAACTGTTGTCCTATATCTGAATAAAATTATTCTGTAAATTTTCTTTGTTATAAATTATATTGTTTAGATTTCTTTATAGGAAAATGACATCAGCCATTTCCATTAATGCAACAATAAGAAATCCATATTTTACTCTCCTTTGGCCTTATATGATTTGTAAGGTATCGATTAATAAATTTAGTCCAAGAGAGGACAACATTTACAACAAAAAAGTCTGCAAGAGCATATAATTACGACTTATTGTTTAGGAGATGAAAATTCGAGAAGATCTCGCTCATGTTATTCAATAGAGGGAATAAAACGTCCCTGGAATTGAACTTGGGTCATGATTTTGCACGGTGATTACACATAAGTCTTTATGTGTGGCTCTCTTTAAAATTGAAAGAATGGCTAAAAAACATGCAGCCGTTCTCTAGTTATTTGATGATTTTTATGTGGGCTAATAAAAACTGACAGATATATACCTGCATTGATCTTAATATAAAAGTTATTAAAATGAGCGAAACAGTGTCCCTTGAAAGAAATTTTTTTGTAGAATCCATTTAAAAAATTAGTTTGGAAAAGTTTGTCCAAAATTACATGCAATTTAAAGATTTTTATGTTTTACCTGAAAACATTTTTTATTGCTGGTTTTTATTACCAAAGTGATTTCAAGTAATTGTGAATTGAATTACGATATATGCCTGAATATAAGGTGACCTCGAATATAGGGCGACCCCCCCCCCCCCCATTTTCTCCCCGAGAAAACTAGAAAAAATTATTTGACAAAAACTTGAATAATCAAAGTTCGAGGTTCTGAATATAAGGCGACACCCACTTACCTGAGGGACGATTTTGGACAAAAACCTCACCTTATATGTATTTGGGCATATATGGTACCTCGAAAATTTTAGGCAATATCCTCTTCATAAGGTGATTTATTTTTTGTATATAACCAGCTGAGAGGTAAAAAACTATAAGCGACTTACACAATTTTTTTAGGTACAGTGGATCCCCATTATTTGCAGGGGCTACATACCACAAAATGGCCGTGAATACCGAAACAGCAAATACCGGGGAATTTTTTCCCATTAAAATACATTATATAGGGGGAGGGGAGTTACATTCCAATTCGCCACTAAAATCACTCGTGACAAAGAGGGGAATTTTCTCTCATAATATTTCATGTAATAAGGGAGATTAGTTTTAAGTTGTTGCCACTGTACCCTGTAACATCCAAACTAAGAAAACAAGTCTGTTTACGGGTGTTCCTGTAATGCAAGGGTTAATATACAGGACAGTACATACACTGAACATTGCCTAATCTTAATATAAATGAAAATAACTTAAAATTACATAAATACGAATGGAAAACACACACATACATGAATAACTCACATGCACACACAAATAATACACGTGCACACATATTACGGATAAAGCTCATGAGAATCTCTGATATGATGTTCACAGCACAATTCCAAAACAAAGTACATGATGCTGGTGCATATTAACACAGATGGTAAGATCGTGTGTTAGTTCACTTCCTTATGCTAGAGAAAACAAAAAAGTAAAAAATACTGTATTTAATCGATTGTAAGCTGACCTTTTTTACTTTTTTACCTCCATATAAATTGCCAGTCAGCTTAGAATTGGGTCTTAAAAATGAACGGAGAAGTAAAGTAATCAATGCATCAGTGCCTGTAGTTACATTCTATTATATATAAGTAAACAATCTACTTTAAATGTACAGGCAGTCCTCAACTTTCGTACATTCGACTTTCGTACATTCGACTTTCGTACATTCGACTTTCATGCAATTCGCTCTTTCGTACATTTTAAATTCTCGCCCCTGAACCGCCTTTTATATGCCGAACAATGCCAAATTTGGTCTTTCGTTCGTCAGCTGACGATCAAACATTTCGAGCTATCGCATAATAGCGCTGTCTGTCAGGCAAGCCAACATTTTTAATAAATTAAAATATGCTACGTAATACTATACGTATTGTATGAAATGTAAGATTTGTGTGTAATGTTTTTTAATATTGTACTGAAATTTGACAAGATTAATACCACTGTAAAGTTGGTTAATAATCAATAAATTTATTATTATTCAGTCTCGACAATGTTACCCTTGGTTACTGTCTTTGTACATACAGCAGCGTTTCTTTGTTTGTGCATTTTACACATATTATTTTATAAACATGAGTGATAAACGGAAAACTGAAAGTGCTAATACAAGTGTAAATAAATGTAGGGATCATGATTGGGACAAAGATGGAAATAATTAGGCATGCCGAAAGCAGTGAATCTTTAGCTTCAATCGGACGCTCATTGGACTTAAGCCGGACGAGTGTGTGTTCAATTGTGAAGGAGAAGAACAAATATAATAATACAATACGTACTGTGGCGTTCTGAATAAATGCCACATTTTATTAAAGAGCAAGGAACCGATCTACACACACTTCGATGACGTTGGCGATTTCCCGTTAGCAGACCGCGAAACAATTTGAGACATAATGACTGTGCAGTAGCTTGACTTTCTTGTGAATGATAATTGAACTCAGTGCGACTTTCTTGATCACTTCTTCACTTTTCTTAATCCATCTTATTGTGGACTCGTTCACACCAAGTACCGTATTCACCTGAATCTAAGACGACCTTTTTTTCCAAATTTTCAGCTGTAAATATCAAGAGTCGTCTTACATTCGAATACGAAGTATATTTAAGCATTTAATCAATGGTTTTTACAACAAATGGTATATTAGAGTAAACAATTCACAACAGCAAATTCAAGTACGTACATAAAGAAGTGAAATAAACAAATAGTAATAACAATAAGAAAAACATGACGGAAATAATAATTATTTAGACTAATAATCATCGTCGACGATCATAACACAGACGACGTACTTTCATCTTGCACGTAATTGCAACCCAATGTCAAAACAAATGAGAGCGGAAATCATTGGGATTCCCCTTTCAAACGACGCACCGCGATTCACTAAGTGTGACAGTAATTTTGAGTTGTGCATTCTTGATTTAAATGCACAACCCTTAAGTTAAAATGACAGATCATGTTGAAGTACGTGGCACGAGTGCAAAGGGAAAGTTAATAAAAGGAATTGGACGGAGCTAAGATACAAATTTTAAGCTGATCGTGATAAATTACGCCGAAAAAACTAATAACTGTGATGCGAGTAGAAAGTTCGGTGTATCTGAGGCAAATGTGCGTCGATGGAAACTCTCAAAACAGGAACTAGAAAAAGCCAAAGCCACAAGGAAGTCGCTCAGTGTTCCAAAATTAGGCCGATTTCATGGCATTGAAGAAGAAGTAGTCAAGTTTGTGCGCACCATGAGGAAGAACGGTATGCCTGTTTCGACTGAAAGTATTATACTTAAAGCTAATGAAATTACTAGAGGACTTAATATATCATTGTAAGAATTCAAGGCCAGCAGAAGTTGGTGCATGAGAATGATGCGGCGAAATAATTTTTCTTTACGGCGACGAACTTCGCTGTGTCAGAAATTGTCAGAAGACCATGTTGAAAAACTTCTCGCTTACCAGAAATACATAATTGGACTTAGAAAAACCAATAATTACCTTTTGAGCCAAATAGGAAATGCCGATGAAACTCCGGTTTTCTTCTACATGCCATCTAATTATACTGTGAATGAAAAAGGTGCAAAATCCGACCTAATTAAAACTATAGGCAACGAAAAAATGCGAGTCACGGTAATGTTGGCGGTTTTAGCAGATGGGACTAAATTACCACCATATGTGATTCTGAAGCGGAAAACAATGCCTAAGAAACATTTGCCAAGTGGAATAATAGGTGTCAAGAAAAGGGGTGGATGACTAAAGAACTAATGAGAGATTGGTTACATGTGGTGTGGAATAGACGGCCAGGAGCTTTACTGAAACAAAGAGCAATGCTTTCACTGGATGCATTCAAGGACACTTATCTCCTGAAATTAAAAACATAATGAGTGCGATGAATATTGATCTTATTGTAATACCTGGAGGAATGACATCGCAACTTCAAGTTTTAGATGTTGCTGTCAATAAGTGTTTTAAAAATAATTTAAAGGTTTTGTATTCTGAGTGGTTACAGAGTGGAACTCACACTTTAACACCAAAAGGAAATCTTAAGAAACATGAAGTTGCAATGCTCTGCCAATGGATCAAGGCATCGTGGCAACAAATAAATGCAAAAGTAATAGTGAAAGGATTTAAGAAATGCTGCTTATCTAATGCCATGGATGGGAGTGAGGATGATGTTTTGTGGGAGACTGATGATGAAGTTGAGAGTGATAAAGATAGTGAGCATGAGGAAAATAGTGAAGGTTGCGTAGACAGTGATGATGACTAATTTACTTTATTTTTAATGTTATCTTAAAATGAATGCTACCATTTAATTTGTTTGAAAACCTGAATGGTTCTATTTGTGATGTGATCTTATGATTTTAAAATGTTAAAAGACAATGACATTCAAGAAAAGTATAAGAGAAAATAAATATTTCACAAGATTTATAATTTTTGTAGTAATGAAGGTCAATTTGAGCTTTTTTCTCTTTTGGAATCATCAAAATGGGGGGTCGTCTTAGATTCAGGGTCGTCTTGGATTCGGGTGAATACGGTAATTTACCAACTGATGAAGCAAATTCATTATGCGCAAGCCTATCTAAAACTTAAATTTTCTTCTCCAAACTCGTCACTTTTTTTGCCCTTTTTACCGAATATTCTTTCATTTCAATCATCATTCTCTTTGGGGCCAAGTTTAGGCAATATTACAAAAAAACTATGAAAATAGCAAATGCTTTAATGGAAAAAGAGGGATTTTGTATGTGCACTTCAGGCAGTCCTCTACTTTCTTGCGTTCGATATTCGTACAACTCTCACATTAATAATAATAATATTTATTTACAGCCGGTAATCACATTGTAGTCACAAATCACAGAATAAGTTTCATTAATCACAAAGTAATTTATTATCCAACTTATAGCCTGTAAAACAGTATTGGGGTTCAACAACAGCTGGTCTTCCACCTCTTCCAGAAAAGACACTGCCATAAACAAATATAATTTCACCAAAAATACAAAAAAAATAGACATAAACAAGAAAAAGAGAACTTAATACCAAGATATAATAACTATAGTCAACGACTAGATTATGGTAAGGATGGAAGCACTGCGTTACAACAGTACGAACAAATGTAACTCTTACAGTAATAAAAATTTCTTGAGAAAAAAGAATAATGAAAAACAAATAACGATAAATGGTAATCATGAAGTTTAGTCATTTTTATTATCCAAGGAGTTCCAAGCTAATGAAGTTTAGTCACTTTTATTATGAAGGAGGTTTTAGCACTCAGGAACATCCAAATTCAATTTTTAAAGCATTTATTACTTTTATGTTTAATATAAATTCAAGTGAATCACAAAACATACTCTTCAATAACACAAAGTAAAAAGCTGTTAAAAAGATCTAAATCACGAAATGCGTTTTGCCAAATAAATTACATTGGTTCCATTTGCGGCGCAACAGTCAAGAGGATATAACATTGAAAGTATGTATTGACGAGCCTTCGGCTCGCTGTTTTAATGTGTAGTCGGCTCCGGGTGCTACCGCGCCCTTCGCCTCGCCTCGTCGAGACCAGCCAATCAGTTTCTTGTCCGGAGATTGGATTAGTAAATGTCAAGACAGGCCAATCAGTTTTTACAAACCCAATCTCTGGACAAGAAACTGATTGGCCGGTCTCAACATTTACTGACCCAATCTCCGGACAACGTGGAGGGTTACTATGGTTCCGGACGAGGCGAAGGTTGCGGTAGCGCCCGGAGCTGACTACTCATTAAAACATAGCAAGCCGAAGGCTCGTCAATACATCCTTTCAATGTTGTTTGAAGTATACATATCCATTTAAATAATAAAAGTGACTGAACTTTAGCTTGGAACCCCTTTATAATAAAAATGACTAAACTTCATGTTTACCCGATAAATTATAAAAAGATAATAATCAATTACACTATGTGTGTGACAACCTTAGGATAATACAAGGGAACAAGAACCCAAGATAGCATAGATTGACACCCCTGAACCGCCTTTTGTGCGCCGATCAGACTTTTGCGCATCAGCTAAATGACAAACGAATATTTGGAGTGGTGCTGGTTGCCAGCCACCAGTTTCCACCACGTCGCCATCTTTGTCCATACAGCAGTGTTTATTTGTGCAATTGTTTAAAGATTTTATTGCATTTTGCCCTATCTCTCTATATTATAAAATCGACGATTGTATCTAAAAGCCCCTGCACAAAAAACTAAACATTTATACCATAATTACAGATTTTATAATATTTTTTGGCTCTCTGGGAACAGAACCCCCCTATAACATGTAAATCTGTCTTCGACTTTCGTACATTTGACTTTCAGACACTTTTTCAGGAACGCATTATGTACGTAAGTCGAGGACTGCCTGTATGTAAAAAGAAGCACAATAATTGAATAGGAAGAAATAAATGTTTTGATACATTCACTCCCGAGCCATCTCTAGTATGCGCATACACGTAATCCTAGGATTCCTTGAGCCAACTCATTTTCTCGTGCCTTTGCAAGCATAAATTTTTGTCATTTACTTTGGTGAGTTTTTTAGTTTTTCTTAACCTTGATCTGAGGAATTTAAATACCCGTTGGCGGGGACCCACTGCCGGATTTAATTTTGGACATTTAAATATTTTGTGTACATCTTTTGCAAAAATTGCATATCTCGTGAACTATTTGTGATAAAATGTTCAAATAAAAAGCATTTTGTGGTCAAACTATTGAAGAGTTACATGTATCTGTCTATTTTTAGTAATAAACAGGGTGAAATAGCTCTAATAGACTACATTACGATGCCGAAATAACTTATTGTTGATATAAATCAAAATAAAGTGCAAAAAAACTGCATTTACTCACTTTTTGGCAATGTGGTTTCTGCTCAGTCCGCAGCTGACACAACCCCAGTATTTACACTTCCCTATATAGTCGAGCTAGTGTGGTATTCCTCAAAACAGGGCTCAACACATAGTCCCATGTCACACGCCTTGCACCTATATTTTGTCTTTGTGTATTTGCCCTTTGAGGAACACACACGGCAACGGATATGGGTCCCCGAAATGGGCCAATGCTTATTGTCCTTGGCCTCTAAGCGCTTTACATGCGCTCCACTAGCACTAGGTCACCCCCTTGAGAGAGTCCGGGAAGGAAGAGCCCTAGCGCCCTCTTCAACCAATTGCCGCACAAGGGAAAGTCGGAATTGCCGATGTGAAAATGCACTGCCGCATGAGGAAAGGAGGATCCAACTATTTAGGATAGTTAGATCAACTAAATGAAAAAATAATTTCTCTGTCCATTTCCAAGTGCGGCAACCAATGATGTAGCTGTTAGCCATCCTATCTCCCTTGTCCACGTACCCCATGTGGCGGTTGTAATCTTCGACTATAACAGGCCTCACAGCTTTTCCCTCTTCATCGCGGAAGTTTCCTTCTCCTGGTTGATCGTGAATGTTTGATAGCATGCACACGTCTCTTTTGTCCTTACACATCATCGCGGTCAAGTCATCCCTGGTCCAAGTGCGTATGTCTTCCCGTCTTAGTTTGTTTTTTACTGGAAAAGTCTTGGGGCATGCCTTTCTGGTTTTGTCTAACAGTGCAGCAACAGTATATTTTCTTTGACCGAATATCGTCGAAGAGAGTGGGAGAGGAGAAGAAAATGTCCATATATAACTTATGCCCAACCCCTTCCACTCTCCTAGTAAGTTCTCTTAACAGTCGCATGTGTCGCTGTCATGTCTTGCATTGCAACTTGTCTGTCTTTTCCCAAGTACACTTTCATGTCGTAAGTATAACCAGTCTTCTCGCAAAGTTTATAGATTTTTATGCCAAAACGTTTGTGCTTTTTAGGAATGTATTGTTTGAAAATGACTTTCCCTTTGAAAAGCACAACGACTTCATCTACTGCCAAGTGCTCAGTAGGTTTATAATACTTAGCATGGCTGTCATAGAGCATTTCAAAGAGAGTTCTAATTTTCCATAATCTGTCATAATTTTCGTCATTCTTATCAGGTTTGTTAACGTTGTCATTGAAATGAAGAAAGCGGAGAATGTGAAGAAATTGGTCACGTCTCATAGTAGCACTAGTCTGTTCACTATTTAAAGTCTCTTGGCCTTCATAGAGCAAGTAGCCAATCACGAGTGTTTCCCCTTCCATCACCCCTCACAACTTTCGTGCGGGAGGACAGATACCCAATCATGAACAGCAACAGCAAGAAAACGGCAGTAGAAATGGCAATGCAGACCGATATGAATGCTTCAAAATCAAGAGTAACACTGTTCCCCCCACTACCTTCCCAAATGAACCATCTCCTATTGGCTGCTGCTAAGTGGCCAAGAGACTTTAGATAGTGAACAGACTATAAAGAAAGGAGTATAGAATTGTTGCAATGTCGACCAGTGGTCCCTCGATGTATCTCTTACATCGTGTCCCATTTGTATAGTTATTGACAAATACAAGTACATTTCGTATATAGTCACGTCAGGCTGTGGTGAAGATCCTTCATCTAATTTGTCTATGTATGAGTGATAGTACCTGTTTGTCTCATCCACCAGGAGTTGGAAAACTTCTGCAAAATAAAGGAGGAAAATGCTGAGTGGAGTCGAATCGCTCGAGATGTTCGGAGCTGCACCATCCTTCAGTCCACTCGGGCCACCGGTATAGGGGTGCTCTCTAATTATTCTTCGGCCCTGATGTGGAGATATCCATGCCGACTCACTTATTGAGGAGGTAGCTCTCTCGGGCTGTTCTTCCAAAAATTCACTCTCACTTTCCTCTTCGTAAGCGTCCGAATCAGTGTCAATGAAGACTTTAGCGGTATCCTCGCACAGAGTTTTACACTTAGGGCCCATTTCAAAAAATATTTACAAAAAATAAAACGACCTACGAACTAATTATATAAAAATAAAGGGATCACAAAAAAATAAACAGACGAACAGCTACAGATATTTTGCAAGCACAAGTCTACACTCGCTCTACTTCATGGTCTGCAAATGAATGAACGTAAACGTAATAAAACACATGCGGAAAAGGAAGAAGAAAATAACAAAGGGAAGGGACCTTTGGGGTAGGGCTTAGTCCTGGGGTTTAGTTTATTGCATCTCTTTGGGTTGAAACGTAGTAAAACATATGCGGAAAAGGAAGAAGAAAAACAAAGGGAAGGGACCTTTGGGGTAGGGCTTAGTCCTAGGGTTCGAGGCACTCTCGATTGTTTGTTTACTCTCCCCTCCCCCAATACGCAAGACCTTTGGCCTTGGGAGAGCAGATGGAAAAGAAGGGTGCCTCGTCTTTCTTCTCCTCCAAAAATTTTGATTGTATGACAGAAACGACATCTGTGAGCGGCCTCGGAACTATGCGGGACACTGGTGTCCCTTTCGGCAGGCTTACCCAGAAATTTGCTGGGACACCGGCATCCCTTTCGGCATTTAAAGGTTAAGAATCCCATTTTGGGACGTATGGATTATTCTGCGGACTTTACAATAAAAGTGATAGCATATGCGGAAGAAACATAAAATCTTGCTGCACTATGGCACTTATAAGTCGAATGTGAGATGTTGAAGAAGATAAAGAGAGAAACTGGGATATTTTTTATGCGAGTTTAAAAATCTGGAACATAACCGGGGCATTACATTTTAGTAAAAATTATATTTAATGCTTGAATATTATGTAATTTGTGTTGCCATAATTTTTTATTTAATTATAAATTGAAAAAACTGGGGCATTCATACTTTTCTGTATTTTTTTGGCAACAAATTCCAGAATTTTCCTCGCGTGCCCTTGTGAAAAGTGGGGGTTGGCTTACAATCGATTAAATATGGTAATTACCAGAGGCAGCTAGGAAAATTGTGGGACCCAGTGCAAAGTGTGCATCAAAATGTTTTAATAGTAAATTATAATAATGAAAGCAATCTCTCTCACTATGACATAGCTACTTTTTCAAAAATGCATGTACTTCTTAAGTATGACAAATATTTCTTAGACAGCGCTGGGCCTCTTTAAGTGTGGGGCCCAGTGCAGTCGCACCATTCACATCTGATTCAGGCCAGCCCTGATAATTACCAATATAGTATATTCATTATCAATAGCAAAAAATGAACAAAATAGACAAGAAAATAAAATAAAACAAGTTTAATGAGGCAGTCACTGTTGAACAAACAGCGTGCATGTTAACTTCTTACTCTGCCACGGCAATAGTCTGAGTGATGAATAAGCGAAACAAAAAACAGCAGATACAAAAACATTGTTCCATATTACATGAATGACGAATACCGAAACTGTGAATACTGGGAACCCAAAGTACCATAATGAAAAAATTGTAAAATAATTCCAATGTTTTTATGATCACCACTTCTCACCTTAAGGAATCATTTTCAGATAGGTTGGCAAAGTAAATGCTTAACCCTCGAGTACTTACGTCTGGGCCGAATCGACCTAGATCAATTGTAACCGTCCATATCTTTTTATTTTAAAATGCAACTAACTTTATTCACCTAGTAGCTGAGTTTTATGTTTTAAACATGTCACGTGTCCACAGGCTTGGAACTGAAAATTTAATGATAAGAACAAATAACTGATAGGTGGTGCTAGAAACCAGCACATAAAATGTTGCACCTTTGATTTATTTTGCACTTGATAGAAAAATTTTAAAAAATTTTCATGTTCTGTTATATTTTGTAATGCTACTGGTTAATTGCTACGGTTATATATTTATTATTTGTAACATTTATCATATATGAAACCTTTTTTAAGTTTTGAAGAGTAAAGAAATATTTACCATACAATTTTTACTGGTGATTAGTTATAATCTCCACAAGTAGAAAACTCGCAAAATCATCTTATATTGGAGTGGTATCTATAAGTGTGTACAAGGTCTGATAAAAAATCCAAACTTGGGTCGGCAAAAATAATTTATTGGACTTAACATGTTGGGGGCCTAATCCCCTTCAAAGTAGGCTCCTTCTAACTGCACACACTTGTTCCAGCGGTCTTTCCACTGTTCAAAGCATTTTTTAAAGTCAGATTTTGTAAGAGCCGTAAGTTGCTGCATCGCGTTTTGTTTTATGGTTTCAACATCTTCAAATCTTTTACCTTTCAACGCCATTTTAATTCTAGGAAACAAAAAAAAGTCACATGGCGCGAGGTTCGGTGAGTACGGTGGCTGCTGCACTTGTGGAATTTGGTGTTTGGCTAGAAACTGTCGCACAAGCTGGGATGAGTGGGCGGGGGCATTGTCGTGGTGGAGCTTCCAGTCACGTCGTTACCACATTTCTGGTTGCTTGCACCGCATCGCGTAGGTGCTGGAGAACCCCAACATAGTACTCCTTGGTGCGTACTCGCGATGAACGATGCCCTCTTGAAAAAAAAAATCAGCATCACTTTGACCTTGCTTCGAACCTGGGGAGCTTTTTTCGGCCTGGGAGATGAAGATGTCTTCCACTGGGACGACTGAACTTTTGTCTCTGGGTCATAACCGTATACCCATGCCTCATTGCCAGTTACAATTGTTTTCAAAAAATTTTCTTCTCGTTCTGCACAGTCCAACAAATCATTTGCTATCGACAAGTGGTTCTCCTTCTGCTCATTCATCAGCAGCCGTGGGAAAAACTTTGCACACGCATGCCTCATGCCCAACTCTTTGGGTAAAATTGCCTGAACTGAACCAAATGAGATCCCCAGTTCATCCGACAGTTCTCTTATTGTGATTTTCCGATTATCTTTCACTGCCTCTCGCACTTTCTCAATCATTTCCGTGTTCCTGCTTCTCCCAGAACGGTCGTCACTTTCCACAGATGTCCGACCATCTCTAAATCGGCAAAACCACTCGTAAACTTGTGTACGGCCCATTGAATTCTTCCCATAAACCTTTTTGATCATCTCGTAAGTTTCCAGGAACGAGTGTCCAAGTTTCAGGCAAAATTTGATGCAGACACATTGTTCGACTTTCTCAGACATTGTAAACGCGATGCACATGCAAATACGACTGTGATTTATGACTGATTGCCACTGACTGAGTGGTCCTAGCAAGCTGCTACTATTCACGCATGCGCAGGAAGAGTCAAGGTCACACGCACTCGACAACCATCCCCGAGCGCTTTCCCATTACATTGTAATAAAATCAGTTCAGATACTTTTTGATCAGACCTCGTAGTCTGTGCATGAGGGCACATCAGCCCGAGGTGCATTGCACCCTTGCAGCAATCCACATGGGATGGCAGCAAGAATATTTCGGCTGAGAGTAATAGGTAGCGATGGGTCTTTTACCCACTGGTGCCACGTGTTCGAGGGTAAAATTTTGCCGTAGCGTCAGCAACAAAGGAATTCAGAGGTGAATCGGAATGGAAGGGGAATGTTTGTTATATTTCATTTGACTGAGGGGTATGGTGACTGGCAAGGCGATCTGAAGAAAGAGGGGTAGTAATCGGTGGTCTCCAGAAAGTACCGTAAGGGTCCCCGAAAAAGTAGTTTCTCTCCCACGCTATCAGGATAAGTTTGATCGGCCTAAAAAAGGAAGAAATTTCTCGACTTATACTCGAAGATATACAGTAATTAAATTATTGAGAAATTGAACGGTTTTTTTCACAAAAGGGATCATACAGGTGTTTTGGAAAGTGGACTTAAAACAAATTTATTAAATTTTTATTTGGTTACATTTATAAATGTGAGTTATTTATTTTTATACAAGTGTTGTTCATTTCATTGTCACTTTAAAATGTACTAGGGGTTATGCAACTACAGTCTGGACGAAATTACTTTGGGATTGATACTTCGGGGCAGAGTAGGAATGTGGGCTTGGTGGGAAAGACTCCATCCCTCACAGCCAATCACCGGCGGAGGGGAGGGAAGTGTTGCTAAGAGCAGCCATGCTGCATTGACGCCATGTCCCCTGCAAACAAAATACTTGGGACCGCTCCTGTCTCTCCACTGCTAGGAGGTGGGGGGACGTCTTCTGGGAAGAACACTAAAACTCTACATTGCCATATCTACCACACTAGAATGTACCTTTCGGTGGGCTCGTGAAGCAAAAGGCAACACAGCACAGAGAGACTCTAAATTGACACAACGGAGGCCTGAGAGAGAATGAAGTTGAGCCCAGTGATGCTCCGCCTCCTTCATTCCTATTGGTTCTCGCATGGTCACATTTTGGAACGCTTTCTCTTCTCTCTCTCTGTCGCAAAGATATTTGAAATGCTGGCAACATCGCATGCGAGCCGCCTTAACCGTCAATCCCAAAGTAATTTCGTCCCGACTATAATTATTAAGTTCTCAATGAGGCATTTCAGCAAAAAATGTTGAAGAACCCTGTCTAGTACATAAAGCAATGAAAAGTTGAGTTGAAACTAAATTAACTTGATCTAAACCAGGGTGCCTAACCTGTGGCCAGAAGGCTGGATGTGCCCCACTAAGCAATTTTATGTGATCTACTGCTCGTGTTTCACAGTAATAAGAATTTTTTCATTTTTCTTTTGACTTTATTTTTATCTAGCAAAATCTATTAAAATATCTAGTATTAAATTGGGACTCCTTACTAAATATTTCTTAACTCAGATAAGTTCTTTTTAATGTTATTTTTGGTCATTTATCAAAGGTATTTGTAAGATTGAATTTGTCATGGTTTTCAATATTTAATTACTAGCAGAATTTCCCGTTGAATTTCAATGGATTTAGTGAAGCTACTACAGCACACCATACAAACTCTTTAAAATATATACTAGATACTTTTTAAATTACAATTAGCTTTTCTTAACAGTTAATCATATTTGCTTGTAAAAATCTGTTTCCGAGCCTATTGCATTCAAATATAACAATAATTTTATTTCCTATCATATTACTTTTGCCAAATCCAGCTTCATTTCTTGTGTAATTATGCCTTGCTGAAATATTTACTTTTATGTCTTGAAAAAGCAACGCACAGTTGTCCATGAATGAACACTGACTGGTAAATGTACACCAGATACGTGAGCTTATTTACATTAATAAACATTATAATGTAGAATATAATGATTTTACTTACAGAAAATGTAAGATTCCAGTATTCAGTAGACGAAAGAAGGTTCAATTACTTTCATCAATAAACGGTTCCTGAATAATAATCAGTATCTATTTACGTTGCTATCCATAAATATCGATCGTTTCATTGCTTAAACAAAAGTGTAAAGCGAATAATGCTAAACTTTCGTCTATTTATAAGCTTCATTGAAGCTAATTGAATTGGAGGTAACAATGACGGCTGCCTTGGCAATGCCCTGGAGGGATATGAAAAATCCACAAAATTTCGAAACAAATATCGTATTTCTGAAAACTTCGACCGTATAACATGTAAACTTCGCAGGAATAAGATAGTATAGAGTTTTATTCATCGAATAAAGCAAAAACGAAAAAAATCTGTTTGTATTTATCTATTTTAATGCTTGAAGGAGGAATACCTTGCAAGTCAAGAAATGGATTCATACGTGTTATCTTAAGGGAAAATGTTAATCCCCTATATTGGCAGCACTGATTAATCCCAGTTGTCCAAACCTTGACCATTGACTAAGTTAGGATGTAAGGAAGAATCATACCAAATTTGGTTATTCTAGCTTTTATCGTTTAGGAGAAGTTCCATGGACAAACACACAAATACACAAACACGCTTCAAAATATATTATAGTAGATTAACTTAATTTTAACTTGATTTTCATTCATATTGTGCCTATGAGTCTCTAGATAACTGTTTTATCTTTAATTCAGTCTGTCAAAGCATTGGCAATTTCTAATGGGGCCCACGGAAGGATTCACTGCCACCAAAAAAGCCCACTATACAGAAACGGTTGCTCACCTCTGGTTTAAACTATTACAAATTGGTTTTAAATAAGAAAAAATTACTCATGTAAATAAAATACCATCTAACAAAAGAATGAAACAACCAAATGGCAAAGTATACACTCAATAGAGAATTCCTCTTGAGTTTAGGGACTAAACATAGGCAACACTTAGACAAGCTAGCACTTCCTATTGGCTGTAACACCTCTCTCCCCTTTGAGTGGCTTGGGAGCAGAGCAAGGCCTTAGTTACACCACCCATGTAGGATATAATTTGCAGAGTACATTCTTTTTTATTGTTATTTATTGAATTTTTAGTCCATTTTTTGTGGGCTTGAATAGTTTTTATATATATCTTGAAGAATACTTGTTTTGTGGTGCAAAAGAATTGTTGTAAAGTTTATTTTAGTTACAAAAAATGCAGTTTTATCAAATTACTGAGTGTATTCTTGTTATCTTGTCCTGTGTATTTTAGTATGTTTTTACTTAATTTATTCATGAATTTAGCTTTATTTGTCAACGTAATTTTCAAGGTTGAATTGTGGATAAGAATTGTTGCATTTTATCATAGATAACATGCATCTTAATTCCTTCAAAGCTAATTAAAGTGTATAAATGACATGCAGTATAAAATTTTCTATGAGAAAGGTTGGATGAATCAGCCCATGATGAAGATCTGGTTGTATAATGTTCAGAGAAAGAAAAATCAACATTTTAAATCTTGATTTCCTTTGCATTATGGATTCATGTTATGTGAATGTAATGCCTGAAATAAAAAAATAGTCAGCAAATGTTAGTCATAGTTCCTCCAGGATCAATGAAAAATTAATTTCTTGATTTATCCATTCATTCAAATGAAATTGCTTGCTATATAGCAGGGATGGCAAATACGTGAAACACGTGCCAAAAATGGCACGCATAAGTTTGTATTTTCTGTATAAAATGTGAAGTTTCTTAGAGAAAGTGACTAGTGGCACGCAGAAAAAAATTCTAATGGTTCACAGTACTTTCTTGGCACACGACTCAAAAAATTATTTGCCATCCCTGCTATATAGGATTAGATGATGGCTAATGTACATTATTTTAGAAAATTGAGAAAGGTGAAAAGAGCATCATATGAAGAAATTTGTGAGTTGATTGTTGTGGTAATCACATGTGTTATAAATCGTTTTCTTAAGCCACAAATTAATCTACACTCCAGAATTTGAAGACTTAGATGCTTCATCTGAAAATAAAAAACCTGACGTAGGTGACAAAATAGCAATATCAACTCCTTTGATATTGACTCAGATGATGATTTCTATAGTTTTCAACAATATGTTATAATCAAATTTAATAAAACTTGATTTTCTTTGAAAATGTACCTATCAAATTTTCTAGATTTTAAAGATTTTGTAAGAATGAATGTAAATCTTGTTTTAATATTGAAGACCTTTAATGTTGACATATTCCTTAATTATTGCCACTTTAAGCTCTCAATGTTTTCATGTTTGTTAACCCATGGATGCTTGTTTTTTTCAGATTCCTCCACCAAAGCCTCCCCCTCCAGAAATGCATTTTATTCCAAATCCTTCAAATACTGAGTTCATATATCTTTTGGGATTGGAACACGTTGTTGATTTCATAACTAAGGAACATAAGACACCGCCGCCACCTGATGCCTTCCAATGCTCGCAATGTGAGACAGATTTTACTCCGGTGTGGAAGTGGGAGAAGAATCCTGCCAAAGGTTGGTTTTGATTTCTATTTCAGTTAATCGTAATGGAATATGCTATAATCCCATACAGTCATTATTCTTAATATATTCCTGTGGCGACCAAAAAACAAAGCCACATAACCCTCTAACTAAATGCTATATTGTACAAGAAGTAACAACAAAACCAATGCTCTTGAGACGTAACAATAGTCTCGCAACTTAAACACTTCATAAATGTCAAATTATAGCTACTCTCTGTCCTCCGTAAACTTTTAGCACGCCCACTTGCGAGGAAACTCTTCTCGCCTTGCACTCCGTCACTCGGGGATCTAACTCTCGCCGGCGGCGACCCTCGGCTGCCGGTGTCTCAGGATGTCTCTGCACTCGTTCTCTCGACGGCCACGGTCATGTGATGGAGCCGTTCAGGGGAGGTTTGGCGGGTAGCTTAAACGGGCGACTCCTTGACTTCGTATTGGTTAATTTCTTGATTACGTTATATAACCATGAGAAAAGGAGGGAATGGGAAATAGGGGTAATATTCGCCCTATATAAAGCGCGTTGGTGTGGGACACGCCATTGTCGTGGAGCCATTGTCTTGGAGCTTTTGTCGTTTTGTTCACCGATTATGAAAGACACCGATAGTGCTTCGTTAAGTGCGGAGGTGCGGGGAAAATCGCTGCATTCCTTTGACTCACGACACAACATGTCTGATAGACCTATAGACTTCCATGTAATGTATGGAAGACATGTTCTGATGGTGAAAATGTTTCTCTAATAAATTGACAATTTTGAATTTAGCTATAACATTTTACAAAATGGATTAATGTACAATATAGTTTGAAGAAGTACATTACTGATATACTTACAATAAATGTCTGCCTTACAAACTTCCCTACAGTGATATATACTGTATATAGAATACATTCTCCAGAAAGTAAAAAGAGGTTTGGTTATACAAAAGTTGTGTGGCATAATCTTTAACAAATAAATCATCACTAACACTTCTTTACCACACAGTATTTTATACATCCAAATCAATTTTTACATTCTGAAACATTCATTTAGATGAATTTTAATTTTTTGTGCATCTATAGGGTGGTTTCACTTTTTTTATATAAATTTTATTTTGATTTAATACTTAACCTCTCAACACTGTCCAATGCAGTAGTACATTGTGTTTCATCACTATTATTATTATATTTCTTATTATTTTTTAACGTGCTGAAATTGATCTTAACAACTTTGACAAATTTTAGAAATGGAAACAGCCTTATTAGCTTTGTTTTATTTTTCAAACTTGATTGCATTTCATATTTTTTATACAGTAAAACCTCTTTATAACAAAATTGAAAGGACCCAGTTTTTGGCACTTTGCTGTAAGGTGGCTCTTTATATGAAGGTTTTTCAGATTCATTATTCTCTATAATAAAAACGTTGTTCTGTAAGGAACGCAAGATGGCTTATAGTGAAATGTAGTTCTTATTCTGCCCGATAGGTTGGCACCACATGTACGTCAACAACTCACCTTTCTTTATGCGAAAACGATGGGAATATATAATAAACTTGTTTATTTATGTAACGATTTCTATGATAAACAATTAGTTTATTTTTTGTCAATAAGGATCTCCAATACAATGATCCATTCAATCGTCAATAGAACAGTTTACAATGTTGTAATAAATTGTTGATTTGTTTTTGTTCAGATAGTATTCAAAGAAATTATTCTGCTGGTTGATTAATTATTTAGTTTTTAATTTAAATCTTTTAGAGAGTTTTATTTACATAACGACGGAGAACATTATTGAGGATTCGAGTAAGCTTTCTTTCTTCGTAAGTACAGAGTACAATTTTAAAACAATCATAACGTTAAGTGCAAGAAATTTAATTATTTTCCCTACGTTATATATGCATACATAATTAGTTCCCTGTCTTTGCACTCCGACAATTATATGTAGCATTGACGAGAACAAAATGGGAGAAGAATATCAGAATTTTATAGCCGAAAATAAAAACCAAAGGCATTTACTAAATGACAGCAGAATATTCACTAGAAATGTAATATATGACAAAATATTTCATATGTAATAGTGTGCTATTAATTATTTTAAATGCAAATATTAGTAATCAATCTATCTGTAATTCTTCCATTGATATTTCAACGGGAATTACACCAGTATATGCATATTAGTGTATTATTGTTGGTTATAACAGTCGGCCAAGCACTGAAGTGAGGCCAGATGCGAATATCAATGGGGTCCCCCACGATATTAATCAGTATAATAAAAAGCAATTCTCTGTCTATAATGCTAACTTAAACGCTAATAACTTGAGAAGTAATGAAGACAGAAACTCGAAATTTGGCAGGGATGCTTGATTAACACTTTTTCAGGTGATGATGAATTTAAATCACGAAAAAATTCCTTGGTTCTACTCCAATGGCGGCATTTCCATTACTTAACATGTAAAACACGATTTTTTGACATGCAGGCTTTTATTCATTTGGAAATTAAAATTAGAAGGAATTAACCTACAACCTTCGAATTTGAACCATTTTGAAGAAAAAATTATAAAGTTTCTTATTCTGTTCATATTTTTTCGCCCATGGTTCGAAATATCCCATGTTAAATGTTTAATTTACATATTTTATGGAAATCTTGCCATTTTAACGGAATGTTGCCTTGGTGACTAATTATATTGTTAGACCTCAAAATCCGATTTTTATATCAATCCTTATGGGAATATAAGGGCATTTTGAATGCTTTAATATGAGAGAGAGGGGGGAGGAGAGAGAGAGAGGCAGAGAGATGGAGGAAGGCAATAATATAAACTTAATTAAAGATAGTCTGTATTATTGATGGGCTTTTATACTATTTATATTACTACGTTTTAGTGATATTTTTGCATGGCGTTGTGTTCTACAAAGCAAACCGTTTTTAAAACTACGTAACTCAAATAATTAGAATTAGATTGTCCTCAAATTGTGATTGGATAAATCGTTTCATTAATTCCAAACATTTCTTAAACATTATGTATTTACTTTTTTGTCTTTCGATAAATTAATTAATTTCTTTTGTTCATTCATTTTCTGTTGATCATTGTGTTCTTGAGGGTTTTAAACACAATTTCTTTTTTTTAAATTATGATATAGTAACAAAACGTTTTATTGTATCAAACTCGAGGGGATAATTTCCATTTTCTACAAGGTAACACGTAAAAATGGACATTTTGACGTTCAGGCTTTCATTCTTTTTTATATTAAAATTAGAAAGAATTGACCTACGAACTTTGGATGTGAACTATTTTGAAGAAAACATTATAAAGGTCTTATTCTGTTCGTCTTATACCACCTACATTTCGAAATCGCTCAACTTAAACGTTTAATTCACATAGTTTGAGGAAATCTAGCCATTTTAAGGGGATGTTGCTCTGTCTACCTCGATATCATATTGTTATTTCAGTCCTTATGGGTATAAATGTGCTTTTAATGCTTTTAATGCGAGATAGAGGGAGAGAGGGGGGGAGGGAGGGTGAGAGAGGAAAGGAGAGGGATGTAGAGGAAGGGAGCGGGAAAGGAGAGAGTGGAAGAGAGGGAATGAAGGAGGGGGAAATGACTTTCAATACAATTTATGTTTCTGATGCCAATTTGATCTCTATAAATAGCTTGAACAATCGAATCTTTACTCCCATTGATATTTCAATGGGCGTTACACTAGTATTTATAATAATAATGAATGATTTATGGAGTCCCAGTGTAATATTATAACTTTTAAGGAGTGTTTCTTTATTGGAAATCAGTTTTCAAGTAATTTTTAGTAAAAGTTTTTGCAAAATTTACACTTGATACTTGAGTAATTGAGACCTTCTGGGGCCCCGTTATTTGAGGGCGCAGATGCCTCGCATCTGCTGCATCCACCCTTTGGCTGGCCGGCCCTGGATAATAATTTATTTCAACACTAACATTTTAGTTAAAGAATATTTCCAAAAAATTCACCTTATGATAAAAACAATATATTATTTTTCATTCCTGTAACATTGATCAATTTTCATAGTAAAAACAATTATATGATGTAGGGCATCTCTGGGCTACTGAGCTATATCATTATTATTGATCAAAACTTGGATTACTTTATACTAAATTTACTTTTTCAGTATTCAAAATATTTAAATGGCCAATTTTGCTATTTTTAACACAATGTATAGTCCTGGACAAAAAACTGCACCACCTTACGACCGCTCAACTGGAATTTCAATGAACTACTAGTCTCGAACGAGCTGTCAAGCGAAATGGCAACAGTGATAGTAGAGGAGGGGGTGAAGGCTCCTTTTCCTCTCTCTCCCTTCCCTTAGAGAAGGGTTTATGGCTCTCTCCCAGCTCTTAGGGATTGAATGTTTTCCCTCAAGATAATGGTTTCGAATTCAGTAGCACTTACTTTCCCCATGGCGGTAACACATGAATGAGTGTCGGATATAATTCTTTGCATTTCAGAATTAGTTAGAATCGAGACACGAACTCCAGAGTTTAACGTACTGACATCAAAAAGAACGAAGTTTATTTTTACAGTCAAGATTAAATTAATTAAATTCCGAGTTAGCATAAATATTTATTAGGAATCGAAAGGAATACATATTTCAACGCCTTAACAATGAAAAATGTTTAGTTGCAATGGCTACTTCACGTATTATTTCCTTGCTATGAGGCCAAATAGCTGTTTTTGAATGCTATAAGTTGAATTTGAACAATACCTTTATTCATTTTTACATAGGAGGAGGAGGATTTTGGTCAGTTATATGACAGGATGCCAAGCACTTAGATAAGCAAATTTAAAAAATAACGACAAAGTATAAAAAACTACGAGAAATATTACATTTCAGGAAATAAGTGAAAAATTATTAAATTTAAGTTTACAAATTATGTGTAACCAAAAGTTAACTAAATAACTTTAATAAATGAACTGTTTTTTTAAACGATAAAATTACTAGCGTTCTTAAATAGGAATTAGTTAATAGCAATTCTGTTCTCCCATTGCTGTTTACATAGTAGCAAAATAGTTATTGATTTTAAAAATCAAATAAATATATGATTTTAATCGTATTTTTTTGTTGCATTAAATAGAACAATACCAATGCTTTTGTGTCATTAAACAATCAAAATCTTGAATATTTACTTCATTTTGTATTCAAAATGAAATTATAACAACCTAACTAAACTTTTTCTGAAAAAACTTTGTATGATTGTCCCTTAAAAATATTTATTTACCCATCCCGTTCTCAGGTCTATAATAAACACAACCTTAAGAATCTTATTAGCAATCGAATTAACATTACACCAATTCTTTTAGAATATTTACATAATGCTTTACACTCTTTAATCTCTCAGCCGATGATTGATTAGGAAAGGGAAGAATATCACTTTTATTATTCTCACACTAGGATTACAGAAAAGAATTTTTAATAAAAGAACAATACTCTATGGTCAAATGTTACATTGTTTCATTCGCTTGAAACTGCAACAAAGTCATTTTTAGATGGAGAACCTAAGTCTGTGGTGCACAACCTGCAGCCCACCACGGCTTTTTGAGCAGACCGTGGCTATTAAAGAAAATGTAAAGGATATTGTGAATTTTAAACAAAAAGAGAACAGAAGAATTCTCAAAAGATCTTTCGTATAAGGAAAAACTATAAATAAATGCTGCTATGTAAAATAGGATAAAGATATTGTTCAAATTCAACTAATAGCTTTCATAAACAGATATTTGGCATCGAAGCAAGGAAATAATGCTTGAAGTAGTAGTGGCAACTAACATTTTTTTCATTGTTAAGGCATTAAAATTGTACAGGAAGTCCTCGACTTTCATACAACTCGCACTTTCGTATATTATACATTCTCACCCCTAAATTGCCTTTCGTATGCCAAATTCGGACTTTCGTACATCAGCTGACGAACAAACATTTCAAGCTATTGCATAGTGGCGCTGTCTGTCAGCCAAGCCAACACTTTTAATAAATTACCAAATAAAGCAAAATGCATAAATATAATAAAATTCAAAAGAGTAATGGTTTCTTGGCTGAAATCTAAATCATTCTACTCCATTGATGAGTTTCTAGAAAGTGACCTAGCAGATTTAAATTTCTGAAGACAAAACTAAACTTAAAGTATGCTGAGTAATAATATATGTATTATATGTAAGATTTGTGTGTAATGTTTTTTTAGTATTGTACAGGTGGTCCTCGACTCGTACGTTCAACATTCATACAACACGCACTTTCGTACATTATACATTGACACCCCTGAACCGCCTTTCGTATGCCGAATTTGGACATTCGTACGTCAGTGAAATGACGAATGAATATTCTGAGTTACCGCATGGTGGTGCTTCCTGCCAGCCAACAGTTTTGGCGGTTTCGGCAGCGTCAACATCTTTGTCTGTACAGCAGTATTTATTTGTGCAATTATTTAAATATTTTATTGCATTTTGTAGTGCTGTACCGGGTACCTGGCAATTACCCGGTACCCGGCCATATTTTCAGTATCCGGAAATTACCCAGACCTGGCACCGGGTGCTGGTACCCGGTGCTGGGTACTCAGTCCCTCATGAGCAAAAAAGGATAACAATAAAAACAAATTAAATGGAACAATATTTTACTTTTACTATTTAGCCTGCAAGAAACATTCAGAGACACGATATATTAATTTTAATAAACTTTTAAAAAACAAATTACACTAACAAAAGTTAAACTGAACCATGAAATAACATTTTGTATAATATGCATAATTATACTTGACGACTGGTTAACAGTACCAGCTTGAAAAATTTTATAAACTTTATAAAATCTTCTTAAGTAAAGAATAAAATAAAAGTGCAGTCAAAATTTTAATGATTAAATTTCAACAATGGGAGATTATGATGAATAAACAATAGTTTTTTTGCATTTCGTGGAAGGAGTTTATTCCTCCTATCTTCGTATACGTATGATTCCCGCCTTGCTTTGGGGGAACTCCTTGAGGACCACTAAACTAGCGTAAACAGTGGATAGGCCATCTGTGCTATCAAAGGATTCAAGGCACTTACCTAGTATGGTATTATTAGAGTGAAATCGAGAAAGGCATCAAATTTGTGAAAAATTGGAAAAAGCACCAAAAAAAGCCATAGCGCTACCCGGCCGGGTACCCGGATACCCGTGGGTAATTTTTCTTTGCTTCCCTGGTTACCCGGTACCCAGTACATCACTAGCATTTTGCCATATCTCTCTATATTATAAAATCATAATGGTCATCATCATGGTCATGCATAATGCTCTAATTTTGTGAATAACTCGATTAGAAATAAACTTAGAAGCCTGAAATTTCTCAGGATTTCAATGTTAATGAATCTTTATGTTGTGACTAAAAATATTTCGAAATAGGTCAAGGGTTTGACTCCAGAGGATAAATGTTTCCCATAAAGTGACACATAAAAATCACCTTTTTGATTTGAAGGCTTTCATTCTTTTACTCTTTAAAATATCTTAAAGTTAAGTTATCGATGCAAAATTTGCGCTAAAACATGCCAAAATGAATGAGGGTTCTTATTCGAATTCGATTTCGCTCATATTTTGAATTTATACTCGAGTTTTGGTAATTTTTTTAACATTTCAATAATAAGATTCTTTGGTTACTGGTATTGTTGTCCTCAGTAATTTCCATGCATATGCACTTAAATAAAGGTTTAAAGATCGAAAAATAAGATTAAAACTTGCTCCAAATGACCGAAGATATGAATTTATGAATGAGGCGGTGAATCTTTAGCCTCAATCGGTTGCTCATTGGTTGATTGTGTGTTCAATTGTGAAGGAAAAGAACAAAATTAAAGAACATGTATGAAATGCTGGAAAAAGGCCCCTGCTCAAAAAACTAAACATTTATACCATAATTAGAGATTTTATAATATTTTTTGGCTCTCTGGGAATGGAATCCCAATTATAACATGCAAGTCTATTGTTCGACTTTCGTACATTCAACTTTAGTACACGTTTTCAGGAACGCATTATGTACAAAAGTAGGGGACTGCCTATATTTCTTTCAATTCCTAATAGATTTTTATTCTAAATCAGAATTGATACAATTCAATTTTGAGTGGAAAAATACAGTTCGTTCTTTTTGACGTCCGTATGGGTAACACCCGAGTTCATGTCTCCATTTTGTTTAATTTTAAAATGTATATTTTCATCCACTCAAAATGCCCGAACATGAAATCCGTGGAGGAAAATGTTTTGTATGACAGCCGTAACAAGAGTGAGAGAGAGCAAGAGTGAAGGGGAGGGAGGGAGAAAGAAAGAACCCTTTTCCCCTTACTCAGGAAGTAGCATTGTCAATTTGGGTGACTGGCCGATCCGAGCTTGTAGTTCACTGAAATTCCAGTAGAGCGGTCGTAAGGTGGTGCAGTTTTTTTTCCAGGTCTGTACATTAGAGACGATAGTATATCAATAAATAGTCAAATAAAAGTAAATGAAAGTATAGCACAAAAACATTAATGAAAAAATATTTTTAAGTCCTTTATTTAAATAAAATTTACATATTCAGTTGGTCTTCAATGTTTACCACAAAGAGCTACTAACGAGAAGTTATCTATAGAAAATTTATTTATAAAAAAGAATTTATATTTTATTATGCGTTTTTAATAAATTTTTATGCTTAATTATACCTACAGGCAGACCTCGTCTTTTGCATGAAAATACCATGAAAGACAAAATTGCGAAAGAAATAATTAAAGCAAGGAAATACAGGGTTTGGTTCCCATCCCAGCAAGAACGGATCATTTCTCCTCTGTATTGGTGACCACAGAAAAATAGAAAAAGAGGTGGAAAAATGAATTTCAATGAAAGAGAGACTTAAACAAGATAAAAGAACATAAAAAAAGTATCATAAAATAAAATCATATTTAAGTTCCGTCCATGTGTGTGATGTGTGTGATGCACATGAGCGGCCGATTTATCATCAGATACACACAGTATTTTTAACAGTAATACAGATTGTATTATAATATGCTGTATATTCTTACATCTTTATTGACTATGGAAATGTATCATACCATAAGGCATTTTAAAAATTTTTTGTAAAGAATATCTAAAAAGGGCGGCCGATGAGAACCTTGCACATGGCGCCCCTGGTTCCGTAGAAAAATGAGTGGCGGTTGCCTAACTTGCAGGAGCTAATTTCCAAATCCGGCAGACCTCATCTTTCTCGGGGTTACATTCCTAAAAAACTCTGCAAAACTCCACTAATAATAAATGATGCATAAAATGCAAACTTATCAAACCTGGGCAAATACCCCAATGATCCTGAATAGGAAGGATCAAGAGTTGAGGGTTGATTTTTTCCCCTCGGGACATTCCTGTCATCAAAAAGAAAGAAAGCTCCTGAACGGTGATATCAGCTTATATTTTGCAACTTTTCACATGTGAAGGGGCACAAAAGTGTGGGAGGATTCCATCCCAAAAATATTTAAAAGTATATATATAAGATGTGTATCTATTTTTAAAAATTAGGTACGCATATACAGGGTGTCCGAGATTGGACACATTCCAAACATTTTTAGTGAGAAAATGAATAAAGCTACAAGGGAACAGTTTTCAACACATGAACACGGAACTGAAAGTTTTACTTATGCTACTTGGTCTACCGAGCGTGCATGGATGTGTACATATGCCAAATTGAGAGAAAGCTGCACTGTGGAGACCAGGTGGAGAAAGTGAACATTTCAAACATTTTTATTGAGAAAATAAACAAAGCTACAAGAGCATGGTTTTCTTTGTACGCTGGTAATGAATTTTGATTCTGCCATCCGCCACACACACGCAGCCTTCTGCTGAGTGGACACCATGCTTGCAGCAACTGCTGCGTGGCCTCCACAATGTAGCTTTCTCTCAATTTGGTGCACGTGCACATCCATGTGTGCTCAGTAGAATAAGTAACATGTAAAACTTGCAGAGTTCCGCTTTCATGTGGTAAAAACCGTTTCCTTGTACCTTGATTCATTTTCTCATTAAAAATGTATGAAATGTGTCTACTCTTTCTCGGACACCCTGTACATTACATTAATGCACTTAGGGAAATATTTTTACATATTAGAATAATGCAACAGTATTTTTTCAGGCCTGACTATAAGAGAAAATGTGAGGAAAAGGCAATTCATTCCACATATAAAAAATTTCACGTAGCCTTTTCCGTGATTTTGCTCCGTGAAAGAGCGAAACGTGAGACTGCGAAAGTCAAAACTGGTCACAAATGTGGAACCATGAAAGATCGAAATACACGAAAGATAAAGCCGCGAAAGACAAAGTCTACCTTATCACTCGAAATTACAACAAATAGTACACTTTGAATCATTCAGATGAGGTCGTAATAACAGCGTTAACACCCACATAGATGGCATTGATTTCTGCTTTACAACAGCGCGTACAATATTCTTTTTTTTAATTTCGCTATATGGAGGTTTGTTTTTAGTAGAATAGGTGCGATTTTTATTTTGTGATTGGGAGGTTTTGTAATTATCAGAGGTTTGTAATATAGAGGATTTCTATATAGTTTTATTAGTGAATTTTTCGGGACCGGCGATAATTTTCGTTATATGGAGTTCTTCGTTCTAAGGGAGTTCGTAAGATAGAGGCTTTACTGTATTTACATACATTGAGTTCTAAAGGAGATATTTGGTCACTGTATTAAATCACATAAAAGAAGCTTTATGTGCAAAAAGTTCAAACTTAGCATGACAGATGGCAACAGTAGGCACGTAAATAAATGACAAGGGACATTATAATAAACTAGTGTAATGCCTGTTGAAATATCAATGCAAGAATTATAGATACATAGATAGATAAATTATTAATATTTTCATTTAAAATAATATCACACTTTTACATGTGAAATATTTTGTCATATACAACATATCTAGTGAATATTCTGTTGTTGACGGGCTATCTTTAGTTAAACTTAAAATAGTTGCCTCTCTTTCCCTCCCTTTCCCCCTCCCTTTCACACCCTCTCTCCCTCTCCCACCCTCTATCTTCCTCCCCCTCATTTCTCCCATTCTCTCTTCTCCTCCTTTTTCCCCCTCCCCACTCTACTTCCCTCTCTTCCCCTCCCTCACGCTCCTCCCTCTACCTCTCTCTCCCCCCTCTACCTCTCTCCCTCTACCTCTCTCTCCCTCTACCTCTCTCTCCCCCTCTACCTCTCTCCCCCCCCCCTCTCTCTCTCATATTAAAAGCATACAAAGCACGCTTATACACCCATAAGGATTGATACAACAACAGGATTTTGAGGTCTAACAATATAATTGGTAGCCAAGGCAACATTCTGTTAAAATGGCAATATTTCCACAAAATATGTGAATTAAACGTATAACATGAACGTTTTCAAATTGTATGCGGAAAAAGATGAACAGAATAAGAAACTTTGTAATTTTTTCTTCAAAATGGTTCAGATCTTACCATTCGAAATGAAACGAAGACAATTTCCTATAATGCTGTCGTTTGCAATGACAATAAATAAGACTAACTTTTGACTATGTAGTACTTTGCTCAAAAATCAAATATTTCCCCATGGGCAACTTTACGTCGGTTTATCAAGAGTATGACAACAGGATCGCCTAAGAATACTGTCCAGCAAAGAAGACAAAATGAAAAACATTGTTATTACAGATGTAATTTCATGATTTTTTAAAAATTAAATATTTACCGTATATTCCAGCATATAAGTCGACCCCTGCTTTTTTGGATGAAAATATATGATTAGACATATGTTTGCTGTATAAGTCGACCCCCATTTTTTCACTTAAAAATACTTCTCATGAAACCGGTTTCAGACAAAATAAAAGTCATGTACAATTCAAGTTTTTACAAATCAGAAATAAACAATAAAAATATATATAAATATTGTTTAGAGACCGTGCTATTCTTCTTGAGCATTCCATATGACAGATGTTTTAATTCCAACCATTAAGACACTTATTTTTGGAGAGCTTGAGCCACCAAATTAAGTTTCCTATAATTCGACTGATTTCAGCTGCTGATGATACTATCGAAATGAACTATACCTAGTGATCACAATCGATCTCTACGGTGGCTAAATTCAATAAAATATCGCAAATGTGTACCCCGCGCACCTTTTTTCCCAAAATGTTGGTCATACATGAAGATTTCTGACCATGTTTTAATAATTACAAGTTTCAATAGTAAATTTACTGAAACACGCTTGCGTCTACGTTTATACTCGTAAAAGACGAAGAATTCTACGAAGTTTACGCGTATCTACACGACCAAGAAACGTTTAGGGTCTAAATGCTCTGTTTATACTGCCATTGGTGCATCTTCAACATTGAGATGACGTAATATTTTTATAATATTAAAGCTGTACCTTTTAATTGAGTTTTAAGTTTATTATTGTTACTCAAGAAAAGCAGTTCTGTCATTAAAAATTTACTATCAGTTTCTGCCTACACTTTTTGCCAGAATAAGTTGGCATCTGGTATCTCTATTCGCCATATTCATCGTGAGCCACTGATGCTCCTTTAACCCGGGAGAGAACCATAGTTCCTTCTATTTTTTTTCATCCATGGACGGAATGAATATCGCTGTGTGCCTACATGACAATAGTGCACGGATATGCACCGGTGTTGACGCGGTCCTGTTCCGATATATTCTAAAATACACTAAATCGTGCACGCTTGAGAAATTTAGTGCACGGCACTTCAAAAACTGCTGCGTGGCCACACAGTCGTGCAGCTTAGAGGGAACCATGGAGAGAACACCTATGGGGAATCCCCACATTTTTTGGATTTTTTTCTAATTTTCCGTCGCCGTAGACATCAACTTATTAAAGTACGAATTTATTTTTTCCTCCTCAAACTGGTCCAAAAATAGGGGTGCGCATGGCACACAAGGATGCGGATTACGTGAGTAAATACAGTATTAAAATTAATTATTATAAATCTTCTAAAATACCATATTTACTCATATAACCCACGCATTCCTATTTTTGGACCGGTTCGGAGGGAAAAAATTAATTTGAGCCAGAATAAGTTTTTTTTAAGTCACCGATTCCCACTCCCTGAAACAAGTTCCGCTCAAGTTAAGTATTTTCTCCCTTCTACGTGACGCAATGTATTGGATGATCTCTTTATGACGATATTAGCAGAAATCTCCTCACCGATAGTCCTCTTTTGTTTACCCCTTAACTGTTTTTGTTGTAATATTACTCAACTTCATCCCCACTTCACTGTTTTTGACGTAATATTACGCACCAATACGCAGCTTCACAAAATATTTGTTCATCTATGAACGGGAACTTCCCTACGTGGATGGGGAGTTTTTTCGCGTATAGTCTCGTGAGTAAATATTGGAAGGTTACGAACAAAAGAGTCCAAACACTTGACGTGGATTTCCATCTTCCTTTCGTACGATGAAATCTTTCATTCGCAACAAAATTTCACCACTCCGAATTCCTCGAAGTGGATGAGGGAAAAGGACCAAACTTGAACCTACCTATTCTCAAGCCAGCAAACCCTCAGTAGTCATTGAACTATAGTTATCAGTTAGTCGGCGTATTCTTTCTGCCTACTTTTGCGAGTTTTTGCCTGCAGCGCAGGCGTAACTTACACGTTCGCTTGGTCGCATAAATACGCGTTTATTTCGTAGAATTTGACATCTTTTACAAATATAAACGTAGACGCAAGCATATTGCAGAGAATTTACTATCGATACTCACAATTTATATAACCTGTTCAGAAATCCTCATGTAAGATGCGCACCCCCTTTTTCCCCCGGCGTTTCGGGAAAAAATGTGCGTGGGGTACATGAGTAAATACGGTAAATGCCATAAAATGCAAGTACTGGAACAGCTGATTCAAAATAGCGATCACCTCCACCGAAAGATCAACAGTCTTCTTAAATATCGATGTTATTCATTTTTAATTTAAGGTTCACATTTTTATGTTCGGCATATAAGTGACCCTAAGTTTAAGGAAAAAATTTTTCGACTTCAAAGGTCGACTTATACGCCGGAATATATGGTATTTAACTATTTTAATCTGATTTTTATTTTGTCTAAACGTTAGATTGAGAATGTATTATAAAGGGAATAATATGAACAGTTTAGTAAAATTTTACTAAATTGTTCATATTATTCTCCCTGAATATGGAGTTCCACCACGTGAAGGCTTCATCCATTGATTTTTATGTATTATAAAGCTGGGCACATGGTGCCCATAGGTCGTGTGTGTGCGTGCATGCGTGAGTGCGTGCATGCATCTGTGTGTGTATATATATATATATATATATATATATATTGTTTTAATGTTTTTCAAAATTTCTCACAGTAACACTGCAGTTTCTGTACTAGTTTCCGTTAACATTTCAGCTTGCTGTTCAGATAATGAAATTAATTCTAGTGGTGGTTTACATATTTTTTTTAAATGGAAGTCATGCTGCATGTAATTATGTGACATTGTTTCACCTCACTTCTAAACTTGACCTGCATGAAAAATTTCTTACTTGATGAAATCACTTGTGCTTGTGTTTAAAACTCAATATCCTATTTCTTTTTTAAAATATTCATGCATTCCCTTATGTAAAAATTATTAAAACAAATTGATTTAACATTGGGTGAAGCGAAATAAGCTGTGGGCAACAAATTAAAAATTCCCTATAACCAATTTTAAATTATTTATATGCCAAGTTTGAATCCACAGTAGTTATGTTTTTTTTCTGATATATATTTGTTGTGTTTAGACTTGTGTTATAAATGATCTCATGTAAAATCCTTAAAAAATGATGCTGAAGTCATGGACAAACAAATAATTAAATTCAATTTACCGTATATACTCGAGTATAGTACGTGTTTTTACGACCAAATTTTTATTGCAAAAATTTGGGATCATACTATACACGAGTAATGCATTTGAAGATTTAAAATTCATGTATCTTCACGGACATTTTCGGTGAAGTTATGCCACCCGCATGCATTGTAATGGTAGGGTAACCTTAACAGTGAGGTCCTTTATCGTTGTTATGTTGCTTCGTTAAGAGTAGTACCGTATTGACCTGAATATAGTGCGACCCCGAACATAGTGCGACCCCAAGTATTTTGAAAGGAATTTTAGAAAAAGATGAAAAAACATTTTATTTTCTCTGTTTTACACATTTAAATTATGTATAAACTCGTATACTAAATATCCGAAGCTTCTTCAATCTCCTGAAAACGATTTAAAACACAAATTTTAATGCAAACATTTTAATTAATTAACTATAGCTATTATAGGGACTTATGAGAAACTATCTACCAGCGCTTAATCAAAATCTCCTTCCTCTTCTATTTCCTCATCTCCCGAAGTTGAAGCAAGGTTCGAGTCATTGCTGTCACTCTCTTCATCCCACAAGACACTGTCTTCACTACCATCCATGTTGTTCGATATACAGCATTTCTTAAATCCACGTACAATGGACTCGGGGGTGATTTTGTCCCAGGCTGTTTTGATCCACTTCGCTAACATAGAGACTGACGGTTTCTTAATCTTTCCCGACGGAGTAAATTCATGGTTTCCTGCCAGTAACCACTCATTATATTCCTTTCTCAAGTAATCTTTGAAAGGCTTATTAACTGTGACATCTAACACTTGCAATTGCGATGTCATCCCTCCTGGAATAATAACCAGATCCGTGCGTATTTCAGCAATTTTTCTCTTAACATTTTCTGTCATATGACCCTTGAACGTGTCGAGTACGAGCATTCCCCTCTGACGCAGTAACGCACCTGGGCACTTATCCCAAACTTCATTCAGCCAGTCTAAAACAAGGTTCTCATTCATCCATCCCTTTTCACGCACACGAAAGATCACTCCTGATGGTAACTTTTCCTTCGGCATCGTTTTATGCCTTAATATAATATAAGGAGTCAGTTTTCGCCCGTTGGTCGTGACTGCAAGCATTACCGTGATTCTATTTTTTTCATTTCCCGTGGATTTGATCAACACTGGTTTAGCGCCTTTAACATTGACAGTGACGTTTGGTGGCATATCAAAACAAACAGGAGTTTGATCGGCATTTCCCATCTGCCCTAGCAGGTAGCCGTGCTTTTTACGTAAGTTTATGACATACCTTTGGTAATTAATTAACTTCTCGGCATAATCACTAGGAAGGCGTTGAGCTAGAGAAGTACGGCGTCAAAGAGAAAGACCTTTTCTTTGCATCATCCGTCTACACCAGCCGATGCTTGCTTTAAAATCACTGCATGGAATTTTAAATTCACTTGCCACTTCCAAAGCTTTCATCAATGTCTTCTCGAGTGATGGGAAATCATTCGCTTCGTTTTTCCATCACGAAATCACAGACACGATTGTCAAGGTCTCCAAATCTTCCTTTTGAAGGTCTCCTAAACGCTTTCCTGGTTGAATTAGCAAATTTAAACTTATCTAAATGCTTCCGCCATAAATGTATAGTTGCTTCCGGAACACCATACTTGTTCGAAGCTTGAAGATTGTTTATTTTTTCTGCCTCTTGAGTCACGAGTACTTTAAAGTTCATGTCATAACTTCGTCGAATTCCTCTGTTAACTTGGGATTTGGAAGAAGCCTTTTTCTCAACATGATCAACTTCCTTTTGGCCGTCCATCATTAAAATAATAATGGGTAAAAACTTCGGAAACTGGAAAAAACAAAAAATATCAATGCATTGACGTAAGAGCTACCGGTACCGTGGGGGGTTCCGGCTGCGGACAACACGTGCGCGAAATTGTTGCAGTTTGACCGTGATTTATTTTCAGTTTTCTTCTCAGACACTTTTCCAGTGTATTTGTACAATGTAGCATCGTAACATGAACACCCAATTCACTTACAATGTAGCAATTATAAACTGACGTCTGAAACGTGTCACGAGACGAGCCAATACGCACTTCTTAAAAGTACTCGAATATAGTGCGAATGCGACTTTTAAAGGTAACCATTGATGAAAAAAACATCGCACTATATTCGGGTCAATACGGTATCTTTTTCATATATACAACTTCAAATTCACAAATACTTGATATAAGTGAAGATTTACGGGCACTTCCTTTATTAAATTTTATGTATGTGCATCTTTGTTTGCGTCTTTTTACAAGGGATGGATTGGAACAAGTTGGACTAAAAGTATCATAGACAGCGTAACTTTATGGAATTTCGACATCTTGGAAAAAAGAAATTACTTTGTAATATTCAAGTCTTTATTGTTTCTTCAATCACACACCGATCGGTTTCCACTACAAAGTCATTCTAAAGGTGTTACGTCAGTTAGTAACACCATTAGAATGATTTTGTAGTGGATACCGGTCGGTGTGTGATTGAAGAAACAATAAAGACTGTGGAATATTACAAAGTAATTTCTTTTTATCCGTTATCCCTACCTATTAAGTAGATGAGCGAGTGGAACCATTACGTACGCGGAACGTAATCCAGACATATTAGAATTGAAACGTTTTTATTTCATCTTGTGCAATCATGATTCATATCACTTTTTATTAAATGTTTTAGGAGTAAGATACTTAACTTATCCGAATTTTAGTGTACTTCCAAGAAATACTATTTACGACATTTACGGTCTATTCTATAGTGGTGTGGAACATCAAGGTCTTCGATATATCTCGCTCGTAACCATCGAGCTATCGAAACGAAATATATCGACCCTGGTGGAAAGCTGGGGTCGTACTATAAACGAGATATATGAAAAAATCAGGTTTGTTCACCAAAAAATCAGGGGTCATACTATACATGGAGTCGGCATATACACGAGTATATACGGTAACTTCATTAGAATTTTTCATGCTAAATATTATACATTGCTGCTAAGAAGTGTTGAGGGCTTTTGCATATATTAAAACTTTAAAGACATTCTATAACCATATTTGCCAGTATATAAGACCACTTTTTTGATGCAAAAATTTCCCCTAAAATCATCTTATATGATGAATGTTTAAATACCAATAAGATATTTTCTTTAAAATTTATGTATAAACACTTTTCAAGTTCTTATGACTCTGCTTTTGGTATAGCGGGAGGTTTTCTATGCAATAATAATAATAATAATAATAAGCAGTCTTTATTAGGTCGATATTTTAGACATCATTGTCCATTCTTCCATATAAACCTGATGAACACAAACATCCATGTCCTAGGCGGGATTCGAACCCGTAACCTTAGTTACCTTCGGCAGATACACTAACCATCTATCTACAAAGGCCAACAAGTACATACAACTTGAAACACCTTTGTTCATTCTGTAGAATTGTTGTTGTTATTACTTATAATAATAAAGGGTTTCAATGAATTATTTGTAACCAATCTTCAGTATATTCATTTTGCAAGATACAAAGGATGATATTACAGAAAACTCAGAATGCACAGCTTTTAACCCAAACAGGCTGCATGCAGAAAGCGTCAAAAAATCACAATGACTTTTGGATGTTTACTATGACAGTATTATTGGAACACGAGACTGAACTATGACAATGCCATGATATCTGCCATACTACAATGTTTTTATCCCAATCAGCATCTATTTACTTCACATTTTTATCTGGTGTTACTTCAACATTTTCCAAGAAAAATCATGTTTTCATGAAGCAGTTCCTTCTAGTCGACCCCTTGACCTGCTTTCAAGCTATGGAAACATTCATCTGTAGCTGCTTTTGCTCTTTGCCACCATCCATCAGGTATACAATCTCCTGCACAAGAATCATCCTTTAGTTGGATTTTAAAGTGTGAATTATTCCTAAATCTAGAGACTCATTGGTGCAGCTGGATGAGAAGAACATCAATTTAGTGTTCCTCAAAAACATTAGATGGATATGCAATCAATAAACAGAAGGGTTATTTTCAATTCTGTGAGGCCATCAATGTGTCCGAAGCTGGTCTACAAATATTTTTTATGATATCCAAGCTTTGGTATTTGCCCTGTACTTTGTCAACATTCCTGACATTTATGAAGCACTAGCATAAGTGCCTGTTGAATTGCAACTGATTTAGTGAATCTACTTTCGCTGCCAATTCTAGAACATATGCGGGATATACAGAAACTTCTTAGTCAACAAAAACCTGAAAATCACGTATAATGCTTTTTCATTTAGCTTTTCTTAACAGTTAACCAAATTTGTTGGTAAACAATGCAATGCATGTTTCAACGTGGGCATCAACTTGTTCTATAATGCACAGCTTTTCTTTAATCAAAAGTTTCTTTCTGTCTTGATAAAATAACTTAGTAAATTCCAACTCAACTTTATTTGGACTCAATATATATTTCAATGCATAGCATCATCATCAGGAGTCTGAGCCAATTGATTATATTCTGTCTATTCAATCTTCATTTTTCCATTTTCCACTGCTAGGGTATGCTGATGAACGAACTTAAGAAAATTTTATCTTGAGAAACAAAGTTTGTAACTTAAAAGAAAACTCATGACCTACAAAAAGCTTGATTTATGACTAGTGATTGGCTAATTTGAGTAAAACAAATATGCCTAGCTACAAATATGTATGCCAATCAAAAATAAACAAAGAAAAACAAATATCCCTTGGTAATAGCAATTGAAATGTGTGCAAATAGCAGGAAATTCAGTTGTTCAAAGTCTGTTGTAGGAATTAATTACATTATAATGATATGAAAATTACCAGGGTTGAAATAAAATGACAAATTCAGGGGAAGCATGAATTCCAATAATGTAAGCATGGGATTTTACTAGATATTCTTTCAAATTATTATGGCATAGGCAATAGCCAAAGGAATAGTTTTTAATGCTCAATTTTGGCAGCAGTTTCCTAATTAGGAATTAAAATAGTATTTATCACTGTTAAATTCTTTCACATTTTTTTGTTTTAAAAGCAACTTTAGGGACTTATATGTTGCAGGTGTAAATGATCACAGCATTAAAATGTAACTATTCATTCTATCAGTTCGTTCATCCAAATTTTGAACATGTTGCCTCAATACTATGCTATTTAAAAAATATGGGTACATTCTGCTCCAATTTCTTTTTATTTCTAAATTGAAAAAGACTTGTCTGGAATTGGACCTCTGCATTTTGAGGAGAACCCATAAACTTGATTTCTTTGCCCAGAATTTTCAAACTTTTGACAAACATAGGCCTATTGAATCAATAGTTTTTAGGTATCAAAACCCTGGGAGATTTGAAATTGATTACATAGTTTATCTGCTCAGAAAATTCTTTACATAATGATAATCACAATATATCAAAATTATTTAAGTGGTAAGCAATTTGTAACTTATTAGAAAAATATACAACTTCTTTGTCAATCAATTGATGAGAATCATTTGTTAGAAATTTAATGTTATGGAAGTAGTAAACAATGTGTAACTTATTAGATGAACACTCACTTATATCTTTATGATATAATTAATTTTTAAAAGTCAGTGAGTAGAAAATAAATAATATAACTTGATACATGTCTAATTTATGAACAATTCCAAACACATGCATTTACTTCTTTTATGCTGAGTGTTCATTGAAGCTTGGATTTCCACACTTCCAGCATTGAGATAGTGCTTTAAAGTAAGCTTTGAAAGAAATCAGTTTTGTTTTTGTTTGTTTTATGAGCATTTTTTTTAGCCAGTAATATGTAAAAAGACTAATCATCCTATGTTATATTTAATAGGTAGGGAACCTAAAGTGATCTGTGAGCAGTGTGTCACTACAAATGTGAAGAAAGCTCTGAAAGCTGAGCACACCAATCGTTTGAAGACTGCATTTGTGAAGGCATTGCAGCAAGAGCAGGAGATAGAGCAGCGCATGGCACAAGTTTCAAGCTCTGTCTCTCCTCAGCCAGAAGCCAATTCCAAACCTGCCACTCCCACCATGGTATCAACCGTCCATCATGCCCCCACGCCTCCTGCCCCTGCCCCCCCTCCACCTCCTCCTCCTCCGCCCCCACCACCTCCTCCCCCCCCTCCTCCTCCCCCTCCCATTACCCCTACTCCTGCACCCCCTCCACCCCCTACCCCTCCTTCGAGAGCTTCAGAACACCATACTCTAGCTGCTGCTGTTGCGGCTGCAGCACAGCTTCCAAAGCTGTCTGACTCCAAGTTTGCCGCTGCTGCAGCTGCGGCTGCCGCAGCAGCTGCAGCACAACATCCTGCTGCCGCTTTGCAGGCTGCCCACCAGCAACTGTTGCGAATGCCTCAGCATCACCAACCCCTGCCGGCTCACATGCTGCCCTTCTCTCCCCTTTTGTATCCTTATCAGCTCGCTATGGCACAAGCTGCAGGTGGGAAAGGGCCAGTGGCTGCTGCCGCAGCTAATCTTGTTGAGCTACAGCGTCAGGCAGCTGATCTGCAGAGGCAGTATCTCTTGGATATGATTCCCCAGAGGTCATTGAACCAAGGGGGTAGTGGGAGTGGGGGAGGTGGAAGTGGAGGTGGAATGAACTGGAAGACATGATGTTTTCCTCAGTTCAGGCAGTTTCCACAACAACAGCATGAGCAACAACAGCAACAACAACAGCAACAACAATGCAGGAGGCAGGGAAGTGGAGGTAGGGACGCCACAGACCAAAATGTTGACATGTCATTTACCTCGATTCCTCCTTTTCCCCCTGGGTGGGACCTGAACTGAATCCACATGTGTTCTGTTTATCGCTTTAATGATAAATTTGAGTACTCAACTGATAATACCATGATTGAGCTTCCTAACTGACCTTCGTTGGCAAGGAAGGTGATTGTGATCTCTTGCCATTGGAATTGGCTGTCTCTCTCTCTTTGAACCTGTTAGTTTCATTTCAAGTTTCATTGTTTTGCACTCTCTCATAAGCCATTTAAATGTGGCAACATCTGAAATTACAGATGCATGTTCATCAGGTTTTGAAGTATTTGACAATGCATTGGTAATGGAAGTTACCTCTCTGCGTTTCTCATTCTCTATCTCATCACATACATACATACGGATGGATTGAGTTGTTGTTGTGTACACTTGTTACAATTTTCACTCAATGGGTATAAGGCAGTATTAAGAAGCCACTGGGAAGGTTTGTTACAATGCTTGTAAGCACTGCTGTTTTGATGGCATGGCACTTGCTCAGCGTGCCATTGGTAAATTATGCATATTGGTGAAAAACATGGTGCACTGTTGGAATGACTTTACAGATTTTTTGGGTGAAAGGTGAGTTCACTAGAATGAATAACATATAATTCGTGATAACCATTTTCATTTACTACTCTGTGGGAGACTTTCTTCTAGTTTAATGTGAACATTGTTCCATGCCTTAAAGTTTGGAATAAAGGATTTCAGTGTGTTGTATCCATTTTGAAGTTGGGCTGTAAATTTTTACATAGAATGCACGCCTCATCTTGGCTGTGTGTTGTACAAACTTGTTAAGATTTTCATCATACTGTATACTGGTACCTCTCATCCTTGAAATTGTGTATGGCTTGATGTTTTTGTGAAGTATTATGTAATTTAATTAGTACATGTAGTAAAAGAAAAAATTGAAAGGTTTACCACGTAATGGTGGTTCATAATAAAAATTGCATGATTGAGGAGTGTAAAAATTGTGGTAATGGAAAAATTGGAGATCTATCCCATAATTGCAGTTTTATAATGCATTTAAGTATTTGCTCATATTTACATTGCCAGTTGAATTTTCCAACTTTGCTTGCTATGTTTGAGAAAGGTCACAGTGTTGAGACTCCCTTGTTTTCCCCACCTGTGTGTTCAAGGTAACTCCTTTCGGAACTTCTCTCCATTATCAGTGAACAATAATTGTGTATTTCAAGTTTTGTGAGCACTTGAATGAATGGCTCGTGGAATGAATGTCTCAGCAGATCTGCAATAAACCCATTAATTAGTTATAGATTTGAGGGAAAAGTTTTTGTGTGAATGATTGTGGGATAAGAGCCATTTTAAAGGCAATGGTATTATTTATCTCGAGTATTTGTAGAGAACTTGTAGGAAATTTCATAAATACAAGGTGAAACATTATTTTGAGTTTCTTTTAAATTGTATGTATAGGAAATGCATACATAGTTCTACAAGCTATCATATGAAGAAGAGTAAATTATATGCTATTAAGTTCTAAGATCTGTTCAGATCGATTATATTCATTTTTGGCGGCTTTTGTAAAGAACTACCATGGAAAGCCAAAATCAACTTTTATGATTGATATTAAATCATTTTGAATGGAATTTTGTACCTTTTTTACTGAATATCCTCACTTTTCTCTGGACGATTTAGCAACAGCAATGTAAATTACATTACTGGCATAGAAAATGCTATTAGCTATGAACTTTTATATTTGGCTATGTATATATGTCAGGAACATCTCTTGAAGTGTTTGGTACAGAAGACTTGAAGGGCAGGCTTGTCACACCTCTGACAAGCAAGTGCAAGTTGAGAGCAGCAATGAAAGTTTTCTCTGCAGCAGTGTGGCCAGTCTGTGACGGTCATTTCATCGCACGATCTGCACTCTTCACAATTACCTAGTTGGAGTAAATGTATATCAATGAATTTATGTTATTCAGTTTTTGAAGATGTCTGTATATCTTTCGCTAGTGATTTATTTATAAAATTTGTTGATTTTAGTGGTAACTGTTATGTTCATAAATAAAAGTGATAGATACAAAACTGGAAACATTGAAAGTACATTTGGTCATTCACTTTTCAACACTTCCTTGCAAAATATAAATGGTTATTGTTTAAAGAAAATGTAAAGAAGTATAAAATTAAGACTGTAACTATTTATGGAGTTATTCAATCAAATATAATTATACTGAATTAATGAGTCATATATTTGATATAGGGTAACTGTAATGCTCATCTTTTTTCAGTAGCTGTGAAGTCACTTCTTTCTGTTGATAAAAAAATCCAATAGTAGCAGGAAAATTTCTTATTAAACATGTTTATTTGCGTTTTGTACCAACTAATTTCTGTTTGTGGAGATATTTTTTGTATTTCCAATTGTAAGCAGGATGAAATAAAGTGGCTCATACTTAGCCATTGCTACTGCAAATTTAAAATCTTGGATTAGGATTCTTATCCCTGGTGGTTACAATGGAAAAGTATTTGAAAATAACTTCTAATTTGTATGAAACTCTCTGGCAACCTTTGTATTCTACCTACAGTATCATTGAAACATCTAAAATGTCTTCCATTGAAACCTACACCTTTCTGTTTTATTAAGTTGATGAATATCTGTGAATGTTAATACTGTTTTGGGGGCAATGATTTTCTCTTTTAAACTTAATTGTGTAAGTTATGAAGGAGCGATGCCATTTTGAAAATTCATAAATCCATCCATGAATGTTGATGTCCAAATTTCTTCAATTAAAAAAATTTTCATTATTGTTTCATCCCATTGAGTAGCAAATTTAAGCACAATATCACTTTTTCACCTCTGAAGTGAGTTCAAATTAGAATCACAGTAAATGTTTATTCATTTGAATATGGAACTGAAAGTTCAACTTTTACATAATTTTAAGATTATCATTGTCAATAATGACACATCTGATCCTAAAAGACAAAATAATGGTCTCAGATGATAATACCTCTCTTTTGGAGTGTGATTCTTATTACTGAAAAACCATTTCCAACCTTGGTAATTATCTATGTCAGGGTTGGGAAACCATTTCTACATGATGGGCTGCATTGGTAGCAGTGAATTCTTTGGCGGGTCGGATTAGAATTGAAACACTAAGTTTCCTAGAAATCCGTAGGTAACATATATGTAGTTGAAAATCATATCTATGTTAGGTTTTTAGGGCTGACATTTCAATATTAAATGTTTTATTATCATTATTTAGAGCAGTTTCTCCCAACCTGGGTGCCGTGAAGTGTTCTGAGGGGTGCCACAAAAATTATTCTGTTTTCCCATTTTTAACCTCATTTTGCATTGCTGCCTTTCAAAAATCCAAACCAGAGTTAAGACAATCTTCATTTCGTCACAAAGACACTTCAAAATGAAAGGAGATATCAGAAACATAAAATCTTGATTTTATGCTTTAGATATGATAATAAAAAAACCATGATTACTACTGATGGTGAATAGGGAGGGGTGCCGCCAGATTCTGAAAAGTCACTTAGGGGTGCCATGACTTTAAAAAGTTTGGGAAGCACTGATTTAGATTAATAAAATGAACTCATGTTCACTAGAGAATTATCAAGCTTGTATCATGGCTGAAAACATTTAATATAAATAAGTTAGGAAAGTGTACAATGTATTACAAATGGGCGCGTTTCATGCAATGGAATATTAAAAATAAATTATATACCTGTACGTAAGGGAAATAGCGTTTTAGAGTTCTTTTCCTCATCATAAATAATCCATTTTCTTCCTATTTAAAAATAGTGCATGCACACGTAAGTAAATTAAACGTTTATTTGTGAGATTGTTTATGTTAGCAACAATGAAGAAGTAACCATGCAAGAAATTTTCTAGTTCAACTCGATTTAAGACTTTCTTGTTCAATTTTATGGATAATGGCTACTCCTATGATGAAAATGTATAGGAAAAGAAATACTCTAATTTATTAGTTCTACAAGTTTTATTTGAAAAATATTTTGATATGAGCAATACTTGACGAGGTATGATGGAAAGTTAATTTTTTTATCATGTCAAGTGGTACCCCTGATTGGCTCATGTGATTCGTTTTTGCGATTTTCTTATTATATTTGATTGTAAGTCCTTAATATCAAATTTCATGAAAATCCGTTCAGTAGAAGCTGAGAACGAACATGCGGACGGACAGACCGACGATAATAGGCGCTCACGCTGTAAGCGAAACATGCCTAAAAATTGAAAAGTACTTAGGTGTCAGTTATAGCTATGACAATGTTATGAAAAGCTAGATGTGTTTTTAGACTATAACGAAGCTGTCTTCATTGGTGTTTCACGCATCCCAGATCCCTTCCCCGTGTATACCCTCAATGGGCACCTAACCACAAATTCCCTCATCCTCTTCCATACATGCAAAAAATAACAAATACATAACTTTTAGAATCTGCATTCAGTGAATCATCACTGAAGAAGGCTGCATTGTACACGAAATACACATGGTTTTTCATAACCTTGTCATGACTATTGGAGATACCTAAAATAAATACTTATTTTTCAGTTATATGATATTAAAGTGCTTGTTCTTGAATTTGTGCCCATACATGTTGTAGAGCAGGGATTCTTAATCTTTTTTGTGCCATGGACCCCTTTGGTAGTCTGGTGAAGGCCACAGATCCCTTCTCAGAATAATTTTAAATGCATAAAATAAAATACATAGTATTACAAAGGAAACCAATTATATTGAAATGCAGTTATCAAAATATTTTTTTAAGCAAATTTATGATATAGTAATATATGTGCTTCTTTCTTAACGTATTAAATAATACATTAAAAATATAGGAAAGTTAAAGTTAAATTTTATTTTTTAAAGATATGTCAGTGTGAAGGCTGCTGTTATTTATCTTGAATAAGAACATTAAACTGTGGGGTGGTATTTGACAAGGCAATGCATGTCATGTTGGACATCCAGTCGATTTCGATTTTTTGTTTTGATGGTTACAAGTGTTGAAAATCCCGATTCGGAAAGATATATTGTTGCAAATGGAATTAAAGCTTCCATAGCTCGCTTTACAAGGCGAGGATAGGCTTCTCCCAAGGAACACCAGAATTCTCCAAGGCTTTTTGAGTTAAACTCCAACTGTAGTAAGTTTTTTGTCCTAAGATCAATGAGTTCATCTTTGGCTAGGTCAACATCTTCGATACAGTTTATATCAGAAAGAAAAGGATTGCAGATCCATGGTTCAACTTTAATGCCATCAAGATAGAAATAGCTTTTGAAAGAGTTCTGAAGTGTTTCCAAGGGTTCGCAGATTTCTTTTTTCAAAGAAATTGACAGAATTTTGTATCTTAACTCCATCTTGGTAAAGCACTTCCTCCAGCATTTGAAAGTTTGCAAGGATGCCGGCCTCTCTTCTTCCATATCGGTAGCTTAGCCAAGAAAGCTTGTAATATTTCAGCTGCATCCTTAATGGTGACTTCAGGACCTTGAATGGAAAGATTTATCTCATTCATGTGGTGAAAAATATCTGCCAGGTAAGCCAACCCATGGATAAAATCCTTTCTTTCAAAATTTTCCAGGAGTGGGGTTTCTTTTTCTTTCAGAAACAGTGAAACTTCTGCCCTTAGTGCAAACAAGCGCTTCAAGACTTGTCCTCTTGAAAGCCAGTGAACTTCTGTGTAGTAGAGAAGCACTTCATATTCTACTCCCATTTCTTGACAAAATCTTTTAAAAATGCGATGATTCAGAGACCTGCTTCTGATAAAACTAATAACTTTTATGGCTGTTGACAAAACTTCTTTCAGGGTTGTTGCAAGAGTCTTCGTTGCCAGTGCATGTCTGTGTAAAAAGGAATGAGTGATGACGACCTGAGGAGCTTCCTTTTTCACTAAAGTAGCAAAACCAGATGTATTACCAAGCATCGCAGGAGCTCCATCTGTGCAAAGAGAATGAAGCTTTTCTTTCCAGTCAAAGTTTCATTTGTAAAAAAAACTTTTTACCATTTTGAAAACGTTGACGGCCTTTGTAGTTTCCAAAAGGGACTCACAAAATAAGAATTCTTCTTTGATGGTGTCAGTATGCACAAAGCGAACAAAAACAAGGAGCTGGCTACATTGAGAGATGCCTGTAGTTTCATCCAGTTGCATACTGAAGGGGAATGGCGAGGCTGCCAATTCCTCGATGACCTGCTTCAAAATGTTAAAAGAAATATCAACTATTCTAGAAGGTATCACATCATTTGACAAGGGAACCGCTTCCAGTTTTTTTCCTCTGTTCCAGTCCACAAACTAGTTCCACCATTTCCAGTGCACATGGCTTTACTAAAGTCTCTCCAATAGTGTGGGGCTTTTTTTGTTTGGCAATCCGGTAAGCAACTTTATAGGATGCTTCAAGAAAAGGCTTTTGTGAAATGACAAATCCAAGTTTTGGAAGTGTCCCCACTTTTCTAATTGAACTTTTTTCACACAAAAAAACCCGCATCCTTAGATGCATTTTCGGGATGGACAGACGTGAGGTGCTCTTTCAGTTTTGCTGGCTTCATACTTCCGTTCGCAAGAATTTTTCCGCACAAAAAACACTGGCTTTTGAGTCCCGTCATGTTCATTAATGCAAGTGAAACCAAATATATAATCTTCATCATACTTCCTTTTCTTCGACATTTCAACTTAAATTGGATCTGTAAAAAAATATAAAATAAATAAAGCTAAAATAAAATATGTGATTCAATTGACTTTTTTTGGAACTCAATATTTTTGAATGGTTTTTAAGTAATTTGTTTGATAAATCTGCATATAAATAAGTAATTTGTATGTTAATTCAGTAAAGTGTACGATATTCAAGAAATTTATATAAGTAAGTAAAGTAATGCAGGTTTTACAATTTATCCAAAGTTTTAACACTTTTAATGGATTTTAGCCCTCGGATAGACATGCGGATTACAGTAGTAGATCAGGAGTTGTGTCCTGTTATCTCAACCGTCAGACGCGTCTGAGCTTGCCTGGTCTACACTTGTAGCCCGCGTGCCTATCCGTGTTACAAGAGGCCTCCTTACGGAGAGTTACGAATTCTCATTTGAACTGTCCAGTTTTGTAAAACTTTAACAAACGATGAAAACGACTCACCTCCTTCCATATATTGATAAACAAACAATTGTAGATAGGGAACACTGGGAAGTAACGCAATCTCTGGGCAACCAATGTGAGAACACGCGACTTCACCATTTGGTGGCTGAACGACTACTAGGTGCAGAGTTGTCCGATAGTTTGCCAGCTACGTCACACGATCGTCTGTAGACAGCAAGACTGTGATCACGTGCGATCTAGTGGCGGGTCTAATAACTACCATAATTTTAAGTACAGTAATCCCTCACCAACCGCGGTTTTGAGTATACGCATTTTGTGAAATTATACAGTTTTACCAAACGCGGTATGAGGTCTCGAGTATACGCGGTTTGAGGTGCATATTTTTATTTATTCCGAAATTGTTTTTCTTAAGTCTGACTTATGTAATCTTGATGTATTTTAACTAACAATAAGAACACAAGTAATGTAGTAGTTTTGCAATCTTACTACATGTATGTACATAGTTTTTCACGTCATCAGACATGGCAGAGCCAGAGAAGTATTGGTGCTTAGTTTTCATTTTCGGTTTGTCTCTGCCTACTGACCTTACATTTGATCCCTACTCTGAATATCTGGTTGATTATGCTTATTCAGAGACTTTTTATATACAAACACTATCTATAATGATGGCATCTTCCATTTCAGTATGCCATTATGTATAAAGGTGCCTGGTCGAGGTGATGCACAAGCTAACCAAGATATCGTCGTACTAAATGAAGACGCGAACTAGAATGATAGTCTACTTTTTTGGGGATAAGTAAATCTTGTTCTATCACCTTGTTCTTAAATTTTTTCATATTGTTTTGTCAACCTTACAATCGGTTTTAGTAATTTTATCGCAGATTAAACAGAAAATTAAGTTTACTTTGTTTTTATACACGTATTTAATGCCATTTTTATTGTCATTCTCCTAACCCCGATTTTCTATGGAACTTTGGTCTTGCCAACCGCGGCACTTTTCAGGAACGTAACCCCCGTGGTTGGTGAGGGATTACTGTACTGATGAGCATAAACGATATTTCGAGATATCTGCAACAATTATAACGTGATATGAACACATCTGTTCTATTGGTGACCACAGGTACAGCTATTACTACTGTGGCTTATTGCATACATTCATAATTGAAGGAAATGCTAGATTTCAGTTAGAGGTTAGTGAAAATAAAGATAATAAGTAATATTTTTCCCATCCAAGCTCACGGACCCCCTGAAATCTTTCCACAGATCCCAGGTTAAGAACCTGTTCTAGAGGCTAGTTTGATTTTTATAATTAAACTGGCATAACTGTTTGTCAAATATGATGGGCATGCTTAAATTAATTTAAATAAAATGTAATGAAACAAACATATGTATGCAGAGCCAGGATGAGGCATTTCTGTGCCTGAGACAGTCATTCAATATTGTGCCCCTCCCACCACACACATTTTCGACATTAGCCGGTTTCGGACATTAGCCACCTATATATTTCTTTGCTTTTAATGTTAGTTTAACTTTTTGAATTTATTTTTAATAATGGACAACTTTTTTTAATAATGGGACAATTTATTCGAAAAACCCCGTAATTTCAAAAATACATTTATATAAAAAAAATTACATGTACATATCGTTTTATTTACAACTATGCAAAAACAAAAATATGTAAAATGCAAATAGGAAATGTAAGAAAACCAAAATCATAGGTAATCATAAATCGTAATAGTACCTGTAGTACAGCAAAGCAAGCCGAAAAACTAAATTTTATTGTTATTTTGTTTAGGTACCATGGTTATAGAAAATTATTTGTTAATCTTCGTTATATTGTCAGCTTATTGCTAACAAATGGCATTAGAGTTTAAAGAGTTGAATTTTTCTTGCGTTCATGGTTACAAATTCATTGATTACATTCTCAAAATTTATATTTCTTGCGATTTCATTTTCTATAGAAATAATCGACATATTGGACAGTCGGTTTTGTCCTATTGATGATCTTAAATATTTTTTTATTAATTTCAATTTACTGAAACTTCTTTCACAAGAAGCTACAGTGATCGGTAGTGCAAGAAAAATTCGTAAACAGACTTCTATATTTGGATAAGACTACAAGAGAATAATCATGTATTAATTGTAGAAGATCTAAAGGGGTGTGTGATTTTATATTTGGCAGTATTGATAATGCTTGATGTTTTAAACTTTCTACTTCTGCAGTAATTTCTGGAGCATTTAAATCTTCATTGTATTTCAATGCTAAGTCACTAATGTGAGAAAATGATTGACATTATCACCTCATGGTCACCTTTTTCGAGTGCTGAGAGCAAGCAAAGTGCAATGTAGTTCAAGGAAGGATGGAAAATTTAATCATTTTTCAATCTTTGTTTTTTATTAATCATAACCATGTCCTAAAGGGAACCATCCCTGAATATTTGCAGGCACTATGGAATGCAGGCGCTGTATCTCAAATATCTATAATATATAGACACTTCTTACACATGATATCATTCTATAAGCACTCTTCTTACAGAGGAGGATATAGGAGGATACTAATATCTGGCCCAAACTACAATAGTTGGAGAGCTGAAATTTAATACATAGATGAATCGAAAAAAATAATCCGGGGAAAATATGCGAAATTGCAACGTTTATTTTCTTGGCCGTTAAAAATTATAAACAATTTTACTAATAATTCATGGTTTAGGTACTTCTAAATGCGCTATGAAGCTGAAATTTTTTCTAGTGGTAGAATTTGCCAAATAATGAAAACGGGATTATAGAAATTTTAAAATTTTTATTCGTTCGGCCGTAAAAAATTCTTAAATGTTAAACCAATTGTCTAATATTTATGTACTTTCTGAAGATCCAGGAAGCTGAAATTTTTAACAAAGTTAGGAAATAATGTTCCGGTGGTAAATAACATTGGAAATTTCATAAAAGTTTTATATTGTGGCTGTTAAAAATTCATAAAATTTAAACAATGAGATTAATATAAATGCACTTCTAGAGGTGCTATGGTGATGAAATTATGCATAAATGTGAGGTATTCGTAACAAATGCTAAAAACCTATAAATGTTTTATAATTATAATTTTTAGGGGTTGTTTTTACCCCAATATTGACCATAAGGAAAAACGTAAATCGGCAAGAAGGTGCAAACTGTTGCGTTTAAAATTATTTGTCAACTCATACTCTTTACTTTAGGGTGAGAGAAAATGCTTGCAGAATGCAAGCACACCTTCACTAGTATCATTATATATTGACGGGCCTTAATTAGGATACAAATGTCCAGCCCAAACTACAATAGTTGGAGAGCTGAAATTTAATACATAGGTGAATCAAAAAAATTATCAGAGGAAAAATTGCAACAATGTTTATTTTCTTGGCCGTTAAAAATTTAAACAATTTTACTAACATTTCATGATTTAGGTACTTCTATATGTGCTATGAAGCTGAAATTTTTTTCTAACGGTAGAATATACGAAAACGCGATTATAGAAATTTGAAAATTTTTATTCGTTCAGCCGTAAAAAATTCTTAAATGTTAAACAAATTGACTAATGTTTATGTACTTTCTTAAGGTACAGGTAGCTGAAAATTTTAACCAAGGTAGGGAATTATGTTCTGATGGTAACTAACATTGAAAATTTCAGAAAAGTTTATTAATGTGGCTGTTAAAAATTCAAAATTTAAACAATTAAATTTATATAAATGCACTCCTGGAGGTGCTGCATCGATGAAATTTTACAGAAATGTGAGGTATCCGTAACAAATGATGAAAAACTATAAAATGTTTAAAGTTATATTTTAGGGGTTGTTTTTACCCCAAAATTGTCCAAAAAGAAGAACGTAATTCTGCGCAGATGTACAAACTTTCGCGTTTAACAATTATCTGTCTTTTTTATTCTTTACATTTAGGTGAGAGAAAATGCTTGCAGAATGCAAGCACACATTCACTAGTATATATATATCCCGCCTTACAGGGGAGGATATATATATATATATATATATATCATTCTATAAGCACTCTTCTTACAGAGGAGGATATACGATATATATAGGATATAGGAGGATACTAATGTCTGGCCCAAACTATTATAGTTGGAGATATGAAATTTAATACACAGGTGAACTAAAAAAAATTATCGGAGGAATAAATGCAAAATTGCAACGTTTATTTTCTTGGCCGTAAAAAATTATAAACAATTTTACTAACATTTCATGGTTTAGGTACTTCCAAATGGGCTATGAAGCTGAAATTTTTTCTATATGTAGAATTTACCAAATAATGAAAACGGGAATATAGAAATTTGAAAATTTTTATTCGTTCGGCCGTAATAAATTCTCAAATGTTTAACATATTGACTAATGTTTATGTACTTTCTGTAGATCCAGGAAGCTGAAAACTTTAACAGAGTTAGGAAATAATGTTCCGGTGGTAAATAACATTGAAAATTTTAGAAATATTTATTGTTGTGGCTGTTAAAAATTCATAAAGTTTAAACATTGAAATTCATATAAATGCACTTCTAGAGGTGTTACATTAATAATACATCTTTTATTTTAAACAATTTTCCATAGCAGTTATTGTTTAGGAATTATTTATAAATAATCGGTTTTTCGGTTTCCGTCAAATATCTCCTTAAAAACATCGTTATTGGTAACCTTCGTGAGGACCAAAGTTGTAGAGAATAATATTTCTTCCGAGTTTTGTTTGAAACAAATTTTCGTAGAACGATCCATTTCGGAGATATTTAACTTTTTCGAAATTTTTCGTAATTTCCAGTATACAGCGCCACAACCATGTAGCGGTGAATTCTGTATACATATTCAAAATATATGTACCTAATTTACGGCAATAAGGACGACTGTTTTTTTTTACGATACAAAATAATAATTTTGCCTTATAATGCTATTCATAATAATTTAAATATGGAGAAAGTCGTGTTGGCCACGTCAGATTTTTACTTTCTCCATACGTAGTAATGGGAAAGTATTGTATTCATGAAAAAATCGACTTCGAGAGGTCCCTAGAACACGTTTAGACTATTTTCGGAATGATGCCTGTGTGTGCGCGCGTGTTATTGTGGGCGCTCTAACTCAAAAAGTACGTGCCATATCGTTACCCAACTTCATATATAACACTTTAACATGAGCATAAAGAACTGATTTGTTTTTCGACAATAACGGGTAACCGGAAGTCGAGGTTTATTCGAAACTCGATTCGGTTTTTGCGATATTTCTTCGTTAAAATATCATTATTGTATTTACAATTCTATACAAAAGTTATAGAGAATGTAATTTCCTACAACTTTCATTTGAAACAATTTTCTATTGTAGTTATTGTTTATGAGTTATTTATAAATAACCGGTTTTTCGGTTTTCTCCTTAAAAACATCGTTATTGGTAACCTTCGTGAGGACCAAAGTTGTAGAGAATAATATTTCTTCCAAGTTTTGTTTGAAACAAATTTTCGTAGAACCATCCATTTCGGAGATATTTTGCTTTTTACTTTTTTACTGTTGATCACGAAAAAAATCGACTTCGAGATTTCATCGGAAATACACGTTATGAGGTCCCTAGTACAGGTTTACACTATTTTCGGAATGATGTATGTGTGTGTGTGGATGTATGCCATTGTGGGCGCTCTAACTCAAAAATTACTTGCCATATTAACACCAAATTACATATATAACACTTTGGTATGAGTACGAAGAGCTGATTAGTTTTTGGACAAAAACGGTTAACCGGAAGTCGAGGTTTATTCGTAACCCGATTCTGTTTTGACGAAATATCTCCGTTAAAACATCATTATTGTATATACGATTCTCTACAAAGATTATAGAGAATGTAATTGACTACAACTTTCAGTTGAAACAATTTTCCATAGCTGTTATTGTTTAGGAATTATTTATAAATAATCGGTGTTTTCGGTTTCCGTCAGACATCTTAAAAACGTCGTTATTAGTAATCTTCGTAAGGATCAAAGTTGTAGAGAATAATATTTCTTCTAATATTTCTTATAACATATTATTATAATATTTCTTATAATATCTACTTTCGCCGTATTTTCCTAGCTTGTTTTTGGTTTTGTATTTTATTGTTAACAAGAAGTGGAATTGCTAATACAATAAATCATTTGCACTTTCCAAAAAACCTGTAATTAGCTAATAGCAAGTTCTGAAGAAAGAAATGTTTTTCTGTTTAACTAACCAAATGTCTCACCATCCAGCACATTTCGACGATTGCATGGTAGCAACTTCCTGACAATTAAATGGATATTCTAGCAATCGCTAAGATTCGAATGATCCCAAAGAAACCCCAGCGATCGAGAGAGAAGATGATGACAAGTAGAGACTCCTTGAGCTCGCAAAGAGGCCTTCAGAGCGCTTGCTTTACACCAGGGCATCGAACCGTAATTTTTTTCGCTCCGGTTTTCGTTCCGGTTCACTCAAAACACAAAATTTCGGTTCGGTTCCGGTTTCGCTCCAGCAAGCGTCAGTGAACCGGTTCGAACCGGTTTTTTTCGCTCCGACCTTAAAATATTTTTAGGAAACTTTCAAGAATTGATTTATTAAGTATTTTTCTTATTAAATCAAATACAGCTTCACTATAAAAATAATGATATTTAAAAAACATAATCAAAACGCGTAAATAAATTATTTAAATGTGAATATTTAGTATGTATCTTATTTATTTAAGATTATATTTTGAATTGAATATTTACAAACCATATATGCGCCGCAAATGATTTCAACATACTAGGAAAGTATAAAGTAAATTATAAATGAGCAAGTTTTCTGCGATAGAACATTCTAAACTTATTATATTATGCAAAGCATTCATCTCATTTTCTAATTTACTGTGCTTAGTCCTTAGTACTAAATTTTATCAAAATCCGCTGAATAGCTACGGAAAAAAATTGCATCCTGATAGAAGGACGGACAGACCGAAGCTAATATGCGCTAAAGCTGGAATGCCTAATAATGAATTATTAATATTTTTATTTACAAATCGTGCGGTAAAATAAGAGATCGCGTTATCTCAATAGTGCCAGTAAGTTGAGTAAGATATTACGTTATTTTCATTAACAATTTGTAGATCACGTCCACTGCTCGTATTATAGTAAAAACTGTAAATGCACGGCTTAATTTTTTCATTCAGAGATTACTTAAATGGATGAAAAAATCTATAAAATATTTATGAGGAAGGCCGCAGAAATTGAGGGTCCGAGAATTCAGAAAGGCTGAGAAATGTTTATTAACATGATACAAATTTACGATGACTGAATATTTTTAATCACTTACGTAGTGTGAGAATGTTAAACTTCATTATTTCATAAAAATGAAATGATAAGTACCGTTTCGAAAAATTATTACTAAGCGAAAACGTGATTTTCACCCGGCAGCAAATAAAAAACATCTACGTACATCTACATATTACCCTGCAATCAAACATGCAAACAAAAAGAAAATAAGACATTCGGCCTGTCGTGAACTTTCTTCAGGCGGAGTCTCTAATGTGGGTTTCTGCAGTCGGCAAAATATTTCACTAAAAGTAACAAATTCGCATTTATATTTAATTTCTCTTCAGCTTTAAACAAACAATAGGAATATGTGTGCTCATTTTAAGATGCACTCTATAAAATAAATAGAAATTTACTAACCTGTAACAAAGGATAACCGAAGTAAGAATATCTCAAAACCACGACTGCGGAGCGATCCTTCCTGGATAGGTTTTAGAGAATGACTACCAGAATACAAGGGTTCAGTGGATATGGAGAGGGAGTGATAGTATATGGGGACATTAACCTCCAACTGTAAGGAAAGTCCAAGTTAAGAATCGGGAAATATTTTTGCCGGGAACACACTACGGGGTATGCTCGGGGGGAGGGTAGCAAGACAATTAGAGGCTGTCTTCAAAGTACCGCCCAAGTTCCTTTCCAGTAGCCTCGTTTAACAGGTAATCTCAGCAGGATGTATTGTAGACCCTCTCTCTATGTATTGAGATGCACATGAAAAATCCTACTATTGAGCCAACAGATACTATCACAAAGGCACATCCTTCCCAAGGCTGAGGAGAATGTGTTCTCAAGAAAAACCCAACCCTTTTCTTATTCGGTTTCTAAACGTGAGGCTTTCAGAAAGACTCAAACTAAAGCAAAAGGGAAAACCCTTCTTTCGCTCCCACATTTTATGCGAACCGAAAAATATGGAACGAAATAAATAACGGTTTTCGGTTTCGGTTCGGGTTCAGGAAAATATTTTTTTTCGGTTCGGGTTCGGTTTCACTCCAGGAAAAATAACGGTTTTTTACGGTTTCGGTTTTCGGTTCGGTTCCGGTTCGATGCCCTGCTTTACACGAATAAGGTTATGACATGTATTGATGTAGATGGCGAAATTATTCGATTTCATATCATATTTCAAAATACAATACGGCCTCAAAGCAAAGAAAGATTAATAAATATGTCAAAAAACAGTGATATGAATTAAAACATTGATGGCTCATGTTTTATGTTAAAATCGCCATTCATTTTCCTGCGATACATTGTTTTTACGTTTTTAATACCTTTCCATCATATGAGGTATGTGTAATTACATGAGGGATCCTGTACGCATCGTGCGTCGAATTTTGCGATTTGCCCAACCAAGCCCATCCTACATCAACCAGGCGACGACAACGGTATCCGAAACACGCAAGCGAACGAGGGTTTCAAATTTGGCGCCCATAAGAGCTCGCCGACATGGGAGCATGTTATACCTGCTAATGTGACCAGAGAAGAGGATAAATAATGCAATGAATGATTTGTAGGTTGATATAAAGGAATTATAAAATGATGAAAACATGGTTCAACTAATTTCGCTGCTACGTTGTAGATTGAGAAGTATCTAGAAGAAGATTAAATGGAATATTCAGAGATGTATTAGGTTAATTTACGCGGTCGCTTTAGCCGTATCGATGGGTTAAGATAGCCTGAGGATATTACGGTAATAATAGAATGAGAAAATTTCTTTTGATATCCCAGCACGTACGAAGAAATACGTGAAGGGATGTATGCGTGAGTGAGTGAATGAGCGAAAACGAGTGCCTGTAAATGCGTGAGAGAAAACAGTGTGTTGGGTGAATGAGATGACGTTTGTGTGGTGTATGTGTGGGGTCTAGGACATCTCGACGCAGCCATCTCGCCGCGGCCATCTCGCCGCGGCCGTCTCGCCGCGAAGACCTTTCGCCGCAGCCGTCTCGCCGCGAGGACTTTCGCCGCGGAGACTTTTTGCGGTGGATGTTTTTAAGTGCATTCCAGAGTTGAATTTTTAGAGAAGATAGATAAAAGTTTACTTCCGAATTGTAATTTTTACCTATGGTATTATCTGCAATACAAACGATATACAAAGCATATAAAATGTATAGTGTGTAGTAGTTTAATGTTTTTACTTTTCTAGAAGCGAGTCCAAGTTGAAAAACATCAGTATGTATTGATAAACTGAGAGAAAGTCTTTGAATTTTAGTAAGTCGAGTGTTTAAGGGAATTTTTATGGTAAACGAATGTGAGTTAAACTAGAAACGAAACTCTAAAATTCAGAATAACCAATTAAATATTCCGAAATTCTTTTTTATTAGGTTATCTTGACTGTAAAATTAAATTCTTTAAGTCAACCCGCATGAATGATCATCATGAGTTACATTCATTTTTGAAATGCATATAATTATAAAATGTGCTTTTACGCAAATTATTATCTCCTCTTTTGATCTAGAAAACTTTATTAAAGCGTCTATTCAGTACATTTTATTCGTATTCTGAAGAAATTATTTTCTGTATCATTTGAGTTTATAATGGAACTAGGGGTTAATCCAAATTAGACTTCCTATATTGTGTACGTGCTTGATATCAGCAGTCATAGGAATGGTTGACTGGCGGCCATTAATGTAGAGAAGTTGTCTTAAACTTTTGAAAATTATTGCATGATTTTGCCTATCAAAAAGCACAAAAACAAGGTTTTTGTATAATTACCATTTGAATAAATTTTTCTTTCTGAGAGGATACCCTATTTTTAAAAATCGACTTATTGAGATGCACTAATGGCTTCAAAAAATTCTCTCGATGAGATTCATGCATAATTTGCCGTGGTTATAGCTCGATCGTTTTACAATGGCAGGCGACGACGCAGGAGTAATTTAATAGGTGAAAATGAGTGGAGAACAGTATGCCAGAAAAAATACAGAAAATGAGTACATTCAAAGAGAATGTGTAATGAACGGAATTGAAGAAATACTTGTTAATATAAATTTGGAGAATGAAAGTGATAGCACTGAAGCAAGTGACTAATAAATATCAAAATAATTATTAACTATTATTGTAACTATTATATTTTGCATGTATAAAATGATAAATAAAGGTTTCCTTAAAAATATATTTCAGTAGTTGTTATACTTAGTATCAAAGAAGCTTCCTCCTCTATTGACCACCTGCACGAGGAACTGAACTAGAAAATAAAACTACTCCCACTAGGCATTCATAAGATTCAAGGAATTCTCAAATGAGTAAATTTCCCCATGGAATTTCTGGAAGTCGTTAGATATTATCTTAATGTCAAATTTGTGGAACGAACCAAGGGACTTGAGGATTAGTGAATTTGGTTGGGGTTTGGACCCCATGGCGACAGGGTATGGGAGCGTGAGGGTGTCGATGACCATGGAAGGTAGGACAATTCGGCCTTTCGCTAAACAATCGAGCTATAGCCTAAGATCGACCATGATTATGGCAGTCTTATCTTTGCTACCGTATGGTAAACATCCGTCCTCCGAGTTCCCATTCACGGTGTGATATCGTCTGTGGATCCTTGCTAACTTGCTCAGTGAACATTTTTATTCACTTTACAATAACATTCCGAAAGTTTTTCTAACTTTTACTAATCCCTTAAAATGGAAATTATTCTGTCTATCCGTGGAAAGGAGAAACTATTAGTGGACGGTTTTGTGTATCTGTTTGAGCGGTTAAGTAGCGATGAGCGTGAGAAATTTTGGCGTTGTGAAGAACGTGGAATGTGCAAAGCTAGAATACCCACTTGTATTCCAAAGTGAATCACATATTAACGAAGCGGCAACTTCGTATTTTAAGAAAATCAAATTATTGTTAAAGTTTTCTAGAATAAACATGAACTATGTAGTATTATTGAAGACGTAAACTCAAATAACTGTACGAAATTTGATCAAAATCGTTAGAGCCGATTTTAAGAAAATCAAATTGTTGTTAAAAATGCGTAGAATAAACTTCCCTTAATTATTAAGCAATGCCAACCATTTCTTCATAGCTTCTGATCAGCGCCAAGCTTATGGTGTTTCGCGCTCGGGTGCAAGATATCTCTGTGGCGCCCTCCTACTAGCGAAATTTCGTGGTATAATCATACACGGTTTTTTTCATCGGTAGAGTGTGGAGATGTATCTCATAAAGAAATGACTGAAGAAATTAGCTGCATAATTGTAAATATAAACATTTCATTTAATATCTACTTGAAGGAAAATTATAAAACCCGCCACACATATGATTATAATTCAGAACTCTGTCCGTTACATTAATGATCAATCAAAAATTCCTATATTTCTATATAATTGAAGTTTTGTTTTCTTACTGTCAGAATAAATATCGAATCTAGTTTGGCTTGTCAATACAAGCCAAACTAGATTCGATATTTATTCTGACAGTAAGAAAACAAAACTTCAATTATTTATGCATTCCTACGTCAAAGTCCCAACTTCGTATTTTCATTGTAAGATATTTTAAAATCCAATGAAGAAGTAGATGTCAATAATTCTCTCAGTATTTGGAGAAATTGTTTCAATATTTGAATTTGGTACTATTTAGAAACGAATATGAACGTTAACGTATGTGGGAGATCGTGAAGGAGTAAGGAAAGCTAGTTTTTGCAAAAGCTATATCAAGCCGATTCAAAACAGATTTAGGATTTCCAAGACTCCATAAGTGTGAGAAAAAGGGTAGGCACCTGGTATTCTTCCAGCGAAAGGATTTGTGGTAAAGGTCGATGATACTTTACGAAAGGACTGCCGCCTCAGCTGGAGCTTCTCGCTAGGGTCGGGATAGCAATTGGCGACTCCTACGGTAAACCCATTTTCGGTCGCCGCTGATGCGTGTTCTAGCGACCCTGAGCCATGCGACCGCGTATCGCAAGGGATCAGAAAAATTTTGCCTACAAATACTTTGACGAGAAACGCCCCGGCAAGTTGGCGCCCGAGAGCATTGCATCCACTGCACCCCGGGTAGGCGCGCCCCTGCTTCTGATCAGTAGGATAAAAGTACGAGATTTCATTCATTTTCGCTCTTCCTTCTACTGTCCTTTGAAAAAGTCTAGATACCCGAGTTTAAAGAGGTATATCTCGAAAACGCTAAAAGCGATTTTGATGCGGTGAAAATTAGCGGGCAGAGAATTTATTTCTACGTTAATTGATATAAATTCCAAATATTTAATTTGCATTAAATATTTTATACTGCGCATTATTTGAATAAAAACACGTTTTTTAGGCATGCAAACCCGATAAGACTATTTTGAATGCTTACAATTCCGAAACCCTACAATGAATCAAATGGAAACTTTAATAGTAATTAGCTAGATCTATTGTATATAAATATGTGGAAGCGTTATTTTATAACATTATTATTGATATCCGATTTTGTTAAAATTCTGAAATCCGGCTATCTTCGCCCACTCGGGTATCTAGACTTTTTGAAAGGACAGTAGGCTCCAGCGCCAGTAACAGACAGACAGACGGCATTGCGAAAACCACTTCTTCGGATTCAGCGACACCTAAAACGTATATTTCAGTAAAAATCTCGAGGTCGAATTTCTTCGCGATAACAATACTTGCTCAATATACTCGTATATGAGAAAGTTTAAAATCGGTACAACATACATTGTACAAACATTATCATATACTAATGCGTCGTTTAGTCATCTTTAGAAAATGATAATCGTATAAGCCGGTTTTTAGAAAATTCAATTTTTGTTAAAGTTGCCTGGAATAAACTAGCCTTATATTCATTCATTGAGAAAAATGAAATGTGTAGTATTATTGCAGACCTATACTCAAGTAACGTTTCGAAATTTTATCAAAATCGTTAGAGCCGTTTTTGAGAAAATCAAGTTGTTCTTAAAAATGCGTAGAATAAACTTCCCTTAATTACTGATCAATGTCAACCATTTCATCATAGTCAATGCTCAGTATGATGAAATGCCTAAGTACGAGATTCCATTCATTTTCGCGTTACCGTGTAGGATCCAGGGCCAGTAACAGACAGATAGACAGACAGACGGCATAGCGAAAACCACTTTTTCGGATTCAGCAACACCTAAAACGTATATTTCCGTAAAAATATCGAGGTCGAATTTTTTCGCGATAACAATACTTTCTCAATATACTTCGTATATGAGAAAGTACGAAGCATGCATGAAAACAATTCATAGTTTTTATCACTTCAAAACTCCATATTTGGGTACTCGTATTTGAAAACTCAACGCTTCTTTTTGGTTTGTCGAAATCTTCTTGCTTTATCTCAATTCACTCAATTTAATAGTGTATAGTTACATGTTAGACGAATCGCACCCAAAGCATTTTTATCAAATTAGCGATGGATAATCGATTAAATTTCTTCGCGATCGTCAGAGTTTTGTTGCTTCGGTAGAGCAATATGTTAATTGCATAGGATAATCAGCACGTTTAATATTAATATTATGTTAAACACTTATTATTACTAAAAAGACGAAAATCAGACAAACACGTGAACGTCATGTTTTACAGAAAGTAAACTCAGCATTGCTCACATAGGCCGTGAGATTTTCATATATACCTACTTAAAAATAAACGTATAATGTAAAATAAAACTAATATGGAATATTCAACGTGATTTTCTGTTAATTTTTAATAAATCACGGCGAGAGAAGTCCTCGCGGCGAGATGGCCGCGGCGAGATGGCCGCGGCGAAATGTACCTTCGCGGCGAGATGGCTGCGGCGAGGTGGCCGCGGCGAGATGGCTGCGGCTAAAAGTCCCATTCCCGTATGTGTGAGGTTGTATGTGTGGAGGTTGTGTGTGAGGTGTGTGTGTTTGTGTGAGGTTGTGTGTGTGAGGGAATGCGTGTGTGTGAGTGTGTGCCACCAAAAACGCATCAAAAATCAGCTGGAATATATGCCACCCAACTTGCACAACAAACCCCTAATTATTAGGGCCTAATATATATACGAGCATCAATCACTTGATTGCCCCTTCGATATAGACCACCCAAAACACGAAATTACCCCCTGATTTATGCCACCCAATTTGCATTGACTGCAAATATGACACTTTGGTATGAGCATGAGGAGCTGAGTAGTTTTTAGACAATACCGGTTAACCGAAATTTTAGGTTTATTCGAAACCCCATTCGGTTCCGGCGAAATATCTCCGTTAAAACATCATTATATATGTATATAAATATATATATACATATATAGTATATATACAAAGGTCATAGATAATGTAATTTTCTACAACTTTCATTTGAAACAATTTTCCATAGCGGTTATTGTTTAAGAATTATTTACAAATAATCGGTTTTTTCGGTTTCAGTCAAATATATCCTTAAAAACGTCGCTATTGGTAATCTTCGTAAGGACCAAAGTTGTAGAGAATAATATTTCTTCCAAGTTTTGTTTGAAACAAATTTTCGTAGAACCATCCATTTCGGAGATATTTTGCTTTTTCTTAATTTGCAGTATACAGCGGCACCACCATGTAGCGGTGGATTATGTAAACATATTCAAAATTTACGTAATTTACGGCAATAAGGACGACTGTATACTTTTACGATACGAAATAATGATTTTGCCTCATAATGCTATTCATAAAAAGAATTTAAATAACTATACCCCAAATATGGAGAAAGTCATGTGTTGGCCACATCAGATTTTTTACCCATAGGAACACGTAAATCGGTGTCGAGTTTTTTATATTTGCATTTTAAAATTATTTCCCGTCAAGATTCGAACTCGAGAATTAAACTATCGGATAGGATATAAATTGTAGTTTCTTATTTTTGAAGACAGAATTAAAATCCGAGTGGAATTAACTTACAATTAGATTTATAGTTTTTATCGGAAAAAGTGGCAATTTTTCTGGGTCGCAACAATCGGCTGCCTAGGCAACGAGCTTAAGGCTTTCATACGGGTAAGCTTTTAATAGGAATCAGGGGCGTATATTTTAATGCCATTAAATTTAAACTACACCTAATGAAGGAAATCCGATATTGATATAATTCCCATTTTTGGGGCTGTTTTGTCCCAGTATTGCTCCATACGAGAACAAAAAAGACGAGGCAGCTCCATATTACGTAGAGACTATAAATTTTGAACGATTATAGAAATTTCGTTGCAACCGAAGAAAAAATAAAATATTGCAAAAATTTCAATTTTTAGGGGCGCTTTTGCCACAGTTCTGCCCCATACGAGTGTGAAAATTATGAGGCATTTCTTAGTGAGATACAAACTTGAAATTTGGCAGAATTATGGGTTTTTAGTTACAACAGAAGGAAGAAATCTGATATTGTAAAAATTCTAAATCTTAGGGGTTGTTTTGCCCCATTATCGCCCCATACGAGGATTAAATTATAAGGCACTTCTAAATGAGCTACAAACTTGAAATTTGATACGGTTATATGATTTTGTACAAAATCGATTGGGAATAATTCGAAATTGTAAAAACGCTAAAATTTAAAAATGCTTGCAGAATGCAAGCACATATTAACTAGTATTATATAAAAGCTATTGTTGGGTTTAAATCTGAGAAGGATGATGTCTAGCTTATTTCTCTCCGTCTCGCGACCTTAAAAAGTAGGTGTGCGCGTGACCTAACGTCGCTCCACTTGTGACAAAAAGTATATCGAGAGGGGATCGCATTTCCCGAAGGTCTGGGCACAAGAGTGAGGACTTCGTTCAAGGAAAGCATGCGGCTGATGCCGAGAGCGAGGCTCACCTCCGGAACATTCGTCCGCCCCCCTTCTCGCCTCCGCTTGTCTGCATGACAGGCCAATGTCTCCGGGTGGGCACGAGGTCGCTTCCATCTCTGGTTCGTCTCCGAATACCGATTTTCCCTGTGAGAAAATTCAGTCTTTCATATTACGCAGTATACGCTCAGTTCGCAATTTTCAACCTTGATGAAGCATATGCATAATGTTAACCAAAAGCACGTCGATATTTACATACAACATCTTACATAACTAAAAGACACTAAATTTTATTAATATTAGGAAATATTTTACCATGTAAATCATTTTTTCATAAAAGTATTCTATTATTTTAATTTTTCCTAAAGGTGTCATCGATATGAAAATTTGCTTTCCCCTTAAATTTATCAGAAATGGAACTTGAAAAGCAGTGCATTTTGAAGTCTGCTGTTTATATTTTTAAACCCAATAAACTATTGTTAAACGATAAGAAATGAAACTATCACTCGAAGAGTTTTATATAAGTTGAAAATTCCACCCAATGGTCGTTCTATTTAAGTCTATGACTGATTGTGAGTGACATTAGGAATTTTAGAAACAAAGTAGCAATGTTTTGCCTAGTTATGGATCGAAGATCAAAACCAATGAAGCGCTCCTCTTTGCAGTATGATCCAGAATTAGTCTGTCCGTCGCTGCTCTGCTTGCAGAAAATCACACGGCAGAGAGATTCTTAGGAAAATTATTCGAGATACCGCACTTTTGTTTACGTTGGTTGCTAAGAATATTTTTTGGTGAACGAAAATTAATAAAACATTTTCCCTCCGTTGTTCTTGTATAACCTTTGAGGTATCGATTACAAATTTTATTCGGATAAAGGACAATATTTGCCACAAAATAGCGAGAGCACTTAATTACGACTTATAGTTTCGGAGGTAAAGGCTTGAGGAAATCGCAAGATTGTATTACACGTACATACATCCCATCAGCGAAGGAGATATTGCATGTGAATTCGAGGACAAGGCCAAACAGGGTTTGTTTGAATATTTAAAGTCAGGTGCAAACGAACAGATTTTTCACGCTAATTCATGGGAAAATATATATGTAATATGTTTGGAATCGAGCTAAAAGTGTCTTTTTGAATTTATAATATAATAATAAGAATTAATAATCAAATATATTAGAGTTTTACATATCATAAATTCATTCGGAGCAATATTTTATTCCATATTTTTTGACCAATTAACTAATTAAAACATTTTATTTACGTAAATTTATTATTGAAAGTTGGAAAAATTGAGACGCCGTGCATCATCGCCATTGGAAAGCAAGAAACTGTCTATTTCAATAATTAACTCTATCATTCAATCAAGGAAATCTTAATAAGGCCTTACGGAAAACAATTTTCCTAGTCGATGAATTATGTTTCGGTGAATTGTGGTCGGTGAATTTTCCTAGACCCTTGATACATATAGCGAACATTTTTTATTTTATTTGTTATGAATGTAACTTCCATTGTTTTTATTTCTCTTACGACCCGAGTTTCGACATTACAATGCTATCGTCAGGTGCAGATATGGTGAGAATAGAAAGTATATATAGAGAAATGGGTAGAGAGGGGGGAGGGAGGGTAGTTTGTAAGACGGAAAGGAATGGAGGGGAGGGAAAGGAGGAACCTATCTCATTGTCAGAGGGTTACTGCGGGGGATAGGTTGTAAAGGGATAAAGGGGGAGGGGAAAGGAAAGGCTGGAGGGGGGAGACCACCTCGGGAGGGTTTGGAGAAAGACGGGGGAAGGACTAGGACTAAAAAGAAAGGCCTTGTGGAAGACGGGGAGAGGGTAAACCCCAGAGAGAGGAGGGAGGAAATTATCAATGCGGCAATGGGTATGTGTGAGGGAATAAGGAAAATAAAGGCAAGTGCGGGTGGTAGAACTAAAGAGGTTAAATATTGGGAAACGGGCGGTAAGGCCCTTGTTATAAATCTTTTTTCCTCTAAATAATGTGTATTACAGGTAAGAAAAAGAAATAAAATGCCTGAGGAACTAATTTTCTTTGATTTTTAATGATTTATTTAAAACACTTTCATGTTTTCGGTTTGTCCGTCCATCCAGGGATAATCTCAAAAGCGGTTTAAGCCAGAGGCGCATTTTCTTTCTGATTATGTATGATTGTGTATGTTGGTAAATGAATTTGAAGTGAATCCATTCAGAGAATTTTTAATTGATACGTAAACAACAATGAACATAAAAATCATGTTAGAATCAAAAATACCATTTTTTAAGTATAAATAAATGAAGGTGATGGGATTGTAATATATTTAAAATATAAATTTTTCGTTTCTTTAAGTAAATTCTTCTTTCATTTAAAATAATAATGACTGCTGATTGATTTACTTACAGATTGATACTGAATGTGTAATGTTTATATTGGATAAATTATTTCAAATGATTAATTTAGTTGAACCGAACCGAACCGCTTGTCAAAATTCTCGTCTGAACCGAACCATGAACCGAACCACTTCCAAAAATTTAGAACCGAACCGCGAACCGAACCACTCCCAAATTTTGAAGTGGTTTGCAGCTCTGATTTATATATTTATTAATATAGGATTACAATTACAGACATTTTTATTATATGAAGTAAAATACTAGTTCTTCACAAATATACTTTTGTTAAATAATGGCGGTAGTGTGTGAAAAGTTGACACAAAACGTCACTGAAAAAATGGGGCCCCTTTAAAAGTAGGGCCTGAAGCGACCGCTTCATGGTAGATCCGGCTCTGTGTATGGATTCTACGAATTGAACCGATAGTAAAAGTTGCTGAAAAATCGATACTTACCTTTTCGAACGCTCCAGGCTTCGATAATTCGAGGACCAACTTGGCCAAAGGAGAGGACAGGCGGACAGGATGACTGCGACGCGGAGCAGGACACTCGGGCGAACACGAATGGCGGATTTCTAGCGGCGAATCCGCAGTTTCGTTTTTCTCAGACGGATTCGTCGTCGAAACCGAATTATTCCGCTCGCTCTTCACGAGTGATGCTTCTTCCGTGGCCTCTTCTGCCGGCGCTCTTGGGACGGGCTTAACCTTTGCCGAATTGTCGGCAGATGGGCCGACCTGAAGGGTAGTCATCGCGTCAACGGTTGCGGTCGTTGTGCTTCTGGTGACGGAGAAGCCTCCCTCGTTCTTTGTTAGGGGGCGACTTGAACGCATCCGTTGAGTGCGATTCCGCGCCGCTCTGCGAACTCCGTCGCTTTGGGGGGCCTTGGGTTGCAAGAGGCGCGGCGTAGAAGTGGGTGCGGCGGCTTCGGAGCTGTCTAGAGGGGGCGGAGGCAGTGGGGCGGATGAAGCGTCCTCGGGAATGGTCGGCTTGGCCGCGACATCGATCAAGTCACCGCCGCTGCTCCTGTGGCGGACTTCCGAGCACCAGCAGCACCCTAGGAGGCTCAGGAGATTGGCTAGCACCAACCAGCGAGACATCTTTATCGAATCGTCGTTGAAATACGAATTGAAAGTCGAGGACTTTTTGGTAGATCGGCAGAGTTGTTTCCTACGGAGCAAATTAAATATTATAAAAACAATCACTGGTTTTATAGAGCATAATACCAAGCGGGTTTTTTTAATCGCATATTGTATTATCTTATAAATATTAAGCTTCTAGTCGCTATCTTGCCAGCAATTATAGCACTTATAATGACTATAACTTAATTATCCCATCACTTGGAAGCGCTTTCAAAACCAATCTGCAATAATTTTTGATAAGCGTACTTTATTTTTAAAATTTCAGATAGTAATAAGGTCAATATATATTCCACAGCTGCAAACCGAACCGAACCGATGAACCGCACCGAACCGCAGCCATTTTGCTGAACCGCGAACCGAACCGAAACCACTGATTAATTTTTCAGTGAACCGAAAACCGAACCGTAATTTTTTGCAAAAGTGGTTCGGTTTCGGTTCGATCTCAATCCACAAAGTACGGACCAACGAAAAGACCAGGAATTTCCATTGGAAAAATCAGCTGGTTGGCTTCAAAGGATAGAGTACCCAACTCTTTCCTCTCTGATAGTATTCTTATCCACATAAAAGTCATGTTAGGATCAAAAATACCATTTTTAAAATATAAATAAATGAAGATGATGGGATTGTAATATATTCAAAATATAAATTTTTCCTTTCTTTAAATAAATTCTTCTTTCATTTAAAATAATAATGACTGCCGATTGATTTACTTACTGATTGATACTGAATGTGTAATGTTTATATTGGATAAATTATTTCTGGATAGTATTTCAAATAATTAATTTAGTTGAACCGAACCGCAAACCGAACCGAACCACTTGTCAAAATTCCCGTCTGAACCGAACCATTTCCAAAAATTTAGAACCGAACCACTTCCAAATTTTGAAGTGGTTTGCAGTTCTGATATATTCTTTAAATAATTATTAGTAAACCCCTAATCAAGATGAGCACATTCTTTATTCTTAATTTTAATATCGAAGCAGTTTCCTATATGCTCCCAGTTGTTTGTCTTATAAAATATAATCAATAAAAACGGAGACAATGAACACAGTTGATGATCTATGTCAATCCTTCATTCATTGAACAGTTGGGTGAACCAAAGGTATTTTCAGTGTAAAATCATCCATCTTAAGTGATTTCCTAACCTAAATCCTCTCGGTCATCAATTGAATTACTCAAGGGTCATTGGCACCCTAGGCCAGTTATTCTCAAATGCGGCCACCGTGGCCGCATGTGGCCACCAGGAAATTTCGGTGTGGCTACCACTAACTCCTCCGTCATACAAGGGATCCTCAACCCAGTAATTCGACTCAAACCTTCTAGAGCATTTTTGTGTATAAACAGACGGAATGAATAGTACCGTGTTCAGAATATAGAGATATGATCCAGATGCCTCTCTGTATATACAAAGGAAAGGTAAATTGACTTTAACAGCTGGCCGAGAAAGCCTCACAACTTATTAGAAAAATGCTATGAATCCATTCATTATTCCTCTCTCTTGGGGCGGCAGTAACAAGTTTTGTCCTAGAAAACAAACGAATTTTTTACTCACTAAGCTAGAGAGAATGAATGTAGGAAAATCATCCGTAAACGAGCACATCTGAAAGTATGGAGTACGTTCGCCTCGCATTTGGATAGCTGTGTTGTTCTCTGAGAGCTTCGTTTTCATAGTTTTCACTCATTTTATCGTAAATCTTAGATTAACTTGCAAGTGCATCTATCTTGTGATAATAATATGATAATAAATGTGATAATAAGTGTGATTATAAGTGCCAAAATTTAGTTCAATAAATTGCCAGCTACAGCAACCAGGCTTAACCATAGTTGATACTGTTTATATCATGGAGAAATTTCAAACCACGATATTAGACTTTAGTTTACATGTGAAAGATTATTTAGTGCACTTCATTTCCTCAAAAGTAAATATCGAAACAAACTGAAGGACGAGCATCTTGAAGCTGCTCTCCGGTTATCTGTAGAAGACGGGTGTGGATGAATTTCCGTTTAATTAATTTCTTTGACTATAAGAGGTATGTACATTAATGAGTTATTTCATGTTTATAAAAACATGTTGATCTTACATGAGTTTGAAAATTTATATACTAAAAATAAAAAAAATACAGGTGCGGCCACCAGACATTCACCGTGGCCGCAGATGCCCTAGGCGAACTGCGTACCTCAGCGCCCTCTCCCCCCACCACTTCCAGTATAGACGAAAATAAGTCTAGAATGAACTTTTACCTAAATTTTATTTGATATTCGAAATAAACAGTATAGCAATGAAAGGAATTTTATCGATTTTTATTTATCTAAAATTAAAATTTTTATTTTAATAGAAAAATAAAATTCACTGCCGTCTAATTTAGCACCCCGATGAGCTAACCGCCACTGGAGACCGCCTATTTCGCCTATATCAGTGGTGCAAAACCTTTCCGCCTGAAGGGTTTTTGTGCGGCCCGCGAAGACATGATGAAAAAATAATTCAAAAAATTTAACACAAATTCATAAATTTTTATGAACATTTTGTTAGTAAAGCTTTAAATAGAGGAATTTTTACCATAAAAATCTCATTTAGACTTGATTTTCACTTAAATGGCACCTAAGGATATATAGATAACTTCCGATATAAACTCTCATCCGGCCCGACGAAGGATTCGCAACCACCGATGCGGCCCTCTATGTGGAAAAGGTTGGGCCCCACTAGCCTATATGGATTCGTCCTAGATTCAAGACAAAAGGCAATTTCGATGATCTATTTTTGAATTACCCATGCTTCAATTACATCGAACGCAGACAATCGGCGGCCTCGTCCTCATTGCCGCAGTAATTACCATCTCCGTGCGCAGTAAACAAAAAAAATCGACTGAGAAAATCCATGACTAAGCATACATGGGGGGCTACAATCACAAATATTAGAACAATCAAGTCCTCGAGATCCTGAAATGTTTATGTTCGTCGAGCTCTCAAATTGCACGAGAGCCGAATAGATAATTATGAAAGAGATGGCGGGTAGCATGTCACAGCAATGAGCGTACATATTTTGTTGGACATTAAAATCTTACTACTGAAATGATATATATTTTAATTAAACATAAATTATCATAAAATTCAGAAATCGTAAATTTTTTTATAGCTTCCTATCTCTTTGTTACTCCACGACTGCCTCATCTGCGCTCTCTTCCGCTTACATAGAGAACGAGAAGTCGGCACTTTCACGAGTGGCGAGCCGCATGGGACCCGCAGGCCATATGTTTCGTACCTCTGATGTAAGCACATCATTAAGCAAAAGTTATTTTACCTCAAATTCTTATATGCATACTTTTAGGAAGCCCTACAATAGAGAAAATATATTTTTATCAAAGATGATGTTTATTAATTTTCTTTAAGGTTTTATGTTGTTGCTAAGTAAATCTGTTTAACTTTACTTAATTCTGTCGTTTTAGATTATTATCTGCGAGACATATGTCGCCTTAGATACAACGCTGCTCACTCAGTTCATAGCCTATAAGCAGGGCCAATCAGAGGGGGAGCCAGGAGGGCCTCGAACACAAAGTTGGCCAAATTCATATACGTCAATTTTTTTGGCAGGTATGACTTATCAATAAATGTAACAAAGGAGGCCTAGTCAGACTCTCTTTGTTCGAATCATAATTAATTTTCATTTCACGATAAAAACAAATTTTTAAATGGGCTTATTTAAAAATTTTTATTGAGACCAGGGACCTCAAAATCTGGAAGTGGCCCGGGCCTCTCTGAAACTTTGAGAAGGCTTGCCTATAGGACTTATAGAAGAGCAACATTCTATTCTGATAGTTTAGATTCGTTTAAGAGTTTATGTTCCGGAGGAGCTCTTGTCATACTTTCAAATAAATTTCGCGTCTTGGGAGAACATAAATTAATCGGGCATCTTGCAGTAATCTTGCGAGGAAAATTTTTGTAATTACACCAGTTGGCGCCGTAAAAGTCGTTCCGATAAAATATTTTTGACTGCTTTTTAATTGATCTCCGCCTTCAGGCTTCTCTAAAAGTACAGGAGTGCCCCTCCTACGACGCCGGGTGAGTTCTCCCATCCTATGGCCGACCCATTTTGACGCGAGGTCGCACTGGAGAGGGAAGTCGACGCGAAGGGGGTCGTTTACGCAGTTGGGGGGGAGGGGGGGGGGAGGGGAGAGAGGAGATGTGGCCACGGGGGTTGTGCGTGACGCGTGCCGCTGCAAAAAAGAGAAGGCAGTTTCGGAGGAATTTTTCCCGTTTTTACGCTCGCTTTTTTCGCCATTATATAAAACGTGATTCATATTATTACATTATCAAATGCTTATTTTATGGATCGGGGTCAAGGATCCGTGACATAATCGAAACGGGGCAGGACAGTTTAGAAGAAAGAACTCTATGCGGAAGAAATCCTGGATAGGTTCCCAGATTGGCGACCGAGCGAAAGAAGAGAAAATTCGCTTGAGTAACTTCGGAGGTGAGAGGGAAGGTTTGCATGTTTAATGTTTGGCAGTCGAGCGAAATAAGCGCCGCTGATTTCGGTATACGGGCGATGGACTGTTCGTTTCTTATTGGCCTAACCATAGCTAATGCTCTGATTGGGATATTTCCTCTTTTCGGATATATTTTAAAAGGCTGTTGAGACGGTGAATAAATTCCCGATCAAATCATCTCTCAAATAAAAAATTGTTTCAATTAAAAGCGTTTTATATAGCTACGGTTAATTCAGACTCTAAGAATGAATGCCAAGAAACCTGTAAGTATTTCAAACTCTAAAATCTTATCACTATTCCAAAATGTAAGTCCCAGATTTATCAGAGTCATTTTATCGCGAAACTCTTTTTAACCTAATGGAAAATTGCGCTGAATTCGTCGCCTAATTATCGGATTTGAAAAGCATGGTTGTTAGGCACACGTTACGAATAGGATGTATCCATTGATGCTAATATGACAGAGATAATGTATTGTAATTAGATTATTTTTCACTTAAATCGTTCATGAGAGTTTGAATTTTCTCAAGAAGTTACCCATGAACAATGGTCTAATTCCGCGTTTAATGATGGAACTCTTAACAAGCATTACCCCGCACAGCTAAACGAAAAATAACAAAAAAAACATGATTTATACAAAAACAGACCTGATATGAGTAAAGCAAACAGTTGATAAGTAGGAAGGAGAATTTACAAAAGTTGAATTGGTGACAGATATGCTCAAACAAGTTAGGAAAGTGTACAGCTTACCACAAATGGGCGCGTTTCATGCAATGGAGCATTTGAAGGACATTACTGTGTAAACGCTTTTGAAATTGTTCCTTCTTGAAAATTATTCATTTCTTTTACGTATAGGTTTATTCCTTCGTTGAAAATTATTAATTTCTTTTCACTTGCAAAATTCTTTGAGTGTACTTAAGAAAAATAACGTTTCGAAGTTCTTTTCTTCGTAATAAATAATCCATTTTATTCCTATTTAAAAATACTGCATGAATACGTAAGGAAATTAAACGTATTTTTGTGAGATTGTTTATGTTAGCAACAATGAAGACGTATCCATGCAAGAAATTTTCAAGTTCAACTCGATTTAAGACATTCCGGTTTGATTTTCTCGATAACGGCTACTCCTACGATAAAAATGTATAGGAAAATAAATACTCTACTAGTTCTATAGGTTTTATTTGAAAACTATTTTGATATGGTCAACACTTTACGAGATATGACGAAAAGTTGATTTTTTATGCGCGTTTCGCTTACAGTGTGAGCGCCTATTATCGTCGGTCGGTCCGTCCGTCCGTCTGTCCGTCCGTCCGTCCGCATGTTCGTTCTCGGCTTCTACTGAACGGATTTTCATGAAATTTGATATTAAGGACTTTCAATCAAATATAATAAGAAAATCGTAAAAATGAATGATGTACGCCAATCAGGGGTACCACTTTACTGAAGACAAAAAATTAAATTTTCGTCATTTCTCGTAAAGTATTGCTCATATCAAAATATTTTTCAAATAAACGTTGTAGGCCTTGTAAAGAAGAGTATTTTCTTCCTATACATTTTTATCGTAGGAGTAGCCGTTATCGAGAAAATCAAACCGGAATGTCTTAAATCGAGTTGAACAAAATTTTTTGCATGGTTACGTCTTCATTGTTGCTAACATAAACAATCTCCCAAACAAAGGTTTAATTTCCTTACGTGTGCATGTAATATTATTAAATAGGAAGAAAATGGATTATTTATGATGAAGAAAAGAACTTTAAAACGCTATTTCCCTCACGTACAGGTATATAATTGCTTTCTAATACTCCATTGCACGAAATGCGCCCATTTGTGATACGTTGTACACTTTCCTAACTTGTTGTCACCTGTAAAGTGATACCCCTGATTGACTTGCGTGATTTATTTACATGACTTTCTTATTGTCTTTGACTGTAAGTCCTTAATATCAAATTTCATGAAAATCAATTTGGTAGAAGCCGAGAACGAACATGCAGACGGACAGACAGACGGACAGACCGAAACAAATAGGCGCTCATGCTGGGAGCGAAACGCGCCTAAAAATGTTTAATAACACAAAAACAGTGTATTTACAACGGAAACCCTGAGATTAATGTGACGCAACTAATCTAAAAATGACAGGTCCTGTGTTTAGGTAAATTCACTCTTAAATCATCTCTTACTTATTTTCAATCGATTTCTCGTCTTACTTAGACGCTGCACTACAGTACTGGAACACTTTTTCAAAAAACAGGATGCAACTTCCTGCCAAATATTAGGGTATATAGTTCGTTGGTTGAACTAGAATTTTCGTAACCAGTTTGGTTACCGTTTCCTGATTTCATAGTTATTTTGAAGATCAGCGAATGCCTCCTGTAAATCCTGATTTCTGCTTTTCACATTGGCCACAAATGGATTAATAACCAATTCAGGGACTACAGCTTCATTGACATCCTTAAATCTTAGCAACATATGTACCTTCCTAAGCGAATAAAGATGAGCACAGTAAATTTGTAACTCACCATCCAAAAGTTTATAACTATTCACTTCCTGCAATGATGGGAATTCTAGTAGTAATCTTATCACAGAATATGGAAACAGAAAGACGGTGTGTTGACGATCGTCCAAAATGAAGTGATTGGAAGACAGCTCTGCGTTATGAAAGATTATGAAAGGTAATGCAAGAGGAGGGGACGAAGTAGAAGCTGGAAATTGTCATCCAGGGATATTTACTCAGAAGTAAGATTCTGAAGAATAATATTTAAAAAATACATTCTGTATATATTATCCAAAGAAAATGATTAGAGAGGAGGGGGATGTATAGGAAACAAAGTGTGCAACGAGACCCTTGCCCAAAGTATCAGTAATTAAAAGAAACCGTGACGAGCGTAGGTCGGATAAGAAGCATAAACATAGTTTCTCCCTGCTACGCGTGTGTACTGCGACGTACATTTGTCAGTTTTTGAGAAACACGAGTGAAAACGACATTGACAGTGACGATGGACATGCGGCGACCGTGTTTTACACCAAATGAACGCTCCTAATGCCTCCCTCCCACACATACATAAAACCGGCTCTGCTTATTAACATATGTCATTATCGTATTAACCTGACATTTTAAACTTCTATAGTCTTTATGTACTTACAGGGTCTAGGATTTTAATTTCCTTTTGATATTTAATCAAGATAAAAAAATGTTTTGGGTCAATGATATAAAATGCCGCAGTAATATTGAATTTGCGTCAAGTAAATTGAGTAAATTGTTTATGGACATATTATATAATACAAACTATTCACTGAGAGTTGCTATGCAAGAAATCAGCAACATTCAGTGCTTTCTCGTGACGTGATGGAAAGTGACCCTTCCTTGCTGTCTTTGGCAAGTGGTCGTAGATGGAACCTTGCTGTGGACTTGATACGCGAACGGAATGGTTTCGACGCCGCTTTCATAAGAAAGAATTTTACTTTCAAAGGGTACTAATTTTCAAGAAAATCTAATCAATAAATTCATTTTAAGAATTGATTTTTTCTCATTAATCGTTTTTTTCTCGCTTGAAAAAACCCTCAAGATTAAAAAGTATTTCATTCGAAACTGTTTAAATTCCCCAACAGAGATTTTGCAATCCTGGAGTGCCTGTGTTTGCGTCTGCGTGCGACTTTTCCGTATTGGATTTTAAAATTCTGCACTCCACTCGATATACATATTACGAATGAAAGGAAATTTAGCATTTGTTTTATTAAACATCAATACGTTAGGATAAACAAAATATCGACGTGTGTATTCAAACTATACGAGTACGAGCGAGATAAGTATTCGGGAACGTTAGGGATTACCTACATATACCGCGCAAACGATCTCCTTAAATTTGTCAAATTCGATCGGTGCAATTCCTCTTAACGGACATCCACCGTGAACTTTTATCCACCAGCCGATAGACATCCGGACGAACAATGCTTTTAATCCCATTTTCGCATGTATGTACTTACCAAAAATAAAACCACTGAGAATAGCGCTATCTGCACTTCAAACACAGTTGCAAACACGGTAGGAATGTTCTCTTCAGGAGCACGACATAGCTTTCCTGTCGCTACGCTTTCTAAAGAACTCGATCGCTCGGCACATGTCCTCGTATATATATATGTATGTATCGTGGCGCTCCCCTCCTCTTTTCTCACCCTCGGTTCCTCTCTTCGATGCTAATTCGTCCTTGAATGGCCGATTTACCCTGAATTTATCGATAGATTTCTTTTAAAATGTCAATCGAATGTTTTTTAAACGCGCTACTTGCAAAATACGCAGAAAAGAAAACAAATTTGAGCAAAGTTTGCGGCAGTGAAAATATATGAATTGACAGAGATTGTTAAATATTATTCAGTTGGAATTTGTTCGTAATTTACGATAGCTTTGGTTATCTTTAGAGAAAAAGACTAAATCATTCGTTAGAGAAACGGTAATACAATGCCATTCAAGAAATAAATGGTCCTTATTCCGCCAATATTGAGAAATTAACGAAATTAAATTTACAAATGGAATTATTTTGACTAAAAATATGAAAAATTTCAATTATAACGTATAAAGAAATATGAAAAATAATTGTTTTAATTATTTAAAAAATAAATTTAGTCATGCCGCAAATGATTTATGAACTTCTACCTTGCTGTACGAGAATAAGCTATACAAACACATTTTTCTACTCATTTAACTCTTTATAAAACACCTTTCATTAAATTGAACGTGAAATCATCATGTCTTAGAACTTAGTTCGAGTAAACTCTTCACAGAATTAGTCCTGGGGACATTTTAAGGAATTCTTTACCTTTTCTTTGTATTCTTGGGTGGCGGCTTTGACAGAATTGTTCCGCAAATAAAAGAGGTTCAGAACAGCCAGAATCGCAATTGCAACTATAGGATAATAAATGACGTAAGGGCTAAAAGAGAGTTATTTGGGTAGTATATTTTGCAGTCACTTCACACGACCTAGAAGCTATTTTGGCTACTAGGTATAACTATTATTACTATTACTTTATTAACGTGTACATTTAATTTTTGGTGTTGTCAAACGCATCATACAAATACAGTCTTCGCATAACTGCGTTTTGTCTTCCGCTCGCACCTCCGGTATAAAACACGCGTGCGCAGCATTCTTCGCAGAGTAGCGGAAACGAGTTTCTGCCAAGGACGTGACATCATCTAATGTGAATATGCCCGCTGAAAACTGTGACTAAGTACGCGGCATAAACGGATCATGGATGTAAATTTTGATATAATTTACGCGACTAACTATTCGAATGTTAAGTTGCCGAAAGAGCACGGATGAGAAAAAACTTTTGAGGAAGTATGTTATCAATTATTGGTCACCCTTACTACATATAGTGGTGCATTACTAGAGCCACGCAATTTGTCTAACCGTTTTATGTTGCAGAAGTAATGCATTTTTAGGCGCGTTTCGCTTCCGGCGTGAGCGCCTATTATCGTCGGTCTGTCCGTCCGTCCGTCCGCATGTTCGTTCTCGGCTTCTACTGAACGGATTTTCATGAAATTTGATATTAAGGACTTTCAATCAAATATAATAAGAAAATCGCAAAAATGAGTCACGTACGCCAATCAGGGGTATCACTTTACTGGTGACAAAAAATTAAATATTCGTCATATCTCGTGAAGTATTGCACATATCAAAATATTTTTCAAATAAAAGTTGTAGAACTGGTAATTTTATTTTTATTGTAGGAGAAACCGTTATCGAGAAAATCAAACAAGAAAGTCTTATATAGAGATGAACTTAGAAAATTCTTGCATGGTTCTTCATTGTTGCTAACATAAACAATCTCACAAACAAACGTTTAATTTACTTACGTGTGCATGCACTATTTTTAAATAGGAAGAAAATGCATTATTTATGATGAAGAAAAGAACTTTAAAACGCAATTTCCCTTACTTACACGTATATAATTTCTTTCTAATACTCCATTGCACGAAACGCGCCGATTTGTGATACGTTGTACACTTTCCTAACTTGTTCTTTTGATTTCAGGAGTGCTCTCCCAGTTATTCATATCATTTGACCGTTTCTTTTTTCGTTTGATAAGATGGGAATAACATGTCAGATGACTACCGGTACCAACAGTGAAAGTCATATAGATTCCTAGTTGTTCCGGAACCTTTCTATCAGGCTACCCTTGAACTCAATGCTGTGGGACTCACGTTCAATAACTCACCGGTACATGATGTATAACCCAAATCGAAGCTCGCGTTACTCATTCATTGATGATTCACCTCAAAGGACTAAGGCGACTAAGCAATCTTGAATGCAGTTCAATTTTTCTTGAAATTCCAGTTTTGCGTTCGATCGGGGAAGTATAACATTTTTTCAAAGTAGACTCATGAACAAGTATAGGTATATAAAAAACAACTATTTTAATTATCAACTTTTAGGAAGTGTATAGAGTAAAGATGAAACACCAACGGTTTGATTCAATGATTTTGCTTTCGATAAAAAATTTTACTGTCTTTTCTTCGTCTCCAAATTTTTTTATTTTTAGTATTTATTTTTTACAAGCTCATAAACAGCACTTTACTTCCTTTGTAATGAGCGTAATAACAATAACAAAGACGAACACATACGATCATGTCCTCGGCAGGATTCTAATCCGCATTAGGAGCTAGACATGTTAACCACCCCTCTACCAAGGCAGGTAAATTCTTCAGGAAGTCGGAATAATTTTTAAGGGTCTATAGTAGAACATAGTTCGGTGTGTGGCCGTTGCTATTTGCGGCGCCACAGTCAAGAAAAGCCATTTCCGTCAAGCCAACAATGAGAAATCCATATTTTACTCTCCCTTGCCCTTGTATGTTCTGTAAGGTGTCGATTAATAAATTTAGTCTGATAGAGGACAACATTTGCAACAAAAAAGTCTGCGAGGGCATACAATTACGACTTATAATTTAAGAGATAAAAATTCGAGAAGGTCCTGCCAATGTTATCCAATTAGGGGAATTAATCGTCCCTGGAATCGAACTCGGTTCGTTATTTTGCATGGTGATTATACATAAGTCTTTATGTGTAACACTTTCAAATTGAAAGAATGGCTTAAATACATGTAGCCGTTCACGAGTTATTAGACAGGATTTATGGTGTCTTAAAACTTACCTACATATATCGCGGTAAGTTAATATAAAAGTCGTTAAAATGTGCAAAATTCTAGTCAACATGGAGCATCAAACCAACGACTACAGCAGGAAAGCGAAATAATAGTTAGTAAATTCGAATATGGTATTGAAAGATAGAGAAGTGGCTCAGGTCTTCGAGCGCCTCCGTTGAGACCGTCGCGACGATGTGGCCTCTTTCCGTATGTAGATTTCCATGTCGCGTTAATAGATACAAAAGGAGGAAAAAATAGAAAAGATAACATATTGTCTTATAGACGTATTCATGGAACTCAAAAATTTAGAGACAGTATGCGAGTGCAGCGAGTTCGGACTAAATTCTCCCGGAACTTTTTATAAATACGAGGCTTGTCTCAGAAGTAATGAGAATGAAATTTCCAATGCTCTATTTGGCAACACTGCACCATTGTTGTGGCTACACGCGTGTAAGGGAGGTGTTTGTTGCACAACAAGACCAATTTCAGTCTGTTCGGTGGAGTGTGACTGGCATTATCGCTGGTTTTTCAAGGTCGCGTTCAAACACCACGTCACGCCAGAAATGCAGCGAAATATCGAGCAACGATTTGCCGTCAAATTTTGCGTCAAACTCAACAAAACTCCTTCAGAAACGCTTGAAATGTTAAGGAGAGCCTATGGAGATGATGCTTTATCCTCAGCACAGGTTTTTAGGTGGCACAAGTCTTTCAAAGAAGGCCGAGAAAACGTCGAAGATGACCGTCGCTCGGGAAGGCCGTCCACATCGAAAACCCATGAAAGTGTGTCGAAGGTGCGTTGTGTGTTGGCAAAAGACAGACGGTTAACGGTCAGGATGATTGCAGACGAGGTAGGCATGAGTAAGGATTCTGACCATCGCATTCTGACTGAGGCGTTGGACATCGCCGCATCTTGGATCTTGCATCACGACAACGCCCCATGTCACAGCGCGCTGTCCATTAGAGAGTTCTTGGCAGAGAAAAAAATTCCAGTGCTCCCACATCCACCCTACAGCCCAGATTTGGCTCCAAGCGACTTCTTCCTCTTCCCGAAGATTAAGTCCAAGTTGAAAGGTCAACATCACGGGACGGTAGACAACATCCAAAAAGCCACGACGCAAGTACTGAACACCCTAACCGAAGAAAACTTCCAGAATTGTTACCAGGATTGGCAGAACCGCTGGAACCGGTGTGTGCGTTTCCAAGGAGCATACTTTGAAGGAGATCACGTTTAATTGCAGTTAAATTCAATAAAAGAATTTAAAATAAATCATTCTCATTACTTCTGAGACAAGCCTCGTACTTCCCTTTGAGCCACTGAAGATGCGCAGAATTCCTACAACGTAGAGCATGCGAAAAACTACAGCGAAAGGTATATTAAGTGTTATAGGTCGTAGAAAAGATTCTCGTTATTTGGTACTTTCCTGTTAGCGGGAATACCTCCGGGACCCTTCGTAGGACCTGGTACTTACGTATTATCCCCATGCCTTAATTACGTACAACATTAACAGAAACTGATTGGCCTGTCTCGACATTTACAAACCCAATCACCGGACAAGAAACTGATTGGCCGGTCTCGACATTTACAAACCCAATCTCCGGACAACGGGGAGAGTTTCTTTGGTTCCGGGCGAGGCGAAGGGCGCGGTAGCGCCCGGAGACGACTACCCATTAAAAAAGCGAGCCGAAGGCTCGTCAATATATCCTTTCAATGTTATATCCTCTCAAAAAAAATGGAGAAGAATTTGGCGAGCCTTCGCCTCGCTCGGAACCAATGAAACCCTCCCCGTTGTCCGAAGATTGGGTTTGTAAATGTCGAGACCAGCCAATCAGTTTCTGCTAATGTTGTTTTAAAAATAAAATATCGTAAATCCAACACCTCAATATATCCTTTCAATGTTATATCCTGTCAAACAATCATAACAATACATGTTTATTTTTTAAGGTATTCCCGTTAACAGGAAAGTACCTCGTATTTTATTTTGAACCACAATATTAAAATTTATTCTTTATTTCTTTCTCAAAATATCTTGATGCATCACTTTAAGCCAGTGCTACTCAAGTGGTGGTCCTCGGACCGGCACCGGTCTGCGAGCCATCGGCTGCCGGTCCGCGACAATTTCTTAGGGTAATGTACAGATGTTAACGAAGCATTGCCTCGACATAGACGAATAGGAGTGAGACCCGAACCTGGATTAACAAATGTCTTTATATACATTTAATGCAAAATGCAAGCTTTTTATTCTTTTCCTGGGATGACGTGTTGTCCTTCCCATTTATTAAACCTCTCTTTTCTAAGCAGATTTAAATTGGATAGTGTCGCAAGAATGTTAACAGACATATACTTAAGCTAATGATACCTATACCTGCGACTAACAGAGGAACGGGGGTGCTCTATGGCCAACCGTTTTGGTCAATCCAAATCGTAAACAGATTAAATTTATCCCGAATGTCGTTTCAAATGTCACGACGCTTCAAAACGTTTGCTGACAGAGTCAAATATCCGTTCTTGCCTTTTATGAAACAAATCGATCATGAGAGTCCCGTAGTTTTTCATTCTCACGTGGATTTATTTTCTTGTTATATTTCTCCATGAGACCAAGAGTGATCCATCGAACTGAGTTTTTGTAAACAACTGTCGAAGTGAGTCAGGTGCCACTTTCAAATGGCACCATTGCTAGACGAATTTTAGATTTGTCTCAAGATATGGAAGATCAGCTCATAGAATAGGTTAAATTAGCAAAGTTCTTCTCTTTACAGCTTGATGAGCGTACAGACGTTTCAAATGCGGCTATTCTAATGGTGTATGTGCGCTTTGAATTTTATGGTGATTTGAAGGAAGAGTTCTTTTTTTCTGCTTCACTACCGACAAAAACAACTAGTTCTGAAATTATCAAAACTTTGAACGACTACATCGTTAATAAATGTGGGTTGGACTTCAAATCTTGTGACGGCGTATGTTCTGATGGCGCTGCTGCAATGACAGGACATTCAGGAGTTGTTACCCAGATTAAGGCGCTTGCTCCAAGTTGCAAGTCGAGGCATTGCTTTCTTCACCGAGAAAGTCTTGCAACAAAAACATTGTCACCAGAACTAAATAGTGTGCTCAAAGAAGTTATGAAAATTGTTAACAATCTAAAGGCGAATTCTTTAAATTCGAGACTATTCTCTGCATTATGTGATGCTATGGGAGCTGATCATAAACAGCTCCTGTTGCATGCCGATGTACGTTGGTTATCGAGGGGAAAAGTTTTGTTAAGAGTATTTGAGTTACGAAACGAGCTTGCCCTGTTTTTTCAAGACAAAAAACCAAATTGGTCCCAGTTATTCAGAGATGTGGATTGGATAGCTGGCTTATTTGACTGACATCTTTGCCGTCATGAATGATCTCAACACCTCCATGCAGGGAAGGATGGCTTCATGCTTTACGATGGCTGACAAGATCGATGGACAGAAACGAAAGCTAGAAGCATGGAATAGTCGAGTTTCAAGAGATTGCTATGACATGTTTCACAATTTAGCAACAGTCATCTCCGATGCAAGCGAAGAGATTAATATTACATCTCTAAGAAACGTTATCAGTGAACACTCGAGGAATTTGGCAGAACGTTTTGAGTTTTACTTTCCAACAGAAGAAGATCCACGGAAAGGGAATGGATGGATTCGAAATCCATTTATCCCATTGAAAGATGAATTAACTGTCACTATGGAGGAAAAATTGATGGAGCTGGCTGCTGACGGAGGTTTGAAGATGATTTTTGAGACTACAAACTCAATAGCTTCCTTTTTGATAAAAGTGAAAGCAGAATACCCAGAGCTTGCTGAGATTTCTCTGAAGACACTTCTGCCATTTCCATCAACATACCTGTGCGAGATTGGCTTTTCAACCATGAGTGTTATTAAGAACAAGTACAGGAATAGTCAGGATATTCATCCTCCATTACGCGTGATACTGTCTTCCATCAAACCACTACTGGATAAGCTGGCAAAAAATAAGCAGTCTCATCTTTCAAATTAGAAAATCTTACGTTTAAAATAAATAATCAAAATTTTCATCCTACTTTATTTAGTAAAATTGTTTATTCTAATATTTAAATATCCATTTTTGTAATATATTTCTGAAAACACTTTGCAGATTTGATTTTTTATATATTTATTATAACAGTATTATTTTCTCTACCGGTCCCTGGAACGTAAAAAAAAAATCGGTACAACATACATTGTACAAACTTTCTCATATACGTACTAATGCGTCGTTTAGTTATCTTTAGAAAATGAAAATCGTATGAGCCTGTTTTTAGAAAATCCAATTTTTGTTAAAGTTGCCCAAGAATAAACTAGCCTTATAGTCATTCGCTGGGAAAAATGAAATACGTAGTATTATTGAAGACGTATACTCAAGTAACTGTACGAAATTTGATCAAAATCGTTATAGCCGTTTCTGAGAAAATGGAATTATTGTTAAAGTTGCCTAGAATAAACTAGCCTTATATTAATTTTTTGAGAAATATGAACTATACAGTATTATTGAGGATGTAAACTTAAGTAACTGTACGAAATTTGATCAAAATCGTTAGAGCCGTTTTTGAGAAAATCGAATTGTTGTTAAAGTTGCCTAGAATAAATTAGCCTTATATTCATTTTTTGAGAAATACGAACTATACAGTATTATTGAAGATGTAAACTCAAGTAGCTGTGCGAAATTTGATCAAAATTGTTAGAGCCGTTTTCGAGAAAATCGGATTGTTGTTAAAAATGCGTAGAATAAACTACTCTTAATTATTGATCAATGTCAACCATTTCTATGTATACTCTGCTCAGTATGATAAAATGCCTAAGTACGAGATTTCATTCATTTTCGTTCGACCGTCTGGGCTCCAGCGCCAGTAACAGACAGACAGACAGACAGACGGCACTGCGAAAACCACTTTTTCGGATTCAGCGACACCTAAAACGTATATTTCCGTAAAAAGGTCGAGGTCGAATTTTTTCGCGAAAACAATACTTTCTCGATACTTCGTATGAGAAAGTAAAAATTGCCGGTCCGCCACAACAAAAAGTCTGAGCAGCACTGCTTTAAGCCATAGGCTGTCCATGCTTTTGCTGTAGCATGGTTATAGGTATTATTATGCTGAGCATAACAATTGAAAATGTAGCATTTGAAAAGGACATCTCTTTTTAGGCGCGTTTCGCTTACAGCGTGAGCGCCTATTATCGTCGGTCGGTCCGTCCGTCCGCATGTTCGTCCTCGGCTTCTACCCAACGGATTTTCATGAAATTTGATATTAAGGACTTACAATTAAATATAAGAAGAAAATCGCAAAAATGAATCACGTACACCAATCAGCGGTATCACTTTACTGGTGACAAAAAATGAAATTTTCGTCATATCTCGTAAAGTACTGCTCGTATCAAAGTATTTTTCAAATAAAAGTTGTAGAACTGGTAAAGAAAAGTATTTCCTTTCCTATACATTTTTATCGTAGAAGTAGCCGTTATCGAGAAAATCAAACAGGAATGTCTTAATTCGAGTTGAACTTGAAAATGTCTTGCATGGTTACTTCTTCATTGTTGCTAACAAAAATCTCACAAACAAACGTTTAATTTCCTTACGTGTGCATGAAATATTTTTAAATAGGAAGAAAATGGATTATTTCTGAAGAAGAAAAAACTTTAAAACGCTTTTTCCCTTGCGTACAGGTATATCATTTCTTTTTAATACTCCATTGCACGAAACGCGCCCATTTGTGATACGTTGTACACTTTCCTAACTTGTTTTGAATAGCTGTGGGAAAGTATATATTTGTACCAAGGAAGAATGTAGATATTCATGATAATGAGTCTGTATTTGAATGCAACCGCAACCAGTTGGAATATCATTCCTTATACCTAGTTGTTGTAACGTCATTTTCTCTTTGATCTTCTCAATCTCTAATCATCAAGATAGGGAAATAGCGGGGCCAGTTCCGTATTGCCCTCCACTGCTATGGGGCCACTTCCATAACGCCCCCCACCCTATATTGAAACAATATTATGAAGATTAAGAAAATTTATGTAAGCAATCATTATTTTATTCAGTACTTTAGTCAAGAGGATATAACATTGAAAGTATATATTGGCGAGCCTTCGGCTGTGAGAGATGAAGGATACAACCCACAGCAGGTTTTTAACGCAGATGAGACTTCCTTATTACATGAATGTGAATAAGAGAGGTTTTGGAATTTTTGTTCTGGATGAGGAGGTATGAAAGAGCATGGAACGTAACACCCATTTCACTATGTAAAACAGGGTTCACATAATGCGGATTCACATTACACGATGCTTTACCAGAACGCATCCCCCACATTATAGGAGGGCCAGGTGTACATGAAATAGAAAAAATATTGAGCAAATAACAAAATCTTACACTTTTGTTAATTAAAAACGGTAAGCTCAAAAAAACTACCATAGTAAGAAAAATAATGTAGAAACGCTTCATAAGTAGCAAATAAAAGAAAATAAACATTTTTACAAAATAAATCGAAAACCAGAACAAAATACATTAGTATTATGAGCACAAATAAAAATAATTGCACTAATTGTAAGCAAAACTAAGTATCTCATTATGCCTTTAATTAAACCACATAATTCTTCGTATTTTCATTGCAGCAAACTAAAAACTTACTCGAGATCTAGTTCATCCGTAATATGATTTTAATAAAAAGTATTTCCAGTCCATCTGATCTTTCATGGCTCTTTGTAGACCCAAATATCTTTTGGTGGTATGGGTATGTGATGAGGCAGGAGGAGTATGTGGGGTGACAGGTTTTGGAAATGGAGATACCCGGCACATGGAGAAGAGGAAGACTGAAGAAAAGATGGAAGGAGTGCATTAGAGACGATACGGTGGATAAAAATCTAACGGTGGAAATGGCAAGGGACAGGAATAAGTGGAGGAGGAGAACCTGCAACAGCAACCCTGAATAAAATCAGGCTAATAAAGCTGATGATGATGATCCCATCAATTAGTAGATAATGGAAAAATAATTGAAAATGCACTGAATATTACAAAAGATAGTCTATGATTAGCTGCATCATTTAACGCAAGATTTAATGCATACTGCCAGGTAAAAAAGCACTCATAGGTTGTCAGTGGCATAACTACCGAAAAAAGGCACACAACAAAATATTATCATTGGTATCCCTGGGCCCATGGCATTTGGCTACCCATGCCACCCTATTGTTATGCAACTATAGGTTGATGCTTCTCATTCTTCTTTGTATTCAACTATGCTTACCACACATTTTGGCTCCTTTGTCATATCCTTGTCCTTGCATGTCCAAGACCAACAACTTTGTGTTCAACGAGTCTTATAATTTTTTCAGACATTGTGTGACATCATCGATCTGTAAAAACTGAATAAAACTTTCTTCAATTGTCAATATAGCTGGGTGTTCACTGTTACTTTTCTGTGCAATTACACCCCTTATAATAAGGGAATTTTCTGTGTGAGGCACATCAAGTGTATAGTCTACATTTGTTGAATAAAATAATGATATTATAATATTTTTCAATGTTTGTCCTTGAATTTTATTTCCTAAAAGAGAAACAATCTCATTTGAATTCTTATCCAAGATAATCGTTACCAATATATTTGTTATTAATACTGGAAATCATCAAATTCTGCCAGTAACTGAGTTACTTTTACATATTTCCATTTTTTTAATACAGGGTATTGGATGGCCCTTTAAATGCCATATTTTCTAAGGCAAGTTATTTGACAACACTTATTATTCTTCTTAAAATGTTTCCCTGTTCAGACGTTAAAAGGCATTGTTGCTTCTTGTCAAAAGTTTTATTACTTTATAATCTTTTTGAAAAGAATTGTAATGCTATGTTAACTTTTCATACCTACTAAGAATATGAGACATAGGTCTCCAGTCGTTGTTTCTTCCTCACCTATAAGTGTAATTGTTTTTCTAAACATTTTGCAAGAAAAGTGATAAATGAGATTCTTCAAAACAGAGTAACTTAACTGCCTTCTTGAAAGTTGTACTCCATTGCTCAATTTTTGTGTCAGAGATATAAATTAAATCTTGTAATGCGGGATCGCAAGAAAGAACGAAAACTCGTTACAACAGCTTGAAACAATTTTATTTTCAAGAGGCACACAAAAAATAAATGTATCAAAACACACCACGCGGTCTTTCTCTCTGCACACGCTCAACTAACTCTCTCACTCCGTCATACTGCCTGCTTGGCGCTGCGTCCGCAAAACAAAACAATAACTAAATGCATCTGCATGTTACAATCTTCTAATTGACTCATATTTTGAAATTTTAGAGCATTTAGTTCATGTTGAAACAGTCCTCTTTCTACTGTTTTCTTTTGACAATATTATTGAATTCTGGCCACAACACTGGATCTTGAAATTTTTTCTCATACACATGTTCATCTTCATGCTGGTGAATAGGTTTCACAGTTGGACTTTTCTAATACCAGTCTGGCTGCAATTTGCAAGTTCATCTTTAGCTCCATTGCTTTTTTCTTCTTCACTTGTATTGTTTTCATTATCTACATTTTTGCTTATACTTCTACTTACAATATTATTAATTTTTCTGTGGGTGTCAAGTATTTTCAAAATAGTATATATATACTTATTTCAAGCTTCTTTTCATTTTCAGCTCTTAATTTCTTGTATTGATACCTCAGAAGTTGAAACTTTATTTCCATGGCTCTAACATCTAAAGCAGGGATGGGCAAACTTTTCTGCATGGCAGGCCACATCGGTGTTTGCGAATTCTTCAGCGGGCCACATTGAAAGATGCCAATGCTTAGGCGGGCCAGATTAGAGTTTAAATCAGAAATTGCTTAGATTCTTAGGCATCATACATAAGTGAAAAACAAGCACAAACAAGGATTGTAGGGCTAAATTTTCAAAACTAAAGGTTTTATTGTCATAATTTTACCAAAAGTAATATAAAATTGTGTTAAATTTTACAGATTGCTTTTTCACCAAAGCTTCGTGGGCCACGTTAAATGCTCTTGAGGGCCACATATGGCCCGTGGGCCACGGTTTGCCCACCCCTGATCTAAAGTAATGATTAGGGTTCCCAGACACTTTCATACACATTTTTATGAAAATGTAGAACTTTCTTTTACAAAAAAGTAGGATATTTTTTTACAAAAAGTAGTACACTTATAAATTTTCCACCTACATTAAATAATATTATCTTACAAAACAGTAATTACATATATATTTGTATTTGAACATAATTGCGTAAGCTACCGTAATTCTCTAATTATAATACACATTTTTTTTCATGAAAAATTGACAAAAAGTTAGGGCGCATATATAGTAACAGGCGCATACAACTTTTTTAATAAGGAAATAATTTATATTTTCGGACATATTTTTACCAATAAATCATACATTTCAATGCATTTCGATAACATTCCTTTAAATATCTTTTTTCAAAACAAAAATAAGAATAATTATTTAGAATCTTAGCCTCTGAATTTATTATTGCTGTCCTCAAATAGTTCACCGGTGATTTTGTTCTCTCTCATCATCTGCGTAAATGACGTCACTGAGAACGTATTTATATATTGTATTGATCTTTAAAGTGAGAGTCAAAACTAGTTTTCAAAAAACACTGTCGCACATATCTCACTTGGCGACAAGGCAAGAACTGTCTCGATACTGCTAATAACCAAGTGAAAAATTACAGTGATCTTTTTACAAAAGAAGAGTTGCATATTATACATGGTGATAAGACAATTTTCATATTTCAATCGTAAAAACATGGGTGCGTATTATAATTGGAAAATTACAGTATATATTGTCTTTTGGTAACTTCTCTTACATTCCACTGCATCAAGGCATAATTACATTTCACTTGTAGGAAACTTTTAACTGTTTCAATTTTCAGTCTGTTCCTATCGCCAGTCCATGTTTTCTATTACACAAAAAGAAAACTCGCTCAACATTAGCATTTGATGTTGGAATCACTAAAATTATGTGCACTAATTTCTTTAGATCAATGAAATTATCATTTTTAAATAAAGTAGCCTAATTTTTATTAAATGAAAATTTATTAAATTCTTTTGAGGTATTTCTAAAGAAGCAAATCAACTAACAATAAGTCGTTTTGTCAAACAAAGGATTTGTTGCAGCTATTTCTGCAATAAAAAATTCTGCCGTTTTTTAAATTTCATCATATTGAGTATCTTCAGTACATACTTTTAAACGTTAACCATTTAGTAGATGAAGGATAGTCATTACGTCTGAAGGTATATATAATCAATCACCATAGAATAAAATTCAAGAAGTTCTATTTTTAACTGAAAAGTTGTAGGTATTTCAACCTTTAAAGTTTACAACATTGCATAAGGTTTGCACCATTTAAAAAATATCCTTTTATTGATTTTTCTCTGAAATAAAGATATATTGGCTCTGAAGATTACGATCTCCACACCAATGATCAGCGAAAGAGGCTTCGCTTCATCGTCGATGAACTATAATGTAATGAGCAAATTGCTGTTGAAGGAGAGCTTTGGAGGGATGGAGAAAGATAGAAATCCCTGGGCACTTTCTACTGTTCTCCAAAAGATTCAAAAAGTAGTACAAAAGTAATTGAAGGTAGTACAGGAGGCAAAAATGTAGTACTTTACTACCAAAAGTAGTACACCTGGGAACCCTGGTGATGATAAACATTTGTTGATACAAATTACATACCCAAATATTTGTATCTAAAGCGTTCTATTTATATTGCATTAAATATGCTTTAACATATTATGAGCTGTAATATAAAGTAATTGTGTAATTTTCCATATAGTGTGTGTGGGTGCATATTTATAATATGCTATATGAACATAACTGAAAGTTAAGCCATGACGTTCTCATGTTTGAAATAGCACCGGTTAACTTACAGCTCATTGGTTCCAACTTCCTTGAAACAGCCAAATTGGACTTGTGGCTGCCAGTATGCCGGGTGGGGTTAGTCTCCCATTTGTATATTATTTTCAAGAACATCTTGCATGGTACTCCCACCTTTATCTTATTCATTAATTTAATACATATAAATACAAATAACACATTCAATAACCCCTTCCATCTAGTATAGAAAATTACAAAGCAAGAAGTAAAAACAAGGAAAATGTGACAATTACAATGTAATATAATATAATGCAGATTATTTAATATAGAAAAATATCAAATACAGGTATACCCCGATTTACGTCAGGGATACATTCTGGGAAAGTGTGATGTAAAGCGAATCGACATAAATCAAAGCAGTTTTTCTCATTAGAATCAATGATATGAGGGAGGATGCATACAGGAATTAACTATAGTTCAGAACAACTGATTGTTGTAACCCATCAATACTGGCACTAGATACTTGTCAAATCAAGTCCGAGTTCGTATGGGAAAAAAACTCAGATAATAGATTCCCCATCCGAATAAACGAAAGCGCTGTGTATCAGGGTCATGCTCGATAGGATGGCAACACTGCTGTGATTCGAATACAAATTTCTGACATTGCTGCCTAGCTGCACGAGGCGATTCTGCACGCAACGGCATTGTTTTGTTATCAGGAAACATGTATGTCTTATTTGCAAAGAAATGTTAATCAATGAAGTAGAAAAAGTCCCTATTCTTTAGGATAACATTATTCAAGAATGTAGAGTCAGAATTATAAAGTGAATTAGAGTTATTAATATTGTTATAGTCCCAATATTTTTAGTTCTTTAATATTAAATACTTTAATAGAATTTTTAGAGAATTGTAATATACCTAATCAGATTTAATGTGAAATTTACTACGATTGATAGTAATTATGTCATTTAAATGACATATTCACCATAATCACGACAAATTCTAGAGGGGGAGGCTAGTAGTTAGATGCTGTGTGACTCCCTGGTCAGCTTGGACGTGAAAAAATTGCTCCTGTGCCCGGTTCTTCCAAGCGTTTTTGGCAGAGGTGTAGTCCAACCTAAAAAAAAGTTGGCATATGCTTGAAGAAACATTTAGTTTGGCATATGCCCTTGTCTTATGGTTCAAGAAATGTTGGTATTCCACGGATTAAAAATATTAAATTAATAAAATCTCATTGGAAAGTTTTAGAAGAAAACAAAATTTATTCTATTTGACATTGTACTAATACAGTCTTTAGAAAAAGAAATATTTTATTCTTTGTTTAAAAAAACAAATTTATTTACCTATATAATTTTCCGCAATTCCTGTGAAGTTCTCAACTCATCTTCACTTTAATGCCCTTTTTCTTTATTGGTTGTCTTTAGCTAATCTGTGTAAATTTTTCCATGGTTCATCATACCAGGCCAGAATAAATTCACCCAAAGGTGGCCCAATCAATTTAATCGTTAGTAATCTGCTGATGTTTTCCACCAATATTTTTGAATGCAAATCCGTTGCAATCAGATTCATTGCAGAATAACTCCTGCCACATACAGCTGTGCCACAAGGAGATGTTCTCACTTATTTAAATAATAACTCAAAATCATTGGAAACAGTGTTTGTGACAATATATTCTCGCATTACGTTGATTGCTTGTTCGGAATCTAAATGAAATTTCTATTTTATTGATACCTCTCTTTCCATATCTAATACATGGGTACTCTGGTGAAGACTCCATTCAGTACTTCCAAGTCAGGCAACAAGGAACTCTGGTTATCAGCAAGAATTCACCAACAGAAACTGCTTCTTGGTCTTCGACCAGTTTTTCTCTTGGGTCATTTTTAAAGGATTGTAGTATTTTGATGGTTCACTTTACATACATGTTTACTTATTTAATGGCAGTAACTATGATTCTCTTAGGGTTGCTAATTACCTCGTCATCCAGGAGCATTAACTATCACCAGGGTCGGCCAAGCACTAAAGGGGGCCCAGATGCGAATATCAATTGGGGCCCCATGATATTAATATTTATAGTAATTACAAACAATTTATGGTGTCCCAGTTTAATATTATAACCTTTACGGAGTGTTTCTTTATTGGAAATAAGTTTGCTAATGATTTTTATTAAAAGTTTTTGTTAAATTTACACTCGTTACTTGAATAATTGAGAACTTCTGAGGCCCCTATTATTTGGTGGTCCGGATGCCTCGCATCCACCACATCTCCCCTTTGGCTGACCCTGACTATCACCACCAATGATGCCCTAAAAATAGTAATGAATTTGAAAAACTCTCACATTTGAGATATATATGGAATTTCTAACTACCTGATGAAGTCAGTTATTACAGAAATTTTTAGAACCACTTACCATTTGTATAAACAGCTGTTTTACTTCCAGTATATTTCCACAAAAACAGAAACTTTCCAAAATAATGCCTATTTACAAAAAAGGTGATAAGCTGTGTCCTGGCAGCTACAGACCCATATCTGCTGTCACTACTTTCTCAAAAATCTTTGAAACCGTAATGAAATTTATTGAAATTTCTAAGTATTTAGAAGCCAATAATATGATTTCACCGATGCAATTCAGTTTTCAGGTGTGCAAATTAACAGTGAATGCAGTAAAATATCTAGTGTCTTCCATTTCTGAGGCTTTTGAATGTCGATTTGGTACCATAGTCACATCATATGACCTGAATAAAGTTTTTGAATGTATGGAACATCCAATCCTTCTGTCCAAACTCAGCTATTATGGCATTTGATATAGGGAATTATGTACCCTGACATCTTATTTGTTGGATGAAAGCAAATTATATACATAAATGGTAATCACTCAGCAGCATCTCTCATGACATATAGAATCCCTCAGGGTTCAGTTTTGGTACATCAGCCATAATTACAGATATAAATTAACATCTCATTATATTACAGAACAAGAATAAACAATGGTATTAAGAGAAAAATTACTTAATGTACAGTAATTCCAGGTCTAGAAATTCTTTGACTGAATAGAATGGCCTTTTGAGCAGCCAAGAGTCTAAAATGGAATTAAATCTAATCAATGGGACTTCATAAATATGCAGAGGTAGCTTATTAAACAGTCTCAGAGCCATAGCATTATGGTTATGCAGAGTCCTACTTAACCTGTACTGTGGAGCATCTAAAAGGTGCTTATTCTAAATATCATAAGAGTGAACATTATGTTTACAGGGATAGCTCTCTATATTGGTTTTCACCATAACAAGCATATCAAAAATATATAAATTGGTTACTGTCATTATAGCCTCACTACCGGATAGAGGTTTATAGTGTGCATCTGGCGTTGAGTCAGTTAGGGTTCTAATTGCTTTCTTCTAAAGTAATAACTCCCTGTTGATCACACTCTCATTTTACCATAGTTGTAGCCCATATTGCAGTAGGTATGCTTTGGAAAATGGTAAAATAAGCTTTACGCAAATGTTGTCTTGGGACCCTTTTTTTAAAGCTAGGTACAGCACACTAGATAGTTTACTACACACAGAGCCGTAGTGAGGGTGGGGCAACCGGGGCAGGTGCCCAGGGCGCAGCTTCATAAGGGGGGACGAAATGGAAGTCTCATTATACACTTCACAAAATGTGGTTACAGTTTCGATCTCTTCGCAATGGCCAACCTGAGGTTCAGCTGAAGGACCATGACTGTACCAAGTCATAGGTTAATGTGTGCAATATTAATTGGCTGCTTCTACTCTTTAAGCTCTGAATGTAATTTCTTTTATTTATCCTCGTCCCCAAAAATGTGTACACCCTAGCAAATTGCATTAGTCGTGCAGAATTTTCATCCAAGTCGTTGATAAAACAGTAATTATTGAGGACTTTATTGCTATCAAATCGAAAAAATCGGTACAATATACATTGTACAAACTTTCTCATATATTAATGCATTGTTTAGTTATCTATTGAAAAATATGAACTATGTAGAATCATAAACATCAACTTAAATAACTACTACACAAAATTTGATGAAAATCGTATGAGCTGTGTTTTAGAAAATCCAGTTGTTTTTAAAGTTGCCCAAGAATAAACTAGCCTTATATTAATTTTTTGAGAAATATGAACTATGTAGTATTATTGCAGACATTAACTCAAGTAACTGTACGGAATTTTACGAAAATCGTATTAGCCGTTTTTGATAAAATCAAATTGTTGTTAAAGTTGCCTAAAATAAGCTAGCCTCATATTCAGTTTTTGAGAAATATGAACTATGTAGTACTGTTGTAAACTCAAATATCTGTATGAAATTTGATCAGAATCGTTGGAGGCATGTTTGAGAAAATCAAATTGTTGTTAAAATTGCCTAGGATAAACTGCCCTTCATTATTGAGCAATTTCAACCATTTCTTCATGGCTTATATTCTGTATGATAAAATGCTTAAGTACGAGATTTCATTCATTTTCACTTTATCATTTAGGCTCTAGAGCCGCGAACAGACAGACAGAGACAGACCCACAGACGGACAAACGGCATTGTAAAAACTTTTTCGGACTCAGGTACACCTAAAATGTATATTTCCATCAAAATATCAAGATCGAATTTTTTCGCGATTACAATACTTTCTTAGTATACTTCGTATATAAGAAACTAAAAGGGAGACGAAATTGCTTCAGAAATAATCTAAAAATTGGAACTTTATGCACTAGATTTACAAAACATAATAGCTCAATCGTATGAAAATGCTCCCAATAGTATAACTGGTAAATTTATTAATTTATTTTGCTGGTTCCACATCGAGATGGGTTGCACTCATGGAGGTCCTTAAGTTGATGTTGAATAAACATGGCACAACACGATGTTCATCAAGACCAAATGCAGTGAATTCATTGAGGTTACAATTGAAGCAAGTTTATAGGATGTTAATAAAATTAAAGAATGAGCATTAATGCACAGATATTGAAGGTTTGCTAAAACAAATCAACATGCAATTTATATTTTTCTTGTTAGAAGATCAACCGCCTCACTAAATCTGTTCAGGGTGCCGATGTAATTGTGGACTGATCCACAATTTGGTACCATACACAAAATGTTCAAAGTCACGACTGGAAGAGTATACGAAAGAGGCAAAGTCATTTTGCGATGAAAAAGGAGTCCCAAAAATAAGAGGAAGAAAAAGGAATTTAATTACACGATGGAAACTGTAGCACCCTCAATATCTGAAACAACAAAATACTATATACAATGCAGTGCATTAAGCAACAAATTCTCTTCAAAGGCAACTGTAGGCATGGTTTACATCTTTATACGAAATTGATAATGATTTATAATTTTTAAGTTATGCTTTATATTGTATAATATGACTGAAGATGAAATGATAAATTCCTGTAAAAATGTTGCGTATATGTATAAAATCAATGTGGATGAATGCGAGTCAATCGACAAAAGGTGTAAAAATTACATAAAGAAATATTGGAATTTCTTCATGAATATGGTGTTTTAAGTTTCTTCCTCAATGTGGAAATTTTGCTGAGAATTTCTTGACATTCGCCACATCAATTTCAAGTGGAGAGTGTTCTTTTAGTAAACTGAAATTAACCAAAAATGACCTATGGTCATTAACGAATCAAGAGAGACTTTCTGGTCTAGCCATCTTATCTATTGAATATGACACTGCTAAAAATATAGATTCCAATGAAAAAAATCAGTATTTTTGCTGCAAATAAAGCCAAAAATATAAATCTGTAAAGAAACAATTGTTTATTCTAGATAAATACCCCTTTTAAAATAGGCACTTATCATTTTATTGGGGCGACAATAAATCCTCTGCCCAGGGCACCAAAAGTGGTCACTACGGCCCTGACTACACACATAAATAATATGTAGATCCCATGTCAATTTAGTATCTATATAGATACCTAATAAATTTATGGATATTGTGTAATTATTGTTTTCTTTTAGACTGAAGAATATTGACTTAGTCTTATTTTCATTTAATAGAAATTTGTTTGCAGCAAACCAAATGGTTGCTTCCATAAAGGCATTAACACAAAAGGTGTTGAGTTCATCAAGATTGTCATTCAAGCTTATAGTTGTTGTATCATCTGTGTAAATTATGATGCACTTCCAGATGATCTAGAGACTTAAAATTTGGCACGATTATCAGTTTTTAGACGCAAGTAATGGAAAAAATCCGACCTTGTTAAAATTCTAATTTTTAGGGGTTGTTTTTACCCCATTATTTTCAGTAGGCTGAAATCCTTGCAGAATGCAAACACTGTCTACTAGTATATAAAAGGCTTAGTTACGTTTGATTTTTGGCATGCAGGCTTTCATTCATTTGTTCATATAAATTCAAAATATTGGCATATGAATTTCAGACCTGGATCGTTCTAATTCACATAATTTGCACTAAATTTGCCATTTTAAAGCTAAATATCTTCATGATGGACATTGTCGTGCTCGAAGTCCTATTGTTGTATAACCATATATAGCTTTGAGCGTAAAATTAACATGTTTTATAAACAGTTTAAAGGGTAAGGGGAAAAGGAGAGATGGAGGTAGGGAAGGGGGAAAGGTGAGAGAGGAAAAGAGATAGGTGTTTAGGTGTGATCGGGGTTTTCGGAATGAAAGGTGGGAAGAACAACTGACGGTTTATTACACATTAAATAACTACAGGTCGATTGCTTGGTAGCGGCGTGAGGTTAACGGTGCGTCCGCGAGCGATCTCACACTTTCACTCTCTCCAAAAGACTGCTCCGGCTACCAGGCTGCGCGCCGTCTCCTGTAGTGGCCTCAGACGGATGGCACCGCAGTTGCCATCCGTCTGAGGCCACTACAGGTGGAAGGGAGTGAGGGGAAAGAAGAGATAGAGAGAGAGGGGAGAGAGAGAGGGGAGGGGGGGAGAGAGAGAGGGGAGGGGGGGAGAGAGAGAGGGGAGGGGGGGAGAGAGAGAAAGATGTTTCAATAATGCAAGAATATAGTAAAAGACGTTTTAAATAGAATAATTTTCTATGGGGATATCATTTGCATCATTAATTGATTCACATTATTATTAATAAATTAATTGAAAAAAAATCCGCGCAAACATTGCGCGGGTACGGCTAGGTTGATTATATTCTTGTAAAAATCTCTTTCATCATACTTATCTACAATTGTGCATGGATCCTCTTCGCCAACTATCGTTAAGATATTTTTGTTCTTTGATAATGACTTAATTTTCTGTAAATGTAAACCAGAATTCATCTTTAAAGTGAAATACTCTACAGCAGGGTTCCCCAAACTGTGTTCCGCGGAACACTAGGGTTCCGGAGAAGTTAAATGGGGTTCTGTTCTTCTTTCTCTTATTTACAGCAGGAAACATGAGCCTCACTTGTAAATTGTATACTGTAAGATACATTAACTATATAAATAAACATTATAATGATTTTAAAGTTTATTTTATTGCGATTAGGCTTACCGTATCTTATTTAGGGTTCCGCGAGAAAAAATATTTGAATACATGGGTTCGGTGGCATCACAAAGTTTGGGAACCTCTGCTCTACAGTAATGTTTCATCCAAAAATTTTTGGAAGCCATTCCTTAACATTTTATAATTTAAATGTAATGTTGTTTTTACCCAGTTTTAAAAATGAAACTACATATATCTGGAAAGTAATTAATTTATTCCCTGGAACGCTGTTTTGAACAATCGGTAATTAGTTCCAAAACCATCTATTCAAATCCCCCTCACAGCCTTCCTGGAAAAAACAAACGAATTACGAGAAGTTTGAATTTACAAACAGAAGAAAGACGCAGAAATGTCAAAATGGCGTCTTCGCAAGACGCTTGGTATCTCTCGCTGCTTGGTTTAGCAGAAAATTTCCGTACTTCTAGTCCTCCTAACATTAAATTGTGCATACAGTGTCTACAAGCCGTTTTTAATTTTAAACCCCCACCAAGGGTTGAAGCTAGAACTCACTTACAGCTGGGAAATATTTTATTGACCCATACAAAGAATGTAGATTTAGCCAGGAGCCATTTGGAACAAGCAGTAGGTGTCAATATGGAGTAAATAGGATGTTAATAGTGTCTTTTTACGTTTTCCTATGTTATCAAGTATTTATTGGTGAAGTTTCTTTGTATAGGGATGTTGGTAAAATACTAGTGTTGCAATCTTATTATTGCTTCCTGTATTCATGTTACCTAGTTCTAAAGGATCGTGGTTTTTAATTTTAGTGGCTGTTATCTCAAATGATCAATGGTTTTGACGATGTGAAATTTGAAGCAGCAAGTGTCCTTGCGGAGTTATACGAACAGCAGTCGCAATCTAACTTGGCTAAACCTATATTAAGAAAAGCTATTGAACTTTCCCAGCATAGTGTTTATTGGCACTGCAGGTTAATTTTTCAGTTAGCGGTGAGTGTATGATATGAACGTTACGAAAAACAGTGATGGTGTCCTCGAAGTTGTTCAACAGAGTTTATTATCCCATTTCAGCAAATTCATGCTAGTGAGAAAGACTACGAACTTGCCAGTAGTCTACTCGGCGTTGGGGTGGATTATGCTCACATATCAGCTGCAAGTTATACAAGAGTTCTATTTCTTCTTAGTAAAGGAATGGTAGGTTTTAATGATCAACATATTGAAAGAAGGCATTTCATTGCTTATTTTTTATTACCAAATACATCTGCACCGGTGTAGTATGCATTGTATCTTCAATATGTTTTGCAAACAAATTAAATCATTGAAATTACATTGCTCTCGTTGTAAGATATTAAAGCCGGCTTCCTGATCTTTATCTGGTTCTGTAAAACTACAGTGACTTCGAGAGCCTTACTTATGCTTCTTACAAAGCTTTATTTAAAACGGCAATTCTGGAAGCCTTACAAATTTATTTTGTTGCTCTGAAAATTATTATTTTATTTTAACTTCTCATTACTCTGTTATAGTATAAGTCTCTTTTATGTGTAAATTTTGCATAGTAATTTTACTTGATTTTTTTATTTTATGTGGTTAATATGAATAATTTCCGGCAATTTACTTCTCAGCTTTTATTAATTGATAAGAAGTTTCAAGAGGTGCATTCATTATTGAATCAAGCTGGTCATCTTGTAGACAGCTGGCAAGGGAACCAGCATCAAAAAGAATACTTGAAGGTGTTCTTTCTAGTTTTGCAGGTATATTAACATTGAAGAGTTTTTTTGTTCTTTTTCTTTCGTTAAGTTAATGTTTATTTACCTAGTGTGAATCTTATAGGTTTGTCATTATTTGATGGCTGGGCAAGTAAAAAGTGTTAAACCATGTCTGAAGCAGCTTCAACAAAGTATACAAACTATTATGCAACCGACTTGGCCTACAGATGAAAGTAAGTAAGAATATTTATCCCTGTACAGTGAAATATTCTATTATTTAGATATAATTAGTAGATAATGCTGGGTATCTTTTGATATATACAGAATTTGAAGGAACAATTACCTTATTGCTTACTGTGGAGCACATTATATTACTTGCTCATATCACAAGTTTTTGAAAGATGACAAGTCTGTCATATTATTAAAATTTTGAATTTCAAGCAAAAATTCTTAGAAATGTTTTCTCTGTGAATAAAGAATCTGGTTTACAATATTTTAACAATTCATTACATCACAAATTTTACACCCTGTTACAAATTTTTGCTTCGATATATCTTTAGATTAGTTTGTTTCCATAAATTTTTGAATACTTAATACAGAGCTGAGATTGCTTTATTTAAAATACTGTATTTATCCAAGTACCACCCCCACCTTTTTTCAAAACTTTACTTTAGAAAATCATGGTGCCTCTTATTTGAGGATTTCATGTCAGTGACAGTATGGATGGCTATTGATATGATTCATCAACAATCAGTTGCTTTGCTTTAGTCATCATCATGTAAATTTTTTGAAAAAAGAAACAAAGAAGTCAGTAAAATCGGAAAGAAAATTTGCCGATATGTATTTCGGTTGTAAAATAACCATCCTCTAGACAACTAAATTATTCCAAAGAATAGAATTAAATGTTACTGTAGTGTATATGCAGTGTTATCATAGTAAATAATTTTAAATGAATTTTTATTAATCTCTTTTCAAAAGGCATTAATTATAAATAAAATAGCATAGCGAAATATTATAATTTTAGTTTTTTAAAATGTCTCGTCAGTCAAGTCTGCCCAGTGTAACTCGATACATGATTTAGAGAGAGAGAGAGAGAGAAGCATGGGGTTTGTAAATATTTTTCTTTGCTCTGCTTTTGATTGCATTTTCTTATGCCTCAGGAGCCCCCTAACCGTAAATAATTTGACTTATCAGTATATCCTAAAGATAAATAGGTAATAAAATAAATAGAGTAATTCAATCCTTAGATTGGTTTGATTGAGTTGGGAATATACACAGATGGTGTGTTGGTTTCCTGTTGCCTTCCACACTGTGCACACAGAAGGGAGGAGGGAAACCCGGTGCTGGCATTAGCCTACTCTTATGAAGAGCACCATGGGGGCCAACTGCTTAACGTCCCTTACAAAGTACAAGCGCTGATTTGTGTGCTCTCATTTTTTGTTTCCTTGTTGTCTCATTCTCTTAGTTCGTACACACACAAATAGGGGGCCACTACCGTTTAGAACAGCAGGTGAGTAGTAGGCCAGTGCCTTACCCACTGCACCACTGACACCCCAAATAGGTAATAGTGTGAAAGAAAAAAATCTGAGTGCAAACATTTAAGAACTTGTTGATTGAGTGGGAATGTTTGAAAAACAAATATTGAATTACTAAACAGAATTCAGGGGATTGATACACATTCACCATGGAACTTTCTTAGCCCTTCATATGTTTATGTTCATCTTTTTATATGTACAGTCATATCTTGTTTAGCGCAAAGGTCTTTGCTCTAAACAAATATTTTAAAACATACTGTTTAATAGGGATTGGTTCACAATAGCACATGGTTTGCTATAGTTTTAAATTAAACAAAATATATATAAATGCACATGAATATTATTGAAAATAAAGTTAGTTGGTTATTATTTACCAGTTGTTAATTATTATTACTAATAAAATAACACAATGTTAAAGCACTTGCTGATTTTTCAGATAGATGAATGCTATGAATATTTGAGCAGCATTTAAAATTTTGAAACCAACCGGAACTGGCATTAAATGTTTTAGTAGAATGCCACCTTTTTTTTGCTTTATATGTTCAAATAGAGAAAAGGCTTTATTGCAAATGATTGCTTGACTAAGGGAAATGCATTCGTCAGAACATATAGGGTCAATCTACAAAACAAACAGTTTCTCCATTTTTCCTAAGAAATTATTACAGGATCATGTGAATTCTTCACAGTAACTGCAGTGGCTCATTTAATAGAACTTTATTTTGTCTTAATTTAACAGAATTTCAGAGGAAAAGAATAACTTTGTTAGCATCCACAATTTTCATTATTTCACAACAGGTTTCGCTAGATAACCAGCATCATCAGATGTGGAAAGTGCTCAAAATATTCTGTATATAGTAGGTTGATGGAGGGGAGAAAAAAACCAGGGGGCAATTGGTGAATGATGGGGGTGGGTGTGGCAAAAATTTCCGGGAGGACGACAATAATTTTCTTAGCTGCAATTCGTTTAATTTTAATGGAGAGCAGACAATTAATAATAATGTTTTACGCTGGTGAAAAATCCCATTCCTTGGCAACTTGACGAATAAACTGGGAAATTGTTTCCGAAGTATGATCTCAGAACCACCTTCTACACCACCATCAGCTTAGTGAAAATATTTGTTATGGTAAAAGATCCTATAGACAAAACCTCAAAGAGTGAGGTTTATGAACTGAAGTGCAGTGACTGTGAGGCCTGCTATATCAGCCAAACTGGTAGAAATGAGAGAGTAAGATGCAATGAACATAAATGGTGTTTTGCATTGAAAAATCCATTATCACATTTTGCCAGGCATCTTATGGAGGATGGACACAACAGTGATTTCATCCCGAAAGTGCTCCATGTGGAAACGAAGGGATTCAGGTTGGACGTCCTGGAACAATTGTAAATTTTGAGTTGAAAAGTTTACTGACCAATGAGTTTCTTTTTCAAAATCCCTCCCCATTATTGTGTGTACCCAAATCGACTCGCTTGTAGACACTTTGTAAAGACTTTGTCTTTTTTAGCTTCTCCCACTTCTCACCTGCTTCCTTTGCCACCATTGGTTGGTCTATTACATTGTCCTTAATGGTTACCACCCTCACCCCCATTATTCACCAGTTACCCCTTAGTTTTTCCCCCCTCCTTTGCTTTCCTCCCCTCTGTCAACCTAGTATATAAAGAATATTTTGAGCACTTCTCTCACCTGATGATGCTAGTTATCTAGCGAAACCAGTTGTGAAATAATAATAATTGTGGAAGATTTATTTCTCCCCCATTTACTGTTAAATATTTATTTTGTACTAGAAACAAAACAAAATTACTATGGCACATGAAAATTGAACTGATGAGCTCAAAACTGAAGGCTTTGGATGGTGATTGGCCAGCACTAATATAAGCAACAACATAAAACAAAGCCACCAAAAATGTACTTTTTCAAAAAATAAATGAATTTATGCCCCGAGATGCCAATTGTGTTGGGTACCCCTAAGCAAATATGCACTGAGGCATGGTTGTATGTATATATGTATATGTTCTTCCTATGATACAATGTTAACTATTATCTTTTATTCACCATATTGTTATAAATTCTGATGAGCTATGTTTTTTGCAGCTTTGACATCAACTAGTGTAGGGGATATGTTCATTTGGATGCCAAAGGAACACTTGTACGTTCTAGTTTATCTTGTGACGGTGATGCATAGTATGCAGGCTGGTTATATGGACAAAGCCCAGAAGTATACAGATAAAGCTCTTATTCAAATAGAGAAGCTCAAAAGTAAGTAAAAATTATTTGAAATTTTTCTGTACTGAAAAATGGACATTTTCATTGAAATGTGATGTGCTAAACTAGTTTGCTTCAGTGTTTCTTTGGTCTTATTAAAGCAAAGGAAAGTGTTGTTTTATACCTGCAAGGAATCTAAGAGAATTTTGAAGTTATAAATACCCTGGATCTTTTCGGTGATTACCGTATTTTTTGGGTGATAAGTCACTTTTTATTCCAAAATCAGCCTGCATCTTATACACTGAAGGTAAGATTACAGTGGGTCCCCATTATTCATGGAGGTTATGTACCAGAAAATGGTCGTGAATACTGAAACCGATTACCAGAGATTTTCTCCCGTAAAAATACTTTAGATAAGGGGAGGTTACGTTCCGATGCGTCACTAAAATTACTCATGTGAAGAATCAAGTTAGGAAAGTGTACAGCATATCAGAAATGGGCATGTTTCATGCAATGGAGTATTAGAAAGAAATGATATACATGTACGTAAGGGAAATAGCATTTTAAAGTTCATTTCTTTTACATAAATACTCCATTTGCTTCCTATTTTAAAATATTGCATGCACATATAAGGAAATTAAATGTTTGTTTGTGAGATTGTTTATGTTAGCAACAATGATGAAGTAACCATGCACAAAATTTTCAAGTTCTTGTTTGATTTTATTGATAACTGTGACTCCTATGATAAAAAGTATAGAAAAATAAATATTCTACTAGTTATACAAGTTTAAAACTACCGTAAATACCCGCATATAACGCACAGGTAGGTTTTCGGCCTCGTATTCTGCGACTTTTTTATATACCCGCATATAGTGTGCACATTTTCCTAAAATTTTCATGTCACAAATTTATCATTTAACTCATTATTATTGTTATTATGCGTTAAATTGCCAATATCATTGTGATATGATAAAACAATGAATTAAAACTGACATCAGAGACGGCTAGGAAAATTGTGGGGCTCGGTGCAAAGTGTGTGCGAAGTACGATAAATATTTCTTAGATAGTGTGGGACCTCTAAGTGTGGGACCTCAATCATGCCATATATTTTATTTGCATTGATTAAAGTTAATATCATATATTATCAAATTCAATTTAACTTAATGTGCTTATTATGGCCAATATCCATATTAAATCCACCTTTCTTATCTTTATCTGCGAAATTAATTTTTTGGTACTTACATATTATCTCCAGGACCCTTCACAGGACCTGGTACTTACGTATTATCCCCATGCCATAGTTATGTATAATATTAACAGAAACTGATTGGCCTGTCTCGACATTTACAAACCCTATCACTGGACAATGGGGAGGGATACTTTGGTTCCGGGCGAGGCGAAGGGCGCGGTAGTGCCCGGAGATGACTACTCATTAAAACAAAGCAAGCCAAAGGCTCATCAATATATCCTTTCAATGTTATATCCTCTCAAAATAAAATGGAGAGGATATTGGCGAGCCCTCGCCTCGCCCGGAACCAAAGTATCCCTCCCCATTGTCCGGTGATTGGGTTTGTAAATGTCGAGACCGGCCATACAGTTTCTGTTAATGTTGTTTTGAAAATAAAATATCGTAAATCCAACAATACGTTGTTATTCTGTTAATATTTTTATGGCATAGGGATAATACGTAAGTAAGATAATACCAGAGCTGCAAACCGAACCAAACTGCTGAACCGAACTGCAGCCATTTTGCTGAACTGCGAACCGAACCAAAACCCCTGATTAATTTTTCAATGAACCGAAAACCGAACCGTAATTTTTTGCAAAAGTGGTTCGGTTTTGTTTCGCTCTCAATCCACAAAGTACGGACCAACGAAAAGACCAGGAATTTCCATTGGAAAAACCAGCAGGTTTGCTTCAAAGGAAGGAGTACCTAACTCTTTCCTCTCTGATACTATTGTTATCCACATAAAAATCACGTTAGGATCAAAAATACCATTTTTTTAATGTAAATAAATGAAGACTAGCAGCCCGTTGCAGTTACGCTTGCAAATAATCTAAATATTTGGCCCTAGGTTAGATCTTTGTTTCCTATTCATTTGACATGTTTCCTTATTTCTTTGTCTTTCTTTTACTCTCCGCTCCTCGTCTACACGGGAAATCCTATGAACTTCCGCATCTCTTTCTGTCTCTTTCCTACAATACTCTTCCTTTGATCTCTGACTCCTCTTCCTTTCTCTGGAAGCTGTAGCTGGGCTAATAGCTCTCCTTTTCACTGGTCTACCCCATGACATTTTTAAATTTTCTGCGATTTTACAGCAATATATTATAGCAGTTACATGATCACAATGTCACAGAGTTACTCAATGCTAGTTTAATATTGTGGTATATTCAAAGGGGAAAAATTTTTAATTCTACCTAGTCTTAGTTCCAATGATTATCGTTGCACCCTTATAGACGAACTCACAAACAGTCGCTTTCCTTCAAGTGTCTATCAGTGACTGCTTTTAACTTCTTACAGGACCTACTATAAAGGCGACGTCAATGCAAGCGTTTATTTAGATTATCAATGAAGAGAAAATAACAATAACGCTTTTCTTTCGTCTATTTGAAGGTTTAATTGGCCTTAAATGAATCGGAGGCAACAATGAGAGTCTCCTTGGCAATGCCCGGAAGGAGTACGAAAAATCTGAAAAATTTCGAAAAAGAATGCATATTTCTGAAATATTTGACTGCATAACGTGTAAACATTGCAACAATAAGATAGTATAAAGCTTTACCCATCGAATAATGCAAAAAAGAAGAAAATCGGTCCATATTTACGTATTTTAATGAACTGAAAAATCGAAAATCCCGTGTAAACTTATGGGAAAATATAATTGTCTCCTGGATTCGAACCCGGGACACCTTAGCAAAAGAAAATATTTTTCCAGGTACCTCATAGCCAGTAGAAACAAAATGCTGTTTACCACATATCTTTACGACAAATGGTTTTCGAGAAATACACCGATATAATTACGTGAGGCTTCATACGCACTGATAGACGCAGCTTCACTATGCGCATAATATATAGGATGATGATGGGATTGTAATATAAATTTTAAAAATATAAATTTTTCCTTTCTTTAAATAAATTCTTCTTTCATTTAAAATAATAATGACTGCTGATTGATTTACTTACAGATTGATACTGAATGTGTAATGTATATATTGGATAAATTATTTCTGGATAGTATTTCAAATGATTAATTTAGTTCAACTGAACCGCCAAATTTTGAAGTGGTTTGCAGCTCTGGATAATACAAAAGTAAGGTCCTGGAGATAATACCAATTTTTTTAAATACCGTGATAAATAAGTACCCTCGTATAACATGCATCCAGCTTTTCAGCCCCAAAATATCGGGAAAAAAGTTTGTGTTATATGTGAGTATTTACGATATTTTGATATGACCAATGCGTACGAGACATGACGAAAAGTTCATTTTTCGTCATCCGTAAAGTGGTACCCCTGGTTGGCTTGCATGATTTATTTACATGACTTTCTTATTGTTTTTGACTGAAAGTCCTTAATATCAAATTTCATGGAAATCCATTTTGTAGAAGCTGAGAACGAACATGCAGACAGACAGACGGACAGACCGGCACTAATAGGCATAGGCACTTATGCTGTAAGCGAAACACACCTAAAAAGGAGAATTTCTCTCATAAGATTTTATGTAATAAGGAATATTAGGTTTAATTCATTGTCACTGTACCCTATGACATCCAAACTAAGAAAACAAGTTCGTTTACAGACATTCCATTTGTCAAAGGGTTAATATACTGGATAGTGCATACATTGAACATTGCATAATCTTAATGTAAATGAAAATAACTTAAAATTACATAAATACGAATGGAAAACACACATAAATAACTCACCCGAAAAATACGGTAACTCACTAAAGTATATATTGTAAAACTTAGATATTGGTAAGACTGTTTATGAAGAGCCACTTTAAAACCACAAATCAATTGCATGAATAATTCTCAACTCATTTTAACTGTCTCATACATGGTCAATGTAAACATATAAGCTTTTGGGAACAACCGAAAGAAAATTGAGTCATATAAATTAAATTTTGTTTTTTGGATGTAGTAGTCATTAATTTTTTAAATTTATTCTTTCTAAAAAGTATACATTTAACTGAAAAATTTGTTCTTACAAATGGATCTATGTAAAATGTCTGAACAATATATGGTAGTAAGTGTTAATGTATTTGCATAACCAATTATTTCTATTTAATTTTATCTCTCAATTTCAAGATTTTTAATTCACTAGTATAATTACCTGTCAAAAATGGAAAGAAAGAATGTATTACATCAGCAATTAAAATATGCTACATCATAGGAATAGTATATATTTTATTACAACAACGGTAATCTTTCACTTCATATTATAATTAACTAATTTTCTAATGTACATTATTTACCATTTCAATTGAAAATCAGATAAAGTTAACAATAACATTAAAAATTAATTTTTCCATTGTTAATTTGTTGAAAATTTCTCATTTTTTATTTGGAATCAATTTGTAAGCTATCTCCTGAGCTTGTATCGCAATTTTACATTGTTTAAAAATGTAAACAAAAAACATCCTACTCTCACCCACATGTTAATCAAATAGAGAAAGTAAACTTCTGGAATTGAACTCATGACCTTATCGTGGATGGAGCTGTGTAAAACCTGCAAAAACATGTGCTGTTTATCTTGTGAAAGTTTTATTGAAATCAAGCATACCATTTGTATTCATATTAACTCATAAAATATTATGCACATATTGGGAGAATAAGATTGGCTTTTATTATAATTGTTATTCTTAATGATGGTATTATATATATATAAATCTTGCATGAAAAACAAAATACATCAATTTTGGTTTCTTTACCATTAAATGGATAAGATTTAACTAGTTCTACGAATAGGAGGAGGGGTAAAATAGAATAATTTTACCATGATAGCATGCTTAAGATTTTTTAAATGTTCATTTTAAAATTCCTTTATACAGCAAAATTTGTTGGGACCAAGTTCAACCTGTAAAAATGGATTTTCTGGAGAATGGAAATTTGCAATTTAAGTTTTTTATTTTAAATATACGTAAACAGATGATGTATGGTTCTGTTGTAGGAAACGATGTATCTGATAGATTTGAAAACCTGCAGATTATTTTTGGAATTTTGAAGATATGTCTAGAGAGTTGCTTGGTTCGATTGCATACACTTCACATTTAACTTTTTTGTCAACACAGAGATGTTGCTATCTGCTGTTACTAATTAGACTGCTATTTCTGGAACAGAATTAGATTTCTCACAGCATCTGTTGCATAACAGAATGTTTTAGTGAAGGGATGGCAAATGATTTTTGTGTCGCATGCCAAGAAAATTATGTGAATCATCAGAATTTTTTGTACTTAGGGGTTAAGTGGCTTGCACTACCTAGTTCAATGTTTAGCCGCTAGATGACACTCATTTCTGCCTCTTAAGAACTTCATATGGCACTGTGTGCATTACTCGTTCAGTCTGCGATGTTTCTGCATTCTCATTCCCTGCAGAATGGGATTTCCCTGAGTACATGTGACACTGGGTTTTTTGCTACTCTTTTGTTATTTGCGAAGGAAAATTGATGACTAATGTGCAATATATCCTCCCTGATTGTTGCACTGCAAATGGAGCCTATTTAGTTTGCAAACCAGGACTAAGGGATAGGTTCCATTTTAGGCACCTGTTATAACTTTTTTGCAAAACATAATTGTTCTAACACAGCTTGCAAACTGGGACTGAGGGATAGGTTCTATTTAAGGCACCTGTTATAACTTTTTTGCAAAATGTGATCTAACAAAGCTTACAAACCTATTTAGCTTGCAAACTGGGACTGAGGGATAGGTTCCATTTAAGGCACCCGTTATAAGTTCATTGCAAAACGTAATTGTACTAACAAAGCTCGCAAGCCAATTTAGCTTGCAAGCCTATTCAGCTTGCAAACCAGGACTGAGGGATAGGTTCTATTTAAGGCACCTGTTATAACTTTCACACCAAACGTTATTGTGACGGTGCTATTGTTGCATGTCAGGGTTTCAAAATAATGGTTGGGTTGTGGTGATATTTGGCTGGGAATGAGAATGCAGAAACATTGCAGACAGAACGAATAATGTACAGTGCCACGTAATAGCCAAAATATGAAGTTCTTAGGAGACCAGCATGCATAAGAAGTGTCATCTAGTGGCTAAACGTTGAACTAGGTAGTGTGGGCTGCTTAACTCCTAAGTACTGAATTTTTTTTCTCATACCACTAGTTTACTCCTCTATGAGACTTCGTATTTGATATAGAAAATACAAGCTTATGCATGGCAAGTAAAATTGCAAGCGTGCCATGTATTTGCCATCCCTGTTTTAGGCCCTTAAAAAACAGCATTTGTATTCCCTAGAAAATGGGTTTTTCTGTGATAAGTAGAGATAAAAATTTACTCATAAAAACTCATAAATTTGCATTATTTTCGTTGAAAACAACTTTTTTGCTTGTATATATATTTAAAAGTGAGTATGAAAAATTATTTTTCATTGGTGCACTTTTTATATTTGTTAAATTTTTAGTTTTGGACAACAAGCCCATCTTGTCTGTATTTCAATTAATGCTTCTGGAGCATATAATTATGTGCCGCTTAGTTATGGGAAACAAAACAATGGCACTCCAGGAAATATCTCAGGCATGTGGGCTTTGTCAGCAGCAGCCACGTCTTCTGGTTACCCACCGTCCACAGCTTCACACGTTACTAGGACTTTATGCAATGAGCATGAACTGTATGGAATCAGCAGAGGCACAGTTTAGTGCAGCTTTAAGGGTAAGTCCAGTAATTAGACATGGTTAAAATAATGATTACAAAAACTCATAAATAGTATGTCTATGTAAACCTTTTTCTCCACTTATCATCGACATTAATAGTTTATGGAGATAATAAATAATATATACATTTGTCACATAATCATAATGTTGACGCACTGCCTCATTGTTCCTCACTTGTAATTCACAAAGCGATCACCTCTGTGATTAAAGGGGAGCATCCTGGTAACTTGTAGAGATTCAAATTGAAAACTTGTATTCCTTGGAGACAAGATACAGGCAATTGTAGATAGCCAATGGAAATAGAACAAATTAGAATAGTAGTAATAAATGTGAGAAAGACTGCAACCAGGAATGAGACATTATCCTTCGCCTCTGCCACCCATGGTAGAAGGATGTGTCTCTGCTTACTGGGACACACAGCTGTCTCGCTGAAAAGGCTCTCCTTGTTGTTTTCAGCTGCCCTCTGCTGACTCAAACTCTGCAACTCCTCATTCTGCCAGGGTGTGAATAGTTCACTCGTGAATGGTCATTGATGTAGTTCTGCGATTGAAGCAGACTCTTTTGAAGTAATGTCCCCACAGTATATAACGCTTAACTTTGACTACACGCGCACGTATAGCATCACGTGATGCATGAGTTTGGACGTAAACGCCTTTACCGGACACTACAGCCTGTGCCAGCACGAAGGACTGCCACAATATATTCTTTGAATAATAATGTATTAGCTTGTATTTTTATATAGATTTATATCATTTTGTTAAATTTTTGCAAAATATTATGTTAGAGCTACAGTAAAATCCTGATTTAATGTTTACCTACAAGGGAATTTCAAAAAGTAAGGTAACAATCTGATTGATGACATTTGGAGGTGCATCTGAAAAAATATATTATATACAGTCAAACCTCTCTAATCTGGCATGCTTGGGAAATTACTGGTGCCGGATTAGGAAATTTCCTTATTATGGTAGTTATAGAGCCCTCAAGCTAATCTGAGCCACTCTCTTCACAATATTAAGTTTTGTAGCATAGCAGATATAAAAATAAACGAGTGAACTGCACGGAATGTTATTTAAACATTTACTTATAATAATAAAGTAATAAAAAACATTTAAGTATGCATGTGTTTTATTTTATGGTAGTTTATACCTTAAATACTGTCTTAATTCTGATTTCAAAGTTACGTATGTAAATATCGTATTCTTTTGAAATTTATGAAGCGGTAGTTAAATGGATATTGCTGAAAATGACTAAGAAAATCGATGTTTGCCACATATATTGATTTCCAAATGATGATTCTGACAGTTTCAGCGTAATCTCATTTTATTTATGCACTTATACAACTAACAATTGAAACACGTCACTTTGAAATCTGCCCATTAAAGTAAAGAAAGGTAGCAGGAGTTGTTAGTTAGGAAAGAAAATTTAAATATTGGTATTGGAAGTGTTTCATTTTTTTCACATAATATTCAAAAGTGTGAAAATTACAGAGTACATTTAGTTATAGCAGTTGAGGCTATTGGATTTTCGAAGGTTGATTTCTGCTTCTTTCTCTCCGTGGTTTTTTTCTTGAATATGTCTAACAAACTTGTTTGCTTCATGTGTTGGGGTTTTTCTCTAATGAGTTTTGCTTGTAAAATGTACACATGCTGCTGAGTCGTGGTATTAACTGAAAGGATAAATTAATACACTCATCAATAGATGTTGTCTTTTCGACTATTTCAACTTCATCCTCATAATTATCAACTTCCTCTTATCATTGTTAGTATTTTTCACCATTATTACAATCTCTTCATCAGTAAGTTGATGCACGGCTGGTGCATCCTTGTCTACCTCCCAGTAACATGCACAGAGGATTTTCTCAAGGGGGGATCCGAAATATTTGACAAGCACAGAAGTTGTGTGCAAGTTATATCAATGTTGTGCATTGCATTATTAATTATATTTAGGTTAAAAAGAAAGGGGGTAAACCGTCTCCGATTCCTTTCTGATGATGTCCACTAACCAAAATTTAAAATATCGATGTGTTTCCACAGTTTAGAAAAATCATAATTTTCCAAGAGGGGATTCTGGATTTAGTGGATTCCCCCTATGTGTGCGCCACTGCTACCTCCATCCATTCTTCAACATTTTTGGTGCATATATTTTTCGCTGTAGGATTGTTGATACCTTTTGCTTACTTGAGAAACTGATGTATCAACAGTCAAAGACACTCACTTTTTGCATGGAGAGACTTAGAAGTGTTGATGCAATCTTAGAATGGATTTTTGAGGAATAATAGTTTAAGGAAAATGATTAGAAACATTTTTTTTAGCTGCCAATTCGGACCTGTTTAAGAGAAGTTGATTGAAAAATCCCAGAAATTTGCAATCGTAAACAATATCTAAGACTGGTTGGTTAGTTAAGCAATTTAGTGGCTAGGGATAGCTTGGGATTTTTCTTTTTGTGGCTCACACTGGGCATTGTTTTCTTCTTTATTTAATTTTCTTTATTAGACTTTTTAGCGCTTATCTTATAAATATTTTAGTATGTGTGTGTATGTTCTTTATACATTTTTACACCATTGAAGCTATCAAATTCAAAAGTTTCATGGGTCACCTTATGGACCAAAGGAAGAACTTGGTATAGGTTTGCAGACCGTGGGGTTTCTTATACCCCATGGGGTCAACAAAATACTATTTCCATAAGAATTCATGGGAAATGGTGTGGAGAAACCCCAAAATGCCATGCAGCCCTTCACTGATGTGGATATAAATATACCTAAATATTAACTTACAATCACGGGAAATGGATTATTTTACGCAAGAAAGACTGAATATTTTAATTCTGTTCATGTTTCGTGGTATTACATGCTAAATTGCTCGAAATTTTCCTTTAAGCGCAAAATTTATCGGTTTAGATGTCCATTTTCCAGGCGGCAACAAAGCTAAATTTCTTAATTGTTGTCCGCTTCAAAGGGAGATATACACGTAAAGATTAATGCAAGGAAAATCCACGCCGTGGCACGCCGTAGAGGAAGAATAGCTAATGCCAAGATATGCCTAAATATAGTCTATGAATACTTTTAAAGTGAGTCAAATGATTTTTAAGGAATATTAGAACATTGTTATCTTTTACCATTAACATTGAAAGATATATCGTAACATAAATCGATACATCTATGTACTTACATTTGTTTGGTAACCAAGATGTTATTTATTGTTTACGTTTTGGCTAATAGTATTGACATAATCCACATAATTTTATTGCCACTTTAAAGGCTTCGGTGCATTTATCCATGTGAATATTAAGTAAGACATTAATGCATACAATACATAAAATAGTAAATGTTAATGTAAGCATCGCTTGGGTAATTAAGGAATGGGAAACATTTGCCCTGAGCAATAAAAATCGTTTGCCACTCTTTCCCAAGCGAAGCCGGGCATTTCAGCTAATTTTTTATAAAAAAGAGCTTATATATTCCATTTGTCTGTCTGACCGTGTACAAAATAACTCAAAAATTACATAAGCTACAAACACCAAATTTTCAGGATATATAGTTCTACATTTGGAATAGATATGGAAAAAATTTGGGGTCCGTCTGTCTGTCTGTTTGTCTTTTAACAGGATATTAAAAACTCCTTACAAACTATCTAAAGGAGTCCACTATGGCTTTCGTATTGTTGGCCTTATTCACAGCAACGAATGTAAATAAACAAGTATGCTATTAAGCGAAAGTAAGTGAAATTAGAGTTATAAAATTTTATTCTATGAAATATTTTGACGTTGTTATTATCTATATGGGTCCATTATAGGTTTCGTATTGTTGACTGTATTCACAGCAAGGAATGTAAATAAACAAGTATACTATTAAGCGAAAGTAAGTGAAATTACACAGTTCTAAAATTTTATTCTATGGAATATTTTGTTGTTGTTATTGAATGTAAATTGTTTTTGAAGAAATGTTTAAGTGATATGCTGCTTAACATTTTAGTGGTAAACTACATTGCTGTGAGATTATTTAATTAATTTTTTGAAACAAAAGTGAAATTACATAGGTCTAAAAGTGTATTTACATATTTAATGTATTGAATATTATTAAAGATGCAAAATTTTCAAGATATGTTGGTCTGCAGGGGTTTTTATTTCAGTATTCTTTAAAAAAAGCATCTTATGTAATTTGCTATGCAATTCTTTCCTTGTTAATAAGTGTATTTATCGATCGAAAAATTATGATTTTATACTATTATAACTAAAAAATATAGGAAATGGGGTGATGCTGGACATTTATTTGCACATACAAGCAAATCTACATTATATGTTTTATTCGTTTTTTAAACTACATTTCTTATGCAAGTCCTTGTTTTATTGTTCCAAATCGTGCCTTTTCATGTATTTGTGCCTGCGTTGCAAATGATGATTGAAAATTATGTCCAAACACGGTTCATGGGAATAATGCGGAACTCGGGAACTATAGCGGATTAGGGGAGTACCGGATTACGGAATGCCAGATTAGAGAGGTTTTGACTGTACAAAGTTACACATACCACATTACTTTTCTACATATTCATCTCCTTGATTTAAACATTTTTCTCATGTCAGTGCAATACCAGCTTCTTGATTCCTGTATCATAGGAATCCTTTTCAAGTTCAATATCCAGGAAGAGATGTCCTGTTGCAATTCTTTTTCATCTTGAAAACATGGACCACCCAAATGTATTTCTAACTTCTTAACATGTTGTGCGCTACCGATATCTTGAGGAACCACCCTAGTGACTGAGATGATTTTTAAAATTTTTAAGCTTTGTATGACTTCATATGAGTATTTCATTAACAAAACAAGATAAATATAATGATAAAAGGTAAAATATTTGCGTATTAATTAATTACACAATGTCGACATCATCAGTCACGGGCAATGATTTTGGGGTATGCTACCCTGCAGTACACTCTGGAAAATTAACAGTAATATTATATTCAATCAATAATAAGCAAAAAGAAACAATAATTGGAAGTCAATTATATTTATAAATGATAGGAAATCTAAGAAATTCTAGAAAAAATATCTTAAAACATGAACCTTGAACAAATTTCTATTTTCATGGCTAAAAAGCGAAAATTTTGTAAAAATAAAAATGCCACAGAAACACAAACTGACGCTCACACCAAGACAGCAGGGGTTGGACTGATGAAAACCACTGCCAAAGGTGCTCGGAGCTGGCTAGTCTACACCTGACCCTTCAGACATTTGAAGGACCCATGACGTAGATGTTACGTCATGAGCCACTCGGTAGGAACTACCATGACGTAGACGTTATGTCATGAGCATGCAACATGTTAAAGAGGGTTCAAGGTCTGGACAGTAAGGTGGTTGGTCCAAAATTTCTCACTTGAAATATTGCAATAATCACCAGGTTGAAGCTGCAGTGTGAGCAGTTGCATTTTTGTGCGATAAGATGACATCGTGAGAAAGGAATGTGGCTGTTTTAGTCTGGTGCGTTCCTGCAACCTGTGAAGTGTTTGTGCAGTTTACTGTCCTTCCCAGTGGCAAAAAGTCAATTAGCAGCATGCGCTGATGGTTCCAGAAAATGGTTGTCATAATCTTTGTTGCAGAAAGAGTTGCTTTGAATGTTTTAAAACTGGCGGTGATGTGTGTTTTCAAGCCATTGATGTAACTTTTGTTTCTGGGATCGCATGAATATCTCGCGTGCCATCCTCTTGAGCTGTGAAGAGGGAAGATGGATGGAGGAGAGCATGGGAATTGGCTTTCTCTCTGGCCAGCTCTCTTTGATCAGTTTGTTTTTTCTGAATTGGTACCTTTTATTCCTCCATCTGCTATTGTTGTCAACAACTCTGTTGAAATGCGATACTAAGCAAGCTCCCTCCCCTTTTGGACGAAGCTGCCAACTCTCACTTTCGCTTCTATGGCTTACAAAGTGTGACAGAGGGAGTCACAAAGGAACAGAAGGATTTTATAGATTTGGGATTTTTAATTTTGAAATTGGTGTACAGTTAGGTTTTGTATTCTCTACACTAAATCCTGATACATTTATAAAATCATGGTCAATATTTCATAAAATCTACCAATTTATTTTCAATTCTGCCATCTGAAGTAAATACTGTAGGCATACTGGAAAAAGTTTTCTATATTTTGCTTGAAGTGCGAGTTTGTATGGATAAAACAATCCTTTGTGTATAATGTGTGTATGTATAATAATATTCAATTCATAAGTTAACCCCCCTTTTTTTAAAAGATTTCTTCGCTTTAAAGGTTGACTTATACATTAGAATATTTAGTATATAACATTCAGTAGCAACAAACTATATTGAGTTTTATGCCTAGTTATCCTGAAGCTCTCCCTGCTCCAGCTGCTGCATCATTGTTCCTATGAGACAAATGGCAGAAAAATATTTTCTCTGAATAATTTAATAAACAAGTATTTATTTATTTTAAGCACTGGTATCTTTCGCTGTTTGTGAGGGAATACTTTACTGGAGAGCCCGTGAACCGAAAAACCAAGGACAGCAAGTCCTTAAAGTAAAGGAGAAAATTGGGCTCAATCCCCACATCCTCAAGAATTAATCTGAGTGTGATTTCTTTATTTATGATCATAGGCATGGTTCCCTCTAAGCTGCACAACTGCACTGCCATGAAGCAGTTTTTTAAATGCCGCACACTAAATTTTTCAAGTGTGCACGAGTGTTTATCTTAGGATATATCCGAACAGGGCTGTGCCAACCCAGGTGCATATTTGTGTATTACCATCATGTAGGTGTGCATAGCGATATTCCACCCATGGATGAAAAAAATTAGAGGGAACTATGATCTTAGGACATAAAACTGAGAAATTTAAAAAATGAAAAGATAAGTATGTGGATGAGCATGGAAACATAAAAACTTATAAAAGAGAGAAAAGTTAAATAACTTATTATGAATTATGTAGCAGGTATGTTGAAGATAAAGGTGTTTCAGAAGGGTATTAGTTGGAGATGGTAGAAGAGGAAGAACTTGGCATCAGGAATCGTGTTTTTAATTTTTTTATAAATTTCTTCATAGGGATATATTGCAGAATCAATTATCTTCTTGAAATTTATGCTCCTTTCAACTTGCTAGCCATATTGAAGATTTCCACTAACGCCTTCTCTATAAACTGTTGTTTCTTAGAACTGAAATCTTTTTTGCTCTCACTTGATTGTGCAAGGTCTACAAGTTCCTCATAAAGGATCATGCACACTTGTCCGTCATGTTGCTTGGTGTCGCCTCACTTCATGATCCATCAAAACTGAAGCCAGTGCACACACTAGGGTCTGGCAATGTGCTGCGGTGGATAGTTGCTCGCATGTTTTTAACAGTTAGTTTTCATCAAAATGTCATCGAGTTCGGACGAAGAGTTACTCACAATTACAAGTTTAATATGTGATGAGGAAGAAGAAGAAACTAAACCTAAGCAACTATGGATACACAAAATGAATAGGAAAAGACCTTCACTTGGAGAATAACACCATTTTTTTCCAGACCTAATGAAGGATGATAGAAAGTTTTTACAATAGTTTCGCATGAAATATGAAAAGTTTGGTGGACTGCTACATTTGCTAGAGGTCCATATCAGTTGTCAAAACATAACATTTCAGCGTGTGATAACACCAGAAGAAAGACTTTCTTTATGCCTCATGTACCTTCCCAAATATTTTCTCTCCTTTGCACTGAAACCTTCCAAGATCTTGACCGGCCGAATAAAGATGCATAAGCACGAATTCATCCGAAGATGCTTCCATCGATGTACTTGTCCATCACGTCGCATTCGGCATTGGAATTTGGCAGAAGGGATTCTTGAGTTGGAATGCCTTCCATCGTTTGACTGAACGTAACGTGACGCAAAGGACAAGTGTGCGGACCTCTGTTTAAATACATGTATTTTATCCTCATGGCATTTTGATGCAACGCGGAGCAACAGACAAGTGTGCATGATCCTTTAGTCAATTGTTCTTCTTCCACTTCTTCCTTTAGGTCTTTGAAGACTTCCTCACCTACATTTTTAGTCATTTTGATGATTCTGTCAACTTTCTCGATTATGTTGGAACAGCCTTTAGAACGAACTGATTCAGGCCAAAGTTTTTCAGCAAACATCCATGGTTGAATCCGTAACCTCGTCCAAAGATTCTCTTATGATGACTGTCGAATGTTGAATTAATTCTAACATTCAAGAATAGACATTAAATAATTGGTGTCCATATGCTACTTGGCAAAATAATACATAAATTATTTCATATTTGCTTTGAAAAATTTGTATTTCTGTAAAACTTTCTTTAAGATTATAACGTGAGAACTTTAATATGCATGGGAATATAAAAGAGCTTAAAACTTTTGAATGTTGAAGTTGCTGTAAATTAATGTCCAAGGACTTTTATAATTTTGAAAAATTTTTCCCATTTAAAAAACTTTTCTTTATGTATCACTGATGATCTATAATTTTAGTTTAGGAAAATCATTCTTAATATTCACAAATTTTTAGATAAATCAAGAAATATTTACATATTCACTTACCGGCCTTGGTAGAGGGGTGGTTAGTATGTCTAGCTCCCAATGCTAGGGTCGCAGGTTCGAATCCTGCCGAGGGCATGTTTGTGTATGTTCGTCCTTGTTATTGCTGTTACTTGTTATTGTTGTTGTTATGATATTCAGTATAATTGGCCCCGTGCTGTTTCTGAATTCTTGCCAATAAATAAATAAATAACTGTAGATATGTTGTTTATAATTATTAAAACCTATTTTCTTTGGTACCTTTAATAACAGTAAGACATTTTTCTTGTAGACACATTCATTATCTCTTATATTAATTTCGTTGTTTGTGTGTGTGTCTGCAAATAATAACCATGAAAACAAACAAACAATAGCACCAAAAATCAACTTTTCTACATGCAGACTTTCATTCTTTTTACTTTCTCATATACGAAGTACTGTATCTGCCCGAATAGAAGCCGACCCCGGATTTAAGCCGACCCCCCCCAAAAATTTCCACAATTTTTTGGCAAAAACATAAATTTCATAGATTTTATGCTGAGTATTCATGCACTGCTTAGAATACATTATTCGAGATCGAAGAAATGAGTGGGAAATGGTTTAGTTGTTGACATTTTGAAATATTACTCCAACTAATAATTTTGCATCGTTGAATAATGTTCCACATTCATTGACAATAATTTCATTCATCTTCATTTTCACAAAAGGTCAAATATAGTAATAGCGATTTCGTCAAGTTAATTTTTCATCCAAGTCTATTTCCAGTGAAATTAGCATTTACATTGCCTTAAGAAATTGCATTTTTATAATTATACATGTTCCATGTAAAGTTTTACCGAAATTCAAACAGTTGAGCATTCAAAGCCGTCAACGCATTTTCCGTAATCGTCTGCATCGTCACTGTACGGAAATAACGTGACCTCTCAAATAATGCGAAAATCCCAGCCTTAAACGGTATCAAAGCACAGGTAGTGCTAAATTCAATATTCTAGCCTTTATTATTTATTCATTAACCCTCTCACGGCCAAAGATGCCGTGCGCTGCTGACCCCAAAAGTCCAAAATAATTCAAAATGGCCTCCAATTTCAGGAAACATTAAATAAAATAGTTATACATTCACAATTTAAAGATATTTATTGAGAAATAATGTTGTTTTTACGGACTCCAATGAATCACCACTGTATATTTTCTTCCGTTTCTTCATCCAAAAAACATTTTCAGCATCAACCCCAGATATACTAACTTTGTCATCCGAAATGTTGCTGATATCAATATCTAACTTGTATTGTAAACCATTGCGAGGTTCTGCAGAATTTGTTCTTGGAAAACTTTGTCTTCTGCATCAAATCCAAAAAATTCACTACCCGAACTATAATTTACATCATAGTTGGAAGTAGAAGAATTACTATCGACATTTGGGATGGTTTTTATACAGAAAAAAATAAAAAACTTTGTTTGAAAGTTCGGAAAGCATATTCGTACACACTTCGAAAAAGTATGCCAAACACACGCTACGCACTCTATGTCTCATGTTCCTATGGTATACGACGTCTTTTCCGTGAGGAAAAGTGAAAGTCGCAGTTTTCGGAGGTAAATTTGAAAGCGTATTTTTCGGGTGGTTTCTGGCGGCTGGTTGTGAGAGAGTTAATATTCATCGTAGGTCAAATATTTACTTTACAAAAAATATAGTACTATCATTTGAATGCGATGGAAATGAGAGACGTGCTGCCATCTATGGGTGACTATGAGATTTGACCATAACCCAAATTTTCCTCGGACTCGCATTCAAGCTGAGGGGTGATTTTTTCATGATAGATTTTGACAAAAACATAGGCTTGTATTCGGGCAGATACGGTATATATTGAGAAAGTATTGTTATCGTGACAAAATTCGACCTTGAGATTTTGATGGAAATATATGTTTTAGGTGTAGCTGAATCCGAAAAAGTGGTTTTTGCAATGCCATCTTCTGTTATTGGCTCTGGAACCTAAACGGTAGAGCAAAAATGAATGAAATCTCGTACTTGGGAATTTTATCATACTGAGCAGAGGCTACGAAGAAATGGTTGACATTGCTCAATAATTAAGGGAAGTTTATTCTATGCATTTTTAACAACAATTTGATTTTCTCAAAAACGGCTCTAATGATTTTCATCAAATTTTGTAGTTACTTGAGTTAATGTCTTCAATAATACTACATAGTTCATATTTCTCAAAAAATGAATATAAGGCTAGTTTATTCTAGGTAACTTTAACAATAATTTGATTTTCTCAAAAATGACTCAAACGATTTTGATAAAATTTTGTACCGTTATTTGAGTATATGTCTGCAATAGTACTACAGTAAAACTTGTTTAATACATATTTGAGGGGATCGACTCATTGCTTCGTTATAACCGTGACTACGTTATATACGAGAAACATGGTTTTTGGCCTATACATCCCATATAACATGTATACACATACAGTAAAAGCTGTGCTATCTGGCTATTTAGAACCGGCCACCCTTAGATACTGGCAATTACACAAATACAATTCATTTTGTATTTCTTTTTCTTTTTTTATGAATTTTTGTGTGAATAGTATATGTGTAATACCACAACTTCCACTTTAAAATTTCTTAAAATATAAGATATATTACGTATTTACTCCGTATACTTCTGTAGCTGCCGAGTAAGCATGGCATTTTTGGTTACATAAGCCATTTGCATTGTCTAGATGTTTTGGTGTACTTCTACAATTTCCAGTTTTATCGCTTTTTATTATTTAAAAAATTACCCATTAATGAATATGGCATCAAAATAAATACCTAAAAGCCAGGAACAGGAGAGAAAAGGTTGGTTTAACGCTAACACAAAAGCTGGAGCTGATCAAACGAATTGAAAAAGGAAAAAATAAAGCAGCCATAGCAAAAGAATTCAACATCGGATCTTCCACGCTCTGCAATATCAAGGCTCATAAGGCTAAATTAATGAAATTTGTGTCATCTTCTGAGACAAGTAAATCAATTAATAAACATCATACGCTTCATATGCCAAAAAAGGAGGAACTGGATAAAATATTATATGACTGGTTTTCACAGAAATGTTCAGAAGAATTAAATAATTTCGTCCTTTTCTAATAGAGTAAATAAAGATAAATAATAAAGATAAATAAGAAAGATATAATCCAATAAATTCAATTTTGGGGACAGGTTCACTGCCGTAATCCCCAAACTTCCCGGACGCCCTAAACTTTTTAATAGTCTTTTTGTTTTGCATGTAAGCGTAGCAGCGTATTAAATAAGAATGGGTAAATAGTGTCTATATCTAACTACGTGTGGAAGAATTAAAATGGAAAATGCAAACCCCATGCATAGTTATGTTTGGGGAGTACGATAGTGAACCTAAGCCCAATTTTGTTTGGTTATTGCTAAATTTGCAATGTCAAAATCGAAAATCTCTCCCCTAACCGGATATTTCTCCTAATCGGCTTTCCGCAATCCCCAAGATAGCCGGATAACACAGCTTTTACCGTATTTGCAGTGAGTTGACTTCAGTGCCATACTTACATATGCAAAGAAATGCTTATCAACTTCGCGGCATGTAAAATGTTCGACTGCTATTACATACGATTTTTTAAATGGTCAATTAATATTATTATTATGGTCATTAATTTACATACACATTTCACATTTTTAATATCAATTTCAAAACAAAGGGAGCGTGGAAATTCATATGGAAGGGGTAGATGGAGGAAGGGGACCTCTACGAACAAGTGCGCGGTAAACGGGTGGAAACTATTCATTACTTATCGCTCTGCTCGCCAAAATTCGTTATATATGGGGCATTTTTTGCCACAGGACCAAACATTTGTTCGTTACAGCCGAGAATTCTTAAAATGCGTGTTCGTTACATCCGAGAAATTTAACCAATGCCCTTATGGAGAAGTTCAAGGGACCGAGACATTTCTTCGTTATAGCTGAGATTTCGTTTTAGGCGTTATCGTTATAAACGAGTTTTACTGTACATATTTCACTTTTCTCAATGGATGAGTATAAGGCTAGTTTATTCTTGGACAACTTTAACAAAAATTGGATTTTCTAAAAACTGGCACCTACAATTTTCATTTTCTAAAGATAACTAAACAACGCATTAGTATATGAGAAAGTTTGTACAATGTATGTTGTACTGATTTTTTAGATGAAAATTAGAAGAATTAACTTACGATCTTCAGATCTGAACCATTTTGAAGGAAAAATTATAAAGTTTTTTATTCTGTTCATCTTTTTCCACCTACAGTTTGCAATCGCTCTTGTTAAACCAGGGGTGTGCTGCCAAATATATAACACCTGGGTCGGTATTATAACCACCCCTGGCAGTTAGGCCATCCAACCAGCCTCAAATTTATAACCTTTTCTGCATCTCTGAGATCGCATTATCTGATCTTTGTGGGAATTAGAAGTAACTTCAATAAAAAACAATATAATATTGTAAATAAAAATTGAATTTTTATTTTAAATGTTTAAATATCATTAATGACTAATATATCAAGGGTGGTGGCTTCGAATAAGTATATTCCATGCACAATTGTTTGGCATCTTTCAAATAATAAATAGCTGTGTAACACGATCTAGAAAGTGCCTTTAAACTTTTGGCATCCCATTATTATCAGACCGTGGTGCATCGCTAACCTCTGGAATTCTTAGCTCAACAACTGGCTCACCTAGCATTAAAAATTTTAGCAAACGGCTCGCGTGAGCCAGATGGTGCCGGCTGCAGCACACCTGTGTTAAACGTTGAATTCACATAGTTTGGGGAAATCTTAGCATTTTAATGGGATGTTGCCTTGTCTACCAATTACATTATTAGACCTTGAAATTGTATTGTTATTTTAATCCTTATTGGTTATGCGTGCTTTGAATGCTTTTAAAAGGAGAGAAAGAGGGAGGGAGAGGAAGAGAGGGTGGGAGGGGGAGGAAGGTAAGGATAGGGAGGGGGAGAGGCAACTATTTTAATTTTAACTAAAGATAGCCTGTCATATTGACATGCTTTTATACTAATTTGAATCTAAATCTAGATAAATTACACTTTAAAAATTATAACTTCAAACATTCAGTACCAATAATGAACTGTTTATTATAGTAACAATGAAGACAAAAAGCATGTCATTTATTATAGAAAAATTTTTATTTTGATACAGTGAAATCTCGTTACAACGTACTTCACAATTACATGTTTCAAATTAATGTACTTTTTTTGAATCCCTGCCAGTTTTTGTCTATAAATACTGTATAAATATTTCAAAATAACATACTTCAACTTATGTACATTTCAGTACTACATATGAACTTCAGAGGTCCTGAAAAAAGATTTTTGTGGTTTTAACGTATGCTTTCATCTGTAAATGACTCAATTATAACCAATTCTTGCTCATTGAAGTCATAATACAGGCAGTCCTCGACTTACGATGCTCCGGACTTACGACGTTTACTAATTAAGGAACGTGCTCCGGATTTAAGGCGCCACTCCACAGTTACGATGCTTGGCTGGCCACCTGGACCGAAACGACATTTGACACCTTAAGGTCGATTCAGGCTACAATGTATATGGCAAGTATCGACAGGACACGCAAAAAGTTCTACAATGTAATTTAATGCGATTTCACAAAACCTGTCAAGTCATTGTCTTCTTAAATCCATTCTATATGAGTTATTAGATTTTGGACAAAGAAGGACATTCAAAGTGATTCCGTGTTAGATTGAAACTCCTCAACTTACGAGTCATTTAGTCTATGTTACGATGTTAGTGTGGTTGTGGAAAACTGCATATCGTTTGCATTATTTTTTTAACTTAATTTGCCCATAAAAATGTCTTATAAGGTAAATGCAAGTGCTGGAGATGTTTATGGTTAAAAGAAACGTAGAACCGTAACAATGGAAACAAAGATTGACGTAATTAAGCGCTCTGAAAAATGTGAGACACCTTCCAACATCGGTTGGTCCCTTGTACGTCGGTAGCGACAATCACCTAATTTTTATATGTACATACTTTATTCTGTCAGTAATTATTTCTAATTTTTGATGATGTTTTTACAAGTCATTATCGCATCCCGATTAGAATAAAAAGATTTATCTAGTCTTTAATGTTATATTTATGTTTATCTTTGCCTGAGTACAATATTATGAGTCATTTTATAAAAATATATTATCTGACCGTTGGGACGGGAACGTAACCCAAATTTTTAACATTGCTCTTATTGGAAAATGTGCTTCGACTTACAACGCTTCAACTTACGACGAGACTTCCAGGTACCAATTGTGTCGTAAGTGCAAGGACTGCCTGTACATACATTTTGAAGGTACATTTTATCTTTAGTACGAAAATATCTGTGGAACTCCACCAAAATCGCAGAAGAAGGGATTTTTCCAATCTAAAAAAATTAGAACCGAGGCTCAGTTATCCCTCTCATATTTTCACAATTATCATTGCATGGAGATGACCATGAATGGCTGGTGGGATGTCAGTGGGAGCACAATTAGCAATTGCTGGAAGAAATTGGGCATTATATTTTCATCGCAGGTTGCACATTCCACTTATGAAGAGAATTTAAATCTTCCTGGAGAGCTTTGGAAAGATGTCTCATCAAAACTCCAATTTCATTCTTCACTTATGTTGTGAGGAGTTTTCAGGTGTTGATAAAAATTTGGAAACCATGCCTTTATTAACGGACTGTGCCATAGTAGAGAGCATTACAGGTCTAGGTGAGGAAATACGTAAGTAGAGGCTCTGAAGACGAGGTAGAGGTTGAGTCAAGTGTGACATCATTAGTAGCATCGGAGTGTTTGGAGAAATTAATGATATTCATCATAAAATCTGATGAAGTGCCAGAGACATTGTTTATATCATTTGATGATGTAAAAAATTATATTATGTGCCAAATTCTAAAAAAGATTTAACAAAAGAAAATTTCTGATTATTTTATGAAGCATTAAAGTAGGATTGAAGTATGATCGTTTTCTTTTCTTTTTATTCTCTGCTGTACTTTTATTTGGATGTTTTCAGTACACCATACTTTCAGTATAAAGTATAAAAATTTATGCTCCATGGATATAGACCCACTCCCCGACTTACATAAGCCCGACTTAACGTAAACTCGCACTTATGTAAACTTTTTCTTGAACCACAAACAAAAATTTTCGTAGTACATACTATATACATATTACGATATGGGCTCGGAACATCAATGTAGTGCTGCACGTGTGAATGGGTACATTGTCTTCTGAAACAGGAGACAGCAGCACCACAAGGGGCTGTAAATCTTGCAATGTAATGAATATTTACAGCTACATTCTCCATAAATGTGTACCAGGAGGCCCCCAGTAAATGAAATGACGAATAAAAATTGCATATAATGTTATAATCTACAAAATAGGTTATTTACAGTTATTTACATAAATGCGACTATAAAAAGATATTTGTCTAAAACTGCAAAATAGCTAACATCCCCTAAAATACACATCACTTGCAGTTAGAAATTATGCTGAAAACCTAATCAGATCTTAACATATTATTGTAGAAATAAGCCATCATTGAATAGGCTTTATGCCCACGATCTTCGTAATTGTTTACCCGTCATTCTAAGTAACTTGAACTTACCTTTTAGAATGGTGAGACAACACAAAGGATGTAAGTCTAGAATATCAAGAACCAAGAACGGGTTTGGGTATATGTATGAAGAAGAAAATATGAAGTCCCACTCCAAGAAACTCAAACGGTATCACTAAGGCGTCGTATATTTCACGACGATGTCACTGTCTGAAGTGAACAGTATCACTAAGGCGTATATTTCATGACGATGTCACTGTCTGAAGTGAACGGCAGAAGTGAAGATGAAATTATTTATACCAAATTTATACTTTGTAATACTTAAGAAGGTACAGAAAGTGAGCCTTCGGAAATCTGCTCCACGGTCGAGATATAAACAATGTTGCAAATTGCCATCGTAAAAATTACTATGCCTAAGTGTTCTAGGGTTAAATATCTCTATCACCGATCGAAGTGTTATTTATGGTCTGCCATTCCAACTACCGCCAACTCACCAATATTGCTGACATTTGCTAGTCGGGAACAACTTGCGCTTACAGTGAGGGATTGCACAGCATTTCAACAATATAATAAATAATAATTTCAATACATAAGCCTATAATTTAGTATAGTTTATTAAATAACTGGCATAAGTGCCCGTTGAATTTCAACAGGTTTAATGAATCTAAATTTTCATCAATGCAACGTAAAAATCGCAAGAATAAAATTGTGCACTGTTTTAACCATCGAATATTTCTATATTATAAGTCTGTTTTAATTAATTAACTAAAATCTCACAGAAATTCCTTTTGAATAAAATAGTACCTTTCTTACTACTAAAATAACCATTGTTATTAGTTTTAAATTGATTATAGCATTAGGATTTAAATTTCATTAAATAAGCAGAATTCCGGTTCCAAAAAATTGGTTCAATCTTCAATTGCCTCTGATAATACTTTAAATAGATTTTGGAATATAATGTACCTCGATATCATTTATCGTCTGCTCAGTACTCTTGCCTTCTCATTTTTCGAAACAACCACTTTCACCAGCTTTTAATGGATTTCAAACTTAGAAGAGAATTTGATTCAATTCAGTTAAAATAACCACATAACAAACTTCTTATTCCAAAGAAAATCCTTTTATAATATGCAATGTTAACCTAGAATTCATTCATTCTGAAAAGTGAATAAAAGTACCATGTACATATATTTCTTTCAATTAAAATAGCCACTCTTAACAGATTTTAATGGATTAATGCATTAGCATTTCAATTTCATGAAATAAGCAGAATTCCGGTAACAAAAAAATTTGTTCAATCTTCATTTGCCTCTGATAATACTTTAAATAGATTTTGGAATAAAATGTACCTTAATATCATTTAGCATCCGCTCACCACTCTGGACTTCTCAGTTTCCGAAACAACAACTTTCAATAGTTTTAAATTGATTTTTTGCTTTGAAATATACTTGAGTCAATTCAGTACAACTTCCACTTTACATACTGTCAATTCCAAAGCAACTCCTTTTATAATAGGCAATGCTAGCCTAAAATTAATTCATTCTGTAAAGTGAATAAATAAAGTTCTTTCTTTAAAATATAATGGCCACTGTTATTAGATTTAAATGGATTATAAGCCTTAGAACTTACTCTGTATTAAATAAGCACCAAAATTCCTTTTATAAAAACAAATCAATTCATTAAAAGATCCACTGTTGTTTCTTTGAAAATTGCGTGTTAACAATTTTAAATGTCATTTTAATTGAATTTTAATTTATATTCGTTTCCAAACTTCGGCCATTGTTACGAAATTATTTCGAGGAATAACAATATAAATTCGTAAGCACGTATGGTTTACAAAGGATTTAATTTAAGAATGCTTTTTATTTCCAATTTTCTAAAATTACTGTTGATACTTAAAATTTTTTATATTTACGTTAATATACTTATTTTCCACAAAACATGCCAATCTCTCCCCTTCCTTCCTCTCTCTTGCATTGAAGCACTCAAGGCACGCTTATTATAATAGTAATTTGAGGTGTAACAATGATAATGGTCGACATAGCAACGTCACGTTAAAATGGCGAGATTTCCACAAAATATGCAAATTAAATGTTTAACATGAAATATTTTGAGCTGTGGACGAAAAAAGACGAACGGAATAAGAAACTTTATAAATTTTTCTTCAAAATGGTTCAAATCTGAAGGTTGTCTGTTAATTTCTTCTAATTTTAATTTCCAAATGAATAAGAGCCTGCACGTTGAAAAATCGCGTTTTACGTGTAAAGTAATGGGAAATGGAAATGCCTCTCTTGGAGACGAACCAAGGCATTTTTTTGCGATTTAAATTTGTCATTCTCTGAATAAGTGTTAATCGAGCATCCCTACGAAATTTCGAGTTTCTATCATTATTATTTCTCGAGTTATAAGCATTTGCATAGCATGACCAACCAACCAACAGACGACGGCTATTATTATATAAAATTATACTCATATATAATTCATACGTGCAAAGTGATACTGTGTATTGCAGTGGTGAGAATTGACCATAGGCAATACGGTGAAATCTGACTTACGTAAAACTTGAGTTACGTAAGAGTTCGCAGAACGGAACCTTTACGTAAGTCGGGGAGTGGGTGTACTTGTATCGAGATTTTACTGCATTGGAATGTCATTAAAATGTATTTCACACAATTTTTCATGTACTTATATAATTAATAAGCAAATCCTCTGTATCAATGTAATTTAGATTGCGCTATTTCATTAACTGGCAACAATTGGGTTATCATGAGAGCAAAATTTCATCAATTAAAAAAACTTGAAATGTTGTCATTAAAAGTTTCATTTTGGAATAATTCTATTTAAAATTTCACTGTAAGATAACGAAACTTCATATTTGTTTTTGTTATTGAATTCAGGTCTCAAATTTGTACGATGATTTTAAATAATTTTATAAAGCAAATGAAAATTATGCTACACCATTTTCCATGTTATTTAAATGGGGAAAAATAAAAAGGAAATAATTTTTTAAATTAAAATTTCAGTGAAATTGGTTTAAAAACCATGCCATTACGCTGTTCTTTTCATTGTGGTTAAAATAATCTTTGTCTTATTCCTATGTGCTGTAGTTGTTGGGCTACAGTGGCACAAACATCCGAACTTTCAAAAATATGTACCTAATAGAAATCTTGTTTGCGCTTTGTTAAAAATGGGTCTGTGTATGAATTGTGTGTTATGCTTATATATTCCTAATTTGTTTATAAATATATAGATGTCTACTTTTTAAGAGTGTGTGTGGAAGTTGTTTCATTAACACAATTTTTAATCTATTTTTTATTGTCTTAATTTATTTTTGTAAATTACTTTTGACTTTTATTTTTTATTTCTCATTATATCATTAATTTAGTTTAATTAATCTTTGTTTTGACAGTCTCCTTTTAGTATATATCTACATGTATTTCTTAATTTAATAATGTATATTTGATGTTTTCTTAGCTCCCCCAAATTAGTTTTCTTGTTTTGACACCTAACTTTTTCAGGTGTTTTCCTGCAATTGGGATTTTATCAAATATCAAGACTTGTTTTCATATTTTGTCACTCCCACTCCAATGTAAATGTTTTGTTGTGTATATTTAATTACTCATCCTCATTGTTATACTTCTTTTAATTTTTAAATTGTTTTTGTTAATGTACTTTTGTGTTACTATTGTTTATTTAAAATTTTATTGTTTTGTATGAATGATGAATGGGTTTAGGTACCATATTGTAAAAACATTTGGTACTATTCTGTTATCTCCCCCCAAAGGGTATTTCAATGTTATAATGACTTGGTTGACATTGTTATAATTTGCCAAATAATGAAGAAGATGCAGTATCTTTCCTAACCCATGACTGATTGGCCGGTCTTCACATTTACAAACCCAATCACCGGACAACGGGGAGGGATACTTTGGTTCCGGGCGAGGCAAAGGGCGCGGTAGCGCCCGGAGACGACTACCCATTAAAACAAAGCGAGACAAAGGCTCGTCAATATATCCTTCCATTTGTGGCGCAACAGTCAAGAGGATACAACATTGAAAGGATATATTGACAAGCCTTCGGCTTGCTTTGTTTTAATGCGTAGTTGTCTCCGGGTGCTACCACGCCCTTCGCCTTGCCCGGAACCAAAGTATCCCTCCCCGTTGTCTGGTGATTGGGTTTGTAAATGTTGAGACCGGCCAATCAGTCAGGGGAAGGATATTTAACGTTTCCTTAGCGACCTTAAAAATTAATAATTTTTTGGGGGGAGATAACAGGATAGTACCAAACTTTCATAATCACAAATACCTTTGAATAAAAATCATTAATAGTTTAATTGATTAATCAAGAAGCGAGGAATAAGATGTTTAATAGACATAAATCACCATCTTTGTTTGCCTGTGGGCTACCTCTAAATGGCCAACCAAAGCATTTAATTGCTCAATTGAGTCTACTTTGACAGTTATTTTTTTACTGCTATCTTATTAATTCTTGCCTGAATTTTCTCTCTTTACTCCACAGTAGTTGAAAAAATATGCCCTCAAAATGTTTCTAAATTCTCATAATTTCTGGTTTCATTACTGAAAAGAAACTTCAGTTAAAATTTTATTGTTAAGTTCTCCAAACTGTGGTAAATGCATATGCTGTTTTTGCATAAGATCTGTCAATGGTATTGTAGCAAGCATTTTAAAAATGTCAAAATCAACAATTGGTGCTGCAGTTTATATTTCATAAAAATGCTATGCTTATTATCTGTGTATTTTAAATTCAGAAAACACATTAATTATTTTACTAAGATGTTCATTTTTGCTCAATAGACATCCCAAGAACGTGAATTATGGACATTTGCTAACCTCAATTTGGCAATAGTATATCTACGTGCAAAACGGGAGCAGGAATTCACTGCCCTCTTTGAGCGTATCAATCCTGAAACTTTACCGTCACATTCACATAGTTTACGAGCAGCTGCTTATTATGTGCAAGGCCTACAGTCGTTCTTTCAAGCTCGCTACAATGAAGCAAAGTGAGTTATATTTTGTATTCATATGATTTTACAACTTAACTATGAAGGCATTGGTATTACATCTATCCCTTTTTATTGATAGACGCTATTTACGGGAAACTTTGAAGATGGCAAATGCAGAGGATTTAAATCGACTGACTTCATGCTCTTTAGTCCTTTTGGGCCACATCTTTCTGTCATTATGTAACAGCAGAGAGAGCATGAATATGGTAACCCCTGCAATGCAGCTTGCTAGTAAAATTCCTGATGTACATGTACAACTGTGGGCATCAGCTATCTTGAAAGGTAAGATGAGACATACTTTCCAGTAAATTCATTGCACATCTATTGTAAAATATTCTGGTGATAATGGTAATTATGAATTTTTGCAGTTTTGATGATAAAAAAAATGGCATACTGTCAGAGTTGGAATTCATAATGCCAACTTTTGCCCGAATAGACTTGATAGTCTTATAAAATATTTCAGAAAATAGAGAATGTTGAATGAAATACTTGTCATGGCACATAAATAAATAGAGATAAATATGGTTTCTATTTTTATTATAGTGTTAATGTTGCTCAAAAATAGTGATAGAGATTAAATGCATGCATTTCTTTAAAATAATCTAACATTCCAAAATTACTTTAATCCAGTCAGAGATTTTTTATAATCCTAGCATAATATTCTTTCAGATTTATATCGTTTGTGCGGGGATCCAGTGAGAGAGAATGATGCTTATCAAATGCACTGCAATTTCTCGCAAATGCTTCTCAAAGACCACTTTCAATCTTCTCAAATGCCAGAACATAATCTTATTCATTGGACTGAGGGAAATTTTCCAGTGCCTGTTGGGAATCCACCCAGTACATCAGGTGCATTGCTTTGATTTTCAGAAGTTTAAGTTACATCATTGTGGCGTCTACTAACGTGATGTTGTGTGTGGCTTAAAGCTAAGTATTACTATACAACTAAAACATTCATGGAGACGTGATGATTTTATTTGAAGTTAAAGTTTTAATACGTCCTTGACATGGTTTGATGTGTGTTATGGTGAAATATTGACTCAAGGGTGATTTTCCGCCAGCGAAACTTTCCATTACAAATGGTGAAAAGCAGATTTTACGGAATGTCCCCTTTTTGTGAGAGGTGGTTGTTCAGATTAAGTATTAATTGTAAATAGTTATGAAGAAAATCCCATGCAAGAATTTGGAGATTTTATTTTACTCTATGGGTAAAAACCAGATTTCCCGTGTAAATAAAAAATATATTTTTCTTCATTGTATATACGACGGTTTCTGTATTATTGTGTGTCAGTTGACATTGTAATATAGTTTGTAATATATCAGCAGTTTTATGTTAAAGATGTTACGTATTTTGTTGTTAAGAACCCACCGCACAATTAGTCGAATTGCATGTACGCTCGTTAAACGTCAACTTGTTACATGGTAGTGTTTCGTGTGTCATTTGTTTTATTTTTGTGAAGTTGGCGTGTGAGTTTAATAAACGTCGTCTTTGCTATATGTTGGAACTGTTTCGTTTAGAACAATGTTGATAAGAAGCACCTGAATACTTTTACCTGCAGATCTCTCAGTTCTCGATGTTTGAAATTTCTATACTTAATATTATTAACGAATGATGGTTGAAAATAAAATTTGATAATGTCGATTTCGTCATTTTTGGGCATTTTCTCCCTTCATTCCTGTTGCACGCATTCTTTTGAAATTCATTGAAATTGCGTGATAAACATCGATTCTGAAGCAACGTACATTGTAGCAATTGTCTCAGTGTAAGATCAAGTATGCACCGGAAAAGGTTACGTTGGAATATAATTATGGTTTGCTTCCTGCTGTGTATTCGAATATCTACTGAAGTGCAAAGTGATGGCGAGAATAATTCAAATACCCATGTCAGTAATCGAGAAGAAAAACCTTCTAACGCAACTGGCAAAGTTTATACTAGTAGTGGAACTAGTAATAGTACATTCGGTAAAGTCCGCCGCAATAACAATACTTCCAATCATGTTGTGCACAAACCACCTAACATAACAGATACGAAAAATGATCAAGAAGTGTCAGCCAATGTGACTATAGACGGTATGTCAAGGGGTAAAGGGGATTCAATGAATTTTGGAGCTGTCTTGAGAGGTTTTTACGTGTTTCTTGGCCTCAGTGTTATTGTGATAATGTATTTCACAGTAAGAGCGATCAGGTGAGGTTATTTGGATATATGACACGTATCTTTCGGTAGATATACCTTCAATAATACTGAGATCCATAAATCTTTTTTTAGGTTGGGAAGAAAAAAAACTAAAGTGAAAAAGTATGGGATATTAGCTAACAGAGAAGATTTGGAAATGACTCCATTGGGAGCAGATGATGACGAGGACGACACCACAGTGTTTGATCTTAGTAATCATCCTGGGCAGTAATTATATTGTAACTGTGCAGATAACCTGGGACATCGCTTTTTATTTAAAAGTATTAAGCATTTTTGAGGCTTGTGAACTATATTTTTTACATTGATTGTAAAGATAAGTACAAGTTGTAAATTGACGTCATTGTAATTATTAAGACGAAAAACGTTTTGAAATAATTAATTTGTGTATTTACAAAAAAACTGTACAGGCTGTGATACTTTCTCAATAAGATCTTTCATGAATTAGTCATTTTCATTCATTTCCATTTAGAAGCTTAATTTAGTTTTCACTCTGTTGAATACTTGGAAGCTGTTTAAAGTAGTTTTTAAAATATGAACTTTTATTTGGAGAGTTTTGTGATTGTGACAACTCAAGTTGTGCCTTTATCTGAAGTAGGAATTTAATTTATAAACATAAGAAATGCTGTTTTATTTTAAAATTTTAAATACTTAGATGCACTACCTGAATATTTACAACTTGAGGAATGTGATTGGCTCTGTAGCCAAATTAAGGTGAAGTTGTTATTGCTATAACTTCCAAAATCTTTTGTAGCATTTAAACGTTCTTTGTTAACTATTTGTTTCATAGGGGAATTATTAACAACAGTAATTTAATTATTGTCTCTGCCAGATAAAGAGCAACTGCTAAGAATCTGTGCACTTACCAGAAAATAAATGATTAATTTTTCAACTTGTACAGCTTGTTGTGTAAATAGACTGTTATAATTCAAATTTTATAATGTTATCAAATAAAATTGTTTTCGATTATAAAGTATGTTTAAAAGGTGCATATTATTTTAACTATTTGAAGTGCTACTCTCAATAAATTTATTAATTGTACACTTTGTATGTAGTATTAGAAATTTATGAAAGATGTTTCTGCTGCTAATTCAGAATTTCTGGTATTGTTTAAATATTTTTGAAGCATTTTTTCATTGACTTCTTTGAAGAAGAGTTTATTTGAAAATAGTTTTGTTGTAATTACAGACTAATCATCTATTATGCAAAAAATTTCGTTATTGTTGTCTTCTAAGTTAGGGATATAAGTAATCATTGGTAATTTTAAAAAAATTTGAGAGCATGAATATATGTATCAGTGGTAGTCAAGATTTGCACTATCTTATTGTAACTTAAATTTTCTTAGTTTATTGCACTTTTATATTGGGATATGATGTTTGCTAATTGGATCATACCATTTCGCAAGGATAAAATTCAGATAAGTTATAGATGTTTAAACTTTATTCCATTGTAAGTTATTTTTCAAATTTAGAATATCCGTCCAGAATTTATTATATAAGTTGAATATTGGTATTTCTCCTTGATTTTCTCATCCAATGCATATGTGCTTTACACCCTGTGACTCATATTCATGTGTCAATAAATATATTTTCTTAATTCAGAAATTGCATTTAAAATATATATTTTTGCATTCCAGTTATTTTTCCTTTTTTTGGTGTTGTTGTAAGCATTGTCTAACTTTTTTAAGAATGGTAACTTGATTTGGAATAACTTACTAATAGAAATGGTCTGTAGGTTACAGACTAACTGATGGGTCCTGATGTGATTTTTATGGTTATGTTTTGAAAAGATACAATGAGAAGTCATTGGTTGATTTTGTTTGTATTATAATTAATGGTTTTTCTACTATATTTTAGGATGGCTCTATACTAGTATAATATTTATTTAAACTTAAGTTAGTTCACATTTGTAAAATTTGAATTTTTGCTCATTTAAGTGGATAACTTTTAATATTTTTATTTATAGAAAAAATGAAACTAATTGTTTACTATAAATTATTGCACTAGAAATTTTGTGTGAAGAAAACATTTTTCATTATATTTATGTAATGCATTAATCTGTAAATAATGGCATTAAATTAATTTTATCTTAGCTGAATTGGCAATTTTATAGGAAATTGCAAGAATGACAATGTGGCATGTTCTCTTTCTGAAGGAACGATTTTGCATGTCTGATTGTGAGTATAAATAATAAATGCATGCCCATGCATAAATATATATTTTGTATGTAATCAAGAGGTATAGTGTAAATACTGAGTTGTTGAACAAATAGAAAAGCTCTTATGAAGATAGGTCTGGAAAATCTTCCTATAGGTCAGAGGTGGACAACCTTTTCTACAGGATAGGCTGAATCAGGCCCGTGTTTACTATAAGGTAACCTAGGCAAATTCTGGGGGCCCAAAAATTCAGACAGGAAACCATCTAGAATTTCTCAGGCATCCTTCACACTTGTCACATACAATCAGTTGAATGAGGTCCAAGTGCACGAATACACAAGATGTTAAAGTTCATAAAGAAAACAACATCATTGCAACATTCCCAAATGTTGAAGTATTACTGCAAATATATTTGACAATTCCAATCAGTAATGCTGCCGGAGAACGGAGCTTGGTAGCTATGAAACATTAAAAAGCTATCGATGTAGCAGTATTTTGCAAGAAAAATTAAGTGCATTGGCGCTGCTTTATATTGAAAAATGAGCTTGCAGATAAAATTGATTATGGTGAAATGATTGATAAATTTGCAGTACTAAAGGCGAGAAAGATTATCCTAAACATGGCCCTGGGCTGTAACAGTGGTTAAGAATACTTGGGTGTTTGAATCTTACCTAGTGATTTAGTCATCAGATAAGTGAAATTAAGTCTAAAGGATGTTTATAGGGTGAGCATTTCAATGGTTTTTTTATCTTTGAATAAAAAAATATGAATTAGAGTGTTAAATTTTACGGATCTCTTTCTCATCATCATCTGCATGCTGTACCAAACGCTCACAGGGGCTGCATAAGTTGTCCACTCCTGCTGTAGATGCTTATCTTGTTCTGAATGTCACCAAACCATTATTGTAAAAGCATACTCAATGTGATCTTTGTTTTTCCTTTTAAGCAGCCAACTGTGAGTATAAGTTAACAGTTAATGTTTTCCATTCATAAGATAAACCAAGCACTACTTGGAGATTATTTAGCTATGCAATGAAATACAGTAACATCTTGATTACACATGTTAATAGTAGCCAAACATGATGCCGAATGTCACGAAGCCAAATGGACAAGATTCTGAATGGACGTGGTGGTGAAATAAAAAAAACAGACAAAATATATAATTTTTATCCTCGTGTGAGGCAAAAATGGGGCAAACAACCCCTAAAATTTAGAATTTTTATAATTTGGATTCAGGCGATCGCCTCCCCTTGGATCCGCCACTGTTTGGATTTTTTTCTTCGGTGTTCCTAAAGACCTATAATTCTGCCAAATTTCAATTTGTAGCTATTCAAGAAGTGCCTTATAATTTTTAATCTCATGTTGGACAAAATGGGGGCAAACAGTCACTAAAATTTGGAATTATTACAATTTCCGATTTTTCTTTCGGTTTTTGCTAATAATACGTAATTCTGCCAAATTTCAAGTATGTAGCTCCACAAAAAGTGCCTTATAATTTTTATCCTCGTGTGGGACAAAAATGAGGCAAACAGCCCCTAACATGTGGAATTATGTATTACAATTTTGGATTTTTTTCTTTGGTTGTTACTAATATGTTATAATCTTGCAAAATTTCAAGTATGTAGCTCATCTAGAAGTGCCTTAGAATTTTTATCTTCTTATGGGGCAAAAAGCCCCTTAAAATTTAGAATTTTTACAATTTCTGAGTTTTCCATTAATTGTGCTCAAAACTTAATCAGCTTGCCAAATTTCAAGTCTAGCTTGCCAGTAAGTACCAAATAATTTCATCACCCACCCAGAACTTCAGCTTTATGTTATAGAAGATGAAGTAGTTGGGGGTAGGGGGAGTAGGGTGATAGGTAAGAAAAGGTAACACTGGAATCATGTGTTGATCAACTGCATATGACATGTAGATAAACAATACAACGAAGGAACAGAAATATTGCATAGGGGGAGGGGAGGTGATGGGTAATTGAAGGTAACACTGGCATCATGGGTGTCAGTTGGCTGCATATGACGTACACAGTTGAGGAACATGAATGTTGCGTAGGGGAGGAATGGGTAATCAAGAGAGGGAAATTGCTTATAGGGGAACTCTGGAGATCACCAATTTTGCAATCCTTGCTGAATGTTTTTCCTGTTGATAGGCTCTCATTTGGAAGTTTTATTCAGTCAAAGAAAATAAAACATTCCCCTTCCGTATCCTTTCTTGCCTCTGTATATCTCCATGGTTGCCATCCTATAGCAGTATTTAATTCTCAAACACATGCTGCAACTGGGGTACCAAAATATTTTATGATGGGTTAATGTCCACGTGGGGAAACAAAGGAGAGTAGTGGGGGGACAATGGAAAGTTCAAGAAGGAGTTGGGTTGGTTATACGTATATCCACATATATATAAGAAAAGGGCATGCATAAATCAATTGCTGTAAAATTTTTCGTAACAGAGGTATTTCTATTAAAAATATTCATGATTTTTCTGTTTTCTTGTGGTTGCTCTTCAGTTTTCTGCCAGAATATACATATTTTTTTAATCCTCATATGCCCAGGTTTATTGAACATACAGTAGTGTTGGTGTATACCATAGATGATGTTCATTAGTCAGATCCAGCAGTTTCATGTTAGTACCATAAAAACCTGTATATAGGATGCACCCGTGTGTAGGATGCAGGAAGGTTTTTGGCATCAAATTTGAGAATTTTCTGTTCCCATGGAAGATTTTTTCTTAGAATTATAGGAATCTTCAATAATTTGCCATGAACAATTTGTATTCATTCTGTTGGATGATTTCCATGGAATATACTTTTTACTCGGTATGAGCTGACGAGTGAATTCACCAAATGATTTGTAATATGAGATTTAAAAAAAATTTACATCATTCGTATATTAATATGCATGGTAACACCAATGTTGCAACTACATACTAAAAGATATACTGTATATACTTGTGCATAACGTGCCCTCGTATAACACGCACCCATACTTTTTGCCAAAAAATCTTGACTTATACCCCCTGTATAACGCACACCCTTGATTTTTGTGGGATATAAGAAAAAAATTATATTGTCATGTTAAGTATTAACTAGAGTACCATAAATAAATATGTTAAAGCATTAAATTATCGCTAGTTAACAATTATAAAATGCTTGGACTTGCCCATAAGTATTATGTTCAATAAGCTCTACATTACATCTTAGAGAGACATCATAAATAATGAAAGTGAATGAGTTGAGATGGCAGCAACTTCATACAGTACGTTCGTCAAACATGCCACATAGAAAACTGCAGCACCACCACAGCCAATCCTTTTAAATCAGACAAAAAGGGATCTACAAAATAGACTGAGTTTTGATTTGAAGCAAATTTTGGTTCTCTCTTTCCTATTTCATTATAAAACTGTTTAATAGAAGGAATAATGCAAAAATTTAATAGAAGTAATTAGGTGTTCTATACGTATAGTTAATATATGCATAACCTGGATTATCAATAATTTGATTTTCCTCTTAATTCACCTAAAAAGCAAAAAAGTGGTGTGAGGTAGCTTCACTTTAATTTCCAACTTTAAGTGCACAGAAGTGTGACCTGTGTATAACATGCACCCCTACTTTATGACCTAAAAATTTGGTCTTCAAACTGTGCATTATACACGAGTATATACTGTAGTAAAACTTTGGCAAGCAACGTAGAAGAAGATAAAATGTAGCAAATTTTGGTGACTCCTACCTAATTGAAATTAAAAACTTTGTAAAATTTTCTACAATTGCTTGTGAAACTTGCAGTGAAAATAAAATGCCTGTAAGGCTGATGGGACGAAACTGTCTCTGTATGTTTTTAAAAGAAAAACGATACAGAAAACGAATTTCCCCATGTCCGAGTTCAACAGCAAGGTTGGTTTGATGAAAACATCACCAGTGACTGGATTGAGTTTGTTTGGAAAATAGGGTCAGGTGGAGTGCGTCAAAGATCTCTCATGGTCTTAGATGCTTTCTGATACTACACGTCCCAAAGTAAAAAAGAAACTTCTTGAAATGAAGACAAATTTGGTGATTATTCCAGGGAGAATGACATCAATCTGCAGCCTGTAGATGTTGTTAACAAGCTATTTAAATCTGCAATGAAGAAGAAGTGGGCCAATTGGATGGTGAATGGCACATACACATTCACCAAAGGGGGACTCATTCGTAAAGTAGATGTCACAACAATCTGTCAGTGGGTCATGGAAGTATGGAATAACCTCTCAGAAACAATAATTAAGAAATTCAAAAAATGTTGCATAAGTAATGCTTTAGATGGAACTGGAGACAACGTATTATGGAAAGATGACGACTTCAACATTAGAATCAGATGAATCTGAAACTTCAGAAACAGATGAAGACAACGACCAGTTCCATATCACCGAAGACGACTCGGCTGATGGCAAATTCCTTGGATTTTAGGAAAATTGTTACTAAAAGTTTGATTTGTTTTGTTGCTTAAAGATTTTTGTAATGGACAGATGCGTGATTTTTAAATTTTAGTTATCAGGTGTTTCATTTTCATTGAAGGCTCGTACAGAAAGAACGAAAAATGTTTAGCACCCATGTACAAGGATAAGTCGGCTAATGACTGGGAATTTCTTGGCTATACAATTTTTGTTTGTAAAAGTTTTAATTAAAATATTTTTCATCGCACATGATAATATCATAGGGGATTGCAGTTAAAAAGTTCTATTCCAGTTTTTTCGTCTTAACAGTATTGGAAGATAACACTGAGTGAAAAACATTTTTTGCTTAGTGTTTCTGATTAAGCCTTTTAATGTTATCAAAATAAAGAAAAATTGACGAGTATTGTTTTTTCTCAATTTTGAATGTTTTAATTCCCCTACAAATTGTAAGGAAGGGTGGAACTTATAAGGAACTACTGTACTTGGTTTACCGAATGCCATTAAGTTAGTTTATTTTAATTTGGACATTTGCAATTGGTGTAATGGCAGCTTTAAATGATGGCAAAATAGGTAATGGAATGAAAAAGGTTGGGAACCACTGCTATAGGTAGACAGTATACAATGCACCTGCATATTACATTTTGAAAGGGCAGTCTTATGACTGTCCCTAATGCTGGGCCACCCTTGGCAATCATCATGCCTAAACTGAATCCCGAACCTGTTTAATCTTTACAAAGTTAGCTTTTAAAAATATTATATGTGCTTTCTTTCTTGATATATGAAAAACCATTGGTTAATTATTTGCTAGATTTAATTTAGAATAGATTGTAGAATTGTTGATGCCCTTGAAACAAATCTCACTGTGAGGCCCTTGTGCTTAGATCCCTCTGTCATCCAGAAGCCCATGGCAATTGACCCTTTTGTTCTTAGGATAAAACAGCCACGGTCCTCATATCTGAGTTCCAGTTATCTAATAATTCCAGCCCAGTGGGCTTCACCAAATTATAGTTTGCACAGAGCAGCCATCAAAATGGTACATTATATTATACATTATGAAACTGAATTTATTTAACAAAACTAAGTTATTCATAAAATGAAACTCTTAATATTTTAATCTGGCAACATTTTTCATTAATTTGTCCATATTAATTTCTTTAGGCATTTTATTTTTATACAAAGAATTACTAATTTTTGCATTCCCCTACTCTTAAGATTTTGTGCCTCTAAAATTTTGAGCTGGGTTCTTAGCATTTATCATACCTGCCTTGACCTGGCCCTGTTTATAATAATGACCACATTTTTGCGATTTATTCTTAATAATTTACTGTGGAGTCTTGATTGACGGAATTTTATAATGCGAAATTGGCTTCCAAAATTCCAAAAAAGGATATTTTGAGTCCAAATTACAGCTTGCATCCATTAGATGATCTAGTTAGTTCTTTTAGCCATAAAATATCACTGAGATTGCCTACATTATGACTGAAGTATGGTTTAGCAGAACATTTAATGTGTGCAAGAGTTTTTTGGACAAGGTTATCAAGAGCACAGGTGACATTTACAAGACAATGAGAGTTGTTGACAGGCAATCTGAATAAAGATATTAAACAAGTTAGGAAAGTGTACAGCGTATCACAAATGGGCACGTTCCGTGCAATGGAGTATTTGAAAGATTATGTGTGTGTACGAATGGAAAATAGTGTTTTAAAGTTCTTTTCTTTGTCAAAAATAACCCATTTTCTTCCCATTAAAAATATCGCATGCACATGTAAGGAAATTAAACATTTGTTTGTGAGATTGTTTATGTTAGCAACAATGAAGACAACCATATAAGAAATTTTCAAGTTCAACTCGAATTAAGACATTCATGTTTGATTTTCTTGATAACAGCTACTCCGACGATAAAAATGTATAAAAAAAGAAATACTGTTTTTTACTACTTCTAGTTTTATTTGAAAAATATTTTGATATGACCAATAATTTATGAGATACGATCGAAAGTTGATTTTTTGTCACCAGTAAAATGGTATCTCTGTTTGCCTTACGTGATTCATTTATGTGATTTTCATATTGTCTTTAACTGTAAGTACTTCATTTAAAATTTCATGAAAATCCGTTTGGTAGAAGCCGAGAACAAACGTGGGTGGATGGACAGACAGACAGATGAACCAGTGCTAATAGCCGATCATGCTGGAAGTGAAGCACTCCTAAAAAGGTTAGTGAAAACTCTGATATGCAATTCAGAATTATATGGGTGCAAGAAATGGACAATGAGAAAAGAATATGGGAGCATATAAGAGGCAAACGTGAAGTTGGAGAAGGAGAAAAATTCTGAACTTGACCAGGGAGTTGGAATTTTCTCCTTCTCCAACTTCACATTTGTGTCTAGTCCTATGCACTCATGTATAAAAGTTACATTTCCATACATTCCACCCAGAGGTGAGCTGCTAATCTGTTAACAATGGGCTTGCTATATGCAGAGGTATGCTGCCAGTCTGTTAACAATGGGCTTGTTACATTTTAACGATAAAGGGATGAATTAAGGATGAACTTGCATAGGAATACGTTTTATTTTTCAATTTATATTTATAATTATTTATTGAAATAATAAAATTCTGGTGTTTATCACAAAAATTGTATGAGTCCTATTCATGCGAGAACTAGAAAAGCGACGATCGCTGGAAATGAGTTGATTACACTATTGCAAAGTTCAAATTTTCCTATTTTTTAATACAATACTGAGGTATGAAATTATTTTATAAACAATATTGTAACGTCCTGATTAATCGATCATGTTATCATTGGAAGTGAACGATCAAAACAAAAGGAGAAAGATAATAATGGGATCACATTAAAGGAACACCAGACTTGAAAGATAATAATTAGATAGAATGTAGTTATTTCTACTAGAATGACATTATTTCTAACTTTAATGGATTTAAATGTGACCTATTTTCTTGAAGATTTAAAGTATTGCATATGATAATTAGAAGAGTAATGATTAGCAGTGTGATTGAGTTTTGTTGAAAGTGAAAATAGTGGTGCAAGTTTGGCAGAAGTATGAAGGCAGAGGGAGGATGACAGTTTTTAGTAATTTAAAATGAATATTTAACCCAAAACTTATTATATCGAGCAACATGAGTGAGATTAGTGATGTGGATTAGCCTGCTCTCTCCCTTTGAGAATTAGTGCACAGATTTAAAAATCCATTCTGTAGAAAAAGTGTTAGTCTATAAATATAACGCTGTAAAGTGCCATTGGAATATCAAGAATCATGCATTATTCCACCATGTCGTCTCTGGATACTTCTGTAATCTTCTATTTTCTCTATTATATGAGTTAAATTCAAATTTTAAGTTATTCATTATTAGCAGAATTTCCCATTGAATTTCAACGGATTTGGTGTAGCTGCTACAGCACAACATACAAACTCTTTAAAATATATAGTAGATACTTTTTAAATTACAATTAGCTTTTCTTAACAGTTAATCATATTTTCTTGTAACAATCCGTTTCCGAGCCTATTGCATTCAAATATAATGATAATTATATTTCCTATCATATTACTTTCGCCAAATCCAGCTTCATTTCTTGTGTAATTATGCCTATGAAATGTTTACATTTATGTCTTGTTAGCAAGAAACCCGTGAAAAAGCAACGTACAGTTGTCCACGATTGAACACTGACTGGTAAATGTACACCAGATACGTGAGCTTATTTACGTTAATAAACATTATAATGTAGAATATAATGATTTTACTTACAGAAAATGTAAGATTCCAGTATTCAATAGACGAAAGAAGGTTCAATTACTTTCATCAATAAACGGTTCCTGAATAATAATCAGTATCTATTTACGTTGCTATCCATAAATATCGATCGTTTCATTGCTTAAACAAAAGTGTAAAGCGAATAATGCTAAACTTTCGTCTATTTATAAGCTTCATTGAAGCTAATTGAATTGGAGGTAACAATGACGGCTGCCTTGGCAATGCCCTGGAGGGGTATGAAAAATCCACAAAATTTCTAAACAAATATCGTATTTCTGAAAACTTCGACCGTATAACATGTAAACTTCGCAGGAATAAGATAGTATAGAGTTTTATTCATCGAATAAAGCAAAAACGAAAAAAATCTGTTTGTATTTATCTATTTTAATGCTTGAAGGAAGAATACCTTGCAAGTCAAGAAATGGATTCATACGTGTTTTCTTATGGAAAAATGTTAATCCCCTATATTGGCAGCACCGATTAATCCCGGTTGACCAAACCTTGACCATTGACTAAGTTAGGATGTAAGGAAGAATCATACCAAATTTGGTTATTCTAGCTTTTATCGTTTAGGAGGAGTTCCATGAACAAACCAACAAACACACCCTTCAAAATATATTATAGTAGATGAGGTAATTTTTTTGTCTCATATGCATATCGTTTCATGCAGACACCTACAACAATACATTTTTCACTAAAAACGTCCATCAGATTTATTTTTCCTCTATACCATTGTAATTTAGATGTCATAAACTAAAACTGAAAGGAAAAATTAAATAAGATGCCTTTATTAGATCAAAAAATATATTTATTTGAAATTTGGTAAACTTTAAATGCATATTCTGTTGTTTACATGCTTCATTTTGCTTTCACTTTGGATGATTCATTGAAGATGTACATCCAAAGTGAATCGTGTAAATTTGCCTTGGGTAAAGGAAAGGCAAAATGGATGTAACTATATCTGGTTATTATATATAGTACGTATGTCCGATAAAGTTTAACAATGGGCTCGCACGAGCCCCACCGAGCCCCCTCCAGCTCACCCCTGATTCCATCTCACAATCAGATTAGAGGCATTTGAAATGCGGGTATGCCTTAGGCTAGAGAAAATTAGTTGGACAGAAAGAAAAGCAAATGAACTTTTGAATACAGTAGGGGAAGAGTGGAGCTTAATTCGAGTAATAAGAACAAGACAAGAAATGGGCGTGCATATCAAAATTTGAAAGGGAATGTTCTACTGAAAGAAATCATAGAAAGATTAATGTTAGCAAAAAGGCAAAGTGGTAGCAAGAGGAACTGTATATTAGATGCATTAAGAGAAGGAATTGAGAGAGAGAGCATGAAAAGAAAGGTCTTGGATAGTGCAGATTAAGTTAAAATCTATTGGAAATCTATTACAATGGATGAATGCTATAGATTTTGATTATATTCATTAATTTTTGTACATGTGTTTTTAGGCACATTTCGCTACCAGCGTTGGTCTGTCCGTCCGTCTTCATGTTCATTCTCGGCTTCTACAAACAGATTTTCATGAAATTTGATATTAAGGACTTACAATCAAATATAATAAGAAAATCGCAAAAATGAATCACATACACTAATCAGGGGTACCACTTTAGTGGTGACAAAAATTTAAATTTTCGTCATATCTCGTAAAGTATTGCTCATATCAAAATATTTTTCAAATAAAAGTTGTAGAACTAGTAAAGAAGAGTATTTCTTTTTCTGTACATTTTTATTGTAGTAGTAGCCGTTATCGAAAAAATCAAACAAGAATGTCTTAATTTATCATACTTATATTTTCAGAAATAAGCTATTATTTTAAGCAAAAATAATTTTTAAAATCTTTCATTGTTCAAAAATTGATCAGTGTCACTTTTTAAAAGCCACCTCTAAACAAAGTTGTTTTGCACATTTTTTGAGAATCTTAATATGCAGCACAATTAGAATTCATTCTTTTGTGTTTATTGAGTTCTTTCAATAAAATGAGTTTCCACTGTATGCTCAGGTGATTAGTGTATGGTCAAGGCATTTATGTGCATGTACTAAAAATATTCTCTTTTAATTTCAATCTGAAATTGAAATGATCTGTTTTTGATCTAAGATTTTTAAAAGTCATCAATTCATTTTGAACTGAAGCATTCAAAAGATGCTAAGTGTTTCATGTTCCTCTTGTTACTTGAATATTTCCTGAAATATTTACTATATATCCCCTAAGTTTTTCTTATTTATAGCTTTGCAATTTGTTTATCATTCTAAGAATGTCTGCTCAATACAGCTTCGAAGGACATGAGTGAAAGTCGCTCTGCTTCTTCCCATGCCAATGTTTACTTTAAAAAGCAGCTACATTTAATGATTGCAATCCTGCCCTTCATGGAGGCTGAAGAAGATACAAGTCCTCAATCATATGAAACAAGTAGATCTAAGAGATGGCAGTGTAAACAAATTTACAAATGGAATACACTAGGACAGGCATGGGCAACCCAAATCACTCAATGGGACACTATTGAACACAAAAATTTATGAGGGCCACATGATAAAAAGTTGAAAATTTGATTTTTTTATAAAAACATTATTCATTGAGAAACTGGTTTTTCTTTTTATTGACACAATTGATCAAAATTTACATTTTTTTGGGTAGTAACTCTCAACTGAGTTTCTAAATTAACACCTATCAATGAACCTCGAGGTTTATTCTTAGCAAATTTCATTTTAGAGAACAAGGACTCACAAATGGAAGAACTCTTGAATGCACCAACTATTTTTGCTGCAAAATTTCGTAAGTTCGGGAATTTTGATTTTTCAACTTATTTATTGTAAAATTCAGTTTTATCATTGGTCAAGCATGGATTTCTATTTGGGAGGAGCAACATTGTATATCGAAACTAGAGAATTTATATCAGAAATGGAGGGACTTACAGAAGCTGTTGAAAAGAGCGTCGGCAACACAAAAGAAAAAAGTGGCAGAGTTTGCTGACAAATTGGACGATCTGTTTGATATCTGTCATGCGAATGCTTTAGATATGATTGATATTGAAGAGGATAGAAAATTCCTGTTCTCGCAAAGGCAGAAAGGAAGACCTGGTTGTATGCTTGGAACTGATTATAAGTTGGCTGAAAAAAGTCGAATGAAAAATTGAAGAAGTTGGAAGAACGGAAAAAAAGAGCGTACGTGGAAATGGAACAATTAGGTAAGTTACTAAGTCATAAAATTTTATAATATAAATATTAAATATAATATGAATTTATACCTAAATTTGTCCTAACATTAAATCTAATATAAAATAATATTTTCAGGTCAATTGGAGCAACTAGAATCTATGAGTGCCAGTAGCTCAAATGAGGAAGAAGTTTTCGGTGCAATGGAAGAAGAAATGCAACCAGAACCGTCTGGTCCATCAAATGTCCAGGGAAGGGGGTCATCAGAATTAATGACTCCAAAATTGCTCGCCGCATTAGACAAATGCAAAATCAGTGATCGCGACACAGTGCACATAATAATTGCAACTTCTGAAGCCTTAGATAGTGATGTTTCAAAACTAATAATAAACAGATCTACAATACAACGCATAAGGAAGCAGTTTTGTGAAGAGAGGGTGAAAGAACTTCAACAAAAGTTTAATTTACTGGAAATGGAATCCCTTGTTGTACATTGGGACGAAAAACTTCTCTCTGATTTAAGTGGAAAGGAGAAAGTTGATCGTTTGCCAGTAATTGTGTCATTTGAAGGAATAACACAACTGCTTGGTGTATCGAAGCTTGAGGTTGGAACTGGGGAAAAACAAGAAAAAGCTGTTTTCAAAACTTTGCATGAATGGGCTGTTGCAGATGAAGTGCAAGCTTTATGCTGTGACACCACAGCTTCAAATACTGACCGCCTAAATGGGGCTTGTGTTTTATTGGATCAGTTGATGGAACGTGACCTTCTGTATCTGCCCTGTCAACGCCACATTTTGGAACTAGTGCTGAGGAGTGTGTTCAATGTGAAATTGAGATTGCCTACATTGGGTCCAGATGGTCCTATTTTCAAAAGATTTCAAGGAACGTGATCCAATATCGACGCAACAGAATTTGACGTCGGAATAAAGGATACATTTGTAAAATCAGCCGTTCAAAATGGCCTAAATCAGACTATAGAATTTTGTATACATTCTGTAAAAGTCCAACAGTGTAGGAAGGATTATAGGGAATTACTGGAGTTAACAGTTATATTTCTGGGAGCAACTCCACCTCGTGGCATTTCCTTTCGATATCCTGGCCCTTTCCGTCACGCGAGGTGGATGTCGAAAGCAATATATAGCTTAAAAGTATTTATGTTTCGAAATCAATTTCAGCTTCAGGCTAAGGAAGAGAGAGCATTTCAAGACATATGCATTTTTTTGGTTCATTCGTATGTAGAAGCCTGGTTTAGAGCTCCTGTTGCGATCGAAGCCCCTTTTAACGATTTTTCAATTGTTAAAAAACTTGGCGCAGTATCTAGACTCTGATATTTCTCGCACGGCCATGAATAAGTTTTATGGACTCTTATGGTATTGCTCTTGCCTTTTTTGATTCTCAAGTGCCAAAGGATATGAAATTGTAAATGGTAGAGGCAATAAAATTATCGGAGGAATCAGAGGATATTACTGTTAAAAGGATTTTATTCCGTCCAAGAGATGTGAAGGATTTCATAATGAAAGAGTTAAACGAATTCTTATCATCGGAAACGTTGAACTTTTATTCAAGATTTAAAATTCCAACCGATTTTTTGGAGGCAGACCCCGATGCATGGGAAGCAAGAGATGATTATCAGAAAGGAATCTGAATCTTGACAAAATTATCGGTAGTAAATGATGTGGCAGAAAGGGGAATTAAGTTAATACAAGAGTACAATAATATTTTAACAAAAGACGAAAGTCAAAAGCAATATCTGTTACAAGTTGTTAACGATTATCTAAAAAATATCCGGATTGTAAAAAGAAACTATCACAAAAATAAGTGCGTAATTTAATTTTGTGTGTTTTTAAAAATGACTCTATTGTTCTGTTAATCGTAATGAGTAATGATATCTTTCTAATATTTAAGGTTTAAAAATTTTACTATAATAATAACATTATTTGCGGCATTTTTCATTTATTCTTTTTAGGTCTATGTCCTATCTCTAGGTTTTTTACTTTCTCTACATTCAAATGCGATTATCTCAAAAACGGTTGGGCGCATGAAAAAAGTTTAAATACCAAAATTGTAGGAAATTTAATGCTCTATCGGCATCATCTCATCAAAATTTCGATAAGGACTTACCATTTTTGAGATATTACCTGAAATACGTTAAAAAATTGATACATCCAGAAAAATCTACAATTTCGTAACTTTGGGGTCTTCGTGGCACCTGTTAATATTCTCCAATCGGGCTAAAATTTTTGTAGCTCGTTATTTTAGGAATTGGAATCATTCTAGGGGGCGAGAAAAAAATTCGAAAGTGGAAAATTATGGGCCACCCTAGTATATATACATCAGAATTAACGGCCTCGGGAACAGCGTAAATACCAACCGTCCCCTTTCGGTGGCTTCTCACGCTAATTTACACAAGGCGACTTTTAATAACTGCTTTAATGTTAGGATTATCCGCGCCCTACCGGACGACACCCCCGCCCCCTTACTTCGACAGTGGGAGTTAGCCCACATCTTTCTTCTTGACTCTTTCTCCCCTCCCCCCCGGTCTCAACCTCCGATAACCCTATTGGCCGTCCCCCCTCCCCGCCTCCTCCTATCCCCGAACTCCTCTCATTACCCCTCCCCCCATATCCTCCCCAGTGTGTCACTTCAAACAGTACATGTCTCTCCGTCGCTGAAGAAGGGCGTCAACCCGAAAGCTCCATATTTGTGTTGTTTTTGTGTTTTTCGTGTGTCCTCAGCACCCCCAGCGGCTCTCCAATCTAGGTAATTGTCCACTGGGCTTCCTCCAACACCTTGTTGCCACCTTTATTATTACCTTTCCTTTTCTTTAAGCTTATATATATATATATATATATATATATATATATATATATATATATATATATATATAAATACTTAAGGAAAAGGAAAGGTAATAATAAGGGTAGCAACAAGGTGTTGGAGGAAGCCCAGTGGACACTTACCTAGAATGAAGAGCCGCTGGGGGTGCTGAGGACACACGAAAAACACAAAAGAACAAAAACTACACAAAAATGGAGCTTTCGGGCTGATGCCCTTCTTCAGCGACGGAGAAACATATATATATATATATAATTAAAATATGAATCGGCTTTCATGGCTGAGATGAAGATGGGTCCGACCGCAAGATTCAGCGATCAACTTCCGACATAAGTCATTAAGAGACAATCAGTTTTTGGTCGCTGTAGTGTAGGGGTCTCAAAATCACATCGGTGCGCATGACGATTCTCTGCCGAATCCGCGGGCCGCATTAAGGCACCTAAACAAATCCGCGGGCCGCATCCATACTTTTCCAGTCCTCACACCTTTTCGTATTCTTTGGAGATTCACTCTTCCCGTCCGCAAGAAGGGAATAGCCGTATAATGCTGTCTTAAACGCGATCATTACAAAAATACTAGATTTGGCGTCGAGCTTTAAGTCATTCGGATACACAAGAAACAACACTGGCAGTGGTGTAAACATTCTTCAGTAACTCAGCTGTGCGGGCTGTTATAAATGGGAATGATTTAATACACTTCTTAGATTATTTACAAGAAATGTATTTGAGTTTGTGTCGTGTAGTATAAAGTAAATTGCTTCGCGGGCCAGGGCCGCGCCAATGGTGTTTGGTGCCCGGGTGCAAAATAATCCTGCGGCGCCCCCCTTCCCTCCCACAAAGTGACTACTAGTCAATCCTGGTCCGTCCGAGAACCGATTTACGATCGCCTCTAAAAGCTGCGGGAAATGTGCGAACAAAATGCCACCACAGACCCTCGCTAGGCTGGAGAGTACAATTAGGGCAGCGCCCCATCTCTCCTGCTGACTCCAAGCTCCGATTTTCGGTCGCCTCTAATAATACGTCCTTTTCGAGAAGAGAACAATGCGAATGCATATTGCAAGTGTTCGAAGGTAAATTTTGACTGATAAATTTTGATTCGTTCTGCTACTATTTCTGCATTTTCCTTCCTGCTTGAAGGGTAAAAGATCTGGAGTGAAAGGGTAAAAATCATCATAGCAAATTCATCACGTTCCAATAATATGTAGATACAAATATTTTGATGGAAATGCGCCCCCGATTAGTTGGCGCCCGGGTGCCGTGCACCCCTGTCGCGGACCGTACAAATGCCTCGTGGCCCGCAGGCCGCGAGTTTGAGACGCCTGCTCTAGTGAAAGACAGGTTGTTTTGAGGTCGAACCAATGCGAATGCCATTTGGTTTTATTTTGCTAAATAGCGCATTGTTGCGCTATATCGTTCATATCTTCAGAGGGTCTATTCTGGATTGTATAGCATGCATAAATACGAGATACCATTTGATTTCGCTTAAATCAGTGGCCGGCAAACTATGACTCGTGGGTCAATGTACCCGCCATCACGATTAGGGCGATCCACAAAGATAACATGTTTAGAAGGGTTTATGTTTTGAAAATAAAAGAGTAATTCAATTAATAAAAATAGTTTACATTAAAATCCAGGTCTGATGTCTCTTTTCATTAAAAATTTTTAATCGACCTATCGCATGTTCCAAAAACTATCAGTTAACCCGCAATCTAAGGTGGTTGCCGACCACTGATTTATAACCTAGTATCGCGCACAGACAGTCAGACGGCACGGCGAATACTACATGTTTTTGGAATCGGAGACATCTAAAACGTGTATTTCCATCAAAATCTTGCAGTAAATTTTTTTCGTGATCACATTACACATATATGTACATTACATGAATTACATATAGTAAAAAATCTCAATTTTACGATGCAATGACTCTGAAGTCAGATAGTAATAACCAGGTAATTTTCGATTATTTTACTCGAAAAAGTAGCCTTTGTATATCATCGGAGAGGAAAATAATAGAACAATATGGCGACTGCGAGAGATGCAGAAATTCAGTGCTAGGGAAATTGGTTATAATTAAAAGCGGCGAATTGGTTGGAATAAACTCTCCATTCCGCTTTAGAATCTTCTCTCGGTGAATCTCCGCTGATGATGGCTGCTTTGTAGCCGAAGCGTGCATGTAGTTTTCCTAAACTTTTCATGGATATTGGGTACACTCAATAGATCAATTTCATTTTTCCCAGAAGGCGAGCTCGACTATTCTGTACTGATTTCCCATTTATAATTCTGTGATATATCCTTTTTATTTTCCGATGTGAATGCCCTATTTTCCCATTCATTCGACTTAATTTTTTCATCTCAGATTTCTCCAATGGATTTTGCAATCGTTTCCTTAAATTTAATGTAATCGCTTCCTTAAATTTAAGCCACATTATCTCCTTATTTCGCTCACGAATCTTGTCTGTGAGGTCGATTCTATTTCTTTTTTGTTTCTTAATAATATTTAGGAACGATTTATGGCAAAATCTATGACAATAATATATTGGCCGAATTATCGCTTATTACATATCATATGTAACAAGTGTAGCGTTCTTAAGTGTGCATTTCATGTAATTATATAAAGGTGACTATCATGAGATATTTACAACATTTTATATTTTTCGCGCGTCTTAAAAAATGGGCTTATATTTCACTTTGGCGTCTGTCTGTATGACTGTCTTTTCATTTGCTTAAATTGAAATTGTGACGAAACCATAGAAGATAGAGAGCTAGAACTTGAAGGGTAGATTTCTGTGGATTTCTGTACCGCTGCCATTTGTCTTGGTTCTTTTCGGTTATATCCAGTTATATCCCCTCTTATTATTTACTAATCTCTTTGAAAACTAACATAATTAGTAAATAAAAAGGGGGGGGGGATATAACCAAAAAGAACCGGGTTATCTCAAAAAATTATTTTTCGAAAATTAAGATGTCGTACACGGTCTATCGTTATAATCATTATTTGATTGTTTATTTACTAAACTCGTTCGCAACTATAATATAATTAGTAAATAATCAGAGGGGAGGATATAACCGAAAAGAACATTTTTTTTAATAAACAAATTTGGATTGAGGCCATTTAAAGTTTTTCTAATATCTCCGAAAGCATAAAAGACGGAAAGCTGAAAACCTGAACTTAAATTTCCACATTAATGCCACTTATTCTGTAAAGGTTTGAGAAAAATCCAACAAGAAAGTCATAATTTAGTTTGATATTAGGAAATTTCTAATGTGGATTTATCCATCGTTGTTAATGAAAACAATCTTTGTTGCAACTGGAATAAACAACATCTATTACAAATATAAATAGTTTGAATAGCATTTCGTGTGCAAATAGAGCATAGTAATTAAGAGGAAATGGATTATCTACGACGAAGAAATGAACGTAAATGCGTTAATTTTCCTATCCTGCGGAGAAAGGGCTTTGTAAGTGAAAAATGATTGATAATTTACGACGAAGAAATTAACTTGAACGGAAACATTATGTTACAATTACTCAAGTGAGGTATGTTTGAAATAATTTTCTATTCTTTTACTTATATCTCTGAGGATATAAAAGATGGACAGCTAAATGTTTGAGTGTACATTTCCACAGTGATGCCACTTTTTCTTGAAAAGTGTTTGAAAACTTTAAAGAGGCCGATAGAGAAACATTCAAAATATTTAATACAAAATTGATTGCGATCAAAACTAAATTAAACAAGGTTCTAGTGGCCGAATATGTGACGGTATAACCACATGTTCATGGTTAAAACTCTACTTCTTTATTTATTATTTAGAAATCACTATTACGTTGTTTAATGCATCATATTGCTCTAGTAATGTAGAGATGAAGTAATTTTAGCTTTTAAAATGCGTTAAAACAATTATTCCCAGTTACAGGAGATTATGAAAGTCTTTATTCAGTATTACATTTACAATCATCTTGAATAAATTAGGCAACGGAAGCGATTCACTATTTTTTACAGATAAAAAATTACTTCTAAAATGATCGTCCTCTTTCTGTATATCTCTAGCATACGAGATTATGTTGTACATTTTTAATGCTGAAAGGCAGAAATGGCCGCGTAATGTATTATAAGGTAACAGTCGTATTTAATTCCAATTTTATTCCCGATATCAGTGGCGTAGCTACTATAAAGCGCACCCAAGCGGCCGCGGGTGAGGAGGGAGGGGGGGTCAGGAGGCCTGCGGCCCGAAGTCCTAAATAAATATTGTGTCTAAACTTTTGCACTCAAATGAATTAGATTTGATGAAAGCGACCAACTCTTTGAACTTACATGTTAGCCAGGAAAAAATAACAAACAGTACCGTACTGAATACGAGACTTTCAAAATTGAAACAATAAATATTGCAAATAAGTGGAACGTTAACCCAGTGTTTCAAGAAGAAAGACAGCCTAAACGAAGAAAAATACGAATAATGTTGTGATTATATTTTTCTGTGTATCACAAAGTTTTAAAATTAATATGTACTATATAATGTTCGACATCACTACACAAATACATTACAGGTCTGAGGCAATGTAGAGGGTTATAAAAAAATTTAATTTTTGAATCCGCACATTCTCATCAATTTAGATGAAGAAGAACTTTTCCAACCGGCGGCGGCGCAGACATGACAGCTATATTATGAAAATGATATATCACCAGAATTGTATCCTTAGTGAAACTTCTCCGAAATGAAATTGCTCTATTGAAAGATATCAGAGAATTTGCCGAATTTATAGTTATATGAAACAATAGTCTAACATATAGTTTTGGCGAAATCGTTTCAGACCTTTTATTATGTTTGACACTTTCTGTGACAGCTGCTTCGACAGAAAGGTCATTTTAAAAACTGAAGATAATAAAGAACTACCTACGAAATAGCTCCTCTCAGCAAAGTCTCAATAATTTGTCAATTCTTTCAGTAGAATTTGAAGAAACGGCTGCTATGCCTAAGAAATTATTAATAAGAGACTTTGCCGAGGCTAAATCAAGGAAGAAGAAACTTTTTTGATTAACTTTTTTGTTCCTATGTTTCAAAATCTCCTATTTTCAGTGTTAATAAATTTGTGTTAAAATATATTTTTTGATCAGTTTGAAGAATATAAGTACTTATTTTATTATTGTATTTTTTTATATTTTTTTTACAAACGTTTATTAGGGGGGGACCGCAGGTAAATTTCGCTAAGGGGGAGGGGGCAGAATTCATAGCTACGCCACTGCCCGATATGAGTGAATAACCTATAATCTGCAGCCGACGCAAAATTTTCACCGACAGAAATGTCACCTATTCGATCGATTGACAAAAAATGCGTTCCGAATCGCTTCAATGACAAATAAATCCGATTTGAATTTAAATTCAGCAATTTAGAAGTAAAAGAACACACGGAAAAAGGAGGTTAGTTTTTACTCTTCGACAGGTTGCTTCGCTGTTAGGATCCGCTCTTGGCAACCGAATACTCATTAAACGCGCACACCGGTGGATTTTAATAGGTCTCGCTTTACGCTTCCGCGGCGGTGCTCATGATGCGGTTCCTCCCCACGGCGCCTCCGAGAGACCCAGCGGGGGCCGCTTTGCCCGCCTTCCAAGATAGACGTCCGATAGCTTAGGCCTTCACCTCTCGACCCACTCCCTCCACCCCCTGTCCACATATCCTCTCTCCTGGTTTGTTTGCTCCCCTCCCCCCCTTAGCGAGCCCCACATAGTTGGAGGCCGATGGACTCCCTTGGCTGTTGACCGGCCTTCTTACGCGGATTATCGAAGCGGTTGGAAGTAACGAGGAGGCAAAATCCCTCGTTCTTCCTCGCGTTATCGACCAAGTGGGCCGTTCGATTAAAGCGTGGGTATAGGGAGCGAAGTGGGAGCGAGAGATGTGCGATTGCACGCTATCGGAGATGAGAGCGTTCGTTAGCAGCCGCGTGGCGCCGGGGTCGAGCGACTCCCACCACGCTTGACCAGGAGTGCGCGAAGGAGCGCCGATAGCCGTTGAAGATCCGGTAATAACACGGGAATTAATAAAGAGTTACGCGGCTCCCTCTATCCCGTGATTTTTTTCTTTTATACGCGTTCCTCGTCTTAATCAATGGCGATTTGGAATCGCGATGCGCGTCCGCGTGTCGAATGGTGGAGCGTAACAATTTCTATCCAAGGATAATATGGCGATGTTGATTCTGAAAACGTATCCTTATGTCGACTGTCTCGAACTGGAGCATAGTTTGTGTGCTAACCCCTAAGAGTAGATGCACGCAGAAAGAGCTGTATTCGAATTTTCATTTTTTTATTTGCGCAGTGAATATTATCTCTTTCTTCCCCGCTCTTCGTACAATTTATCATGAAAATTTACTTCGCCTTTCGAGTTTGACTCTTTTGAGAGGACCTAGTGTAATTTTTACTGCAGAACTGTTTTTGAATCATAGCTCACCTTTTATTTCAATAAAAATTAAGCGAAGATCATTCTAAAAGGTAAATTATCGTCGATGTTGTGTTTACACAAAATTAACCGAAGTATCTGCGAAATATTATTTTCTAAACATTTAAAATTATTATAAATCAGTCTTTAATAAATGATAACAGACAGAATTTTTAAGAGAATTGTAAACGCTCATCCGAAATGATTGGAACTAAGGATTGTACGATAATCGAACATTATTAAAAATCGTATATTGCAATATCATGATGTAGGCACTTGCGTGTATCTTGAAAGTAAATTTTAAAGTATAGTGATAGCAAAGTTAAAGTGTAACATTATATTTATATGCCTATATTTAAATTTATTAAATGTAGTTTAATATTTAAAAAATAAAATTGATTTTATCTTAGACAAGAACTGAACGATGTATGCCGATTTAAAGAACTCCAGCAGCTAATCGGTGTGCGCGTTTAAGCCTAGAGCTGTATTTTCCAGTATGCAAATCGAATGCAAACTGGTCTATCTCACCACATTTTGAATTTTTGTGAGGTATATAGGTTATATTTTATCATAGAACCTATGTTAACATGTATAAAAAATAGAAATATAAAAAAAGAAACTGAAAAATTTTTCACAAAGAGAAAAAGATGGCTTTTCGAAATTCTATTAAGTTAATTGGGAATCCGGATGTCGCAGGTCAGTTTAACATAACTGCACAGTAAATAAACTATGTCCATGAGTTAAACATTTATCTGAGTCTGAATGTTAAATCAATCTATATCCTCATCAATGTCTGAAACGCCACTGAATGTTTATTCAAATCATTAAAACCCATAAAATTTTCCTTAAAATTATTAAAACTATTTCGTTTTTATAGTTTATTTTGAAAATTTACCCTTGCTTGGCGTGGTAATCGCTATAGAGAGCGAGCTATTTCTATCCATAGAATAGTTTATGAATTGGTCTTCTATTTATTTCATCAACTATCATAACATGAATGGTGAGTGAGGCTCGGGAATGCTCATGGCTGTATTTGTCGTTATTTCCTATTTTCTAGGAATAAATGGTGAAGTTTCCGGAAGAATTCATCAATTGGCTAAACTTAGAGCATTTCTTTGCCAGGGCTGAACTCGGGGAAATTGATTTACCGAGAATTCAAATGCAAGTATCGATTCTGTCTGAACTATTTATAAACGATAGCGTGCTGCTTTGAATATCGCTCTGCACTCGGATTAAAATCTTATTGTCTGTAATACGATTAATTATCTCGGATTTACTGATTAATTTATACGCGGGACTTTTTTGTAATTGCGCCAATATATATGTATATAAAATTTGTATCAAATCAGATGTGAGATAAAAAGATGAACAACAATAATTATGGTTATTATGCCTTATTTGCTGCTTCCAATTTTTTTCCGCACTAAGAAACAGCAGTATATCGCTCGCATAGCGATTTAAGGATCGAAATTTTGACGGAAAGAGTTTTTAATTATGAGAGACGGTCGCCGCGGGCATGTCATGACGCCTTCACTAACGAAGAGCGGTTAATAACAGAAATAAATCCAATCTATTGGAGTCCTGAAAGGAGAACTTCTCTAACGATGTCTTACCTTGGCTCCCAACGATTACTTTATTCCATGTTTATATTTTTAATTCGATTTTAAACGGCATTAAAGTCACGTAAAACTTTGTTTCTCCAACAGCTGTGAAAAAATTGGGAAAACCAAATGCGAATTTCGGTTTCTCTGAAAATTCGGTATCTACTCTGGGTGAAGCACAACCGATGACGTCTACTTTGTTTCCTAAATGCGCATTTGGTACTCTAAACCTTTTTATTGGTGATGGAGGAAAAAGTATAACTTTAGCCGTATTTTGTGCCCTATAATGCATTCTCGAAACGGATATGAACAGTAAGTATATAAAAATTGGATTATAGTAAAAAGTAATTTCTCGATGAAATGGAAGAGAGGATTAAGATATCTGTAATGCATTGTTTATATTTTTGTATTGAAACCGATCGAAGGAGAAGAATCGCTAAACATTAATGATCACTAACGTGCGGTTGGAGGATAATTTCGTTTCTTCTTTTTCTTTTCTTCGTCTTTTCAATTACGTCGCTCAACCCTCCATTCATTCCGCTGTCATCATTGCCGCAATGGCTGTTTTTTGTCGTCAAAGTAATACGAGAAGAGTGTAATGCCCGATGTCGCACGACCTTGCCGCCGCCTTATTGTCCTTGGCGGTCATGCCTCGTGTCCCATATGGCCCATTGTCATTGATCATCGACAGATTATCGCGCCTTCGAGGTGCACACGAATTCGAACGTGGCACGTGAGAATACACGCACGCACAAGCACACGGTTGAACCTCTATAATCCGGAAAGTTCGGGACCGGAGACGTTCCGGGCTATAGAATTTTCTAAGCCATGAGTGATTATTATATTATAATGACTGCGGCGCCGTTACTGTATACGGTACCTAAGCCACAATTGTATGTCTTTAACACAAGGATATGAATAAATAAAGGCTGGAATCACATAAAATTATATAAAAATGGATGTCGATTTATGAAGTTTTTCGTACAGTTTGTTTTTTCACAACCGGGCGGGATCATACATAAAACAGACAGTTTTCAACGCTTTCTTCTAAAAAAATCACTCGTATTATTCTGACCTAGTACAGAATAACTCAAAAATGACGTAATTTACAAGCCCAAAATTTCCGAGTGGATAGTTCTACATAAGGAATACACACGGTATAAATATGTTGGATGTAGGATCAGCTGTTGGGGAGTAACCGGGAAAAGAATCGCTAAAAAGTACATGCTCTACACATGTAGGCAACCAGCAACACATCACATATGCTGTTCTTTACTCAAATGGAAAGATAACAGTCGGTGAAAAAAAAAGTTTCTCGTGTTATCTTTTAAGGACGTTTTTAACATTCTAAAAATTCTCTCTTAAATCTGTGGGAACAGAAATAATTTAAAAAAATATAAACGCCACGTTTCCGGACCAAGGATGTTATTCCGAATGAACTGAAATACTCGAACTATTCCGAACCACAGAATTCCGGTTTACAAAGGTCTGCGCGTGTGTATGCGAGTATATATATCCGCACATGTATCATATTTGGAAGAGTTCGAAGTAAGGGGTCGAAGAAAAACGCTAAAGATAACATGGAAAGACAGGTTAAAAATTAGGAAACATTAAGAAGAATAAGAAAAAATCGGTACAATATGCATTGCACCAAGTTTCTCATATGCGTAAGCGTCTGTTCTCGACTACACTCTTTCCTGACTGGAAATAACTCCCACTGCTACAAAAACACCCCGGAAATGTTTTCTGCACATTGATTACCTCATATACTCGTATATGAAAATCAAACTTGTTGAATATTTATGACATACATCAATATAAAGTTTTATACGGATTGGCGAAGCTGAAGCTGGACGAAGACTGTTGAGTGACGTCAGAGGACTGTAGAGAGAGAGAGGCGTGAAACTCGGTATATTACAGTGTCGCTAGACGTTATATAGTTATTTTTAAAAGAAATATGGCTTATATAGTATTGTTTATGATACTAAGCTCTATAACTTAACGAATTTAAAAGAACATCGTTGGAGCTATACTTTAATAAATCTACAAGCATAAATTATCCTATATCATTAATCTCTTCATATGTTATATTCTAGACAATAATATGCCTCAATAATAAATATCATTCGCTTATGTTCATCCGTTTAGACTCTATAGCCGCGAACAGACAGACGGCATAGCGAATATCACGTTTTTGGACTCGGAGACCTATAATAGGTGTATTGTATTTCCATAAAAATCTTGAAGTCGAATTTTTTCGTCATTACATTACTTTCTCTGTATATTTCGTATATGAGAAAGTAAAAAACGAATCTGTATTCTAAGAAAGAGGAAGTTTAACTAGGTAGGACATTAGCTAAGGGAGGAGGGGAGAGAGAGAGGGAGAGAGAGAGCACGATTAAAGATGGGTTAGAAGGTAAACTGGAAAGAAAAAATAGAGGAAGGAAAAGATTTCAGCTGATAGAGGACTTGAAGGAGAACTTTTTTTAACCCTCCTCTTATTTTATTATATATATAGGTAGCAAAAAGGTGTCCAAGGAAGTCCATTGTAAAGTTGGAGAGCCATTTTGGGGTGTGAAAGAGAATCGCAGTCAGGAAACTCTCGAAAAGTATCCCAACCATAATATCTTGGCTCTAAAACGTGAACTTTAAAAAAAAAAAGTATTTCTACGCACGCCTCGTTGAATCGAGAGTTGCACGCAAGTTTATCGGTCACGGGCGTTTCACATTGCTCCTGCAAATACTTGGGAAGCTAACCATAGAGCACGTTTCAATCCCGTATGTTTCATTGTGAACGGCGATCATTAATTTCAGCGATTAAATACTTCAATTTTCACAGACGTTATCGATTCATTGCTTACAACTGGGGTCGGAAAACTTTTTCCACTCTTGCGCACTGCATTTGTAGTTGCGAATTCTTCCTTGGGCCGGAAATAACTTACATCAGAAGTTACCCCATGACTGTGGTATTACGAGATATAGTCTTCATTAAAAACGCGAAATTGCCTGTGCCAAAATTTACGAATCGCTTTTTCATAATGGTTTCGCAGACCTCATAAAATGCTCTCGAGGGTCGTCATATGCCGACCACTTAAATATGTCTGTGTAGCATAATCACTGCGAACAGAAAGAAAGCGCTAATATGTAATTAAGTAGGAGCCATAAAATGTTACGAAAAAGGCGATAACCAAAGCTTACGTACAGCTCATCAAAGTATTAAAATGATCTCGTGTGAAGAAAGAAATAAACATCCTTAGGAGAAAATCTTCTCAGGGAATGCGGTGAAATTAGGTTTTCAATTTTAATCCGAGTAAACCCGTAAAATGAGGGTAGTTTGTCTCCTCCATCCTTTCAATCTCTCCTCCCTCTCTCCATTTAGATATGTGGGTCGGGCGGCGCCTGGTTCTTAACCCGGTGGGTGTCCACCACTCCCCTCTCTGGGGTGAACGAACGCCGACTCGGAGAAGGCCTTTTGAAGCCGCTCTCCTTTGCCCCCTTCTCCCCTCCCTCCCCCTTACCCCTCCCCCTTACCCCTCCCCCTTACCCCTCTCCCTTTCCCTTTCTGTCGCCCCTCTCGCCTTTTCTCCCTCCCATTCCACTTTCCATCCGCCCAACGCCTTTTCCTCTGATACCTAATGCACTTCTCTCTCTCTCTCCCACAACCTTTTCCGAACTGGTTTCTTCTCGCGCATTCCACGTTCCCAAAGCAAAAAATAAATCCGAGCTGTCCATATTGCGCAAAGTTGCTCCAAAATTAAAGGGCGTGATTTTACTCCGGCCACTGCTGTAAATTCGACGCTTGAGGACACGGGGGTGATTTTTAGAGAGGGTCTTAATGATTCTTTCGAAAGACCCATTTAAATATCTGAGCGTATGACTGAAAGACAGCTTAGCTATTCCAATCGATATTTCGAATCTCGTATTAACCGGTACGTAATGCGAGTATTCTTCTATGTTTTTAGAGGAAAAGGAAGGAAGTCGTCTTTAAAACGATAATGTACAGAATTTATCTTCGAGGTCATTTCATACTTGTTCGTGTTTCCATTAGTGGAACTTCATAGAATCAGAAATTTTTCCAAGTTAAAATACATTGAACTTTGGGATTTTGCTTTAATACGTAAGCGATTTAGATTTAATATGGAATGTGTAAAGTCTTCCCTTTGTAACAGATTACCTTCCCTCTTTCTTCATGGGAATGTCTTGGGAAGACACTGGTTTCTCATTAGATAAGATAGATTAAAGTTAGTGATCGATGACTATCAGGTATATTATTCAATTTCCTACAAGAAATTCGTCCATCTTTTAATTGAAGTTGTTCTTTAAATATATACGCTTATATTTTCGGGAATCATTCTCGATTCAGGCAAATAAAATATGATTGCAAAAAGGTTATGTTCCTCCGTGTTCAAATTTTTCTGGTTTGTGCTGTCGAATCCTTAAATACCAGTGTTAACGCTCGCTGGGTCTCACCCGAGCAGAGTCTTTGCCACCTGATAGTTTTAAGCGTCGACGGAATATCGCCCTTCGCGCTCCGATTGCTATTTTCTTTTCTTCTCTTTTTTTTTAAGGGAGCAACTTTTTTGGACGCCTCTCTCACTCTACCAATCGCCGCTCTTTTATTGCCATTTATTGCGATCCGCTATGCTTCCTCCGCCAAAGGAAAGAATCGAATCTCCCCTCCTCCCCTTCCTCCCTCCCCCCTTCCTTCCTCCCCCACTCCATCCCTCTCCCCTTCCTCCTCCCCCCTCTCTCCCTCCCCCACTCCATCCCTCCCCCTTCACCACTGTCTGTTCTTGAAGTGATCGCAGAATCGTTGTTTCGATGTGCCCTTCACGTAACATGCGCCTTTCACCTCTCCAAGAACCCCTTTCCCCCTTCTCCCTATTTCCCTCTCCTTATCTCTCTCTCTCGTTTGCCCCAATAACTTGCATGCGAATTCCTCAAGTTCTTGCTCTCTAAGATATACTTCTGCGCACTGCTATACGAATACTAAGCGTGTTTTCGGTCGTGATTTAAGTTTCCTCTCGAAACTGCGCTCTTCGCGTTTCTCACTTGTTGCGGCGGCGGAATCATAGCGTGCCTACCGAGAGGCAGATATCTATTCGTGCAGGTATCGCTAAAGGCGATTCACGACTGTGCGTGAATCCAAGTTATCGGCTCCAATCTTCTTATTACACTTACACAATCGATCGTTTATTCCGCTAAAAAGCGAAATTTTAATTTGATTTATTTCGTCATAACGGGAAACTCCATTTCCACTTTACTCCTGTTCAGTCCTCTCCCAGACCAATCGTAAACGTCATTGTACGCGCAGAAATATTGGCTTTAAGAATGTTCTGATACGGTTTTTCTTCGTTATCTAACAAATTCCACCGAGTTAAAAACTTCAAAAGTGGGCCATGCGCTATTTTAAACAATGGCTTCGACAAATGGAACATTCTCTCGTTCACAGAGGAACGTGATCCGATCCTTTGGCGATTGAATGTCGTGCAACTGTTCCACGTGATGTACGTTCTCGTGGTTCATTCATTCAAGGCCATCCCATTCGAATGCACCTACGCTTCGTTTTTCATCAACAGATGAAACGGAGCAGCTGTCAGAAAACGCCATTTTATTGTAAATTTATTCAAAAATTGGAACAATGTAAAAAAAATCCTCAAATACAGTAAAATTCTGTTAAAAATAACTCCTGGATTTGTGTTTATTATTTTGTTGCAAATAATATTCCTCGATATCATAGGGGTTGTTTATTTTAATTAAGCATTAAACATAGCTTTAATTTTTACTTCAGTGGAGGTAGATACACAACTTTAACTCAAAAGCGTCAAGAATGAAACTTCAAAATACGAACCTTAAAAGGGAAATTTGAATGACCGACCTGGGGGTTAGAAATGTTTTCGTTGCTATGGAATTATTGTTATCAAGGTATTTGTGGTAACGAATTTTTACTGCTCATTTACTTCTCAGTTTTATAATTTACTGGAACATTGCAAATATTTATAATTAAACGACCGTAAAATTTCTCCGTTTCTTGCCGACGTGTGCCTAAAAAAAGCGCATTATTCCGCCTCCAGTAACGGTTCTCTTGTCCTTCGAAACGGCCTCTTTAATCGGTCCAGTTTCCTTGGTCATGAAGCGGGATGGTCCAGAGGAACGGACTCCAACGAAGCTGAAAGTAAAAGAAAGGATACAGAAAATGCTTAGCCTCGAATATCGGACTTACAATTAGATACCTGTTTTTTCTCTTTATCATCTTTCTTGATTCGAGAGTACGTGTGGATCTTTAAAGTGCCGTTGTAAATGGCGCAACATGTGGTCATGAATGGAGTGCTCATACGGCCAACGGCGCTCTTCGGACGAGTGCCGTGAGAGCTCTTATATGTGGATAACGGATGCTTGTGACGTCCTTCGGAACTCTCCGGCGCTCTTATTGTTAGTTCCCGGAACGCGTTGCCGAGGGTGAAAGTGGTGCGGAGAGGACAACATTAGAAGGGATAATAAGAAGTGCAACTCGTCCATTTCAAATCCTTGGCTCACCACTCCGGTGTCGTCATCGCACGGTCCATTGATCAATTAGGTTACTTTTGAGTCACGAAACTCGGTTTTGTTTCCCTTCCGATTTAATATTTATTTATTCGCGGAATTTTGCATCAGCAAAAGGGAAATAAAAACAAGGAAATTATGTGAATCTTTAACGAACCGTTTGGAATTATCATTTGCTTTCTTTAATTTTAAGTGGAGAGTAATACTACTATATTTTTTATCTCGCGAAACAGAAAAATTAGCCAACTAAAGATTTTTAATTCGTATTAACGAGTAAATATTCGTCAAGCAAAAGTCCGACTGTTAATGTGAAACCGTTTTTACCATAATTTCAGGAATCTTAATCAATGATATTAGAATGAAATTTTAATTTTTTAAAGGAGTTTCATCGATAAAATTTAACGAATTCTAAATAAAGTAATATAAATTTGTTTAAAAATAAACAAGTTAGGAAAGTGTACAACGTATCACAAATGGGCGCGTTTCGTGCAATGGAGTATTAAAAAGAAATGATATATCTGTACGCAAGGGAAAAAGCGTTTTAAAGTTTTTTCTTCTTCATAAATAATCCATTTTCTTCCTATTTAAAAATATTTCATGCACACGTAAGGAAATTAAACGTTTGTTTGTGAGATTTTTTGTTAGCAACAATGAAGAAGTAACCATGCAAGAAATTTTCTAGTTCAACTCGAATTAAGACATTCTTGTTTGATTTTCTCGATAACGGCTACTGCTACGATAAAAATGTATGGGAAAGAAAATACTCTTCTTTACTAGTTCTACAACTTTTATTTAAAAAATATTTTGATATGACTAATACTTTACGAGGTATGACGAAAACTTATTTTTTTGTCACCAGTAAAGTGGTACCCCTGATTAGCGTACGTGATTCATTGTTGCGATTTTCATATTACATTTGATTTTAATATCAAATTTCATGAAAATCCGTTTGGTAGAAGCCGAGAACGAACATGCAGACGGACGGACGGACGGATAGACGTACAGACCGACAATAATAGGCGCTTACGCTGGAAGCTAAACGCGCCTAAAAAGGCCCTTTGAAATATAGATGTTTCTCTTCTGTAAAATTTAGTTTGGATCAGGTGATATTTAGCAATAGGGTGATTAAAATACAGTTTATTTTCAATCCTGGATAATTAGGGCTATCAACTACTATATCATAATCGCAGAACTTGTGTTTTCCCAATAAAAACTAATTGACGGAACGGTCGGAAATTAATTTGTCCCTAGTGCGCTAAAATAATTACTTAATGCATTACTTTCAAGTAATAATTTCTGGAATTTTTTCATGTCAAGATTATAAAAAGTATTAACGTCATCTATTTCATTTTTATTAAGGTATTTATAATACACAGACCTATTTTAATAACGTGGAAATCGACAACTTTAGCATGCTTAACCATCATTAAAATGACTCGCTACGTAAATGAAAGTTTTCATTCTCCTTTCTCGGGCTTATGGCTAAAGAAAAAATGTCCTCTTTTTCCTTCGCTAGAGTCTCATTCACGTTCGTTTTCAAACCAAAGCGGAACAAAGGCCTTAAGATTTAACTCACCGTTGACTTTATTCTCAACGAGAAACTCGATTTGGGCGTATTTTTGGAACGGGAAATTCTCACGTGGAAATCGCAAAAAAAAAAACAACAACGGAATGGTGGATTACGGAAGCGAAATGCGGAATGCAATGTTTCGGTCTCGACGTGCGTCGGCCACACTACTGTAGTGTCATAGATCGATTCGTTAGAGGCGCCTGGCGTTCCGCAACCCTCCTTACACGTGTCGCAGCCGCATCGGAGAGAGGGAAGGACTGCAGCGGAGAGGGAGAGTGAGAGAGAGGGAGAGGGGGGAGGGAGAGGGGAGGGGAGTATCGTCCACTTTCACTCTCCGTGTAAGAGGAGCCCCTTCCATTCCATCCAGCGGCCGAGAGAAAGGGATACGGACGCGAAGAAGACGGACGATGGAGTCTTTTGCGGGGATAAGGTGCGTGCGGGAAATGAAGTCAAACATCGATCCTCTCTCTCTCGTTACAATTTTCTTCTTCTCAAACAGTTTGTTTTTACGAAGATAAACCCGCCATTCCAAATAGAGTGTTATTCCATCTTTTCCCTCCGATCTCGCTACTCCATTCCGGCCCTCCCTTCACTCTCTCTCCCTCTTTGTGTCTGTGTGTGTGTGTGTATATATATATATATATATATATATATATATATATATATATATATATATATATGTGTGTGTGTGTGTGTGTAAAATCATTATTATTTTTTATTCTCCTTTATAATTGTTACCGCAGGGTTAAATGGAAGAGAGGACCCTATGGTCTCAATTTCGCCCTGATAGTAAAGATGACTGTCTATCTATCTATCTCAATCAAGCAATCAATCTCTCTCTCAAATCATTTCTAGGTTTTTCCCCACAAAGGATTAATCTTTTCTTCTCTAGCTTGAGTTACAGTATCTTTTTTATACGCCATATTTTGTAAAACTATCTCTATGTATTACATATGTTAATATTTCTCGTAAGGTGTTTTTTGACAAAGGGTTAGTCTCAATCTCGCCCTGAATAAAACCGTTTGTCTGTCTGCCTGTCTGTCTGTCTCCTCTCCCACCTCCACTTTTCCCTCATCTTCGCCTCCGCCACTTCCCCTTCGGACTGCTCTCTTCCCACCCATCTCGCGCCTCTCCATTACTCTCCCACCCACTTTCTTCCCTCCCTCCTTTCTCCTTCCCCCCCCTCGCTTATCCCTTCCTATCTCGTCCCTCACATCTTCCATTTCTCCCATCTCCTTCCTTCTAATTCCCATCTCGCTCAATTCCCTACATCCCTCGTCTTCCCATCGATATTTCTCTCCCCGTCTCCCTCCGTTGTTTCGATCTCTTTCTCCCTCCTTCCCCTCCCTCCTTCCCCTCCCTCCTTCCCTCCTCTCTCTCTCTCCCTGCTCTCCTTCCTTTTTCCTATTCTCTCCCTTGCCCTACGGGGAGAACGTCCGCAGAATCTCCTTCGATTTTCCCGTCCCATACGTCAAACCGTGTTGCCATCCATAGGAAAAAAAGAGCGCGCGGATTTGATCGCTTGATTTATTGCTTATGGGACGCATTCTACTTTTTTTTATCTTAGTCGGAATTTTTTTGCATCATCAAATTGTATGAGTAACCAAATCTCGCCAGTGTTTTATTTATGTTCGAACCGGTTTCGCATCGAACGGACGGCGATGGAAGGCGTCCGCCATTATTTTCCTTTCTTCCTTCCTTCTTTCCTCCTCCGATTCTTCTCTCTTTCTCCTTCCCATCCCATTTATAATTCTGCCCCGAGAGAGATGAGAGTATTTCTCGCGATAGCTGCAGATTTATTTTGCCATCGAGACGCCGTTAGTTTCCTCTGATTTACGGCGCGTTAACGTCGAGACCCTCGGATGCACCGGTGTTTTTCCTCCCACCTCGCTTCTTTATCGCTTCTGATAGGGTTTTTTTGTCATGGCCAATCGAATGGAGAATATTTGCCGATCGCCTAAAGAGTGAATCCGAAAAGGAATTAGGTATCACTCGTAATGAAGTATCAAAACATCTTGATTTTAATCCTGTTTCAGACGAGGCTATAACAGAATCGCTTTGAGAGCCGCATCGCCCTGGAAACTGCACGTTTCGGTCGATTTGTGTATTTTGGAAGTAACGATCTTACGCTGCCAAAATATAATTTTTTGCGTTTCAAATCTCTTTATTAATCATTCTCTGGTTATTCGCTCGCGACTAGTTCCTCAGTGATCCCAATAAATCCCTTTAAATTTTAAAGGAGAGATTCCCTCACAATTTAATAAAGAAAACACAACCGTTTATTATGGAATGCGCACGCAGTCGTTCGTGCCGATTATTCTATTAATTCTCCCTCTTCCATGATTGTCCGAACGCAGTCGCCTATAAAAACCCAAACTGCCATCGAAAGTGTCGCTTTTTTCAGTTCGCTTCTCCGCTTCGCTGAATTTTGCGTCGAACAATTTCGCGTTAAGCAATTCACTTTTACGCCGCCTTGCGCCTACGTGGCGCAGATTTCTCACTGCTCAGCTTCTGCATCGTGTTCCCCCCCTCTCTCTCTCTCCCTCCCTCCCCTTCGCCCCCTCTCTCTCTCTCCCGCCCCTTCTTCGCCCCTCTCGCGGCATCAATTGCGCGCAAACACTGTTCCCTTTCGCAAGTGAGGAGAGGGCGGGGCCGCGCTCGGAGAACCCTTTACCCTTCCGTGGCCATCGGCTCTCGAGAGGACCAGAATGCACCGCGTGGTGACGAGGGTGAGTGAGGAGGGGGAAGAGTGAGGAAGAAGAAATCGAACGCTAGCCTAATTAGGGACGGAGCAGGAAGTATCCGACCCAAAGGAATTGATCTATTTGTATCGACCCCGATTGAATGACCTTTGCACAGATATAATTCTTACTTTAAAAAAACAATGTATGTACCACGTGGATTGAATAAAAAAATGCCTGAAAAACTGTCACGACTAAATGACTGAAGAAAGAAAAAATCTCAATAAATACCCTTCGCATCTTCAAGAATTGTATTGCAGTAATAGAATTTAATCGTTTTGTATGCTCTGGACTAATGAAAGACAAAGTTAACATGTTTAAAAGCACCAGCTTCTTCTGTTTAATTACTTACTATATTAAATATTTGGAAAAGAAAACTAATCGAACCGCCAATACTATCTTTAATTATTAAGTATATTACGTATTTTTGTACAAACCTTGTATTGCTGTAGAATAAATGACTAAATGCTAAATATGAGCTTTATTCGACTTATTTTTCCATCCAAGCGCATCACTTACTTCGTAAATAAATCCTCGATTAAAACAAATCGCTGAAACATGATTAGCACAAAGTTTCTCACATCCGTACAATAATATCAATCGTTACATTGATGCGTGTTCACGCGCGGTAAACATTTCCTTGAAGTTGTCTCCTAGCGACGATGCTACTGCTGCTATAAATAGGGGATCTTGGAGGCTGGAGGAAATGACTTACGTAGCATTAATTTTGTCCTCGAGTTCTACAACTGAATGAACTCCAGTTAAAATCCTCGCAGCTATTTTAGAGTAAATCGACATATTACGAACATTGATAAGAAGAAACTACTCTCCATTGTTGCGCAACCTGTTCGTTCCAACAAAGTTTCTTTTCCGGACGATGTCCAACACAATACGAAAGTTACTTATGCAGTGCCGTTGATTGCATACAGCCGCTCAAAGAGAGCGCGGAATTGCAAAAATAACAACTTTTTCTGATACCTACCTAAAGCATGCGTATTCATCAAAATATCCTATTCCAATTTATCACAACATTTATTCTATACATTTAATATATCAGAAAGCAGTAACGTAATCTCTTGGCGGAGACAGGCTTTTAAAAAAAATATGTTTACGTTGTTTTTGAGAAATTCAGAATCACTAAATCGATCAAATATAATTTTCAAGAAATCGACTAAAAATATCCAAAGCCTATTTGACGAAATTTAAACTCTCCTTCTGCAGTCGTATAGGCGTGAGTGGTTGTCAAACATTTACTCCTACCCTGGTGTGTATGCATATCACGTATAATAAAAAAGGCGACTGGATAATGCGAGCGCGAAATTTCTTATAAAAGGAACATGGAGGAGGTCTCACGGAAGCACACGGATGTTCCGAGAGAAATTGGCAAATGCAATTATTCTCTCGGACGAGTGAAAGGAATTGATCGAATCGCAAATACTCTTATTATCCGAGGTCACATGAATGCTTCTCCTGTCTCGCTCGAAAATAATGGGGACTGAGTTCGTTAGTCAAGTTTTCTTCATTTTATGGCAGCGCCCGTAAGCCCACATCGGTGGTGGAAATGGAGATATTGTCGAGAAACTATCGAATCGGCGATAAATTCGACATAAATAGTTAAATTCCATGCCATATTGTTATTTACATGGAAATGCATAAAATTAAAAATCACAATATTTAAAAGCATGAGCAGCTGTAAAAAACAAAACCAAAAAAATAAAATCGTTTCTTTATTTACTGGAGAGACGAGGTAAATGTGGAACCTGTTTAGATAACTTTTCGCTTATATCTATACCGATACGGGACGGGCCTTCACAACCGGAGCGCTTAAATTCTTGATCCAGTTTGTAAGCCACGCATTCAATGTGTTTTTTCCTCATATCTTAAAGAGCATTCAATGTGTTTTTTCCTCATATCTTAAAGAGCGTATCGAATATAGCGATGCGTATGGTGTGCTGTGCAATCCGTTTTTTAGAATTTACTCTTAACATCTCGATGGTCTGACTTCACCGAAATCCACATATGCAGCGCAACGAAAGTCCTAATGGTGTTCGAAGTCAATCGATTCAGCGCTCCAAAGTTTCTTCTTCACTCTAAATTCCGAGTCGGAATTGTTTTAGAATTACCGTTTCCAAAGAAGCGACAACAACCGCGCAATAATAAATAAGAAGCGAACGTGCTGTCACGTACTATTTACAGAAAATAAATTTGTTGGATGCGTGTCTTCCAAGAAAAAATTTATTTGTGAGGCAGATATGATGATTCGAAAACTGTTTCTCGTTTATAGCAAACGAATTTCACTGTTATTTCCATGTTAGCGATGGCCGGATTTATTGTTTTACCTTAACGAAGTAGCGTTTGTCATATCTACATAACTTACATTTACTAATATGTTAAATTTTAAAATTATTTCATTTCCAAAATTTTGCTGTAAAATTCTTCCTTCGCAAATTTTGCGACCCACATTACGGCTCATTTACGCCTGCCGTTGCAACAGGTGACGTAATCGCCCCTTCCGCCTCCGAATTCCTTTCCGCCATTTTCATAGTGTTCGATTACGTTTTCACGAAGCTTTTTTTTACTGCGAGGGATAAATACGTAAAATTTGACACTTTTTCTTCGATTCTAAAAACGCATCGTCAGCCTTAATATTAATCTACAGCGGATTTTGCTTTAATATTTTTCTCCCCTTCTTGAAATCTTCCGATAAAATCCATCTGTTCGGATAATCGCATTTTTATTTATTTGCTCATTTGGAAACTCTTTGTTTGTCAAAGTCTTTCGTTGGGCAGAAAGTTTTATTATTCAAAAAGTGAACGCGAAGAATCACACTCTCTTTCATGTTTCCCATCAGGTGATGATTAGAGTAAGTTTCCTTGTAAATAAAAATAACAGGTTTTATCTTTAATTAGAATCTTCAGTCAGTTCGACATTACAAAACATCTGCATTTTATTGTTTAAATGAAACGAATGCTAAAATATTCGCAAAAAAGCGTAATGGTGATATTTAGTAATTGTTATTATTTGCTTAATACTTTTGATTACCGTGGATCGGAAAGCATTTTAATGTCATAATTAAGGTACAAGTGCGCCATTCTGGAATGAGTTATCTGTTGTATAAATGAAATTTCCGAGTATTTTCTTCCATTTTGGAGTGAAAGTCAATCATTCTATGCAGTATTATACTTTCGCATTAGATGAAACTGTGTTCTCGACATAATCTCCATGCTCCAAAGTGAGAGCCTTAATTCAGAATAATAGCTATGTTTTTTATTCGTTTCGCTCATTTAGAACCCATTTTCCTCTCCCTTATAAAGGATTTTCGGGACAAAAATAGATAAATGATTCCGCTGAATTAATTATTTTTTACAATCAAAATTCTTTAATTGGATTGAAAATGGTAATGCAGGAAAGAAGGAACAGGAAGACTTTTTAAAACGCACTCATTTCTTTTTGGTTGCAAGTCGATTCGGCCTCTGCCCGCATTTTCCGTCATTTCCGCGTGCTTTTCCCTCTTGTGGATGCCTCCCACTCTCTTTCCCCCTCTCCCCGTGCTACCCTCACCCTCCTCCCCCCATCGCCAAGGATGACAGCTCCTCTCCATCCCTCCGTTCGGAGAAGTTTGCGCGTGGTATACGAAATTTCTCCCTTCGACTCTTTTCCCGAAAAAACAGAAGAGAAAGAACGCTTTCAGTGTGATGGCGATTACTCAATTCGAATCCTATCGTCCGCTATTTCCGCTCATCTCGCAGCTTCGCAGTCGTGCAATAGTCACGGCGGCGGAGCTGCGATCGCTAGGTATCCCAAAACGGGAGACAGGACTGTAATAACCCCCGGAAAATTGCCCGCACGGAATCCATGTGGATAGGGGGTGGGGGATAGGGGTGAGTAGGGGAAGGGGGAGTCCAAGGGGGAAGGAAAGAGAGCGAGCGGTCCACTTTCTCCGGGCTCACCTTTCTATATCCTTCCCATTCCAATGGCAATCCCGTACGCCCCGACCCGGGCCACCCCGCTGAGGAAGGAGGTTACGTGGAGGTGCGAGGAGAGGTCATGCAGTCCCTTCCTCGCCCCACTCTTCCTCATCGCCCCCCTCTTTCTCGCCCCCCTCTTCATCGCCCCCTCTTCCTCGCCCCCCTCTTCATTGCCACCTCTTCATCGCCCCCTCTTCTTCGCCCCCCTCTTCATTGCCCCCTCTTCATCGCCCCCTCTTCCTCGCCCCCTCTTCCTCGCCCCCTCTTCATTGCCCCCTCTTCATTGCCCCTCTTCATCGCCCTCTCTTCCTCGCCCCCCTCTTCATTGCCCCCTCTTCATCGCCCCCTCTTCCTCGCCCCCCTCTTCATTGCCACCTCTTCATCGCCCCCTCTTCATCGCCCCCTCTTCCTCGCCCCCTCTTCCTCGCCCCCCTCTTCATTGCCCCTCTTTATTGCCCCCTCTTCATCGCCCCCTCTTCCTCGCACCCCTCTTCATTGCCCCTCTTCATCGCCCTCTCTTCCTCGCCCCTCTTCCTCGCTCCCCTCTTCATTGCCCCCTCTTCATCGTCCTCTCTTCCTCGCCCCCATCTTCATTGCCCCATCTTCATTGCCACTTTTCATCGCCCTCTCTTCCTCGCCCCCCTCTTCATCGCCCCCTCTTCCTCGCCCCCCTCTTCATCGCCCCCTCTTCATCGCCCCCTCTTCCTCGCCCCCTCTTCCTCGCCCCCTCTTCCTCGCCCCCCTCTTCATCGCCCTCTCTTCATCGCCCTCTCTTCCTCGCCCCTCTCTTCATTGCCCCCTCTTCACGCCCCCTCTTCCTCGCCCCCCTCTTCATTGCCCCCTCTTCATCGCCCCCTCTTCTTCGCCCCCTCTTTCTTGCCACCCTTTTCCTCGTCTCCCTCCCGAATAGAAGCAGCATTTACTCTCCTTCCCCCGAGGGCGTGCATTCCACCCACAACATGCAGTAGACAGTAGACTACTTTCTCTCTCTCATTTTCTCTCTCCTTGATCTTTGCTCCCTCAATGTGAGGCGACTGCAATTCAAAATCAAAATCTTTCCCGTGGTACAGCCATGAATATATTTCGGACCAGAAGTGAGTGGCATACGGTCCGCGCGTCGAGAATACACTTAGGATCTTCGTGCTAGACTGCATTCATGGCTGACGAAAATTAAATAGTTAAAATATAAAAAATTACAATATGATATATATATATATATATAAAACAATATATATATATATAAAACAATATATAATTGGAAATGTAATGGTGTGTTGGCAACTCCTTTGGAAAGATTCTGGAGCCATTCATCTATCTTCTGATCTGCTGATAAGTTGAATATTTTTCATGTTTCTTAAAATCTAATAGAAAGGTTTTTTTTCACAATTGTTTCACCATTTTATATCTGAAGTCACTCGGCGTTTCGGAAAGGAACACGGGTCTCATTCTAGCCTTTGGTAGTATGGTTCTTTTATTTGTGGGTTCGACCCTCGTATTCACACTCGCGGTCTCTTTTGGCCAGTGCATTCACGCAATGGTTTATAACGCTTTCTCTTTAAATAATGTCGCCATGCGGATGCGATTAAAGAAAGGCGGAACGCTAACTTGTTTTAGACATTGAAGCTTTTCGTTTTAAGAGATGGATGAAAAACTCTCTTTTGGTATGGTAGGTACTAATAAAATAGCACGAATCGCATTTTACGAATCCTCCGCTAGTTTTATTTTTCACTTTTAGAGAGCGCTAACTTTGGAGAATGAGTAAACTTTAGACAATTATTTAAACGGTCTATTTTATCTGTAATTTTGATAATTATGTCGTAGGGTGTGGTAGTGATTTAGCGAATGAATCATTGAAATATACAGAATGAAGTATATTATAGTAAAGCTTTATAGAAATTTTAGAACAATCTGAAATTTAAGACAATATGACAGAGATGTCTTTTATTTGGTGTTGTGTTATGTTGCCATAAACAATTGATATTTATTGGAGGCATAAACAGAGGCAGCCTCGTTGATAGAAATTTGGAACATTTTGAACTGATTTGGTTGCATTTTGGTCTTGTACTTCCTGGACTTCATCTTGTGTCGGACAGCTATCAAACGAAGGACAACAGATGGAGAATTAGTCTCTACGTCAATGATGAATTTAACATCAAAATTTATTTAGAGAATACCTTTAGCTATCATAAGCCCATTTTTTATTAGATTATCTTCTAGACGAATTTAAATATTATTCAACTATTATTTAACTACAAATGTAAGTATAGTATAAAATGTAATATAGCAGATATAATTTAATAAGTACTTTAATCTGCAAGCGCTTAAAAAACACCATTCACCAATATCTAAACTCATAATAAATTGCAAGAGTTCTCGCAGAATATTTCTCATTTTCTGCTAACTTAAGGTACTCATCCGGAATTTCCAAATTCTATGGCAATCCACTCTCGTTTGTGTTTTCGTATATCAAGTTTCATGACTCAAATCGCCTTGTATTAACAATAACAATAATCATCATTAAGACATTAGGCTATGTGTTACACTAAAGTTTATGAAAAAATTACGATATTTTGTGTCTTATTAAAATATTGTTCATTCCTTCAGATTTAGAACTGTTTTCGTAGCGATATTAATATTTAACTAATTTAATAATGTAATTTTATAATACACCGATTTATATACGTATTTATGAGAGGTATAAATGAAACAGTTGTGCCAGGAAAATCTCCAAAAAAACGAATTCTTTTGGGATTCCGGATTTTTTCCGTCGGTCTTCAGGTCTTTAGCCCTCATAGAAGTATTTTAATATTTATATCTTCCTATGTCATATATCTTATGCGAAAAGCAGCTATTTATAATGGATAAATATTTATTGGGAAGTATTGTGTATTTGTTCTTAATAAATGTATAGATGAATAAAATAGTTTACTTTGTTCAATATTCGCCAAAGGCGATTGGACATTATTGTTTACTGGAATAATAACCCGTCATATGACGGGTAACATTAAAAATTATAACAATGAAAACACTAAAATTAATTTTTATATAATACTAGCAGGAGTGCCCGTTGAAATTCAACGGATTTAGTGAATCTAAAACTTCGACCGTGTAACATGTAAGCATCGCAAGAATAAGATAGTACGCAGTTATACCCGTCGAATAAAGCAAAAATGAAGAAAACCGCTCCGCATTTTCCTATTTAGATGAATGAAGGAAGAAAATCTTAGGAAAATAACGTATAAACTCCCTCTCCCTCCTTTCCACCCTCTCCTTCCCTTCTCCCCCTCCCTCCCTCCCCCTCCATCTCCCACCCTCCCCCTCTCTCTCTCCACCCCTTCCCTCTAATTCCCTCTCTCCATCTCCCCCCTCCGTTACCATCCATCCCTCCCTATCTCGTATTAAAAGCATTCAAAGCGAACAAACAAACCTTCTTTATCTACATCTACATCTACATGATACCCTGCAAATCACCAGACTGGTGGGTGGCAAGGGGTGCAGCACACCAAGCCCTACCTAATAACGTCCCTCGTGGGAATCACTCTCCTGTTATGTTCCCGTATGGTCCTTGGAAAAAACGAGCTCTGGTATCGCTCGGTCCTACAGTCGATCTCTCGTATTTTATTCTCGTGATCGTGCCTGCCCATGTACGTAGGTGCCTCTAATATTCCTGAGACCTCCTCTAAGAGAACTTCCGACCTAAATTTCTCCAGAAGCCTTAACCTAGCGCTAATTCTGCGATCCTCTAGCGATATCCAATTCAACTCCTTCAAGAGTGATGTGACGCTTAATTTTTGCTCATATTTTTGCTTAACGAATCTGGCTGCTCTGCGTTGGATTCTTTCTAACTCAAGTATCTGTCCCTTTTCGTACGGATCCCATATGCTGGAAGCGTATTCGACCTGAGATCTGACCAATGATAAATAACACGTTTCTCGTACCTGTTCTGTGCTACTTCTTACTATTCTGCCTACGAAGCCCAATTTCTTATTAGCTGCGCCTACGATCCTTCGAATATGCATATTCCACGATAGATCAGGACAAATGGTGACTTTATATGTTAGATTAGAAGATAATTCAATTAAAAACAACAAATATTTGGTTTCCATGTAGACAAATTAAAATCGTACACAGAAATTGACAAACGATATTACGTTAAAATTTTTCCCCTATAAATACATTGAACTCTCAATTTCAGCGACAATGGGAGTTGTCATGGTAGCTTATAAAGGGTATTGTATAATAAAACTGATAAAATCACGTATTTTATTGATTCTAAATGCATTTTTATGCTAATTCGATCACGATTCGGATTCTGTCGTCAATAAAAATAAACTTTGTTCTTTTCTTCGTAGAACCATTCAAGTCTCAAGTTCGTACCATGTTTCTAAATGATTTTAAAATTCTAATGAAAAATAAGCTGCACTCGTCCCTATGTTATTCAAATGGAGAAAATGAAAAAAAGAAATTTTTTTAAAAATTAGACAGGCCAATCAAATCGATATAAAAACTTTACTATACCACCGTACTCGTAATTCCGGTTGCTTCTACGATCTGTAGTTTACGAGTGTTAAAATTATGATACGCACACACATTCATTTTTATATATAAGATTTATGTTAATATCGTAATAATAGATGACACTTTTTACACTTTACCTTTCGTTAAATGATTTAATTAGGTTATTCTAATTAATAACACTGAATACACTTCTTCTTGCTTGCTTCTTTCAGGAAAAATAAGCTTTGGAAGATTGTAGTGGCTTGATTAATTAATAAGAAAACAAAAGAGGTTGCATAGTAACTCCTGCTAGATTAAGCGTTAAAATCACAAAAAATATGCACTTTTAGGTATTTTTTAAATTTTAAAGGGCAAGATACAATAAAAGACCGCTATAATAAAATAATTTACAATTTCATTCGTCTTTTAGTTTTTATTTGAAGTTCCTAAGTTAATATTTAAATATTTTAATGAGCAAAAGAAAGAATGTCTGCACGATCAAAATCGTTTTTTCTCGTACTTTTAAATGGCAATACAAAAGGATACCTGTAGTTGAACCAAGGACACTTTATGTAAAAGTAATAATATTTTCTACTAGTTAATGTGGTCATCTAAGAACACACAAATTTCATATCTCTAGCTGCTTTCAATGCTGAGATATTGAAAGATTCTAAGAGCGTTATACACAGAAAGAAGGAAAGACAGAATTGGAAAACTATATGAAAGAATTTTTTACTTTATATATTGTGTAATTGTTGCCATTTTGCAACTTAAACGAATTCGGAATCAATCGACATTCGAGGTTAGGTGACTGATAATCCCAGACTATTCAATCCCTGCCTAATCAATCATTTTTCCCCTCTCTCTTCCTCTTTCTCTCTTTTTCCTTGCCTTCCCCCTCTCCATCTTTCTCCTTTTTGCTTTTCTTTTTCTTTCGGCTGGCTTTAGACATTTGCTCCATTAGGGTTAATTCTTCTTTTTTTTACGTCATTTGGCGTTGGAGCAGTATAGGCCGAAGACCATTCACCTCATCTTCAGCCGCGATATCCAGATACGCACGCGACGTATCATTTTTCCTTCCCACGTCTCTCGCTTTCCCTGTTCCTCTTTCGCTTTCCCTCCAACCTTTGCATTTGGCTTGAATATCCTAATTCTTTTGATACGCGTATAGTATCTTCGTCTAAAAATAAAATTCCAAACTCTGATTCAGTTTCAGAGTCAGTTTTGATTGGGTTTTATGGGACTAATCCTTCGAGATCAAAGTGTACGGCTAGTGAGTCAAGTGAAGGATGGGAGGATGTCGAATGAGGACGCTTCGATTCTTATTACACTGCTCCTACAACATTCCATTCTTCCATTTTTCACCGCTTCGGCGCTGAATTTGCGAGAGATCTCTCCTCCAGGATCCCACAGACTCTCCCCACGCGTCGTCCCCTCTGCTCCACTTTTCACTCTCTCACCTCTCTTTCCCTCTCATCCCTCCCACCCGTCGTTTTTGCCTCTCACTCCGCAATTCCCACATAACGAATGCTTACACCGTTCCATCTCTCTCTCTCTCTTCCTTCCCCTTCTCTCTCTCTCTCTCTATGGGTTAAATGTAAGACTGGACCTTATGGTCTAAATTTCGCTCGAATAAAGACGCTTATCTATCTATCTATCTACTCTTCTCCCGTCTCTCTCTCTCTGTTCCTCTCCCTTCTCTCTTTGTCTCTCTCTGTTCCTCTCGTCTCTCTCTCTTTTCCTCTCTCTCTCTTCCTCTCCCTTCCCTCTTTGTCTCTCTCTCTCACTGACTCACTCACCCTTTTTCCACTTTAGGACTCTCCACTCCACCTCTCTCTTGTCTTTCTCCAAACCCCTTCCCCTCGTCCACTCACTCCTCTTCCACCCTTCTCTCCTACCACCCATCCACTCCACTTCATCCCTCTTTCTTTTTAAACCTCTCCCTCTCTTACACCACCCATCCACTCTCCCTCTTTCAACAATTTTCCTCTCTACTATCCCTCCTGAGCAATCAAGATACGAATCTTTTCCCACTCCTCATGAATCCTTCCAAAGCAAATCCATGCGTATATGTATGTTATATATATTTATATATATATACATACACATATATTTGTCATCGAATGGATCCCAAGAAACGTCAGGAGACGAAAGACAGGTGGGACAGAGAGCTTGTTAAGTTCTTGGGGCCTACTTGAAGGAAGGAGGCAGTTAACAGGGAAAACTGGAGAAGTATGGAGGAGGCCTTCATCCGTCAATGGATTGAAAAAGGCTAACGATGACGATGTTGATACATATTCGTGTGTCTTTGTGTGTGTGTGCATGTATAAATACACACACACACACCTCCATTTACTTTTTACCCTCTAGTCCATTTGTAGTTTTTGTTTCGACAGGATTTGCGGGAAAGGTAGAGATGCAATATTTTATCTCGTATTTCTGCGCGTTTATTTGAGAGGAAAGATGGCGTTTGTGTTTTCCTATTTAAGATGTCTTACGGCGTATCTCTCTCTCTTTCTCTCTCTCCCCCCCTCTTGCCCCCCTCTTTCCCCCCTCTTTCCCCCCTCTCTCTCCTCCTCTCTCCCGCTTCTCCCTCCCCCCTCTCTCTCTCCCTCTCTCTCTATCTTTCCGTCCTTCCGTTGTTTATGCCACTCGCGTAATACTCCCTTCGAAGCGGTGCGGAAAAAATGAATCGTGGAGAAAGCGTCGTGTTTTTCCCCCTTTGAGTCACGAAAGCTGGAGCGTTGGCGGCGCGGGCGTGTTTTTGCACCGATTGCGTGATCGGCGGGTCTTTGTCGCTGCCCAATGTATTGACCCTTGGGTTTGGTGCGAACGCACCGTCGACGGACCGTTCGTCGATAAACCGGCCCGTAGTGTAGGATTGAAGAGAATGGGGAGGAGAGGAGGGGGAGACGAGGCGGGGAGGGGGGGGGGGGCTGCGAATAACCCTCTGACATTTATACCCACGTTCGAACCCTATTCGGCCAGAATAAATGAAAATAAAAGCCACTTGCTCTTTGAATGTTGCATTTCCTATAGCCTGTTTAGAAGAAAGTATCTGAATTTAAAAGACGATTTATTTATTGTTCGCAAATTGCTCGAGGCGAATCATCAACATTAAATGTAAAATATGTATAATTGTCTACCAAGAGTAAATACTCTCCGTAGATTGCTGCTTTTTAGACAAAAACTAACAGTTGAATAACTCTTCTGTCTTGCAGGTGGTTTGCGAAGGTCTAGGAAATTTCAGCTAGAGTCAGATACGTTGCGATGAGACAGGACAGTCAGAAATGGAGGGATGAGGAGAGATAGAGAGGAGGGAGGGAGGGAAGGAGAGAGAAGATGGAGGGGGATGGTGAGATAGAGGGAGGGAGAGAGAGAGAGAGGGAGGGAGGGGGGAGGAGGGAGAGGGATGAAAGGATAGGGGGAGGGAGAAATGGAGAGGGAAGAGAGAGAGGGAGATATATAGCGGGAGGGAGAGAAAGGGAGATGGAAATGGAGGGAGTGGGAGGAAGAGAGAGAGAGGGAGGGGGGGAAGGATGCAGATGAAGAGAGGGAGATGGAATGGGAGAGATTGAGAGGTATGGAAAGGGAGGGAGTGAGAAAGGGAAAGAGTAAGAGAGGGGAGACGAGAATGGAAAAAGAGAGAGAGAAAGGGAATGAACCGGATTTTCAATCTCGCTTTTTCCCTGTCGGCTGAGCGAGGCACTCGACTGTCGAATTGGCCTTCGAGGTGGCTCCTTCGACATGAGATAGCGGGGGTGGTGATAAAGGGGGGAAATAACAGATTCGCCGATGATAACCGACTTCAACAACGTTTTAAACAGTTCATTTGGCTAGTTGCTTACCCTATTGCCGTCCATGTAACTGTTTTATTTTTAAAAAGTTGATCTCGACGAAGAGTCAGCAGTTCCTAAGCGCCAATTAGTAAATGGCCGTTCGAGTAGGACAATGGATTCCCGATCTGTAGCTATTAAGAGTGGCCGTAATTATATATATATATGGCATTAGTATACGATGTGGAATTAGCTCTCGAGGTCGTGATATTTACGACGGAAATATGTCGTTTAAAAAGCGACTTTCTCGTCGACGACGTTAGGATTAAAGAGGTCGCGAGGTGCGTGTTGAGTGGAGAAAATGGCGCTGCTTCCAGAATAGGTTTATTGCAATGAGTTAAGTGTAAACATGCGTCCATCATAAAAACTCAGGTGGGAATAATAGCTGAAGGGGTGAAAATAAACGGAGAGAAGTCAAAGATTATATGTGGGAAACGAGAAAGTGGAAAAGAACTCGAACCTAAGTGGATGGAGGAGGTGAAGATGGATGAATAAAAAGAGAGAAAATGGAGTGAGACGGAAGCCATGGAGGGAAGGAGAGAGGAAGATGGATAGGTAATATAATGGAAGTTATGGGAAAATCCTTAGTCCTGCGATTCTCAACTTTTTTTCCCCTTCGCGACGCACATGACGGCCGATGCTCAAGTGCGCGACTCATTACACGCTACAATCCGCCAAACTATAAAAAAAGAGGTGGGTAATACCTAATGTAGAGTTTAAGCCCAAATATTGTTTATATTATTGTTAAAAATGGTGCAAGAGAAAGGCAAATCTCTGAATAACAAAATTTACTTTATTTTTTTACAAGACGTTATTAAGTTTTTCAGTGACGCATCTCTTGGCTCTTCGCGACACACCGGCTGAGAACCACTGTGCTAGTCAAAGCGTTAACGCAATAGAGCAGCAATGAGCAATCTCCCAGCGAAATAAATTACTTAATGTTTCTTATGCTGAGCGATGTAATTCTTCTTTATTATGAAATCCATAACAATATGAATTTTCATCTAATTCCGCGCAAAAAAGGTACGAATTCATTCCGCCTTGTTTCCTTCACCAGCGTGTTTAATATATCATAAAGAGCACGCTTAATCTCAACCCTATTTCTCGTTTTTTAGTTTTGTAGATATTTGACTCCGCCCCTGAGGAAATTCCTTGAAAAGGAAAGTTTAACGAATGAGGGAAACCTTTCCACCGACAGACTTTGTTAGATCCAAGGTCTTCTCCCATACAACTGCATTCTTTACACGAAGATGAGAGTCGGCTTAGGTGAGCGCTAATTGCGAGAAACGCTTCGGAAGAGAACGATCGAACGGATAAAACGCTCTCCAAACGATCATCTTTAGCGGAATTTCATTGAAGGAAGGCAATTCGTGATAGATGCTTTTCGACAATATATACCTATATGATTCGTATTGAATACAAGAAGGAAGGGAAATACATTAAATATTACGAAAGAAAAATATGGTATGGCGTTGCTATCAGAAGTTAAACTCCTGCGAATCTAGGCGGATGCCATAACCGCGTGCACCAAAACCAAGGTCATATAGGAGAAAGGGAATTCGTCCTCTTAGGGATAAGTAGGCTAAGGCTCCGGGTTTACAAGACTAATACTGTTATAAAAGGAACAAACGTATATTTATTACAGAAGAACATAATGATAGTTCATAACATATTTATATCAAAATGTTACTAACATAGTTGCTTTTGGAGCTATCCAATACTTTATCTACACAATATTACTAAAAAATTATAAAAATTATAGAAAGTGGCTACTTGGTTTTTATTACGTATTTATATATCATGGAATTACTCGATTATTCCAATAATGTGCACAGGAAAAAAATTGTATTAGTGTAAGGCACAACCATGTGTTATCCCGATTGCTTATGTGTTACAAAATACCGCGGTTGGCAAAAAACGCGGATAAGGAGGTCTTACTTTGCAAGAGAATTTAGGGAAGCGTATCTTTTTAATCAGCAATTTTCAGTTAACTACTGAGCGACTTTCTCACACGTACACATTACCGAGAATTAACGTATATTACATTCGTGTGAGTATAAATATGTAATTCATTTTCATGCTAACTCAGCGCGGTTTCGAATTTTTACACTCCAAAAATATTAAACTAAGTTTTTTTTTCAGACGTACGAATGTCCAAGTTCCGAGTTCATAACCCGATTATAACACATTTTAAAATGAAAATAAAATGAATCTTTTTTGGCCAGCAGGTTGGTTTTGTTGAGTCGCACTAACATCTAGTATTGCGACGCGCTTTTCCCCTTTAATTTGTTCGTTGTGAAGATGAGGTTTTAACTCGCTCGCTTTTGACTCGACTGGAAGGACAGAGGTTGCGCGATTTCGTGTCTCTTAAATTACAAAAAAAAAAAAAAATTAAGATGGGAACACGCGCACACAGGGTACCACAAACGACCCTTTACGCTCGGTTGTTAAGATTGAGTTCACAAAATTAATAAATGTTATACAGTAAAATCTCGGGTACTGGTCGGTTATACGCCCACACGCAATTAATTACAATTTTATTTATAGTTGCTAACGAAACGCAATTATTTATTAGTTTTATTAATAGTTACCATTTCTAATAATAAAGGATTAACCTTTTGAATCCAATTCTAATGAAAGGAATGTCGTAAAGATGTTTGAGCACTTCTTTACATGGGTACCCCCTACTACAAAATGTAAACAAAATGACAAAAAACAAACGGCACTACTGTAGTTGGGTCCCCCCCTCTTTGGGGCGGAGCCCCCATAAAATAATTAATAATAATAATTATCTGATTGGCCGGTCTCGACATTTACAAACCCAATCTCCGGGCAACGTGGAGGGTTTCTTTGGTTCCGGGCGAGGCGAAGGGCGCGGTAGCGCCCGGAGACGACTACCCATTACAACAAAGCGAGCCAAAGGCTGGTCAATATATCCTTTCAATGTGGGAGAACGATGAAACTTAAAAAACCGCAACATGGACATACTTACGGGAATTAAAGTTTTTTAACTCATCCATTATTCTATTTTACCTTTGTTTTTCTATGTATATACCGTGTGGGCGTATAACCGACCAGTACCAAATCTCGGTACAATGTATCTCTACGGAGTATGAATTTTTATACTTTACACTGAAAGTACGGTGTACTGAAAATATCCAAAAGAAGTACAACGGAGAGGAAAAAGGAAAGAAAGCTCATCTTCTTAATGAGTGAAGCAAGAATGAAAAAAATGCAGAATCTCCTAAGTGACATGACAATAATAATAATATATGCAACAGATATAACAAATGTTTCGTTTTTGTTATTCTTACCGCTGTACATGTAGATTTAAAAACTTTTTGATGCACGAGTGAGAAAACTTCCCTTTATGATGGGCTGCATTGGCGGTTTCGAATCCTTCATTAGAAGTTGTTAATTCTTTGGTGAGCCGGATTAAAATTTTAACTGTAAGTTACCTAGAGATTGCGATTTATCATGTACACGAAAATCAAGTTTAAATAAGGTTTTTAAAGCTAAATTTCCGTATGAAATATTTTACTATTGTGATTTTAATTTAAAAACTACAATTTATAAGTTAAATTTTATGGCCCTCTCTTTGATAGAAAGGATGATCTGAAGATCCTTATGCGACAGGCATAAGCTGTTATGATGGGAGATGAGGAAACAGGTGAAAAAATCTGCCGTGACCGGGAATCGAACCCAGGCCTTCCACTTGCCTTTCATTATAACTTCTCGGGCCACATGAAACTCTCTCTGAGGCCGCATGCGGATCGCGAGTTGTAGGTTGTTCAGGCATGCCTTAATGGTCTCCACACTACGGCCCCAAAGCCACATCCGGCCCGCACTGTCATTTCTCCATACCTCATCACAATTAAGACATGTATATTCCTATATTTTCCAGAAGGAGGTTCTCTCCTTTAGAACAGTGGTTCCCAACCTTTTTTAGTCCAACGTCCACTTTTCGCTGAAAAATATTAGCCATTGCCCCCCCCCCCAGTAATGAATTTCACCCTACATAGCTAAACAGCTAAAAAAATAAAAAAAAAAAAGCTACAGTCAGCCCCCGGTTAAAGAACAGGTTAGGTTCCAGGCCATCGTCGGAACCTATTATTTTTGGTACATCATAGAAATAATACAGATATGTATAAGCCTATCTAAACATTAATAAAAAAATATGTAGTAGACGCCTCTAATGTCGAGTCGTCTTTACGGTCGCCCACGTCTAAAACCGGCTCCAACTAATACCATATGCCACACTTCTATAGATTTGTATTAGTACAACCTCTTTATTCGGACGCTATGCCTTACTATGGAATTTTCCAGACCACGGGAATTAGCCATAATGAAAGGTAAACAAAATCTATGCAATCATTTTTGGTTTGGTGCATTGAGGGATTCGGCGTCCAACTGCACTCATCGCACGCGAACACGGTTCTGTACCTTCTTATCTGGAATAATCATTTTACTACGTCTTTCTTCAGATTTTATTTGATTAATCAAGCTCAATCGTGAAAAATTTATAGGAGACGCCCAAAAATTTCACATAAAGGTGATTTTTGTGCGCGCCATATTTTATAAGGTGCGCTAAATTGTAACTGTTTGCAATGAATTGCCAATGAATTATCCTAACTTACGTAGCTTTTCTCACGAATGTCTTACCTTGAGGGTTTTAATAACTTTTAATAAGAGTTATGGGCCTTGAAGAAAAACGTGCAGTGTGAGGAAAGGGTTAGATTCGACTCGACAAGGAAGTTTGTTAACATAATCACGAAAGAAATGTGTTACAGGTGTTCACTACGGATAAATTTATTTATTCTTTGAGGTGTTTTATATTGCTTATTATACTGATTTTATAGGTTGCGTTTAATAAATGTTGTCTGCCTACGGTATCTATTCGGATAGGAAATAGGCAGAGAAAAAAGGGAGAATGTTAAACTTTTGGTGGCATTATATTTAAGTGATTAGGTTTGAGTTTTCGCCTTCCTATTCTGAGAGGGAGTTTATTTGCTATATGATGTGTATGAAACAATTTTTTGAGTTTTTAATTTAAACGCACCGACATGAGAGTGACGGTATTGGGAGAAACTCCATGATTTGTCCCAAAGCACGGGAGTTCTCGGATTAGAGGAACATGGATTAAAGAGGTTGTACTGAATTACAGTTTTCAATTAACAGTTTTGATCTCTCGTAGTCTATCAATACCATACTATTAAGATCAATGATGTCAGTTTTTTAAATTGTCACCTGCAACCACCTTGATGTCTATCGCCTCCCACAAAATTCCTTAACGCCCCCTGTGGGGCGGTACCGCCAACATTGGGAATCACTTCTTCAGAATATGAACGATTTCAACTTCCGATATAGGTACAAATTTCGGTTCACTTGGTTGTTTTTATTTCCGTTATGTAGCCATTCTCCTACAGGGAGCAATTTTACCTCGCAGAGACTATAAGGGCCTTACAACAACATCGTCGGACTTCTCCTTCTTATATCCCGTCGCGGTCCGCACGTCTATTTTTATTTACCAAACGCGTCTCCTCCGCCCCACCCTCAGCGGACCACAGCGCCACCAAAACGAGCCTCTGCCGTCGATACGCCTTTCTCTCTGTCGCTACGCCCTTTCCTGTCCGTAATCCCGGATGAAGAAGTGCGAGGAGTGGTGGAAAGGGGTAGAGGGGGGGAGGGGAAGGGGTTAGGCCGCAACCGTCCTATTTAATCGGGGTGAAATCCGCGGTTGGGTAGGAAAGTGGACCGAGGATGGCGGCCTCCCCTCCCCTTCATCTCCTGGACAATCATCTAGTTATTCGAATGCGAGGATCTAGAGGTCGGCGGACGCTACTTCGGTAGGCGCTCCTCTCCTTCGTGAGCATCCCCCTCCTGCCCCTCCCTCGAAAACCCTTCCTCCCTCTGCCCTTGGGACCCGAATGGCCCGCCGACCTCGATTCCTCTCTCTTCTTTCTCCTCCTCCCACTCTCTCTTTCCCATCTTCCTCTGCCCTCTGAAAGAGAGATGACTTTCTCCGTAGATGGCCCCAGGCGGCAGGTGGGTGGGTGGGGGGAAGGGAGGTGCGGGAGAGGTGCCGTTGACGCCTCCTCCACATTGAACACGCCACTCTCTTCTCCTCCTCGGCTGGATTTCACGGTCGATTCGAGCAAACTCGTTTCGATTTCGTTTGTTTTTTGTGCTCCCTCCCCCCTCGCCCCTTCCCCTCTCCTCGCCCCTTCCCCTCTCATCACCCCCCTCCTCTCATCATCCCCCCTCCTCTCATCATCCCCCCTCCTCTCATCGCCCCCCCCCCCCCCCCTCCTGCCCTCGCGATTCCCACGGTGCGGAAAAGGGGGCGACGCAGGTGCGCGACCCCGCTCCCGGAGACACGAGGGAAACCGTCGTGAGTGATGTAAGAAGGGAGGAGGCGGACATTGTTCTGGCTTCGCACGTGCGTACGCGTGTATGTGTGTGACTGGCATGCCTGATCGTGTACTTGAGGCCTCGGAAAGTAGCCGGAGAGGTTTAATTAATCAATAATGGAAAATGGAGTTTTCTTAGGAAAAAATTGCGATGTTCATAAAGCCATTTGCAGTCAGCGATAAAGATGTTTCGATGCATATTAAGTAGCCCATAGACGCGTCATGGTGGCATATATTCGCCGCCTCGCTTCAAAGGCGAGAAATGCTCGAAGACGCCGACAACATTTCGGGAAGTTATTGGCTTGACGTCTCATGCTTCTGAGGGTGTTTGTTGGTATAGGACATAACATCATATGTAGGTATATCGTCATTTATACTTGTCAACTGCGTAAATATCTCAAAAGGATTCTTTGGAAAAATTAACAGACAAAAACGATTTTTATAATTTTGGAGACTTCCTTCTCTTTTTGAATCGGAATCTTCTGCATGGCGGGAAACAAATGAGCTTGCATTCGAACGTTTCCACTTGATGGCACAAACTAAGAAGTTTTAGATTCACTAAATCCGTTGAAACTCGGCGGGCACTTCCGCTAGTAGACATCTATAAAGTAAAGTGTTTGCATGTATGTATGTATTTTTACAACTCAGCAAATATAGCACGTAGAAACAATAGAAAAGTGTCATTTTAATCGGAATAAAGAGTTAAGTTGTGTAGTCAGGTTTTTATACCGATTTGATTAACCTTTCTAATTTAAAAAAATATTTTCTTTTTTCATTTTCTCCATTTGAATAACATAGAGATGAGGGCAAATTATTTTTCATTTGAATTTTAAAATTACTTAGAAACATGGTACGAACTGAGACTTGGATGGTTCTATGAAGGAAAGAACAAAGTTTATTTTTATTGAAGACAGAATCTGAATCCTGTTCGCATTAGCGTCCACATGCGTTTGGAATCAGAAAAATACATGATTTTATCAGTTTTATGACAATACCAATTATAAGGTACCATGACAACTGCCACTGTCGCCGAAGTTGAGAGTCCAATGCATTTATATGGGAAATTTTTTAACATAATACCGTTTTTTAATTTCTGCGTGCGATTTTGTTTATATGGCAACCAAATATTTGTTGATTTTTTATCGAAGTATTATTAATAAACTGTTTTTAATAATATTTTCGTGCAGGTTAGAGTTCTCAATGAAAACTGTTTTTAAAACTTGAATAATTAGACGTAGATTTTCTACAAATTGTGATTTTCACACCTTTGAAGATATCGTCACGAAACTTCGCATAGGCATGTAATTTTATCCTGCGGGTAACATAAGCTATAAGGCGATAAAAATTTTGGGGGAGAGGGTGCTTAATTCAATAATTATTTTCCCATTAGTTTACGCGTAATTTTCGATTTTTCAGAGTGTAAGGTTTTTTTCCTTCATTCATCAAAATACATAAACATGGACAGGTTTTCTTCGCTTTTGCTTTTTTGATGGTTAAAACTATGCACTATCTTATTCTTACAGTGTTTATATGTTACACGGTCGAAATCAGCCGTCATGAGTGGTGATTCACTGAAAATAGATTCTTGCTTTGTAGCCGAAATGCGCATCTGGTTTTTCTATAAACTTGTTGCAGATATTGGAAATATCTGAGACTAGTGTTATTTAAAGTTCTCGTTCTTAAATTTTTTCAGCCGTAAGACGAGATCGATAATTCTTTGATGAACTATGCTATAATAATAATAATAATAATAATAATAATAATAATATTTTCAAACTTAACGCATATCAAAAAATGAAAATAAGGAGGAACAGTGGAAGATTTTACTAAATAAACAATCCAATATGCTTAAGGAGCTAATGCTAATAAAAAAAGATAAAACTAAAAAAATGTGATACTTTCCCGTTTTGGCCCCGCAAAATTTTTCATTGTGTTAATTTTATTTCATACTGCGACCGAGAATATTGGCGATCACAGGCAGATCAGATAATTTTTTGAAATAACCCTTTCACGCAAAACGAAAGCTTGCAAACCCATGACTGATATGCCTGTGGCGACATTTACCCACCCGATCACCGGACAATGGAGAGGGATAGTTTCGTTCCAGAGAGGCGAAGGGCGCGATAGCGCCCGAAGACGGCTACACCCGATATAAAAGGCATTATAAACTAAAAAGAAAGCGAGTCGAAGGCTCGCCAAGAAAAATAACAATAAGAAATTGTCAACGGTACTAAAATAATAAATAAAATTTAACAATGAAAAATATTTGCGAGGCCAAAAGGGGAAAGTACCAAAAATGTTAGTAAATGGCATTTGTTAAGAAGGAAAAGGGCATATATACTATCATATGAAAAGATTGAATGGATCAAAACCTTTTTCATCGATTATCTTAAAAAAAAAGAATAATTTATAAAAATCGTAAGACCGTGTATGAAGGATTGAGACCAGGAGATTTCCTGAAATATTATCTTAATCTGACTGAGAAGAATTTACAAAAGATTGCTGGATTCTTTCAACTGGGCAGATAAATAATTAATCCAAGAAACGGTTCTCGATATTATCCCAAACGTCATATTTTTAGCGGCGTATGTCATAATACATATGTGCATGTCACCTCATGACGACGAAGTTGACAAGTAAGGAGCATGTGTGCGTCATTATCGTAAAAAAATATTTTTCAAAAGGGGTCCGGGATAACCCAGTAGTAGCTAATTTTGTTTCATATGCTTGTTTATTTATGGTTGTCATGATATTTCCAAGAAATATATGTTTTCTAGTGGCGCCATTTTGAAGGAGGGAGGGGTATACTACACTTCCTCCTTAATTTAAACTTTTTGACTCCTAAGAGGTTTTTTTATCCTTGTTGCTGCCTATGGCGTATTACCGCCAAGGCCGGCAAGGTCCAGACCTAGGCGGCCAATTTGTAGGGGCGGCAATTTTGTCTGAAAATCCATTAATTGGTATATTATTTAATATTAGCGGTGGTTTATTACGAATCTAATAATTTATTTTTGCACTAAAATGTAAATGTTCAATTGTAATAATTTTTAGTTTCACATTTAGTTCATACTAATTCGTAAATACTAAAATAAGTTCATATGGGACGGCAATTATTTCAGGGCCTAGGGGCGGCAGAATCCTTAATCCGCCACTGGTTGCTGCGCTATTACGTATCGGTTAAGATCATGTAAAATAATTCAATGACAAACGGTTATATCCCAAAGTTATATTATCGGGATGATTTTGCCTTATTCTTTTAAATAACGACATAAAATTTAAAACGATATATCTAAAGATAAACGATAATATTAGTCGGAAATTTGATAATGCAAGAGATGTCTGAAAACTTTCGAGACGGAGTTTAAATGAAAGCGCTGCTCTGCGTCACTAGGTCGACTTCATTTGAAAAGAAAACAGAACGTCCAACGCAGAACGAGAAGTCTTCTTTCTTATTTCTTTAAAGAGGAAGAAGAAAGTTTGCTGTGGTTAATACGCTTTTGTGTTTCGTGAGCGAGATCGTAACGGCGATATGCTTTCTATTCGTTCGAAATAAATGCGTATCATAATGAATAAAACGCTCTTTTCGGTCCGAAAGACTCGAAATCCGCCTTAAGATGAGCACGCCATGACTTTTTTTTCTCTCTCACCTGCATCACGATACGCCATTGCGTGTCCCAGTTATCTTGACAGCACAAGTAAACAAGTCCCGCTTGAGTTACTTTTCTTGCATTCCACTGCCTTCTGTCTTCCGTTGTTAAGTTGATGGCAAACACCGCAGTGACAATAATTTGTTAATAGTTATGCGGAAACCGTGAAAGTCACGTTAAAAAAATGAAACCTTGCGAAGAATGAGCGGTGAGATTACTTTACACGGAAGAAATAACATCCGTATAAAAATGGGGAATTTGAAAAACAAAGATAGATGTAAACAACTAACAAGTGTTTCTCCGTTGTTATGGAGTGTTTCGATAGGAGACATCTACAAAAGACAAAATCGTTTGCTTTGTTTAGGAGGAGGACAGAAATTAAATGTTAATCACGTTAAAAATTTTTTCAAATAAATGTAAATCGGTAAAACTGTATTTAACGGTGTGTTTGGTTTGATCGGCGCATTCAAAATCTTGGAATTACTTATGCGCATTCGAATTTGCTCATTTAAACGGGAAGAAAGACAAAATTCAGTAAAAGTTTGGCCCAGACAAACTGGATTGCATGAAAATCACGGGGAAAATTCCCTTTTCAACTTTCATTTCATAAAACATTGGTGCGCAAACTTTTTTGATCCGCGATCCAAAAATCATCAAGCACATGGTTGCAACTCCTACGTCAACTTTATTCTCATTATATTTCTGCGTGATGGTGTGTCTAAGGATGGATTATATATCATTAATGATAGTATAAGTATCGTAAATATTAATTTTGTAGTGTAGCTCTGTGCACGCGTCACATAGGTGTGGAATAGGTGAGAATATGACTCATATCAGGTACATATTTAGATATAAACGTGCATCGGAAAAATCTGAAAACCTTTAAATGTGGAATAGTTATGAATTAATTACTTAATTAAAATTACTTAATTAAAATTACTTAATAAAATAAGAAATATTTTGCGTTGTCATTTATATCCATGACATTGCTTTATTATGTTAGTTGGAATCGGGATAATTGTAGTCCTGAACCGTTTGTTTGTAAGTTTGCGTGTCTGGGAAGCCTCAAGTTATTCTAATGTCCCATTTTATAGAATAACTTCGATGTAGAATCAACTGATTGCATTTCATAAAAATCCGTGACCCAAAGGTCTCTCCTTGTTAGTTGCATCTTCCAATGGCTACTTATCCCAATGAAGCACGATGTTTACTCTTTATGGTTTCAATTTTCACTTCTTTAGAGCAATAACAAATAAATTAAAATGTATTCGTGAGAATTACATGAAGAAAAGGCGACGCTGTAATGGAGCGTCATGACACTTAATGCTGCTCCTGATTAGTAGTGAAATGTTACAGCAATGACGGCCATAGTTTGAGCAAAAATGGGAATGCATAGGTACCTTGAGAGATTTTATTTAATCTAAAATTTCTTGTGAACATTTTCCTACATAGAAAGACAATTTCCTCAAACATTCTCGAAGATTTTATGCATCGTTATTATAGCTTTTGATGACCTTCGAATTTTAAAATGAAATGTCGCGATTTTCATTATGTAGGGTGTCTTTTAAAAATGTTTATTTCAGAAAATTCGATCAATCATATAGCCATTATGTTATTATAGGAAACAAAAAATAAAATCACTATTGACAGTTTGAAATTATTAACGTCCACCCATCGAAAATTAAACGAGCTCAAATTTTCAAAAACCAAACAAAATCATTAAACAGCCACTTCGATCCATTCCTAGAAAAACTTCAAGTGATTTTTTCTCTTTTTATTCAAAGTACACTAGAGATCCGCTGTAACGTGGTCCCAGGGACCCATTTCACTAGATCTCTTTATAGGTGATGCCGCTTTATAGATGATATCTAGCTATCAAAAGAGCCTTGAATACTGCAAAAGGGTCATGGTATTTGTCGGGATAATGCAGAATTGCAGATACACCGATGAAAACTTTTGTGCTGAGCGGGTCAACTGATCCTGGCTCAGAACAACACTATCCCCAGGGCCGCGCCAAGAGTGTTTGACGCACGGGTGCAAAATAATTCTGCGGCGCCCCCCCTCCTCTCCCCCAAAGTTACTACTAATCAATCCTAAATAAAAAGACCGCCGCTGTCCCCTACATAAATGCTAGTGAAGATATTTGTTCTTATTCGTATTATGGACAGCCTCTAATTTAAAAATAATTTATCGATAATGTTTACAGTTAAACTTTGCTACGTTTGTTTAAGATTAGCTTTCAATTTCCAATAGAGCAAATTTCTCAGATTTAGCCCCTCTTAAAAGCATTTCGAATAAGGGCAAACTTTTACATGAACGACAAAAAAGACGATTTAATGAAATAAGTCATAAAATATCATGTTATTTTAATTTGATCTGCAAATGTGTGACGTTACTAGCATCCCAGACTGGTAATCTCGTCCGCTGCATGTTTGAAAGCTTTTTAAAACGGAAATTCACTGATCATGTGGAGAAAGGGAAAGCTCATGGAAGTGACTAACACTAATTTAATTCGAACATACTAAGAAAATCCTGAAATTCGATCGAAATCGGAAATCGACTTATGGACACTCACTCTAACACTAAAACACATTCATTTTATAAACAAAAACAACAAAGAAAAATTGATGTTTTTATTGAAACATTGGAATTATCTATTCAACATTATTTCTGGTATCTTATTGATAAAATGGAGTATAGCTTTTCATGGGGCAGAAACATGGATGCTAAGGAAAAATAATATTAAATACTTGGAAAGCTTCGAGATGAGGAAATGGAGAAGAATGCTGAAGATAAATGGACAGATAGGTTGAAAAATGAGGAAGTACTACGAAGAATAGGAGAGAAGCGAGCGATTATACAGACTATCAGAAAGAGGAAGGCGAACTGGATTGGGCATTACCTGAGGAGAAAGTGCATGATTAAAGAAGTGCTAGAAGGAAAACTGGATGGAAAAGAGAGAGAGGTAGGAAAAGGTTTCAGCTGGTAGACGACTTGAAAGGAAAAGAGATCTATCAAGACTTGAAGAAAACTGCATTTTACCAGTAGCAGTAAGACTGAGAGCTTTATTTACTGAAATCTGAAATATAGCATCACTAATTTGATTGAAATTTCGTTGAATAATAAGTTGTTTATTTTTTAAGGAAATTTTTATCTACTATAGTATATTTTGAAGCGTGTGTTTGTGTGTTTTTGTATTTGTGTGTTTTTGTATTTGTGTGTTTTTGTATTTGTGTGTTTTTGTATTTGTGTGTTTGTGTATTTGTGTGTTTGTGTATTTGTGTGTTTGTGTGTTTGTTCATGGAACTCCTCCTAAACGATAAAAGCTAGAATAACCAAATTTGGTACGATTCTTTCTTACATCCTAACTTAGTCAATGGTCAAGATTTGGTCAACCGGAATTAATCACTGCTGCCAATATGGGGGATTAACATTTTTCCATAAGGTAACACGTATGAAACTGTTTCTTGACTTGAAAGGTATTCTTCCTTCAAGCATAAAAATACGTAAATATGGACCGATTATTTTCGTTTTTGCTTTATTCGACGAATAAAACTCTATACTATCTTATTCCTGCGAAGTTTACATGTTACACGGTCGAAGTTTTCAGAAAGACTCTTATTTGTTTCGAAATTTTTTGGATTTTTCGTACCCCTCCCGGGCGTTGCCAAGGCGGCCGTCATTGTTACCTCCGATTCAATTAGCTTCAATGAAGCTTATAAATAGACGAAAGTTTAGCGTTATTCGCTTTACACTTTTGTTTAAACAACGAAACGATCGATATTTATGGATAGCAACGTAAATAGATACTGATTATTATTCAGGAACCGTTTATTGATGAAAGTAATTGAACCTTCTTTCGTCTACTGAATACTGGAATCTTACATTTTCTGTAAGTAAAATCATTATATTCTACATTATAATATTTATTAACGTAAATAAGCTCACTTATCTGGTGTACATTTACCAATCAGTGTTCAATCATGGACAACTGTACGTTGCTTTTTCACGGGTTTCTTGCTTACAAGACATAAATGTAAACATTTCTTAGGCATAATTACACAAGAAATGAAGCTGGATTTGGCGAAAGTAATATGATAGGAAATATAATTATCATTATATCTGAATGCAATAGGCTCGGAAACGGATTGTTACAAGCAAATATGATTAATTGTTATGAAAACTAATTGTGATTTAAAAAGTATCTACTATATATTTTGAAGAGTTTTTATGTTGTGCTGTAGTGGCTTCACTAAATCCGTTGAAATTCAAGGGAAATTCTGCTAGTCTATTATAAATCCAACTACGTAATGATATTTTGTAATGAGGAGTTCAGGGATAAGGTCGTTAAACTGTATTGTGACAGCTAATCATCAAAGAAAATCTTTTCTTCGGGGAATGAGCCTCAAATAAAAATATGCAGTATCTAAATAAGGGGTCGGCAATTTAAGACACGAGTGCGAAAATGCAAATAGATTTCACGTGGCACGATATATCAGAGGAGAATTACAAAAGATATATATTTAAAAAAAGATTTTACACTTATTTCAATTGTATTCCTTGTTTTAAATATACCGAGTTTTTGTTATCATAACATAAGAATCACTTTCCGTAAACGTTACTGCCAAATGAATTTAGGTGTGTCACAAACCCAACAGAAAGACGTTGCCAATCACTGTTATAAATCATTAAAAACAGATACTTCCTAAAATATCGAATATTTCTTATGGTTTAATACAAATGAGACTAGCAATTCCATAAGTTGAAAAAATATTATACTGAAAGGATATCCTTTGACAGCACAAAGAAGGCGTCTGTTTATTCCTTGATCTTCCTTATACCTAGAAACCTTTGTCGATATTTTGCATGTTGTATTTATGTTCGTTTTTGGCTTATTTTGGATTTTTTACTTATAATTGAAATCGGGTTGGAGAAAAGTTTTATTATGAATTCTAATTCTGTAGAACGACGAGAATATTTCTGGCTGATTTATCTTCAATCTGAACATTGAGATAAATTCTTGGAAACAATGATTTCTTGCCTCGAATCGCTCTCGGTTCTTTTTTTAAAATCTGTTTGATTTGGAATTAATTTGCGAAGCGTTGACGGAAACATATAGTTTGAAGAGTAGTCATGCTAGAAGTCATTTAAATCAATGGCCTGAAAAACGCGGCTCACCAGTCAAAAGAATGCAGTCCTCTTTATTAATTCCATTCTGTAATAAAGGCGGAAAACAGCATGAACGAGACGATTCTAAGGTGACATTGGAATACGAAACAATATGAAAACATTTAGTACTCAAGTTACTGAACGACAATTATTAAAATATATATCTGCTTGAGTCATTTGCTTAATTTTAAACAAAATATAGTTGTATTGTTTTTAAATGGGACCCTCCATGTATTTGGAAATATGTAATTCATTTGATCTCCATGCGCTTTGAGTTTGAGAATCATTCATTTAGCAGAGGGCTCGCGAAGAGGGAACGAAGAGCAGGAACCCCATCAGAGCCACGCGGCCACGTCACTCCGAAGCGAAGGTACTATATAATACCCTTCTAAATAAATGACCATCGATTTCCACCTGGTTTCGGTGTCGCGTACATATTTTCGGTACTAATGCCCACTCCAAAAAGCCTCACTCTTATCGCTGAATCTTCGAATTGCTCTAAATCTCACGTCCCTCTCCGGTCTGCATAAGGAGGCTAAGAGATATAGTATATCTTCGACTATATCTCTTTCCTCATTCATTCTTAAACGGTTTTAAAAAAAAATATATGGATGCTTATATCGCTCGCTGATATACGAACAGTTTCCGTTTTTAAATGCCGCTAACAAATCAAGGAAATCTGTGTCCTTTGACACGTCTTCCAGGATCGCCATAATGACTACATCGTAATAGCGTCCGAGATGCACGGTTTGGAAATGTACTCATCTCGCATTCAATTAAACGACTTCGGAATCGGTTTCCACAATGGCTATGCGCCGTAGTCCTCGAATCGAATCCTGTTTCGAAATATCAAAATGGATTACGAAGAAATTCGCGAAGTACCGCGCACCTTCAAATTTCTTTTGCTTCGCTTTAGAATGCTCCCTAAAGATATAAAAGATGGACGATCGTCACATGACTCGGATCTAAGACGAAAAATATCCACAACATTTACAAACTGAAATTCAATTTATTCAAATAAAATCATACCTATGAAACCCTATAATTTCAATACGTAGGTGTTGAAATTATAGCGCGAATTTGTTTGGCTCAATTTTCATTCATAAGATCTTTATTCGGCTTCTGGTGTAAACTCTTTTCCGTCCAGCCAAAGCATTCGTATCTTCCAATGCGGCTCGCCGAAACATTCGCAGCTACGAATGCGGCCAGTCACGTACAAAGGGTTTCCGATTCCTCGCTTCGAGCCTCTCCAAGACCAAAATTGAGGTCTCGCTCGCAAGGTCACGCGCGCGTCATTTTCGAAGAAGTGACAATTTATTACGTCGTGGTTGAAAATCCGCCTCCAATCGATTCCCTATTCGCAAAACAAACAAGCGACGCGTCCTCCCCTCCTCTCCCAGCGGCACCAGCGTGCACGCGCCGTCATTCCTGCCTTCGGGCGCACGCGCCATCGCCCTCCGAAGGAATTTGGAGGAATCAGAGGGAATTTGGGAGGGAAGGATGAGGATGAGGGGGGATGAAGGGGAGGTGTGAAGCGGCCGCTCCTGGAAAACAGAGTAAAGGAACTCTGCTTTATTAGGAGTCGAGGCAACCGGACGTATATTCTTGCAGTCCGTATTTTATCGCCCAGACCGAAACACCACCTGCCACTCCCTTCACACACCCCTCCCCACCTCTCCCCCCTCCCTCCCCCCCTCCCTCCCCTCCCCGCCACTCACTTCACGCCCTTCGCCCGTCTCTCTCTCTCTCTCTCCTCCAAAAAGAATCACCCACTTTCCACTTCCAGTTCCCATCACACTGTCTCCTCCGCGACGAGTTAAAGCATTTACTAGACCCGATAATTTCATTTTCTCGGTTGATTTCTTTCTAAACGTATTCAAGATCATTTAGAATAACTTTGATGTTGTTTTGATTTTATTCGTTATCATTACTACAGTTGCGGAAGTGTATTGGTGCTCGCTTGAGATTCTAGGATATACAAAACTTGCTGCTCGCCACATCGAAAAGGTTGGGAACCTCGGAGTTAAAGGATACAGGAATGCGGCGTGTTGGAAAGGGGCAGGCGTGCGTGGGACGCTTCCCCTTGGGGGGGGGGGGGGGGGGGGGGGTTTAGAAAAAGCGAGTGGAGGGACAGAGGGAGGCGAGGGGGGGTGGGATGCGAGAGGGGGGGAGGCGTGGGGGGTGGAAGGCGACGAAAGTGAGTCAAGCGGATCGCACCCTATTTTCCATGGGCGGGGACGGCCAGCGAGAGGAAAGGGAGTGAGAAACAAAAGGAAAGAGAAAATGGAATGGAAAATAGAGAGTGTGGCTCGAATGGCGTCTGAATAGAGGAGGAATGACGGTGGACGGAAAAAATGGAGGATATGAGATAGAGAAACCGTCGGCCACGGATCCTCTCACAATCAGAAACGAGTCCAAAGTCGTTTGTGTGACCTTCACGCATGAAGGAAAGGATTTCAGATAACGTTATCCAGGCGTGTTTCCTTCGTCGCTTTAAATCTTCATGTACTACGTTTGTCACTTGAATAGGGATGGATCGATTTTAACGAAATCGGAAAAATGCTTAAGCTTCGGGGTTTCACTTTTCTCTGTTCCCACGTATATATGGAATCGACGTAACATTCGAATAATTTTGAGTGTTTACGTGAAAAACACTATCTGCTTGTATAGCCGCGTTTTCCATCTGTCCGATGGTCTACGGTTTTTTTGTTTTTAGATATGGTCAAATAGTAAACTCTCGTTTATTTCCTGTTTTTATAATCTTCCTAAAAGTCCACGTTCTCCTGCTAAGAACTCTGATTGTAAATAAAATTCACTACTCTTAAGTGATAGTTTAATTATGATTTCGAGGACGGAATGTGTGAGGCATAGAGCAGTGGTTCTCAGCCTTTTGCCTCTTACGTCCCACATAGCGCCTTTTCAAGAAACCCTGATCCCACCATGATATAAAGGAAAACCTAACTTTTTTAAATAAATTTATTTCTACGTTTATAAGCATATAAATTGCACGTTAACAATAGGCAGACACAAAGGAGAAAGTCGAAATAAAAAAGATTTACTTGGGAAAATCACAAAAATTTATTTATTCGTTTATTTTTAAAAATTAATTTTTGTGGAGTTATCAAGTAAATCTTCTTTATTCGACAATATGAAGAAATTCCATCAAGTTACGCCTGAAACTGTTAACTACTGTTAACTCGCATATAGAGGAGAAGGTGCCAGAAAGTCTAATCGATTGGGGTGCCAAAATGTCTTCGGCCGGCTCTGGTCCCACCTAGACAACTTTAAAGTCCCAGCAGTGGGACGCGTCCCACCGGTTGAGAAACAGAGTACAACTTCTCAATTAGATGAAGGGTTTTATTGTAGGACCAAAATTCAAGTTTTAAAATTCATTTGGCTATGGAAGGTATTATTTTATTTGTTTTTTCCAAAACAATTTTAAAACGGATGTCAACAAAGTTTAGGCTCATTCGATGAACTCTGTCAGTTATTCATAGCATTAATCTGTTCTTTCATATAAAGGCGCGGACCGTGAAACAATAATAATCTTTCTTGGCAATGGCGTTTTTACTCCCAACATTTCAAACTGAATCCTATTTAATCGTTCGAAGATATGTGTTGTATTTTGAGTCACATTACCTCAAAAATGAAAGTAGTTATCGAGTTCACCTCTGCGAAAGGAATCCAATTGATGATCAAAACAACTCTTACAGCCATGAAAATGTCGAGTATTACCGGATTTATAGTTAGAGAAGTTATCCTGATCATCGTATGCATTGTGTTGATGTTAGTCGTTCCTTTTAATTTCCATCGTTCTGGATCAGTATCAACGAAGAGAAATCAGAGATATATAGCTCATACCTTCATTAATTTTTTTACGGTTAGGCTTATCTGTTTTCACACACAATATTGTGTATATATGTGTGTGTGTATGTACACATATATAAGCGCATATTGTATATCGTGGGCGTACAAGGAAAATACACTAAGTCCTCAAAACCAGTTTTTGAGTAAATTGGATTATAAAATTCAACCTTAAACATGTTTTGCTTGCACAAAAATATTTATTTTTCATACTTATTGTTAGTGTCTTGTACTCGTAGTTACACAATTAAGTCCTTTAATGGAAATGACAATACAAATTATACATAGTGGCATAAATAACTCAATTTAGCCTAAACTTGGACTTACTTAGTGGATTTTCATTGTACGCCCACGATATAATATTATTTTACTCTATATTAGCGCTTCTTTGTAAATTAAAAGAATATTAAAATTACCTTTTCTTGGGAATATTGCATATCTCTCAAAGATTGATTTGCAATAGAATAAGGCATAATAGGAGATTTTAAACATTATTGCTCTCGTTCGCAGAAATAAAAAAAAACTGCCGAATGAAATCTTTGGCACATCGACGTGAATTTGCATGGCATAAATAACCTAAAATCAGTTAGAAACTTTCATAAGGGCCGACGTCAGCATCTCTAACTTTCTCGAGCGAGCGACAAATTGTGTCGAACGCGGATCTCTTCCCTGTGACGCCTCGGGATTAGCATTTCGACGCTTCCAATGTCACTTTTCAGACGATAGAAGAGCGCATAATTCCTCTTTCGCTCAGTTTCGTCTCTTTCAACGATCCGCGGCTCTCGAACCGAGCGGATCTAATTATTTTTTTAAAGGAGAACACACTTTCTACTCCTAAAAGGGGTAAACACGGGAGCCGTTCAAAGCCGATCTAGTTTATAAAGAGAGGTTTAAGTTTCTACGAGGGATAGAAAGTGTCGGAAATCGCTTCCGCCATGTCACCGCGTCCTCTCTTAGGAGAAAATGAAACGCGAGACCATCGGAGAGATGTCCGTCTGCGCGGCGGAAATGGAACCGAAGCGAAGCGTGCAAATTCTCAATTTCGCGCTAATTAGAGTCGTCAGCAACGAGTCGCTGAACGGTTAAAAGTTGACTGCGAAAGTGACGGCCGTAATAAACGAAGGAATTGCAGCTTCGCTTCGCCATTTCCACTCGAATCGGATGTAAATGCGGTCGGAATGTCTCATTCGAACCTTATCTCGGAAGTCGCTATTCCGACGATAAACGCATTTCGGCCGTTAATTGAATCTCTGGTCGTTTGTTGTTTTCGCACTCGTGGTATGCGTTCCACTTGGCTGCCGACATTAATGCGGTTTGAAATTATGCTGGGAAAATTATTCACATCCGTGAATTAACAAGCGTGAGATTCGAGAACTGTTCCCACGGTTATTTTCGTGAAGGGTTCTGAAATTTGAACGGGATATCCATGTTCGGAGAAATGTTTGTTGCGTCACTCGACAAAAGCGTTCTTTCGCATTCGATCGTTTATCTCTTCTCCGCATCTTCTTATTTATTTGCATTTGTATAATTATTCAGGTTGTAATTATCCAAAGGTCGCAGTAAATTTCATCGGGAAATAAATCGTTCGTTCTTCGTTTTAGTTAATACGTATTTATAATTCTGCTGGAACTCTATATTTAACCTCAAGCACCCTCTCTCTCCCCTTCTCCCCCTTCCCATTATCTCCCCTCCCTCCTCCTCCTCCCCTCTCTTACCCCCTCTCCTCCTTCTTTTCCACCTCTTCCTCCCCCTCTTTACCCCTCCATTTCCTCTCTCTCCCCAACTCTCTCTCTCACTCCCCTAAATAAAGTCGTTTGTCTGTCTGTCTCTCACTCCCTCTCTCCCGTCTCTTTCTCTCTGTGTTAGATGGAAGAAGAGACTGTCTGGTCTCAATCTCACCCAAATAAAGACCAATATCTCTCTCTCCCATTGCGATCTCCATTCGTTTCAAATGATCTAAAACAGGGTTTCTCAAAGTGGAGTACGTGTACCCCTGGGAGTACTTTTAAAGGTGCTAGGTCCGGGGTCGGCAACCTTTTTCCTAAGACGAGCCACTTTTTCAAATTATGTATAACACGCAACATAAGAAGAGCTGCAGTCGTTGGCGGATCCACGGAGGGTGGTGGGAAGAGCCCCCCTTAACCTTGCCGTTGTGTTACTTTTTGCTATTACCTCTGTAAAAACAAACGTTTATTCTACGTAATGCGTCCATACCTTTTTAGTTTTCTGCAGTTTCTATTAAAATAATTCACGAAGTTTTATTACTTTATTTACGAGATTTTATCAGAGAAAGTTCCTGTGGGGAGTCGCACCCAAGTCCTTAAAGAGCCGCAGGTTGCCCACGCATGCGCTAGGGGGTACTTGAGATTATTTACGCAATGGCGGACATTATGACACTGGGCACTTCAAATTATCTTTTAATCTTTCATCATTTTGATGCAAAATAAAGTATATTTTACAATAAATGTCTTCAATATATGTGCACATAAACAATACAGTATATTTTGCCTCTAAATATATTAAATGTATACAAAACAGTAAACTGCAGCCTTATCACTAAGGGCGGCGGCTTAAGCATTTTTTTGCTTCCGTTGACCAAGGGACAATACATGTGTTATGAATTAAGCCATAAAATCAGGTAAAACCAAACTGGCGAATCTGAAATACGTGCAAATTTCTATTGCGAGAATATTTTCCAGAAACGGACGATTCTAATAGGGTGCGTAATATTTCTATTCCACATCTAACAGGAAAATACCAAAAAAGCCTCATGGACCTTTTTGCTGACTGTGACTCGAAAATTAAATTCTCGAAGGTATATTTGATTGCTTTCTGTGCACAGCTATCAAACGAGTATGGGGAAGTGGCTAAAAAAAGTAATCAAAATAATGATTCCTTTTTCCACAACGTGTATGTGCTAATCAGGATTTTCGTCTCTGGGTTTAAATAAGACAAAAAATCGCTAGAAATTGCATGTCGAATCTGACTTAAGACTGAGACTTTCTTCAATCGAGTCAATGATTAACTCCTTATATTATGGAATACAGGCACATTCATCTCAATAAGTGTTATTTATTATATGTAAACTCGTTCGTTTTAAAAATAAATCTGTTTGTATAAGACTTGTAGTATTATTTGTGAGGGGGTATTTCAATTGATTGATTGATTTTAAAGGGCTAGGCGGTCAAAAAAGTTTGAGAAACCCTTATCTAAAGCATCGATATATACTCACATGAATAGACACAGATTATGTTTTCTATGCAAGTCTTTCTTTCATCGAAATGAATGAGCATTTAATCGTTTCCTTCATCATTCTCGGCTCATATCGAGCCATAGATCAATATCTAATTAATGCCGAACAAAACAGTGCTTAATTCATAATGTGAAATGATATCGAACAAATTAGGCAATGTGATTCTAAATAATAATTATTAGTATGCCTTCCATTTTTATCAACCTTTTATTTACTGCTTTTTAGAGGGATGGGTAGAGTGTCTAGTCCCAATGAAGGGGTCGCGGGTTCGAATGTCTGTGTGCGGTCGTCTTTGTTATTGTTTTCACGCTCATTTTAAAAGTTCGGTTACAAATATTTATTTAGCTAAAATAAATAAACTAAGATATCTAAATGAAGTTATATGTTTTTTAGTACTTAAACAATAAAAAATTTTGGTTTTCAATCATTACTTTCAAGCAATCATCGAGATCATTCAATACTTCAGATTAAAACTGAATCGACGGATATTTTCCGTATTCATATACTTAATGGAGGATCATCAAGAGTCATGAAACCCTAAGATAAAAACGTTAATGGAATAATTTCTATCCATGCTATAGTAAATTTTATTAAATTATTGTTTCGTAACTTTTATGGTGAAATTCCACTTCATTCCACAAGACTGGTCACAATTCGAATGGTAATTTACAATGCAAAAACGCTGATTTCGGCAACGTAATCTTAAGTGATGCCTGGAATTAATGGCGGAATCATGTTTAAAAACCGTCAACGAGGATTTTTTAAAGAGCTCATCATGTTCTCTCGATCACCTTTCATAACTCATAGTCACGAAGCTGTCAATTTCTTTGTAAGGACAACGGAAGGAGGGGGATTGGGGGAGAGGGGATGTGGGTGAGGTTGGGGGGGGGGGAGACGACGAGGGGAGATAGGAGGAGACTCTTGGGACGGGAGGCCGTTTTACCTTATCGCACCCTCACTCAGAGGACGGAGCGTTCCATTTCTGCCAGCGCCATGCGAATGACGACGATGCTCTCCAACACGATAAGCGGGTGGCGTAAGTACCGTCCTGTGACGTCAGGAGAGAGAGAGAGAGAGATAAAGGGAGAGGGCGAGAGAGGAATAGCAAGAAACATTCAGCCTATGGAAACCCTATTTCCTTTCTCGCGTAACATGCCGCCATTCTACGTATATATGTATTTGTGTGTATGTGTGTACATATACATACATACATATACAACTAGTAGTTGAGAAGGATATGAGGGAACCAGTGGACACTTGCTTGGTGTTGTGGACGTCCATGATGATAGAGGAAGGCTTTTACTTGGAGCTTTCGGGCATCCGCCCTTCTTCGGTACCAGAGTATAACTAAAACTAATTGTCTCACTGGGGGTAGAGTGGATGGGAAGAGGATGGGGTTCATGGAAAGAAGGCTAGGGTATTTGAGGTGGGGGTGTTAGCGGAGGTTTAGACCGGGAAAGGAATATATATCATCATCATCATAGGTAGCTGGCCATTGACAGGTCCGTGATTATTCTAGGTTAAACTTGGTTCTCCATATACTCCTATTTTCCGCAGTTTTCTTCATGACTTGATAGCTCTCTTTCCTTTCAAGTCGTCTACCAGCTGAAACCTTTTCCTACCTCTCTCTCTTTTCCATCCAGTTTTCCTTCTAGCACTTCTTTAATCATGCACTTTCTCCTCAGGTAATGCCCAATCCAGTTCGCCTTCCTCTTTCTGATAGTCTGTATAATCGCTCGCTTCTCTCCTATTCTTCGTAGTACTTCCTCATTTTTCACCCTATCTGTCCATTTTATCTTCAGCATTCTTCTCCATGTCCACATTTCGAAGCTTTCCAAGTACTTAATATCATTTTTCCTTAGCGTCCATGTTTCTGCTCCGTACAAAGCTATACTCCATACATAGCATTTTATCAACCTCTTGCGGATTTCCTGCTTTATATTTCCCGTTAGCAGGAGTTTCTTTCTTCTGAATGCGGCTTTTGCTTTTGTTATTCTAGTCCTGATTTCATCTGTACATTTTGCTTCTCTTGTTATGATGCTTCCAAGGCATTTATAGTCTGAAACTTGTTCTAATGGCTTTCCTCCAATACTTATGTTCAAATTTTCTTCTTCTTTACTTGATATTCGTATAACCTTGGATTTTTCTGTATTAATTTCCATACCGTATTTTCTACCTGTTATCAGTAGTCTATTTATCATTTTCTGGAGTTCCTTTTCCTTTCTTGCTAGAAGTACTTGATCATCCGCGTATTTCACTGTTCTTATAATCCTTCCTCTGATTATGAAATTTCCCGTGCCTTCTAACGCTTCCTGCATTAGTCTCTCTCCATATATATTGAATAGAATCGGCGATATACAGCAGCCCTGTCTTACTCCTCTACCGATATTTACTCCGTCCGCATTCTCCAGCCAGACCTTTACAACTTGATTCAGATATATATTCCTGATCAGTCTCCTGTCTTTCCAGTCTACACCTATATCCTTTAATATCCTCATCAGCAGTACCCAATTTACTCTATCAAAGGCCTTCTGCCAGTCGACGAAACATACGCAGCAATCTTGACTGTACTCTATTGCCCTTTCTGATATGATTCTCACTACACCGATAGCATCTCTGGTTCCTCGTCCTTTTCTGAAGCCGAATTGATCTTCCCCTAGCATTTCTTCGGCCTTTTTCTCTAGTCTTTTATTAAGAATCCTCGTGATGATCTTGGAAGTGTGTGACAGTAGGGATATCGTTCTGTAGTCCTTACACTGCATTGCCTTTGGCTTCTTCTTTAGAGGGATCATTGTTACATCTAAGAAATCCTGAGGCCACTCTCCCAAGTCGTAAATCTTGTTAATAAGTTTCGTAATCACTTTTAGTCCTTCCGATCCCATGACTTTAAGTACCTCTACCGGTATTCCATCGCTGCCTGTAGCTTTTCCTTTCTTTAGTTCCTGTATCGCCTTTTCTACTTCGCTTTTCATAATACTTGGTCCCAAGTTGTCTTTTTCAATGCAATTCTCTTCTTCCAGTTCCATTTATACCGATCCTGCCTGCTTTTTGTATAGTTCCTTAATGTATTCTTCTCATACCTGTGCTACATCCTTTGGTTCTGCGAATATTTTCCCATCTGTATTAATAATTCCTTTACCACGAATCCCATTAGACTTCTTATCTTCTAACTCCAGTGCCCTAGCGTACATCATATCGTATCGTCCTAACTTCTCCATCTGTTGTATTTCCTCACATTTTTCTTTTATCCAAATTTATCTAGCTTTATCTGTTACCCTTCTCATCTCATTGTTTATGCGTCTATAGTTGGCTCTACCTTCTTCACTGTTAACGTTTTTCCATTTCCTTCTCTCATCCATTTTCTCCAGCATTTCCTTAGTGATCCATGGTTTTCTGATTTTCTTCTCTTGTTTCCCAATCTCTTTATTCAAGGTATCTTTGATGCTGGCTTTCACTTCCATTCTGTATCCACGGTCTTCAGTTTGTTTTCCAAATTTCTAAGGCGATCTTCCAACTTCGTGCTGAAGGCATCTTTCCTTTCTTTCTGTTTTTCTAGGTCCCAAGTCTGTCTATCTCTTCTCGTTTTCCTTATTTGTTTCAGCTTCGTAGTTACATCGACTATTAGAAGGATGTGATCTGAATCAATGTCTGCTCCTGGTAATGTCTTAGCATTTTTACTTTCTCCATACGTAGTAAAGGGAAAGTATTGTATTCATGAAAAAAATCGACTTCGAGATTTCAACGGAAATACATGTTTTGAGGTCCCTAGAACACGTTTAGACTATTTTCGGAATGATGTCTGTGTGTGTGTGTATGTTAGTGTGGGCGCTTTAACTCAAAAAGTACATACCATATCGTTACCAAACAATAACGGACAACCGGAAGTCGCGGTTTATTCGAAAACCGATTCGGTTTTTGCGATATTTCTTTGTTAAAACATCATTATTGTATATACAATTTTAAACAAATGTTATAGAGAATGTAATTTCCTACAGTTTTCATTTGAAACAATTTTCTATAGGAGTTATTGTTTAGGAGTTATTTATAAATAACCGGTTTTTCGGTTTCCGTTAAATATCTCCTTAACAACATCGTTATTGGTAATCTTCGTAAGGACCAAAGTTGTAGAGAATAATATTTCTTCCAAGTTTTGTTTGAAACTAATTTTCGTAGAACCATCCATTTCGGATATATTTCGCTTCTTCTTAATACCAGCCTACAGCGCCAACACCATGTAGCGATGAATTCTGTAAACATTCAAAATATACGTAATTTACGGCAACGACGTGTCTTCTTTTACGATACGAAATAATAATTTTGCCTTATAATGCTACTCATAATAATTTAAATATCTATACCCCAAATATGGAGAAAGTCATGTGTTGGCCACATCAGATTTTTTATGCTGTTCCTGAATTTTTGTTTTACTAGGATGTAATCTATTTGGCATCTCATTCTTTCTCCTGGGCTTTTCCATGTGTACAGCCTTCGTTTATGGTTTATGAACCATGTATTAGTCACTACTAAGTCGTTATTAACACAGAATTCTACCAGTTTTTCTCCTCCTCGGTTTCTTTTCCCAAGTCCGTATTGACCGACAACATTTTCTTCTTGTCCTTCACCAACTATGCTGTTCCAATCTCCCATTATTATGCAGTTTACCTTTCCTCTTCCGTCTTCTTCGTATATATATATATATATATGTATATGTATATGTATATGTATATGTATATGTATATGTATATGTATATGTATGTATATATATATATATATGTATGTATGTATATGTATGTGTATATATATATATAGTAGAACCTCATAAATCCGGCACTCGAAAATCCGGAATTATCAAAAATCCGGCACTTTTTGGAAAGTACACTTTTTAAAATTTTTGCCGCGGGTAGCCTAATCCGCTATGAAAAGATAAACGCACCGCCCGCATCAAAATTTGCGAGTTCTAGAACGAATTTGACGGCAGCAGTTACATTGTATGTGTGAGCAGGGGTGTAGTCTAGCCAGGACGTGCCAGGGCGTCGCCCCAGTACTTTTTAAAGCAGCCATGCCTCTTTTCCGTGGTGATCGTATACTATAAAGATTCAACTAGCGTCCCCGTTAGCATCCATAATATGGGGAAATGGTCATGGTCACCTAGACTTAACATCCGAAAATATGGGTCGACGCTAAACCTTTCATTTCCCTTTCATTATTCCTGTCCGCCAGTGTCGGATTTACGGCCTCACTTGTGACTCCATACGGGCCCGCCCTGACCAAAGCAGCAAAGGGTCATACTACCCGTGCGGCAACCCATTAGGCGGGAACTCACCCAGGGCGACGGCAAGAAACTTAAACTGGGCCTTTCCATCGCAACCAAGGCTTTCGTAGATAAATTGGGTTCGAAAGGTCGACTACTACCAACGAGTCCGGGTTTCCTTTTTGAAGAATATGACCCGAGAAATGGCGCACCTCACGGGTTTTTGCGCCCCTGTCTCTTGCGATGGCCCTGATTCTATCCTGACCACTTCCGATTATCCTTGAGAACCTGTAAAGTCGTCAATTATGTCTTCATATTTCTATGATTTCATAATATCACTTTCTATTGACATAAGTTATAAACCAGTTAGTTAACTATCGTCAGACATTGTTGTGCGTAAATAATTCTTGATAATTTTTAACTTTGAAAGCGACCTTTCTGCAGATGCCACTGTCAAAGGTAAGGTTAACAAAATTCTAATGGCTATGAAGGTATTGGGATAAAGAGCAGTTAAGTGGTTTTGGATGATGAAATTCAATACATTTATAGGTAAAGCTGTTCAATTATCTCAAGTTATAAGGGAAACTAAAATACTCACTGTGATTTTTAAGGAGCTGGAACCTCTCCCTTTTGGAAGCAATTGTTTCATCCAACACAAAATAAAAGAAAGTTTTCTTGAGGATCTTGAAAACTTTCACCGACCTGCGCACATTCAAAATTGGAATTCTTTCTTTGTGGCCGAATTCATGTCTCTTGCGTAAAATTTGGTTGTCTCTAATTTTGTTGTCAGTTCTCGAGCATCTATGAATATTTTATTTAACCATATTTCTGACCTACAATCTTCGAAATATGCTTGAATCTGCGTAAGAAAATTTATTGAAGCCTTCACTATCAACGGATGGACTTTGCAACAATTTACTAGTTCCATTTATCTTTTTAAAATTGCCATACCAAACAACCAGCGAACAAAGAAATTGGAATTTTTTGTTTATTTTTGCTAAATATTTGGTCTCATTTCTTGAGGCAGAATCTCGCGAATCATTGCTCTGTATCTCAAAGAAAGCATCATAAATTTCCCAATTTGATATCTTAATGGCTTTAAGGCATTGATACGACTTCCCCATTGGGTGTCACTCAAGGGTTTTAAGGTCATTCTGGGAACTTGTTTTATTAGTACTTCCCATCGTTTAGTTGAAGCAGAGAAGATATTAAAAAGTTCTTGCACAACAGAAAAAAACCGGTTACTTTGCATAATGTTTTTACAGCATCACTGACAACTAAATTTAGAGAATGCGCACAACAAGGAATAAATAACGTCATGGGATTTAGATTTCGTATCCTTGATTGGACGCCTGATTGCTTGCCTCGCATGTTAGACGAATTATTGTATCCTTGCCCTCTCATAACATTTAACGGTCATTTTACCTTATTCAGATCCTCCAATAAAAATCCGTTAATCCTTCCCCAGTTTTATCCTGAATTGGAAAGAAACCTAGGAAACGTTCATGGATTTTTACATTTTATCCATCTTAAAATGTAACATAACGATTAACAATTGATAATTGTTATCGGTGGCTTTTATCGGGTGTGCAATCCAATGTTACTGAATAATATTTTGCCTAAAGAGTTATATTTATGATATTTTGCTTAATGCGCCAAGAAATTGATTCTATAAGCTCATTCTGTATGTTTTTTCCTAAGAAATGTGCTTGCAATTTATTGTTTTCCGGCATCCTTTTCTGTTTTACAATTCTCCGCAAGTGCTCCCCCATATCACCGTCAAACTGTCCTCGAAATGCTAAACATTGTTTGGCAAGATATTTTACTATTTCCGCAGCCCATTTCAAAACTTTATACCAATGCTCTTTTTCGCTTTCCAAAAGAATGAATGAATAGAATCAACGGTTTTGTGATTTTTAATTCTTTTGAGAATTTCTATCCAATCATCGTACTTCAACAAATGTGTTCTACTGGTTTCGTGTTGTTTCAGAACTCTGGATATATTTTTCCAGTTTGAAAACCCAGTTTCCCCAGTTAAACTACTGTCAAAATTTCTAAATAGTTTACAGCAAAAACAATAAACTGAATTTTGTATTTCCGTTTACACTAACCAATCTCTATGCATTTTATCGTCATGTGGCAACAACCAATTGTAATTTTTAACAGTAAAAGATCTCCCTTCATCATTTTTTGGTAAACTAAAATCTTGAAGCTGCACTGGTCCCGTTGTGACCCGTTCCACGAAACTCATACTTTGTGTCCTTCTCATATATTGTTTCCTACATCCGGAAACTATTAAAAGGAGCGTTAAAGGGACATGGAAAACCCCAAAAAAGGGTACACTGAGGGCGTTGCTCTTGCCCCTTGCTTGCTCCGGAATATGTCTCTTTTAGCTGCGTGGTCTTTGTGAGACCAAACTTAGCTTAGAGGCGTAGGCGTCTGAAGCCGACCCTGTATGCCAGTCTTTTCTTACTAGTTACTAGAGAAAGATCGCTCCGCTTTTGTGCTCCGGAAGTGTTTGCTGTAGAAGTGGGAAGTTTATATACTAGTGTGTCCACTCTGTCTTGTTTTGCTGAATGCATACGCATCATCATCTTTGTTGCCATAGGTGTTTATTTCTGCAAACATTCCTGCCCTTGTTAATTCTTATAGAAACATCAGAAGTGGCATTTTCTGAATAAGAAGAGATCTTGTCGCGCGGTCGAGTGTAGGTGTCTGTAGCCATTTTCGTTACTGAAATGTAGTCATGTACGACCAAAAATTTTAAGATGCATTAACATTAAAATATATGGAAACCTAGTTTGATATATTAAAGTTATTTCGTCCTTATGAAATTATTTTTAAACTTTTCAACAATCATTTTTTCAATTTTCAATTATATTCATTATCTTTATTGCTGAGCTGTATTTCATAGATTTTTTTACAAATCATAGTTTTCCACAATAAACGTTTTTTAATGCTTCATTATTTAGTTTACCTCTATTGAAAAGAATTGCCTTTTGCTTTACCCGATATCATGTATTATAATTTTAAAATTGTTGGTTATATTTTATATTAATTATATTTTACTAGTTTATTCCTATTATAATTTTATTCATTTATAAAATAGAGGTATTTTAACGGAAGTCGCCCCCTACCCCTGAACCCTCAAATCCTTCCTCCTCTCACCCACCTTGTAAAGCAAAAAAATCCACTGATCGAAATTTTCCTGTATTTTAATATCGCTAAGGCGTACGCGTAACGCTCTTGTTTACACTACTTATGCAGAGCTAAATAAACAATATTGTAATTAATAAATTAAAATATATAGCTGTAATATAATGTGTCAGTGATTGTTTCCAGTGTGGTTTAATGTCATTTAAATTTATTTCTACCCGGGGATGTAACCCTGGGTTGGGGGTGATATTTCCTCGTTAACAATCAACGTAAGTAAAACTAAAACGAAATTTCCTTACAATTTCTTATATTTAATATTGTTTATATATAATTTTTTAAATAATTGATTGTTATAAAACAGCTATTCAACATTATTGTGATTATAAAGTAGTGATGTACAACAACGCCTTAGATATTTTTGCGTATTTAGGCGGGTCATGAACTACAGGATATATAAGATCTTAGCGCCCTGGCACTTTTTTTTAGGACTACACCCCTGTGTGTGAGTGAGTCCAATTGTCAGCTGACCAATACATGTTGGACCAAGATGTATTTCCACAGTCACATTGCATAACTTGTATACAGTCGCGTGTTCAGATTCGTAGCGATCGCATGTGTTTTTCATTAGTGTGATATTGCTCAAGTTCATATTGGAATGTCTTCAAAAAAAGCGTAAACATAAATCTCTTTCTGTTGAACAAAAAGTAGATTTATTAAGAAAACTTGAAAAAGATGCTTCAGTTAAGAGACTTTGTGAAGAATATAGCGTAGGCAGTTCTACTGTGTATGTGAAGAAACAAAAAAGTTAGTTGCTGACATTTTATGCAGACAGTGACACTCCTAAGGCTATGAGTAGCCGAAAAACATTACACACTTCCAGGGTCAACGATGTCGATAGAGTATTGTTTGAATGATTTCGACAAAGAAGAAGTGAAGGTGTACCGGTATCAGGCCTATTGCTAATACAGCAAGCAAAGAAATTCCACGATGATTTGAAAATCAATAAAGCTTGCGATTATTCGCAAGGTTGGCTTCATCGCTTCAAGCTTCGCCATGGAATACGAAAATTAGCAGTGTCTGGCGAAAAACTTAGTGCCGATTCGGATGCTGCCGAAACATTTGTAGAGGAGTTTACGAAGTTAATTTCGGATGAAAATCTTACTGCAGAGCAAATATATAACGCGGACGAGACAGGATTATTTTGGCGATGTCTTCCTCTGAGCACACTTGCAGCCTCCGATGAAGATATGGGATTTGGAGTGAAGGAGTCAAAGGAGAGGCTGACGGTTCTTGCGTGCGCAAATGCAGCAGGTACGCACAAACTAGAGCTAACTGTAATTGGTAAAAGTGCACACCCTCGTGCTTTAAAGGGTGTAAAGAATTTTCCTGTCAACTACCGTGCTAATAAACGTGCATGGATAACTTCTCAATTAATGTTGGATTGGTTTATGAATTATTTAGCACCGGAGGCACGTGCTCATTGTAAATCTAAGGGACTAGATGATGATTGTAAGATAACTGTCCTGCCCATCCTGATGCATCACTTTTGGTATTGGGTAACGTGCGTGTGGTTTATTTATCTCCAAATTGTACATCTATTATTCAACCTATGGATCAGGGAATATTACGATCATTAAAATGCTATTACAGACAGCAATTTATGCAGAAATTGCTTGTTGCTTGCAATAGAGGCCAAGGTGTTGACGCATTTAAAAAGGAATTTAACATTAAGGACGCGATTTGGACTCTAGCTAAAGCGTGAACTGATGTAACGACCGCAACACTGAAAAATGCCTGGCATAAATTGTGGCCTGCAAGCATGTTTGAAGGATGTGATGAATCACCACCAGATTTTCTGTTTCAATGTTAGTGACATAAAGAGACTGGTGTCTAAAATTATGGAATTTGCTAATGGATCGACGAATAACGCTTTCATGGAGGGTCTGGAAGAAGAAGACGTTGAAAACTGGATGGAAATCGACAATGAAGTGCCTGTAGTGAATCAGCTAACTGACGGAGAAATAGTTAAAATGGTTTTGGAACCCGAACGTGAGAATTATGAAAAAAGTGAAAGTGACGATGATGACAATGCAGCTGCAAACAAGCCTTCAATAGACCGTTGCATAGAATTAGTCACTGATACAATATCGACTTTAGAGCCGCGGTCATGCATCGAATCACAGGATATGATGAATTTGTACCTAATTAAAGATAAACTTATTAAGGAAAGATCACAATGTATGAAGCAAGCTGTGTGATATGTTCAAGACATTTTCACAGAAAAACCTTCAAAAAGCTTCCAACACTGAAATTCATGAACCTTGCATTCCCGCAACTAAAGACGCTGTCTCGACCTTATCGTCTAGCCATAGAGAGTAGAAACGAGACGTGTAAATTGGTAAGTGTGCATTAAATTTGCTATCACCTTATTCCATATTCGTCCACTTGTTAATGATTCTTTCTTTTATAAGTTTCGGCGTAAATTTTGGATTTTAATATTATGTATTTTATTTATTTTTACGCATAGGCCGTGATATGGTATGAAGGTGCAGTGGCGTAACCAAGGGTGGCAAGAGGGCAAGACGTCTATTATGATGTATTTAATATTTTGCATGTTTATTTACATAGATTTTGTGTATTTCATATTTTAAAATATTCTGGCGTGATTTCTGATTAAATTTTGAAATACATTATATAGATTACAAAAAGCTTTCTTTTGTTTTATCGCGCAATATGCCGATTTGCCCCCTGGATACTTAGGCAATGTGCAACATTTTCAAAAAACCGGAATTTTCTAAAATCCGGCGTGTGCTAGGTCCCGAGGGTGCCGGATTTATGAGGTTCTACTGTATATATATATATATATATATATATATATATATATATATATATATATATATATATATATATACACCTGGATAATCCCGACATCAGTCACAGGGATGCGGCTAACATATTATAAAATGTTATGTAGGGCTGAGTTGGATTGGGTACTTTAAGTTAATTTTTCGTGGAATTAGCATGGCGTAACCTACCTAATTTTCTCATGCAATTGCTGTTATTGCATTTTTTTATTTGAAGCAATTATATGACGTAATTTTAATTACATGAAAATTTTAAATTATATAAATATTATTATAAATAAGTACTAAGGTGATTAAGTGGCGGAGACCGGTGTTTTGAAAGGACTTTAACCTTGGTCATACCAGATCCACAAAGTCGCTTAAATTAAAAGTTTGAATATCAATTTACAAGATTCGGAGTACATTCGGTGAGGTTTAAATTTAGAACGTACTTTCTTTTGCCATTTAAACCTGTTAGATAGTCAGAGCTACTTTTTCAGGCGCCCTATATGAATGCATGTGCGTCTTAATTTGCGAGATTTAGCACGGGTTGAGGGGAAAGGGTTGTGGAAGGAAGGAGGCGGGGAACGCACCATGGGAGACTGGGAATCCCCTTTGCATGCCGTGGGAGAAGGAACCGTGGTATTATTATCGGTTTCCTCGCATTATTCCCGCCTCCGGAGACTGCTTTCCCCCTCCTCCCCATTTATACCCCCTCCTCACCCCTTTATACCTCCTCATCCCTTTCTACCCCCTCTTCACCCCTTTCTACCCCTCCTCACCCACTTCTACCCCTCCTCACCCCTTTCTCCTCCTTCCCCTATCGCAACCTCCGCTCGCTGATTCTTATTAGATCGTCCTTATTGCGGCAACACTTCCATTCTTTCAAGAAACAGAGAGAGAGAGAGAGAGATAACGTTGGTATGTCGAAAATGGGCGAAGTTGCACTCCGCCAAAGTAGGATTATGCGAATTTCTTCTCTTTAGATAAGAAGTGCTTCCACAGATTCCTGTTATTTCATATTTTTACAGTTTTACTGAACAATATGAATTTTTGCGCAGCAGTTTAAAATCTTATCATAATTTTGTTTATCTGTTAAAAGGGTCAAGTGTGGCGTTTCCTGTCTATTTATGTATAATGTATGATAAAAAGTATATTTTACTACAACGAGAGAATTAAAATGCTGCTATCGAAATGTACAATTGCTAAGATACTGTTGTATAAATATCGAGTTTTGTAAATTTCTATTACCATTAAAAGGTACAAAAATGAGATGTGGTACTAAATAAGGAGGGGGAAATTATGTATTAAAAATGTTATTGTTAAATGAGGGAAATATTTAACATTTTGTATTTTAAACAATTTTTAATTATCGCCAAACTACATTTGCTAGGACAATGACATTCCCTTGATTTTCTCTTATAAGTTAAGTTTAAATTATTAGTGCAGGAAACATTTGAGTGATGATTTGAAGCTTTAAAAACAAAACTTTCACATTAACCAAAGGTAAAATTGATTGAGTCAGGGGATAAAACTAACACGTTATGTTCGCTTAAAGTAAAGCTACAAATTTAATTACTCCGTATTTGGCAAACTAAATATTAATCTTTTTTCAGTATTTTAAATTTAGTTTCAAATAAAAATATCATTATATGTTTTAACCAATAGCTTATGCTAAATTATTTACCCGGATTTCGTCGCCAGCATACATTTTATATTGCTTACATGTCGATAGACAACTTTAGTTTAATTCTAATAGCGTTGTCATTTACTCGTGGCATTACATTTTGTATTTGTGTGAATATATTCTAAGAATGAACGCTTCTCGCTATGTGAACATTCCTGCAAAGCATGTTAGTGTCTGATTCAGCGTCAATTTAATAGAAATCTTGTTTTGCTCTCTAAATATAAACAAAAAATGCAAATTAAAAACCGTAGAATATTTTCTCTCGTAAAAAAGGCTTGAGCTAAGCTCTTTTTGGGAGAAAAGCATAAAAATATGAACACACTATAGTACTTAGGTACTTGACGTAATTGTATTTGGGACAATTCAACCTCGCCAGAAACGTCGCAAAGTGTTACAGAAACGTAGTCGAATCAGAGGAAAACCCGCTCTGCACAATGATTTCGATATATAGCTTTACACTAAATTTAAGACATTAATAATGCGAGTTATATATAGTTTTGCATTCATTATAGTGTAGGACACTAAATCAAGAAACTCGTGGAGATATATTCAATGAGTGACAAAGTACTTTGCTATGTAATACATCATCATCATCGTAGGTAGTCTGTTCATAGACAGATCCGTGATTATTCATGGTTAAACTTGGTTATCCATATACTCATATTTTCCGCAGTTTTCTTCATGACTTGATAGCTCTCTTTCCTTTCAAGTCGTCTACTAGCTGAAAGCTATTCCTACCTCTCTCTTTTTCCATCCAGTTTTCCTTCTAACACTTCTTTAATCATGCTCTCTATTCTCATGTAATGTCCAATCCAGTTCGCCTTCCTCTTTCTGAATGTCTGTATAATCGTTCACTCCTCTCCTATTCTATGTAATACTTCCTCGTTTTTCCCCTATCTGTCCATTTTATCTTCAGCATTCTTCTCCATGTCCACATCTCGAAGCTTTCCAAGTATTTAATATTATTTTTCCTTAGCATCCATATTTCTGCCCCATAAAAAGCTATACTCCATTTTATCAACTTCTTGCGGATATCCTCCTTTATATTTCCCATTAGCATGAGTTTCTTTCTTCTGAAAGCGGCTTTTGCTTTCGTTATTCTAGTCCTGATTTCATCGGTACATTTTGCTTCTGTCGTTATGATGCTTCCAAGGTATTTATAGTCTGAAACTTGTTCTAATGGCTTTCCTCCAATACCTATATTCAAATTTTCTTCTTCTTTACTTGATATTTGCATAACCTTGGATTTTTCTGTATTAATTTCCATACCGTATTTTCTACCTGTTATCAGTAGTCTATTTATCATTTTCTGGAGTTCCTTTTCCTTTCTTGCTAGAAGTACTTGATCATCCGCGTATGTCACTGTTGTTATAATCCTTCCTCCAATATTGAAATCACCCGTGCCTTCTAACGCTTCCTGCATTAGTCTCTCTCCATATATATTGAATAGAATCGGCGATATACAGCAGCCCTGTCTTACTCCTCTACCGATATTTACTCCGTCCGCATTCTCCAGCCAGACCTTTACAACTTGATTCAGATATATATTCCTGATCAGTCTCATGTCTTTCCAGTCTACACCTATATCCTTTAATATCCTCATCAGCAGTACCCAATTTACTCTATCAAAGGCCTTCTGCCAGTCGACGAAACATACGCAGCAATCTTGACTGTACTCTATTGCCCTCTCTGATATGATTCTCACTACACCGATAGCATCTCTGGTTCCTCGTCCTTTTCTGAAGCCGAGTTGATCTTCCCCTAGCATTTCTTCGGCTTTTTTCTCTAGTCTTTTATTAAAAATCCTCGTGATGGTCTTCGAAGTGTGTGACAGTAAGATTATCGTTCTGTAGTCTTTATGTAATACAATAATATTAATAAAAATTGTCTCGATGCGTTTTATGCTTATTCAATCGACATAAGTTTAAACAGGAAGCACCGATTGATAAGAATTTATGAGACTACACGTTTTGAAAATAAGGTGCATTGAAAATTATTTTCTGCTTCACTTCATCGAACATAAATGAAATTCCACCGCGAAAGCGACGGTAGCACTCAACTTTCTCCAGAGCAATTCCGTTTGATAACACTAACAGGCATATGCAGAACTGCTGTAGCATCAAAAACTATTCCTCTGTGAGAAAGTATTCAAGGTAATTTTGGACGGTTACGCTACAACACGAAGAACTTCGGGTGGCTATCCTTCACTAATACTTTTATATCCAAACACAACAAATAATAGCTTCAATAGCAACTCATAGAAGAAATAACCGCCACTAAAAATAATAGAGAGTGAGTGGAATGGACGACGCGACCTGGATATTTTATCTCGACTCAACTTTAATCTCGTCCTTGATTGTAATAATATATCCATTTTTAATTATTTGCGACGATAACCCAAACGAAGGCTTCCAACGCTTTATTCGTAGACGGACGTCATCTCCTGCCTCCTGTTCTCTCCGCCCCCTTCACTTCTCCTGCCTCCCCTCGTCCACCCTCCCTCCCAAATTCTTCCTCCTTCCATTATCCCTTCTCTCATACTCATGGCAACATCCCGCCCCAGAATTCCTTTCGAACCATCATCATCATCATCATCTGCTCTGAGCGAAAACTCTCTCTCTCTGACGCCCGCAATAATTTCTCCATTCTTTCTCTTTTGTTTTAAAGAAGGGGCGTAAAACTCTTGGCGCGCTTCCACATGCATGGTTTTTCGAAGTCTTTTTCTTCTACAAAATGTAATTTGAAGATATTCGAATTCTTTCCCAAGGTCGCTCGCCAATTCCGAGATTTGGACCATATTTACCCCTATATTTACCATTTCTCTCGCAAATCGCCTGATTTATTCTAGATTCGTGATTTCGACAGAAATCGAGTTTTCTTCGCGTGCCGTCTGCTTTCGGGCGTGTTCGTTCCATGGAAGAAAACACGCACGAGCGTCCGTCCGGACGCGAGGAGCGGCACGCGACACGCGACGTAAAACGAAAGTTTCGAGATGGCCAAGATGGGGAGAATCCTTGGTCCGGCCGGAATCGGCTTTCCGGGAGTAAAGGCGGAGAAGCAAAGGGCGCGGCGAACACGGAAATCGGTCGGTGAGAGAGATGAAGAGAGAGAGAGAGAGGGGGGGGAGAGAGGGAGAGAGAGAGAGGGGGAGAGAGAGAGAGCATTGTGTGAGAGAGCAGGCGAGCGAATCTCCTTCCTTTGCTATATCTCTCGCCGAATTCGGAGGTAGAGAGGGAAGGAGGAAGAGAAAGAGGGAGGGAGGAAGAGAGGAAAGGAGATAGAGGAAGGGAGTAAAGGGAGGGTGGAAGAGAGGAAAGGAGAGAAGGGAAGAAAGAAGACGAAGGAAAAGAGGAGAGGGAGGGTTGAAGAGAGGAGGGGGAGGGTGGACGAAAGGAGAGGTAGGGAGGAAGAGAGGAAAGGAGAGGGAGGGAGGAAGAGAAGAGGAAGGAAGAGAGGAGAGGGAGGGTGGAAGAGAGGAGGGGGAGGGTGGACGAAAGGAGAGGTAGGGAGGAAGAGAGGAAAGGAGAGGGAGGGAGGAAGAGAAGAGAGGGAGGATGGAAGAGAGGAGAGAGAGGAAAGGGAGGGAGGAAGACAGGGAGGGTGGAAGAGAGGAGATGGAGGAAGAAAGGAGAAGAGTGAGGAAAGAGGAGAGGGTGGGAAGGAAAGAGGTGGATGATTCGTGAAGAAAGAAAAAGGGAAAACTCGAGAGAAAAAATTTCGCCTATATTCTTAAGATTCCGCGAATTCCTTTGACTTAGTGGTAAGGTAGAGGAAGGCGCTCGAGCAGTAGACGAAGATATCGATTAACCTTTTTCTTGTTTGTTGCTCTGAAATTCTCCAGGAATTCGATTTACCGTCACTTTCATGGATAAAGAATAAGGAACTTCGATGTAGTGTCTTATTGCGGCAGAAAGGCTCGAACTGGATCGTAGATCTCGAACGTTTTCACTTTGATGTGGTATCAAGAACACAACGAGTTTTTTTTTTAATTTTTCGTTTTATCCCGTTAATATTTTCGTTACATAAACTTTGAATTAACGGCCTTTAGAAAATATTTAGTCAGGGCATTCGCCGTTTCCACCCTATATATCGGGTGTTCAAACCCTGTCGTCTATTTGGGCGCTCGATTTCGCCGATGTGGTTGTTGATACGTAATTTTTGTCATTTTCTTTTTCGCATAATGAATCTTATAATGAGCTGAAGGAACCATAATGTCAACAAAATATACAATTTTATTTATTCTTTGAATAATCACTCAACTGAGTCATACTGACTGGATTACATGAAAAAATATTCATCGCATACGTTTTGAATGATTTAAAATTCAAATGAAAACTTTGGAGAGACTTATCCACACCCAACCATTGAGGTATTAGAAAGGAGACACGGCTCCTTTCTATGCAAATGCCGTTGTTATCGGCGTCATCGGTTGCATCGGGATATGTTTCGTCATCAAACAAACAATACAGCGATTTAATTTTGCTTTTAAATGAATTTTCAAAACAGTCACGTACTGATGCGGGGGAAAAAATTAAGGATGAGGAAAACAACGCAAAAACGCAGCTGACTTTCTTCTTGCGGTCCTTTTCACTTGGGCTCGCCCTACTTGTCGTAGACCGCTTTCTTCGTTATTGCGGATGACGAACTTGCGGCTGCGACGTCGGCGTATAGGGAAAAGCACAAAAATATGTTCTTAGCGGCAGTATAGCAGTATCCAAAGAGGAAGATTAGCAGGGCAGGACAAAGAGGGTTAGATGAAGAGCGTTCAAATGGAAAGACAGAGTGGTCGGGAGAGAAGATGGAGAGGCGATGGAATAAAGTGGACATTCTCAACCTTCTCTGGAGCGAGAAAGCATTCTGACCCGCGAACATGTCTCCCGCCCAGCGGCGGAAAAGGAACGCGCCAAGTATCGATCTGAATGAAAGACGGTAATATCTTTCTGGCCGCGGCACCTCTTAGACTTGTCTTCATGCTCAAGCAACGACAATGAAGGAAGATTGAGGGATACAGAGGGAGAGGATAGAAAGAGGAGAGAGATAGGAGAGAAAGTGGGAGAGAAGTAGATCATTACGTCATTATTACCAAGAGATTGAGACTATTCGTGTGGATGAGAGAGACAGAGAGAAGTGCGGAAGGACAGACAGACGACTTTATTGAGGGAGAAATTCAGAAGGAGAGAGAGGGAGAGACAAAAAGGGAAATAGGAGAGGAAGAGAGGCAGACAGACCTCTTTATTTTGAGACTACGTAGTCTCTTCTTACCTTTAAGAGATGTCGGGTGAGGGAGAGTGGAGAGAGAGAGGGGGGGGGGAGGAGAGACTAAGTGGGGAGTGAAAAGTCTGTGAGAGAGCGCGAGTTCTGAAGATGCTTGTATGGGTGTTTTGAAGGAATGGGAAGGTTAGGCGGAGTACGTCATATTTGTCCTCGGAGAGGGAGTTTTTTTTAAAGAGGAAGGTGCAATGGCATGCGCAGGATGGATAATTAGAAGGTCCAAAAATAGTAAACGTTATGACCGTTGTTGTGGTGGAAAATAGAATGAATAATGCGGGAAGAGTCGGGGAAAGTGAGTCGTTGAGAGAATATTCATTATTTTAAGTGGATAAGAGGAGAGGCGAGGTCGCATCCACTCTGCAGAGCGGACATTACCCTACATTTATTGCGAAAGTTACGGATGGACGTTGAGGAGCAAGTGCCTCGGAGAGACCCATGGATCGAGTGGATCGCTTTGCGGGCTTTCCAGCGCTGACTAGGCTTGCCCGAGGTGTATTATGGGAAGAGGAAGAGTTGAGTGCAGAGGGCGAATGGAGAAAATTGAGCGCTCGTTTCGCAAGTGAAGACGTTCTTCTCCGGAGGTGATACGCGTTATCGGACGATAACCCTTAAACCAACGGTTTCCAAAGTATTTCATATTTCTAGCTTATTATATTTTGTCGCGAATCCCTCCTAAACAAAGTTCTGAGTACATCTTGTGATTTGGCGTCATTTTATTGATCGAAATTCGTCATATGTTATCGAATTCAACTCTTCCGTACACTTAAATTAACGCATTTAATTGACACAGGGTAAGCCGTCATGAGTGCCATGTAAATAGCCAATCTCCAATGTAGTTAAATAAAAAAAACATTTAAAATAAAATACAGACTTTTAGCTTGTATTTCCATAAGTGGTTAACTTTATAAGTAAATAAATTTTCAAACACCACTTTCGATTTCGTTTCGTATATGGCTATGAGCATATCATAAAATATATAGTGTTATCAACACAACTGCAGTTGCAGTTATCACACAACTTATATTTAAAAAAATATTTCTATATCTTAAATAAACGGATCACAATTTCAATTTATTTTGAATACAATTGAAAAATAGCCATAAAAATTCATTGCTTTTTTTTCAACCGCCAAATGCTTGTATGTAGGTAGGGAAAAAAACCCAAGACGAATCACTAGGTTCACGCCCGAAGCCGGTTAGGAGGCACGGCGCACTACCTACCAGCCTGACCCGGTATTACTATAAGTACTGAATGTTCGTCAGAAATTATGGGTATACACGATTAAAGTATTAAGTTAAAGTTAAATCACTTCCTATTCTCTTTCTCCGTATTCCTCTTCCTTCCTCTTTCCCTTCCATTCTCCCTCTCTCTCATTCTCCCTTCCTCTTTCCTTCTCACTCTCCCTTCAAAAATGTAGCTAAACCTCTAAGCGTGATATGTATATACTTATAGAAAATCTCACATACAGAGTGGCCTAATAAAAAAACAAATGACGAACGGAAAATGCCCACAGGGTAAGTATAGATAACTATGATATGATGCGTAAGAAACTTTGAGCGGAAAATATAAAATAAAAAGTAAACATACATGACGTAAAGTTATTCTTCATAGAAAAACATCGAACTCTCAAATTCGGCCAAAATAAGAGTTGTCGTGGCAGCTTACATTTGTAATTGCTAAAGACCTAAAAAATCACGTTTTTTGGAATCTATACAAATTTTTACATTAATTCGACACGGATTTGAATTTCCTCTTTAAAAAAAGTAAACTCAGTTCTTTCAAGCATTGAACCGTTAAAATCCCGAGTTCCTACAGTGCTTCTGAGTAATTCTAAAATGCAAACGGTTAATATGCTTCAATCGTGCCCGTTTCATTAAATTGGAGAAAATAAACGCTCCTTGAATCGATCCTAGGATCATATGAGACTATGGGCTCCTTCAGATTATGAATTATTCTGAAAAACAAATTACAGTTAGAATATATTTAGGTTCGACCAGATTAAGACTCTATCCTGAATTCAGAATTATGAGTTCGGATGTAATAAACTTAATTTTTTTCATACATGCAGTGCGCGTGAATTTAATACTCTTGATATAATTTACTATCAAAATGAAGAGGATTGAATCGATTTCTTAAAATTGCAATTTGACGTGAATAAAATTCAAGATGAATTATTGTATTGCGTACTGCGGTGCACGTTCTGCATGTTGTGGCTTATTACGGAAATACCATACGGTCAATGTGTTTTGAAAGAAGTTATACAAGTCGCGTTGTAGAACAATATATAGATGAAATTGCGAAATCAATCGTTCCTGGAATATTGCCATCACGGTCCATTACGAACACCGCTCTTATATATCCTCAAACTTCGTTGGATAATTATAAACACGCCTGTCGTCATTAATATTTCTATTAATTTCATTTGTCTCATTGTTCCATCTTCAACTGAAACTTAATTTTTCCCTATCACAACCCTCTCGTAAACTCATATAGTGAGCGGCCTAGGGAGACACTTCACTTAAATCTAAAGCGAACATGCCAATAATCTCTCACAGTGAGAATTTAATTGAATTCCATTCGAATTTTTAGTGACGTAACAAAACCATAAATATAAAATTCAGCAAATTTAAGTAGATTTGCAAGATTAATATTTAAAACCGATTGAGGATTCAAAGAAGTATTAATTTGAATAGCCAAAGAAATTCCCTGGTACATTTGTCCTGAAATTTTGTGACAAAAAAGTCCCGTGATTGGAAGACCGAAAACATTTGCACCTAAAAATGCAAAAGAATTTGCGTTGTAAAACTGGCGAATTAGTTCACGAAAAGTTTTGCTTCTTTAATCATTTTGTGCTAATAAAGCTCATAAATTAGGTGGAGAATCATGTAAAATAACTGGTTGTACTGTTTTACCATTGTGACAGCATTTAGACTTTTCATTCTTAAAATGCGCAGTGCTGCAATAAGTACATGACACATTTAACGGGCTTAGAGAAGACGCTGGTGGTGGAAAAGCGCGAAAAAGAGCCAATGACAGCAGCTTTTAAAAATGAAACTGTCGATTCTCTTAATATGGAACCGGGGGCGGGTCCCGAAAACTTCCAATGGGTGGGAGCGATCGCCCCTTTACCCCTCTTCAATATGCCACTTCCTCTCACCATTTATTCTGAAAATTTCAACCCTTGACAGAATCTTTCTTTCCTTTGTCTTACGGATCTAATCTGCGGCGCAGAATTGCGAAATTTGGCGTGGAATGGGGTTTAAGAAAACATCCAACGGAGGAAAATGGGGACATCGAAGGGGTGGGGCGGAGGCGATCGCCCCCTTGTAACCGCCACTATTTTCGTTAGTTCTTGTTTTAATTTTGTTTATAATATTATCTTGATCTACCTATATACAATTTCTCGAAGTAAAAAATTATGAGGTTCTCGGTTTTGTGCATTTATTTCCATATATTGCCGAATATATTTTACTATATTCATTTCAAAATATCCTAAAGGAGGATACCATAGTTTTACCAATAAACTTAAATTTTTATAAAATGTGATGAAATAAAGGTCCACAAAAAAAATTTATATAATAAGTTGATCATAGGAACAAAAATATTTTCATATTTCAAAATGTTCTGCATACAAACACTTATTTCAATTAACTGGCTCAAATATGTTATAAAAACAAGCAAAGTAAAATAGCAGAGCAAATTACATAAGGTGTTTTTCTCACCCACTGCCATCTTATCATTGGAGCAAAGAACAGCGGGTGTGTTGCTGCTTGCCTACATCTGCAGAGCATGTACTTTTTTGCGATGTTTTTCGTTAACTCCCCAGCAGCTGATACTACATCCACCGAATATATACCATATGTAACCCTAATGTTTAACTAACAATTCTGGAATTGGCTTTTGGAACTTGTGTCATTTTTTAATTATTTTGTACACGGACAGACGGATGGATTGACCGAATTCATAAACGATTTTTAAGAAAATATAGCGTTAATTATATGCTTGTTATCGAAGAAAGCTCTTAAATCGTCTTAAGTAACAATTCCAATTTCAGTGGTAGCTGCTGTTGACATGTAGAAGATCCATATCGATGAACGTTAATTAAAAAAAAAGAAATTAATAATCATAATCACTTTTGAAATAGATAAGCTGTTCCAATATAAATTTAAATATCAAAATTGAACCTTATGTGGGAGTGTAAGATTGGAATTTTCCGTTCAAATAAATTGTTGTTCGAAGACGAACTTGTATAATACGATATATGTACATACGATAATCAGCCGAAGAGACAAAGGTGAAAGTGTCTCTTATTTCTATAGTCAATTGATTGATATTTCATTTGCTATCGCATTCATTTAAAATACAATTTCACAAATAAAAATCCCCTTAAAACATATCGTCAGTTCTCGGGAGATTCGTGAATTCGTGGGAAAAACTACCCAATGGGGTATTAGTAGGGTGGCGCGCCCAAAAGGCCACTGGAGAAGGAACGATTTCACTCATTCTCGGAATGGCGATCGCCACTGGAACCGAACCTTCTTTCGAAAATTCGACGAAGAGAATAAATCTTAATTGCACTACGGATTCTTTGTTTTTGAATTTCTTTCCGATTGAGGTTTCCAAGTCTTTCATTCGATATTTTCCTCAAATTTCCGTTAACGAACACGTTTGCATAATCGTGGAATATCTTTGGTTGTGGAGAGGAGTGTTTGAATGCCACGGCGATGGAGTGCGGAACCAGAGTGAAGTTGATGAAATAATTGGCTCTCTTCGAGAACCTTTCTCTTATTATATAACCAAAGCTTGAGAGAGTAAAGTTGATGGTAAAGTTTTGGTTTCATCGATTTTCACATTCCATATCCATCTCGGATTCTTAGTGAATTTTAAAACTTCCTTACTGAAATTCCTTATTGGTGAAAATTCTTCATTTCTTCGTTGGACCAATTTTTAGAATTATTGATTTTCGTGACTAAAGATTCTCGAAATTGATTACTTCAGAGCGTAATAGCTATAAAAATAATAAAAATGTTCTTTATTTAAACCTTAGGTTTAATTTAATCTTCAGGATAACCAGTTTTTTCCATGAATACAGTTTTCCGAGGTCGTTTATTTTAATTCGCACACTTTACCGAGAAAATAGTTTTCGAACGGCGCATTTCTCGAAGGGATATTGCAATGCAGCACACAGCAATTGGAAGCTCGTACAAACCACAAGCACACATCCCAGGGAATTTTTCTCTTCAGATGATTTGCCCAATAACGTTTTTAAATCTTTGAAATTAAATCGCGAGTGCCGCATTCCAACATCGCATGGGCAATAATTTTATAAAAAAATATTCTATAATTTATTTTTAATCTTAGTTATGCATCTGCACTTACATATAACTCTAAATTCATCAAAGTGGTGGGTGGCAGGGGGTGGAACGCGCCAAAACTTCCCTGTTACTTTTCTCTCTCAAGTTTCACTCTCCTAGTGCGACTGCCCAAGTAAAAATTGATTCTCGACATTGATCTGTCTTACAATCGATTTCACGTATCGCTTAGGAATCACCTTTTTCATCAGAATGTGAAAGAAAAAATAAAAACAGAATCATCGCTAATTAGCGCACAGTTAACACTCATTTTCACGCTACTTTTGCGATATTATTTACAATAGACTATCTAATATTAACTGCCGCTCGCTTTATCATCATATTTATCGTTGAACCGTCCTCACTCAATGCACACCGCCTCTTTGTTTCAACGAAACGTCCTTGACTGAAAAAAATTGTGAACATATGTATTAAATAGGAGTTTTTTCTATTCATACAATGAAGCGATTCCTCATAGTTGAGCTTATTACTGTAAATTCCTCTCTTCTTCTGTTTATACTTAATTCTTTTGTTATGAAACGACTTCTGTAAGTAGATGTTTTTCTCATTATTTCATATTTAACAGAGAGTTTTTGAAGGCAGTGGTAGTTTACTTTGTTCCCTTTGTCAAAATAAATAAATAAATAATAAATAAAATTTCCACGAAGAAGAACTGAAACACCGTTAGACTTAATAAAATTGAATTATTGAAGAAAGACGCTCGTGAATTGGGTATAGCGGAGACTACAGTGAAAAAGTGTAAAAATCGTTAAAACCTAGAATATTTCAGTGCCCAGAACCAGAAGAGGTTTTAAAGTTTTGGTCCACTTGGAAAAATCTCAAGGTCGAGCCTGTAAGTGATGAAGCGTTGCGGCTGTCGTCTCAAAGAAAGGAGAAGAATGTCTGTGATTATGTTGTCTATCTGTAGATTTTTAAATTACTGCAACGATATTTTTAGATTCATCGCTTCTCCGATCGGAAAACATAATTCCGAATTATTCGGATTTTCGGTTAAACGGTTTTCCCCTCGTTCTCATTTTGGCCAGATAATCGGGAGTCCGCTGAAATTGCAATTTTATTAAGTAATGAAATGATCCTCCAAGAAGATAGTTGGGTAAAGCACGAATGTTTAGCGCGTAATTCGTAAACAATTCCGCCAACAAATGAGTGTTTATCTTCGCGAGAACGAAAGCGTTCGTTAAGTAAGTCCAGCGACTTACGTTGTCCTCGAATTTCCAACCCATCCCCTCTCCTTCCGGACCTGTTTTCCGCTTTCGCCCTAACGGTCTATAAAACTGCTATTAAAGGTTTTGAATTAATCCGGCGATGAAAAGAGAGAGAGGCATGATGGGAGATTTACCTCGATGTACGTCTCGGGTGCGAAGCGTATGTGGAAAAATCGTATCAAACGATTGAGAGTCCAAAATGAATTTTTATTACTCGAAAAGTTTTATAAATATTTAAATAATTTATCAATTACGTGAATAAATTTCACAAAAATCCTCGAAAACTTCTTTATAAGGGAGTTCATGACGTTTGATACTTTGAAAGTTATAAAATGTTTAAAAGAGTCCACTATTCATACAATTGAAATGTATTTAAATATCGTTTGTCTGAAACATACATAAATTAGCAATACTCTTAAAAAAATAACGGTGCGGATGTCGTGGAGGAGTGGGACGCGGAATAAGTAATTGACGGATTAAACGATAGGGGAAAGAACGGTCGCCGGCTCGCTTCTGCCACACACAACAGGACACATTTCCACTCCCGAGTTTATCATCGACTACTATGGAGGAGTAAACTTATCAAATAAATTTGATTCGACTCTTCACACACTTGTCGAATGTTAGAAACTTTTTTTTTACCTTTCCTAACAAAACTTACATTTTGGTAGAATCAATTAAGTCGTCGAGTGGAAAAGGAAGCTCGCGAAATTCAAATTTGTTTGCCTTGATTTGGCCATGATTTATTATAAAGCACATAAGGGAAGAGAGGGAATGTGCTGCAGGGGAATATACGCAGCGGTTTCTAAGTGTGAATTCGAGAACTCTTTTGGTCGTCGGAAGATTGAACCTTGATGTGAGCGAAGGATATTGAAAAAGGATCGAAAAAGATGGTGTCGATTTGCGAAGGGCTCCTCCGTTGCGGAAGAGTCGTTTTCAGGCAGAAATGGAGCAGGAGGAGGAGGGGGGGAAGTGCAGGAGGAGGGGAAATAATGGTGGAAGGAGGAGGGGAAATGAGGGAGGCAGGAGGAGGGGGAGCAGGAGGAGGGGGGAAGAGGGAGCAGGGTGGAAAGATGGGGAAGCAGAAGAAGGAGAAAGGATGAGGAGAATGACGGGAGCAAGAGGAGGGGGAAGAAGGGGAAATGGGGTGGGGGAGTATGTGGAGGAGAAGAAGAGGGAGCAGGATAAGGGGAAAGGAGGTGGGAGAGGGTGAGGGTGTGGCTAATACGTATATGAAGGAGAGTCACACTCGAAATGTTACCTTCTCATATGGGTGCTTTTATTCAATGGATGTGATTAATTGGACCGAGACGTTTCAATATCTGCTCGACGTCTTGGTCCTTGAAGTTTTGTGATAATTAAAAATGATCTCATTGTCGGTGACATCTAATAGGAGTGATTTTGAAGGTCGGCAGATTGGTGCATTGGACCATTGCATCCGAATATTGATGCCGCAATTGATTGGTAGGGGTGCCACGAAATAAACAAAACAAAGTAAATAAAAAACTGTACCATTTGGAAATATTGATAAGTCATTTGATCATTCATCATTATCCTAATGAATTATCTATGATATAGTGCCAATCAATGCTCCCAGGCGTCGTAATAATCGTTTTTAAAAATATTCAACTTTGCTTCTAGATGGCATGCCGCGAAATGCTATTTATCTTCTAAAGGATGCCGCCACTACAAATAGTTTGGGAATAACTGCTCTCGTCCACCGTTGTCTAAACCTTTCCCCAATAGACACGTTTATGATCTTCATCGGTTGTATTATTTCTGCCGTTGACAAATTCTGGAAATGAACCTTTTCTGATACCTAATACCTAATACGATCTGCCCAATGTAAAAAATCACCAGCAGTGAGATATCTAAAATTGCGCATGTTGTTCAGAGAGAAATATGAAAGGCAAACAGATATTAGTTTAGAGCAGAAAGCAATCGCATTGAGCGCAGCTCCGCGTGTCCAGTGTCAGCCACGTCCAAGCATTGTATTTGCGTGGATTTTTAAATTTAATATTACATATATTCTATATCGTAAAAGGAATAAGGCGATTATGTCAAATATTGAAGTGAACAACACGTATCTCCAGCTTGTCCACAACGGGGGCAACCGAATCGACGAATGTATTTAGTTTGAATATCGGAGGTCGTTTGGTCGCTGTTAGACACTGCGACGAATCTCATGATAGGCGTTTATTTCCATCGAAATCGAATATTTGAGACTTTTATATTTTCAGGAAGACAAAACGGTTCAAGTTTCCTCTTCTTTCCACGTTGGCTATCATCGGTCCACAGTCGCGTCTCATTGACGTTGGCTATGTCATCACTCCGATCACTCGCGTAAACTTTATTCCGAATTCCTTCGTGTTTCGTTATTATGGGCACAAATGGGTTATACCGAATTAAAAGGGATCCGAAAAATTTCCGAAATTCGGACTTTCCGTATGATATGGATTAAAGAAGCGGTTCTCACACACACAGCGATACACATGACGGCTGATTCTCACGTGCGTGACACTACAATCCGCCGAACTAAAAACAGAGAAGTGTGTAATAGTGAAGAGTTTAAGCCTAAATATAGTTTTATTATTGTTCAAAATGACGCAGGGGAAAGATAAAAACTCCGATTAACAATTTTTACTTTATTTTTCACAAGCCACTCTCGGCAACACACCTCCTGGCTCTTTGCGACACACTGGTTGAGAAGCGCTGGATTAGAGAAGCTTAACACTGAGGAAAATGTCCGCTTCCAGGGAAACGCGTGCTGTTCGGCGTTGAACACGGTTCCGTTGCTATTCTATAAATCAAGAAAAGGAATATGGTATAAAAATTAAAGGATAAAATAAATACATTACTTTAACCATACAAATTTTATGAGTGTTACCAATGCCGTCCCTAGAGAGTGCTGGGCCCGGGACGATACGGCTTGCACCGGGACCAATTAACATTAATCACCAAATTAAATATAGATTTTTTTGCCGTGTCGCCGAACCCCGGTTTCCGGGTCGGTCGCTCTACGCTGAGTATTGCGTTAAAAGAGCGATATTTTTTGTAACAAGAGTTACTCTGTATAACGAGGCAGTTATATCGGAGACCGGAACTGCTCTGATATTCATGTTACTATATTTTTTTCAGGTGCAATTGTGTGAATTTTCTCAGTGTTATTTAGATGCCTTTGAAGATATTATTATGACTACATTTCATTTTTAATTTGGTAATCCTTGCACGTAAAAATCCCTGTTTTTAATTCAGTGGTTACGAGTATAAACATACGAGCGAGATACGCAAATGATTTACGCGTATGAGATAATAACGGGATTGCGCAGAGGAGATAATGGCCAGGAAACGCAATTGCCTTCAAGGACGACTTTGTGAGGTCTTAATCCGAGAGGCGATTAAACGCTTTCCGTTGCGTCTATTAAATATTGCAATTTATCGCGGCACGATATTTCGTCCAGTCCATCAAGAAGTTATTTGGAAGACATTTAGTCTCAATATCGCCCCAATAAAGACGTTATTCAATTGAATTAAATTCTCACGAAAATCGGTAATGGTCATCGCAGATAATGAAAATATACTCGCCAAACCATCTCTCGCGTGTTTGTTCCACCAATAGAGTGTCTGCTTCGTCCGAGGAAATGGCCATCCTTTTTTTTTTCCTCTCCTCGCTTCTTTTCCACTTCCCTTCTAATATGGGTCATCGCTTTTAGAATCGCTTTTCCGAAACTATCCCGTAAAATAAACCGAACCAGAAATATATTCTTTTCCTATGAATTATTCTCGATGACTAGCATGTCCTAAATACATTTCTTTCGCGTAAACTCAATTCGAACGACTTCGATTCGTGCCAAATCCGTGGAGACAATCGCATAAGTGAGGAGCGGCGGTTAGATCAGAGGTAAAGTGAGCGCGCCAACTCTGTGACCTTGACGCCCGAGAGCGCGATGTAAAGAGAATAGTGACTGCGTCAGCCAAGGTGCAGCGATGTTCTGTGATTCCGCGGCATGTTTTATTTTGGTCCACGAGGTCTATTCGACGCGTCGAAGGTGCCTGATAATGCAGAAACTTCGTTTTGTTTTTCGCACATCCCCTTTAAAACATAGACGTTGTCCACGTGTCTGTATGTCGTTTGACTTGTCTTTTTACGTTTTGTGAAACGAGAAGAATATATCTTTGAACTTTTAAAGTGACGCACCCCGATGCAACGCGATAAAAGAGCATTCTACTAGAAAATAACTTTGTAGATATTTTTTGAAAAATCTTTGTGCAAAATTTTAATTTTCGGGCGTCAAAATTTTGGGTCAATGCATAAAGATTTGCATTTAATCCTTGATTTGCGAAAATAATTCTACGATCGTATTTGCCTAGCTGATTCAAAATCCATTGAAAAAAGGTGATCTCTGAAAATTGAACCTGAATTTTAGGTGAGTTTTATGTGTCGCGATCATAATTCTTATGGCATAATTTTAGAGTTCGTTTAAAAATAAAATTTGCAAAATATACTTTCACCAAAGGGTATTACATTTCTGCGAGTCTTTCGACATAAGTAAAATTGTGTGGAGAATAAACAGAGGCTAATATACGATATTTTGTGGATTTTTACCTCTAATCAAATCGTTAACATAGAAAACTTAATTCCAGCTATATAGTACACAAAATAAACTTTTCAAAATGTATTTCGGATGATGCGCACAAAAATGTAGTGAACCTATCATGCTTATTCTGTGAGAAATTGAGGTTTATGTAATGGATCGGCAGGTACTGTTTATTACCTTTAAATATCATTAGTTTTATATTCTCATTTGAAATGACAAACGATGAAATTTGTTATAGTGAAATATATCATATTTCTGAAAAGATTAATGATAGGTTTAATTTTAAAATATTACTTTCTTTGTAAATGATTTTGTCATCATTTTGTAAATAGCTGTTTAAGTAACCTTATTTAAAATTATTTATTTCCGGAATAGCATTTCCAACCATATTTTAGAGGGCAGAATGCATGTTTCTTATAGTTCAGTTTTATTTTCTAAAAGGGTGCTTCATTACGAACTTCAGAATTACAACTATAATAAAATCGCTTTCTTTTATTCATTCAACCTCCCCTTCATCTTTTCTTTTAAGTTTTATCGGATATCGCTGAATACCTTTTATTCTTTAAATTCTTGAAATTAGATCTACTGGCAGCGGGTATAATAAGTAATAGGAAAGCCGGAGGGAATGAAATTAGTTTAACCGGATTAGTATGACTTTAAATTTTCCAGAAGCAATGCCAATGTGAGAGACGAAAAAGAACCAGTTTTGACGTATGATATTTAAAAATCCCGATTGAATTGTTCCCTCATGTTTTGAAGAACAAACAGCTGCTTTGTCCGTAAATGGAGTTGCATGTCACATTCAGATGAATTTGTAATAAGCCAAAATAGACATCCTCTGCGCATCGTTCTACTTTATTTGGCTTTATTATGCACTTAAAAACTTTGTGGTCTCAAGCTGTTTTTCAGGCTATTAAAATGATTTATTTTATAATGTATTCTACATAACTATAACTCCATTAAACACGCTATAAGTTTTTGTAATTCTTGGGTATCTTTTAATAGAAAATCAAAACAATTTCGATGGTTTGGTAGACGAATGATATTTATTTCAGAATCAGGGATTTCGTTTGTTTAGAAGAGAGAAATTACCGGAGAATAAGTTTGTCTTAATTTCATCGAGGGAAGGGAATTGGGCATCGTAGCGAAGCATTACCAAAACGAAAACAATCGATAATAATGATTAGTAGTGATGCAATTTTAGGTGTCGACGTTATCTAGAAGAATATCCGGTCGTACGGTAGAGTTGAAGGCACGTCGCCCAGACAATGCACTCGAGTCTCCCTCGAGTTTCCCTTCTTCTCGGCCGTTCGATGTGGTCCGCCATCTGCTTACCCCTTGCCTTTCACCCCCTCTCGCCACAGCCTCCACCCAACCCACTGGCGTCCCAGTTCGCCCTCCCGCAAATCGGGGCCGCTATAAGAGAAGGCCCCGCCGAGCGAAGAGGACTTTCTAAGGGAGAGCGCGGTGAAGTGAACGTCGCCACCCATTAACGAGGGGCGAATGGGTTCCAAGAGAAGAACAAGTCAGACGGAAATCGAGTGATCTGGAGAAAGAAGTTGTGGGTTGCCGTGGCTGCATGTTAAAGTGTTATTCAGTGTATTAATTCTTTGAAATACTTCCGTGACACTGTTGTGAACGTGGGTTCGGCCGAAAAACGCTTGGACTATTCCTCTTAAGGTCGGACTGTACGCCTGCCAAACCCTGCCCTCGGTGGAAAGGAGTTCCGTGTGTTTCCCTGGTTCGTAGTAGCCGAATCGCCCGGTGCAGACCAGGGTGAGTTGTTTTTGGAGAGAATCGGTCGTTGAAGTCTCCGGTGCGGAAATTTTGTGTACGGCGATCGTGACACCACTATTGGAGATATCCCAACTGTCTATAGCTTAATTAAAAGCTCATAACATTGATATGGGTTTTTAATCGAATAATACTATAACGGCTGGTTATTCCCTTAGCAAAGGATGGAAATAAATGATTAATAAGGAAACGCGACCATCTGCTCTTTCGGATTAAGTGCGCGATTGAATTTCTTAAACTCTTTCCAAGAAATCGATACCCTTTTATAAAATATTTTTCAAAATCAGCGAAAGGCGAAACATTGTTATTTAATGATGACTAACAAGGTCTTCGCAATATCTCTTGCATCTTTATATTCAGCCAAACATTGATTAGATTCCCACCAATTTTATCATTACCTAAATAACGGCAAATTTTGAAAATTGCGCTTCGTTTCAAAAATTTCAATATTTACAAATGAATCACAAATTAAAGAGAATGAGAAAGATGATGGGCATATAGCATCATATTTTCAACCTAATGATGGTTCGTTACATACTTATAAGGTTGAAATTTTTTCCTTCGTTTAAAACAATGCATTTAAGTAAGGGGATTTTCTGAAGCTGAAATAAATCTCTGAAGCTTTTAGTTGCACTTTTTAACAGGCGATCCTGGAGAGAAATGTTCATTATATGTCAAATTTAATTAAGAAGTAGGTAGAGCATTATTTTTCGGAGATCTTAAAGTCAAAACCAGCGTTCATTGATTGCAGGAACACCGAAATTGTTCTGATTGCTGTTATTTATACCAAATAAAGAGTTCCATCTCGTTTAATGTAGTTGTACTTAGCGTTTTTATCGTTAGATGTTGCTTCATTTGAATTCATGTAAGGATTAGCCAACTTATTATATTTTGGGAATGAATGCACCTTACATGGCATATAAATTCATTTGGTTTCTAATAAAAATCTGTAAGTTTTTGCATGTTCATCGTGCAAATATCGCATTTTAGGTTGAATAATAGATAAAGAGTTCCTATAATTGTCTATATTTCAATGAAAAACGGGATTCGTACACTGTAGTCTCCGTTAGTTTATAAAACTTTTTAAAGGAACGTATGTGCCAAGTTAAGAGAGGTACGGCTATAAGGCGCAATGATATTTTCCAAAAATTTCGGAAAAATAGAATCGCAGTTTCAATTAATATTTTCCTTTTGGTTAGAGATCACTGCCTCTAAAACTTTTTAGAAATCGATCAAAAAATATTTTTTCGTTAAATTATGGGAATTTCGAAAACGCGAAGAACTTTTACATTTCAGTCAATTTGCTATAATGCTCGTCCTAGAAATTAATTTTCCCCTTTTGAGAGAGTGAAATAATTGAAGTTATACATATCTACTAAAAGGCCCCACCTGTAGAGACAGGGTGCGGGAGTCTAATTGGCCCTTGCGGGGCCCTTTTGACATTAATCAAGTTAAATCCTTTCAGGGATATAGAAACTCGGATCCCCGATGTGTCTCCCCGGTTCATTCTACCCTAGAGACGACTCTGATTTATTAACTAAAAACCCGAGCGGTATTTTCCTTATCTTTCACGCTCGGCTCTAAATACGAAGAGAGCGTTTGTTTGCTGAGATTTATTGACGTGGGTGCGGTCGCCTCCTTTTGCCTCTCACCCTCATAATCAGCGGCGAATAAAAAGAAAGCTAGAATAATGGCTCTCGCGAATGCAAACGGTCCGCAAATGATATCCTCTCGCACGTCTGCGAAAAACGGGAGGACCCAGAAGAAGAAGAGGAGGATAGAGGGAGAAAGAGAGAGAGAGGGAGAACCGCTCTCTCGCCATTCACCTTAAACTCGCATTGGATCTCCCCCTCTGACCTGTCCCAACCCTCTCCTCTCATCACTCCTTCTTCCCATATCAAGTTAAGACGGAGATTCCAGTCAGTCTATACACCCTCCCCTATCCTTTCTCCCTTCTTTTCTCCTCCTTCCCCCCTCATTTCCTCCTCCCTCCCCGCCCTACCTCCCTCTCTTTCTCTCCCTCTCGTCCCATCCGCGTCCCACTGCCCTCGTAGCAAACGAACAGGAATACACGTCACCTCTCTCCCTCTCTCTCTCTCTCTCTCTCTGCGCGGCAATTGGTCTCCGGCGGAAGAGTTTGATTGGAGGGGAATCAGAGGAGAGAGAAGGGAGAGAGAAAGAAAGAGAGAGAAGAGAAGGGAGCGAGGAAGAGAGGAGAGGAGAGAGAAAAAAGGAGGAAAGGATAGGAGAAAAATAAATGATGAGCTAATAGACTCCACAAATTGAGCTCGTGTTTACTCACCCGCTTCGGCGTCCGCTCGCTAATTGAAGCGTTGGAGTGAATCGCGAGAGGATTACGAGAGGCGAATTCGCTCCGATTCGTTACGTCATCACGCGATGAGACAAAAGATCGTCCCTTCCCCTTCGCCTCCAATCGACCGGGTCGCGGATTTCGTCATTGCCGCCGCGAAAGGGTCTGAGAGTCGACGGAGCGGTGAGTTAAACGTTTTAAAGCGATCGAATCGTCTAGAAAAGGAATCGATCTCCCACCCCCGTTCCACCCTCTCACTCTCTTCCCCCACTTCCTTTCTTTCCCCATCCCTTTCCTCCCCCGCTCCCGAGATCGCGCTAGAATGGCCGCCCTCGCCTCCTCTACCGATCGTCCGTCGACTCTCGATTAGCGATCTTATTTTGTCCGCTTATTTTTACCGCTGGTATCTCCACGCCTGTCCAGCATTTCGTTGGTCCGCATCTTTTCGCTTCCTCCGATTACCCCTATTATTTGCGTATTTTACGTGAGCTAATTGGCTGCTTATGACTGCGCACGTGCGAGACGAATGAATCCATCCAAATGGCGTGAAGCATGAACCAAATAAAACTCGGTTAAAAATTTATTACTCCCCTGAGCGACCCGATTAGGTTGGAAGAAGGCACCCGGAAGGAGTCTGGGGATGAGAGGAGAGAGCGGAAGGAAGCAGGAATAGGTTAGAGCGAGGATTGGGAGCGGAGAAGAGAGGAAATATCTCCCATCGAAGTTAGTTTCTCCAAAGAGCAACGACGTCATTACCTCGAAGTGGCCGTGACCTTGCTTTTGGAAGTTCTTTGGCGTTTGGGGCGCGCGAAGACCGAAAGCCGTGACGGCGACCCTGTTAGAGATTATGACGCCTCTTAATAAACTCCGACGATAAAATCTTCTCTCTTGTAAATCAGATGATTTTCGTGCATTTTTTCCGAATGAAAATTCATGAACCATAAAGTTTTGAATGGGCAGGCCAAAATTTATAATGTTCCTATTCCTGAAATGAGGAGAAGCGAGCGGAAAATGGCGATTACGGTAAAATTACGTACGCATGCGCAGCTAGTTAATAATCGTATATCGACGAATCAACACTGATGACGGCTGATTTGTAGGCGAAATGCTCATATGGTTTCCCAACCCTTTTATGGCTGTTGGTGCTATGTATTTGAGTATTCCGACAACCGAAGGCCACTCCATAAACGCATGCACTCATTGCAATGACAAATGTTACAATTTGGGCTTCTTCAATTCTTCGTAAAAAAAAAGGGCGAACATTAATTTTTTATACTGTCTCGTATATCTACATGCTTGGTATATTTTCCTATCATTTATTCAGATGAGGGTTCTTCCATTTATTTTTCCCCAAGTTAAGTATAAGCCAGAAGTATGTAATAGAATTGTTTGTAATCTCTTTAATTATGGAAATTATTTACAAATGAACATTTAAAAAATCAAAAATCATCATGGGCCCATCTTATTTATGTCTTGTGACTCGCGAACCGCTCATTATTTCAGCAAAAAACGACGCGAAATTGTGAATATCGCTCAGTAGTCTCTTCTTCTCGGTGTCAGTGTTTGCGTAGAAAACTTTTCTATGAAGATTCGCGAGTTAGATCAAATAAGGATTATCATTTTTACAGGCTAAAAGAGAGTCCGAGGATTTCGTTAAGGATATGGTGAAGACTGGTGAGAACAATGAAAAATAAAATAATGACAGTGCTCCCCCCTTATAACGCGGATTCGGGAATACCGCCGATCTTTCTCACTTCCTCAACATTCTGAAGTGAACTTGAAAAAATTCCACTGTGCTAAGGAATTAGGTCAGCACTGACTTTTCTATTTTGTCGTTTGAAGCGATCTTAATAGAAAAAATACCTTTGTATGTACTGTAGTATATAGGGTCAAAGAGAACATGTTCTCAGTTATACCGCAGGAGGTCTTATAACGCGCTTCACAATGAATCCGCGGTATACCCGAGAATCACTGCATTAACAAAACTTATAATCCTTCGACCATTAACAAATTTTTATTTAAGATTGAAAATATAGTCTAAATATTCTCCAGTAGTTACTTGACCTATTTCCGGAAGCTCTCGTCATTTCCTGTTTCCAACATTTAAGGAGAAACCATTAAAAGGATTTTGGTCGCAGATGGACAACGAGGGAATCACGCGTCCATTGCATTGGCCGAAAACACTCAAGTGTGACGCCTCGAGGGAATCATTACGTTTGTCGCTCAGAATGAGATTGAGGGTAGCGGAGAGGAAGGAGGGAGAGCGGAATTCAGGGGAGAGGTTGAAGAGGATCTCCGTGACCTCCTGGGTGAGCAGCGGAAGGGTCGTCTGCTTGTTCCGTCGTCCCTTGCCCACGTCGCCTTCGCCCACCTCCCTCTTCCCTCCCCACTTTCCTGCCCCTCTTACCCCCTCTCCCCCGCTGCCCTGACGGGAGAGGAGCCACATCACTGGCCAAGTAGGCCTAACCTCCTACTCCGAGTCCTCCATCCGCACTCTCCTCCTCCTTTCTTTCTCCCCTCTTCTCACGTGTAACAAGTCCGTCTACGGCGACCGCCAATCGCATCGTCCAGATACCTCTAAAGAGCCAAGGCGTAAGAGCAACTTAAATCGGAATTGCGCGGTTTGTCCTTCTGACAGAGTCAAGTTTCGACCGATTTCATTTATTTCTCAAATGTTGCCATAGTTCGCTCCCTTTCCCTCTTTCTCTTCTCTTCCCCTTTTACCTACTCAATCTTCACGATTCCCTTTTCTCCCTCCTTTCTCTCTCCCCTCTCTCTCCCTTTTCTCTCCCTCCACCTGCCATCAAGATTCCTCTCACGCAAGCTCCCTTTCCACTGTGCCGCTCCGAAAACTCTTTAATATTTTGGACCTTTCACCTCCCCCACCCAATCCCACCGAGGCCCATCCGCTTCCTTACTATATAAGTCCCCTTTTCTCTATTCCCATCCCGCTTCTCCCGAGGGCCCCCTGACCGCAGACCCGTTCTAAATCACCATTTGGGTCCGCACGCGCTTCCACCCGCCAGAAGGTGATCTCTTGTCATGTTGGTTTAAGGGTCTCGGAGATATACGAGTGAGAACCAGAGAGAGAGATGAGAGGGGGGGAGAGAGAGATGGGAGGGGGAAAGAGAGAGAGATATGGGAGGGGGAAGGAGAGACAGACAAACTACTTTATTAAGGATGAAAATGAGACTATATAGTTCCTTCTTACATTTAACCCTACGGCCAAAGTTACAAAGGAGAATAAAAAACTAATAATAATAATGATTATATATGTACAGCTACGCACACTTTTGCAGAAAAGAACCTGAAAGTAAACAAGAAGAAAAACACACAAGCAAAATATCCATTTACAAATTCGGAAAACTTCTTAAAAAAGACAAAGAATATGTGGTAAAAACCTAGGTAAGACTTGACTTGGGCAACCTAGTAAAAAACACGCAGAAAAATACCCACGAAGGTGGGGGAGGGGGGGGGGGGGAAGAGGGTGGAAAAAACCTGGAAAAATCCCTAGATACATAAAAGAACGATAGTGTAGTTACGATAATACATTCAAGTTTAAAAAGATAAGATTCACAAATTATATTTTAAAATAATAAAAAATGAACAGAATAAAATTAAATTAAATTAAAACATAAAGATATTGAGCTGGAGAGAGAGCGTGAGGGGGAATTGGAAGAGAGGGAGGGAGACAGACAGACAGACAATATTGTACATAAGAGAAATTAAGAGAGAGAGAGAGAGGATATTGGGAGATTGGCTGGATGAGGAGAGGAGTGGGTGGAGGATGAGTAGGGACGACTTGAGCCACCTCCTTCATGAATGAATGAAACAGTCGTCGCCACTCCCTGAGTAAGCCTTAACTAACCCTCAATTCGCCTTTCTTTTTTATGGCCCGTTACAATGAAAATTCAGCTCGCCACCGCCATGGGTGACTTGGTTTTTTTCGCGCCTTTGGTGTCGCGAAGAGAGAACGCCTTCGGCCACTCGATTGTCTTTTCCATCGCCGATATTTGAAAATTGATGTTCGCCTCGTTTGAAGACATTATAAAGGTATTATGCGTTAATTGTAATATATATTATGTCACGGAGAACGCTTCTACTTGGTCTCTTAAAATATTATCTACTCACCTTTTGCGCAAATAAATAGTTGCAAAGACTGTTGGATCGAGCGCAAGCTTGCCCTTTTTAATAGATCGGCGAACATCCGCACAGGATGTTTTAAAATTTCACTATAGAAGTGCAATTGAAAAAACGAACGTCTTGACGTGCATGCAGCTAAGATAACGAATGCTTTGTTGAGCGCTTAAAATATTGTTCATATAAGGCCAAATCCTCTTAGAAAACGGGAATGACTAATTTTTCTAAAATTCTAGAAATGTATTTAGAATAGGTACTTGAAACTTAGAAGGCAATTCCTCCAACAGAATATTTATCTCTGTTAATAAAAAACGACGTTTTATATAAAATATGTGTTTATGATACTATTGTGAATTAAGGGATAAGGAGAAAAATGAATTAATTTAGCTTCTCTGAAACTCTCACGCGAAACCAATTATCTCTTTCGTTTCGGAAAATACTGCTGGACGTAAAAAGGACTGTCAAAAATCACGGAGCGGGTGAGAAATACGAGCGAAGTTATTCGATTGATTTTTCTTTGAGTGATAAAATTATACCCTTTATCGACTCGAAAACTTTCTCGGGTCTCACGCGCTCTGCTTGGAATTCTTCCCCTTAGCTTAGACTTTTGTTTTCACTCACTCCATTAATTTCGTCCCCCCCCCCCCATTCTTTTTTCGAGAACTTTCCTTCCATCGGGACATTAATTTAGACCGCGCCTGACTAAGGCGCGATCTTTCGGACGAGATGGAAACAAGCGCACGCCATTCAAGAGGAACGAGGAAAAAGGTAGTATCTACAATCACGAACAGCATCGCGTGATTGTTGCCTCCTTGGAACGCGTTTTGCGACGCAGTAAGCCATGCCTTCGAATTCCATCGCCGCTCAGAAGTCATCCACTCAAAATTCAAGTATTAGAAGTCAGTTGATGATGAAGAGCGTCGCTTAAGATAAATACGACTTGAGGAGACATTCGCATTATACGATATTTAATGTATTACTAGCTGCCCGTACAGCTCCGAAATCGTAACTCTGTTGGAGTATTATGGTAAGAAGGCCCTCCACTGCCCAGCCCGCGTGCCCCCGACGCCCGCCGCCCTGCGCTGACGCCGCCGCGCACTGAGCTACCCGCGTACACACCTCGCTCCCCGCACATCTCCTTCCTCTCCGCTTCCCCTCAAACTTGGCTGAGTGAAAGTGGAGGGGAAGCTTCGATTCGGATTGTGACTGACATAGGCCTTCCCTTACTCAGTTAATATAAAAGTTAACCATTCTTGTTTAGTATAGACGCAGCATTCAAACGCATAGGCTGGCTAATTTGGATCTAAGTGAGCCGCACGCACCTCAAAATAAATGGTACTATTAATTTAGAGTAGCGGTTCCCAAACTCAATGCATCTGCGAACACCTCTTATGCCAGTCAGCCTTATCGCGAATCCCATAACGCCATCAATCGGCCAATAAATATAAAATGTCATATTCATTTCAAAATATTATAAATATAGCGAAAATCCGTTAAAATGTCTACCAAAAATAGCAAGAAGTTCGCTATTACTATAGTTTTTATATGAGACATGAATGAAATAATCTTGAGTATAGGAAAAATCTTCGGTAATAACGAGTGCATTATGTCGTTATGAAGAGTGCGTGTTTCATTAGCCTTTCGCGGTGGATGCGTTTAAAAAAAATAGCTGCGAACCAAATAACGCGAAAGTTAATGGGAACATAACTTAATGGGAAAAATAGGAAATTGTTCACACACCTCTAAGAATGGAGCGTAGGGTGAATTTTTTCCCCATTATGAGGATCTTTTGCTTCCCTGAAAAGCATGTGTGAGAAATTGTCCTTGAGAGAGATTTAAGATCGTAAGGCATTTCTTACTGTGTAAATGGTATTTAGGAATGAATTTACTGCCGCAATATAAACAGAAACTAATGTCTGCGAGGAAAATACTCAAACGACAAGCCTTCCCATAGATATTTTTAGGTTGGCGAATGAAATGCATTCATATAAAAGAAAAAGGCAGTATGAGAGTAGGGTTATGTCTATTGAAATTAAAGGCCTTTTGAGAAAATATATTGCAGTTTACAGCGATTCTTAACAAACATCAGATTTCAAAAATGAACACTAATGAATAATTTTAACCAAAATATATATTATCGTATTCCTTCATAGTACTATTGTTTAATTATAACATTAAAGGTATAGTTAGGTCTAGAAGCGCAGCATACGCAGTAGGAGAATAATTACAGTGATTTCCCAAAACTTTATATTAAACCTCGGTGGAAGACAGAGTGTTCTGTTCAATCAGAGGTGTTCCTTAGAATATTTGTGTATACAATTTTTAATAAACTTGGAACCCATGGAGAGGTAACGTCAAGCTTTGGACTTGACTGAATTTTTAGATAATAAATTCAGATAAAATTTCTGGTGTTTGCGTCTTCCGAGTTTTAGAATGTGGCATAGAAATAATAAGACTTGTTGATCATAGATGTACAAACCAAAATGTATCAAGGGTTTTATTTGTCATTGTATTCCATTTATATAACATTTTATGGGCTTTCAGTCATGGCATAATTTCATCCAGCGATAGTCAACTGGTAAAAGATTGGTGAAATGAATGATCCGAAGATCCTTATGCGACAGGTATAAGCTGTAATGATGGGAAATGAGGAAAGAGGAGAAAAAATCTGCTATGACCGGGAATAGAACCCGGGTCTTCCACTTGCCTAAGAAAATATTCCCGTTCTGAAACAGGAGAATTAGTCTGCTATGGTAGTTCAGTGGTAGAAAATCCGTCCGGCAAGTGGAAGACCCGGGTTTGATTCCCGGTCATAGCAGATTTTTCTCCTGTTTCCTCATTTGGTAAAAAATCGTTAATTTTCGCGGAATGGCGAGGAACAGATAGAACCGGATTGATGTGATGAGTGGGGAGGACATCGCATTGACTCAGAACGAGAGGGAAGGGCGTTTTCATTCTTTAACACTCAAGAAGCAATTCTATATACGTTTTATTGTCTTCCTGGTAAGGCGCAAATTGCCTGGACGACGATTATTCTAAGCGGAGCGAAGATCAAATACAAAACTGGATAGCCAATCTGCACCGAAATTATTATACTTTTCTTTCTCAATGAAGTGTTTGGTTACAAAATTCCATACTGCCACTCTTCAACTATCGTGCGAAATATCATGCTTCTTCCATTCCAAATTTCACAAAACGAATTTCAATACTCCTACACCACTAGGGGTATGCTAAGCTTCTGCCAGTGGTACGCGAGTTTAGTGCCCGCATTCACTGCTACACTCACTACACTCATACTTACCTAATACTTTGTGGTACGAAGAAATTTTAACGTTTTCGGTGGTACGCAAAAAAAAGTTTGGGAACCGCTGCTCTACGCTATAGTCTACAGAAATGAGAAAATTTTCTCATTTCGTAACGACCGCAAAGAGTGGAACCACTTTTTTCTTGAGAGAGTGAAGAGGTTCTTCCAGTCTCACAATCAGTTGATATTTTAATGCAGTCAATTTTTCGGTATTACGAGCGCAATGTGAAAATTCTCCATGAGTTATCAGTTGACCATCGATCCAGGGATTTTCTTAATCGTAACATCACACCCTTTATTTAGAAGTAATGTTTGGAAGCTGAAGAATGTAGAAAAATTATAATCTTTAATATATTAAAACGATGCACGATCCTCAGGGATAATTCTACTCCACCCTTAGTCCAGTCTCTAACGTGGTAGAAGATTGGTGGCGCACTCCTGCTGTAGTGCATGCACTTCTTCAAGCACAATCGCTTAAAAAATCACCTTTCACCTATATTTTTCCGATTTTCCTTCATGGATAGGGCTCCGTAAACATTTTATAATTTGGTTCAATATTTTAATTTATCCTTTTTCAGCAACGAGCGAAAAATTGCAGAAGAAATTAAAGGTATTTAACTTGGTAAATGATGATTCTGAAGGTTTTTCGTTCCGTGTGTATTTTCTCTAATTATTCCTTCAAAGTGATAAGTTGACTCGAGACTAACATATACTACATGCAACTCCAAACACACTGGGATATGGCTTTATTCGTAAGAGTGGTTGCCTTGGGTTAGACCGCAACCCCAACGGTTCCATGGACCGTGGTTTATTTTTTATAAGGACGCGATGAAGGTTTCTCTCTCGAGTAAAGGCGGGGGAGCTGTCCTTTTCCTCCTCCTCGTCAGCACCCACGCCTCCGTCATGTTACCGCTTGTTTCTCAAGGGAGAAAGTGCCCGCTTCCGACACTCAAAATTCTTCTCCCTCTCTCTCATTTCTCTCTCTCTCCTTCGCATTGGATCGAGAGCAGTGGAGGAGACGGAAAGAACTCTTCCCGTTCACACTTTTCTCTCTTTCTCTCCTTTGAAAAGAACCAACTTGGTTTTTTCGGAGACATTTTCGGCTATCGATCGGTGAAAGGCGAAAGAGAGAGAGAGAGAAACGGAGGCGAGTGGTAGGAGGGCGTGTGTGTGTGTTTTGGGGCGGCTCTCTTCTTCCTCTTGCCTCCCGGAGACGCCACGGTGTGGTCGCGCCGACAAGAAGAGGGGAGGCCGTGGGTGGTGGGGTAAAGGGGTAGGGGAGGAAGGGAGGGGGGATAGATAGAGGTTATGGAGACCCGAAGAGGGATGGGAAGAAGATGATGCAGTCTAAGAGAGGAATAGACTGCCTCCTCCCCCTCCCTCCGCCTCCTCCCCCTCCTCCTTCCAACCCTCTCCCTTCCTCCTCCCCCTCTCCTCTCCTCCTTCCGCCCCTTCTCCTTCCTCCGCTCCCTCTCCTCCGTTAGACTCGGATGCTCCGCGACGCCCGTGCCAAGCGTCCAAGGACTTACGGCGCCCGTCGAATTGCCCCGCTGGGGTTGTGCTGTCCTATGACTTTCGGAAACCTATCAAATTTACTCCAATAATTTCTCCACTTTTTTTTGCTGATATTTCAACTCTGAAACAGGGAGTAGTAAATTGCACGTTTAATTATGTTTGAAGATGATAGTGTCAGTATTAAGGCTAGTGTGAATGTGCGGACGAAAAGACTAATTTTATTGTTTTACGAGCTATTGTGCGATATTTATTTTAAATTTATATTTGCTATCCGAGCTCGTGTGAATCAAGTTGAAAGTAAATTAACCGAACCGATTTTTAAGGTGGAAGAGATTTAAAATCTTTTTCTAAGGAAAGGAAACTCTCTACCCACACGTTCACTTTGAGCGGACGCCCACCAGCATATGTCCATTTCCACACACGCATAAAACAATGGAAATAACGTCACGCGTGTTATTTTTTCAGAATATATAATCAGTGAATCACCGCTGAAAGGTGTTTGAGATTGCCAAATGGTTTTCCCAAACTTTATTAAGGCTATTGGGGAGACATAGTGTGTCAGTTTAATTTTAGCCATAAGGTGAGCTCAAAAATTTTAAACTAAAACTTATCTAATTAAGTCACAAACAAATCAAACATTACTGATAAAACTATTCTCACATTATACATACGTATGTGGGTATAAAAACGACAAAAAATTCGACTTACAAATGGAAAATAATTTGATATTTTGCAGTGACTTATAATCATCGGAATGAAATTGTGAAGAACGTTTCAACGTTATGAAACCTGGCGAATGATAGCACATGCGTTATCTTGTTGTCTTATTTCAATATAATCATAAAATAACAAGCTTCTCGCGTTCTCCAATTACTGTCGCTTTTGCTCTCGATTTTAATTTTTTACCGTGAGAAATATTCTATGTGATGCCATTCATTCTTCTTAAAAAAAATTTTAATTCAGAGTTTTATTTGTAGTTTTGTTTTAAAATATCGTTTTTAAAACTATATTGTTTAAGTAATCTCTGAAAAGTTTTTCGCGATTCCCATGGCTGTTAAAAAACCGCCCTTACTCCTCCGCGAACATTCTCTTTCCTTACAGCACCGAATATTTTGTTAACGGTTCTAGTAAATTCGATATATGAATATAAAAGTAGTAATGTCTTTCACGTATCATATTCAGAAGAACGATATCTGAAAAATCATTTGGCCAACATTTAAAGACACTTAACAATATGAATTTATCAGCATAATAAATAATTAAGCTGTAATTTTAAAATAAGATATTTTTTACACAGGGTTTTATGCTTAAAACACAAAAATTCTATAATTTTGTTCGAAAAAAATAACCCTGCAACTTTATAAGAAAAATACTTATTATATTAATCCCACTAATTTAACTATTACGGAAATCATGATAATGGTAATGTAGTGTTATTTTTAACTTATTGTTATGTCATTCAGTCGAAATTTAAGCGTTGCATGATGAATCGAAGAGCAAAAGTAGCCAACTCTTAGGACTAGAAGTATTGGTTACATCGAGAAGCCTCGAGTGGTAAAATGCCCTCTAACGGCCTTCTGGTGTCACGTGACAACATCAGTTGGCTTCCGTTGTTATGGGATCACAAGTGCTGACGCGAAGCATCGCTATGACAGTGCACTCGGGTGAGTGGAACGGGATTTATAAAGCTTTCATCCCAATGACCTAGAGTATTTCTTAAGTAACTCGGAAATTCTCGTGTAATGATGCCGCAAATCCCGCTAAGCGCTGAATCATTGGAGTTACGTGACTTATATCTGCTGACAATGACTGGACATCTCTCTACAAAACAACCTCGTCGAAGATACATTAGCTTCAATATAAATTGCAGTTATAGTAGAGGAAAATTGTTTTTGTTATTCGAAACATGCCATTTTCATAGGATTTGGCGTTTTACATTGTGACTCTTAAAACGCTGCTTCTATTCTCAGGACGGCATTCGAGTATGACGCTACTTCTTGTAAATTCTTCAAGCACAGAGTCAACGCTAGTTTTGGAAGTGATGAGAAAAAATCGTATTCGAATGGATCCCGGGCCATTGTCTGCCTCATCTGTTGAACAGTAAGCGATTTAGATACGCCGAAGCCCTTCTGTAAGAGCGGAAGATTGCATTTGTTTATATATTTATGCTTCTTTAAGAGGAAACCGTAGAAAACACGTAGTGTCTGGCCACCGGCTTCTCGTTGACTTTCTTCTACCTTAGCTAAATTTTCTTCAGTAACGTATTTTGGGCGAACGCCGGTGTTTTATTATTATTACAATTGTCAAGAGTCATATCTTAAGATTATTTTTTGATACATTTTATAGTTAAATGGTCATAACTCAAACGTATTTTGGCAAATTATCACAGGCACAAGTAAATCACTTTTTATTGTTAAGTGTAAGTAGGATTGCAATGTCTATGTCTTGTTTAATAAAGGGATGTATAGTCTATTGTTATCTATTGTCTTGCTGGCGTGGATTGTTCTGTCAAAATAGAGTTTAGCATCCTCCATTTCTATTACTGGTTCCATTACATATTAATATTATGGAGCTTTTTCTTGCAAAATGTCAAATTCTCTTGCTATTTCCTGGTGAATTATCGCAGCAATTTGATTGTGACGTTTAAGGTAGTCATTGTGTGTGAGTGTAGTGCATCCAGAAATGACATGGTCGATGTTTTCTCTGTAACTATTGCATCTTCTACACTTGTCTCTTCTGATTGGAGAGCCTTTCCCTGTATATCTCTTATAGTTTCTAGTAGGAACACTCTCATCCTGTATGACCACCATAAACCTTTCAGTCTCTCCATAAATGCCTCCATTAGTCAGCCATTAGTTTGACAATTCAACGTCAGCATATTAGGGAATAATAATATTTTCCCTGCACTGCTTATTGTGCTTCCTCTTTCCGTTTCAGATTCAAAGATCTCTTCGATGTCGATTTTTCCTGCCATGCGTAGTGGTGTTTATCTCCATGGACCGAGTTGCATTTGGTCTTAATGTTATAGCCTTAGTATGAAAAAATTGCCGAAAAAAGGCCACTTTGATGTGATACAGATATACAGTAGGACTTCGATAACTGTCGCCATCGATAATCGTTGTTTCGATCAGCCGTCGTTGAAGTGGAACAAAAAATGAAAAAGTTCCGTCGCCATTTTTGAATGAAGCAGACAAACGAATAAGATGACGATTGCAGTGTGAATGAGAGATAAAGATTGCTGTCGCAGTGATTGGCAACCTTTTCTGCATGGTTAGCCGCATTCTTAGGCCCCATATTCGTGGAAATCAAGTTAGAATTAGCTTTTTAGGGTTATCATTTCAATATTAAAAATTACGATGGAATTCAATTTTAGAAATCTCTTTGAGAAAAAAATCAAAAACAGCATTAAAAAATAATTTACTTGAATTGAGAAATATTTACTAAGAGTCGCAATTCAACTTTATATATCTTAACTGGTTTTGCTACGCGGAAAATAGTATTTGGTAGTTAAGTAAAATAAATGAAAAAGGTTTTGAAAACTATGAAACACTGGCGGTGGGCCGCATAAAATTGCTTTGTGAGCCGCAGGTTGGGCACCCCCGTTCTTTCGAAACGGTGCGCTGCGGCTGTTCTCGGAGAACATTTATTCGATCGTGTTAGAGGGAAAATTTTTCATGTAAATTGAAAAAGACTAATAGTATTTAGTATTTTGCCTTCAAATGTAAGAATCAAACAGCAAAACATTCCTTCGCGGATTGCTGCAGTACAACTGTTAACTGATTTGTCAACAGTTAACATATTTCTTAAATATTTTATAGTTTAATAAACCTCAAGTGATAAAAATTGTTCCAAAAAGCAGTGTTAGTGGCAATGTTGCTAAAAGGTCCAGAAATGTGACATCCCTTCAAATAAAACTAGAAGTGAATGATTGAAATGACGCAGAGTAAATTTTCAAGCAAACTGAGGCCTAAAAATTCAGTTTTATATTATCCGTGTAAGGTCTTTTTGAACGTAGTATTGACCTATGACATTGATCCTATGGGAAAATCGGTTTCGACTATCGTCGTTTCGATAATCGTCGGGGATTCCAGGAACCAATTAACGACGGTTATCGAGGCCCTACGGTATATACATGGGCTCGAAGTGTTTCCGGTATACAAGCACGATATCGGGTCACTGCCAAGATACTTTGCTTTATTTTTCAATCCATTACATTTTCCGTTTTCATCCATAAGCTTTCGAACTATCTTAGACATGCCTACCTTATATGACTACATTGCGCGGTTGTGTTCTTTTTGCGTACGTATTTTGTGTAGGCTTTGCATTAATGACTTAGGAAACGTCCATGTGCTTTACTTCATTAGTAACACATTCATATTAAGTGAAACTTCTCAAAGTACATTCTTTTCGAAGTGATTGAGGAACGGTAATATTCGATTCTATTAGATAAAATATACGAATGTAAATTAAGAAGGTACTTTAGACATAATGACCTGTCGATAATTTTTATTTGAGAAATAAAATAGTTTCAACGGCCATGATCAAGTTGTATTTTTTTGAGGCGATAAAAATACTGTTTTGGTAGTACCATTGAGATTAATTTACAATTTCAGATGGAGGGGTTCCGCGTCCATCATCGATACGAGCGCCGATTTCATTTTGTATTCGTTGGGTCGAATTTTTCAGCGCATAGCGAAGCAAGCGAAACACATCTCCTTATTAATCAGCGCGTTTCATTATTTCCCATAGTATTAAATTAACTTTAATTGTGCTTATCTTCGCCGCCCTCGTTATGTCAATAAGAATTCGTGCGCCTCTAAATTAGAGGCTCATAAAGTGCGGGCCTGTCATACCTTCACAATGAGAATTTTTGTGCCTATTCAAGCGTTTATGCCCATTTATTTACAGTAAAATTGTACGAAATTATTTATCATTTTAAATTGAAATTCTAAAATAAATAAACAGGACGACCGAGTTTTCATTTTTAATCGATTTCTCTAAAAAAAGTCTCCATAGTCCATGTGTTTTTCCTTCGGAAGTCAAGCGGTGACACATCTAAGACGGCTTCAATAAGCGCAATGGATTTTACGTAAGCGCGGAATGAAAGTTTAAAAATTATATAATTCAGCAACTTCTATAATTCGAAGATATCGTTCCTACGGATTGAGTTATTATGAATAAGGGATATTACAAGTAAAACCTGTATATTTTCAGGTGTCGCATTTTATAAAACAATTTGACCACGCAAAACTATTTTATTTTTACTGGAATAAAGATTTAAAAAATTGCGCGTGACATTTATATCTATCTATATCTATAGTTCACCCTGCAAGCCACCGCAATGGTGTGTGGCAGGGGGTGCAATAGCACCAAGGTAAAGCGCATAATAATGTATAGTATCATTCTACGTCGGCTTATTTCCTTTCGTAACTTCTGTTCTGCTCAGCTATCGTTCTAGGGAAAAACGAGCCTTTATACCTCTCAGTCCTACAGGCTATCTCTCTTATTTTACGAGGATGGTCCGTTCTACCAATATAAGTTGGTGCTCTTATTATTTCTTCGACATCGCTGGAGAATATATGCGTTCTAAATCTTTCGAGAAGTTTTAACCTAGAGCGTGATCGGCGCTCAGCTAGTGATTCCCATCCTAAGTCCTGTATCAAGCCTGTGACACTTTTATTTCTATCGTAACAATTTTTGACGAATCTAGCGGCTTTTCGCTGCACTCTTTCTAACTCTGAGATTGATCCTTTCACGTACGGATCCCATATGCTCGACGCGTACTCTAATAGCGGTCATACTAACGAGAAGTAACATGTCTCTTTGACTTTTTCCTCACTTTTACCTACTATGCGTTTGATGAATCCTAGTTTCTGTTTAGCCTTCCCGCATATATTTCGTATGTGCATATCCCACGAGAGGTTGCTTGTTAAAGTAACGCCTAAGTATTTGACGGAATCGGCTAGTTTTAGCTGGACGCCTTCAACAGTGTAATTCGTCGTGTCAATGTTTTTGTTTCCCCAGAATCTCATAAAGGAACACTTTCCTAAGTTCAATTCTAACTGCCACTCTTTACACCACTCGAGAATTGCATTTAAGTCGTCAGAAAGTAATAATTGATCATTAGGACTGTTAATCTCTCTGTAGACTACTGTATCATCCGCGAATAACTTGATTTTACTTTTAATAACCTTATCTAAGTCGTTTATGTATAAAAGGAATAGTAGGGGGCCGATTACACTTCCCTGTGGAACGCCTGAGGCTACGCTGCGCGTACCTCGAAATGCGACTCGCTCACATGCGTCTCCTTTTCTCCATTTCGCGGTGCGATCCAATGTCTTTTATTTTTTAACTGAAATAATGACAACGCGTTAAAAAAAGTCTCGGAATTTGCTATGTGTTAATATTTTTTCAGTTTCCTTCAAATAACTTCAGTTGAAACCATTAGATTTTGCAAGCAGCTCCATTGTGTGAATTGGAACGAATTAATTTTTTCGAAATAATGATATTTGTGACATATGACATCGATTTCATCTTTATGAGACGAGTGTATAAGTTCCTCGTTCAGCATATACCTTGTCGGATAAATTCCAAAAAATTATCTAAAGTGAGAAACTTCGCTTGTTTTTCAATCATTTTTGTTCGAAAAGGTTTTTTTGCTAATCTCTGTCGTTACTCTGCCACAAACATTTGCAAATAATATTGTTTTTCTGTTTATCGAAAGAAAACCGTCAAGCATAAAGTTGCGACGGTTTAATTTTGATCCATGGAATAGCACATTAATACGGAACTGTCACTGGCATTTTACGCTGCGAATCTGTTCTTCTATCCTTGATCTTATGCAACCAGACAAACAAAAGAAGCTCATAACCGCCTGCATAGGATGAGAGTATGTAATCTCCAAATAATGATCCGAAGTTCAGAGGAAGAAGTAATCAAAGAGCAATCGATATGTGGGCTGTAAAATGAATCTGAGGCGAACTTTATTTGGAGACTGCAAATGAGGGCCTAATAGATGCTTACTCTCTTTTTACTTTCAGACATTTCTCAAGTTAAACACTCTCAAGGTTCTTTCCATTCGTTATCCTTGGTGCTTATCTCGTCTATTTTTCTTCGTATAAAATGGAATTACTAAAAAAGCGAAACATCAGAGAAAAATCCACAGGGAAATCTAACGTATAAACGTCGCGACAAGATGAAGTGAATCAGAGCTTACGAAAACAAATTCCTCTAACGAAGAAATGAAATGTATGTGTGCGCAATAAGTATTCATGCGGATATTCTTCAGTGAAAATAAATGTTATTTTTTTTGGTAAAAATAAGAGGAATGACGACATATTAAACAATTTTCCCCTTTAATAGGGATTTCAAACCATCCCTTCCAGCTTTAGAAACATTCAATTTCCTGCGGTAGAATCCTTTCCACTCCATCGCCGCCTTAAGGAATACATCTCTCCGACGTCTGCGGTTGCACGCAGCGCCCTAACCAACTGAGTTTCCGCCCTGAGCAGCGGCTGGAGAGAAAGTTGCCGGTTAGGGAAGGAGGAGTGGAGGGGGGAGGGGAGGAGAGGGAAGGGAGGCGCAACTCCTCTTCCGAGAGGAGCAGGTGCGCGAGTTTAGGTCAGGGGGACGATGGAATGCCTTGCGCGGCAAAACGTCCTGCCGCTTTCAGATTCAACTCCGAACAACCCACGTGAGAGGTAGGCTTTGAACGGAAGGGTGGAACGGTGGGCGAGGAGGAAGGTATTTAGGCCTGAGGGAGGGTGTGAGGGGAGGGGATGGAAAGAGAGGGGTTCGGTTGCGGTTGGAGGGATTTAGGAGGAAGGAAGAGAGAGAAGTAGTTGGCGAATGGATGATGGAGATGCGATTGAGGTTTTAAATCTCTCTTCCTCCCCTCGGACCTCTCCCAATTCCACCCCCCTCAATTTCCCTCCCTCACCGCCGAGAAGAAGACAAGTGAGCAAGATGGACGTCGCCAACACGTTTCTATTCGCTGTTCAGAAAAAATATTTTCCCAGCGGACCGTTTTTCCCCTCGTCATTTCCTGCGGATACGTTGTATCGGTCGTTTCGTCGAAACTTCGTTCCAAATTATGGGCGCGCTAGCAACTAGAAATGCTTCAGAAAACACGGCCCCTGGTGAAAACGAGTGCCGCATGAGTTCCATTCCCATCAAATACAGCTTTTTATCGACAGCGGGATAGTTTATCTTTGAAATTCGGAAAAGAATTGATTTTTTAAAATTATGTTCTTTCGAACGAAGTTCCTACGGTTGGTGCATCAGTTAAAACGATTTGGCAAAATTATAGCGGAAAATAGAATTATAAATTTTAACGAATATTTAGCCCGAGTAAAAATATTTAAACTGAATACGAAATTCAATAATCTTTTCCTAATTTAGAATTTCGCATCCAAATGTGAAATGTGAAGAAAAATAATCTCTGAGCCACAGACTGCATAGAGATTGATACATTTGAGGTGGAACATTTTCGAAAATATTGCTTAGGTATTTTACGAATAGAAATATATTCTCGGTTCCATTTGTAATTTAGGAGAACATATTCGTGGGCATTGATTCATAAACCAGTCTATTCATCAGTGCATTTACCTTCTTTTAGTATATTTTGTGTATTTATATTTATGCATGCAATATCGGCCAAAAGGTGATTTTTAAGTAACAAAAAAAATTAATAATTTTACTTTTACCTTCAATTACCATTAAAATTTTCTATGCGTATAATTAACGAAAAAGTTCGCTTTATACATAGAGTTATATATATTTAAGCTATTTTAGTCCTTTGTCACCGAAGCTTATATGGGCTCCGAATGAGATTAAGATTTCAGCATTTTTTATTTGCATTTAAAAACGTTTAGAATTGAAACTATATACACTATATTATATTGTTTACGATATTATACTTGCGTGACAACATACTGCGATATCGTCCCCAGTCTCTTTCAGTAGAATTATAAGCTGACATTTGTTTATGTTTCTATGGACGTAATATTTCTTATTTTCATTAACCAACTAGAACGCTATAAATTTAAGCAGAATAGATGTATATCACTCTAGATCTTAGATTGTTGAGCGATATCTGCTAATATTTGTATTTTGGTAATTTACAAAAAAGTTGACTGGCCAAACGTATTTAATTAGATGAAAAATGTCATTTGATATTTTCCGCCATTTTCGTTGGAAATTACGCTTGTATTATTTGAAAAAGTGTACTCAACACATTAAAGACAAGCTTATCCTAAAAAATACAAAAATGTAACGTTGGGAGAAAAGCGGAATGTTTAAAACACAAGGCTCTTATTCAGGAATATTAATGGCAAAGAAATGTGATCATTTAGACACGAGAAAGGACATTATAAATATATCGTCCATTAGTGCTCGCGAGATGCGCAACCCGAGTCTACGATCAAATTAAAGCCGTTATGGTTAGAAGATAGGCTAGTAACAGGGTTCATAAAAATGACGACTTTCATATCGGGACCATAAAAAAAAGTCCCAACAGCATCAGAAGTTTATTTTTAAAGAAGGTTCATAACATGGTGGATAATGGCTCCGGATCGGCGGCCGCGGGTACATCAATCTTCTCACGGAGGACAGCGGATTAATCACGATTTCCCTACGCTCAAATAACGAGAGCTTCGTCTCTTCATACTTTTCCTTTCTTCTCTTCGTCGACTGGACCGGGTTCGAAGCTCATTAGCACGAACACTGGAGGAATGCGATTCTCGCGTGCGCCATTTCTTTTCACATCCGGATTTAAGTGGGATAGAGTGAAATTTAAGAGAGGGGAAGGGGGAATGGAGGATTAGGGGGAAGGGAAGAATAGGGGGAGTAAGAAATACAGGCAGGGAAGAATAAAGGGAAGGAGGGATAGAGGGAGTGAGGAATAGAGGGAGTGAGGGATAGAGGGAGTGTGGGATAGAGGGGGTGAGGGATAGAGGGAGTGAGGGATAGAGGGGGTGAGGGATAGAGGGGGTGAGGGATAGAGGGGGTGAGGGATAGAGGGGGTGAGGGATAGAGGGGGTGAGGGATAGAGGGAGTGAGGGATAGAGGGGGTGAGGGATAGAGGGGGTGAGGGATAGAGGGAGTGAGGGATAGAGGGGGTGAGGGATAGAGGGAATGAAATAAGGGGACAAAGGGAGAGTGGGGAGAGAAAAGGAGAGAGGTAGAAAGCGAACAAGCGGTCGAAAAACGTAGGGGAAAGGGAGAGAGGAAAAGTGACGAAAAGGGACAGTTCGGCATGACCGATCGATATTAACTTAATAGTTGCAATATTAAAATTATCATGACGCCATTCTGTCCAAAATATATTGGAACTGTGCCGTGTGGAACACGGCTGGCGCCGAACTGTCCGGTGCCGAATAGTCCCATCGCCGAATAGTCCGTCGCCGAACCGGTCGTGCCGAACTGTCCCAAACCCGAAAAGTGATGGAACCGAGAGGCCGCTTGGAAAGGCCCCAAGGGCCTCATTCTGTGGTCCTCAATGAAAGCTCGGTGAAAAAGGGGAAGGCAGAGGAAGAGAAGTGGGAGGTAGGCTTCGTAAGAGAAGGGAAGGCGAGTTCCGCTTTTAAGACGGCGAATTCGCACGCCCACATTTGCGATCGATGTGCCACGAAGAGAGAGGAATTCCGAAGAAGGCGCGAATCCGCGCCGGCGATATTCTATTTATGCGTCATTCGCACGTCTAAAACGGATGAACCTTTTTTTCTCTCCGTCTCCTTTCTCTCTCCCTCTCCTTTCCCTAATTCTCCTTTCTCTCTCTCTCCTTTCTCTCTCTCTCTCTCTCTCTCTCTCTCTCTCTCTCTCTCTCTCTCTCTCTCTCTCTCTCTCTCTCTCTCTCTCTCTCTCTCCTTTCTCTCCCTCTCTCATTTTTTCTCCCATTTTCTCGATTCCTCATTCAACCGCCCAATTTTCGTCTCCAGCGGACTATTATTTTCCGCGTCACCACGTGGCGACAGAAGAAAAACCACACACAGTCATAAATCGCCGCAACAAGTATCTTGTCGACGGCCTCCCTTTCCTCCGTTTTCTCTATTCCTTCCGGTTGTCTCAAGGAGGCTTTGCATCTCCTCCATCCCTTCTTCCCCTTCTCTTCTCTCTCTTTCGTCATTATTTTCCCTCCCCTCCCCTTCACCGCTCCCGCGATTGTTGCGCCGATCGGACGAGCATTTGCACGGCAGCGATTCGATTGCATTAGAGATTAAGCGAGCGCACGCTCGTCCTTGATTCGTCGATGAAGTGGGAGCGGTCTCCCGAAGGAGTTGAGGCGGCATCGCGCACCAAGCGGGGGCAAGAGGGGAAAGTAAACGGTGGTTTCTCCCGCCCACCCCTCTCCCATCCATGGCGCCCTTGATATAGGAGAGCGAGTGGTGCTGGAAGGATAGGCTTGGCACGGCGCTTTTTATATTTTTACTAACTATCATGAACATAAAATTTCTTCCTGTTTGTTTGCTTTGCGATATTTTAATTTGAATAACTTCCTCCACCTATTTCATGGTCCATAATTATTCCGTCTGACCGAGGTCTCAAGTCGAATGCAATAGCTTACGGCATTTTTTTAGCATTCTTTAGTGACATATATTTTTGTATTTTGATCGTAAACTTCTAATCGATATTCCTCATTTTGAGGGTGAATTAATGCCATTCTACTGCGAAAGACATTTTTCAACATGCTCAAGGAGGTAATTTTGATAAAATGTGTATACCCACATTTCTGTAGTCCAATGAATGATTTCTTAATCACCAAGTTTAAATCTTCCATACAATTATTAGCCGTGAAATGAAGAGTTCTTTTTAACAGAAAACATTTTTTCGCATTATTGAAAATTAAGATTGTCGACCGTGCAATAGACGACATTGAAGCCTCTTAAGCGGCAAGCTGATTTGGGCGATGAAACTATAAACGGGTTTACACACGTGCGTCAACGTGCATCTCGTGACCAACCAGCCCCGTGTACGTGACGTTTAAGCGCTGCCGGATTGCCGTCAAAAGTTTTTCATACGGGCAAATTTTGAGGAGCTGAATTTCTGGTCCCAGATTTTCACATTTCAGTTTTTTTAGCGCAGATATCTGAGTAAGAGGATTTTTGAAGGTCGAAAAACACCGGCATATAAAGTATCCCGCGTCCTAAATGACGCTTATCAAAACTCCGGCTCCAAAAAATGTCCTGCAAATCTGGCGGAATGGCGCCTAGTCATTCAGCGCTCAACTGTCGTTCTCCCAATGTTAGAACCATTAGTCCAAAGTTTACTCTAGCTATTTATTCCATTCCTGGGCACCGAACTTGTTGATATAATTCAACTGTAATATTTCTGCTATGCTGGTAATTTAGTTAAATACCCCTTCAATTGTATTCTACAACAACATGAGCCACATTCAGTGGATATGAGCCTTATCCACTGACATATACAGATATCAGAAAATTTGTCCACTTGTCAAAAACATTGTCAGTGAAAGTTTCTTGTTAACGAAAGCAGCTTTGACTTTAGTTATCAAAGATAATAAACCAAAAAGGAATGTACTAACGACAAGTCAAGTTAGGTATCCTTAGTCTTATGAATTCACGCTATTCCATAAATCATATGCGACGCGCGAATCACTTGGTACATGACGTCGATCGATTCATTTGAGAATGTTGAGGCTGGTGATCTTCCCCTTACATCTAAATCCAGGAGTCATGTTTTCCTTTAAGGTCACCTGTAGGCATTCATTATGGAAAGCCACAGTAAAAAGCGTCCAAAGGCATTCCTTTTCCGAAATTTCGGTCCTTAATTCGCTTCGTCGCATTATGTGCCGGACAAGAGATACAAACCCGCAAAGTGACGATTAAATTCGTGCTATGGATTTCTTCTTCCGCCGTTTCACGAAAGGTAAAGATTTCGATAAGGATAGAATCGATAGTTTCCTTTCGAACGTGAAAGATCTCATTGAGTGACGAGGTTTTAAACGGGTCGCTTCGAGGGAGACGTTCCTTTCGAAAGTTTTGTCGTCAATCGGATCCAAAGAGGTGATTTCGGAATATTCGGCTGGTCGCATGTCTTAATGAGGAACAGTTTTTCTTTTTTTATCGAACACACGACTCTAAACGGTATTTATTTCGATTAAAACACAAACTTTCGTATAACTTATAAATATTAAACATTTTCTCATAGTTACGTACCCCTATATTACTCCATAATTTTTCTTCGTTTGTACCGTCTCTTGTAATTACGGTAGAAATCGAAGCGACGAGAAAGAGGCACTCCTTGAACAAGTGGGCCGCGCGTTCCACACGCACGATTCCATCTTCCTTGTACATACACCGAGATCGCCTCCGCGCGTTGCAGACGAACGCTATTCGAGACCTGCTCCGGGCGCTCCTTATGGGCCGTTCCGCTTTAAAAGGAATACGGCTTACGTAACGGAATGAAAGACGGCCGAGCGGAAAGAATCGCACTTGCAGTTAGTCAGACGCTATTCTTACCTCGAATCGTTTGGCGGAAAAAAGAGACCTTGGAGGTGAATCGATCGATATAGGTGGATAATTAGCGTGGTCTGGCGTATATTAGGGAGATGAGAGAGGGGCCAGGGAGGGGGCGAGGACAAGGGAGGGGCAGTGAGGATGGAGGGTGCAGTAGGGAGGGAGGGGAAGTGGAGAGGGAGAGGGATAGATGGTGTAGGACTCCCGATAGGAAAAAGGAAACTAATTCCTGAAAGCAGCTACTCTGTATTTCATATGGGATTTGGAATGCGTGATGAGGCTTTTCGAAGGAACGTGTAAATTATCGTGGTCGGGATTTGCTACGATTAATACCTTATCATCGTCGACACTGCTTTCCACCTTTAACGTGGTCAACCTTAAAAAACCATGCATAATTAATTAAGGGAATTGGAGAGGACATCGATCGCATCTGCAATAAAATAAAAGTGATGACGGATAGGGCAAACATTTGGCGTCATCGTCGTAGGTGCTTATAATCTCGACGGGCTGGTGCGCACGAAAGGAGCAATATTAAACAAAAGAATAAGGACTTTGAAGCGAGAAAACTTTAGCAGAGGCGAAGTGAAAGGACGTGGGTGTCGAGTTGTTAATGCGTTCGTTTATTAGAAAGTATTGGTGAGCGGAAGGCGTCGAGTGCAGTGGGAAATCACCGTGACTGCTCAATGTGCCGCTCGACTTCTCTTTCGAAAGTAAATGTTTCCGATGGAAACGGTCCGACGATATGCAGTTATTGCGCACGAGACGAAACATACGCGAGTCGCGGAGGAAATACATCTCAGTAAACACATTCGCAATCACGAACACGATACTTTTTCTATCAAAGGCAAAATATTTATTTATTTATTTTATTTCATTTGTGAAAAATACCAAATGAACGAGTCTCATTATAAATGCTACTGTTCCGTGGACTCCAATGGTGACGCCGTAAGAAATTTCGTACAACCCCGCACCGAAATTTCTTTTAAAAAACTAAAGCCCACGTGTATGCTGCGGAATAAAAGCTACGCGAAACGAGCATGGACGTTCCTCCTGGCGGACCCGGGATCGAACCAACCTCAGCTGCGTACTTTTTCTAGATCGAAATAATCTCGGAGCGCGTCCCGAAAGAGGCGTAAATTGTGACCTCGAGGACGTCCCATAGCAAGATGTCCACCGAAAGTCAGGACGTAGGCGATGACTTCTTTAAAGTGGAGGAAAAAAGAAAAAGAATCCGTACAATGGAAATGCCAAAAATATGCTTTTCTTTATAAAAAAAAGTTTCTCCTCGGCCTCGCTCAGTGCGGTAGCTCCCATAAATATCGCACCCTTTTCTTCGCTATACTGCTTCACATCTCTCTTTCTCTTCCACCTCCCTAACATTTTCATTCCTTCTCTCCATCGCCTCTCCTCCCTTCTTCCCCCATTTTACTCCCATCTACACCCTCCGTGTATTCATCCGATGACGTTTATGTTTCGAGGACTCTCCCAAAATGGACCTTGACCCTCATCAGCATCGCGCCAAAAAAAGACGGAAAAGTCGTTGAACTCGTTAATGACCATTCGATTTGTGTATACGTACATAAAAAAATGTCTCTTCGCGTGGAATGGAAAGCGAAGGCCTTTCTAAAGGATTCAGAGATGAGATTCCGGACGCGTCCTACATTCTCTTCGGTAATCTACCTCCGTCTCACCTCTCCTCCCTCCTCTCTCTCCCCCCCCTCTCTCTCCCCCCCCCTCTCCCTTCTGTCTCTCCTTCCCCTCTCCCTCCCTCCCATTTACGGGGAGGCCGTCTCTTTCTGCCCGTGGGCCCGCACTCTCTCCGCCTTGAAGGCAGAGATGGAGAATGATGGAGTGGAACGGTCTTGTGGGCGTGCGTTTGCTTTCCATCCGCGTCTTCTAAGGATGGCGGAAATGATGCCGGGGAAGCGATCGACCAGCTGAGGCACGCGATGAGGGTTTGAGAGAAGATCGGCATTATTAAACACACGTTCGTAGAACGTGGAATTAAAAGAAATGTTCTTTGAGCGTAGTTTTGTTTAATTGGTAGCTATTAATTAAAAAATAACATATTACGAGTTAAATATAATACAGAACAAATCAGGAACTGAATTGTAAAATACTTAAAGAGATAATGTAAGTTGAACTATGAAATGAACTTATAAACTTTAACGTTTAATCACGGAATTGAACATCATGAAATATCGATTCGGTACGGAGAATTTTATGGTACTCTAGTTTTTTTCCGGTTCAGTTCCTTTCGTAATTCGTAATGGATTTAAAACACCTCTTACGAAAAATATATAAATTTATTGTAATTCAAAGGCTGCCAAAAATATATTTTCCTACGGTTTCCAAATGACAAAAACTGCCTTTTCGATCAATAATTACTTCAAATAGTGAAAATATCGTAAAATTCATATTATGATCATCTAAGAAATAAATCTCGCATATCAATAAAAATAGAATTTTTCAAGTGTCTACAACAAAAAATTAATAATATGTATACGCAAAAAAGTATTTAATTACTGCAATACAGATTAGATGCAAATTGTAAAAGCCATTCCAAAATAAGAATCAATGGAAATATAAATACAGTGAGAACTTTCAAATAAATCGTAGAAAGGGACAAGCAAATTCATCTCACATTTACAACCAAACACAATTTCATACAAAAGCAATGCTATCTCATTGATATTTTTGAACATCTCTTTATCAGAATACCTTCTAACACTTCGTTTTATACGAGTGTATATATATATGTATACGTAATGGAGAAAAGATAAATCGTATATGTGTTTCAGCTGTCACCTGAGTAGGGCCAGTTAGCAACAGTTTGTAGTTTATAAAGTTCTGGTCGATTGCATTTTTGTGTTTCCTGGTATTGCAGAATGCACTGTTTTGTGCTACTTCTGGGGCCATTTTTATGTGAATTCAACGAAGATTCTGCCTTAAAAATTTCTTGAGATCTAACTGACACTGAAGTATTCTCTGTCTATTTGATTCTTAGTCATTTTTCCAATTGTCGACTCAAATTTAATGGGAGCGGAAAATTTGACGCATTTTAAATTTATTTATTTTGAAAAAAAATTTGTTCGGCTCCCGTTTTAAGAAAATGAATATTTTGTTCGCGGCTCAGCAAATTAGTGTGGTTCGTTCCGGTTTCTGGTTCGCGGCTCAAATTCCCGTGTTAAATAGGGTATACACATATTTTTAATCAGATATTGTGTGGTTTCATTAATATCGCATGGAATTATCTCTAATTTTAATTAATACTAATCCTAAATGCCTTGAAGTTTTAACACTTTTATTGAAATCGAAGTCTTGGTATATTATAAATGCATAAAAGAGTAGCATTTATGGTTTTTATGCCAAACCAATTTTTTTCGCCAGTTTATTGAACGTTGATGCGGAAAATATAACACATATTTCTTCGTTTGTAATATCTGCCCGTTACCGACAGTAAACATCTATGCCATTTTCCCGTTTCGAAAATGTATTATTTTAACTTCAATAGAGTAAAAATATAATATAACCGGTCATATCAGTGTTTGCTCAGTCACGTATCCAACAAACTATACGCAATCTTAACTTGATTCAATTATGGTATTCATCAAAAAAAAGAAAACAGCAATTAACGAACGGTTTACTATAAGTAAATTGCGAGGTAATAATGTAAGTGTCAAAAGAAAAATACAACTTTTTAACGCGACGAAACGATATGCTTAAAGGGTTATCATACAGATGACTTAATTAAAAAAGGAAATTGCGGTTTATTTCATTTTATACCTCTACAAAATGAAGTCTTACTATGAAAAGTTTTAAAATCTCAACGTAAACAGCCTTAGTTCCGTTGGGGTCTCTTACTGGTTCTGAGTTATTAACGATTTTATGAGCCAGAATACAAACAGACATATAACTATGTATATATACATTCAGTAATCTTAATACATATAAAAATTATTTAAAAGGCATTACTTTTTCGCGCATTACCGTAAAAAAAGTGACTTACGACCTGTAGGGTCGGGGGTAGGCGAAAAATATTTGACATTGAATTTACTGTCTGTTTAACTATCATAATCGTCAAACACACGATATGTAGCCACCGAACTTCAGCCCCCAAGTGGCTAGGACGTGTCGTTTGCGTCCATATTTTTCTTAAATGGGCTATATTAATTGCAATTGTAGATCCAATAGTTACTGTTTACGAATTTGGACAACAAATTATATAGGTGATGGTGGCGTGTTTGTTTAAAGTTTGGAAACCGCTGCCGTAAAAGAAGCGCATTTACAATTGCTGATCGAAAAGCAATGAGATTAATTTACTAACGACAAAAGTATTTAAATTAAACCTTCTAAGTCAATAACTTCATTTTCAAAGCAATCACGCTTGAGCGCAATGCACTTATCCCAACGTTTCACCTACGCCTTCAGAGTCACCTCCACGACTTTTACGCAAGCCAAATTCCTCTGAGCTCTTCCTTTAACTCCAGAAACAGCCAAAAGCCAAAAGCTACTTAATCTTGGCTTTGGGTGGATACGGTACAACATTCATGCCATTTTTTTTACAAAAATCGGGCGTGCGTTAACACAATTGTAGAGAATTTGTTTTCTGCTTCGAAAGCGTCTGCAATCTGACGAATAGTAATACGACGAGCCATAACCGATTTTGTATATATCAAAACTTGGATTCGTGAAATTGAGGGTAGTCCGTCACTTTGTTCATAGCCTGAAGTTTTCCATCTGTATAAAAACGCTTCATGCCAACAAAAACAGTAACGCGTGACATAATTTCGTCGCCATAAGCTTCTTGAATCATTTTAAAAATTTCTATCGCAGTTAAGTTGGGCTGGATGGCTCGCGGGCCGTAGTTTAGGGATACCATATTTAAAACATGCATTTCCTTATCTCTGTATGCAGCGCCTGTTATTAAAAACCGTAATGAAATGAATTGTTCGGGTACTTTCCTTTTATTTTTTTAAATTCTCGAAACTAGCTCATCAGAATTTTAAAATTCCCCAAAAGAAGATGACATATCCGATGTATTTTTCGCTTCGTTATTCTCTCCACGCGTTTCTACATTTCATTGGTGTTGTCTGGTAAAATCGGGTGACTTATCAACGAAAATTCGATCATTTTCAGGAGCATGGCACGTCCACCGGGTGCCTTTCTGGTCTTCGCGATTTCCCTCGCGGTCGCCGGTGTCCTCTCTGACGACGGACTGCCAAAGTGGAGCCAACGCTCTGCGTCCAACAGCGGATGGGTGCCCATAGACACTCCGTGCGAAAGCTGCCGCACCGCCGCACACGCTGACCAGGAGACTCAAGCCACCTCCGGATTCGCCTCCGCAGCCCCTGCTTCGCCCATCCTATTCGGCGACGCCTCCGAGTTGAGGCCACCGCCGGCTCCGCTTCGCGTCCATCGGCAAGAGGCGGCACCTCACCGTCCACTCCTTGATCCCTTCGTCGCCGACCAGAGGCCTCCGCCCCCACCCGTGCCAAAGCCTACGGCCGGGAAACAGGGACGGGAAAGCAGGTTCCCTTTCGCCCAAAACCTTCCGAGGCAACAATTCAACTATCTACCGGAAAACCACCAGCAGCAACAGGACAGGGTTGTCTTTCCGACACATCAAGTTCAAGCGCAAGCTCCTCAGCAAAATTTACAATCCGGTAGACAGCAGGTAACTTTCCTTGGCCAACAGTTGCGACCGGACATAACCGCTCAACGTCAACAGCAGTCTTTGCTCCACCACCAACAATCGCAACAGCACCAGCAATTGCAGCAGAACCCTCAAGGGCAGCACCCGCACCAACAGATCAAACTGCAGTCCGTTCCACACGATCAGTTCCCGTTAATTCTTCCTCCGGCAGGCTTGGGTCCGCCTCACGGATTTCAGAGTCCCCAGCTTCATCTGCTGCCCGTCCCGCATTCCCCTCAGCCCTCCGCCTCTCAAGTCGATCTTCAGAGCGTTCTCCAGCAGCAACTTCAGCGTCACCTACACCACCAGATAAACCAACAACTTCTAGGGACACCGTTTGTTGCTCCGTTGACCCAGTTCCCTCCGTCAGCGCTTGGTCAACAGCTTCAGTTTCCGGTCAGGAACCCTACGTTAACACCCGCGAATTTACATCTCGTGCCGCAGCAGCAACAACAACAACCTTCATTAGTACATTCTCCTCAAACTGTCAATCAACAGCTAGAATTAACACCGTCCAACAAGCCAAAGCCTTTGTCCATCACGGCTGCTCAGGTCTATTCTTCCGGTGTTACTCAAGAAAACGTCAAAAACAGCTTCCAATCCAACCCCGAAGAGGATGTCGAGGAGGAGGTTCAGCTGTTATACGTACCCGTTGAGGCATTGAGACAACGTGGCCGCGTAAACAAAGAAGCTGTCCAAAGTCAACACCCGGGAGAGAAGCAAAAACAGTTTTCCGAGAGGCAGAACTCCGATTCTTCAGAAATAAAGCACTACCAAGACAAAAGACCGACCAAACAGAATGTTGTACAGATCCGAGAAAACGTGGGAACTACTCAAGCTGGTTTCGAACACGGTCAATCGAGGTTTCCCATCGAAGAAGTTATAACCGGAGAGAAAGGACAGTTCGAAACGCAAAATATAAGATCCGCCGACCAAGTGCAAGCGACCGTTTTGAGGGAAGAAAAGCAACGCACTTCTTTCTCTCCTCCACCTCCGCAGCAGTTCCATGAAAACATTCAGTTTCAAGGTCAAAGACACGTGACCTATCAAAACGAGCAAATACCGAAGCAGCTTCAAGACGATGGTTATCGTGTCCAAACTTTTGAAAATCTGCAGCAAGAGGAACAGCAGAGAGCAGTCAGCCAGCAACCGTTACTGAATTCACGTCCACCACAACGGGAAAGTCATCAATTTTATAGGAAACCGTCTCGCTCCCAAGAAGAAAATGGAAAGAGAATGTTTCAAGAACCGGAAAGACACTTAGGTCAGTCTTACCCGATTCATACCACTTCGAGACCTGCATCGACATCGCCGAGTCCGACTTTCACCTCGACCCAATCGTACGCACCGACTACCCAGGCCCCTTATCAACCTCCGCTCTCGGTTTACATGGAGGATATCGTTGGTCAAGGACCAAACCGCCTTAGCGTGGACGATGTCCTTCGATCCCTAAATGGGGCCGCTACAGTTCCAGTCTTGGAACGCCCAGGCCCAAATCCTCCAAAAGTGTTCGTTGGACCTTCTGTTCTGCGTCCACCTCAGGGCTATGCTAAATTTGAGTTACCTTATTTGTCTATGATAGATTCGAATCGAGTGGAGAGAAAAGTTGATAGGCTTCCATTTTTTGTGGCACCCTTAAGTTTCCAGCCTCCCCAAGGTTATGCCAAAATTCCTTTTCCTGCGCCACACGTGGGGTCAGTCGTTGTTTCATCCACACCAATACAAAGTACAACCGAAAGAGTGTCTCCAGTGAGGCAAACCACAATAGCCTCAATATTGCCACAGCTGGTGAACTCGCTACAAACTTCCGTTTCACCAGTTGATGCAGAATTGATTCTGGGTTTAGGTGAAGAAACTGGACAAATTCCTGTTTCTTCCTCTCAGCAGCCTCCTCCCCAGCAAGTGCATAAACAACACTCCATCCGTCAGCAGTTTAATCAACAGCAGCTACATCACCAGCAGTCATCTCCTCAGGAGGTACCTCAACAGCATTTCCACGAACAGCAAATCGCTCAACATGAGTTTTCTCCACAAGTACTTCCACAACAGTTCCCACAACAACAGGTGCTTCTGCAACAGCCACCTCAACAACAGCTGCTTCAGCAGCAGGTGCCTCAACATCAGCTGCTTCAGCAGCATGCTCCTCAACAGCAGGTGCCTGGACAGATTGTCCATGAACAGCAAGTCCCCCAACAAAACATTCCTGAACAACAAGTCCCTGAACAACATGCCCCTCAACATCAGCAGCAGGCTCAGCAGTTTCAACCACAACAGCAGCCACCCCAGCAGCAGCCCACCTATGTCCTATATACAACACCTTCTCCCTCACAGGCCCCTATTTACTACTCCAGCTCCACTTCAACAACGACGTCTTCAACAACAACCTTACCACCTCAGACTAGGGCCCCTACACATCAAAGGGGACGAAGTAGGCATCGTCAGTCATATTCACAGACTTCTTCACCAGAAACAGACTACAATTATCGTAATCGTGGGTCTTTTCGTGGAAATTCACAATCTGAGTCAACTCGTCAACCATCAGTGAGGCAAAGACGGCCATGGGATGGACGTAGGAGAACAACGACTACTACTGAGCAACCAACATCATCAGAGACCCTAGCTTATAATAGTGGCAACCAGAATTTCAACCCGGTTTCACCACAGAATCAAGTTGTAACATCAACCATCAGGACCACCGAACCAACACGAGATACTTACAGCAACCAAGAAATAAAGGAAGTAACACCACCAACTATTGAACAGCAATACAGCAAAGATGATCCTTATGCTCAATCTGCTGTCCTTGATGCTAATACACAAGATGGACAATTTCGTACCCAAGGTGCATTTGTTCTGACAGCATTCCAACACCCTCAAGTTCTAGGTGATGTGATCAATGGGAAAATACGGAGGCCTGAAAACCCATCTTCCTTTAGAAACTATTATGGCAGACAACATGAAAATACTGAATCAACTTTTGAAACAGGACCACATAATGACCAATCTATCCAACAGATTCAGAGTCCATTGTCCATCAATGAACAACATGTTGCATCACAACCTGGATCACCAGAAGTTGAATTTAGTCGAAATAAAGAATTAAATCATCAATTTCAAAACAGAGGTGCTGGACGTGTGCAGACTATAAATGGAGAGCGAAATGATGTACCTGCAACAGGGTCACAATCTAGAGGACAGCAACATGGTCTTCAACATAGAGAACAAGAGTCACCAATTATATCAACCCAGAAATTTTATCAAGATGAAGTTCTATCTGTTACACTAGGTACATTAGGTGAAACAAAGTTTCCCAATTCTGATTTGCAAGGAATAAACCATAACAATGGTGCTATATTCAGGAGCTATAATCAACAGCCAAATTCAATTCAGAATCATGCACAAAATGTTCCAGTTCAGCAGATTTTCCCTACTGAATTCACCCCTTCTATTCAAATATCAGAAATACCACTGAATCAACAAAGCACACCATTACCCAAAATATCAAATTCACATGTGAGTCAACAACCTCAGTTATTTGTTATTTCAACTCCTATTCCAAATCCAACACAAGGAGTAAATAGCACCTACATAAATCGACAGAATATTGACACCTCACAACCTGTATATCAGCCCCAAATATATCATTCTCAGCAACTTTCTTCAGAGCAGAGAGAGCCTATTGCTGAAATTGTAAATGAAGGTCTTGCTACCAATACCAATCATCAAGCAGGAAGCATTGGACAAACTTATAAAATTGCAGACAGCTCAGTTCAGCAATTTGTGGAAGAAAGTCCACCACAGTTACCACATAGGTTTCAAGTCACAACTACTGAATATTCGGTAGAAGATGTTCATACAGAAGGAGAACCAAAAAGAACCAGATTTCGACAGCAGCAAAAGACATTTAGTGAATCAACTGAAGCAATAGATGAGGAGCGGCCTAGGTACAGACAGCAACAATTGAGAAACAATGCTGATATACGGATTCGACAACCGTCTCAACGCACTAGAAGTCGATACCATACTACAGAAAGCCCACTTGATGAGGATTCTCCCAGTTCTGCAACTCAGCGGGCACAGTCTCCGTCATTCTTGCACCAACGATTTAGAGGACGCCAGCGAACTGTTGGTGTTGCAAATACTCAAGAAACTACTCAATATTTGGACAATCAAGCTAAAGTTCAAATCCCCCAAAATGAAAACTCCCAAAAAGAAGCACCTCATACAACATCATTGCCAGTGACTGAGAGTCTGTTGGTTCCTGGACCTCAAATTCAACAGTTTGCTGAACCCTTTAAAGTTGAGGGTGATGTTTCAGAAGCATACCAAAATCAATATTCAGAGGAGCAAGTGAGAAAGCCTGAAAGGGAACAACCATCACAAACACAATATCCTCAAGAACCACCACATGATACTGAAAGACCAACTAGTATCCGTAGTAGAGGACGCTTTCGCAATGGAGGAGAAAGAGTTAGTAATCGACAGCGTGGTCAGGTAACAAGTTTCAGTAATCAAGATAGCCCTGCTAATGGTAATTCCCAAAGCCGAAATCCAATTCAAGGGCTGAGGTATCAACAGATTCCTAGACAAAATCCAGCTCAGGAAATCTTTCACCAGGAAGCTCAAAGACCTCTCCATGAACATCAACAAAAAGTAACTTTGCCTTTTGATGACTCTAAACATAAAACATCAATATATCAGAAGACTGAGGATGAAGGTATTAATCCTAGCAGTCCTATTGTAATAAACAGTTCTGGGACTAGTGCTGACTTAGTCAATTTAAATCCTGTGCAAGGTCCTAGTGATGAACCTCAAGCCATAATTCCTGAAAATACTCACACTTATGAGGAGCAATATGAACAATCTGTTTCATCACTTGAAGATCCTGTCACTCCTTCAGTTACAACCGAAGCCACAACAACAACAGCATCTGTAAATCCAGGTAGAAAATACAGTAACTTTGTGTCACGAGGACTTCCTCGGAGGCCATCACATGTAACTGCACCTGTAAATGTAATACCATCAACCACATCGGCCCCAGATACTATTCAGTCGCATAAGGTTTATACAGTTCGTCCAGCACGACGGCCAGTTATCAAACCTGCTGTAAATACTCGTGCCAGAATTCGAAGACCAACTACACCTGCAACCACAACAACTACAACAACTACTACACCTGAACCTCCATATTTTCTTACAACAGCTTCACCTACAAATTTTCAGGGAGAGTTTCCTTCTTATGATCAAAGTTCTTCCTTTGGAAGTACAAGAGGAAACTTCAGAACTCGCAAGCGTCCTGTTGCTGTCAGTAGAAGACCAAAACCTTCCTCTAATGAGGTACAACAAGAAGAGCAAGAAGATGAGCCCTCAAGGTTGCAGGGCTCATACCGTCAACGATCCAGAGGTTCATCTCGCCGTGTATCTACATTGCCCCCTGAGAGACCTGTTGGACAATGGAGGCAGCCTGTGGAAGAAAATCCAGTAGCAGCTCAAATTTCAACATCTGCACAAGGATTTGAAACCACTGGAAATGATTATGTAACTTCACAAGGCAAAGTAGATCCATCACATTTTCAGATAGCCCTGTCTGATGAGCATTTGGCTATCCAAACTGCAACAAGGACATCACACCCTCAAGGCAATGTAAAAAATATAATTCAAAGACCAGCTTTCCAGCAGGATGATCATTATTTCTCACAGGAATCTCAACAGCAACAAGAGATTCAAGAACCAAGGTTAAAGTACCAAAGTTCACCAATTCGTCCATCAGCCATTGTTGGTCAAGATGATTCAGATTATCTATATGAGCAATCAAGACCATCTTTACTTCAGCCAAATCAGCAAAAACAAGCTGCAGACCTACAAAAGGGTAATGCACCAGTAGCTGATGTTCAACCAAGGAGTAAATATGAAGATCATCAACAAGGCTTTGTCTTAAATTTTTCTGGTCTAAGCACAGCTGAAGCCCCTAGCTATAATCCAAGGGATGAGTTGGATTCAGGAGAGGAAACCCGCTATTTTGATAAGTTTTCGCCTCTTCCAATCAAGCCCCATAGCAAGCTATCAAAAGAGCATGATAGGTTTACAGTGACCAAGTCTCTCCCACCTCAAAAATTCCCTGAAACAATTGAATCTCATGAAGTTAATGAAACATTAGATGTCAACCCAAGTGTTGATGAACTTGCACAAGGAAAATCAACAACTACTAATCAACAGGAGTCTACTAATGTGGAGCCGAAAGATGTTTCAGTTGAATCAGAAGAAAAACTGGATGGTCAATCAATAAAAAAGGTATGTACATTTATTTTGTTCTTTATGTTATAGAACTACCTTATGATTATTTGCATTAAAATTTTATTTTTTAAATTAAGTATTGCTTAAAGCTACAGAAATTACCTTACTAATATCTGCTTTGAAATAAACAGATTTCATCGTTCACTAAAATCTATGTATAATCTAAACAATTTGTATCATAGTTTAGATGAAAATCAATGGTAGCACATTCTATTGTTGTTTTCTGTATACTTTATTAATGTATTAAATGGGCCAAACACCAATGAAACTAAGAACATGAAATATTAGAATTGAAAAATGTTTCATTGAATAGGTAAACTGTTCTTGAGTCAGTATCCTCACACCAGTGATGCATGTAATATTGCCAAAACAAAATACTTAAAAGATATTTGTTTCATTGGATATAACCTGATTTATTTTTGTTACACCTATATGATCATTTCTAGAGTTAAGTTCTTTAATGTTTTTTAAATTTATTTGGTGTGTGGCCCATGGCTGGCTTTATGGTAGTGCCATTGGTGCAATTGCACTGGGCCCTGCCCTCTCTAAAAGTGTTTACTGTGCATGTGGATTACATATTAAAAATTATAATTAGAGAAAAAGCTGCTTTATCTACTAACCAATGATAGAATTCAGCATTTTAAGTATGTACTGTGTCTCCGTGCCTTCCAACAGTGTCTCTCTGTTTGTCGCTTTCACTACCAGAGTCGGAAACATGAACTATTAGACACATTCTTCCAGGAATCCTTGCAGCTAGGGAAGGTGAAAAGGATTATGGAGACACAGTACCTACTTAAAACGCTGAGCTCTAACGTTGAGTAATCATATTTTTAATTGTAAGTCCAAAGTAAATCAGCTCCTTAAAAGCAATCATGACATGTTAGGAAGTAAGTTGCTTTTTAATGCACGTAACATACAGCGAGAATTGCAAGAGAAGAAAAACCTATAAATATTATTTTAAAATAGAAATAAAAATCTACCGAGGGAGATGCACACTAATATAACGTAAAGGCAAAAATTTTAATAAAGTAAATGTCCGTAGGTGACGAAAAAAAATGCCGCGTGTGAGGATCGAACCCGGGTCCTCAGGTTCAAAGTGAACTACCAGCAGGTTTGTTTTAGAACAGGGGTCTCAATCACATTGACGGCTCTCTGACGATCAGCGGGCCGCATTCATTACTCTCCCAGTCTTCACATATTTTCGTATTCTTCGTATTATATTCACTCTCCCTTTCCACAAGGGAGGAATGGCTCTATTACGCGTCTTACACGCAGTCATTACAAAAATGCTAGATTTGGCGTCGAAGGTTGTCCTTCTAATACGCAAGAAACTCGCTGGCAGTGGGATAAACATTCTTCAATAACTCTACCGTGCAGGCTGGTATAAATTGGAATGATTTAATACGCTTCTTAAATTATTTAGAAATATTTTGTAAGAAATAGATTTGAGTTCGGGTCGCGTAGGATTATAAAGTAAATTGCTTCGCGGGCCGTACAAATGCATCGCGCGGGCCGCGAGTTTGAGACGCCTGTTTTAGAAGGTATTTAAATGGCCGGCAGGTTTTTCGTGGTAATAACTTGCGAAAGAGTGGCCATTGGCGGCTAGAAAAAAATACGTGTCCCATTAATTTTTATGTTCTTTCATGCAGCGGTGGTTTCGTCCGAAAACCAGAGGACGAGTTGCCTAACTCTCCTTGTAAGATCATCATCGTTAGTTTTGAAATAAACTGCATGATGCTGGACTTTACTTATACTCAAAATTTCTGTGTACCTCACCCATGAAAACTTCATTAATTTTTCATTCAATTTTTCGTTTTTTTCACTTCGAAATGTTAAGCAGATCTTTGCACGGGATAAAAAAATTTAGATAAAAAAGAAACATCTTGTCCTACTTAATTCGCGGACCCCGAGAAATGACGCGCGGACCCCTAGGGGTTGAGAAACAGTGGCCTATATGGGGGTTAAAACTAAAATTATTAGCGTTTAAATACTAAGCAAATATGATGATGGGTAAAATCAATTAGGTTTCAAAATTATATATTTTACTTACTAATTCTTTGGCCATTTTTATCACATAATCAGTAAGTTTGTTGAAGCGTAAAATTTAGGTTTCCGAAAAACATCTCCATTTAGCTTAAATTTTGATGTAAAAGGGAGTTTGGACATTCACGATTAAATTATACAAGTTGCGCGGAAAAGATTTCAGCAGCCTAGAGAATAAAAAGTAGCCAAATTAGATCATTTATTAACGCCAGAGTTTGAAAGTATATACATTCACGATTTTTGCCCAATTTTCAGCTTTAAATAATTGGCAAATGACGGCAGTTGGAGATATTCGTGCCCACGTAGCGGCTAATTTGCAACTCGATGGCGTGGTGTAACATTCATAAAAGCGAACAAAGATTCGTAAAGTGAAAATTTGAGTGCCAAGTGTTTAATTGCGTTAAAGCGAAACTTCGTAAAACAAACGTTTTTAAACCGAGGAATGGGTGTACTTAAAACATTTCCAAATTATTTCTCAAAACATAATTGCAGCTACAATTATTGTATTAGAAGTAAAATTGATATTTCTCAAGATATATAATTTTCAGTTTATTAAATGATTAAATAAAATAATTAAAAAAATACATTTTGATATGAATGATTGTGTAATTGAAAGTTATAAAATATTTTACGTTGAGTTTTCTATTTTACCATCAGGTTACTGGTCGACGTCGCGGGAACTGGGTTAGGGTCCGAACAAAAGGCCAACGCCGAAGACCTGGGGACATGTTAGAAACTGCTGAATCTCAAAATTTAGCTACTGTTTCCCAGAATTTACTGCAATATACCACTCCTATGAAAGGAAAAACTGAGTCCGTATGGGAAGAAGCTACATCAACGGAGGAGACAGGAGAGGAAAAGGTTGAAGAAACAGCTCCAGTTGGAGAGGAGAATGATGAAGAAGCTGCTCCAGTTGGAGAGGAGAATGATGAAGAAACAGCTCCAGTTGGAGAGGAGAATGATGAAGAAATAGCTCCAATTGATAAAATTCACAACGCAGAAACTATTGATGATGAAACTTCGGATGTTTTTGGCAAGGAGGAATCAATTACCTTGAATGAAGAGGAAAATGATGAAATCAAAGACCAACCTGTTGAAGACATTATAGAAGATCTGCAGAGTGACGATGATACTTCAATTGAGAAAGAAATTTATGAAATTGAAGATGATTTGAACGATTCAAGTCTATCGGATGAGCAACATTCTTCTCATGTCTCTACAATAGATTCTGAAGAAGCTGTCAATGATAATAAAACATCATTTCTAGAAATCGATAAAACTAGAACAGTTGAGGAAGAAAATGATATTTTAGAAGATTTTGAAGGAAAGACATCACAAAGTGAAAGCAGAACTGAATCGATTGAAAACAATGTTAACAATAGCGGAGAGACAGTAGACGTCACGACTGAAGAATCACTAGATATAACCACAGAAATACCAACACCTCGAGTTCTAGGAACTTCTACTACAACTGAAATATCATTAGAGACTGAAATATGTTATAGAGGGCGCTGTGTGAAAACAAAAGTTGATGCAGACCAAGTTCCAATAGAATAAAAAAAGTAAGTTCTGGGACATAATGTCTGAATGTTCATATAAATAAGTGCTGTATGTGTGAAACAGCTATTTTTGGTGCTCCAAGAACTGTGTTTAGTTGTGTGTGGTTGAACTTAAGTGTTGGTGACCATATAAAATACCAAATAATGCGTGTGTTGGTGCAATCATTTTTATCAGAAAAATAGTGGAACTCGTAGTTCTGATGAAATCAAACATCCAATTGACTATAATGACATTGACTTAAAGTCATCAGTATTTCATTGAATCTCTTAGCTTACTGTACAGTTCAGCACTTGAAGGATTCAACAATAACTTAAAAACCATAAGTGCCAGATTAACTATTTATAAAATGGATGACATAATTATTTAAAAAGACCTTATTTTGGAAAGAATTATTTTCAATTAAAATGTACTCCAAAATTATGTATTTAAATATCGATATAAAGTTTGTAAAATAAACTTTTAAAAGAATGTGAATTTATTTTTAATACAGAATCGGTAACGAATATTTCTACCTTTAAATAACACTGAAAAGATTAATATCATTTTAGAGGAACCCTCTATTTTTTAGTCATCATGAAAAATCTTGCGGTATTTTATTATAGTGTATTCATTTGGTCTTTATTTAATGATTGAAATTATTCTTAACCATGTTAGACTTTCAAAAAAAACAAAGATTAATTATATTGCTTGCCATATATATCAACATTACAGCAATACCTGGTACAATAATGAGTCATAAAATACTTATTTTTTTATATAAATGAAGAATGTAACCAAATAAAACTTATAATTGCCGTATAAAAGTCTTATCAAAGTAAAATTCAATAAAAAAAATATCGTGCACTAGCGCGTATAACGTTTGGATTTGGCTCTTTCTCGATTCGAGTGCTTCCTATAGGTGCATGCGAGAAGCAACACAGAGCAAATGAAGTGTTGAAGGGGGTGTGTGTACATTGACAATATTGTGCGTGAGACTTGTCACCTTGTCTTAACTAGTTATGGATGCATGTGACAGTCCACAAGATGAGCCAAAGGAATGCATCAGTGATACAGACGGAGATACTGGTTTGCGTCGTAGGAAGGCATTTACGCATGTGAAGCACACACTGTCAGCAGGTAAATTGAACTGGATTATGAATAACATAGCCGCAAAAATAATTCTGATCGTCCTACATGAAAAGTTTTCTTAAAATTTGTTTTTCTTAGCTTCTAGACTTCTACGACGGAAAATACCTTGCTCCGGACATTTCATGACATCTCGGCGATTATGGTTGCAGTCAGTCCCTACGCAGGTTAGTTGTTCGTACATTAGTTTGGATTTTCAGAGACCTTTGACATTGAGTAAAAAAGCCATAATACCTTTTAGCGTTATTTTTGTTTACTTGTTCAGTACCATAAGATATTGTTGGTATAAACTTTTAAAAAAGTTATTGTAAGAGAAAATCACGCTGTACAACGCGGCAGGTTGGAAATTTGAAATTGAAAAGAAATAATTTTTAGTTGTGTCACATTTACCTTATTTTATTATGCCATTTGCCATTGTCTGTACTTTATCATGTTCATATTAGCAAAAAATATTTGTTTTTGAAGAATTATTTTGTTTTCATAATTAAAATATAATTATATGCTGAATCTTGTTTGAGAGTTTAATATTTTCATATGAAAAATTTTAGGATTCCGATGTAGTACTCACTTTCCCTCCGGGTGTCGATGACTCTACCTTGATGTGGCTCATATCTAGATTAAAAGTTGGAACACCAGGACTTGTTGTTCATGTCAGACACCATGCCTCATCAGACTGTTATGGGTTTTATATTACAGCACCTTATAATGTGTGAGTATTACAGTTTCTTGCGTTTATTTGCCAGGTCTTCAGAAGAGCGCACCTACCAGCTAGAATAACTATTTTATTATAAAATATTACGTGACAATATTTTTTTAATTTGAAAATCGTGTTTAAGAAAATGAATGCTTAGTATCAAAAGTGCCAATAAAATTAATATTAGTAGGCATAAAAGAATATAGCTTAAATAGCACTTCATAAGGTTTCTTTTTTTGAACAATAAACTATTAAATACACATAATGAAAAGTAAAAGTCAATGTTAATTGAACATATTTTTCCCCTAGCCTCCTTAAAGTGGCAGAAGAAATTCATCTTCCCAAGAAGGTGAGAGATGAGTTTGGTGGAGGATTAAAGGAGTTTGTTTTGACTGAGGCAGCTTGCTTTGAAGGGATGGAAAATGAGAACATCTTCTTCACATCTCAGGAGCGGCAATTTCTTGTCCTTCAACTTTTACATTCCCTAAGGGCTGTTGCTGGGGATGAAGTGGGCAATCTTCGTCTTATTGAGGGACAGTCTATAAGTAAGTATTTTTGTCACTTATTTTTATAAACATTTTATAGGCATTAAATTAAGTTCTTTTAATTCCACTATTATTGTCAAACCTTTTCACTCCATTGAAGGATGAAGTCCTCTCCCAGTCTCATATAGTTTTCCCTCTAACCAGCCTCTTTCCTCGAAGTTAGCCCCGATAACGTTACTGTCTCTCTTCCTCAACTTTCTCTCTATGTCTCTTAATGTTTCTTTGAATCCATGTGATGATGCTTAATGTGCATTTCTAATAATACATTTTTGCAATGTGACTTATTCACCGACACTTGGAAACTTGTAATTACGTTGTAGACCCATCGTCTTTCTCATCTATTGGTTTCTTTTGGGGATCCCTAGGATGCATCCCTCATTGCTATTCTGCAGTGGTGGATCCACAGGGGGAAGGGGGGCGAACGCCCCCTCCTTGGATAACCTCGTTGCCCTCCACTGGGTGCTTTCTTAAATTCATTCCATGCAATTTTCCTCAATTACAGGCAGTCCTTGACTTTCGTACAATTTGCTCTTTCGTACATTGTAAATTCTCACCCCTAAACCACCTTTTGTATGCCGAACAGCACCGACTTCAGACTTTCGTTCATCAGCTGATGATCAAACATTTCGAGCTATCGCATAATAGCGCTGTTTGTCAGGCAAGCCAACACTTTTAATAAATTAAAGTATGCTACGTAATAATATACGTATTGTATGTAATGTAAGATTTGTGTGTAATGTTTTTTAATATTGTACTGAAATTTGACAAGATTAATACCACTGTAAAGTTGGTTAATAATCAATAAATTATTATTATTATTCAGTCTCAGCAACATTACCATCTTTGTTTGTACGTACAGCAGTGTTTCTTTGTTTGTTCATTTTACACGTATTATTTTATAAACATAAGTGATAAACAGAAAACTGAAAGTTCTAAGAGAAGTGGAAAGAAACGTAGGACTCATAAAGTGAACACGTTTGCGACAAAGATGGAAATAATTAGGCATGCCGAAAGTGGCGAATCTTTAGTTTCAATCGGACGCTCATTGGACTTAAGCCGGTCAAGTGTGTGTTCAACTGTGAAGGAGAAGAACAAATATAATAACACAATACATACTGTGGCATTCTGAATAAATGCCACATTTTATTAAAGAGCAAGGAACCAATCTACACGTGCTTCGATGACGTTGGTGATATCCCGTTAGCAGACCACGAAACAATTTGAGACATAATGACTGTGCAGTAGCTTGACTTTCTTGTGAATGACAATTGAACTCAGCGGGACTTTCTTGATCGCTTCTTCACTTTTCTTAATCGATCTTATTGTGGACTCATTCACACCAAGTAATTTACCAACTGATGAAGCAAATTCATTATGCGCAAGCCTATCTAGAACTTTAATTTTCTTCTCCAAACTCGTCACTTTTTTTGCCCTTTTTACCGACTTTTCTTTCATTTCAATCATCACTCTCTTTGGGGCCAAGTTTACACAATATTACAAAAAAACTATGAACATAGCAAATGCTTTAATGAAAAAAGAGGGATTTCATATGTGCACTTCAGACGGTCCTCGACTTTCTTGTGTTCGATATTCGTACAACTCTCACATTAATAATAATAATAATAATATTTATTTACAGCTGGTAATCAAATTGTAGTCACAAATCACAGAATAAGTTTCATTAATCACAAAGTAATTTATTATCCAACTCATAATCTGTAAAACAGTATTGGGGTTCAGCAACAGCTGGTCTTCCACCTCTTCCAGAAAAGACACTGCCATAAACAAAGATAATTTCACCAAAAATACAAAAAAATAAATAGACATAAACAAGAAAAAGGGAACTTAATACCAAGATATAATAACTATAGTCAACGACTAGATTATGGTAAGAATGGAAGTACTGTGTTACAAACAGTACGAATAAATGAAACTCTTAGAGTAATAAAAATTTCTTGAGAAAAAAGAATAATGAAAAACAAATAATGATAAATTATAATAAAAAGATAATAATCAATTACACTATGTGTGTGATAACCTTAGGATAATACAAGGGAACAAGAACCCAAGATAGCATAGATTGACATCCCTGAACCACCTTTTGTGCGCCGATCAGACTTTTGTGCGTCAGTTAAATGACGAACGGATATTTCGAGGTGCTGGTTGCCAGCCACCAGTTTCCACTGCGTCGCCATCTTTGTCCATACAGCAGTGTTTATTTATGCAATTATTTAAATATTTTATTGCATTTTGCACTCTCTCTCTATATTATAAAATTGACGATTGTGTCTAAAAGGCCCTTGCACAAAAAAACTAAACATTTATACCATAATTAGAGATTTTATAATATTTTTTGGCTCTCTGGGAATGGAACCCCGCTATAACATGTAAATCTATGTTCGACTTTCGGACACGTTTTCAGGAACGCATTATGTGCGAAAGTCAAGGACTGCCTGTGTACACCTCATATTAGGTCTGTATGGCAAGGTAAAGAAAGAATCTGATTGGGGTAGGGATTTTCAAAATATAGGGTCGTTGGCATGGGCATATTAATTTGGTGGAGGGGTGACCGCCCCCCTCCCCTCTCCCTCCTGAGAAGTTCCTGGATCCACCCATGCTATTCTGAGTTGCTGGAGTAATCTGTTATCCATGTTTCACAGTTCTAAATGAGAGCAAGCATAAAGCTCATGCAATCTTTTGTGAAAGACGTGGTTATTAGCATTGAAGATATTTGCATTCCATCCAAATGTGTTCCATACATTTGTATTAAAGTTGCTACAAATGAGTATTTATGATGATTTTACATTTTTTTAAATTTAATGCTTTTCATTTTGAAGATGTTAATTCTTTAGAAATAATGTAACTTATAGTGGTGCGCATAACAGGCTTTTTTAACATTTGGTCCTCATATTGCTATTTATACCACATGTATTTATTTTCACTAAAACATTTAAGATACTTTCCCTTTCATGGAGTAGTATCAGTTCATAATGTCTTCCATAAAATTTCTGTGAAAAAAGTTTTGAGAGTAATCTTGATGATATTGCTTCACAATCTTGTTCATTAAATGAAATTAATGTGGCTGAAACAAGTATAGTAAAATGTCCCTGAAATGCAAGTACTGATGGAATATTTAATTCTATGGAACATTGACATAAAACAATTCATCAGTGATATTCAATTGTTACCGTATATACTTGTGTATAGCACGCAGTTTGAAGACCAAATTTTCAGGTCATAAAGTAGGGGTGTGCGTTATGCACTGGTAACACTTTTGGCCACTTAAAATAGGAAATTAAAGTGAACCTACCTCGCACCAGATTTTTGCTTTTTGGGTGAAATAAGGGGAAAACCACAATAATTATCGATAATCCAGGTTTTATATATATATATATATATATATATAAATTATATGTATAGAACACCTAATTACTTCTATACAGTTATAATTTCATCCTCCAAATATTTTGCGTTTCACTAGCGCATCAGCTGATTGCTAAAATTTTTTTGCAAATTCGCCAGATAGACTTCCCGCAAAACACAAAAACAAAGAAACATAGAATAAGCAAATTGAAATAATTTTATTTAGTTAATGATTCTATCATAGTATAGTTAACAATGTTAGTAATTTAAAACCTTTAGAATGACGTGTATGAAATCTTACTTGTCGTGTTTCCTGTTTTTATATTTGTTTGTTACATTTTTGCATTATTCTTTCTATTAAACAGTTTTAGAATGAGATAGAAAAGAGAGAACCAAAAACCACTATAAATCAAGACTCGATCTATATCCCTTTTTGCCTGATTTATAAGCATAGGCAGCAGTGGTGCTGCAGTTTTCTACGCGGCATCAGTTTGGCCAACTTACTGTATGAAGTTGCTGCCATCTCAACTCATTTGCTTTCATTATTGATCATGCCTCTCTAAGATGTAAAGGGGAGCTTACTGAACATAATACTTATGGGAAAGTCCAAGCATTTAAAATTTAAAAAATCCCAGGAATTTGGCTGAACTTCCGAAGAAATTAACTTTGTTAAATTCCACAATAAAAAATTGTGGAGTTTAACAAAGTTATTATTTTCTTTGGAAATACGTTTTTAAATTGTTAACTGGCGATAATTTAATGCTTTAACGTATTTATTTACGGTACCCTAGTTAATACGATATAATTTTGTTCTTGTACCACACAAAAATCAAGGATGCGTGTTATACACGTGGTATAAGAAAAAGTCGGGATTTTTTGGAAAAAAGTATGGGTGCGAATTTACATGAGAGCACGGTATACATGAGTATATTTGGTATATTTATTGCTTATTGTTAAATTACTGTATTTCTTTCTTAAAATTTCCAATGCTTGAAAAAATTTCAATATTTTATAGTTTTTATATACCTTATATACTCATGTATAGGTCAATCGCGTGTATAGATCAATCTCTTGTATAGGTCGATCGCAACTTTTTAATAAAAACTTTTGTTTTTTCGAATATCTAGTTTAGAAGTTGAACCCAGTTTTTCAGGTTTAGTAAAACGAATTTTTTTTATTCAGTAGGTATTAATCCATTTAGTTCCACGTAAAGAATCCAAAAAAGACTATTTGTTGCGTCCCTATAATTCTTCGAATATCAAATTAACTACGTGGTGTCAAGTAGCAGCAAAGTAATGCGATGCTTCCCCCAGAGGAGGTGTTCCTTTGTTTATATATTATGGAGTTTATATATTGCGCCTCTATCTTGTTGCCATTCTTTGTCCCGCCACCGTCAGTTTACCAAATGTTGCATTGATGAAAATTGCTTAATTACTTGCGAAGCATCAGAGATCAACTTAGGATCACCGAAATATATAGTAATTTTATACTTTCGTGTACATCGATATTTAAATACAGGCGGCTCCTGAGATTCGACTGGGATGCGTTCCTGAAAACATGGTTGAATCTCGAACAGTCGAATGTCGAATGCCATTTTTCCATAGACTTGCGTGTTATAATTGGGGGATACGTTCCTGCATCTCAGGAAAAAATTATTAAGTCTCCCCTCACGTTATATAAAGATAAAATAACATTACTAATGTGTTAATACAGCAATATTAAATTATGAATAATTTAAATAAATATTTTAAATGTATAACTTATCTTTTGCACTAAAAAGGAAAAAATAAATTTTTATTTGTGATTATTTTATGTAATTTTAAAATCCAAATTAAATCAAATCTGCCTCATCCATTCCCATGTTATTTAAATGGAGGAATGAATAGTATTAGTATTTATCAACAAAGTTAACGGAAGAATGACATGCAACATTGGACTTGTCGAGCTTCAAAGATTTTATCAAACGACTTGCGCAAGTCAGACTGTACCGGCTGTAGCACATCCCTGCATACATCTATCTATACATACAACTATATATCGTAGCAAAATTAATAACTTGAGGCAGAATCAGTATTTGCACTTGCAGCCTCGCCAGTTAATTTAAGGTTATGCAAATCTGTCAAACCAGCCATGACTTGCACTAAATGGAGGCTCATCAACAGAAGTTTCATCCATCCTTTCCTTCAAATCATCATACAGATCCTTAACCTTTGCTCTAATCATGGCCTCACTAATAGGAATGTGTTTCTGATACTGATCATCTACCCAAAGTTTTAAAAGTTTTTCCATTTTAGGAATCACAACACTGTGCCTAGGACCGTTTATTGTTGTTATCAAATTACCTGAATTTATCATGTTCTAGAATTTTCTCCTTCTGTT